>CM026263.1:19611505-22011505 GCA_014851425.1 Senna tora | reverse complement strand
TATGTTAATTTCAAAAGTTCCAAATCAGTCTCTATGTTTGTAAGTTGTTCTACATAAGTCCTTTTGCCTGACATTGTTAGTGTTCTCCGTTAAATAATGACGTGGACAATTGATATGGACAAAAGTTCTTTCATACATATCCTTTTAAACTGATGTGGGATAAAGATAATGGTGGTGTAAATGAATATGCTACAGGGCATGCACCTTCGTCGGTTGTGACCAACCACAATAGCCACAATTACCCTTCATATATCACTCAATCCCCTAACTTTAAAAGGATACGTAGGAAAGAGATTTTGTCCATATCAGCTGTCCATTTCATCATTTAACGGAGAATACTAACAGTGTCAAGCAAATTAAAAGGGTTTATATTGAACAACTTGCAAATATAGAGGACTAATTTAAAACTTGAATGAAACATAGAGGATCAAAATAAAGTTTTAACCTTATTATATTTTTTTTAAAAAATAACCCATCAGGTAATGGTATAAAAATTGTACCTAAATTTTGTCTTTCATATATGTGTGCAGGTCCCAGTGGACATGGTAGTGAATGCTGCAATAGCTGCTATGGCAAAACATGGGATTTCTGGTATTCCCAACATAAATGTGTACCAAATTGGGTCATCTATGGTAAATCCAGTCACAATTGGTAATATTGTGGACTATACTAACGAATATTTCAAGAGTAATCCATTATTGGATTCAAAAGGGGATGAGATCAGCATTTCCAAAACCAAATATTTCAGCTCCATTGGTGATTTCTCACATTATATAACAACTGAAATTACAAGGGAAAGTGGGCTAATGGAGGCATTAATCAATAATGTGAAAACTAGCCTCTACACCAAGCTTGATAGGCAATGCAAGAAAAGAGTACAGTTTTTTATTCAAATGGCCAAAACTTATGAAACATTTGGTTTTTTCAGAGGAAGGTAACTATCTTTTTCTTTTTTACAATGCAGAAGATATATATATTTTTGTAGCCGATCCCACCTAGTAGGCAAAGGTTTTGATTGTTGTTGTATATATATAGGTCAAATGCCCATTTTGGTTCTCTATGTTTCACCCAAGTTTCAAATTAGTCCTTTATGTTTCCCTAAAGTTCCAAATTGGTCCTTTCGTCCAAGTCCGTCCATTTCTTCCGTTAAGTGCTGACTTGGCGTGCTGAGGTTGACATATCATTTCTCCTACGTGTCTATTTAAGCTGACGTGTCATGCCAAATCATCGTCACATCATCTTCTATTCATCTTATGCAATGACGTGGCAATGATGTGGCATGACACATCAACTTAAATGGACACGTCAGCAATTAACACACACACACACACACACACACACACACACACACACACACATATATATATATATATATATATTTGTCCTTAAAACTATATTATAAAAAGTAAGTATTAATGACGAGGGACACTAATTAAATAGATGATTTTGGAGTAAATTAACAAATTTGTCTTAAATGCAATTTGTCTCATTTTAATCTCTAAAAGATGTAAATATCAAATTTAGTCCTTGGAAGATACAATTTGTCTCAATTCAGTCCTTAAAATTTTTCTGTAAGTTATGTTAAAAGAGATTCTCATGGACTAAATTGAGACAAATTAATTACATCTTTTAGGGATTAAATTTGATATTTTCATCTTTTAAGGACTAATTAAGTTGAGACATATTGTATCCTTCAAAAACTAAATTAAATTTTATATTTCCAATTTTCATTGACTAAATTGAGACGGGTTGCATCTTTCAGTGACCGATTGTTAATTTACTCGTGAATTTGTGTGGAATTGTAGGTTTGAGATTGGGAATGCCCAAAAGCTAAGGGAAGAAATGAGCAAGGAAGAGAGAAAGAAGTTTGAGTTTGAGGTTGAAGATATCAATTGGAAAGAATACTTTTGCAGAATTCATATTCCAGGTCTCAGAAAGCATGTTTTGAAGGAGTAGCTTCTTCAATCTATAAACTAAATTATTGTACAACACAATTAAATTGTCTTTCTTAAATAATAGATCCATAATAAGGTAAAGGCAGGCTTCAACAACTATGTACAACACAATTAAATTGTCTTAAATAATATAATTGGTATTGTACTGTACAAAAATTAAAAGTCAGCTAGAAGACAAATGATAAATATATATAGGACTAAACTTAGGTAAAGTTACTTATATATTAATTGTTTATTATGAGTCATGAGGTTCTTTAATACAAATAAGATACGTGGCAAAAAAATTTTATATGACCAATCATAGGTGGTGTAACTGTCGTTTTTGGTTCAGACAACTTTACTTTGTAAATAAGGACTGCAAGGGGTCGTAACCTTGGTGGACTTGTCCTTAGGTAAAGACCTATGTGCCTACGTACCCTTAGGAAGGGATCAAAGTTCACGTAGTTCGTCAAGGTGACGTTTATCGGAGCCATTGGGCTAGGTGGATACCTGTATTGGGCCGTGTGCGGCTAAGACGTGCGTAAGGTACTCTGGGCACGCGAGCCACTCATGGGAGGTTGCCTTAGTTTTGAGAGAGCAAGAGTCTCGTAGAGCTGTTAGGAGTTCTATTGGTGGAATACTCTGGGACGGAGATGTGAGTTGGGGCAAGAATGTGCCGGGATGTATTCAGAGTGTTTACTTGATGACATGGTGTTCTTTTGTACCTCGTTCTCCTGTCCTTAAGTCCCCCGGGTGAGGGCCTTTATATACTGTGTGTGAGAAGGTCGTGCTCGACCCAACGTTCTTATGGGACGTGGGTCGTCCCATGATACCCAAGGGGCTTCCCACGTCTCTTGGACAAGAGCTCTCCAGGAGAGACGTGGGTAACGGCCACGTAAGGGATAGGTGAGTGGTGCCACGTGTCGTTGGCGAAGACTTCCGTGGAGCTTCTGGGAGCTTATTGCCACGTGTCCTTAGGCGGAATAATTCGTAGTTACAGTTGGAAAGAAAAGAAATATATATATATATATATATATATATATATATATATATATTTACAAGATCAATCATAAAAAAAAAGATAATATAAATAAAACTTATGATTACACGAACTTCATAGTAAATATATATAAAAAAATCCACCTAAGGGTATGTTTGGTAAAGATTCCCACAGTAAAATCATTGTGTTTTACAATTCCCAAAAAAATTTTACGTCATATTTTATATATATCAAACACACTTTTTATTATAGTATTGAACCAGGGTACGTAATCACTAGAACACGGTGACTAATCTTTTAAATATATACCACAGGTTTATTAGTTATTACCAGAGGTTATCCTCCCACTACATGATACTCCAATATTTACCTCACGGTATTACCACATACCTCGCTTGTATATATATATATATATATATATATATGAAACATTTAGGGTACGCTTGGTATAAATGCACAGATGTAAAGTTTTGTAGAGTAAAGTACCGTAGAATAAAAGAAAATATTGTAGAGAAAAGTGATGAGAGAGATAGAGAGAAAAAGTATGATATATATCAAGTATTATTTATATTAATATAGTTATTGAGACTTCTGGTAAGTGATCTCTAAAAAAATATCTATTTTATAATTAAAATAAAAAATAAAAATATGTGATGTGAAAAGATAATATAAGAGAGAAAGTAGGAAGTTTATTTTGTAAATATTATGGATGTTTATTGCACTCTCAAAACCTCCAAATGAATGACAATTCCATTACTCCAAATTGATTAGAAATTATATATGTATCGTGCTTAATTCTTTAATTTGTAACTGATAATGTTTAAAGTTTATCCTTGTAACCCTATAAATAGAGGGTGTAGCATGTAAGAGTTGGTGACACTTCTTTCTCATATTGTTATTCTTTTTCTTCTTCTCCCTTGTACTCTTTTTACATATTATTTTATAACAATTTATTTTTTATTTTGAAAGGAAGATAATAGTTAAAAATAGTAAATATAACTTCCAAAATGTTAATTTATTGTTTTAAAAATTAATAATATATATTTATATTATATTTTAAAAATTAATAAAATAATATACATATTTATGGGCATGTAAAACCTTTAATATAATATATACTTCAAAAAAATCTTAATGAGAATAGAGAGTACCTACACATTCATGGATGGAAAAGCTGTTACACATTCACTAAGGCCATGGGTGAGATGAAGATTACTAGCATGATTGGTGATATTTCAATTGTCATCCTTCGTCCAACTATAATAGAGAGTACCTACAAAGAATCTTTTCCTGGTTGGATAGAAGGAAATAGGTGCATTCTCTATACTCATTTTGGATAAATTATATTTTGAGTGCCATGTGTTTATGTTGAATACATTTAGTTATTTGATGTTTCAGATGAGTAGCATACTTTCGTTAAAAAAATTTAACTAAGCCATAATAACGTTGAGTATGTGACCCCCAAAAAAATAGTCTGGATTCTCTAAATTTATGAAATGATTTTTATTTAAAGTACGAGAGAGATAATAGACACAAAATGAATGTTGGTCTTTAATTCATTTATGGTGGATCTTGATTAGTGTGGGGTCTTTAATTTATGGTCAAAACTCCAAATTGGTCCCTTATGTTTGCACGAAGTTTTATATTGGTCCTTTATGTTTCAAAAAGTTTAAATGGGTCCTTTATGTTTGCAAGAAGTTTCAAATTGGTCCTTCCGTCCACTTTCGTCAATTTCTTAAGTTAACTGTTGACATGGCGAGCCGAGATGGACACATAATCTCTCCTACGTGTATCAGATAGCTGACGTGGCCTTAGATACACTAAAAACACTCAAACGACGTCGTTTAAGCAAAAAATAAAATCATGCTGAGAGGACCAATATGAAACTTTAATGAAACATAAAGGACTAATATAAAACTTCAATGAAACATAAAGGACCAAAATAGAACTTCAATGAAACATAAAGGATCAATATAGAACTTCAATGAAACATAAAGGACCAATATAGAACTTCAATGAAACATGAAGGACAAATATAAAACTTTTGAGAAACATAAAGGACCAATATAAAGCTTTTGAAAGATAAAGGACCAATTTAAAACTTGTATGAAACATAGAGGACTAAAATGGACATTTGACCTTAATTTATTTATTTTGTGTTTATCTCTAAATCTTATACTTTAAAGAAATTTAGTATTCTCAAATTTAGAGGATCTAAAGTAAAAAAAAAAACTCATTTTTTCCTGTTTGGTCTAATAAAACTATTTTTTAACTAAAATCAAAATTTTCTATTAAAACTTCAAACTCTAAATTGTAAATTACAAGTCTTAGGGCTTATTTGATACTCAGAATGAGATGAGAATGAAAATGGAAAAGGGAAAGGGAATGTTAAGATTATGTTTGGGTGTAGGATTTGGGAATTGGAATGAAAATACGAAAGGAATGAAAGTGGATCAAAATGATCACTTTATCCTTAAATTAAAATATTATAAAATAAATCAAGGACAAAATGGTAAATTAAAATATTATAAAATTTTAAAATATTACCCTTGTGGGAATTGCAATGCAACATTCTTTCTACCAAACAATGGTAGGAAGCTAAGCATTCCTACCAAGATTCCCTCTTCATTTCATGGTACCAAATATATGCTAGACTTTAAATTCTAAACCTTAAGGGCCCGTTTGGTTAATGGATTTATTTTGAGGGAGTGAGAATAAGAAAAGGAATGATATGATTACGTTTGGTATGACATAAAAAAAAGTAAGATTGATGTTGGAAATAGAAATATGAATGTATATAATGACTAAATTACCCCTATAATTAAATTTGGTGGTGGTGGTGGTGGTGGAGGTAGAAGTGAGGAATGGTAGGGGTAAAATGGATTTTTTTATCCAAATTACTATGGGAATGCTCCCAATACCACCCTTGAGAAAGGTATTGGGATTATTTAGTTTGTAGGATGGCAACCCCAATCCTACCTTCATATGTACAACCAAACAAGGTATTGGACTCCAACAATTCCCGATTTCTATTCTTTCTCTATTTTCATGAACCAAACATGTACTAAGACATGTTTGATTTATTTTGAATGAGTGAGAATGTTATGTTTGGTAAAAAATAAAAAAAGAATAAAATTAGTGTTGGAAATAGGAATGAGAATTGACTATAATGTTCAATTTATCCCTGTAATTAAATTTGGTACTGGGAACGGCAACGATATCTTGAAAGCCGAGGTCTGGCAACCGGGGACGGAGGTTCGACGGCCGGAGGCGATGATCCGACAACCGGAGGCGATGGTCCGGCGGTCGGGGGCGGTGGTCTGCGGCCGGTGGTGGAAGTCTTCACCGGCCATTGAAACATGTGGTATCTTTCAGTGGCGACCAAAGTTGCCACTGAAAACTATACATTTGGTGGCGCCCAAGTGTCGCCACTGAAAGACATGTTTTAGTGGAGACCAAGGTCGCCACTGAAAGATATGTTTCAGTGGCGACAAAAGTCGCCACTGAAAAGTATATATTTGGTGGCGACCACATTTAGTCGCCACCGAAACTTTCGGCGGAGTTATAGATGGCGGCCTTGTCACATAGTCGCCACTGAATGTCACATTTTTTGTAGTGGATAGTGGTGAGGTGACGGTGGATTATGGTGGTAGAGATTGGGATGGGGACAAAATAGTCTTTTTCACCTCAAACATATGGATGTTTGACATCATGATTTCTAAATCTTAAATTCTAAATTTTAATATATAAATTTTGAATCCTAAACCTTAAAACCTTAATCTAAACCTTATATATATATCCTGAAATTCTACCTTAAACTTTAAATGTTAAATCTTAGTTTTCAAACCATAGTCGACCAAAATGTAATTCACTATCCTTTCTATTATATATATATATATATATATATATATATATATATATATATATATATATATATATATATATATATATGTTCCTCATAATGCAATTTACTAAATCACATTGATTAATTAATTCTACCTATAATTCACAACCTGACAAAATAATAATAATAATAATTTGTGACTTTTCAGCTTGTCTGAAAAATTAGAATGCTAGATCCCTTTCTTACATTTTTTGGGAAATGTTGACTTCCGGGATTGTTTGCGGAGCCCCAAGTAATTACAGATGTGGTAAGAATAATTCATTACACGTCTACTTATTCTCACATGTGATAAAATGTTTAATATTATAGTACTGAATTTAAGAACATCTTTTCAATCATACAGTGCTATTTGTTAATCGACAAAAATTCCCTTTCCACCCATAAAGTTTATTGTGTTCATGCATGCCCTCAAACTTTTTATTTTGTTCATGCATACCCCAAACTTTCGTTTTTTGTTCACTCATACCCTTTTTGCTAACACCGTTAACATGTTGACAGAAGTTGTTGACGTGAACGCTGACTGTGTATTTCTTTTTCACCTCATTTGCAAGTTGTCAAATAAGCCACTGAAGTTCCTGTCAAGCTGTCAAAATAGCCCTCAAAGTTTCTGCCATATTGTCAAATTTGCCCTACTGTTTTTGTCACTATTCTTTCTAAAGGATTTACATCCAGCACGGAATGAGTTACCCCTTGGTGCTAATAAGAGATGTTGGTATGCAGATTCATTCACCTTCTTAATCTCTAGCATCGCCCTCTCCCATTCTTATGAGTAAGTATTCTTTGCTGCATTCCACATCAATTTTTTCAAGTGTAGACCAAAAAATTTCTTTCAGAAGTTGTTGTACAAATGACGCACACAGAATCTCTTATCAACTCTAGGGAGTAACACATCCAGTGCTGGAAGTAAACCCTACAGAAAGAATAGTGACACAAAAATTATGGCTAATTTGACAGTATGACAGAAACTCTAAGGACTATTTTGACAACTTTCAGAAACTTCAAGGGCTTATTTGACAGTAGAAAAATAAGTACATAGTCAGCGTCAAGGTCAGCAACTTCCATCAACCATGTTAACGGTGTTAGCAAAAATGGTTTGAATGAACAAAAAACAAAAGTTTAGGGGTAGGCATAAACAAAATGAAAGTTTAGGAGCAGGCATAAATATTGGAACAAACTTTATGGGCAGCAAGAGTTCTTTTGACTTGTTAATATTAAATAGAAACTTATATTAATGAGGACTCATCTTAAATAAATTAGAGAAACTGATTGATGGAATGTACTAAAGTTCAATACTACCGTATTATTAAATGTGCTGATTTAAATCTTATGTTCGACAATTAAAAATTGATTTTCAATGATGATCGTCAAAGTCAAGCGAAAGTTATTTTCCATAAAACTTACTTGTGAGAGAGTCCTCACTTAGTGAAATTTTGTTGTGACAACTTTTTGGTTTTCAGTAGCAATTTGTATTTGCCGCTAAAAGTGCTATTTTTTCTAGTCTTTCGTCACTATATATATTTATACAATTTTATATGTAATTCTTTATGCCATTTCTATTATGTTCTTCAATCAAAATAAAGTACGTGAACTCTTTTTAAAAAATAATCATATAAGACATGAGTTATATAATTCTATAAAAAAAAAGATATGAGTTATATAAATTATATAGGTGTTAGTTTCTGATTAGAGAACTTAATGGTAAAGATATAAAAATCGTACTAAAATTTTGTCTCTTATATATATATATATATATATATATATATATATGTTGGTGCTAATATATAAATATATTTATCTTGTCACTAATTTGAGATTTGAGTGTGTGCAGGTCCCAATGGACATGGTAGTGAATGCTGTAATAGCTGCTATGGCAATGCATGGGATTTCTGGTATTTCCGACATAAATGTGTACCAGATTGGGTCATCCATGGTAAATTCAGTCACACTTGGTAATATTATGAACTATACTTATAAACATTTCAAGTTTAATCCATTATTGGATTCAAAAGGGGATGAGATAAGCATTACCAGAAGCAAATATTTCAGCTCCATTGATGATTTCTCACATTACATCACAACTGAAATTACAAAGGAAAGTGGGCTAACGGAGGCATTAGTCCATAATGTGAAACCTAGCCTCCACACCAAGCTTGATAGGCAATGCAAGAAAAGAACACAGTTTTTTATTCAAATGGTCAAAACTTATGAAGCATTTACATCACAATTGAAATTACAAAGGAAAGTGGGCTAACGGAGGCATTAGTCCATAATGTGAAACCTAGCCTCTACACCAAGCTTGATAGGCAATGCAAGAAAAGAACACAGTTTTTTATTCAAATGGTCAAAACTTATGAAGCATTTAGTTTTTTTAGAGGAAGGTAATTATCTTTATTATTATTTTAATATATATATATATATATATATATATATATATATATATATATATATATAAAGTCTTTATAATGATGAGGGACACATTAAATAGATGATTTTGGAGTAAATTATATAATAATTTGGTTATAAAAGATGTAATTTGTCCCAATTTAGTTTATGACAATTTTTTTGTCAGTTGTTAAACGAAGATTTTCACGAATTAAAATTGAGACAAATTTCATCTTTTTGGAAACAAATTTGATATTTCTATTTTTCAAGGACCAAAATTAAGATAAATTTTATATGATTAAATTTGATATTTTGATTATTCAAAGATTAAATTGAGAGAAATTATATCTTTTATATAAACCAAAATGTTGAATTTACTCGTGAATTTGTGTGGAATTCTTAGGTTTGAGATTGGCAATGCCCAGAAGCTAAGGGACGAAATGTGCGAGGAAGAGAAAAAGATGTATGGGTTTGAGGTTGAGGGTATCAATTGGAAAGAGTACTTTTGCAGCATCCATATTCCAGGTCTCAGAAATCATGTTTTGAAGAAGTAGCTTTTTCTGCTATTAGTTATATTGAATGACAAATCTAATCTTGACGAATGTTCAAGTCTATCACCTTTGTATAAGAGGGATGAACTTTTTGGATATTGCTTGAAAATTAGTCCCACATTACCTAGGTTCAAAAGGTGGAATAGGTGTCAAGCCTATAAAAGGAGCAATTTGTTTCAACTTGCACCAAGTCATACACTTTAGGTTTGTATTTGACTTTCCCACATTACCTAGGTTCAAAAGGTGGAATAGGTGTCAAGCCTATAAAAGGAGCAATTTGTTTCAACTTGCAACAAGTCATACACTTTAGATTTGTATTTGACTTTTTATCTTCCTCTTTATTCTCTTGTCTTGAATGATGTGAATGATATTTAATATTTTCCTCTTTATTCTAAAGTGGTGTGAGGTTTATTTAATATTTTGCTCTTTATTCTTTTGTTCTAGAGTGACGTGAGATGCTTAAATACTTGCTTTGGAGAGTATGAGTTTACTTGGGGTGCGGGCTATTTGAGAGAATATTGTGTGATGTTAGAATTTTCATATAGTATTTTTCTCTGGTTGTCTTTTGGCAACGATCAGTTTTGTTTTTCAATTTGGAGTTTACACTTTAACTTTTGTGGGGTGATTGTGCTTCTTCTTCATCTTATTTCTCTAGTATATTCTCTGAATGAAAAGATGCCATCCTTTCCCTTCAAATTCGAATCCGAGACATTGGTATTGACCTGGGTAGACCGCGGATGTCCCATAGGGAGCATACGGGTTATAGGCACCTGCCCATTGCATATGCAGGTAGGAGCCTGGTGGATAACTTGGGACAGGAGGTCGTGGGTAGTCGATAGGCGAACGCATTGCTCGTCCGGCGACCATTTTTGGCCCTGGTTGGTTGATTGGTGGAGGAGCTGGTGCGGTGAGCGATAGTCGGGCGAACTCCATCGGGAAGGTTCCAAATTGTATGGAGGGCGCTGGTGGCAGACTGACTGCTTCTGGTGCTATTATGTTTGGTGGGCCTACGGGAGCTAGCGCTGAAGCGTTGTGCGGCGTTGTTGCCATCTGGGTATCTGTACTTGCTTGAGGGAGGCCTCTGTATATTTCCCGTTCACGTTGACGTATTGATGCAATCTCAGCTTCTAGTCAGTCTATTTCGTTTTCGCGTGTGGCTCTCACTGGGTCTACTGATCCCTGGGTGCTACCAGGCGGGCACAGGTTATGCGGCATGCCATAGGGGTGTTGGGAGCACGTTTCCTCCCTAGTCACCAGTGTTTGGATAATGTTCTCCACGATAGTCATTGGGACACCGAGACATTGTGCGGTTGACTTTCGACTGAAGTTTCTGCCTCCACTAGAGTAGTGTCGGTCGTTCCCTGTCTGTTTCACGTACTTCGCCTTGGAGCACTTACATCGATTGTGGCAGCGAGTGCGTTTGATTCAGCCATTGCTGCCTGTAAAGAGACTGTGAAGGAAAAGGAAAATGGGTTTCTAAGTTAGGTGTATACTCCTACTCCCAAAAATAAGAATGTCGTTTAGCGGCGAGATGGCCAAGACATTGTGGTCAAATAAGGACCGCGATGGGCGCCAATGTAACTGTCATTTTTTGTTCAGGCAATTCATAATGTAAAATAAGGACCGCAAGGGATCGTAACCTTGGGGACTTGTCCTTAGGTGATGACCTAGGTGCCTACGTACCCTTGTTAAGGGATCAAAGTCCACGTAGTTCGATGAGGGAACGTCCATGGGAGCCATTAGGCAGGAGTGTTACTTGTAGTGGCCGTGTGCGGCTAGGACGTGTGTGTGTTATCTAGGCGAGCGAGCCACCTGTTGGAGGTACCTCATATGCAGAGGGTGAGAGAGCAAAGATCTCTAGGCGTTGCTTAGAGCAAGAGATGAGAGTATCCTGCTAGGGGATAAGTATGCTCGGATGTCTATTAGGTAGACTTCAGGTAATGAGGATCTCGTGATATGTTATTGTGTTGCAAATGTTGTCTTGTTCGCTTACCCCAAGTCCCCCAGGTGAGGGATATTTATACTTGAGGTAGAGGAGAACGTGGTCAACCCACGTTCTTGTGCTTGGGACTCGACCCTCGATCTGGGGAGTTCACCCACGTCTCCATTGCGGGAGAGTACGCAGGTGATTGTGGGGAGAAGCCACGTCCGCGGCCACTGAGTGGTGCCACGTGTCACGATCCGTGGTCCCGTTAACCTTCTAGAAGATTAGTGCCCTGTGTTCATAGGAGGGTATATTATGGAACTACAAGGAATAACTAAAGAGAAATCTTTTGGAAATGCTAAGGATGAAGAATTTTATGGATTAGATTAGATTAGAACCCAACATTAGATTGGCCTATCTGTAACTGAAGGGACACAAATTTCGTAGTTGAAAGTTGAAACTAGAAAGCAAATGTTCTATGTTTATGGTAACAGTTAGATCCCACTAGGAAAATTATATTGAAGATACTGCTTTTCTTGCATCTAAAATTTAGTAAGCATGCATGTTTTGGTTAATGGAATAGAGAAACCTAAGGAATTATAAGAATTTTTGTTTGTTTTTGTCAAATGAAAGCTTTTAACTTTCTGAAGTGCTTTGCATATTATGCAGGTTTTGTTTTTTTCTAGTATTTTCTCTCTTAAAATTATTTGTAATATTTCTTTTAAACTATATATTGATACTCACAACTCCTAAGGGAACGAAAAACAATAAGACATATGAGAATGAATTCAATGTTTGGCTCTTTTATGCATTAGTATGTTAGATCGACTTTTTTTTATAGTTTTCTTCACGTTTTTTATTTAAATTTGAAAAATTGTAAACTTTTTTTTTAAGAATAAGAGTTATAGACACAAAAAAATAAAAAATTTCACACAAATAAAGACCTACCGTGAATGGTTTAGGGACCACCTTTATTAGGGACTAAAAAGTTAGTCCATAATCCATTCATAGTAATTCTCGATTTATGTGGAGTTTTTAATTTTTTTTGTATCTATATCTTTCATACTTTAGATATTCTTTAGAAAAAGTTTATAATTTCTCAAATTTAAATTAAAAAAATGAAGAAAACTATAAAAAAAAAAATCGGCTTAGCATACTAATGTATAGAAGAGTCAAGCACTGGATCTATTATCATAAGACATTCTACAAGGTTTGTGGTTGACGATGCATGGATGAGCATAGGGGTGTACACTGTGACCCGGGACCCGGCCAAACCGGCCCGGCCCGGGTACATTCGGGTCCAACGGGCCAGGCCCCGAGTTGGGCTGCCCAAAACACGGCCCAACCCGGGGTAGGCCCATTTTTTTTTTTAATTTTTTGTTATTTTTATTATTTAAGTATTTTTAAATGTAAAAAAGATTAAAATTGATAGCTGAAAATAAGATATCATATCTATTATTTAATATCTTATTAATCTATTCCTAAAAACTAGGTAATAAATTAATTTAAAATTAAAAAAATCTATTCAAAATGTCAACATGTATTAATTAATCATTTTCTATGCCCACTCTCCATTTTCTATGCCTACTCTCTATTTTCCATGTCCATTTTCTATTTCCCACGACTCAAATTCAAATTTCAAAAAAAAAAAAAAAATACCCAACTGACCCGGCCATACCCGGGCCGGGTACCCGGCCCGTATACAGATGAGCATATGCCTAAATAAGAATGGAAAGAAAGAAGCACCAAGAGATCCTGAGCCAATTTATTTCTCATTTATTCATGAATGTGTTTGTACAATGGTGGCTTCAAGGCCCATGCGAACAGTGCTCTCCCACCGCCAAAATTGCATTTATTTCTTCCTATTTTTAATTAATTGGTGGTTATGGTTTTTAACTATGTTATATGTTTAAATTTATTAAAAAAATTTCAAAGAAACTGCAAGAATTAGAAGCTTCACATTAAATGATACTGTAATTTTGACTCTTGATGCAATTGGGCAAGTGCTGGATAAAGAACAAAATATCATAATTAAGAAGCAAGTCATGATTCTTGAAGCATTCGATGATCTTGAACATTGTTTTATTTTAGTTATTGAACTTGTAATAACTCAAAAATAATAATAATAAAATGAAATAATAAGATTTTTGTGTTATTTATAAGATTCTAAAAGTAAGAATTTTAGGAATTAAATTAAATATGAAAATTATGTAGAAAATTATTAAGTTAGTTAAAAAGTGGTCCTAGAAATTTTGGTGAGTTCATAGTTTAAATTTTGAAATTTTTTGAAATTAAAATTCTACCCGATAGAAATCTTTTATCTGATAGGAGTCCCTTTATCAGATATTTTAAATAGACTTACGACTACCCAAAAATTTCAAATCCTTCCTAACTTTTACCCACAAGAAAGCCTAGAAATGAAAATATATTTAAAACTTCATTTTATAAAGATGTCAAATATCATTCTACCCTTAGTCCCAAAAAAAAAGAACCCAAATTTTTTCCAGAGGCGTCGATTTCTTTGCCCTGCATCTCATTCACTTTCACATCTTCTCAACCAAGCTCCATTGCCTCCACCACCAAACTTTCATCCAATTCCTATTTCACTTGGTCATCTCCATAAACTCCGGCCGCCGTCGTTAACCACCTCCGGTCACCGGAAAACTTTCACACATAACAATATCTCCTTGCTTCAAAACAGAGGAAAAATTTGCAACTCCAAATGCTAGGGTTTGAGTTTCAAACTTAGATAGAAATTTGGGGGTTTTGGTTAGATTTAGGTAAGTAATACACCTCTTACTTAGATATCAATGTTCATCACTTGTTTTGAAGTCTACTGGATGGATTTAGGGTTGAAAACTTGTGAAAAAATTAGCCAATGTTAGAACTAAGTGCAATAAATTCTTGCTAATCTATTTTTCTAATAATAAAGTGTTTATTTCACAAAATCATGATTTGTTTTATAGGCTTGAACCACATTCTAGATTATGAACTCAAAGAAAAAGAAATTATGTATGTAAAGTGAGAAATTTAGTTAATATATATATATATATATATATATATATATATATATATATATATATATATATATATATTTCAGTGAGAGAGTAAAGAAATTTAAATATGCCAATGGAACTAAATTTAATTGTTATTTGGGACGTGTTATTAATAGATAGCATAATGTTCTACATATAGGTGTCTTGAAAGAGTCATATACTCCTAGAGATCCATCTTGAATCCCTTGTTCGGCCTCACTGTGAGTAGACGATGCGCGTTATGACGCATTTTCTTATTTTCTACGTACCCAACACTTTTAGCTATCCTCTATTTAATTGATCATATCTGTCTAGCCTTGGGACAAACTGTCTAATGATTGTTTCATTTCAGAAAGAGAATTATTTTTCATTTGGTATCTTATTTGCTCTTTGTACAATGAATATAATAGTTCGAAGGTATGTTTAAATACTCTATGAGTTTATTGCAACATGTGAATTTGAAATTGTTGGGATCTATTTTTACGTATATGTATGTTGCTCATTGGATTTAAATTGGCTATGTTGATGAGAAAATTATTTTTGATATGTTTTTAGTGGGAGGAACTCTTTATGGAACACTGGTGCTACAGCTGTATCTGTAGCCCTATGCGCACGTAGGTGTAAGCCTCAGCTAGCAAAGGTTAGGTGATGCTAGCCCCATGTGCGGCCACACATGTGGAGTGTATGTGTATTTATGGAGGGTTTGGGGCCACGTAAAGGCGTGGTGGCCGGAGATTGGAGTTATGTAATTATATGGTGTTGAGGAGGGATGAAATTGGAGGGTATATGAGATAGTTCTCTGAGATTTCCTTCCCACAAACTTGATTTCTATATAAATGCATTTAAATATTTTAATCATAGTCTATTTAAATTATTTAAAATTTAAAATTTTTAAGCTGCTCTCTTGGAATCATTGGAATAATTTTTAAACTTACCCTTAATTACGAATGGTATAAACACTACTTTCATTATCGTAAAACGCTCGTGCCTAGTTTGTCCCATTTTAGTTGTAGCGTGTGTTATTTACTCACTGGGTGGTTTTCCACTCATCCTACTACTTCTTCATTTCCTTTCAGATAACAGGGTAGATACTGAGCCTCCTTCAGGTGTTGCAGCGCAGTAGGATTCCAGTGGTGAGCCCAACTTTGTGCCGTTGAGCCGTAATATTTTGAAAATTTTTACTTGTATTTTAATTCTAGATGTCGCTCTCTATTCCATAGGCAGGATCCCTTTCCTTGTTTTGGAATTTTGTAAGGTGTACTATGAAGAGCTGAGCTCTCTTATATAATTGTATTGTGGTTTGGCTATTTGTACAAATTTAGGGGAAACTCTGTCGAAATTTTTGCAAACAGTTAATGTTAGTATTTCTGATGAAATGAAAAACTAGTGATAGTAAGGGCTAAAATATGATAGAGATTGAACCATATGAATTAATTAATTGCTAAGTATAGTTGTATGTGGAGGGATAGGTATGGGATGTACTTAAATTTTGTGAACCTTGGAGTTAGGCTTACAGGGAAGAGTTTGTTATCTTGGACCCTGTGCCACTCACATCTAATTTAAGTGGGGTGTGACAGAACTTATATATAAATATAGCTATTGTTGCTTTATGTATTGGTAGTTATATTGTAAAACTATTGAGTACTTAACACGTTTTGACTAGATGATTATGGATATGTGTGTTGGTTGTAAAACTTTAAGTACATGTTGAACAAATTAAACTATTTTGGTTGAATGAGTATTTATGTCTTCTAGGGAAATTAAAATTATTAAAATGAAATAAATAGAAAAAGCCCAAAAATAACTATAAATGTTAAACAACATGCTAAAAAATAACTGTAAACATTAAACAATATGCTATAACTAACGACGATTGTAATCGTCTCTATGCATTGTGAAAGTTGAGACGGTTAGACCGTCGCTAAATTTATAAAATTATAACAGTTAAAAACATATTTTAGCGACGGTTTTGACTGTTGCAACACTTAACGACGGTTACTGCCGTCGCATATGTCAAGCGTCGTTAAGTGTCTTTCGAACAACAACTTTAACGGCGGTATGGAAAACCGTTGTTAAAGATTTAACGACGGTTAACCCAATATAACCGTTGCTAAATTTTTTTTAGTGGATCATGCAATATCATTTCTAAATATCTAGACATATCTAAATTTATGTTTTTGTTGGTTTGATGGTTAATTGAATTCTTACAAATTAACTATAACTTAATTTTGGTCATACATAAAGACTCATTTAAGTAGCAAGCAAGTTTGTGTTTAGCACAGTTGATAAGTATCTGCATGTGGTTAGCATAGTTGATAAGTGATTGAGATCTCAAGTATATCACAAATTACATTAACTTGCATCATGACTTTATTCTACTACATACAAAAGCTACATATGACATTTTTGTAACCAACTACATGTATGCTTCTCTTTGGGATGCTGGAACATTAATTCTACACCACTCTGCTGCATCATACATGTAAACAAGCAAAAATTGCTTGAGCTGGATCAATTTTAATCATGGTAGAAGAATGCATCATCAAAAAATCTACCAAGTGACTTTTGGAGGCAAATACTGATATAATAGAACCAAACATTTCGCCACTGAGGATTGATCCAAAGGATAGTCACCAATGTCAAGAGTACCATAACATAGGATGCACCGAAACTCCAATGAAAAGCAGTCAAATCAATCGCACATTCACTTCCTTCTGATATACTATTCTTTAAGGGAGTTTCTGATAATGTTGTGTTGCGTCTATTACTGTTGCTCCATGAAGGTAGACAAAAAGGTCAAATCTTGCAATTGCAGGGGAATTTCGCCATTCAAGTTATTGCTAGACAGGTCTAAGCTCTCCATTTGCATCATATTGCAAAAGCCTTCTGGAATGTTTCCATTCAAATGGTTATGTGATAAGTTGAGAGCATGAAGAGTATGTAAATCACCTATTTGCTCTGGAATTTCTCCCATTAGTTGATTGGATGACAAATCTAATCCTGACATATATTTAAGTATATCACCTTTGTACGAGAGGGATAAACTTTTTGTCATAAATTCTACTTCATCTACTTCTTCTACTGAAAGCTCATATCCAATAAATCGGAAATCATTTAAGTGAAAATGGGGATAAGAATACTCACCAATCCCTGAAATTCCAGATATAAACCATTCTGATATTGGTGAGTAAATGCCACCAAAGGACATGTTATTAAAGCATGAAGGTATTGACCCAGTGAATTTATTGTGTGAAAGGTCTAAGATGTTGATTTTTTTAAGTTGACATATTTGACTAGAAATTTGGCCCTCCAATTTATTATTTTCCAATGAAAGAATTGCCAAAACTGAATGTCTGTAGAAGCTCTTTGGAATACCTCCAGAAATTTGGTTGTTGCTTAGATCAATAATTTGAAATGAGGAGTATTCGCTTGATGCTTCAGGAATGGTACCAGAAAGATTGTTTGACCCCAAATCAATTGAACCCAAAAATGATAAATTGAACAAGCAAAAAGGTATTGTACCAGAGAATCTATTATGGGATAGATCCAAAATGGTAAGCAAGTCATTTTTGCACAAATCTACTGGTATTTCACCTTCAAAGTTATTCCTTGACACACTCAACATTTCTGTAGACTTGAAAATCCAACTAGGAAGGATGCCTGATAAATTGTTGCAAGAAATATCCACAACCCATCCCCTAAATAATGAAACTCCATCTCTGAGTAGTGTTCCATTGAATTGGTTATTATTTGCCAAAAAAATCTCCAAAGATCCCAAGTTCATAGGAGTAGGAAATATATTCCCCTGCAAGATATTCTTTGATAGTCTCAAATCTCTTAAAGCAATGCATCCAAGAAGGATATCTTCGGGTATTTTTCCTGAAAAGTTATTATTGGATAAATCCAAAGCCATCAAATGTGACATTTCTCCAACGGAAATAGGAATTTCACCATCAAACATGTTACTTGAGACATCTAAGTGTTCTAAATGTGGAAAGAGGGATCCAATGTTTTTAGGGAGATTCCCTTGAAACTTGTTATTTGACAAACTCAAATAGAGAAGTTGATCAAAGGGTCGGTTTAGATGGGATGGCAAATAAAGTTCATCGAAGGAGTTACCATTCATCGAGACACGTGTCAATCTTGAGTTGTTCACAAGCAACCAAAAGGGAAACATGCCAACAAGGTTATTGTTTGAGAGATCAACATATTTCAAGGCATGTTGGTATAAAAGGAAGGTAGGAATAGTTCTTGAAGGTAAGTTCACCTGACAAGAAGGCATTTCTAAATATTCCAACTGAAATGAAGGAATCCAAGGGGGATTTTCAGTTTCCACGTGAAAAGTTTTGGAATTAGTCATAGGTCCAAGTGATAACACCTTGAGCTTTGAATTGTTGGCTAAGAAATTCAATGAGAATGAGCCTTCAAAGTTGTTATAAGAAAGGGAAAGAAGCTCGAGGTTTACAAGGTGAGCAAACAAAGATGGTGGAATGCTACTGCCACTTAAAGAATTGTATGAGAGATCAAGAGCCCGAAGTGATGTCAAGTTTCCAAGACATGAAGCATCCAAAGTTCCACTAAGATCATTATTTGAGAGATCAAGCTCTTCAAGCTCTATCATTTTGCACAAATCTACAGTGAAAAGATAGAAAGTTATAACATTATATTGTACAAATCATTCATATTAATTAATTAGCAGAGGCTACCTGTGACTGTGAGAGTCCCATTCATTCCCCTATTGTTTGATAGGAAGAGAGATTTTAGAGTTGGAAGAGCTATCAAATACTTGAATATACTTTTGTCCACCATATTGCCACTTAGATCCAAACTCCTCAACTTGGTTAAGTTGGATAAAACATGAATATCTGAAAGTTTTAAAATCATGACAGCCAGTCAAATTTGAGAAAATATGATCATTCAAACGTTGGAACCTTTTCTTTTTATAGACAAGAAAAAAATGTTGGAAATGTGTTTTCATACTAACAAGCTCGATATTTGTGAGTCATTTAATTAATTAAACTACAAACACTTTTTTCTTTTATAATTGAAAATATTATTTTGATGATTGATTATAACACTTATTAAAGTATTATAATCAACCATCAAATTAATGATACCACATATTTATAGTCTCATAAATGTGAAGATTGAAACAAATAGTTTTTTTATATTCTCAAAAATAAGATTCTTAAAAATAAAAAATTAATTCATATGCCAAAAGCCTCTTCATAATGGATAGACATTTTCACAAGTTTGGAATATTGAAATTGAATGGGCATTAGTGTCGTTAACAACAAAGGTCCTAAATCGTTTAAAAGCTTGATTCAGATATTGTAAACATTGAAACTTATGAGGATTATACCTAATAATATAATTAAGTTAGGTACACACGCATACCTTGACTTTTTGACAATGGCCCGACAAGGTAATAATTGAAACTTAAATCCAAGAGCTTCAAGTTTCGTAAAACTGATAATTCTGAGGAAAAAAAAGGGTCATGTGCAAATTAGGGAAAAAAGCACTTTAATAAATAGATATATACATAGAAGTATATATATATATATATACCTTGGATAGGAAATGGTCCACTTATATTGCAACGAGCAAGATTCAAGTTTTTTACGGATGTCAGAGTTGTAAGGAATTTGAAGATACTTTTGTTCAAATATGGATTTGAACTAAGATCTAAAGTCTCCAGCATGGGAAATGTTGAGTTGCTTCTACCATCTTTAACAAAATATATATTCAATTCGTCAAAAGTGTTAATCAAATTGCTCCTCATAAACAAGTTTAATGCACATATATAAGCCAAGAATTAAAGGATTAGACAGCGTAACTAAAATAATTAAGCAAAATTGGGGCAAATTAAATTGTTTTCAAGTATATTCAAACTTGTTTTTGTGTTATAAATATGATCATGGAAATTAAGAATTAATAGAGTACATATATATATATACGGACCTTGAATTCCAAGTACATGGTGAAAACAGTTGAAGGATAAGTTAAGAGTAGTCAATTGGTGGAAGGGTAGGAAGAGAGACATGTTCAAGCTTATCACTATTTGGGTCAGACACATCCCATGAAAGCAAGAGAGAATGCTTGATTTCAACAAGTGCTCTCTTCTCATCTTCCAACCATCCCATGCTCTTCCTCATTACTACAATTGCACTAATCAACACCACCAAACCAACCTAACCCATCTTCACTTTCTCACTATTATCTATAATAGTAATTATTTATTTATATATATAAATATATTATTTTTAAACATTTTGAGTTGAGAAAATATACAATGGTAATAAAAATGTTAAATATTTTTTATATATGACAGTAAGTTGTTATAAAAAAAGTAAGTTAATTGTACATTTATATTTATGATTTAATTTTTTTTTTACTTTTTGGGCTCATAGATGAAAAATTGATCTAAACAATTTTTTGGGCTCATAGATTTTGGCCTATTTAAGTGATTTTTTTACCTAGACTCGGGGATCGGATCCTGAACCGTAGACAAATTCTAGAGCAAAGATAGAGCTAGGGTTTGAGGGAAACACAATCTCGAAGTGTGTTTGGTTGATCGGAGCGAAGAAAGAAGCTGATTCGTGCTTTGGACATGGAGATTTCTTTCTCTTCTTCCCTTTTCTCTTGTTTTAATGATGTTTCTTCATAGATTTGGGATTTTATTGACGATTATGTTAGGCTAGGCTTCTTTGTTCTAGGGTTATGTTTTCCTAGAATGAATATACCATGTTTGTTTGACAATTTTTATAGTTCTATTCAATATAATCTATATTTATTCCGTTTATACTTGTTGAATATGGGTTTTAAGAATTGACGCATCTTTAGGTTTTTATTATTTATTATTATTTCTTTCATTTAATTTTTGTTTGTTTCAGATTTTTAGGTTTACTTAGTCAAACTAATATCCCTATTTTTTAGTGATTTATTAGCGGTTAGGAGTTGTTGCTGATTTTCAGCATATCTTGAGTATTTTTTTATTTGTAATTTACTTTAAATAGTGCTAATATGCCTAATAAAATTAACTCACTTGCTGGTGCATGAGAAAACCTACGCCTCTGACTTGTAACTCAGCTAAAGCTATTTGGGATCTCCTCAAGAAGGAGTTTCAAGGAGATGAAAGAATTAGAGGAATAAAGGTGATAAACTTGGTCAAAGAATTTGAGATGCAGCGTATGAAGGAATCAGAGACTATCAAAAACTACTCAGACAGACTTATTGTTATTGCAAATAAGGTAAGAATACTTGGAACTGAGTTTACAGAAAATAGAATAGTTCAAAAATTGCTTGTATCATTACCTGAAATATTTTAGGCAACCATAATCACCTTGGAAAACACCAAGGATCTGTCAAAAATTAATTTGGCAGAATTGTTAAGTTCCTTACAAGCTTAAGAACAATGAAGGGCTATGAGAGAAGCAGGCTCTGTTGAGGAAGCTTTACAAGCCAAACATGAAGTTGGTAGAAAGAAGGAAAATAACATAAAGTTATAACCTCAATGCAAATATTGTGGCAACAAAGGCCATCCTCCTTACAATGTTGGAGAAGGCCTGATGCAAGGTGCAATAAATGCAATGAACTTGGCCATGAAGATGTGATTTGTGAATACAAAAACAAGGAGCCAAATGTACATGCCAAGTTGCTAATGGAGAGGAGGAGGAGGACCAGCTCTTTGTGGCCTCATGTTTCTCAAGTGACAACAACAAATGTGGTGATTGGTTGATTGATAGTGGGTGTACTACTAACCATATGACATATGACAAGAATCTTTTTAGGGACTTAAGGCCAACATCCCTCACCAAAGTTAGAATTGGAAATGGTGATTTCATTACTGTTCAAGAAAAAGGAACCATCGCCATTCCAAGTTGTCCAGGTACAAAAATAATTTTAGATGGGTTGTATGTGCCTAGTATTAACCAAAACTTGCTTCGTGTTGGCCAGCTACTTGAAAAGGGTTATAAGGTGATCTTTGAAAACAAGCACTGCTTGATTAAAGATCCTACCAACCAAAAACTCTTTAAAGCAAATATGAAAGGCAAAAGTTTCTCATTAAACCCATTGAAGAAGGAAGCAAATGCAGTGTTATCAACAAATTCAAGCAACGGGAAAATCGAGTTGGACCACTTTGACACCTCTAATTCTACCTACTAAAATCGAGTTAAATCGTAGGTAAAATCGTGGTGGAGTAAAATAGCGGTGAAATCGGCGATTTTACCTCCGGTTTTACGATTTCATGTTAGCAAAAAAAAAAAAAAGCTTGTTTGATGTTAAAAAAAATTTGCAGCCCATGCCCCAGCCCAATCAAAAACCCTACCCATTTTTTGATGTCCTTACCGTAACAATTGGATATCATTACGTCAAATAACAGCTTTTTGCCCTTTGGGAATTACACTCTAGACGTTACTATTGTTCCTCAAGTATATTAATTACTTACATTACACTACTAATTTAATTTATTCATTCTTCTATAAATGAATTTTTGTAAGTTTTAACTAATATGCATATATATGTTGCAGATGAACAAGGAGTATTGCATGACGGCATCACTATATTTCATGTTTAATTTTATATGTGATTTAGGTACTTATGTTATATATATATATAACATAAAAAATTCTTACGATTTTATCATAGGTAACATCTTACGATTCTATGATACGATTTTACACCCCCTCTACGATTTTACTTAAAATCTAGACTTTGAAAACCTTGACGGAGGTCATCAAGACAAGCAAGACCGAATTCAAAGTATGCTAATGTAGCGACAATAGAGGACGGATGATTCAGTGAGCCAACATCATACGAAGAAGCATATATAGTAACAAAGAATGGAAAAAAAACGATGGAAGAAGAGGTTACAGCTCTTAAGAAAATCAAAATATGGGAGTTGGAGCCAAAGCCTATAGGTGTGCAACCCATTTTGTGCAAATGGGTCTAAAAGGTTAAGAATCGACAAGATAGTTCTATTGAAAGGTACAAGGCATGACTTGTTGATAACTCTATAAAATAGTTATTTTGGCGTTCATTGCATTTACTTTTAGTGTTCTATCTCTCATTAAGCCATGTTTTAGTTTACTATGAGCATATATGATTTATGATATTCAAGTGTCTAACTATATATATTGTAATTGATTTTAATGAATTTTATATTAGTTTAAGTTAATTTGATTTTGTTTTGATGTTTATCCGAATGTTAATCAATTTTAATGAATTTTATATTAGTTTAAGTTGATTTAATTTTTTTTATGTTTATCCTAATGTTAATTGTTGATTTATTCTTGCTTCAAGATTTTCACGATTTTGGCCTATAAATTTAAGTTATTTTTTTTACCTAGACTTGGGGATCGGATTCTGAACCGTAGACAAATTCTAGAACGAAGATAGAGCTAGGGTTTGAGAGAAACACAATCTCGAAGTGCGTTTGGTTGATCGGAGCGAAGAAAGGAGCAGATTCGAGCTTTAGACATGAAGATTTCTTTGTCATCATAGATTTGGGATTTTATTGATGATTATGTTAGGCTAGGCTTCCTTGTTTAAGGGTTATGTTTTCCTAGCATGAATACCATGTTTGTTTAATAATTTTTATAGTTCAATTCAATATAATCGATATTTATTCAGTTTATACTTAAACCCTAATTATTTGACCATCACTTAGGGTAATTCAGAGGATTCGGGTAACTTTGAAAGAGGGACCTAAGTTTAGTCCTAGAATTGGATACCGTTAGATCTTGGTTAATTACTCATACAGTTACTAGATTTTCTAGAAGGATAAACATATATCCGAGAGCCTAACGGAGTTAGAATTAGCTTGTCGGAATGAATGCAATTCTTTATGTTAATTCTCTGCATAGACATATGGGATAATTTGATATAGAATTAGGGCTTATAAAGGATCGACAGACCATACAACGAACATATGACTAATACTAATATCGATGTATTAGGATTAGCTATTTAAAGGAATCAAACAACATAACTGAAGTGCTAGGACCAACCATAACCTTAGGAGCTCTTTATTATCGGATACACTCTTAATCACTTGTAATTATTTGATTTATTTTGAAATATTTAGTTAAACCAATCATTCAACCCCATGTTTTAGTTCTCTTTTTTTTTTCATTGTGTCTTGGTTATTTAAAAAAGCATTAAAAATCTCTCAATTCTTTTGGGTTCGGTCATACTTGCTTTATACACAAATCTTGTTTAATTGGAAGTAGGAATAATATTAATTTGTTGCGCTCTACATGCAACACTTTTGGCACGTAGTTTTTCTAAAAAATATATGGGTTCAATTATGAAGAGCATTTAGTCCAGCAGCTAAAATTACAACCGTAAGAGTGATGTGAGCACTTGCTGCAAGCAAATCTTGGTCTTTGTGGCATATGGACGTGAAAAAGCATTTCTACATGGCGAGCTTGATCATGAGATCAATAAGAATCAACCAAGAGGTCTCGAGAATCAAGATCATCTTGGCTATGTCACTAGAGATGATGAAACAAAGATCCAATAGGTATGAGCCAATTTTTTAGTTCACTTCCAGATGAAAGGAGCTGGAGAGTTAAAAGTTAAAACACTTTCTGAGAATAGAAGTGGACCATAGCAAGGAAGGATTATTCCTATGCCAAGAAAAGTGCACCATAAATCTTCTACAAAAGTTTGGGGTGCTAGATTGCAAACCTATCTAGCTAAACTCCGATGGAGCTAAATACAACATTATGTTCAGCCGAAGGAAAGAACATAGAAGATGTCACCATGTACAGACAACTGATGGGAAGTTTGATTTACCTAACGCTGACTTGGCTTGCCTAGACGTTACTTGCGTTGTTGGAGTGGTACGTAAGCCAATTTAGGCAAAGTCCCAAGAAGCCTCATCTAGAAGTTGTTCGATGAATTTTAAGGTACATCAAAGGCACATTAGATTACAAGTTATTTTATAGAAAGGGACTTTTGTGCAAATTAAAAGGATATAGCGACATGGACTATGCGAGAGACTATGACACAAGACGATCGAAAATTGGGTATGTGCTTAGCATTGGTTCAGGATCATTTTCCTGGTCTAGCAAGAGACAACCAAAGGTGTCCTTGTCAAGTACAGAAGCTGAGTACAGAGCAGCAGCAATGACAGCACAAGGTTAATGTACGTGGTTAATAGGGGTGATCGCGGGTTGCTTCGGTTCGGGTTTGAGGAAAAATTGGAACCAACCCGATCAAAGTTCGGCGGGTTGGGTTGGGTTTGAAAAAAAATAGTCTTGAACCCGAACCGAACCAACCCCCCAATGGGCGGGTTGGGTTGGTTCGGGTTCAACCCGTCAAATTTATTTTTATTTTTATTTTTACCTTTTCTTATTTTTTTTTAACTTTTAAATTATTTACCTTCACCAAAAACACTTATTTTCATTTAGGAAAAAGTCCAGAACTTGAAAAAAAACTAAAATTGACATATTCAAGATATGAACAATTTGTATTTGTTGCTTATGTATTAGTGATTTAATATTTTAATGTGTTATAAATTCTTTTTCTAATAATAATATATACTTGAGCGGATTGGTGGGTTCATAATTTTTAAATCTGCTAACCGAACCAATCAATGAGCGGGTTGAAATTTTGGACCCGAACCAACCCAACCCAAACTGGCGGGTTGGGTTGGTTTTGGCGGGTTGACGGGTTGACCCGAACCATTGATCACCTGTAGTGGTTAATGCAACTACTAAAGAGTATACATAATTAAACCAATTGACTACTAGTGGAGTTGTTTTGTGATAATCAGTCGGCGATGCGTTTAGCAGAAAATTCGATATTCCATGCATGGACGAAACATGTGGAGGTACACTACCACTACATTCAGGAAAAGGTATTGTGTGGAGATATTGAGGCAAAACATACTAGCACAGATAATCAAGTTGCTGACGTCTTCACCAAAGGACTTAGTGAAGTTAAGTTTGAAGACTTCAGTGAGAAGCTTGGTATGATGATCTCAAGAACCACATTTAGAGAGATAAGTCGTTGAGAGAGTGTAGGAAGTTACCGACTTTTCTCTTTAGAAATTATTAGATTTTGTAAAATACTCATTCCACTACAACAAAACACAGATTTACCCACGGATAAATCCGTGGGTAAATCTATGTTATTCCGTGGGTAAATGAGTTTACCCACGGAATTACCCACGGACACAGTCCGTGGGTACAAATTTACCCACGGAATTTTGAGTCCGTGGGGAATTTCCCACGGACCCATCCATGGCTATTTTTTCCCACGGAAGGGTCCGTGGGAAATCCGTGGGGAAATAGCCACGGAATTTTAATTTTACCCACGGATTGGATCTGTGGGTAATTTCATAGATTAGATTGGCCGCCGACGAACTTTACCGATCGCCGGCAACCCCTCCGATCGTCGGCCATCGGTCACAGGCCACCTTCGGCAACCCCTCCGGTCACCGACCACCGCCGTCCGCCTGCCGGTGGCAACTCCTCCGGCGACCACATTATTTTTCAAAAATTTCCCTATGAGGATTCGAAGACAGGACACCTTGCATGATAATATTTAGATTTACCACTAGGCCATTTATCACAAATTACCCACGGAATCGAATCCGTGGGTAATCCGTGAGTAATTTTGAACAAAAAAATTTTATTTTTTCTCTCGTTTCCCCACGGATTCCCCACAGATTACCCACGGATTATCCACGGAATATATTCCGTGGGTAAATCCATGTTTTGTTGTAGTGTTCTAAAAAAATGTTGAAGTTTTTATTTTTATTTTTTTGGATAAGTGAATTTAAGGACGATATTTGGATATTTGTTTTAGAAGATTCAATGTTTGTATTTATAATTAAACTTCAAAGTTTTCTTGTAAAATACAAAAATTATGATTATATATATCTAATAATTCACTTGACTATAATACTTTAAACTGTTGACAAAAGGACTAATATATATGATTATTTATTGTTACTTAAATTCAACAACTCAAGTTTTGTAAATTGATAATTGTAAGGAAAAAAATAGTAATGGAAATTAGGAAAAGAAAAAAAAAAAGTTCTTTCCAAGTAGCTAGATACATACATACCTTGGATAGGAAATGCTCCGTTTATATTGCAACGAGCAAGATTCAAGTTCTTGAGGGATGCAAAAGTACTGAGGGGTTTGATGATACTTTCGTTCATATTTGAATTCCAACTAAGATCTAAGATCTCCAGCATGCTAAATGTTGAGTTGCTTTTACGACCTTTAACAAAATAAATTCAATTCGTCAAAAGTTTTAATAAAATTTAATGCATATAAAAGCCGAGATATATATGATGACAATATTTCAGTCAATAAGTTAATTAATTATGTTGATTTTCCAATACAACTATATATATATATATATATATATATATATATATATATATATATATTCAAACTTTTAATATATAATCCACCACAAATTTAAAAATATATATATAATCCACAAAATAAGTAGCTTTCCAAACCCTAAAACATAATAAAAGGATGACACATACTACAACGCATACCTTGAACTATCGGCAGGGGCCCAACAAGGTTATTGGAACTTAAATCCAACTGCTTCAAATTTCGTAAAACTGATAATTCTAAGGAAAAAAAAGAGTCATGTGCAAATTAGGGAAAAAGCACATAAATAAATTGATATATACATAGAAGTATATATATATACCTCGGATAGGAAATTGTCCACGTATATCGCAATAGGAAAGATTCAAGTTTTTTACGGATGTGAGAGTCATAAGGAATTTGAAGATACTTTCGTTCAAATATGGATTCAAACTCAGATCTAAAGTCTCCAGCATGGGAAATGTTGAGTTGCTTCTACCATCTTTAACAAAATATATATTCAATTCGTCAAAAGTGTTAATCAAATTGCTCCACATAAACAAGTTTATTGCATATATAAACCAAGAATTAAAGGATGAGACAGCACATAACTAAAATAATTAAGCAAAATTGGAGAATACAGATAAATATGATCATGGAAATTAAGAATTAATAAAGAGTACATATATATACGGACCTTGAATTCCAAGTACATGTTGAAAACAGTTGAAGGATAAGTTAAGAGTAGTCAATTGGTGGAAGGGTAGGAAGAGAGACATGTTCAAGCTTATCACTATTTGGGTCAGACACATCCCATGAAAGCAAGAGAGAATGCTTGATTTCAACAAGTGCTCTCTTCTCATCTTCCAACCATCCCATGCTCTTCCTCATTACTGCAATTGCACTAATCAACACCACCAAACCAACCCACCCCATCTTCATTTTCTCACTATTATTAATTCTGCTTTTCTCTTGGCTGCGCAATATAGATATATACATGTAAGGCCCCAACAACTTCTTTTTCAGAGCCACAATTTTGGAATAAAAGGTTCTATTCACTTCTCTACCCGTTGACTTCACATCCAAACTTATATCTAGACTTATAGGGTAAAATTTCATGGTACCCATTGGATATGGATATTTTGAAACATAGAAAGGACCAGAATAAAATTTTGGTAAAACATAGAGAATCAAAATGATATTTTGACCATAATTTGATATAGCCCTTTGTCTAGAGTCTAGACCTTAAGTTAGGTTGGTTCATGAATATGAGTGAAGCATCTTTCTATTATTAATATTATTATTATTAAAAAATGCGGACACAACCAATAAAAATCTGACACAACCAATAAAATTACGCGTTGTTTGAACTTTGAACTTTGAATTCTCAACCAAACATCTTTGTTGGTGTACTCACCTTTTTGCAGCTGCATACTTTGCACATATATATATAGTTATATAATAAATGTTTAGCATGTTTATTTTTAAAATTAAATTATTATTATTTAAAATAATTAAAAAAATAAATATTTGATAGTTTTTAAATTTTTAAAATATAATTTTATAAAATATATATATATATATATATATATATATAAAATAAAGCAATTATTATTACATTTTAAAATAATACATTAAAGTATGAGAAGTTATTTCTTTATTCACTTTTATAGTAAGTATTCATCAAATATATACTTTCTCTCTCCCACATTCTCCCATCATATATTTTAATTGTAATTTTTAATTAAAAAATAGATATTTTGTGAGTACAATGACCTAAACCATATAAATATAGTTATATCTTATATATATTCATTTTAATTTCATCTACATTCCCTTACAACTTTTGTACCTGTAATTTCTTTTCCCTTGCAAAACAGAAAAGTATGAAAAAAAAAACCTTGGGTTGATTGATTTAAGTTTTTATACAAATTAATCATTTTAATTTGTATAATTTTTCATTCATAAATATTAAACTAATTAATTCATTTAAAAGGAAAATATATAATTTGATGTAACAAAAAATGAATACATATATAATATAAGTGGTGGTGCATAAAATTCAATGACATATATTGTAGAAAGTAGAAAGCATCTTCACAATGACATTAGGTCAAGTGAATGCAAACAAATTAACCATTAATTAGTCTCTTTCATGCTGCTTGAGTCTTGATTGCTTCCTTTTTTTTTTTTTTGGAAGTTATTATTTTTTCTTGCGTTTTGGGCCATGCAACCAAATTTTCACAAATCCACTTACAACGAAATTGTGTCCATACAAACTCACAGATCCTTACCCATCTCTCTATCACGATCGCTGTTTAGAGGACCGTGACCGGCACAAACACAGGGAATATCTCTATGCCTGTAAGTCTTATCACCTAATTGACAGAATAGCTATTATTGAAAAATACATTCACATGCATTATAATACCATGGCTACACTAAAATGGTAGCTTATCCTAGGCAAGCAAATCAACGGCTAGTGCCGCTTCAAGATATAGATATAAAAAAATACACATAATATATAACATGTGTATTGGCTACACATCCGAAGATGCTGCCTATCATATTCGTGTTGGATATTATTATAAATTAATAATATAAATTAATTAAATTAATAATAATATAATTTACAAATCATTAAAGCTTATAAATATATTGTTGCAACATCAATGTGGCTGGGGTTTTTTATCCTTTAATTATCTTTATTACACTTTATTAGCTACAATTATGAGGCAACATATTCTTACTTTTAAATATGATAGCCAAAGACATTTGAAAATGGCTTAGTAAGCATATTGAGAAGATATACACATAAGAAAAACATTCTCAAGGGCTTTAATTATCTTTATTACACTTTATTAGCTCCAATTATGAGGCAACATATTCTTACTTTTAAATATGATAGCCAAAGACATTTGAAAATGGCTTAGCTAGTAAGCATATTGAGAAGATATACACATAAGAAAAACATTCTCAAGGGGATAGAAAATATTTTGGGTAAAATATTTGTTTTGTGTGTATTATTTGGGTAGAGAAAGGTGTGGGAGACAGAGTCCTGTCTACCTCCTATGTGTAGAGGTTATAGACAAACAGGCGAGTACTGGGCTGTTGTATCCTGGAGGTAACACGTCTGAGTACCCCTGCACCGGGTGATATAGCAAAATCAACCCGTCGGAAGCGTGAATTACCTTAAAGATAACGAGATACCCGTGCCTCAGTCCGGTACCACGCATTTTATTATTTCTCTAACAAATTTAAATTTTCCTATTTTTTGTGTTTATTCTTATTTTCAGGTTGCTGCCCCAACAAGTTTAAGGTAATTCATGGCTAATCCCAAATATGCAGCAAATGAAAAATAAGACTAATGGGAATAAATAATTGAGTTTTTATTGGTAAAATATATAACTCAAATAAATTTACATTTTGGTATATTGGTTTTAATTTTTGTGAGTTTAAAATTAATATTTTTATATTTTATTTGGTGATGACTCACAATAATCTAAAATTTATCTTTAAAAGAGATTATGAGATACCAAAATATACGTGAGGACAATTTTCTCAATTAGAATATAATATTATTTCATAATATTATTTTTTATAAAATTTCTTATTGGGAAAAATATGGTCTCTCTTATATAGTGACCTATTTTATATGAAAGTGGTTAATATATTGTCTTATACATATTAATTAGAAGCATATTAAGAATGCTTAATTATCTTATGGATAATATTTCATATTTTTTATGAATATTACTCATAAAATTTTGTGAGCATTTAAGATCTGTCATATGTTTCTTTCAATCAAATTATTGCTCACATGAGAAATTTTGAAAAGATATTTTTTATTCTTTTCTGGAGGCATCTAACACTCACTGTTATATTTATTCATTTAAGAATAGATTTTTTTTATTGACAGTGGGGGCACATTTTAATATATAGTTTTATTTGTGAATTACTATGAAAAAATGTGTTTGAGTTTCCACCACTATGCCTTTTTATAAATATATAATTTTGGGTTAATTAATAAATTTGTGCTGAACCAAAATTTATATTGATTTGAAGGTCAGATAATAATCATAAAATGTTATAGTTTTATGACAAGGTTTTTGGCATGTACTTTGGTGGTCATATATTTTGACATTATTTAAATGTCATGTGAAGTGATTTTAAGCTCATGTGGGATAAAGGTATTTTCATAGAATGTTATATTCTATATTTTGTGAGATTTTCAATATCTCATGTGGACTTTTAAAGTCATAGGTGACAAATGAATTTGTCATGAATTTTGAAAATTTTCCAAATAGATTTGGTGAAATATTTTCAAACAATGAGAATTCACTTTATTGTGAATAAGTGTGTACATATATATATTGTGAAAAATCAATTTTCACTTAATTGTGATTTTTTGTGAAATTTTCACATATAAAATTTGTGATTTCACATGTGATGTTTTATAAGTGCAACAAGAATATTATTTTTTGGGTGAACAAAGAAATTGTGAAATTCTTGGGAAAAGGCACAAAACCCATCAATAGTGGGGGTATATAATTTTGTGGATATATCTTAAATATGAGTTCACCTTAATTTTGACGATATATTATTTTTAAAAAATTGCTATGCAATTTATAATGTGAATTACATTATTCATTTTTGGAACTATTTTTTTTGTGAATATGTGACTAAAAATTTTATTGTGGATAAAGGCATATATACTATTATTCGCGATCAATTTATAAATTGATGATACCATCTCAAAGAGATGAAGATATGCCTAACTAATTTAAATTTGAGTAAGCCCAATTGGTGCTACTTCCTATTGTACAAAGTGGTACATATAAATGATATTAATTTTTGTCACATATAATTGAGTTTGAAAAGTTCTTTAAATGGATTAATGTTTTTATTTTTATTGGCTAATATTATTTGGTGGAAGAATATATTAAAATATATTTTGTAAATTTTGGGATACCCACCAATAATAATATGAGATTATTTTTGAAGCCAAAATATGTGATCACTAAATGTGATGAATACTGTCATTACTAGATTCTTTGAATTGTGTGTTTTCTGAAACTATAGCTATAGTCAAAGAATCTGGTGTGTACATCGAGGGGGATGAATATTTAGCAAACAATTACACTCTACTCATATGTCTTCCTATCCAAGTTACTTTCCACAATCTATTTTCTAATTCTTTTATTCTTTTAGCATTCTATACCTCTAGCTAACACATATCAGACAAGTAGAGAATACACATACTCATGTAATCCACATAAGCATACAACCCTAGGAGCAGAGATGAAAGAGCCCTCACCTTGACCGCTTGACTTAGCATTCACTTTGAGCACTATGGTCTCCAAGGAAGTACTTGAACCCTATCACATACAACCAATTCAATCGATATCACATTTCATACAATTTCCTAGTTTCTTTTCTTATGAATTCTTACATTTATCCAACCCCCAAGTTCATTTACTTGGTCTATGGTCATTATTTGGTGTTCTCTTTTAGTTCAACTCAATTAATGCATAAATAAACAAGTTTACAAACTTGTTCACTCTCCAACCTCCATCAATGGAGAATTTGCCAAATATGAAAAGTTCTCATTTTCACCAAATGTTCACATATCATTATTCCAATTATTGGGCATTCTTACAAATCATTTAGAATACCTAAATAATTCATTTGAAGTCCATACATGTCATCAAGTTTAAGAAAATTTATAAATTCCATAAATTTTGCCAAAATTCGTATGTTAGAAACCCTAGGTCAGAAATCTCCATAGAACTCAATATTTGGGTGATCTCTATGTTCAAAAATGATCCTAAGGTGATATATTATTGATAGGTAACTCATTCCCATCAAGAAACCTATTATTTAAGAGGTGAAAACAAGATTTTGATGCTTACCTTTGGGGAAGTCCAAATTTGAAAATCCATGGAGGTTGCCCAAACTTGTTAATGCTTAAAAATGGTGGAGGGAGCTTGATGAGGCATAGAATTGGTGGGAGGAAGCAAGAAACATGGTGGAAACTGAAGGATTTCTTCACTTGTTGCTTGCCCTAAGAGAGAAAATGTGAAGAAGAAGAGATAAAGGGAATGGAGAAGAATGGTGTGGTTCTTTTGCTGGAGAAAAAGATGCTCACTTATGTTGGGTTTGGAATTTAAGGGTAATTTGGACATTTGACAATTTGTGGGTTATGGTAAAATAAATTTCTGATGGGACTTTCTTATTTAGATTTATTTATGGGTAAAAATGGGAAAATTTAGAAAACTTTGAAAAATCATAGGCCTATTAAAAATATCTGTCATTAAGCCTATTGCAGATAAAAATTTCTTACCCAGTATGATTTTTATGTTCGAAAAATTTTCAAATTTAAACTGGGAGATCAGTAAAATTTATGTAATAACCTTTTAACTAAATTATAATCTTGTGTACCGAATTTTAATATTTATTTTAATTTCTTAAATTCTCAACCCCAAACCTATTAAAATCTTAATATATAAAAAAAATCTTATTCCATTCTAAAAATATTATTTTTACTTTCTTTAGAAAAAAATGTGTAACCTCAATATCACAATTCTATCAATTTTATATTATCCCATCAAATCTTAATTAAGTTCATTTATTTATATATATACACACAGTTATTATTTATTTACTTGTTTATTTATTATTATTCCATTATATTATGTATTTATTTTATTTTATTTTATTTACATTTCAACTACAAATGATGATCATTCTAAGTCTTACTATATTTTTGACTTGATTCCAAAAATACCCCTCGGGTATTACAATCTTCGAAAAAAAAATTCCTTTCTGGTTTCTTTTTTCTATATTGTTTTTTTAAAGTTTTAATTTCTAACCCAAAAATAAATCATTCTTTAATCTTCGAAATTTTTCGGGGTATTACACTCTCTTTCAAGGTTGCTTCAATAAGACTTGCATTACGTGAAGTGTGGCGTAAACTATTAAGTCGATGCCTTATGTCCTTTTTTCCCTACTATATTTCTATATTTATATTACTCTCTTCTGATCATTGGTGTCACAAAAATAGTTATGTTTTAATTTAAAAAATGCATGAAAAATTTATTATGGGAAGGTGTAATTACGGAATATTTCCCCTCGAGACACGTGGCATTGGGCTTCCAGAAGCTCCGCAATATCCTGCACCAGTGACACGTGGCACCACTCATCTATCCCCTACGTGGCCGGTACCCACGTCTCTCCTCCAGAGCTCCCGTCCAAGCTAAGGGGTGTGGAAGGCCTCCAAGCATCGTGGGACGACCCACGTTTAGTGGGAACGTGGTCGACCACGTTCTCCCCCACACTTGGTATAAAAGGCTCACACCCAGGGAACTCAAGGACATGAGAACAAGAGGTAAGTAACGCAGACTCTGATTATGTTGAAGCTCTACTCAGCTTCCCTTATACAATACATCTCCCTATCAACACAAGAGCTTATCCCACGGCACCACCAAGCTCCGACCATCCACGTGTATATCTTCGCCACGGAGATCTCCACCAACAGAGCTCCCGACAGCTCTTAGAGACCTTTGCTCTCTCATAACCTAAGGCAACCTCTTATGAGTGGCTCGTCGCCCGGAGTACCTTATACACGTCTTAGCCGCACACGACCCCATATAGGTAATCACCTTGCCTAACGGCTCATATAGACATCATCATTACAAACTACGTGGACTTTGATCCCTTCACAAGGGTACGTAGGCATCTAGGTTCCTACCTAAGGACAAGTCCCCCAAGGTTACGACCCCTTGCGGTCCTTATTTTCAACTTACAATTGTCTGAACCAAAAATGACAATTACATTGGCACCCACCGCAGTCTTCCTCAGACCACAATGCCTTGCGCACTCTACTACTAAACGACATTTTTGTGTTGGTGAGTAGGAGTATCCACCTAACGCTCAGAAACCCGTGTTGTTCATTTTCAACACAGGAAAGATCTGGAAATGGCCGACTCAAACATTCCTACGGCCACGACCGATACAACCACTCCAAGGCGCAGCGCAAGGAATAGACAGGGGACGGTTGACGTTGTCACGGCGGAAGCAAGTGGCTTGAACACAACCCAGCCGCAAAATACCCCGACGACACAAGCAACTATCACGGAAACCACTGTCCAAACAACGACAACCAGGGAGGAAGCATGCCCTCAACATCCCTACGGCATGGCGTATAATCTGTGCCTTCCAGCCAGCAACCAAGAGATAACAGAACCAGCGAGGACCTCGCGGGAGATGGAGCTAGCCCGACTTGAGGCAGAGATAGCAGTTATACGTCAACAACAGTGGGAATAGAACAAAAAACGCTCCCAAGCGAACACTCAGATGCTGGTAACACCATACAACGCACCTGCGGGCCCTTCTAATGACCATACCGGCTTGATTGCTATACAATTCGGAACTCTGCCCATGGAGTTCGCACAACTATCGTTGAGAGCACCGGATCCCCCACCATCAATCCCACCTGGACCAACAATGGTCGTCGGGCAAGCAGTGCGCCTGCCCGCGGATTACCCGTGACCACCTATCCCAACCTATCCACCAGGATCTTATCTACATATGCCTTGGGCAGTAGCCTACAACCCGTATGCCCCTACGGCATGTCTACTCACTCAGGGTAATATCATTGGCACGGCTTCGGCTTCCAAGGGAAAGGGAGACACCCCTTCACCCAGCAAGTCATGAACGAACATGTGCCCATGGGTTTCAAGATGCCTTTTTCATATAGAACCTTACGGCAAAGAGACTGATCCGCGAGATCACATCAACACTTTTAATTCGGCTATGTCAATACTTGGCATGACAGACGATCAGCAATGCCGAGTCTTCTCCTCGACCTTGAAGGAGGCAGCTCTGAGGTGGTTCTCACTACTACCTACAAACTCGATCTACAGCTTTGAGCAACTGGCTCAGAAGTTCCTCACCCAGTTCGCCAACAGTAAGGAATACCAGAAGAACGAGGATTCCTTTATCGGCTTCAACCAGGAAGAAGGGGAGACTTTGCAAGCCTTCTTAGCCCGCTTCACCAAACTCTCGCTCCAAGTCAGAGGCCTCCAAGATGCCGTTGCAATCTTCGTCATCAAGCAAGGCCTCAGATGTTCACAATTCTACGGGGAACTCAACTGATGTCCTGTCTCTACTTTACAGGAACTAATGGACCGTGCGGAATGGTTCATCCCGGAGGAGAATGCGCAGATCGCCAAGGACAAAATGAGAAAATTCCTTATAAGTAAATCCAACATGGAGTGATCTGAGAAGAAGAAGGAGAATACGGAAATGGATAACCAATATTCCAAGGAGAAAAATAACAGAAAGTGCTCGCCACCGTGACCTCGAATACCTCCCAGAGGATGGTTCACCAGCTACACTCCCCTCAACAAGTCCCACGTTGGGGTTCTAGAGGAAATTTACCACTCGGACATGCTCAGTTTCCCCTGTAAATTAAGAGGCAGAAGACTGGAAAGCCGGTGGACATGTCCAAGTATTGCCAGTTCCACAAAGACTACGGACACGAGACCGTAGATCCAACACGGAACACCCGAGGGAGGCTAGCGACCAAGCAACTACCCGCAGGGATATCAGCGACATTGCAGGCGGATTGCAAAAAGGAACCACCTCGCAACCGCAAAATAAGAAAAGGATGGAACGCTCCATACTCGCCCTTGACTATGCCCTGAAGCATAAAACGATAAGCGAAGAATCCAAAGGAGACCCCATCACGTTTGACCTCACAAATCTCGAAGGACCAATCCATGATGACCCAATGGTAGTGACGGCAGTCATTGCCAATTACGAGGTCAAACGAGTCCTAAGGGGCGTCCTTTGTTTTGACACTTTCAAGAAGCTCGGGTTGGACGAGGCCAACACGAGACCCTTCCCCGGCACTCTCATAGGGTTCTCAGGAGCTCAAGTTCTTGCAGAAGGAATCATATCTGCCCGAACGGCAATGGACACTTTACTAAAGGTGGCTAGCCTGGACGTAGATTTCATCATCGTCTCAGCACCTTCGGCGTACAACGCCATCCTAGGGCGACCGTCCCTAAACAAACTTAGAACTGTAGTGTCCACCGCACATCTCACCATGAAATTCCCAACGCCAAACGAGGATGGAGAAATCATGACAGATCAAAAATTGGCGCGAGCATGCTATGCAACAAGTCTAACCAAGACCACCAAGGTCGCTTGCCTTGATCCCAAAAGAAACACGCGAGGAACCCTCTAAGGGCAAAGAGTTAGGAGCCAACTGCCAAGAATTCGCTCGCCCGGATCAAGCCTTCACCTGAACTCTAAATGCACTTTGCGCGCCCAGAAGTGCTTTATGGTCAATTTACACATGTCTCGGTTTATTTCAAAATTAGGAATCATTACTTTCAGTCTGACTTAGGCTAAGCCTGACTAAGGCCATTCAAATCATTTTGTTTACTTCCAGTCTGACTAAGGCCTCTCGAATGTAACCATCTTGTTAATCATTAATCAAAGTACTCTTTTTGAAAAGATACATGATCGATACTGGCAAAGCACTCAAACAAGTCCCTAGGAAGGGCAATGGGCCGACCGCCCAAAGAAACGCTTAAGAGCCTCAAAGACCAAGCTAAGATTCCCCCGAAAACGCGGCTAAATAACCCCTCGGGCGCGAAAACACAATGAACATTCACACAAAACTTGCTAACAAAAGTACGCGACCGTCCTGATCACACGGTTCTCATGCAAAACTCTTTTTACCCAGAACTAAAAGGATAACCAAATTAAAGAAACTGTACTCTTAAAAACCTTTTTGCCCAGATGTAAAAAGAGAGATAGTTAAAATCATCACAAATTCTCTTTAATATAATGGGGAAAGCGTCCGCCTATTACAGTGAACAAAAACCCTACATAAACCTATTCTTAGGCATTCCCAATATCTACGTTGGTTTCGGCCCCCGCAGGCCCATCGTTGCCAGCATCCCCCGATGAACTTCCCTGAACTACCTCGACTAGCTGTTGAGAAGTAGCTCCAATCTCAAGAGTGAGCCCTCCAATAACGGAAAGCGCCTGATGGTCCAGCGGGCGGTCAGCAAGTTGGCGGAGATAAGCAATGTTCAAAGGGGAGTCAGTCTCCAGCTGGCCTCTAAGCTTACTGTCAAGAAGCTTCAGGGAAGGATGCAGAGAAGTCACCCATTCAGCTGGAAACCTCTCTCCGCGATGGCGCTCAAGCTACTCGACCGCCAGCAGCATACCATACATCATCCTTTGCGCCAATAACTCTCCATGGAAATCGGCAACATCGACCACCTTGCTCGCAGCCTCCAGCCGGCCGGCAAGATTCTCGTTGGCACGAGCCTCAGCACCCTTCAAAGCCTCACGAAGAGAGTGCAACTCATGTCGGCACTTTTCGGCATCCTCCCGACGGACAGCAAGCTCTTCGCGAGTCTTCTCCAATTCCGACCATAGAAGCTTGACCTCGGAAGGTTGGGCACCCTCGTCCCTGAGGCGAACAACCTCGTGACTCAAGGACCCTACCAGCTTTTTCCTAGTGGGCTCCAAAGCTGAACTCCTAGATTTCACTATTCCAAGAAGCCGGTCTCTATCAAGACGAACATCACGCTACACAAATCAAGAATGTCAGCAAATAGGGAAAACTCCAAGGCAAAAACGATGGAAAACAACAGGACAGAGCCATGGTACTTACCACTTGTTTCTCACACACAATTCCGGCTTGGTAGAAGTCGGCCAATGCCTTGGTAACACTGCCAAAAACACGAACATCAATATTCAGGGGGTGGTGTCCAACCCCCTAGCACTTCTCTCTCCCATGTCCACGGGAAAGCGCCTACCCAAAGTTATTAGGTCAAAAGAAGGCTCTCCCTCCAAGTGGCTCGACAGGCTTAGAAGGGCTAACATCCAACCCCAAAGAAACGTCCTCTACGGCGGCCATTTGACTCACCAATACATTCTCTCCGCTAGAGAGGGGCCCAACCTCTCCAGCTGCTTCACCAGCTTTGGCTCCTCCAGGTGAAGCCTCAGCCATGGTCTCATCTGTCGTGGCCTCTTCCCCCGCAGAAGAGTCACCGCAGGTTCCTCGACTGCCCGTCGAGCTTTCTTGCTCGCAGACTCATCAACACCGCCAACCGAATTCAAACCCTTGACAGCCGAATTGTAACTAAGGAATATTCTCCCTTGAGACACGTGGCACTAGCCTTCTAGAAAGGCTACAGGAGCTCACGTCAGTAACACGTGGCACCATCAATTCGCCTCATACGTGGCCGGTACCCACGTCTCCCCTCTTAAGCTCTCGCACTAGAGACATGAGAAGCCCGCGAACGTCATGGGTCGTCCCACGTTGAGCAGGAACGTGGGTCGACCACGTCCTCCTACGCACTCAGTATAAATGGCCCTCACCCGGGGGACTCAACAGACAGATAGACTTCGAACACACAGAAGTAAGGCTTAACCTTCCAAATACGATACAAACGCCTTCTTAATCTCAGAGCTTGGTCCACCACCTCACAAGCTCCACCATCAACCAGCATATCTCCGTCATGGGGATCTCCATCAGCAAACCTCCTAGCAGCTCAAAGAGACCCTTGCTCCCTCCCAGTCTAAGGCAACCTCCAACGAGTGGCTCGCCCGCTCGGAGTACCTTACGCACGTCCTAGCCGCACACGACAACCTACAGGTAACTACCCTGCCTAACGACTCCGACGGACGTCAACTCAACGAACTACGTGGACTTTGATCCCTTCACAAGGGTACGTAGGCACCTAGGTTCTCACCTAAGGACAAATCCCCCAAAGTTAAGATCCCATGTGGTCCTTATTTTTAACTCAGAATTGTCTGAACCAAAAATGACAGTTACAAATATTAATATGGCGATCGGATCTTTTGCTTATTGGTGTCACAAAATAGTTAATTTTTAATTAAGAAAATGCAAATAAAAATATTTGATAGGAGAATGTGGGAGAGAGAAAATAAATAAATAAATAAATAAATATAAATATATATGATGGGTAGTTACTAAAAATATAGACAAGTTAATTACTTCTCATTATTTAATTTATTTTTAAATAATTTTATATTACATTTTAAAATTTTAAAACTATAAATATGTAATTTTTTTAAAAAAATATAGATCAAATTACATGCATGTATATACGAAACCGCTAATATTATTTGTGGTTTGTGAAGCTTATGACAAAAATAAAAAACTACACAGTTTTTTTTCTTTATACAAGTTACATTGGTCCCATTTGAACATTTTTAAGTTAACTAGTAGAAAGTATGTGCTTTGGGCATGCAAAATCAATTTTATAGAATAAAGAAAAATACAAATAATATTGTATGTATAATTTAACTTATTTTATATAATAAATTTAAATGAAATTAAATTTCAAATAAAAATGATGGAAATGTATTTAGAGACGAAAAATTTGATATTGATTTTCTATTTTGTGGAATGACTAAAAAAATGTATTATCCATATAGCATTATGCATTAAATTGTTTTAGTCAAGTTCGATGAATATTATTTTTTTAAAAAAAATTGTAAATACTTATGATCACACCTTAAAAAGATAATAAAAATAAAAGAGTTAATATTATATAATGAATAAAAACATATATAGCAAAGATCATAATAAATCCTATGTAGTTTGGCTTAAAATCAGTTTGTGCCATTGTGATTTTGAGTGTGACACTTTACTATTCTGTGGTTTGGCTTAAAATCAATGTACCCTCAGGCCAAAAAAAATCAATGTACCTATGTGGTTAAGAGTGTGACACTTAGCCCTTTATAGTTTATTATATTACCACTTAACTATCCTATATATTTTTTTTATCCTAAATTTTGTGGAGTTAGTTAATAATTGAAAATTTCATAAAGTTAGTTTGTATTTATCCAATTTTAAGATAACTAAAATATCAATTGTGTACTTCTTAAATGCCAACTTTCTTAATTTGATCATTCTTAGATAGGGATGGCAATGGGTTGGGTCCGAGTAAGATTGCCATCCCTATTCTTAGATGTATCTTCTCAATTTAGTTCTTTTTAGATGATTTCGTTATCTTTTTTTTTTGCCACAGATTATTTCGTTATCAATTTGGTTCTTACTGTCAAAATCGTTATCGAAGCATAATATGAGATGGACAATTTGGGATAACTTTGTAATTTTAAAACAATAATAAAACTTTCTAATGTAATTATTTGAATTAATTTTGTAATTTTCACACATTATGTAATATTTTCCTTCTTCATTTTCTTTTCTCTATAACCATCATAGCTTCACACTATCGTTGTCATTCGGCCATTATTTAAATAGTGATAAAAGCCATTGACTAGAAATTTGCAACTCATTGAGGCCAATAAGATAATTCAAAGCCACAATTTCGTATAAAAGGTTCTTTTCACTTCTCTAATTTTTTTAGTATTGCTTTTTCCGTAATCTTTCAATTAGGGATGATCAAAATACTTATACTCAATGAATATTTTAAAACTTTATCATGTGAATATGGATCGCGTATAAAATCAACAGATTCAGGGACGAGTAAAGAGATATCTTATTCATATCCTACCCGTAATAATAATTATTTAATTTTATATATATAAATATAGTATTTTAAAACTTTTTGTGCTGAAAAAATATAAAAATTAGCCATTAATTAGTCTCTTTCATGCTGCTTGATTGCTTCCTTCTTTTTGGAAGTCATTATTTTTTTTCTTGCGTGCTGTTTGGGCCAAGCAACCAAATTTCCACAAATTAACTTACAACGGAATTGTGTCCATACAAACTCACATATCCTTACCCATCTCTCTTTCAACGTTGCTTCATTAAGACTTGTATTACGTGAAGTGTGGTGTAAACTATTAAGTCGACGCCTTATGTCCTTTTTTCCCTACTATATTTTTATATTTATATGATTCTCTTCTGGTCATTAGTATCACAAAAATAGTTATTTTTTTATTTAAAAAATGCATGAAAAATTTATAATGGGAAGATGTGGGAGAGAAAAAGTAGATATGATGAGTAGTTATCAAGAGAAGTAAATAACTTCTCATTATTTAGTTTATTATTTAAAAATAAAAATTATTATTTTATATTGTATTTTAAAATTAAAAACAAATCAAAGATTTAATTTTTTATTATTTTAAATATAATTATTATTATTATATATTGTGTAACTACAAAATATTCCTCATTGGGACACGTGGCACTAGCCTTCTAGAACGTTGGAAGGCACGCAAGTCAGTGACACGTGGCACCATTATCCGACCTCGTACGTGGCTTGTACCCATGACTTCCCGCACACGCTCTCGTATTAGAGCATGGGATACGCTCAACCATCATGGGTCAACCCATGACGAGCAAGAACATAGGTCGACCACGTTCCACTCTACACTTAGTATAAATACCCTCACCCGGTGGACTTGAAAAAGGCAAGTAAGACAGAATACTCTAAGTATAACACACTATCACCTCCACATCCAAGCCTGATTCATCACCTCTCATGGTTAAGCAATCAGAGTTCATTTTCCCCCTCTGGATATCTCCATCCTCAGGCTCGGAGTAACCTAGAGAGACCCTTGCTCTCTCCTTCCTCGAAGGAAACCTCCAAAAGGTGGCCTGCCCGCTTGGAGTACTAAACACACGTCCCAGTCACACACGACTTTTATAGGTAACGCTCCTGCCTAACGACTCTTATGGACGTATACTCTTCGAACTGCGTGGACTTTGATCCTTACACAAGGGTACATAGGCACCTAGGTCATCACCTAAGGACAAGTCCTCCAAGGCTACGTACGACCCCTTGCGGTCATGATTCCTGATTTAGAATTGTCTGAACCAAAAATGACAATTACATTGGCGCCCATCGCGGTCCTTCTCAGACCACAATGCCTTGCGCATTCTACCGCTGAACGACATTTGTTTTTACGGGTAGTAGGAGTATATACTTAACACTTAGAAACTAATGTTTTAAATTCTTTTTATAGGAAACGTTCACAGATGGCTGACTCAAGTACACCTGCCACCACGGTTGACGCAAGCCCTCCGAGACGCAGCATGCGGAACAGACAATGAGTAGCTAACCTCGTCGTGGTAAAAGCAGGGGCTTTAAACACCAGCCAACGGGAGAACGTCATGGCGGCCCAGGTAGCCATTACAGAGAACACCACACAACCCTCAGCAACCAGGGAAGAGATATACTCTCAGCACCCCCATGGCATGCAGTACAATCAATGCCATCCTGGTAGAAGCCAAGGACAAACCGACTCCACAAGGACTTCGCATGAAATCGAAATAGCCCGGTTGAAAGCTGAGATAACATTGTTGCGCCAAACACAGGGAGGCCTCCCCGAACAAGCACAGACGCTCATATACCAGTACAGGACATGCCAGCTCTGGTAGATCCGCTAGCCCCAGAAATGGTCGGGCCTCCAATGCCTTCAGTACAGTTCGGAACCCTCCTAATGGAGTTCGCCCAACTATTTCTCACTGCACCAGCTCTACCACCAGCCATTCCGCCAGGATCTACGATGGTCGCAGGACAAGCAGTTCGTCCGCCCGCAGCATATCTACGACCGCCAGTTCTGAATTACCCACCGGGATCTTACGTGCATATGACATGGGCAGGGACCTGCAACCCATACGCTCCCTACGATTTAGGCTCGACCTAGTCAAGACAATACCACTAGCCTGGTTTCGACTTCCAAGGGAAAGGAAGGCACCTCTTTACCCAACAAGTCATGAACGAGCATGTCCCCATGGGCTTTAAAATGCCCTTCCACATAGAACCTTATGGAGGAGAAACAGACCAACGAGATCACCTCAACACTTTTAACTCGGCCATATCCATACTCGGTATGTCAGACGGTCAGCAGTGCCGTGTCTTTTCCTCTACTCTGAAGGAAGCGGACCTGAGATGGTTCTCACTACTGCCCACAAACTCAATTCATAGTTTTGAACAATTGGCCCAGAAATTCCTTATCCAGTTCGCGAGCAGTAAGGAGTACCAGAAAAACGAAGACTCTTTCATTGGTTTTCACCAAGAAGGAGAAACGTTGCAGGCTTTCTTGGCACAATTTACAAAACTCTCGCTTCAGGTCCGAGGTCTCCAAGACGTTATCGCCTTTTCGTCATAATACAAGGCCTCCGATGCTTATAGTTTTACGGGAAACTGAGTAGATGTCCAGTATCTACCCTGCAAGAGCTAATGGACAGAGCAGAGTCGTTCATCCAAGAGGAGAACGCCCAAATAGCCAAAGATAAGATGAGTAAATTCTTGATGAATAGAACCTACTTAGAGCGATTGGAGAAAAAGAAAGAAAAGCCAGCCACAGAGAATCAGATTCCCAAAGAAAAGAACAGGAAGCGCTCACCGTGGCGACCTCGCTCACCCCTTAGAGGACGGTTCACCAGCTATATTCCCCTCAACAAGTCACATGTTGGGGTTTTGGAAAAAATCTACCACTCAGATTTGCTCAACTTCCCTCCGCAGATCAAAAGACGGAAAACAGGAAAACCCGTGGACAAGTCCAAGTTCTGACAATTCCATAAAGATTATGGCCACAAATCAACAATTGCATACACCTGAAAGATCAAATCGAGGACTTGATTAGGAAGGGGAAATTGGGAAACTACATCAAGGACGAAGGTAGAACTAGCATAGACCGGTCGAGAGAAAACAGCGACCAGACACCCCTCTGCGGGGTCATCAACGTCATCGCTGGGGGACTGCAAAAGAGAACCAACTCTCAACTGCAAAATCTGAAGAGGATGGAGTGCTCCATACACGCCCTCGACTACGTCCCAAAACAAAGGAGGAGGGAAGAAGTACCCAAGGATGACCCAGTCACCTTTGAGCTCACCAACCTCCAGGGGTCGACTCACAATGACCCCATGGTTATAACCGCAGTAATAGCAAATTACGAAGAGGCGTGTCCTCATAGACCAAGGATTCTCAGCCGACGTCCTTTACTTTGACACCTTCAAGAAGCTCGGGTTGAACGAGGCAAACTTAAAGCCCTTCCCCAGCACCCTCATCATTGGGTTCTCCAGCGCCCAAGTGCCTGTAGAGGGAATCATAGATGCCCGCGTATCCGTAGGCTCCTCACCAAAGGTGGCAAGCCTCGACGTAGAATTCATTGTCGTTTCGGAACCTTCAGCATATAATGCCATCCTGGGATGACCGTCCCTAAATAAGCTCAGAGCCTTCGTGTCAATGGCAGAACTCACAATGAAATTCCTAACACCTCATGGGATCGGCGAAATCATCGTGAACCAGAAATTGGCACGAACATGCTATGCAGCAAGGCTAACTAAGACCACCAAGGCCGCTCGCCCTGGTCCCAAAGAACCACGCGAGGAACCCTCAAAGGACAAAGAGTCAACAACAGAACTCTAAGAGTCCGCCCATCCGGACAAAGCCTTCGCCTAAACTATATGACGAACTTTGCGTTGCACACTCGAATAATTTTTTGGTTAGATATGGTATATGTCTTCTTTTTTCAGAAGTTAGGAATTACCATTTCCAGCCTGTCTAAGGCTGCTAGGATTTCGAATGTAATCGTTTTGTTTAGTATTAATCAAAACTTCCCTTTCCTTTGAAAAAGACATGAGCTATGCCAAAAAACAAAACAAAATTTGCAAAGTTAGAACTCGCAACAAAGCCCTCTTAAGGTGCTATGGGCCCTGATCGCCCCCGCAGATACTTGAAAAATATCAAGATCATGCGAAAGGTTCCCTCACAAAGACGGTACCACTTGACCGAGTAAACCTCTTGGAATCTGATGACTCCACATAGAGTCCTAAAAAGAATGTTCATACATAAATCATGCTAGCAGTCATTATGCAAAGTCGTTTTGATCACACGGTACTTATGCAAAAAAACCTTTTCACCTAGAAGTGAAAAGAAAAGTATTTTTACCCAGAAGTAAAAGAAAAGTATTTTTACCCAGAAGTAAAAAGAAAGCAAAAAACTTGAAGAGAAAATTCACTACATTAATTGAATCATCTCATTAATGTACAAATTGAAGAGCGGTCGCCCATTACACTTGAAAAATGCAAAAAGAAGAAAAAGCCCTCAAATACAATTAACTCTTGGGCATCCCAAGATTAGCATCAGTAAGGGGTTCCCCAAGTTCGGGCCTGCTAGCATTCCCCGACGTCTCCTTTGCCGCGACCTCGGCTGTTCCATGAGAAGTAGCTCCAATCTCAGGAACGCGCCCGGCTGTGATAGATAAAAGGTGATGGGTTAACGGATGACTGGCCAACTTGCGAAAACAAGCAAAGTCCGCGGGCGGATCAATCAGAAGACGGCCCCTAAGCTCACCATCAAAAAGCTCCAAAGCAGGATGTAAGGAGCTTACCCACTTAGCAGGAAACCTCTCCCCACGGAGACGCGTAAGCTGATTGACTGCCAGCAGCAACCCGTACATCCTCTCGCCAACATCTCCGCTTGACGATCAGCAACGTCCCCAATCCTACTCTCAGCATCCAGCCAGTCTGTCAAATTCTCTTGGGCTCGAGCTTCGGCACTCCTCAAAGCTGCACGAAGAGCCCACAACTTCTGCAGAAGCTTCTCTGCATCTTCTTGCCGAACATTTAGCTTTGTGCGAGCCTTCTCCAAGTCCGATCGTAGAAGTTTGACCTCTGCGAGTTGATCACCTTCAGCACGAAGGCGAGCAATCTCATGAGTCAGGGACTGTATCTCACGAATCATGGCCTCACACTCCTTCTCCTTCCCTCGAAAGTTCGTGCGCACCTCCTCGAGCTACTGCTGCGAATGCACCAAGGACTAATTTCTTGCATCAAAAAGAGCAACCGACTTATCCAGATCCTTGCAAATCCTGATCTTTGTATAAGACAAAAAAAGAAGAACGTTATAACAGAAGGGACGTACACACAACAATGAGATCTTCAAAGAACAAAGACATACCGCTTGCTTCTCCCACAGGGAACCCAAGGGCTACTAGAGTAAAGAGGGAAACTCCTCCCTCGATAACCCTTCCACGACTTGCGGAGGTCTCTCCGAAACAAAACCTCCCTCTGAAGCCACATCTTCAGGAGCAATGGCAGCCATTTGACTCACCATTACATTCCCTCCAACGGTGAGGGATCTGGATTCCTCAGCCATTGTCTCATCTGCTCTGGCTCCCCCAACTGGAGCCACAACCATTGTCTCATCTGTTCTGGCTCCCCATCTGGAGCCTCAACCATTGTCTCATCTGCTCTGGTCCCCTCTCCAACTCAAGCCTCAACCACTCTCGCAGCAGTAACGACGGCTCGATCGACCGCCTCTTCCCTTTGAGCCCTCTTGCTTGCAAGTTCCTCGACATTCCCAATAGAACTCGAGACCGTAGATCGAGAGTGGGACAGAACCAATTTCAAAGGAGATTAGTGAGTAGGCCCCGAAGGAAGAAAAGTACCTTCCACCGAAGCAACCACTCGAGCCTCCACTGTGGTTGACTTTTGCTGCGTCGACGAGAGGTGAGAAATATGAGACAGAGGTCGCGAGTCTGCCTTAGTTGGCTTCTTAGAGCCCCCGCCTTACCCCTAGGGTTTCCTACCTCTTTCCTCTTTTCTCTCCCCTTAGGGTTTCCTGCATCTTTCTTCTCTTCTCCTTTCCCATCTTTCATCCTTTCTTGCCCCTAGAGACCCTCTTGTCGCCGAATCCTATCAGTGGCAGATGAAGTATGCCTCCGGTCAATGTTTCTACCATCTTTGGTTGCTTCGATAGGGACTACGGCAGCCCTTTCTCAGCTCGGAGAAAGGTTCTGCCTCGGTCACTTCCCCTTAGCCTGGCTGTTATCCCGAGTACGGCTTAGAGGAAGAGGGGGAGAAATATCCTCCAAGTCAGTGAATTCGAAAGGGTACAACCTCTCATCGTCGTCGGCCATGGTAAAGTCTTAAAGAAGATGAAGGTGTAAAGTCAGAAAGGCAAAGGAAATCTCCAAGACATGGATGATACTTTCAGAGGAAATGAAGGTAAAATAATAACTTTTCAATTGCAGGATATTTATAAGGGTCTAAAAGGCGCGACGTTTCAAAATCTCAGCCTTCCTTGAATCCCGCAATAGAAAATTAATTATGCCGTGCACTCACCCAAAGTTGTAATTGCCTGACCCAAACCGACGTGGAGGGAGGAACGAATCAGATTCAAAGTCCAGAACCAATGGAGGAAAGACTTAGATACCCCTGGAAACTCAAGAGTCTCTCAAAGGACTCGAAAGGCCCTCATGGAAAATCTGCATTCGGGACTAATGATGACATCCCTCGGAAACGCACAAACATTAAATAACAAAAAACGGCTGAGCAGAAGTTGCAAGTCATCCGAAGCGACAGCAACCGGCCAAGTCACAACGCGTGGCATCAGTGACAACCTACTCCTCCAAAAAGAACCTCACTAGAAAATACGCAAGCCTTCTTGCCTGTATGCCCGAAAATCAGGGTCAATCCAAACAGCGGGCGATCCCATTAGGACACGGCGGGTGACCTTGCCCCCGAAAAGCTTGTGAGAGGTGCTTCGAATGGTCAGCAATACCCTTTACCTTTAAAATTCCCCTGGATAACCTCAGAGGGAATCTTCGGAATTTTCCTTCCTTGCAAAGATGACGCCTCCTCGGAAAGACGCGTACCTTTCTGCAGAGACGACTCGATAAACTTGCCAAGGAAGCTAAGTAGTCAACCATCCAGATTAGGACGCGTGGCATCTCTGACAGCTTATTCCTTCGAAAGCAATCCTCAGGAAAAAGCATGCCAATTCTTCTATTTGAAGGTCCGACCAACGTAGTCCATCTAAATAACGGTCGAGCTCGTTTGACCAAAACCTTTGACGGGAGACCTCTCCCTGAATAGCATGCTAAAAAAACTTAAATCCACGGGCACCCAGCACCCATAGACTTGGGGGATTCATGTAATTATAGAATATTCCTCCTTGGAACACATGGCACTAGCCTTCTTGAAAGTTGAAAGGTACGCAAGTCAGTGGCACGTGGCACCATTCTCCGGCCTTGTACATGGCTTGTACCCATGACTTCTTGCACATGCTCTCGTATTAGAGACAATAGATACGCTCAACCATCGTGGGTCGACCCACGACGAGCAAGAACATGGGTCGACCACGTTCCCTTCTACACTTAGTGTAAATACCCTTACCCAGGGGACTTGTAAAAGGCAAGTAAGACAGAATACTCTAAGTACAACACACTATCACCCCTGCATCCAGGTCTGATCCATCACCTCTCACGGTTAAGCAATCAGAGTTCATTTTCCCCCTATGATATCTCCATCCTCAAGCTCGAAGCAACCCAGAGAGACCCTTGGTCTCTCCTTCCTCTAAGGAAACCTCCAAAAGGTGACCCACCCGCCTGGAGTACTCTACACACGTCCTAGTCGTACACGGCTTTTACAGGTAACACTCTTGCCTAACGACTCCTATGGCCGTATACTCTTCGAACTACGTGGACTTTGATCCCTACACAAACAATATTGTATGTATAATTTAACTTATTTTATATAATAAATTTAAATCAAATTAAATTTCAAATATAAATAAAGAGACGAAAATTTGGAAGGGATTGCCTACGGAGAGGACGAGCTTACAAGGCTCGACCTCCCATTGGTCAATCCTTATTTTTAAATTTTTTTAAAAAAATTCTTTTCAGGGGAGAGAAAAAAATATATGGGAGCTCAACCTCTTGTGAGGTCGATCGAGCTCCCTGTACCATAGTCCAATTTTGAAGTTTATATTCCATTTTGTGGGATGACTAAAAAAATGTATTATCTATATAGTATTATGCATTAAATATTTTTAGTCAAGTTTAATGAATATTATTTTAAAAAAATTGTTAATACTTTTTTTTGATAAAAAAAATGTTAATACTTATGATCACACCTTAAAAAGATAATAAAAATAAAAGAGTTAATAATATATAATAAATATACATTGAATAAAAACATATATAGCGAAGATCATAATAAACAAAAGGGTAAATTACAGTTTATCCCATGTAGTTTAGCTTAAAATCAGTTTGTGCCGCTGTGATTTAGATTGTGACACTTTACTACCTTGTGGTTTGGCTTAAAATCAATGTGCCCCTTGTGATTAAAAGTGTGGCACTTAGCCCCCTATAGTTCATTATATTACCACTTAACTACCCTATGTTATTTTTTCATCCTAAATTTAGTCGAGTTAGTTAATAATTGAAAATTTTATAAAATTAGTTTCCATTTATCCAATTATAAAATAAGTAAAATATCAGTTTGGTACTTCTTAGATGTCATCTTTCTTAATTTGATCCTTATAAGATGTATTTTCTCAATTTAGTCCTTTTTAGATTATTCCGTTATTAATTTGATCCTTACCGTCAAAAGCGTTAACGAAGCATGATATGAGGTGGACAATTTGGGATAACTTTGTAATTTTAAAATAATAATATGACTTTCTAATGTAATTATTTGGATTAATTTTGTAATTTTTACACATTACGCAATATTCCTCTTCTTCGTTTTCCTTCCTCTATAACCATTGTAACTACAGAATATTCCACCTATGGACACGTGGCATTGCCCTTCTATAAGGTTAGCGGGAACGCAGATCAGTGACACGTGGCACCACTCTCCGATCTCGTACGTGGCCCGCACCCACGTTCTCCCACACACGCTCTCGTATTAGAGACATGGGAGATACTCAACCATCATGGGTCGACCTACTACGAGAAAGGACGTGGATCAACCACGTTCCCCTTTACACTTAGTATAAATACACTCACCCGGGGGACTTGACTAAGCAAGCAAGACAAGACACGCAAAGAACACCTCACAATACCTAAGCCTGATCAATCACCTCACAAGGTTAAGCTATTAGTGCTCATCTTCCCTTACTGGATACATCTATCCTCAAGCTCCTAGCAGCACATAGGGACTCAAGCTCTCTCATTCCCCTAAGGAAACCTCCCACAGGTGGCTCGCCCGCCCGGAGTACTTCATACACGTCCTAGCCCCACACGGCCTCTACAGGTAACATTTCTGCATAACAGCTCCTATAGACGTATCCTCCTCGAACTAGGTGGATTTTGATCCCTACACAAGGGTACGTAGGCACCTAGGTCATCACCTAAGGACAAGTCCCCCAAGGTTACGACCCCTTGCGGTCCTTATTCACGGTATAAAATTGTCTAAATAAAAAATGGCAGTTACATTGGCGCCCACCGCGGTCCTTCTCAGATCACAATGCCTTACGCATTCTCACAGCATATATACTTAACAATCAGAACATATTTTTAATTTTCTCTACAGGAAAAGTTCACAAATGGCTGACTCAAGTGCACCTGCTACCGCGATCGACGCAAGCACTCCGAGGCGTAGCACACGGAACAGACAAGGAGTAACTAACCTCACTACGGTGGAACCAGGGGTATATACTTAACACTCAGAACATCTTTTTATTAAATTTATCTTTCATATCTGAATTATATACCCTAATGAATTTGTTGTTTCTTTGTAGTGTGACAAATCTTGCAAAAAGTGAATTTATGGTCCTTGACATATCTGGCAAAAATTATTTGTCATGGACATTAGATGCTGAGATGCATTTGAATGTTATGGGCCTTGGAGAAACAATAAAAGAAGGAAATCAGGAATTAAGCCAAGAACATGCCAAAGCTATTATTTTTATACGTCATCATTTAGATGTAGGATTGAAGGTTGAATACCTCACTGTAAAGGATCCCCTTGATTTGTGGCAAAGTTTGAAAGAAAGATATGACCACTTAAAAATAGTCATCCTTCCTAAAGCCCGATATGAATGGATGCACTTATGATTGCAAGATTTTAAATTAGTTAATGAATACAACTCCGCAATGTTTAAAATTAGTTCTCAATTAAAACTTTGTGGAGAAAATATTACTGATGATGACATGTTAGAGAAAACATTCTCTACTTTTCATGTTTCGAATGTGTTCCTACAGCAGCAGTATCAAGAACGAGGAATTAAAAAATATGCTGATTTAATATCATGTCTTCTCCTGGCTTAACAAAATAATGAACTTTTGTTGAAAAACCATGAATCTCATTTGGCCGGTTTTACCCGATTCCCTGAAGCAAATGTGGTGACATCTAATAATCATGGATATGGACGTGGTCGTGGCCGCGGTCGTGGTCATGGCCGAGGATGACATAACTTTATCTTTAAGCAACATAGTGGGCATGGAGATAAAAAACCACAAGATAAAGGGAAGGCACCAGAGAATATGGATGAAAAGAAATCTAAAAATTCATGTTATAGATGTGGCATGAAAGAGCATTGGTCCCATACCTGTCGTACAACTAAACATCTTGTTGAAATTTATCAAACTTCCCTGAAGGAAAAGAAAATTCTAGAGAAGAAAAATCCTATAGAGGAAAATTTTATTAATCATTATGATTATCATCTGATCAATGAGCCTTCAGAAATGTCTCATTTAGATGTTGCAGATTTCTTTGATACAACAGAAGGAAATGTCAATATTTCCTTTGATGTTTAGTTTAGATTTGAAATTACTTTCCTTTAATGTTTTGTGTTTAATTTATGTTTGAAGTTAATTTCTGTGCCTTTAATTTATGTCTTTGAAGTTATGTTATCTTTAAAAAAACTTATTTATTTCTTTTGTTTTAAGATATCACGGAGTATGGACACTACTCTTAATATTGATGACGACATATGCCTAGCTGATTGTGCAACCACTCATACCATACTTAGAAATGAGAATTATTTCTCATCATTTACTAAACTGGAGGTAAGAGTGAATACAATATCAGGCACAATTAGTATGATTGAAGATTCTGGAAGAGCCACTTTTCAATTACCTAATGGAACAAAATTTGTTATAAGGGAAGCTTTATTATCAACTAAATCAAGAATGAATCTTTTAAGCTTCAAAGATATACGCAGTAATGGTTTTCATATTGAGACAACAAATGACATAATAGAGAGTATCTCTACATCACTACCATTGTCTCAAAAGAAAAGCGTATATTATAAAAATTGCCTGCATTATCGTCCAGTTTATATTACACTCATATTAGCACAATTGAAACATTTGTTGTAATGAACCAGAAGTTCACTAATTTAAAAGATGCGATCATCACTTGGCATGACCGGTTAGGCCATCCCGGTTCAATAATGATGCGTAGAATTATAGAGAATTCAAATGGACATCCATTAAAGAACCAAAAGATTCTTTTATCTAATGAATTCTCTTGTGTTGCATGTTCTCAAGGAAAATTAATTATAAGACCATCACTAGCCAAAATTGGGATTGAATCTCCTGGATTTCTCGAACGCATCCATGGAGACATATGTGGACCCGTAGCTTCACCTTGTGGACTATTTAGATATTTTATGGTATTAATTGATACATCAACTAGATGATCACATGTTTGTTTATTATTATCAAGTAATATGGCATTTGCAAGATTGCGAGCATAATTTCTAGATTATCCTATTAAAGTCATACGTCTTGATAATGCTGGTGAATTTACATCCCAAGGTTTTAAAGATTATTGTATGTCGATTGGGATAAATGTGGAACAACTTGCTGCTTATGTCTTCAATTAATTGCTAGACCATTACTCATGAGAACAAAACTTCCCATTAATGCATGGGGGCACGCTATTTTACATGCTGCAGCACTTATACGCATTAGACCAACAATGTATCATAAGTTCTCCCCTATGCGATTGGTTTTGGGTCAGGAGCCGAATATTTCCCATCTAAGAATTTTTGGATGCGCAGTTTATGTTCCAATTGCTCCACCACAACAGACCAAAATGGGTCCCCAACGAAGATTGGGAATGTACTTTGGGTATGAATCTCCTTCAATTGTTAAATATCTAGAACCTTGAACGGGAGATATGTTTACGGCACGATTTGCCAATTGTCATTTTCATGAAAATAATTTCCCAGCATTAGGGGGAGAAAAGAAACAATTGGACCACCAAATTACATGAAATGCACAATTATTAAATCAATTTGATACTCGTACAAAACAATGTGAACTTGAAGTTCAAAGAATCATTCATTTGCAAAATATTGCAAATCAATTGCCAATGCATTCATTGACCCAAAGAAAGTGACAAAATCACATATTCCGGCTGAATATGCTACAATTCGTATAGAGGTCCCTGAAGGACAAACAAATTCCATAGCAAATGAAAATAAAGCACGTCTGAAGCGTGGTAGACCAATCGGTTCCAAAGATAAGAATCCTTGAAAAAGAAAATGAGCAAATAAACTAGATGGCCTAATCGAGGAAGTCGATACATTGAATAATAAGGAATGCATAATTAATAAAATATCTCCAGAAGAGATTCAGGTACATGAAAGTCAAGAAAATAATGAGATCTCAATAAATTACGTTGATACTGGAAAAATATGGAACCGATGTAAAACTATTGTTGACAATGTTTTTGTATATAATATAGCGCAAGATATTGTAAATGAAAATGAGGATCATGAACCAAAATTCGTCGAAAAATGTTGACATAGAAAAGATTGGCCAAATTGGAAAGATGTAATTCAGGCTGAATCAAATTCACTCGAAAATTAAAGCATAAAGTCTTTGGATCTGTAGTCTGAACACCTGATGATATAAGACTAGTTGGGTATGGATGGGTGTTTGTGCGAAAAAGAAATGAGAAAAATGAAATTGTGAGATACAAAGCAAGACTTGTAGCACAAGGTTTTACACAAAGACCTGGAATCGATTATGAGGAGACTTTCCAATGGTGGATGCTATTACTTTCATATTCTTGATAAGTTTGACTGTTAATCAAATACTTGATATACATCTAATGGATGTTGTTACAACCTACTTATATGGATCACTTGATATTGATATATATATATATATATATATATATATATATATATATATATGTGAAAATCCCTTAATGATATAAAATACCTGATGTACTTCAAGTGATCGAGGAATATACTCAATTAAATTGCAAAGATCTTTATATAGATTAAAGCAATCCGAGCGCATGTGGTATAATAGCCTTAGTGAATATTTGCTACAAAAGGGGTATAAAAATGATTGTATTTGTCCATGTGTTTTTATAAAAAAACTAGAATAAGAATTTGTTATTATTACAGTTTATGTTGATGATTTGAATATACTTAGAACTCATAAATGTCTTTCAGAAGCAGTAAAACTCTTAAAAGAGGAGTTTGAAATGAAAGACCTTGGAAAGACAAAATATTGTCTTGGTTTACAAATTGAATACTTAGAAGAAGGGGTATTTGTTCATCAATCAGCATATGTTAAAAGAACCTTGGAATGTTTTACATGGACAAGACACATTCATTAAGTACACCTATGGTAGTAAGATCACTTGAAGTGACAAAGGATCCTTTCCGACCTAAAGAGGAAGGTGAAGAAATTCTTAGTCCTATTGTGCCATATCTTAGTGTTATTGGAGCATTAATGTATCTAGCTAATGGCATAAGACCAGATATAGCTTTTTCGATAAATTTTCATGCAAGATATAGTTCTTCACCGACAAAAAGTCATTGGAAAGGAATTCAACATATTTTTAGATACCTTCGAGGAACAATTAATAAGGTTTATTTTACTCAAATAAATCTAATTCACCGTTAATTGGTTATGTTGATGCCGGGTATTTATCTGACCCTCACAAAGGATGATCACAAACAAGCTATATTTGTTTACATTTGGTTATACAGCTATATCTTGGTGTTCAATAAAACAAACTTTAGCAGCTACTTCATCAAAGCATGCATGCAGAGTTACTTGCAATTCATAAAGCAAGTCGTGAATGTGTTTGGTTAAAATCTATGACTCAACATATTTATCAGTCATGTTGTTTGTCATCCAATGAGAAGACTCCAATATTGTATGAAGACAATGCAGCTTGTATAGCCCAACTAAAAGAGAAGGATATATCAAAGGAGATAGGACTAAACACATTTTGTCAAAATTTTTCTTTATTCACGATCTTCAAAAGGATGGTAAGATTAATGTTCAGAAAATTTGTTCAATTGATACTTAGCAAATTTACTCACTAAGGCATTGCCAACTGCAAGATTTGAGAAGTTGATTTATCGAATTGGAATGCGTCGATTGAAGAACCTTCAATGATGTAATAATAATGGGGAGATACGCATTGTACTCTTTTTTTCTTCGTCATGGTTTTGTCCCACTGGGTTTTCCTGACAAGGTTTTTAATGAGATAACCTATCATGCGTATTAATAAATTGTGAATATTCAAGGCGGAGTGTTATAAATATTATTATTTGAGAATATCCACAATTGACTTTATCATCTTGAGTTTTTTCATGTACATCAATATGAGTTTATCCCTTTGTTGGAACATATTATGTCTATATTTTAATTTGATTGGTTTTGATAATGATTTTCCAAAAAAATACGATTTTAATCATGAGAGATCTTAATTTGATTGATCAAGTATTGACTTAGATATTTCATATATCAATCAATTATTGAAATTGAAGATCTCGGGCTGGTTTGAGAAAGTGCTAATAAAGGAAAGATCTAATCATAAGGTTGATTACACATTAAATGCTGATTGTACAATGAACCATTGACTAAATATTTTAGGAAAGAAATCAAGATGACATCATACTTAATATGTATTTAATTTTGGATTCCTAGCATCTAAAATGGAATGAGGGAAGTGTTAATTGAATATATATTGTCCTTAAGTGTTTTATTTGTTGACAATTTGAAAAAAGGAAATAAGCTTGATTTCAGGAAGTTGACATTAAGCAGAATGATGTAGCATTAAGGAACTTTCCATATTAAGCGTTGACATCAAGCTGTTCGAGCATTGACCAGAATTGAAAAGGAAGGAATCCTTGTCAATGAAGACAACATTGAAGAAGGGATTAAATACCAACATTAATGAGGATTGTAACTACGGAATATTCCACCTTGGGACACGTGGCACTGACGTTCTAGAAGCACGGCCCCAGCAGCTGCTGGAGACACGTGGCACCACTCCTCTACCAGTTACGTAGCCTTCGCCCACGTCACCACACGGAGCTTCCCCTCAACCAAACGTGGGATCACCACAAGCCTCGTGGGACGACCCACGTCCCACAAGGTCGTGGGTCGAGCACGATCTCCCCACGCTCGAATATAAATAGACCCACACTCGGGGGACTAAGCAAGCACTCTAGTCTCAACAGAAGTACACACAACCTGAGGGATTATCATATATCATCTCTGATATTCCATACTCTCTCAGTACCTGAGCATCCTCAGATACCCCACGCAAGTCCTTTCCGCACCTCGAGCTCTGTCACTGGCCCCCATTCCGGCCAATCTCCGGGCAAGCTCACCTCCTCCTTGGAGCACATCATTAATAGGGTTTCCAGCAGCCCTCAGAGAACATTGCTCTCTCCCACTAAGGCAACCTCCTAAGAGCGGCTCGTCCGTCCAGAGTACCTTAGGCACGTCTTAGCCGCACACGGCCCAATACAGGTAATAACCTTGTCTAACGGCTCCAATAGACGTCAGCATGACGAACTACGTGAACTTTGATCCCTCCCGAATGGTACGTAGGCACCTAGGTGCATCACCTAAGGACAAGTCCCCCAAGGTTAAGACCCCTTGCAGTCCTAATTTCAAACTACAATTGTCTGAGCCAAAAATGACAGTTACAAGGATGATTTGCTGCATTGAAGAGCTTCCAACGGTCTAAAGATTCAAGCCTATATAAATTCAAGGCTTGGTCATTTGAGCTTCAAGAGATTCATCCATAAAGCTTGAGTGTTTGAGAAAAGTTGAGATACAGCCTTCAGAGCTTCATCAGCATTCATCTATCTCTTAGTGAAAATTGTTGAAGTCTGTAATCCCGTTCATTTCTTTTCTGTAATCTCTTCCCTTTCTGTCTTAGGGTCCAGGGAGGAACCTAGGTCAGGAAGGTTAATTGATCAGTGGGTTACTGGTCGGGTTTAATTTTGGAATTTGGTTGTAATTGCAAAGGTTGGTTGTAAAAGCGCTTGTGTTGAGCCTTCAAGTAGGTTGCCTGGTTAAGCTGTAAAAGCTCTAGTATTTGATCCTGTGTTTAAGGGTTACTTGGGTTAGGCAATAAAAGCCCTAGTGGCTAATACCTTGGTGTATGAAGGTTGCCGGGTTTTAATTTTCATTTTCCAAGCTAGTGAAGCCTCTCTTGCTAGTTTAGTGAGACAGAGAGTGAGAGGACATATGATATTTAATTCGAACCTGTCACTATAATAAATCCTTGTGTGATTTATTTTACTGTCAGCATTAACCAAAACTGTTTTTCAAATTAACCAAGACTATGTTTTTTATGAAGAAAACTTGATTTGAAAAACTGAGGGGGTGTTTGGTATTACTACAAGTTTTTAGATTTCTGTTTTTTGAAAACTGAAATATGTGGTCTGTTTTTTGTGTTATTTTTCTATTTTCTGTGTTCTGTTCAGTTTTCTATATTAATAAAATAAAAGAAAATAAATATTTATGGAAGTTCAAAATATACTTACGTAGATGTTTTGGGAGCAAGAAAATTCATGCACATTCATGGTGGGTGGTGGGTGTTGGTGGCGGTGGTGGTACGCAGTGGTGGTTGGTCGAAGGTTAGTGGTGGGTGGTGGGTGTGGTGGCAGTGGTGGGTGATGGTGCGTGGTGAATGGTGAATGGTGAATGGTGGTGGTACGTGGTGGTGGGTGTGATGGTGGTGGCGAGTAGTGGTGAGTGGTGGCGGTGGGTGATGCTGCATGGTGGTGGATGGTGGATGGTGGTGGGGGGCGTGGTTGGTGGCGGGTAGTGGTGGTGGACATGGTTGGTGGTGGTGGCAAGTGGTGCATGGTGTTGGTGGTGAGTGTGCATGGTGGTGGTTGGTCGTGGGTGTGATGGTAGTGGCGGCGAGGTAGTGGTGAGTGATGGGTAGTGAGTGGTGGCGGTGGGTGATGGTGCGTGGTGATTGTTGGTGGATGGTGGTGGTGGGTGTGGTTGGTGGCGGGTGGTGATGGCAAGTGGTGCATGGTGTTGGTGGTGGGTGTGCATGGTGGTGGCGTGTATTGGTGGGTGGTGGGTAGCGAGTGGTGGCGGTGGACGATGGCGCGTGGTGGTGCGTGGTTGGTGGTGGTGACAAGTGGTGCATGGTGTTGGTGGTGGGTGGTGGTTGAAAAAAAAACTAAAATGAAATTTGTGGAAACCACATTTTTGTGGTTTCTTATATTTTGTTTAATGTTTTGATATTAAGTCCAAAATTAAAAATAAAACTCAACCAAGCAAGTTTTCAGTTTTTTTGTCCAAAATAAAACTAAAAACTAAAAATCACAACAATACCAAACACTCCCTAAGTGACTTCCATTAACCAAACTTACATTAACCAAATTTTAAGAGGTCAATATTTTTAAGTAAACCAATTCAACTCCCCTTCTTGGTTATTTCACCCTTCATCATGTACATTAAATATGAGTTTATCCCTTCATTATGTACATTAAGTTAGATACATTACCCTTTCAGATCTTTTAACCTATAAATAAAAGCTTTAGGTATTGATATGAATAAGCCTCATGAAATGAGTAAAATATTCTCTTCTTCTCCTACATTTCTCTACTCTTTTTGTTTTGGCCAAACACATTTATCTAATTTGAATATTCTTACTTTATATATATTTTACAAATCAGAGAGAGTAATTTAGTATTTGCTTCCTTTTTATTATTACCATAACAGTTACCTTGCTATTGATTTTAGAAAAAGAAAATGTTGTGACAATGGGCAAACTGCCACAACGTTGATTGGTGTCGAGTAATTTTATTGTATATCGAGTTAACTATTCATATACATCAGGTTGAATTTTTAAATGACCATTACTTTTATTTTATATTTGTGAAAGGATGTAAGTTTAAAAGTACCAATTTTTTTTTTTTTGTTTTATTTTTTGTGTACTAAGGTCCTAGTTGGTGTCGGTGGTTTTTTTAAAAAAAAAAATATGAAAGGTGCTAGCAGTTTATTTTTTATAAAGGGTGCTAGCAGTTTGACATGTGTAACTAATTTGTACTTCTAACCTAATTTTGTTATGCTCCAAAATAAGGAAAAATTAATAGGTTCAAAAATATGATTTTGACGGTCCAACTTGGCGATGTTAACTAGACGGGCGTGCCTATAGATTTAACTCGACTAAAATGTATAAAATATTTTTGAGTTTTAGGTGATAGTCACATATTTTTTTGAGTTTTTAAATCTTACACTCAACTCTCTTGAACTTTTAATCTTGGTCATAGAACCTCCTTCATGAAGAATTTTGTTCATTTTTTAATAGAATTTTACCATGTTAGCATATACTTTACAATGTCGGCAACTTTTTAGCTATTTGAAGGTAGGCATTTTACAATAAAAACCTAAACGAAAATCACTACTAGAATAATTTAACTAGCATTGAAGAGACCGAAATACCTTTTAATTAGCTAAAAAATATTAACGTGACAAAATATTTATTGACGTAACAAAATTTTGTTAATTAAAAATGGAATAAATTCTTCATGGAACAGGACTGAACACTTGATTGGTTATCGATCAAACCGATCCAATTCTTGAAACACTAGTTCTAAGCAAACAAAAATAAAATTTAAAGTAGTATATTTTTTTATAATTATGTATAAGGATGGGCTAAGCCCGAGCTTAGCTCATGGGCTTGGATAATACCCGGCCCATCGTAATGGATAATAAGCACATGTAGGTATGTAAAGCCCATGGGCTTAAGCCCAAGCCCGGCTCGACCCAACCCATGAACAGGTCTATATATAGGATATGATACACTCTCGATGTATAAGTCGACAAAGAGATCAATAAGTAAGACTATGAGAGTTTGTACTCCATGATTGTACTTAAGTACACAAGACATAATTATGAGTTTTAGAATCACTGTAATAGCTTGAACGAGGGCAATCATCGTCAAAGGTTGATCATGCCCTAGATCATCATGTAGACAATAGTGAATTAGTACATTATGGCACAGTGAATTTAAATGATCTAATATGATTATTATTGCATGATACTTTTGGCTTTTTTACCAATGAAGGCCAGTTCAATTATCTTGGGAACATGAAGTAAACTAGAGCAAACTTTTGCCCTGGATAGACCATGGGTGCCACATGGTACTATGGTTTTTTTTTTTTGGCAATTAATAAGCAGTGTGTCCAATTTTTAAAAAAATATAGCATTGACATGACACACAATGAGCAAAAAGTCATTCACAATTTTGGCCCTCATGAATTAGAATGATAAACAATGAATGGTTACACTCAACATTTGTCTCTCCCATTAATTCAAGCAAATGAACATTTGCTATGTGACTTGGGGGATTTGGAATTGAGTGGTTGAAGCCAAATTTTCGAAATTCATACTAATCGAGGATCGAAATTCATACTAATCGAGGTGGTGCCACTCAATGATGTGAAAATAATATTGTGTTATATTTTTTAAATATAAAGAATGATTCGTCGGTTAGATCGACGAGTAATGATTGATATATTGTCAATCTTAGTATTTAAAAAAATAGGTCTCTTTGTTATGAAGAGCAACTAGAATAGCCAGTTTTTTATAATTATATATATATAGAAAAAAAATAGATGATCTATCCAAAGCAAATTTTTTGCTCTCATTTGCTTTCTATTCCCAATATATATATATATATGGAAAAAACTTACATCAAGTTCCACCAATCATATGTTGTATTTATACTCTCTTTCTTCTATGATTGGTCATATAAAATGTGGTCTTCTATATTTTCTCTCTACTGTGATTGGTCATTTAAACACTTTTTGCCACGTGGCATATTTATATTGAAGAACTTGATGAAAATGACATAAGGAACTTGATGTAACTTTTTTCATATATATATATATATATATATATATATATATATATATATATATATATATATATATATATATATATAATTTTTTACATGATAAAATGGAAAATCCTAATGTAATCCTTCTCTGTCTTGAAACCAATCTTGAAACTTGAAAGCAATCATTTTAACAAATGGTAGAGAGAATTCCATTCCAACCTTCAAAATTTATAGGTATCATGTACATAGTATCACATATCCGATAATTGATATATAACTGTCAATTTAATAAGAGATAAATTACATTAAGAATATATATTAAGGTCACGTTCTTTACACAAAAATGAAAATGGAAACGGAAACGGAAACGGAAACGAAATGCGTTTCCTGTGTTTGTTAATAAAAGTTTGGGAATGGAAATGGAATAGAAATGTATTAAAATTACCACTTTATCCCTTATATTAAAATAATAAATAGAAAAGAAAGTTATGATTGTGTCAAATCAAATGGTATAATAGATATTTTGTATTTTGTATTTTTTTTAAAAGTTGATGGAAATGAAAAAGTAAAAAATAAGTGGGACCCAGTGAGCCCCACACCCCCACCAATTCCATCTTCATTTCCATTGTTCTTTCTTGTTAAAGAACAAGCCCTAAAGGATAAATAATCTTTTGGATAAAGTACCCTTGCTGCCCCAAACTTTGCTGCAATGTTCATTCCTGCCCCCAAACTTTTTTTTGGTTCATGCCTACCCCCCAAACTTTCAATTTTGTTCATGCCTGCCCTTTTTGCTAACACCGTTAACTTGTTTGATGGAATTTGCTGACGTAGATGATGAATGTGCATCTCTTTTACCACGTCATTGTCCACCTCACATTTAACTTTTATTAAAAAAATTAATCTAATCCAAATAAAACAAACAAACCAAACTTTTACGCTAAAATATTTTTTTATTTGGATTAGATTAATTTTTTTTAATAAAATTAAAAAGTTAAATGTGAGGTGGATAATGACGTGGCAAAATAAATACACATTCATCGTCCACGTCAGCAAATTCTGTCAAATAAGTTAACGGTGTTAACAAAAAGGGTAGGCACGAACATAATTGAAAGTTTGGGGATAGACATGAACCAAAAAAAAGTTTAGGGGCAGGAATAAATATTGCAGCAAAGTTTGGTGACAACTAGGATACTTTATCCATAATCTTTTTAACTTGGCCCACTTCACTTCAAGAGTAGAAAGATAAATCATAAAAGACTTGAAAAAGTTAAGACCTGAATGAGTGAATTCCATTATGATTTGAATCTATTATGACCACCACTTTCTTGGTGCTTGTTCCAATCACTTTGACACGTGGAGCATTATCTGGAATATTCTTTTTTTTCATAATAACTTAATTAGAATGACTCCATTAGTTTTGAGCCATAGGCACATACACCTTTTGAGTTTTACAACCTTGCAGACAGACCCCCTGAACTTTCAATCGAGGCACCTATCACCCTTATGTTAAACTTCTGTCCACATTCAACCATTATCTATCATGTAAACACATTTTGTAAAGATATTGTAGTCGTTATCTACCATGTAAACACATTTTGTGAGGCTATTTTAGCCTTTATCTGTTATTTAAGCACATATTATAAGGATATTTTAATCATTATAATGTTATTTTAGCAATTTTCATCATTCAGTTTGGAGCCGCTAAAATATGAAATGATTAATTATCCTTGCAAAATGTGCTTACATGGTAAATAACGGTTGAGTGTGGACAGAAGGGTGCTAGGTGCCCCAAATTAAAAATTCAAGAGGTCTATTTGCAAAGTTTTGAAATTTAGGAAGTGTTTATACCCATGGCTCAAAATTCAAGGGTATTTATACATTTTAACCTAATAACTTTTTTTTTTCTTTTGCTACAAAACATTTCTAACTAGTTCCATTTTTATTTTTCTGGTCAACATGTTCTTCTCTTTTCAGTTTTTTTGGATTTTAGGGTGGCTGAGCAAAATGGGCCTCTTACAACTTAATTGGGGGCCCAATATGCATCACCATGAAGTACTGGACCAAGTCTCTTGGAGAAAGGTTCTATTGATGGGTTCCGGGAAATCTTAAGCCTTCTGCCATCTACATTACTTCTGTCAAAGAAAACATCTACATTAATTACTTCTCATCTCAATTAAAAATTGGAGAATATCACCCCAATTAAAGTTTGACATAATTATTTTAGTTTATAATGACATAATTTTTATTATTATATTAAAATTATTATGTTGAAGTTTAATCTAATTGTAGTTATTGTTATATTAAAATAAAATTACAATGGAAAAAAATAAATTAGAATGATGGTAGGTGTAATTTAATCAAAATTTAAGAAAAATGTATAATTTACTATAAATTAAAATAAACATAATAAAATAAAAAGATTAAAAAAAATATGGGTAAAGAGGTTACCTTTATCTAATGGCTCATTGGTCGTGTGTAATTCATTAAAAAAAATGTTAAACTGTTAGAATATTTTGTAATTAAATAGATAGAATTTTTTGTATATCTTTGACCCTTAAGTTTAGGGATTAATTAGGATTGTAATTAATTGTATCTTTCCTATAATAGAACACTCCATCTATAAAAATTGACACTCATTCATTCTAATGAAAACAACATAGTATTTTCTCTCAGACCTAAATTGTCATGGTATAAGAGGTGAGACCTATTTTTGGCTTTCGCTGCTGTGTTCTTCTCTGTTAGCGTCAGATCTGTTGGAGGCAGTGAGTGCACATCACTAAGCCCACTCTTTTTCTGACCTTTCTTGACTCACGGACCCTTGGGTATTTCTCAGAAGCTTCCCGTCGACTTAACCCCGTTCACTGGTCCCCGAGAATCGCTGTCACGTGCCACCATAACAGACTGTCTCGTTTCACACGCGTCGGCGCGTGAGAGCACATGAGCCACCGCCTTTCGTCCTCGTCACTTTTATTCTACATGTCGGCATATTTCCGGCCATCCCCTGCCATGTCGACGTCATCTACCACCAGTGACAGTACTGGAGTTACTATTATGGCCTCTGTTACGGCTCCTGTTTTTGATGCTTTTGCTCGGTTCATATGATTTGGCTCCCATTAACAGTGCTTACCAGCTAAATGGGAAGAACTACTTGAAGTGGTCCCAACTAGTTTGGATGTACCTCAAAGGTCCGGGAAAATTGCGCCACTTACTCGGTACAGGTCCAACGAAAGACGATCTCACATTTGGAGCTTGGGATAACGTTGATTCCCTAATTATGTCTTGGCTGGTGCATTCCATGACTCCAGAGATAGGTGATACGTGCATTTTTCTCACATATGCTAAAGCTATATAGGATTCTATTCAACAAACCTACTCCAAAGTTCGTGATAGAGCTCGAATTTATGAGCTTAAGACCAAAATCCACCGTGCCAAGCAAGGTAATATCTCCATTACTGAGTACTGTAACTATTTGAAGGGCTTATGGTAGGAGTTGGATCACTATCAATGTGTCCCGATCAAGGGAAGTGAAGATACAACTACCTTTAAGGCCTTCTTGGAGAAGGAAAGAGTCTATGATTTTCTTGCAGGTCTGAACATTGATTATGATGCCATGAGAGTTCAAATCCTTGGCAAGGATGAAATACCACCATTGAATGCGACAATTTCGATTGTCATAGCTGAAGAAGGACGGAGGGGTGTAATGATAAAAGCTCAGCTCTTGTGATAAAAAACAATGTGCAACATTCTGAGGTAACTGATCCGACCAAAATTTCTTTTTGGTGTACTTATTGCAAGAAGCCTCGCCACACAAAGGAAAAATGTTGGAAACTTCATGGAAAATCTCAGAACACAAAGAGGGGAAAAGGGCATGTGGCTATTTCGGATTCTATAGTTGCACCAACCACCAATGCTCTCAACTTAAACCCTGAGGAAATTGAGAAGCTGAAGAGTTTGTTAGGCAACCCAACAACATCCTTTATTGCTACTCAAGCAACACATTCTACTTCAGGTACTTGCTCTTTTGTGTTCTTAGATATATCTTCTCAATCTTCACCTCATTATTCTTCTATTTTTAAGGTTTCAGGTAAATCTCTTTGTAATACCTGGATCATTGATTCAGGGGCTTCTGATCATATGACAATTCTTTTCGCAAATTCATCTCCTATACACAATGTCCTAGCAATCGCAAAATTACAATAGTCGACGGATCATTTACTATTATTGTAACTGGCCTAGGAAATGCTTGTTTAAATGATCACATCATTTCTAAAGATGTTCTTCATGTTCCTAAACTTTGTACTAAAGTACAATAGCCGACGGATCATTTACACCATGTCCTAGCAATCGCAAATTTACAATAGCCGACAGATCATTTACTACTGTAACTACCCTATAGCTCACCTTATAAGCAACAAATCTTGGGCGCCCCGCATAAAGTTCAAAAAGAAAAAGTCCTTCTACAAACACGAGCGCATCCAATTCATTCACTTGGAAGCACGTGTCTCATGTGATTGACACATCTTGTAAACCTCTAGAGTACTTAAAGTCCACGTACACAAGCGCTCGTAGACTTAGGGGACTTATATAATACTAATGTTTAACTCCAGCACGTGCTAATCACATGACTCACTAATACCAGTGTTGAGCTACCTCCTAGTAAGGCTCAAGGTCCATTAGCACTGTTACCTCACTATAAATACAACCGTCACACATAACTCTAAGACTTGAGTGTATCACAACCTCCTAGAGAGATCCTCTCCTACTTTCTAGGCCTCCACCATTCAACAACTCACATAACTCTACGTGAGCCCTAGACCTTCGGGATCACAGTCCTCACCTCTGTGAGTGCCTTCTCTACTCTAGGCACCTCGATTGCCTCCCTCGAGCCACCCTCGACTCCCTCACTCCAGTGACTTTCTCACCCCTCAACCTCGGCTCTCGACCACTCTCTCACATGTAATCTCTTGCCCTTCATAGTTCCTCACCGAACAACGTGGACTTTGATCTCTTACAGAGAGTACGTAGGCACCTAGGTTCCCACCTAGGGATAAGTCCTCTTAGGTTAAGACTCTATGCGGTCCTTTACATCGACGTAGGTCCTATAAATTATAAATGGATCTTACAAAACTCTACCAAATTTAACTACAAAAATCTGGACTCGAATATTTGAAATATGACTGATTTGTACGTCTAACCTAATTTTGTGATGGTCCAAAATAAGTAAGAACTAATAATTTCAAATATAAGTTTGTGATGGTCCAGCTTGATGATGTTAACTAACGCAGTGCCTATAGAATTAATTTGAGTAAAATGCATAGAAGATCTCTTAGGTGATGACCACATAATTTTATTGAGTTATTAAATCTTGCATGTAACTCCTCTGAACTTTCAATTTTTGGCATAGAACCTCCTCCATGAAGAATTTTGTCCATTTTTTCAACAGAATTCCACCACGTCAGCATATACTTTATAATGTCTGTATTTTTTTTAGCTGTTTGAAGGATATTTTAGTAATTTCTTTAGCTATGTGAAGAAATATGATGAAGTTACAAAGTATATATATAAAGTCGTAACCAAGTTTGTTAAAGTTTTTTTTTAGAGAAAAGTTTGTTAAAGTTTGTTAAAAATGATATATATATAGGAGAATGAAAGAACTTTCAATGGGTCACTCTTAAAGTTTGTTAAACTATCTGAATGATATCCAGGTAAAAGAGATATTAATATTATAATTTTTGGGTATTTCTATAAATATTTTTTGTAAATAGGGTAATTATGTAATTATATAATTTTTAAGGGAATTTTTACGTATTTTAAACAAAAAGTATAATTTATTCAAAACGTGAAATCCTTAACTTTTTGGAGTATTATAAGGATTTGATTACTTATTGTTTATAATAGTGAGTTTTTTAAAGATCCTATTGGAATATGACATGTGGCGGGTTCATATAAAAATTCATGAACCCGAGACATGTGATCATCATTATTTTAAAATACCTTTCTTTTTATTATATGTCAAAAAAAAAAGAGTAATAAGAACCAAGATAGGATAGGGGTGTAAATTAAACGAGCCATTTATGAATGGTTATGGCTCGGGTAGCATTAGTCTGTTCGGGCTCGTCTATTTATTAAACGAGTCGAGCCTGAACATAAAAATATACATTTTAAGGCTCGACTCGTTTAATTCATGAATGGACGGTTAGGGCTCGGCTCACATGAGCCTATTCGGGCTCGTTTATTTATTAAACGAGCCGAGCCTGAACCTAAAAATAAACATTTTAAGACTCGACTCGTTTCGTTCATGAACGGCTCGTTTAAGATTAAAATAATATAAAAAATATTTTTTCTCTATCTTACATGTATTATTATATTTAAGGGTAAACTACAGTTTGCCCCCCTGTGGTTTGGCCTAATTCCAGTTTGCCCCCCTGTGGTTTAAAGTGCGACACTTAACTACCCTGTGGTTTGGCTTAAAATTAATGTGCCCCCCTGTGGTTTAGAGTGTGACACTTGACCCCCCTGTGGTTTGTTATGTTATCACTTAACTACCTTCACTTACCTTCTATCCAAATTTTAGTCAAATTAATCATCATTTTTATACTTTTAATGTTTAAAATTTGTTATTCAACACTCTATAATTATAAAATAATTCAAAAAATATATAATTAATATAAAAATAAAATTATAATTTTAAAAAATAATAAAATAATTTAATATTTATTGTTTACTCTATTGATTATTTATATTTAGTTATTTATTCATTTTATTTTTATTTTTTATCTTTAATATTTTAGAATTATTAAATCAATCAAAATAAAATTGTAAGAGAATAATATAATATAAATATATAACTAAATTTAAGTTTTTTTTATTGTTCAAGTTCGGAACATACATACCTGAATTGAATGTTAACATTATTGAGCTTAGAAACTCTAACATTAAACAATAATTTTCTTAGAAAAGTATCCAATTTATCCAATCATATAACGTTAATAGTGTACCAAAATAAAGTGACAATCCAACTTCATATTAAGTATTAACATATTCAAATTATTGATTTTTTAAAATTATAATTTTTTTATATTAGTTATAATTTTTTTGAATTATTTTATAATTCTAGAGTGTTGAATAACAAATTTTAAACATTAAAAGTATAAAAATGATGATTAATTTGACTAAAATTTGGATAGAAGGTAGGTGAAGGTAGTTAAGTGATAACATAACAAACCACAGGGGGGTCAAGTGTCACACTCTAAACCACAGGGGGTCACATTAATTTTAAGCCAAACCACAGGGTAGTTAAGTGTCGCACTTTAAACCACAGGGGGGCAAACTAAAATTAGGCCAAACCACAGGGGGACAAACTGTAGTTTACCCTATATTTAAATATATAATGAACACTCATTCCACACACACATGGTAGGACAATAAATCATGGATAAAAGTTCAGCACTATCGTATTACTGAACTTCAGAGCATTTCTCCAATTATGTAGTACCATTTGTTAATATTAATAAAAATTCATATTAATAAGGACCCACCTTGAATGACTTAGGAACCAACTGATTGGAGGGATATACTGAAGTTCAATACTACCATACTACTGAATATCTACTCATAAATCATATATGTCACCTTTACAGAAACAGACTAACTTTCATTGTGGCCACAAAATTTGCATGGTTTAATTAATGAATTTAATAGCTCAAATGTTCATTTCGATCCTCCATGTTTCACCCAAGTTCCAAATTAGTCATTTATGTTTCAAAAGTTTTAAATTGGTTCTTTATCTTTCCCAGAAGTTCTAAATTGGTCCTTTCGTCCAAGTCCGTCAATTTCTTAAGTTAACTGCTGACGTGGCATGTCGAGGTGGACACATAATCTCTCTTATGTATATCAGATAGCTGACGTGGCCTTAAACACACCAAAAACACCTAAACGACGTCGTTTAAGCCAAAAATAAAATCATGCTGAGATGACCAATATGAAACTCTAGCGAAACATAAAGGACTAATATAAACTTTAATGAAACATAAAGGACCAGTATAGAATTTCAATGAAACATAAATGACCAATATATAACTTTAATGAAACCTGAAGGACAAATATAAAACTTTTGGGAAACATAAAGGACCAATATAAAACTTCTGAAAGATAAAGGACCAATTTAAAACTTGGGTTAAACATAGAGGACCAAAATGGTCATTTAATCAATTTAATAAATTTTCAACTAACTTTGTCTTCAATGGGACCCAAAGGAGAGTTCTATAAATATAAGTACGATTTTGATTCTCCATAGTACACTCATAATCCCTTAATTAGTGATCAAGAATGATAATTAGCTCCTCCACCTCCTTTCCAATAATGGTTAAACCTCTTTCCTTATATAATTCCAGTGAGTATGCTTATAATAATTCCTCTTTTCCTCAAATATTCCATCACCATCATTATCATCATCATCATCATCATGCATTTACCAAAACCAGCAGAAACAGCAACGATATTCCAAACCGTTGCTACTTTAATAATTATTTCTATAATATTAGAGACCCTCGTAAGACTCAGAAATTTAATAATGTCTCTACTGTTCATTACCAAGCTAGAGAGAGTGGAAGTTGGGAGAGGGAGACACCACACAGGAATTTAAAGGATGGAATTGGTATTTCCAAATTCTTTCAGGGAAAGAATTTTCTTATCACTGGTGCTACTGGGTTCGTAGCAAAAGGTACGTATTGCAATCGGATTCTCTTTTTTTTTTTCAAACAAAAATTTAGGTGGGGTAAGAATCGGTATCTCACTAGAATTAGGGAAGACCTCCTAACCTCTTTGAAGATTAATACAAAGATTTACATATCACCCACCAATAAGACCCCCCACATCGATCATAGGCCCTTACATCGGATTCTCTTTAATATTCTTTCTGTCATTCATTTTTTAACCCTTTTTTCTCTTTAACAATGGTCTTCAAATCAAGGATAAAAGTTAAGTATTACCATCAGTGTATCCTTTTAGTTATATAGTATTATTTGTTAATATTAATAAAAATTCACATTAATTAGGACCTACGTTGAATGGATTAGGGACCAACTAATTGGACGAATGTACTGAAATTCAGTACTACCGAACATTTACTTTTTTCTTTTCTTTTTTTGTCTGAACTAAACATCTACTTTCAAATGAGTTAAAAAATTTGGGGCTTGTTTGGTTGCAAGAATTTAGACCCCTTGGTTGCGTGAATGTTGGGCGTAATCTTGACTATAATCTAAGATTATTCTCTTCAACATTCTTCATACCAAGCATACCTTACTTTTTACAAATGAAATTATGTTTTGTCCTTACTTTTTTACCCACTTTTAATATAAGGCTAAAATGGTTATTTTACTCACTTTTATTCAATTCACATCACATTCTCTCATTTACTACAACATTCTCATTTTCATTACCATTCCCTCCAACATTCACGTAACCAAAAGGGAGGGCAAAATTTACCCTTAATTTTAAATATTAATAATTTTTTAATAAATGATATAATTGTCATTTTACCTAACTTTTATTTTATTTTATTTTTCTCATTCTCTCTTCTATTTCCTATTCACATTCTTATTCCCTAAAATAAATTCACCTACCAAACAGGCCTTAGATAATTGCGCCCCATTGATTAATGCTTAAATAATGACCATAATAAATGTGACAAAATTAGAGGAATAAAAGTTCAGTACTACAGTAATAATGAATTTCGATACATTCATCTAATCATATAATGTCATTTGTTAATATTTATAGAAACTCATATTAATAAAGACTTACTTTGAGTAGATTAAGGACAAATTGATTTGATGGATATACTAAAATTCACTAATACAATATTACCGTAATATTTAAAACATATTCTTCTTTTGATGAACTTAAAACATATTCTTAATCTTACTTCAAATGGAAATTTATTATTAACAATAATAGGAACCCAGTTTTGTACATCTAATCATTTAAAGATTTTACACTTTTTCAATCTTAGATTAACAATCTATTATTTTCAATTGAAAAAAATTATGTACCATATAATATTAGCAAGTACGGTTATTTTGTGAATAGTAAAAATAATGAATTTCTGACTTATGGGTGACATTTGGAATTATTATTTAAGTACAAAAAAAAATAGTATTTTCTACAAATTATATTTCAACAAACTAATAGTTGGTTGATTGGAGTGGTAGGTACTTCATTCATTTTAAGTAAGGTGTCGAGTTCGAGTCTTGTGTATGGAAAAACTTTTGCTGGGAGAGCTCTACCCCCGTTGTTGGACCTCAACTAACTCGAACAGAGTTGCTTCTAATAAAAGGATACATGTGAAAAAAAAAATTTCAAAGATTACTATTAATCATAGAAAAAAGATTATTTTTTTTACAATTAAAAATTGGTAGTCAAAATAAGTTTTTTTAAAAAAAAATTAAATTTCGACCATCGAAATAAGTTGAAAAAGAAATCAATGATTATATTTATAATGATCAACAATTGTCAATAATATTAGTTTATACAATACATTTGTTGACGACGGATATCAAAAAATACTGTTGAGAAATAAAGTATCGTAAAAAAATGTATTACCGATAATTATTAACCGTCCAAAATACTATTATATATTGTTTTTTTTCAACAATTTATTTCAACCGTCAAAATTTAATTGTTAAAAAAATGAAACTTTTTTTAACATTTAAGTGGTCATTAAAATATAAGTTATTAAAAATACTCATTTTCTTATAGTTTTATTATTTAGGCAGTCATCATATTTAATTTAACAGCAACAAACAAACTTTTTTCGTTCATTATAGCCCTAGTGATTGTGACAAGGGGAATCCATCGTCTAACCTTTGAAAGAGAGAGTACAATAAGATGTAGGAAGAAATTATTATTTCATTAACCTTTTTGTTGGGTCTTTCTAGGGTCATAAACTGTTTAGGGTGCAAACTCATGTAAACATTAACATGTTGTGTTTGTATTGGTCTAGTTGTAAAAATATTTTTTTGAAAAATTTATATTTTTGCAATTGGACTAACAAAAACGCGCCATATAAGCATTTGTATGGGTTTGCACACAAAAAAAATCCTTTGGAAAAATTAAATCCGATAAAAAAATAGAAGGAAGAGGGAAGGAAATTTTATAAAGTATGAGGTAAATAAAAAGAAATAATTTTTTTTTTGGAATAATAGAGATCAATAACATTTTTTTTGATAGAAAGATATCAATAACATTAAACATGATTCTAAAAAAAAAAATAACATTACATGATCCAAAAGATCAGAGTGTATACAATATGCATTACAGAACTTGGAAAAGGACCAAGACTAATAACCTCAAGAATGACAATGTTATTATTGTTAGTTTTTTTTTGGACAAAATTCCAATTTGGTCCTTTATCTTTTACCTAAGTTCTAAATGGTCATTTATCTTTCAAAAGTTGTATATCGGTCCTTTATGTTTTTTAAAAGTTCTATATTGGTCCTTCCGTCCAATTTCGTCCATTTTTTTCTGTTAAGTGCTGACGTGCCGAGGTGGACACATAATTTCTCCTATGTGTATCACATAGCTGAAGTGGCCTTAGACATACTAAAAACACCCAAACGACGTCGTTTAAGCCAAAACGAAACTATGCTGAGAGGTCCAATATGAAATTTTAATGAAACATAAAGAACTAATATAGAAAGTTAATAAAAATAAAGGATCAATATAGAATTTTAATGAAAAATAAAGGACCAATATAGAACTTTAATGAAATATAAATGACCAATATGAAACTTTTGAGAAACATAAGGACCAATATCGAACTTTTAAAAGACAAAGGACTAATTTAAAACTTAAGTAAAAGATAAAAAACTAAATTGAGGTTTTCGCCCTTTTTTTATAGACCATTTTCAAAAAAGAGATTTATTTCTTTAAATTTTGTTTTCATTAACCTTTATCTCTCTCTCTCTTAAAAAAATTCAATCTTTGATCATCTTTCTCTTTCTAATTTTTAATTTCCTTTTGTCATATCTTCTTAATTCTTAATTTCCTGTCTCTTCTATTTTCTTTTTGAGCCTTTTTCTTCTTCTCTCTATATACTTCCTTCTTCTTTCCAAAATTTCTCTTCGATCATTTTCTTTTATTATTCTTCTTCGTATATATATCTTCATTTTTTTTTGTTAAATGCTCATTTTGATTCTCTATGTTTCACTCAAATTTTAAATTGGTCTTTTTTTCAAAAGTTTTAATTTATATTTGTCCATCAAGTTTCATTAAACTTTTATATTGGTCCTTTATGTTTCATTGAAGTTCTATATTGGTCCTTTATGTTTCATTAAAGTTTTTAGTTTTATATTAGTCATTTATGTTTCATTAAAGTTTCATATTGATCCTCTCAGCATGGTTTTATTTTTAGCTTAAACGACGTCGTTTGAGTGTTTTTGGCCACGTCAGCTATTTGATACACGTAGGAGAGATTATATGTCCACCTCGGCACGCCCTGTCAGCAGTTAACTTAAGAAATTGACGGACTTGGATGGAAGGACCAATTTAGAACTTCTTAGAAAGATGAAAGACCAATTTAAAACTTTTGAAACATAAAGGACTAATTTGAAACTTGGGTGAAACATAGAGAATCAAAATGAACCTTTAATTTTTTTTTTTTCAGTTTGATTGAAAAGTTTTTTAGAACTAATTGGAACTTGGGGTGGTGAAACCAAAATAAGCCTTTGACTTTTTATTTTTTGCAGTTTTGATTGAAAAGATTTTGAGGACATCACCAGATGTAGGACAAATATTTTTGTTGGTGAAGGCAAAAGATAAGGAGGCAGCATTAAATAGATTGAAAACTGAGGTACTTATAAGTTTGGGTAATTATGTGGGGACCAATTTTTTATTGTTAGATTTGTTTTGATATTTGTGTCAATTTTAATTTAAAAAATAATAATTTAACACAGATTTTAAAATAGATCCAATAACAGAGAACTAGTGAGTCAAAGCTCTCCATAGTATTACCCTGTTTTGATGAATTAATTCCCTCGACTATCTCTTCCCCCAGAAAATCTTTCCGGCATCTTAATTGTAATTGGAAAAAATTATTTACAACTTAGGTCTATCTAATAGACAATAATACTTAAGAATACATTCCCTTATTTACAAAAAGTTGGTTAAATACTCATTTTGGCCCTTTATGTTTCTCATTAATTTTATATTAGTCCTTTATCTTTGCAATTTGTTCTAAATGAGTCCTTTTATTTAACATTGTTAATTTTTTCTGTTACCTGATGATGTGACATGCTAAGTTAGTAACACCACTCTCTTACGTAACAAATTCGACTAACGTGACATATGACCCATTATTTCTTGTTTTTTCTCCTCTCTCAATTTTTCTTTAATTTCTTCTTTCCCTTCATCTCCTTCCTATAACTTTTTGTAACAAAAAAATACCCCTCAACCCTCTTATTACATGCATATAAATTATTATAGGACACTAATTATTTAATTGATAATAACATATACATATATATATATATATAGATCATAGATAGTGGAGTGATGAAGAAGGTGAAAGAAGTGCATGGTGAAAAGTATGAGGAGTTCATGATGAAGAAGCTTGTGGCAATTCCTGGGAACATTTGTGAATCTGATCTTGGGATCGATCCTCTCACTGCCAATCATATTGCAAACAATGTCCATGTCATTGTTAATTCAGCAGCCACTACCAATTTTGATGAAAGGTCTCAACATCTTAATATTTTTAAAATTTGATGATACTAATTAATTTTCTGAAATTGATTTTATGTTAATAAATTAAATAAATTATACTAATTAATGTCCATCTCATGTTATTAAAAATATATAATGAAAATATTATTTTTATTGATAAAAATCAATTAAAAGAAAGATGAATGTTATTTTTTTCACCAAAATTAAATAAAATTTAATATAATTTGTTCATAAGTACTCCATATTGATTCTTTTTTAAAATCTATTTTCTTCAGGTATGATATGGCTCTTAGTGTGAATACAAAAGGGCCTTCTCATCTCTTAAGCTTTGCCAAAACTTGCAAGAACGTTTGCCTATTCCTTCACATATCAACCGGTATATCTATATACACTAGAGGTTTGATATATATATATATATATATATATATATATATATATAATACTCATACTCATAGAGTATATATATTTGGCAGCTTATGTGAATGATGGAAGAGTTGGAAAAATAGAGGAGACAACATTAGTCCCTATGCTTGATATTGAAAAAGAGATGAAGTTGGTTTCATCTCTCATGGATGACTCAGTTCAAGAAAACCAACACTCTAATCAAAACATGAAACAACTTGGTCTTCAAAGGTATTTATAATATTCGTTTTTTTAATTTTTAAACCATATTTAATGAAATCATATTTTATTTAATAAAATTTAATAGTTTATTTATTTAAACCAAAATATCCATTTGATTTAAATGAACTCACACAATTCAATCACTTCATTATATATATTTTATCCTTTCTAGGATATTTCAAATCATAAAATAGCATAGAAAAACCAACAAAATAATAATTTGAAGTTTCTTGTGTTTTATTTATAGGGCTAAAATTCATGGATGGAAAAGCTGTTACACATTCAGTAAGGCCATGGGTGAGATGAAGATTACTAGCATGATTGGTGATATTCCAATTGTCATCCTTCGTCCATCTATAATAGAGAGTACCTACAAAGAACCTTTTCCTGGTTGGATAGAAGGAAACAGGTGCATTTTATATACTCATTTTGCATAAATAATTATATTTTGAGTGCCATGTGTTTACGTTGAATTCATTTAGATATTTGAAACATAAGTGTTTTTAGATGAATAGCATATGTTTCAGCTAACTCATCAGTGTTTTAATTATATTTTACTTTCGTTAAAAAAATTCAACCAAGTTAGAATAACGTCGAGTATGTGACCCCCAAAAAATAGTCTGGATCCTCTAAATTTATGAAATGATATTTTTCTTTAAAGTATGAGAGAGATAATAGACACAAAATGAATGTTGGTCTTTAATTCATTTATGGTAGATCTTGATTAATGTGGGGTCTTTAATTTATTTATTTTGTGTATCTCTAAATCTTATACTTTAAAGAAATGTAGTATTTCTCAAATTTAGAAGATCTAAAGTAAAAATTCTCATTTTTTTCCCGTTCGTTCCACTAAAACTATTTTTTAACTAAAACCAAAATTTTTTATTAAAATTCCAAACTCTAAATTGTAAATTACAAATCTTAGGGCTTATTTGGTAGTCAGAATGAGATGAGAATGAAAAGGGAAAAGGGAAAGAGAATGTTAAGATTATGTTTGGTTGTAGGATTTGGGAATTGGAATGAAAATAGGAATGGAATGAAAGTGGATAAATAAATGAACACTTTATCCTTAAATTAAAATATTATAAAATAAGGCAAGGAAAAAATGTAAATTAAAATATTATAAAATTTTAAAGGTCAAAACCCTAAATTGGTCCTTTATGTTGTCACCAAGTTTTATATTGGTCCTTTATGTTTCAAAAAGTTTAAATTGGTCCTTTATATTTGTAAGAAGTTCCAAATTAGTCCTTCTGTCCAATTCCGTCTAGTTCTGCCGTGAAGTGATGACATGTCATGCTAAGGTGTCACACACTCTCTCCTACGTGTACAGTTTAGCTGACTAGGCCTTATAGTTAACAAAAAACTAGGGACTAAAATGAAATAAAATTTTTTTCACAAAACAAAAATATAATTTCCCCACTTCTTCTTCTTCTTCTTCTTCTTCTTCTTCTTGTTGCACCACCTCCTCGTCTTATCCGTCTTCCTCCACCACCTTGTTTTGACCCCCTCATTTTTTCTTTTGTTTTTCCTTTCTGTATATTAGCTTCTTCCGCTTCTTCTTCTTCTTCTTCTTCTTCTTCTTCTTCTTCTTCTTCTTCTTCTTCCATCCATTCCGACAATGGCGGACCATGGCATCACCGCTCCTCTCCTCTCTTCCCAATCATCCAATCAGGTCGTTCTCACACTCAGCGACGACGATTCCAACCGTCCATCCAACCAATCCTGCACTGGAAACGGCAACACCCAATTTCCCCATCCTTATCGATTCAACAGTGGCGAAACCCTAGTGGAATCTAACAATCTGTTTTGATTTCTTGGGTGCGAGGATTTATACTTGTCTTCCCCCACCACTGTCAACCCTTCCTTAATGATACGCCCAACATTGATGGGCTCTACGAGTGGTTGAAGATCGTCGTTTGCTTGCCGATTGCCTTGGTCCGTCTTGTTATCTTTGGGCTCTTTATGCTCATCGGATATGTCGCAACAAAATTGGCTCTTCAAGGATGGAAGGATAAGAAGAACCCGATGCCGAGAAGATGATGATGGCGGTGGTGGTGGAGGAAGATGGAGAAGATGAGGCAGAGTGAGGTTCTTTAATGGAAGAAGAAGAAGAAGAAGAAGATCGGAGAAATGGAGAAGCGGCGGCGGAGGTAGTGGTGGAGGAGGACGGAGTTGATGATGATGATGGTAAAGAGTTGAAAGAAAGAACGGAAGAAGAAGAAGAAGATGGAGTGGGGAAATTATATTTTTGTTTTGTGAAAAAATATTTTATTTCATTTTAGTCCCTGGTTTTTTGTTAACTAAGGCCACGTCAGCTAAACAGTACACGCAGGAGAGAGAGTGTGACACCTCAGCATGGCACGTCATCACTTAACGGCAGAACTAGACGGAATTGGACGGAAGGACCAATTTGAAACTTCTTGCAAACATAAAGGACCAATTTAAACTTTTTGAAACATAAAGGACCAATATGAAACTTGGTGACAACATAAGGGACCAATTTGAGGTTTTGACCAATTTTAAAATATTACCGTTTTGGAATTGCAATGCAACATTCTTTCTACCAAACAATGGTAGGAAGCATTCCTACCAAGATTCCCTCTTAGTTTCATGCTACCATACATATGCTAGATTTTAAATTCTAAACCTTAAGGGCCCATTTGGTTGATGAATTTATTTTGAGGAAATGAGAATGAAAAAGGGAATAATATGATTACATTTGGTATGACATAAAAAAAGTATAATTGATATTGGGAATAGAAATATGAATGTATATAATGACTAATTTACCTCTATAATTAAATTTGGTGGTGGTGGTGGAGGTGGAGGTAGAAGTGAGGAATGGTAGGGTAAAATGGTTTTTTTTTATCCAAATTATCATAGGAATGCTCCCAATACCACCCTTGAGAAAGTTATTGGGATTATCTAGTTTGTAGAATGGCAACCCCAATCCCACCTTCATATGTACAACCAAACAAGGTATTGGACTCCACCAACTCCCGATTTCCGTTCTTTCTCTCTATTTCCAAGAACCAAACATGCACTAAGACCTATTTGGTTTTTGAATGAGTGAGAACGTAGGAATGAGAACGTTACGTTTGATAGAACATAAAAAAGAATAGGATTGGTGTTGAAAATAAGAATGAGAATTGACTATAATGACCAATTTATCCCTGTAATTAAATTTGGTAGTGGCAACGACAACGATAGTAGTGGGGTGACGACGAATTGTGATGGTAGAGATTGGGGTGGGGACAAAATAGTCTTTTTCACCTCAAACATATGGATTTTTGACCTCATGATCATGATTTCTAAATCCTAAATTCTAAATTGTAAAATATAAATTTCAAATCCTAAACCTTAAAACCTTAATCTAAGCCCTATATATATATATCCTGAAATTCTACCTTAAACTTTAAATGTTAAACCTTAATTTTCAAACCATAGTCGACCAAAATGTAATTCACTATCCTTTCTATTATATATATATATATATATATATATATGTTCCTCATAATGCAATTAACTAAATCACATTGATTAATTAATTCTACCTATAATTCACAATCTGACAAAAATAATAATAATAATTTGTGACTTTTCTGTTTGTCTGAAAAATTAGAATGCTGGATCCCTTTCTTACATTGTTTGGGAAAGGTCGAATTCCGGGATTGTTCGCAGACCCCCAAGTAATTGCAGATGTGGTAAGAATAATTCATTACACCTCTACTTATTCTCACATGTGATGAAAGTTTAATATTATAGTACTAAATTTAGGAACATATTTCCAATCATATAATGCTATTTGTTAATAGGCAACAATTCCCTTTCCACCGATAACGTTTATTGTATTCACGCATGCCCTCAAACTTTTATTTTGTTCATGCTTACCCCAAACTTTCATTTTTTGTTCACTCATACCCTTTTTGCTAACACCGTTAACATGTTGACAGAAGTTGTTGACGTGAACGCTTACTGTGTATTTCTTTTTTCACCTCATTTGCAAGTTATCAAATAAGCAACTGAAGTTTCTGTCAAGTTGTCAAAATAGCCCTCAAAGTTTTTGTCATATTGTCAAATTTGCCCTACTGTTTGCGTCACTATTCTTTCTGAAGGATTTACTTCCAGCACTGGATAAGTTACTCCCAAACGTTGATCAGAGATGTTGGTATGCAAATTCATTCACCTTCTTAATCTCTAGCATCGCCCTCTCCCATTCTTATAAGTATTCTTTGCTGCATTCCACATCAATTTTTTCAAGTGTAGACCAAAAAATTTCTTTATGAAGTTGTTGTACAAATGACGCACACAGAATCTCTTATCAACTCTAGGCAGTAACTCATCTAGTGCTGGAAGTAAACCCTACAGAAAGAATAGTGACACAAACATTAGGGGCTAATTTGACAGTATGACAGAAACTCTAAAGGCTATTTTGACAACTTGGCAGAAAATTCAAGGGCTTATTTGACAGTGGAAAAAGAAATACACAGTCAGTGTCAACATCAGCAACTTCCATCAACCATATTAACGGTGTTAGCAAAAATGGTTTGAGTGAACAAAATGAAAGTTTAGGAGCAGGCATAAATATTGCAACAAACTTTAGGGGCAACAAGAGTACTTTTCGCTTGTTAATATTAAATAGAAACTTATATTAATGAGGACCTATCTTAAATAAATTAGAGAAACTGATTGAAGGAATGTACTAAAGTTTAATACTACCGTATTATTAAATGTTCTGATTTAAATCTTATATTCAAAAATTAAAAATTGGTTTTCAATGATGACCGTCAAAGCCAAGAGAAAGTTATTTTCCATAAAACTTACTTGTGAGAGAGTCCTCAATTAGTGAAATTTTGTTGTGACAACTTTTTGGCTTTCAATAGCAATTTGTATTTGCCGCTAAAAGTGCTATTTTTTCTAGTCTTTCTTCACTATATATATTTATACCAATTTTATATGTAATTCTTTATGCCATTTCTATTATTTTCTTCAATCAAAATAAAGTACGTGAAATCTTTTTAAAAAATAATCATATAATATATGAGTTATATAAATTATATAGGTGTTAGTTTCTCATTAGATAACTTAATGATAAAGATATAACAATTGTGCTTAAATTCTGTCTCTTATATATATATATATTGGTGCTAATATATAAATATATTTATCTTGTCACTAATTTGAGATTTGAGTGTGTGCAGGTCCCAGTGGACATGGTAGTGAATGCTGTAATAGCTGCTATAGCAAAGCATGGGATTTCTGGTATTCCCGATATAAATGTGTACCAAATTGGGTCATCCATGGTAAATCCAGTCACACTTGGTAATATTATGGACTATACTTATAAACATTTCAAGTGTAATCCATTATTGGATTCAAAAAGGGATGAGATAAGCATTACCAGAAGCAAATATTTCAGCTCCATTGATGATTTCTCACATTACATCACAACTAAAATTACAAAGGAAAGTGGACTAATGGAGGCATTAGTCCATAATGTCAAACCTAGCCTCAACACCAAGCTTGATAGGCAATGCAAGAAACGAGCACAGTTTTTTATTCAAATGGTCAAAACTTATGAAGCATTTGGTTTTTTCAGAGGAAGGTAATTATCTTTATTATTGTTTTAGTATAATATATATATATATATATATATATATATATGTATGTATATATATATGTATGTATATATATATGTATGTATATATGTATACATACATATATATATACATACATATATATATATATGATGTCTTTATAATGATGAGGGACACATTAAATAGATGAATTTGGAGTAAATTATATAATAATTTGGTTACAAAAGATGTAATTTGTCCCAATTTTTTTGTCATTTATGTTAAACGAAGATTTTCATGAATTAAAAATGAGAAAAATTACATCTTTTAGGAAACAAATTTGATATTTTTATTTTTCAATGATTAAAATAAGATAAATTGTATCTTTTAAGCATTAAATTTTATATTTTCATTATTCAGAGATTAAATTGAGAGAAAATATATCTTTTATATAAACCAAATTGTTGAATTTACTCGTGAATTTGTGTGGAATTCGTAGGTTTGAGATTGGGAATGCCCAGAAGCTAAGGGAAGAAATGTGCGAGGAAGAGAAAAAGATGTATGGGTTTGAGGTTGAGGGTATCGATTGGAAAGAGTACTTTTGCAGCATTCATATTCCAGGTCTTAGAAAGCATGTTTTGAAGGAGTAGCTTTTTCTCCTATTAGTTGATTGGATGACAAATCTAATCTTGACGAATGTTTAAGTTTATCACCTTTGTATAAGAGGGATGAACATTTTGTCACAAGGATATTAAAAATTAGTCCCACATTACTTAGGTTCAAAAGGTGGAGTAAGTGTCTAAGGTCTTTGTTTCAACTTCAATCAAGTCATACACTTTAAGTTGTATTTAACTTTTTATCTTACTCGTTATTTTCTTGTCTTGAGAGTCGTGAATTGTATTTAATATTATCCTCTTTATTCTCTTATTCTAGAGTGGTGTGAGGTTTATTTAATATTTGCCTCTTTATTCTCTTGTTCTAGAGTGGAGTGATGTGTTTAAATAATTTGGAGTGTTGGTCTACTTGGGGTGCGGGCTATTTGAGAGAATATTTTGTTATGTAAAAATTTTCATATAGTATTTTTTCTGGTTGTCTTTTGACAATGACTGCGGTTTTTTCTCCAGTTTGGAGTTTTCATGTTAATTTTTGTGTGGTGATTGTGCTTCTTCTTATTTCTCTGGTTTATTCTCTAAGGAAAAAGGGTATTTGTATTTATTATCATTATTTTTTCCAACAAGTGGTATCGGAGTCTATGGTTCGGTGGATGTAATTTTTTAGTATACTCTGTGGTTGCAGCATTGTCTGATCTTCCATATCAGAAAAGAATTATCATATATTTTCTTGAGAACTGTTTTGGTTGCTTGATTTGCGCTGGGTTGCTGCTGAAAGGAAGTTTAGTAGTGTACATTTGCTACTTTTGTTCTTTTTCAATATACAGTTACAATATCAAAATTTTCAAGCGCCGCGAAGTTTTACATAGAGAAGTTTGATGGAAGGATCGATTTTAGCTTGTGGCAAGTGCAACTCAAGGATGTGTTGATACAATCGGGATTACACAAGGCATTGAATGAGAGATTTTCTAGCAAAAATTCTGAAAAGAGTGGATCTTCCACATCAGAAAAGAATTATCATTGAATGCAACCAATGCTAGTGGCATGCCACGTTCATACACCAACCGCCCAGCGAGCTGAAGCCCATTGAATCACCATGGTCGTTCGATAATTTGGGTATGGATATATTCGGCCCCCTCCCATAAGGTACGCTACAAAGGAAGTTCCTCATCGTAGCGGTCGACTATTTCACAAAATGGATCGAGGCTGATTCTTTGGCCACCATCAGTTCCCAAAAAGTCCAGAATTTTCTCTAGCGAAACATCATAACCAGATTCGGCCCACCTCACGCGCTGATTACTGACAATGGGCGACAATTCACTTGCCAAAAATTCGAGGACTTTTGAAAGGAATGGTGCATCGATCACAGAACAACCTCAGTCAAGTACCCGGCGACTAACGGACAAACAACATGAGCAAACCGAGTCATCCTCAAAGGATTGGGGAAACACCTAGCAGATGCTATAGAAAATTGGGTGGACGAGCTCCCCTCAGTCCTATGGTCCTACTGGACGACAATACACTCGGTAACGAGAGAGACTCCTTTTGCTCTAACATATGGGCAAGAAGCAATAGTTCCCGTCGACATCGGGGTCCCCTCAGATCGAGTACTAAACTATTCTGATTCAAACATGGAAAATCTTCTAATCAGCTTGGATGCGGTCGAAGAGCGCTGGGAAGCTGCAGCACTTAAAAACATCGCTTACAAACAACTACTTGCGCGAAAATACAATCAGGGCGTCTGACCTCGACAATTCAAAAGGGGTGACCTGGTCATGCGAATAACGATAAACAATAGGCGCGACCGCCTACATGGCAAGCTTGTGCCTAATTGGGAAGGCCCATATAGGGTCATTGGAATCGCTTCCCATAATGCATATAAATTAGCACACTTGACGGGAGAGCACGTCCCCAATACTTGGAACGCTAGCAGCCTCAAAAAGTACTTCACTTTGTCTTAGTCCAAAGACAAGTAAAAGTACCCCAATATGTCTTAGTCAAAAGATAGATGTACCACCGTCAATTTAAATAAATACAGAATGCGATACGATTGATCAACTCTCGTACTTGAAATTCTTTCTTGTTACTCTTCAAAACATGTATATTTACATAAGGGGACTAACGCCCCGACAATACAAAAGTAACAACATAGGCTATACCACAAAGTCAAAATTATGGGACATCCTCGCTCGGAAGACGTGGCTTCTTGTCCGACCGCGGGGGGTCCCTTCGAGGATTTGGAGCCACGTCATAGTCCTTTAGCCTCAATGGAGGATCGCCTCGAACGCGAGCACGAAACTCTCCTCCAATGTTCTCCCATGAAGGGTGCACTCGCCCTGACCTCTGGAGTAATAGAAATGCCCATCATGTCCTCCAGCTGCGCCATGCTATATATTCTGCATTCCATAATTGGCAAAATGCAGAAAATCCAGACGGCGAACCCTTGAAGAGTTAGCTTTGCTTTTCGCTAGCTTGACCTCCAATTCCTTCACTTGGGGTGGTCAGTTGGGCATTCTTGCCTATCAGAGCCTCCACTACTTGCTGCACAAACCCTCACAAAGTAAGCTACCTTACAAAAAGGATACCGCAACCAGAAAAAAGAGGCCTACCCCCTCCATCTCCCGTTGATAAGCGAAGCCCGCTAGACGGCTTAGAAACAGGATAGTCCCCTTGGTCATACGCTCTAAAGGATAATCATCCCCATAATCCAGCAGATAATGTTGACGAGCTAATATGACCTGCTCGGCCTCTAAGGGAATCAACTTCCCTCTAAAGGAGACACCCTCGGCCAAGAATCGGATGGGCTTCTCCTCGAAGGGTATGGGAGTATAGGGAACCCTTCTACGACCACGACGATTTAAGTTGGCCTCACCCACCTGGTTTGCGACATCGGCATTAGCACCCTTGGTGCCCTAGTCCGCGTTAATGCCCTTGTCCGCATCCGAAGGCGGAACAACAACATTTGAAGGCGTCGACCGCCCGCGCTTCTGACTTCGAGAACTCGGTGGAGGAGTCAACCTCTCTTGAATGCCACCTAGGATTATTCCTGAAAAATAGAAAAATACTTAGCGGACCAAAAAACGCAAAGGATGTGACTCACCATCAAAATTCAGGGACTTACCCAAAGCAGCACCTGCGACCACAACCCCCCTTAAAAATTCAAAAGTTTTCTCCTCATACTTCTCTCGGTCGTACCGAATCCAGAGAGTAGGATTAGACCTTTAAAGGGGAAAGCGAGGGTGCCAGTCTCCAAGCCGCACCCAAGGCGGACAAACACCCTTCTTGGGTACCACCTTAAAGAAGTACGACCGCCAAGCATGATTGTTGCTCGGCAGGTCTGAAATAGTAAATTCCTTGGCACGAGATTGAAAGCACACCCATCCGTGTGCCTCGCGGATGACATAGAGAGAGAGAAACACATTGGGCAAAGCCTCTAGTTTGTTCACCCGGAATACCCTGTAAAAAATGCTGAGTATAGACCACGCGTTTGCCGTTAACTGCGCAGGGTAAACATTCAGCAAGTTAAGCATGGCTTCCACGAAGCCGGAAAAAGGGGGAATAAAGGCGGCATTGTAGGGGACGCAGAGGGGGAGAACGAAACTGACGTCGTCACTCCAAAGAATGGTCTCTCCTTCCCCCATCGGCCTTATTTCAAAATCCTCCGGGAAAGAAGGAACAAAGCGTTCCCTCCATATTTTCTCGATGCCGAGATCCGACACCACTCGCGTTTCCAACCCGGTGTCCACAGCCGAAATATTGGTCGTGGTCCTAGGTTCAGGATTAGCAGAGTACCATCCCGCAGAAACCACCGGAGGATGCAACACTTGGTATTCACCCTCCTTGGATAAAACCCCCCGAAGGTCCACTGAATCTCGCAACAAAACGAGACTCTCTACTCTCTCCCTTACTCCCTCCATGGCAACTAGTAGCAAAGACTGCTCAAATTTAGGGTCCGCGGAGGAAGACACGAAAGCGGTAACACTTGAAGAAGCCATTACGAAAAACAAAAAATAGAGGGAAGAAAACTATGGAGAAAAAAAAATGACGCTCTCCGTTCTCAGTAAAAAGGTGCCCAAAAGACGCTTCAGAGCCCAACCAAGAGGCGCGAAAACGGAAAGGCTCTGAAACTAGAGGAAATGACCAAAATACCCTTGGCCTTTGAGATTCCTCTGTACACCCCTAGAGGGCACTTCCGAAAATTCCCCTCTACCCAATAATGACTCCTCCTCAGAAAGACGCGTACTTTCTGCAGAGACGACTCAAAAAACTTGATGAGGAAGTCATGCAGTTAGCCGCTCAGATCAAGAAGCGTGGCATCTTCGACATCCCTACTCTCTCAAAGGAAATCAAGAAGAGATATGTGAAATCTTCTAAGCCGAACGACCGACCAAGACGGCCAGACCAACTTGCGGACGAGCTCATTTGACAAAAGGCAACAAGTGAGGAATTTTCCTAAGTAGCTCGCTAAAAGGAACTTAAGTTCATGGGCGCCCGACACCCGTAGACTTAGGGGACTTATGTAACTACGAAATATTCCCCCTAGGGACACGTGGCACTGAGCTTCTAGAAGAGCTTCAGGAGTTCTCGACAGTGACACGTGGCACCGCACATTTACCTCCTACTTGGTCGGTACCCACGTTCCTCCCCTTGAACTCCCATCCAAGAGACGTGGGAATTCATCAAAGATCGTGGGGGCGACCCACGATGAGCAGGTACGTGGGTCGACCACGTCCTCCCCACACTGGGTATAAAAGGCCCTCACTCGGGGGACTCAAAGAGGATCGAATCAGATAAACTCTGAGTACATAGAAGCTAAACTTAGCGTTCATAGATACAATACATCTCCTCATCAACATAAGAGCTCGCATCCATCGCACCCCGAGCTCCACCGTCAACTGGCTTATCTCCGTCCCGGAGATCTCCATCAGCAAAGCTCCTAGCAGCTCTGAGAGACCTTCACTCTCTCTCAATCTAAGGCAACCTCCAACGAGTGGCTCGCCTGCCCGGAGTACCTTACACAGGTCCTAGCCGCACACGGCACCCTACTGGTAACTACCTTGTCTAACGGCTCCCATGGACGTTAACATAGGAAGTACGTGGACTTTGATCCCTTCATAAGGGTACGTAGGCACCTAGGTTCCCACCTAAGGACAAGTCCTCCAAGGTTACGACCCCTTGCGGTCCTTATTTTAAATTTACAATTGTCCGGACCAAAAATGACAATTACAGTTAGTATTGACAAATAATTAGTGTTACATTTCTTAAATATAAAGAATGACTCGCTGGTTAGATCGACAAGTTATGATTGACATATTGTCAATCTTAGTATTTAAAAAAATAAGTCTCGTTGCTATGTAGAGCGAGTAGAATAGCGAGTTTTTTTTTTTATAATTATATGTATATATATAGAAAAAGAAATTTAAGGTGATGATCTATCCAAAGCAAATTTTTTGCTTTAATTTGCTTTCGGTTCCCAAGATATATATATATATATATATATGTTGGATTTGTTGAGTTCTTCGGGAGTAAATATCCGCTCATGGGGGAGTCCGATCGGGTCGTGTGATGACTTGCTGGAAATTTCGCTGAGAGACGAACAAAACGACACTAAGATGACACTCATCGAATGTCGCACGAGCCCGGACTCATGACCCAAAGTGGACTAGGTGATCATGATGTAAGCATGATATTTGTTCATAGTTTTCAAGTCCCACATTTCTTAAATCAATTATGGGAGTTCTCTCATCCTCCTATAAATAGGAGGCACTCCCCACCTTCACATTTGCTCATTCCATGTGTTGGAAATGAGAGTCTCGTTTGGGAAACCCTACATAGTATAATATTTCTCTCTCTCATTGAGTCATTCTTCCGTGCATCAGTCGTGTACATGTGGCTCTACCTCTCGTAGGTAAAGTCCTCTGTTTGGTACGGTCCTTTTCGGAGTTCGTCGTTTGGAGGTCAGCCCTGGTGGAGCAAAGGCACTGGCAAGATCCAAGGTTTTAGCAATAGCGTACAGGTTAGTAGCTTCTACATTATTTTATTTATGCTTGGTTTATTTTCGATTTTTCTTTTCGATCCTTAGGTCGGGTCAAATCATGTGGATCCGAATCTTTCCCTACAATATAAATATATATATATATATATATATATATATATATATATATATATATTGAATGGTACAATTTATATACTGAACACTATAACTATATATAATATAATTTTTCACATGATAAAATAAAAAATCCTAATGTAATCCTTCTCTGTCTTGAAACTAATCTTGAAAGCGGATAAAAATTCAGTAGTACCGTACTACTGAACTTTAGTGTATCTCCAATCATATAGTGTCATTTGTTAATATTAATAAAAAAATCACATTAATTAGGACCCACCTTGAATGAATTAGGGGCCAACTGTTTGGAGGGATGTACTGAAGTTCAGTATTACCGTACTACTGAACATCTACTCCTTGAAAGCAATCAATTTAACAAATGGTAGAGAGATTTCCATTCCAACCTTCAAAATTTAATCTAACATTTCCTCCAATATTCTTCCTACTAAACAAACCTTACTTTTGCATTATAATGAAATTATGTTTTTCCCTTTTTTTTTACCCATTTTTATTCCATTTCCACTTTTAATATAAGGATAAATTGGTCATTTTATTCAATTTTATTCCATTCCATTCACATCACATTAACATGACATTTTTATTCCCTTCAATATTTTCATTCTCATTCTTGAACATTCCACTGAACAAACAAATTCTTGAAAGAAGTTAAGACCTAAATTCTATTATGATTTGAATCTCTTAGGACCACCACATTCTTGGTGTTTGTTCCAGTCACTTTGACACGTGGAGCATTATCTGAAATATTCTTTTATTAATAATAACTTTTTTTCTTTCGGTACAAATAATTTCTAACTAGTTCCATATTTATTTTTCTGGTCAAGAAGTTCTTCTCTTTTCAAGCCGAAAAAGTTATTTTCTTTCTTTTGGATTTTAGGGTGGCTGAGCAAAATGGGCCTTCTTTCAACTTAATTGGGGGCCCAATATGCACACCATGAAGTACTAGACCAAGTCTCTTGGACAAAGGTTATGTTTATGGTTTTCCGGAAATCTTACGTTTGGTATAAATGTACGGATATAAAGTACTGTAGAATAAAGAAAAATACTGCATAAAAAAGTGAGGAGAGAGACAGAGAGAAAAATTAGGAGAGAAAAAAAGTATGATAAAAAGTGTGTTTGGTATGTATAAAATATGATATAAAGTTTTTTTAAGAAGCATGAAACACCATGATTTTACTGTAGGAAATCCTTACCAAACGTTAATGTTATGTTTGGTAACAAGAATCAATTAGGTAATACAATATTCCCTCCAACATTCTTCCTACAAAATAAACCTTCCTTTTTGCAATTTGATGAAATTATATTTTTACCCTTACTTTTTTACCCATTTTTATTCCATTTTCACTTTTAATATAAGAGCAAAATGATCATTTTATTCACTTTTATTCAATTCACATCACATTGACATGATATTCTTATTCTCTCCAACATTCCCATTCTCTTATATTCCTTCAATCATGTAGTGAGATAATAGATCCCACAAATATGTCCTACTATAACACTAACCAACTAATTAATTAATTAAATAATTAAATATTATAACTAATAATAATTAAATAATAATAATATAATTATTTATTATTTAATTATGATATTTTGATGGATCCTATCCACTAAAGATGGAGCCACATTCGTACAAGAACAATAGGGTCTCTCCTTATTCCATTTCTGGAGACTGGAGACCCTACATCTTAGTGGTCATTTGAAAGACACGTGAGCCATGATCTTGGTGGCCGGTCCCATGCTTGCTGAATGCTGAATCACATTCTTACATTGAGGATGATGAAAATTTCTTACATATATTATATGTAAATCAAATGTCTATTTTGGTCCTCTATGTTTTATTCAAGTTTTAAATTGATCCTTTATGTTTCAAAAGTTCTATATTGGTCCTTTATGTTTTCCAAAAGTTTTATATTTGTCCTTCAGTTCATTAAAGTTCTATATTGATCCTTTATGTTTCATTTAAGTTCTATATTGGTCTTTTATGTTTCATTAGAGTTTTATATTGATCCTCTCAGTATGGCTTTATTTTTTTACTTAAACGACGTCGTTTGGGTGTTTTTGGTGTGTCTAAGGCCACGTGAGCTATCCGATACACGTAGAAGAGTTTATGTGTCCACTTCGGCATGCCATGTCAGCAGTTAACTTGAGAAATTGATGGATTTGGACGGAAGGATCAATTTAGAATTTCTGGGAAACATAAAGGACTAATTTAAAACTTCTGAAATATAAAGGACTAATTTAAAACTTGAGTGAAACATAGAGGATCAAAATGAACCTTGAACCTTATATATATGTACATCAACTAATCATTGTGAAAGGAATCATAAATTTTTTTACTCTCTTTTTTGTGAGTCTCATTTAATGAAAAATTTCTTACACATGATTGATTGATTGAATGTATAGATGATGTGGTGTATATTATGTATGTAAAAATTCCTGAGGACGATACATCCACAATACCTCGAATTTGAAGTGGTGTCTTTGGGTTTATAAGAATTGGGCATGGTTAGAAGAAGTTGATGTAATAGGCAGCACCTCCACCCATGTGTGATCATAGGTATGAAAGCCAAAGAGGATTACAGACTCTTATTAGCACCCCTTTTACTTCATCTTCTTTACACAATATTGTAAATTGGTACTACAACGGGTATTGCGGTCACAATATTGCGGATTGCAGTTACTACGATTGTGAATTTTTTTGAAGTTACTCAAAATAGTCCAAAAACTATATATATTTGTTGTAATTCTTAAATACATATAACACTAACATAATATATTTAATATTCATATTAATTTAATAAATATTCACTTTATATAATTAACAAAATGAATCAACTTTTCTAAAATTTCTTTTCCAAAATTTTTTCACTTAAAAATTTTTAATATTTCCCCATTTTAGATTTATGTTTTATTTCTTTTAAAATCATAATTTTCAACATTCCTTCTCATATATATATATATATATATAAAGAGACTTCCTTTCAAGTTTTTTCAAGCATTCCCTCCCTTTTTGTTAATTTTTTTTTACCCATTTTTAGTTTTTAAATTTTCCCTTATAAAATTTATCCCAATTTTGAATTTGACTTCTGATTTGTCTCTTTCCTCACAAAAAACACACATTCCAACTAGGGTTGAACATCGAGCCAACCCGCCAAACCCAATCCAACCCGCCATGTTGGGTTAGTTTGGTTTGGGCTGGCTGGTTGGTTCGGGTTGAAATTTTTCAGCCCGAACCATGGCGGTTCGGGTTGCGATTTTATCACTATTGAGCCCGCCGGAATCGAACCAAACCGCCAACTCGCCAAAAATTACTTTTAAATTTTTTTATATACATTTATGATTAAAATTTTTTTGATAGGTTAATTTCAAAATATTCTTCTATGATTTTTTTATCATTCCATTACTCAACACGCAAATCTCTCCAATCATAAAATTAATTAGACAACCACATAGTTGAATTATAAATATATTATGTGCATAATGCATTGAAACTTCAAATAACAAGATCACAACTAGTTAGATTAATCATAACTGGAAAAAAAAGAATGAAACGTGATATTAAAAAGTTTATGAAATATAATTTATTAAAATATATTTTATTTTATATTAAGCATTTTTTTTAATTTTGGTTAGTGCTGCTCAATGAATCAAGGAAGAAAGAAAGAAAAAATTTTTTTAAAAAAAAAAGCTGGCCCGCCAACCCGAACCAACCCAAACCGCCAGTGAATGGTTTGGATTGGTTTGGGTTGGTTGATGCATTTTTCTCCAACCCGCTGATATTTTTCTCCAACTAGAACCAACCCGCCCCTAACCCGAACCAACCCAAACCGTGTGCACCCTTAATTCCAACTTCAAAACAATTCCAATCACATGTGTCCCAACTTCTACCCATCTCCAACCCATACTTTTTCTAATTTTTAAAGTTTCCTATCTCATCAAATTAAAAGTCTCACATATCCCAAGTACGAATCAATTGTAATTCTACGGCTATAATGCATTCTTCTCTCCATTTCTTTCTTTTTTTCAGCCTTTCATACAGGGACAACTATGCGCACTATTCATCTTCTTCCTCCCAGCCACTTTCTTATTCTTGGTTCTTTATTATAATATTCATGGAAGGCAATAAGATTTATTCACACTTCTTCTACATTGCACTCTTTTTGCTTTTTCTCCCCTATTTTCAAGCTGAAAATGCATCAAAACGGACATTGCAGCCCCAAGGCAACGGTGTTGCGACCACAACGCCGCAACATGGCAGCACAATGTTGTGATTTACATTCACATCGCAATTGAGAGTTTATGCGATTGTGAAACCGTCTGCAACCGTAATATATTGCGACCGCATCTAATAATACGGTTCGCAATTTAAAATGCTGTCATAAACTATCATATAATATATAATAATCAACGGATCATTTGTTATAAGTTTTTGGCATGGGAATGTACATGGGTTTGATTATAAATTTAAAACCCTGACATAAACTATCGTATAATATATAATAATCAACGGATTGGTTGTTATAAGTTTTTGACATAAATTTTTTTTATGTCAATTTTGAGAAGATGACATAAAAAAAATTGACACATTTTTTTTTAATTGATTAACCTTAAAAAAAATATGTAAATAACAGTATATAAATTTTTTTCCTTTTATCACACCCGTGCTTGAGTTACACCTCATATGAAGGTTTGAGGAAACCCATGGAGAGACAAGGGAATTGCTATCATCTAGGGGTTAAACAAAATTTGTACGATTTTACCCTCCTTTTCATCATAAAATTTCACCTTTTGGTTTTTTTAATTTAAAAAAAAAATTGTTTTTATTGAAGGACAAAATTGTAATTTTATCCAACTCTCATTCATTTCTCATCCTTTATTTTAAATCATACCAAAGATAGTCATATCATTCCCTTTCTCACTCCCTTTTCTACTCCCATTCTCATTCCATTAAAATAAATTCACCAACCAAACGGGATTCAAGGGTTTTGTTTTATTATGCTAATATAGTAGTAAAAAAAATATTAATTCATCATTTTCCAAAAGAAAATATACAATTTACTCTTTGTTTTTTTTTTTGGCCAGACAATTTACTCTTTGTTTGATAATCATTTTTATTAGTATTTAACAATATTTTATTCATGTTTAAATAATCTTTTAAATAAATTTTCAATTGTCAAACTATGAAAAGAAAATTTAGCATTTAAATTGGTAGAAAAAAAGGTAGAAGTAGTTATAGTGATGAATGAATTTAAATAAAGTTAATCTTCAATTGTGGATTGAAAAATTATGGTCAAAATCTCATTTTGGTCCTCTATATTTTACCCAAATTTCAAAACCTCATTTTGCTAATATAGTAGTAAAAAAAAACTATTAATACATCATTTTCCAAAAGAAAATATACAATTTACTCTTTGTTTGATAATATTTTTATTAGTATTTTTAACAATATTTTATGCATGTTTAAATAATCTTTTAAATAAATTTTCAATTGTCAAACTATGAAAAGAAAAGTTAGCATTTAAAATGGTAGAAAAAAGGTAGAAGTAGTTATAGTGATGAATGAATTTAAATAAAGTTACTCTTCAATTGTGGATTGAAAAATTATGGTCAAAACCTCATTTTGGTCCTCTATATTTTATCCAAGTTTCAAATATGTCATTTATGTTTCAAGAGTTTTAAATCAGTCCTCCATGTTTGTAAGTTGTTCCAAATAAGTCCTTTTATCTGACACCATTAGTGTTCTCCATCATAATTTAACGAACAATGCTAATGGTGTCAGACAAAATGACTTATTTAATTTGGAACAACTTGCAAACATAGAGGATTGATTTAAAATATGAATGAAAAATAGAGGACTAAAATAAAATTTTAACAAAAAAAAAGTCTATCAATTGAATGGAACATTTTGTCAACCAACTAGGCATAGATGCAAGGGAAAAAATAATGGAGAATCCATAATTATAACAATAGTAAAATAATAATTATTACATTTTAAAATAATAAATTAAATATAAAAGAATATTGAACTCTCCACTTGTAAGTTGTAACATCCTTTTCACTATTTTTAACTTTTTTTCCCACGCTTTATATTCTATGTATTATTATATACTATAAATTAAATGTTTTAGAAGACTACTAAGAAGGTTAAAATTATAAAAAGAATAAAATGGATGATTGTTATTTATTAATAACTAAATCAACAGTTATAAATAAGCGAATTAATTATTCATAAAGTAGTGGGAAGAAAATTAGAGGGATCCAATTTAAAACCTTTTTTAGTAAGATGTTTGGCGGGTGGTTTGGACAGTTTTGAGTGAAAAATAGTAGACATATCGATTTAAGTTATTGACGTAAAATCAAATCAAAACAAATCATAAACGAACGATTTTGAGCGCAGTTTGATTTAACGGTTTGAGATGTTTAAGTTTTCAAATTTATATATTTAAGTTTATTAATAAAAAATATAAATTTATTCAATATAAATAATAAAAAGGTATAGTAATATTTTATTTATTTATGATATACAATCAAATTAGTTCTAAAATTAAATTTTTAGATTGACTAAATTTAATCAAATCTTCTAAGAATAAATTTTAAATCTTATTATTTAGAAATTCTAACATAATATATGTACATATATATACATATAAGTGTATGCGATTTGGTTCAATTTTTTATCATACCAACTGAACCAAACCGAACATTAATCAGTTTTGTTTGATTTAAGCTAAGTTCAATTTAATTTGGTTCCAGTGCGTCGATTTTATTCAATTTTAAATATCCATATTTTATAGTGGTTACAAAGTCTTGATCAGTGTGCTTGTAGTTACGAAGTCCTAATCAGTGTAGTTTTGGTTGTAAAGAAATAGAGACAACCTAACACTTATTATTGTCATGTAATATAACTTGCCTAATATTGATAGTCTTAGCTGTTTATTTCTTACGGTGTTTTTTATAACTTCATTAAAATAAGTAATTTTTAAGAATCCGCCCAAAAATGTCCTTAGTTTTAAAAGTGTTCAATTTTTTCTTTTTTCTTTTTTAAAAATATATTGTCACGAAGTTAGAGTACTTTGTTTGGAATTCTTAAGCCAATACCAATGTTTTTTTATTTACGAATTTAATTTTTTTTAAATTTATCTACAAATATATATCACTTTTTTGTAGTATTAGAAAATTGCTACCATTAATAGCGATTTATTGAATAATTTTGTACAAAATACTCTCAATAAAAACGTTTTATTGGTCAAATAAGTAAACTTATAAATCACCTTTAATGAAGACGATTTACTGCAGAGGATCAAAAGGAAGGACTCACAAGACGACATGTAACTTTCTATGAAAGTTGTAATCAATGGTAATGATTTTGTTGTCCTACAAAAAATACCACCATGATGGCAATGGGGTAACTGTTGATAAAGATGTCTTTGATAGACTAAACTTTACCCTTATCGACAGAGAGTGGAAAACACTCAACAAATTATTTCGAAAATCCTTAATCATAGAACTCCTCAGAAACAATCTTGCTTCTCCTACTTTTTACGCCTCCACCATTCAAAAACTCACGTAACCCTACGTGAGCCCTAGACCTTCGAAATCATAGTCCTCACCTCTGTGAGTGCTCTCTCCACTTTAGGCACCTCGATTGCCTCCCTCACTCCTTTGACTAACTCAACCCTCAACCTTGGCCCTAGGCCACTCTCTCAAAGGTAATCTCTTGCCCTTCATAGTCCTCCACCCTAGTTTTTAGAGACTTGTGCTACTTTTTATTTTCCTAGAAACTTATGAAATATTATTACTTATTAGTATTTAGTACTGTTTAGAAACTTATTTAGAGACTTGTGATATATATATTTTTATTTGCTTGGAAACTTATGAAATTATTGGTATTAAGTATTGTTTATAAACTTGTGCTTTTATTAGGTATTAATAGTACAGTCGTACGTGAAAATTGTACCAATTTAGGACGGATTAAAAATGAAAACGCCAAAAACAACCTATATCAATTGGAGACGGATCAGAGACGGAATTTAATTGATCCGTCTAAAAAAAAACTTGAATATGGCGTTAGAGACGGATAAAAGGAATTCCGTCTCGGATCCGTCTCTAATAAGCAAACTTCAAAAAATCTGATTAGAGACGGATCAGCGACGGAATTGAATTAATCTGTCTCTAAAAAAACTCGAATATGACATTAGAGACGGATCAGCGATGGATTAATTGAATTCTGTATCTGATTCGTCTCTAATTAGCAAACTCAAAAATATGATTAGAGACGGATTACACACGGAATTCCATTAATCCGTCTCTAAAGTCACATTTTACTAATTGGATCAGAGACGGACTTTGATGACATAGACACGAATTTTCCGTGCCTAATTTGACACGGACTTATAAGTCCGTCTCTGAGTTTTAGGAACCAACTTTTTAGACACGGACACCAGTCCGTCTCTAATTGAATCAGACACAGATTTTCTCATTATTAGAGACGGATTCGTGCGCCTCTAATTACTGTTTTTCTTGTAGTGTACACAGAGTACGTAGGCACTTAGGTTCCCACCTAAGGATATGTCCCCCTAGGTTAAGACCCTATCCGGTCCTTTACAACGTTGACGTAGGTCCTATAAATTATAAACTGATCTTACAAAACCCTATGAAATTTAACTATAAAATCTAGACTCGAATATTTGATATATGATTGATTTGTACATCTAACCTAATTTTGTGATTGTCCAAAATAAGTAAGAACTAATAGGTTCAAATATAAGTTTGTGATGGTACAGCTTGATGATGTTAACTAACGCGATGCTTATAGATTTAACTTGACTAAAATGCATAGAATATCTCTTAGGTGATGATCACATAATTTTATTGGGTTTTTAAATCTTGCATCTAACTCCTCTGAATTTTCAATTTTTGACATAGAACTTCCTCTATGAAGAATTTTTTCCATGTTTACAACAAAATTCCACCATGTCAGCATATACTTTATAATGTCAGCATTTTTTTAGCTGTTTGAAAGATATTTTAGTCATTTTAAATAAAAACCTAAATCAAAATCACTACTAGATTAATTCAATTAGTATTGAGATGACTGAAATATCTTTCAATTAGCTAAACAAATTAATTAATGCTGACGTGACAAAATATTTGCTGACATAACAAAATTCATAAAAGGGGTTTTATGTCCAAAATTAAAAGTTTATGAGTGTTAGGTGTAAGGTTTAAAAACTCAAAAAAATTTTATATTCATAACATAAAACTCAGGGATATTCTATAGATTTTTTCAGAAAAGATATTCTTTACATTTTAGCCATCCAACTTTTTTCATTCCAAAAGTTGATAAATTTAGCATTAATGCTTTGTCGTTTCTCGTCCAAATAATTCATAGAATTAATTATGATATGTTAGGTTTCCAATTTTATCACGCTTTGAAAATGTGACAAATGGTGTCACGAAAAATGAAGAAAAATGATCTAATTCCATTTATGTTGGTTGGCTCTATGGTCTTAGGTCTAGGGGTTATAGATTAAATGAATTGATTCATACATATTACAATTTTTTTTCTAGACCAGAATATATATGCACCGTCGAGAGTACAATAATTAATCCCCTCGCTGAATTGTAGGCACCTCGAAAGGTGGGACAACTAGTCCAAGGATTTAAAACTGCTCCATACCCAAGGTAGGTATCGAACCCCTGACACTTAATTAAGGATGGATGAGTCCCTTCCACTCAATCACACCCCTTGAGTTATACATATTATAATTTTATGTGAATAAAAAAATGTTAATTTAATGGACTAACTCATTTCACTCAACTAAATTTTTGTTTTCTTCAACTTTCTAAATTTGTTGATTTTAAATTGTACTTTATATTTTAATAAAACTAATTCATGACACAATATATTAATATATTACATTATAAAAGCATAAACAATGCATTAAATGACAAAACCAACCACCAACAACCAAAATAACAAAATACAATAGAACATGTTTCATATTAAGGAGTGTTTAGTATGGTATTATCTCGAGAGTGTCATTTAACATCGTATTTTAAATGATACTATTTTATATCAAACACTTACATTTTATATGTGATGTCAAACACCATACTAAATAAGAGTATCAAATAACATAGTATCTGATGTGACTTTATTGTATACTATAGTATGTAAAATATTATGTTATCTAAGATCCATAACACCATACTAAATGCCCCTAAACCAAAAAAAAAATAAACGGATCAACTCAACTAATTGGCTAACTCACATGTTAATTGAATGGGTTGTTTTTTTGTTCTTTTTTTGATACAAACCAAAGACAACTTCAAGGTGAGCCAGCCATATTAGACTCTAGACTCACATGTTAATTGTGTCTCGCTGCAGGTCTTAGGGGAAGATATTAAGGGTGTGTTTGGAATGACATTTTTTTATTAAATATATCTTACTTTTTGCAATGTAATGAAATTATATTTTTGTCTTTACTTTTTTATTCACATTTATTCTATTCTCACTTTTAATGTAAGAGTAAAATAACCATATATCTTACTTTTTGTATTGTGATGAAACTATATTTTGGTCCTTACTTTTTTATTCATTTTTATTCTATTCTCACTTTTAATGTAAGGTTAAAATGATCATTTCATCCACTTTTGTTCCATTCACGTCATATCATATTGATATGACGTTTTTATTATATCCAACATTCAAATTCGCATTACATTTTCCACTCCACTAACCAAACACACTATAAGGATATGTTAGCTAGGTGAAGTCTTGTAAAAAAATTTTATCCCTTTTTAAATGAGTAAGAAATTCTTAAAGACCTAAATCCTTTTCACCAATAAGGTGTGTTAAACGAATATGACCCATTTTAATATCTATAATATTTGGATGGGAGGGTCAATAAATGAGTGCCTAGTACACATGTTCATGGACCATGTAATCCAAAACCAAAACAAAAAAGGCAAGTAGTGCCGGACCCACCCATTCGATATCCAACTTGTCTTAGTGGTATGTGTAGTTGAGATCCAACGACAACATTGGCATTTGCATTAACATACCCTTCCACATGCTTAGAATTGTAAACGAGTTGAGTCGAGCCAATAGTTTTATATGTTTAAGTTCGGCTCGTTTAAAATAAGACAAGCTCAAATTTAAGTCTGAATTTTTAAACGAACAAAAAATCATGATCAAATTTGGCTCGTAATTTAATTAACCGAGCTATTCATGAGGTTAACGAGCCGAACTAAGTAATTATCAACTTTCATAAAATATACAAGTACATGAGAAAATTAACTTATATGTTATATGTTATGTGAATAACAATTAAAGAAATGATAGGTAGAAGAAGACTCTCTCAATTATGTATTAATGGCAAAATAAGTCCAGCAAGAGTACAAACTCTAACGACAGGAAACAGTAAATAAGCAAAAAGACAGTAATAGCCACAATGGCAGATTGGCAGAGAAGCTATAGCAGAATTGCAGTAGCAGAGCAGAGGGAAAGAGACATATCAGAAAGAAGAGAAGAAACAGTACAGAGAGAAGCTTTCCAAAAATATTCCACACCCTTTCCTTCACTAACTGTGTTGTCCTTATACCTAATTGCAACCCATTAAGTTTGGGCCATCTCACTTGGGCCAGCCTTGTAGTCCAAGGTCATTACATTATATTAATTTATGGATTTTATCCTTTTATATCTTTTATTGATTATAGCCAACCCTACCTAGTGGGTAAAGACTTTGATTGTTGTTGTTATTAGATATGTTTTATTGATTAAAGGCTCGTTTAATAAATGAACAAGCCTGAACGGGTTCTCTCATGCGAGCCAAGTTATAACCGTTCATGAACGACTCGATTCATTTATACCCTGGCTACCCCAGCTTGGTTCTTATTACTCTTTGTTTTTTCAACACATAATAAAAAGAAGAGTGATGATCATATGGGCTCAAGTTCATGTATTCTTACATGAACTAGCCACATGTCATATTTCAATAGGATCTTTAAAAAATTCACTATTATATACAATGTAGGTAATCATCAAAACCTTATAATGCTCCAAAGAGTGAACCATTTTACGGTACACTACCATAAAAAATTAAATAAATTACTTTTTGTTTAAAATACATAAATATATCCTTAAAAGCTATAAAATTTTAGAATTACCGAATTTTAAAAAAATATTTATAAAAATACCCCAAAAAAATTTAGAAGGGATATGTAAATTATTTTTAAATCAAATGAAAATAAGATAATATTAACATCTCTTATACAATTTAAAAAATAAGAGATTGAAATTAATTTACGTCTTTGTGATTTAAATTTCAAATATATATATATATATATATATATATATATATATATATGTACGTGTATGTATGTATGTATATATATATATATATATGTACGTATATACATACATATATATATATATATATATATATATATATATATATGTATATATATGTTAAGGTTTTTTTTTTTGGAGAGAAAAGTTTGTTAAACTATCTTAATAATATATATAGGAGAATGAAAGAACTTTCAATGGGTCACTCTTAAAGTTTGTTAAACTATCTGAATGATACGCAGGTAAAAGAGATATATTAATATTATATTTTTTGGGAATTTTTTTAAATATTTTTTTTTGTAAATAGGATAATTCTATAATTTTATAATTCTTAAAAGAATTTTTATGTATTTTAAAAAATATATAATTTATTAAATTTTTTATGGTAGTGTACCGTGAAATCTTTCACTCTTTGAAGCATTATAAGATTTTGATTAAGCCAAATTATTCTTTCGGTCCTCAACGTTTGCACGAAGTTTAATATTGGTCCTCAACGTTTTTTTTTGGCCTGTATATTGGTCCTCAACGTTTTAAAAAGTTATTTAGGTCCTTAACTTTTTTTTGTTAAAATTTGTCCTCTAGCATAACATCCGTCTGGTTTTGCCATTAAATGCTGACGTAGAAGGTTTATGTGGTACACCCTCTCTTCTATGTGTCGTATTTAAATAACATTACACCCTCTCTCACTCCAACTCATAACAAAACGACGCGGTTTTGATTCAAAACAAAACATTTAAATAAATCAAAACGGCGTCGTTTTGTTTAATTTGAGTGAGAGAGGGTGTCATGTCATTCAAATATGACACGTAGGAGAGAGGGTGTGCCACATAAGCCTTCTACGTCAGTATTTAATGGCAAAACCAGACAGATGTTATGCTAGAGGACCAATTTTAACAAAAAAAAAACGTTGCGGATCTAAAATAACTTTTTGAAACGTTGAAGACCAATATTAAACTTCGTGCAAACGTTGAGGACCAAAAGAGTAATTTGGCCTTTTGATTATTTACATTGTATATAATAGTGAGTTTTTTTAAAAATCCTATTAGAATGTGACATGTGCATGTAAAAATTCATGAACCCGAGGCCAAGTAATGATCGCTCTAAAAGAAAAGTATTTTAAAATACCTCAAAATACTCCAACCAACAAACCACATACTCAACCAGCAGTTTTTATTACTCCGTAATAGCTTAATAATTATTAAAAAAGTATTATTTTGATAAATTTATTTTTTAATAATCACTTAATTTTTTAGAAAAGATATTTTTTAATATTTAAATTTTAATCGTAAAAATAAATTGTTGAAAAAAAATATTATAATAGTATTTTGAACTGTTAATAATTATCAATAAAATTCATCAAAAAAAATTATCAATAAATATTTTTCAGCAATATTTTTTATGGCATCGTCTAAAAACGTATTGTTGAAAATGATATAATCGACATTAATAATTGTGAAAAATATTATTATATTAATTTTGGTAACAATTTATTTTGATGGTCAAAATTTAATTATTAAAAAAATATAATTAATAATTACCATCGAAATATAAATTATTAAAAATATTTATTTTTTAGTCACAATAATGTGTAGTGCCTTCATATTTTCTCTTTGACTCAATAAAGAAATATAATATTTAAAGTTCAAACAATATCTCTCACTTTCCTCAACATTGTTATATTTGACTATTAAAATATTTTTTATTAATAATATTTGTAACTGTCACTTTTTGTTCAAACAATTCTAAGTTAGAACTAAGGACTGCAAGGGGTCGTAACCTTGGGGACTTGTCCTTAGGTGATGACCTAGGTGCCTACGTACCTTTGTAAAGGGATCAAAGTCCATGTAGTTCGCTGTGTTAACGTCCGTAGGAGCCGTTTGGCAGGATAGTTACCTGTAGGTGGCTGTGTCCGGCTAGGACGTGTGTAACGTACTCCGGGCGGGCGAGCCACTCGTTGGAGGTTTCCTTAGACCGGGAGAGTGCAAGGTCTCTCTGAGCTGCTGGAAGCTTTGCTGATGGAGATCCCTAAGACGAAGATACGCTTGTTGACGGTTGAGCTTGTGAGGTGGCGGACCAAACTCAAAGATTAAGAAGGTGGTGTATCGTATTTGGAGTGTTGAGTCTTACTTCCGTGTGTTCGGAGTCTATTTGCTGAATCCCCCGGCTGAGGGCCTTTTATACAAAGTGCGAAGGAGGCCGTGGTCGACCCACGTTCCTGCTCGTCGTGGGTCGACCCATGACGTTCGAGGGCTTCCCATGTCTCTGGTGCGAGAGCTTAAGAGGGGAGACGTGGGTACCAGCCACGTACGAGGCGAACGGGTGGTGCCACGCGTCATTGGTGCGAGCTCCTGTTGCCCTTCTAGAAGGCTAGTGCCACGTGTCCCAAGGAGGGAATATTCCGTAGTTACAATATTGTTGTCGTTAGTAAATTTTTGTAAACAAAATTTAAATTATTTATAAAAATTAATAATTATAAGACACTAGTTATAAACGAATTGAATTGAATCGAGTCGAGCCTTAGATATTTGAGCTTGATTTGTTTAAAATAAGACAAGCTCAAATTCGAGTCTGACTTTTAAAACAAGCAAAATATCATTATCAAACTGTTCACGAGTTTAATGAGCCAACATAAATAATTAACAAACAACGCTATATATGTGTGTGTGTATGCGTGCACATGCATATAAAAGTTCATCTAAAAAAAATTATCTACTTTTTTTTTCATCAAACATTTAATTTACTAAAATTTAAACTAAAGTAGTAGTTCATGAAGTTACTTGCTTAGAGTCATCCAAGACCAGCAAGTGGACTTGCGTGCCATACTAAAAGAAACAGGACACGAAATAAACAACAGAAAGCACAACAAAGTAACAAGAAGTCATCCAGTGCAATGCCGATTCCAAAACAAAGGGCGGCAAACTAGAGTAGAAACAGAGCACACAACAGATTCATTACAAATCAAAAGCAATAGAAGAGCCAGCACCACGCTGGTACTTAAATCCATAATAATCTCTCCAAAATAAATCAGACAAAAAGGGAGGAACAGTTTGGAACTTATAAGTCACATCTTGAACTAATGCCATACTTGGCTAGAGAAGCTACACAAAAGTTCACCTCCCTAAACTTGTGAGAGAAAATAACTTCATCAAACACTCATAGGAAAGACTTGCAACGAGAGATAATGAGGAAAAAGGTGATGAGCAGCAGGAGTATTCAAATCATTTATTAAAGAAATTGCAGATAGAGAATCAAATTCCACAAAAACTTTAGATCCTTCGGCCGACTTAGCAAGTTCAAGGCCATGAGAATAGGCCAGAGCTCAGCACACAAAATATTGCCACCACTTAAGAATTTAGAGAAGCCCAACACCCAATTACCTAGAAACCAGCTACAATATTGTTAGAAGAAGTAGAACAAGATCCCCATCAAAATTAATTTTCCACCACCCAACAGGAGGGGGAAGCCAGCTAACCAAAATAGGTGCCTTGACGGAGGCATTTTTATAAAAAAACAACCAGATGGCTAAAGTTAACCACCCTCATAAGAGCAAACCGAAAACAAGACTTAACATTAATTTCTTTAGAAGAGAAAACTAATTGATTTTGACTAGACTAAATCTGGGGAAGAAAGTGGATGAAGAGATTTCCATGAAGAACACTAAGATGAACCCGAGAGCTGGCTACAGAGTTCTTCCTAATTCAAGTAAAAATATCATCATCTTAAACCTTAGCCCAAGCACTGTCTTCATCTGTAATAGTTCTCCAATAGAGACTAGTTTGGAAAGCTAAGTTCCTCTCATGGCTTTTAGTAACACCCAGCCCCCTAAATCCTTGCTACAACAAACATCATCCCATTTGACTAAGTGAAGTTTCTTTCTATCACTATTGGAACCCCACAAAAAATTTCTGTGAATTTTATCAATTTATGTGCAAACGCTCATCGAGAAAGGTAAAGCCTGCATATAGTAGTTAGCCATTGCAGCACTAATGGATTTAATGAGAGTGACTCTACTAGCTTTAGATAGCATAGGCGCTTTCCATGATTCAACCTTATCCCTAATCTTTTTGACAATCTCATTGAAGTCTTCTTTCTGTACCACTGCCTAGAGGGAATCCCAGGTATGTCCTATGTTTAGGGGTACATGTATAAGGCAAGGATCTAACAACAAATTCTTTCTCATTCTCACTTGTATTTGGGGTAAACCAGACTGATGACTTTGCTTCATTAACTGAAAGCACATCATCAGCATAAAGTAAATGAGAAATTTTGATCCCCTCGACTAAAAGAGCCTTCCATTTACCCTTAGTAGCAACTTCAAAATCAATGCACTTAGTTAACATTCCCATAGCAAGGATGAACATATAAGGAGACAAAGGATACTCTTGATGGATACCTCAACTAGGACAAATGCTACAAGTTAACTCTCCATTCACTAAAATCCGATGTTTGATCGTGGAAATACTAATATAGATAAGTTTCAGGCTATTTGGAGGCAATCCAAGTAGTTGTAAAGCATCTAAAAGGAAATTCCAATTATCTTATCGTATGCTTTTTCCAAGTCTAATTTGATTAGCATCCATCCCATTTTCCCTCTCCTCTTCTGAAAAACACTAGATCATGAGCAATGACAACATTGTCTACCGGTTTCCCACCTTGAATAAAGGCCCCTTGGTTGAAGGAAATAGCATTAGAAATGATAGGCTTGAGGCGCTTGACCAAAATCTTACTGACAATTTTGTAAATAATAGTGCACAAACTGATCAGGCAAAAGTTCTTAATACTTGATGGGAAATGGATCTTAGGAATGAGGCAAATCATAGTTTGGTTCCATTCCTCGTCAATGGAAAGAGTAAAGAAGGCCCCTTGGATTTTATTTACAATCGAGGTCCTAACCGTGTCCCAATATTTTCGGAAGAAACAAGGTTGGAAGCCATCAACACCAACCTCCTTAAACGGTTTGAGGTCCCAAAGAGCTTCCTTAACTTCAAAAAAATTGGGAACATGGCATCCAAATGAGGAAAAAGCTAGATGATCATTACTAGAGCAGATTTCACTAGGAATTTTCTTAACCTTACTAGTGGAGAAACATTCAGTAAGGTAGTCAACAAAAAGGCTCCTAATTTCCCAAGTATCATCAACCCATTTACCTAGACTATTTGCCAAACCAAGAATCTTACTTTGTCTTCTCCTACTAATGACTGAGGAAAGGAAGAACCTAGTATTGTCATCCCCAAGGTGAAGCCAGTCTAACCTTGCCATGGAAGCCCAAAATTCCTCTTCCATGAGGAGAGTATCCCTATACTGTTTAGACAAATTTTGTTCAAGAATTGCAAGTTGAGGAGAGATCTATCATCGAGAGCACACCCCACACCATTAAGTCTTTTCAGCAAGACTTTCTTGTTTCAAAAATGTTCCCTAAGGAGAGTTTATTCCAGGAGATGGCTTTACACTTAAGAATAGATAAAGCATATGAAAAGCTATAAGCTGCACCTCAAGCTTCTTGGACAATATTAAGGAAATCCAAATGATTTATCCATATTCTCTCACAATGAAAAGGGCAAGCACTACTATTAACTTGGCAAGGTTGAGTATGGAAAAGCATGAGATTATGATCTGACTTGATTTTAGGGACGTGTAAATTAACTGTGTGAGGAAAAAAATTAATCCAAGCCATGTTACTTAGAAATCTATCTAATCTTTCAAACACAAGTTTTCCATTTGATCTTTTGTTACACCATGTGAATTTAGGACCAGAGAACCCCAAATCAGTTAAACCGCATGTATCAATGCAATCTTGGAAATCTTTTATTCTAGAAAGACAGAGAAGCGTCCCAAACCCCCCATTTTTCATCAAGACTAAGGATGTCATTAAAATCGCCTCCACCAGCCAAGGTAACTTGTGCATTGTAGAAAGATTAGCTAGATTTTCCTAAACAATTTTCCTTCTGTCCATACTCGGACTACCATAAACAAAAGACAACAAAGCAAGAGAAGAGCCATTTACCTCCACCTTGGCGTGCATTTCCTGAAAAGTGTCTTCAATCACTTTAAGGGATATCTTATCCTCATTCCACATCAACCAAGGCCCCTTGCATACCCCATAGGCTCAACAACATGAAATTTGTAGAAACCTAAACTAGAGATGATATAAAGCGCTTTTTGGCCTCCAACAAGAGTTTCAGTAAGCACTACTACATTGGCTCGGAGTTATTGAATCAAGTCCTTAAACACCATTTTGAATTTTTCACTTGCAGCACCACGAACATTCCAAGCTAGAATACTAAGAGGATCCATAACACAGAAATTAGAAGTGAAGTTTTTTCCTACTGACACTTCTTGGGCAATGGACATCAAATCATCTTCATCAAAAGACTCAAACTAAAAGAACTGAGTGCCTGGTCCCTATCTCCTCTTTGCCGTCACCTTGATTAAGTATTCAAGGGTCCCGGTTACGAGCTTCATGGAGGACATGACGGACACGTCTGTCATTTTGTACTGACAATGATGCTGTTGTTAATAACCCATTTGAGAGATTGCCCTTTTAGAGTCCACTGTACCTAGTCCGTGATGTTTTTGAAGTACTAGACCAGTTGTTTTGATGCAAGAAGCACTTCATTTATCTCAACTTGGTAGTTCCTTGATAATATTACACTCGGAGGTTACACAAGGATCAACTCGTTCAGAGCAGGCATATCCATGTATGCTTTCAGTTCTTGACTTAGAAGGGCTTTAAATTGGGATTCCCACACTGACCTTGGCCAAAATGGAATCCATGGCTCTTGCATCCTCATTACATCTACAAGGTTTATCCAAACTTTCGATGGAAAGATCAGTTTCGCCGAAGGGCTGTTGAACAAAATGGATAGGGAGGGGAATCGGTTCTATTTGAGGTTCGGAGAGTGAGGAAGTTGGGTACATGGTGCCTTGGCAGGAGTTGAAAGCTGGGACCACTAGAGGGATATTGAGGCAAGATGCGTACCATTCACTATGATTTATCCCCTCTTGAGAGCCTCCTTCTCTTTTTTGATTTTTCGAGCTCTGTTTATCAAAAATTGGAGAATGCGTGTCGGCATCTTGAGATTAAGGTTTTACTGGAGATATATCAGGTCTTTGGAGTTGAGAAGGAGTAAAAGAGGGGTTGGAGTTTATAAAAGCCATCTCAGAAGTAGGATCGACTTCTCCTTTTTCTAATGCTTGCAACTTTACCACGAGAAGGGATTTCTCAACTGATGAAATGTCTATATGAAGTTTTAGAGTAGGAGATCAATCAGGTTGGCTAGCATTCACAATTTGTGGGAAATTTTTTAGGCTTGTGGGAACATGCCATCAGATTTGCTACAATTCATCAAGGGGCACACAATGGGCTTAGGTAAGCTGCAGCAATTAAGAATAGTGTCTCTTGTCTTATCATGTTGCACTTGCACCTTGCTTGGATGGTCAAAGATTTGAGAAAGGACTTGAGCCTTCTGATTGGTATAAATTGGGCCTTTAGGGATAGGCCCATGAAGTGAAGCATTTGAATTCAAAAAACCTTTGTGTTTACCCAAAACTTGCATGTTTCCGCCAAAGGGAGAGCTACCAGAATTGCTTGTTTCCTTAAAGGGGAATTTTTTCTTTTTAGAGCGAACGGTGACCCAATCAGAGTTTGGCATCGCCAACTCCAAATTCAAATTTGGTCTCACCAGAGAAGATGAATGAGCAAATTTACAGACATATGAGAGATGACTATTTTTACCACACCAGAAATAGAAGCCTAAAGATCCTTCAAAAATCAACTTTTGGTGAAAGTTATCGATGCATATAAAAGGAGGAAGAGACTTACTCAGATTCGTAAGGACACAAATGTGCGTAAATTTGAGCCTAAACATGTTGTGAGTATCAGCATCCAGCCCTAGAAAGGTGCCCAGCGAGTTTCCAATACGAATCAGAATGTCTCTATGAAAGAATTCCAAAGGTAGGTTTTCCAATCGCACCTAGATAGGTGAAAATGCACTTCTGACGTTCTTTAATGGATTGAAGCGAGGAGTTCATAGTTGGACCTAAAGAAAGTGGCAATCGATTAGAGTTGGCTAGTAAGGAGACCATGTCATCGATCCTCAACAAATCTAAATTTGATGAGAAAGAAGCCTTGAGCAATGCCCATGAGATGAGGATCTGATTTCAGCTTCCATAACCCGACTAGGTTTCGATAAAGGGTCTCAGGAGGGACTAGTAAACCCCAAACTCTTATTATAAGGGCTCCCCTCCATGGGTAACATATGCCTTCATTTTGGGAAGGAGAAATCTTAATCTAGGGAAGTGGGAGCTCGAAAGAGAGATTTCTAGAGGTGGAGGGTTAATCATTATTTGAATTCGAATTTGGTCTCACCAAACGAGCCATTATTATTTAAGTGAACTTATATAAAGTACTAATGCATTTGAATTTATATTATTGGTCAAAACCCCAAATTGGTCCTTTATGTTTGCAAGAAGTTCCAAATTGGTCCTTCCGTCCATTTCTATCCAGTTTTGCTGTTAACCCGTGATGTGTCCGGATGAAGTGTCGCCTTCTCTCTCCTGCGTGGCATACTTCGCTGACATGGAGTTACACATCAATCTTAACCCTTAAAACGAAGTTGTTTTAGGCCAACGGTCATATTTTCATGCATTAGTTTAGGGTTTCAAAATTAATGGCATGAATAAGGAGGAGGAGCCATCGAAGGTAGCTCTTGCAGCGAAGAGGAAGTACTGCATCGAAGGGAAGAAGGAAAGGTGTTGCGTTCACGCAATGTCGGACTCGCATTCATCTGTGGGTTCCGCTTGTAGAGGCCGCCATTGTTTCTGTGGTGAGAGAGCAATTATTTTGACCTCCAGAACTTAGGAGAACCTAGGTAGACGCTTCTAGAGGTGCATAAATTTTAAGGTAATTTCTGAGACCCCAACCCCCAAATTGTCCTATGTATTCTGGAATGTCATTATTGATTGGTATTTTCATTTTTTTAGAGTGCAGACGATTGTGACTTTTTCGATTGGATTGATCTACCTAGTATGGATGCAAAAGACATTGCTATTGGAAGGCTGAGAGTTAAGATATCCACACTCAATGGTACTGTTAGAAGGCTGCAGATGGTGAACAGAGCTCTTCTTGTTTCCACTTTGATCTTAGTTGTAGCAATTTGCATTTTTACTGTTTTTAGTTGTGAAGCACAAGTTTGAGGGATTTGATTTGTATGACGGATAGGATTTTATGTTAGGTTTGGTTTATGAAATTTGTATTGGTAGATTGACAATGTAATGTAAGACAATGTTGCTTAATGTAATGTGAGATTTTGACAATGTTTCTGTCATTTTGCTCCGGACTCATTGACTTGACAATTATGTGAGGATCGATATAAAACTTAACTATAACATAAGGGACCTATATAAATCTTTACTGAAACATGGAGGACCAATATAAAATTTTTTGTAAACATAAATAGGGCTACTCACGGTTCGGGTTTGAGGCGGGTTGGTTCAGGCTGGAGAAAAAAGGCACCGGGTTGTGTTGGTTCGAGTTTAGTGAAAATGCATCACCCAACCCGAACCAACCCAAACCATTCATTGGCGGTTCGGGTTGGCGGGCCAGCCCAACTTTTTTTTTTTAAACTAAAAATAATAACATAACATTTAAGATAAAAAATTACAAAATTTCAAGACAGGATATAGTATTACTTGACATAAATTCAGCAAATGACTTATATCTTCGCCTAATAAACTACATATTATATATTTATACTCCATAAACTCCAAATTACATAACACATTTACACTACACAAACCCAAACTTAAACTAAATGGCAAGAACTCCAAATCATATGCCATAACAAAACATCAAAATTAAAATAACATTTTACATCAAAATAAGGATGATAAATTGATACTTTCGTCTTCAGAATTTTCCTATGGTTCTTGAACCTTGCTAGTGCCAAACATCTCTACAAGTCAAACATAAAAATATATGAATTGGTATTTGTAAATTGTAGTTAAAACACAAGCAACTCAAATAAAAAAAATTAAACTATGAAATACAAAAAAGTTAATAAGAAAAATATTAACCTGCTTCAATTCTTTCTATTTCATCCATGTTACTCCAGAAGTCAATCTCCTTCTTAGAAATTTTCAACCAATTTTGTGCACAAACTAAAGCCTCAACCGTGGTGGGATTCAAAGAACTTTGAAATGGGTCTAAGACTCGACCTCCCGTGCTAAATGCTGACTCTGATGACACTGTAGAAATAGGAATAGAAAACACATCTCTAGCAATGCGGGAAATAACTCGGTATTTCATAGCCTTTGACTTCCACCATTTCAAAATATCAAAACCATCATAGTTGAATTCCACCTCATCTTCCAAGTACTTGTCTAACTCATTCTTTTTCTCACTATTTTGCTTTCTCCTTATTTGTGAATAAAACTGCGAAGACCAACTCTCATCATCTCTATCATTACCTCCACCTCCAAATGAAGAAGTGTCTGATATCAAGCAACTTGAATCTGTACTATCGGGAGGTAAAGGATATAGAACTTGATAATACTCAAATAAATTTATCAAAAATTCTTTTAATTTGACCAGCATATGTCTACATTTATCCAAACCATACATCTTACTAAAACAAAATTCAATATAAGCCATCTTATAGCGTGGGTCAAGAACAACTGCCACAAACAACATGTAGTTTATATTATCTCACTCCCCCATCCCAATATTTGTCTAGCTTGACCTTCATATTCTTAGCCATATTTCTCAACATCACATCATTAGATTCAATCCAGAAGTTCAACATTTTAGTGATATCACACAATTTCATCAAGAATGCATTGGAGGTAACATGCAGTGATCCAGAAAAAACAAGAGTAGCATCATAAAAAACCTTTAAAAATTTTACGAATACACGAGCACGCTTCCAATCATCTGATGTGGGACATCCTCCTTCATTGTTAAGCACAGACAAATAATTGGGGTCATCAAATTCAAGTCGATCAAATGCCTTTTCAAATTTTTTAGCTGTGTCTAACATTGTATAAGTGGAATTCCACCTAGTAGGCACATCAAGGGTTACCATCAACTTGCTTTCTATGTTGCACTCACATACACACCTTTTAAAGTCAGCCAATCTTGAAGGAGAAGATTTAACAAAATTACAAGCTGCTCGAATCCTAGCAACAGAAATGTCTACTTCCTTCAATCCATCATTCACAATTAAATTCAGAATATGTGCACAACACCTCAAATGCATGTATTGTCCATTCAAAATAGTAATACAATTCCAATCACTTAACCTTCTTGCCAAATAAGAAAGAGCCACATTATTTGCGCTTGCATTATCAACAGTCACAGTGCAAATTTTTGCTATACCCCAATCTTTCAAACATTTTTATAATGTTTTTCCAATAGTTTCTCCCCTGTGGTCAGCAATGAGAAAGAAACCCAAAACTTTCTTGTTCAAACCCCAACTATCATTGATATAATGCCCAATCACACACATATAATTCAAATTTTGAATAGAAGTCCAAGTATCGGTTGTGATAGACACCATTTGAGAATTGTTTGACAATATGGACTTCAACTTTCCTTTCTCAAATAAAAACAACTGCATACAATCTCTATAAAAAGTCATTCGAGAAGGAAATTGAAATTGTGGTTGAAGAAGGTATACTAAACCTCTAAACCTTGGATTTTCAACAAATCTGAATGGCAATTCATCCATAATAATCATCTTAGCAAGTGCAATTCTACACTCCTCTTGATTCAATTCTAAAACCTTCAATTTTACCAAGCCATCATCTTCTTCTTCATGTTTGTTTTCAATACCAAGTTTCTTTTGTTTCTTGTCAACTATTCTATTTGGATTGCTAGGACATTCATTCAAATGCCTATTCAAAGTACTAGTGCCATGGCTCTTTGAACCGCATGCATATTCATTTTTACAATAATTTTATTTGCATCTATAACCAATTTCATTCTTAGTGAAGTGGGACCAAACATGTGATGGTGGCCTAGAAGGTTTTCGTTTTAGTGTTACCTCTTCTCTTTGCTGCCCTTCTCTAGTACTCTCTGTCCTAGTTAGTGCTTCCAAGTCAATACTAGTTGGAGTTGGCGTTGGAGAACTTCCAATTTGCGTGCCACTGGTCAAATGAGTTGATGAATGTTCTCTCTCATAAGATTCAGCCATGCCTAAAACATTGAATCAAGCTTACAGGATAAGCACATTCTCAAAGTAATACTTGGAGTCTCAAATTAAGTAATACTTTGAGAATAAATAATACTAAAACTAAATAGTTTAGCTAAAAGACAATTGCTAGGTGAAAACAAAATAATTAATAAAATAAGTAATACTAGGTGAAAAGTAAAACTAAAACTAAAATAATTAAGGCCAAATTACTCTTTTGGTCCTCAACGTTTGCACCAAGTTTAATATTGGTCCTTAACGTTTCAAAAAGTTATTTTAGGCCCTCAACGTTTTTTTTTGTCAAAATTGGTCCTCCAGCGTAACTCCGTCTGGGTTTTTTGTTAAATGCTGACGTGGAAGGCTAATGTGGCACACCCTCTTTCCTACGTGTCATATTTGGATGATATGACACCCTCTCTTACTCCAACTCAGCAAAACGATGCCATTTTGCTAAGTTTGAGTGAGAGAGAAGTGATGCAAAACGACGTCGTTTTGCTGAATTGAAGTGAGAGAGGGTGTCATATCAACCAAATATGACACGTATGAGAGAGGGTGTGCCACATAAGCCTTCTACGTCAGCATTTAACAAAAAAAACCAGACGAAGTTACGCTGGAGGACCAATTTTGACCCAAAAAAAACGTTGAGGACCTAAAATAACTTTTTAAAACGTTGAGGACCAATATTAAACTTGGTGCAAAATTGAGGACCAAAAGAGTAATTTCGCCAATAATTAAATAAGTAGTAATTCACTGACTTGGGACTTTGGGTATATTGGATATAATTAATGGAAGTGAAGAGTGTGCATGTGAAGTGCTTTTTGGTGAGTAGTTAAAATAGCAATAGGATTAGATCTGAACAAAATAAATTTAATATTCTTTTTTTCAAAAGATAAGAAAACAAGCTTAGTGGACCAAATTTATAGTGTGGTGATGATCATTCAATTATTTTTGTGCTAGACACTAGACAGTGAAGCCAAGAGTCACATTCTATAAGATGTTGGTGTTGGTTTGATTTCATGCCGTAGGATTAGATTTGGAATCTTTGGGTGTTAATTTCACAATAAAAATTCGAAACCCCACTATATATATCTTGCAATAAATTAATATTGTCCATGACCATAATATATAATCCAATGATATGCCAAGATAAAGTAAATCATCATGAATTCATTTATGATGGCGGTTGCTCCCAACTCCACATTCTAATTCTCTTAGCTTTGTTAAAAATATGCACCACTTTGATTTTAATTAGGTTTGGTTTTTTGGGTTCCATCGATCGTCTTACCTTACATGATAGTACCTTGTGTAATGACTATCTATTTGGGTTTGTTATTTCATGAGTGGTGGGTCGTGATTCTTGACGAGGGAGGAATATTTGCATTTGTGTGTGTATTTTGAAAATCAACAGCTTTTTGTGTATACGCAGTTAAGATTTAAGAAGAACACTAGGCTTAGTAGACTACACCTTCCCTTTTCTTTTTCCTTTGATTTCCCCTTTATTCTTTACAGTTATGTTGGGAAGATAGAGTAAAGCAAAAACAGAGTGGAAATCATACCTAACCGTCGGTGGAGCTACTGCGTGCCGTTGGTGGAGCTGTTAAGGTGCTTCGGTGGAGCTTCCGTTTGCCGTCGATGAACGTCGTCGATAAAGCTACTGGTGGAGTGGTGGTTGCTACTTTCTTCCGTTTGCCGTCGAACGTCGATGTGGTGTGGGTGTGAAACTGTGAATGTGATGCTATGAATGAGAGTAAAAGTGAAATTTGAAACCCTATTTTCACTGATATTGACGGGCTCCCTTATGTTATTACCTAAAAAAACTAACTCAACAGGCTCGCGGTTCGGTTCGGGTTTAACAGGATTTTATTTTTGAAGCCCGTTAACCGAACTGCAATGGTTCGAGCTGGGAATTTTCAGCCCGAACCAAACCAACCCAATCTAGCGGGTTGGGTTGGATTTGGCGGGTTGACGGGCCAGCCCAAACGGTGATCAACCCTAAACATAAAGGACCAATATAGAACATTTTTTAAACATAAAGGACCGATGTAGAACATTTTTAAACATAAAGGACCAATGTAAAACTTATAAGGAAACTTAAAGGACCAATATAGAATTTAAAAAGAAACATAAAGGACTAATATGGAACATTATCTGAAACATAAAGAACCAATATGGACCGTACTATTAAGTATTTCACCTCAAGCTTTGCTTGTGCTGGCATTCAAACTGACAGCTTGATTCTCACTCTTAGTCTCAATTTCAAAGACATTGTGTTGTTCTACTGGTATATCAAACCTGTAAGCACATTATTAAATATGTCAGTTGGACCAATGTGGAACATTATTAATAGATAAAGGACCAATGTGAAACATTTTTATTAATACATAAAGGACCAATGTGGATCATTATTATTAATACTTAAAGGACCAATGTGGACCATTTACCTTCTCTTTGTCCTTGCCTCGCTGGGTCCATCCCCTTCAAAATACCCTCTACTGATGTCCTCCTCTTCAGAGTCACAAATGTTATGGAAGCTGCACTATCCTCTACAGATTCACTGTCTGAATCTTCACTTCCATATACATTGTGACCTCCCTCTGTATTATGAACTTCCTCTTCCTTATCACCTTCCTCTATTGCTTCTTCATTATTCTCATCAGAAGACTGTGCATCTTCACCTTCAGAGGACTCCTCCTCCTCCTCCTCCTCTTCTTCTTCTTCTTCTTCTTCTTCTTCTTCAGAGATCTTTCCTTCTTCAACAGGCTCAGTTGAAGGTAATGTCAAAACTTGTTCCAACTGAAAAGGAACATGACACAAATACAAATTGACCTGTCCCACCACTACACCTACCGGAGCCATATCCATTGCTTGGGTGTCATCAATAATGGGCTTCAATTCATCCTCCAACCTTCCATTAGGGTTGGCATACAACAAGTCGTAGTTGCCTTTGTATCCCATGGCATCAAGGTCACCTTTCATCTAAAAAAAGCTCCATCTATCCATATCACAGTTGTCCCAGTAAATGGATTCGCCACCAACATATTCCAACTGTAGTTTATGCTCAAATGTCCCTCCATGATAGACTTTAACAGTAAAATAACAATCCATTGTCAACTGCATTTCACAAACAAACGCATACCATGTCAGTATCACTATCCAAACCAACCCCTGTTTTTTACAAAAAAAAAAAAACAGAGCATGTCCAGTACCACCACAAGACCATAATGCGGACAAAATTCTAACATTTGAACTATAACCTATACTTAAATGTACAAAATGCAATGGCTTCAAGCCCTAGAATAAGGAACCAAAGTATAATATTGCAGCCCTAAAACAAACACAACCCAAGAACAAACCCTCGCTAGGTAAATACTTCCATCTTTTCAACCCACCCAAAATAAAGGTAACAAACAAGAATAAAACTGACAATGGAGTGCCAATCAGCTACAATCGACTACTGGAACAAAAAAATTTCAAGAAATAGGGTTCGTGAATATGGGTATGAGAAATAGGATTGTGAAACTTACCTTACTTTTTTCGTTCGAACCAGTCGTGATTCAAGGTCTGCGATAAACAAAAACCGCCAACGATTTTGTTCCCTCGTTCTGCTCTCTTCTCTCTGCTACCTTCGACGACGAGGGTTAGGTTAGGTGTTCCTCCTTCATTGTGCTCCTCTCTGCTATTCTTTCTTTCGTGGTGTTAGTGGGGTAATGGGGTAGTGGGTAGTTAGAATACGAAGAGGCTCGATTAGGAAGGAGGAAGAATGGTGGGAGGATTTCATTTATGCAAAACGACGTCGTATTTGGGGTTAAGAGTGATGTGTAAGTCCATGTCAGCGAAGTATGCCACGCAGGAGAGAGAAGGTGACACATTATCCAGACACGTCACGGGTTAACGGCAAAATTGGATGGAAATGGATGGAAGGAATAATTTGGAACTTCTTGCAAACATAAAGGACCAATTTAGACTTTTTGAAACATAAAGGACCAATATGAAACTTGGTGCAAACATAAAGGACCAATTTGGGGTTTTGACTTATATTATTTTAATTTATTTTAATTAAACACTAATTATGATATATATATTAATTATTTATTATATAGGATGAAATATGTTTTGATAGGGAAATGAAATGAGAAGTGAAAAAGTAAGTGAAAGAAAAAAAATTAAGATTAATAAAAATATATTTAATATGAAAAAATAGAATTAGATTATAAAATTAATTTTATTTGATATAATAAAAAATTTTCAAAAAGTTAATTCTATCCTTAATTAATTATAGACTCTAATACTTGTCCCCTTCTAAACTCCCACTCAAATAGTTGATGACAAAGTTTCCTCTACCAAACCTCCTTTCTACCAAACTTCTCTTTTACCAAACCGACTTGGCCTTCAAATTTTGACTCTTACAGCCTTGATTTTAAGAACAATAAATCATATATTCACCTTTATAAAAACCGACTAACTTTCCATTGTGGCCACAAAATTTGCAAAAGTGTAATTAATGAATTTAATTAATTTTCTCCTAACTTTGTCTTTAATGGGACCCAAAAGAAAGTTCTATAAATACAAGTATGATTTTGATTCTACAAAATATACTCATAATCCCTTAATTAGTGATCAAGAATGATAATTAGCTCCTCCTCCTCCTTTCCAAAAATGTTTAAACCCCTTTCCTTATATAGTTCCACTGAGTGTGCTTATAATTATTCTTCTATTCCTCAAATATTCCACCATCATCATCGTCATCTTGCATTTACCAAAACTAGCAGAAACAGCAACGATATTCCAAACCGCTGCCACTTTAATAATTATTTCTGTAATATCAGAGACCCTCGTGAGACTCAGAAATTTAATAATGTCTCTACTGTTCATTGCCAAGCTAGAGAGAGTAGAAGTTGGGTGAAGGAGATACCACAAAGGAATTCAAAGGATAATATTATGGATGGAATTGGCATTTTTAGATTCCTTCAGGGAAAGAATTTTCTTATCATTGGTGCTACTGGATTCGTAGCAAAAGGTATGTATTACAATCGGATTCTCTTTTTTTTTTTTATCTAGCAATCAGATTCTCTTTAATTCGTTTTTTAATTAGACATCTTCAACCTTCGATTACTGAGAAAACATGAGAGCTTCCGAGCACCGATTGCGACTTCTCTCCGACGACGTCTTTCCGGAATAGAGAATGTGTAACGTCTCCGATGTTTTTTTCAGCAAAATGACACGTGTGTTTGAGTTATATTTTAAAAGGAATAGGGTGAGGCCAAAACGACACGATTTTGATTGGAAAAATATGACTAAAAAATCTTATGTGAAAAAAAATATGGCAAGTCAGATATTTTTGCCATATAGAATCCCACGTAAGCAAAAACTATTAAATATTTAATTGTGTTAGTGAAAAGGGTGACACTGGCAGAAATATAAAACGTTAGGGGTGCAATTGTCATCATAAAAAACATTAGAAAATTTGATGTGGAAAAAAAATATGTCCAATCAGATATTTTGCCACATAGGATGTCACGTCAGTAAAAACTGTTAAATATTTGACGGTGTTAGTGAAAAGGGTAACATTAACAAAAACATAAAACGTTAGAGCTACAATTAACAACGAAAAAACGTTAGGGGCGAAACTAGTAGGACCCCAAACATTAGGAACAGGAAAGGTAATTTTGTCTTCTTTTATTATTCTTCTTGGACTTTTGTCCAGAATATATATAAATCTCTCCTTTTCTTTTTTTTGCAGTTTTGATTGAAAAGATTTTGAGGACATCACCAGAAGTAGGACAAATATTTTTGTTGGTGAAGGCAAAAGATAAGGAGGCAGCATTAAATAGATTGAAAACTGAGGTATTAATAAGTTTGGGTAATTATGTGGGGAGCTTTCGATGCTTGGCTCACCGGTTTTTTATTGTTGGATCTGTTTTGATATCTGTGTCAATTTTAATTTAAAAAATAATAATTTCACACAGATTTTTAGATAAATTCAATAGCTCACGAGCTCTCCATAGCATCTTAATTATAATTAGATAAAATTATTTACGACTTAGATTTATCTAATAATACTTAAGAATGCATTGTCTTATTATAACTTTTTGTTAAAAAGACACTTCTCTCTTGCGTGACAAATTGGGCTAGGTGACATATGGCTCATTTTTCTCCTTTCTCAATTTTTCTTTAATTTCTTCTTTCCCTTCATCTCCTTCTTATAACTTTTTGTAAAACAAAATATCCCTCAACCCTCTTATTACATGCATATAAATTATTATAGGACACTAATTATTGAATTGATAATAACATATATATATATATAGATCATAGATAGTGGAGTGATGAAGAAGGTGAAAGAAGTGCATGGTGAAAAGTATGAGGAGTTCATGATGAAGAAGCTTGTGGCAATTCCTGGGAACATTTGTGAATCTGATCTTGGGATCGATCCTCTCACTGCCAATCATATTGCAAACAATGTCCATGTCATTGTTAATTCAGCAGCCACTACCAATTTTGATGAAAGGTCTCAACATCTTAATATTTTTAAAATTTGATGATACTATTTAATTTTTTGTTAATAAATTAAATAAATTATACTAATTAATGTCCATCTCATGCATGTTATTAAAAATATATAATGAAAATATTATTTTATATATTGATAAAAATCAATTAAAAGAAAGATGAATGTTTTTTTCACCAAAATTAAATATAATTTATTAATAAGTACTCCTCCGTATTGATTCTTTCTGGAAATCTGTTTTCTTCAGGTATGATGTAGCTCTAAGTGTGAACACAAAAGGGCCTTCTCATCTCTTAAGCTTTGTCAAGACTTGCAAGAATGTTTGCCTTTTCCTTCACATATCAACTGGTATATCTATATATATTAGAGGTTTTGTATATGTATATATTATTTTTTTTATTTTTAAAATATAAAAAAATATTATTATATTTTAAAATAATAAATTTAATAATAAATTTTTTTTTTTACTATTTTCCTAATTATCCATTATTTATGTTAACTACCCATACATTATTTTTATTTTTTCTCTCATCTCTTTTGGCTTATATTTACATGACATATTTTATTTTATTTTTTATATTATAAAATATATGATTTCAAGAGATCATTGATAAAAAAAATGTGCAAAGACATTATAATATAGATGTATATATATTTTCTAACATATATATATATATATATATATATATATATATATATATATATATATATATACTCATCCATAAAACAAAATATATGAACATATAAAAAAACACAAGAGATCATAATTAATTATTATATATATAATATCCATGTTAATTAGATGGAGTGTATTAGATTGTAGTTTTCACAATATTAAAATGATCCAATAAAACACAAGAGATTTTAATATAAGAAAAATATATGATGGTGGGAGAATGTGGGAGAGAGAAAATAGATATGATAGGTAGTTATTAAGAAAAGTATGGGAATAAATAATTTCCTAATATTTAATTTATTTTTTAAAATATAATCATAATTTTTATATTGTATTTTAAAAATTTAAAAATTATATATCAAATATCCAATATGTTATTATTTAAAAATATAATTATTATTATTTTATATTATATTTTTAAAAAATTAAAGAATAAATTTTTATATTATATTTTAAAAATTCAAAAATTATATATCAAATATTCAATATGTTATCATTTTAAAATATAATAATAATTATTTTATATTATATTTTTAAAAAAATTAAAGAATAAATTACATGCACGTACCGACGTACGTGCATGCGAAGCCTCTAGTATATTATATTGTCTAACATATATATGTTCATCCGTGCACATTATTAATGTTAAAATATCAGCTTTACAAAATATGAACATAGAAATAAAACACAAGAGATTTTAATTAATTATTTTATATATATATATATATATATATATATATATATAATGTCCAAGTTAATTAGATGGAGTATATTAGATTATTGTATTTTTCATAATATTAAAATGATCCAATAATATATAGTACTTATAGACTATATATATTTGGCAGCTTATGTGAATGATGGAAGAGTTGGAAAAATAGAGGAGACAGCATTAGTCCCTATGCTTGATATTGAAAATGAGATGAAGTTGGTTTCATCACTTCAAGAAAACCAACACTCTAATCAAAAGATGAAACAACTTGGTCTTCAAAGGTATATATAATATTCGTTTTTTTTTAAAAATTTTTAAACCATATTTAATAAAATTTAATAGTTTATTTATTTAAACCAAAATATCCATTTAATTAAAATGAACTCAAACACAACTCAATGACTTCATTGTATACTTTTATATTTTTTTAGGATATTTGAAATTATAAAATAGCATAGAGAAACCAACAAAATAATGATTTGAAGTTTCTTGTGTTTAATTTATAGGGCTAAAATTCATGGATGGAAAAGCTGTTACACATTCACTAAGGCCATGGGTGAGATGAAGATTACTAGCATGATTGGTGATATTCCAATTGTCATCCTTCGTCCAACTATAATAGAGAGTACCTATAAAGACCCTTTTCCTGGTTGGATAGAAGGAAACAGGTGCAATATATATATATATATATATATATATATATATATATATATATATATATATATATATACTCATTTTTATTTGGATAAATTAAATTACATTTTACCTCGAATTTATTTACTTATTTGATAGATCATTTTTTTTCAAACGAGTAGCATGTGTGGTTATATAATGTTAATTTCGGCACATCGGTGTCTTAATTATGTTTTACTTCCGTTAAAAAAATAATGAAAAATTCGATATATCGTGCACGTTACTATAAAAAAAAATTGTTTTTTTCGTTTGGTCCACGTACTAAAACTATTTTTCTAACTAAAATCGAATGATTGGCGAAAAAACTAAAATCGGATTTTTCCTTAAAATTCCAAAGTCTAAACTCTAAACTATAAATTCTAAATCCTAAACTTTAAATTCTAAGTCTTAAATCCCAAATGTTAAACCTTATATTCCAAACTCTAGATTTTAAATTATAAACCCCAAATCCTAAACTTAATTTAGATCTTAATCTAAATTAAATCTCGTATCATGAAGTTCTACCACAAACTTCAAATCTTCAACTCTAAATTTTAAATCCCAAAATTTAAACCCTAAATATGAAACATTAAACTTTATAATTTATAATTTAGGTTTTTGAGGTTTAGACTATAGAGTTTGAGTTTACAATTTACAGTTTTTTGAGACTTAGGATCTAGGTTTCTCATTTAAATTTTAGAATTAGAGTTCATGATTTAAGGGTTTGAAGTTTAAAATTTAGGATTTGGCATTTATGATTTAAGGTTTTAGAGTTAGAGTTTAAAAATTCAAGTTTAGAATTTAAGATTTAAAGTTTAGAATTTCGTTTTGGGAAGGAAAGTTGAGGTTTTAGTGGATAAAATAAGAAATAAAAAACTGAATTTTCGACAAAATGACAAAAAATAATATTTAATTTTTTAGGATTATATGCGTGACACATTTTTTTTGACAAAAAATATGTGCAACACATGTTAACTTTGTTAATTATCTAAAAAAAAGTGAATCACATGTAAATAAATCAATTTAAAATAAATCATAATACACTAAAATGTAATTCATTATCCTTTATATTATATATATATATATATATATATATATATTCTTCATAATGCAATTAATTAAATCACATTGATTAATTAATTCTAATTAACTATAATTCACAATCTAACAAAAAAAATTAATTTGTGTCTTTTCGGTTTGAAAAATTAGAATGCTGGATCCCTTTCTTACATTATTTGGGAAAGGTCAACTTCCGGGATTGTTTGTGGACCCCCAAGTAATTGCAGATGTGGTAAGTATAATTCATTTCACCTTTACTTATTCTCAAAAGTATGTAATTTTTCAATAGTATGATAGTACTAAATTTTAATATATTTTTTTAATCAGTTGGTTCCTAATTTATTTAAGGTGATCCTTATTAATGTAAATTTTTATTAATATTAATAAATGAAACTATATGATTGAAGGGATGCACCGAAGTTCAATAGTATAATTAGTTTTTGGACACATATATACTAATAACTTTAACTTATAGTTAATTAATGAAGCTAAGGATTTAAATCTTATGTTTGACTATTAGAAAATTTGTTTTTCAATGATGACCGTCAAAGTCAAGGGAAAGTTATTTTCCATAAAACTTTACTTGTGGGGAGTCCTCACTTATTAGTGAAATTTTGTTGTGACAACTTTTTGACTTTCAGTAGCGATTTCTCTTTGCCGCTGAAAGTGCTGATTTTTCTAGTCCTTCTTACAATATAGATAGGAGAATTACCAATATGATTCCTGAAAGATACGGATTATTTCAATTTAGTTCCTGAAAGATACTTTTTAATTAGTTCCAATTTAGTCTTTAAAAGAAACCACACATACATTGACAAACAAAAACTAAAAGGACCAAATTGAGATAGAAAAACATTTTTTTAGGGATTAAATTAGGTATTTTCATCTTTTAGGGACTAATTAAAACAATCTGTATCTTTCAGGGACAAATTTGATCATTCTCTCTTTATATATAGACTAAACTTATATGTATTTCTTTATGTCTTTTCCAAAACCACATTTTGGTCCTCTTATATTTCACCCAAGTTCTAATTCAGTTTTTTATGTTTCAAAAGTTCCAAATCAGTCTCTATGTTTGCAAGTTGTTCAAATTAATAAGTCATTTTACCTGACATCGTTAGTGTTCTCCGTTAAATGATGACGTGGACAATTGATATGGACAAAAGTTCTTTCATACATGTCCTTTTAAACTGATATGGGTTAAAGATAGTGTTGGTGTAGATGAATATGCTACAAGGCATGCACCTTCGTCGGTTGTGACCAACCTGTCCACAATAGCCACAATTACCCTTCATATATCACTCAATCCCCTAACTTTAAAAGGATACGTAGGAGAGAGATTTTGTCCACATCAGCTGTCCATGTCATCATTTAACGGAGAATACTAACAGTGTCAAGCAAATTAAAAGGGTTTATATTGAACAACATGCAAATATAGAAGACTAATTTAAACTTGAATGAAACATAAAGGATCAAAATAAAATTTTGACCTTATATTTTTTTTTAAAAAATAACCCATTAGGTAATGGTATAAAAATTGTACCTAAATTTTGTCTTTCATATATGTATATATATATTGCGTCACTAATTTGAGATTTGAGTGTGTGCAGGTCCCAGTGGACATGGTAGTGAATGCTGCAATAGCTGCTATGGCAAAACATGGGATTTCTGGTATTCCCAACATAAATGTGTACCAAATTGGGTCATCTATGGTAAATCCAGTCACACTTGGAAATATTGTGGATTATACTTACGAACATTTCAAGTGTAATCCATTATTGGATTCAAAAGGGGATGAGATAAGCATTTCCAAAACCAAATATTTCAGCTCCATTGGTGATTTCTCACATTACATCACAACTGAAATTACAAAGGAAAGTGGGCTAATGGAGGCATTAATCAATAATGTGAAACCTAGCCTCTACACCAAGCTTGATAGGCATTGCAAGAAAAGAGTACAGTTTTTTATTCAAATGGCCAAAACTTATGAAACATTTGGTTTTTTCAAAGGAAGGTAACTATCTTTTTCTTTTTTATTATGCAATATATATATATATATATATATATATATATATATATATATATATATATATATATATATATTTGTTTTTTTTTGTAGCCGACCCTACCTAACGAGAAAAGGCTTTGATTGTTGTTGTATATATATAGGTCAAATGCCCATTTTGGTCCTCTATATTTCACCCAAGTTCCAAATTAGTCTTTTATGTTTTAGAAGTTTCAAATTGGTCCTTTATGTTTCCCTGATGCTCCAAATTGGTTCTTCAGTCCAACTCCGTCCATTTCTTCCGTTAAGTGCTGACGTGACATGCTGAGGTTGACATGCAATTTCTCCTACGTGTCCATTTAAGCTGATGTGTCATGCCACATCATCGCTATGTAATCTTCTAGTCATCTTATGTAATGACGTGGCATGACACATGAGCTTAAATGGACACGTCAGCACGTCAAGTCAGCAATTAACTTAAGAAATTGACGGAAGTGAACGGAAGGACCAATTTGGAACTTCTATGCAACATAAAGAACCAATTTAAAACTTTTAAAATATAAAGGACTAATTTAAAACTTGAGTGAAACATAGAGGATCAAAATGAACGTTTGACATATATATATATATATTTGTCCTTAAAACTATATAATATAAAAAGTAAGTATTAATGACGAGGGACACAAATTAAATAGATGATTTTGGAGTAAATTAACAATTTGGTCTTAAATGCAGTATGTCTCATTTTAATCTCTAAAAGATGCAAATAACAAATTTAGTCCTTGAAAGATATACAATTTATCTCAATTTAATTCCTAAAAATTTTCTGTAAGTTATGTTAACAGATGTTCTCATGGACTAAATTGAGACAAATTAATTACTTCTTTTAGGGATTAAATTTGACATTTTCATCTTTTAAGGACTAATTAAGTTGAGACATATTGTATCCTTCAAAAACTAAATTTTATTTAATATATATTTCCAACTTTAAGTGACTAAATTGAGACGAGTTGCATCTTTCAGTGACTGGATTGTTAATTTACTCATGAATTTGTGTGGAATTGTAGGTTTGAGATTGGGAATGCCCAGAAGCTAAGGGAAGAAATGAGCAAGGAAGAGAAAAAGAAGTTTGGGTTTGAGGTTGAAGATGTCAATTGGAAAGAATACTTTTGCAGAATTCATATTCCAGGTCTCAGAAAGCATGTTTTGAAGGAGTAGCTTCTTCAATCTATAAACTAAATTATTGTACAACACAATTAAATTGTCTTTCTTAAATAATAGATCGATAATAAGGTAAAGGCAGGCTTCAACAACATGTACAACACAATTAAATTGTATTTCTTAAATAATATAATTGGTATTGTACTATACCAAACATTAAAAGTCAGCTAGAAGACAAATGATAAATATATATAGAAGTAAACTTAGGTAAAGTTACTTATATATTTAATTGTTTATTATGAGTCATGAGATTCTTCAATACAAATAAGACACATGACAGAAAGTATAGGTCGAAAGAAATATATATGTAACTGTCGTTTTTGGCTCAGACAATTGTAATTTTCAATTAGGACCGCAAGGGGTCTTAACCTTGGGGGACTTGTCCTTAGGTGATGCACCTAGGTGCCTACGTACCCTTCGGGAGGGATCAAAGTCCACGTAGTTCGTCATGCTAACGTCTATAGGAGCCGTTAGGCAAGGTGGTTACCTGTATTGGGCCGTGTGCGGCTAAGACGTGCCTAAGGTACTCCGGACGAGCGAGCCGCTATTAGGAGGTTGCCTTAGTGGGAGAGAGCACGGGGTCTTTGGGGGCTGCTGGAAGCCCCGTAAATGGTGTACTCCGAGAGGGAGGCGAGCCTACCGGAGTCTGGCCGGGATGTGGCCTGTGGCGGAGCTCGGGATGGGTAGAGGGATTGCGTGAGGTATCTGAGGGTACTCGGGTTACCGAGAGAGTATGTGAGATATCGCAGAAGAGGTGTAGTAATCCTTCAGGTTGCGTGTTTTTTAGTCCCCCGGGTGAGGGTCTATTTATACTCAATGTGGGGAATTTGTGCTTGACCCACGATCTTGTGGGACGTGCCACGAGGCTTGTGGTGTTCCCACGTTCAGTTAAGGGGATACTCCGTGAGATGACGTGGATAAGGGCCACGTAACTGGTAGATGAGTGGTGCCACGTGTTTCTAGCGAGTGCTTAAGCCTGGCTTCTAGAAGGTCAGTGTCACGTGTCCCAAGGTGTAATATTTCGTAGTTACATAAGTCCCCCAAGTCTACGAGTGTTGGGCGCTCGTGGACTTAAGTTCCCTTTTCTGTAAGATACTTAGGAATTTTTCGCTGCCTTTACTCATCGGATAGCTTGTCCGCTTAGAGTCACGGTTACGGGAACTGGCCGTCCGACTCACGAAGTGGGCTCCCTCGTATCGTTCCGTGGAAAAGCAAACGCCTTGGAGAGGACATGTGTCCCATTTTGGATGGCTAGATGCTTGACTTCCCCAGCAAGTTTTTGAGCCGTCTCTGCAGGAAGTACGCGAATTACCGAGGCGGAGTCATCATTGCTCAGAGGGGCATTTCCCGAAATGCCCTTCGCAGGCTGGTGGGAGAAATCCAAAGGTTAGGGGCCGTTTGGTCATTTTGAAAGGCTCTCCTCTGGCTATGTTCGTCCGTGGTCAGTGGGTGATGGTGGATTTCTTGCTGAGGGTTGCTTGTTGAAGGAGCGGGCTTTGTTGCAGGTGCCACGCGTCAGAGTTTGAATGGGTGCCACTGTCGTTTGAGTGTTTTGCTAGCGTTTCTCCTTCATTAAATGTGGGTTCGTTTCCGAGGGTAGCCATCATTAGCCTTGGCAGAGAGTTTTCCGAAAAGGCCCTCAGGTGTCTCTTGGATTTCCGAGGGTTTTTCAGTCTTTGTGTCTTCGTCGTCTCGGCTGTGCATCTCGTCCGTCCTTTCTTTCCACGTGTTCGGTTGAAGCGAACGGTTGTAGTTGGGCTTGATTGTAGGGGATAATAGATTTTATCCGTTGCGGGATACAAGAGGTTGATGTTTTTTGAATCGTTGCACCTCTGGGTGTCCTATAAGTGTCCAGCGTTTGAAAGTTTGTGACTTTACGTTTGCATTCACCTTTCTCCGTTGCCTCTGTTTTCCCTGTCTTTGCTTTGTTATTTCCTTATTCTTGCTTCTGTCGAGCTTTCACAATGGCTGGTGGTGGTGACGATTATAGCTTCTACCCCTTTGAATTCATTGACTTAGAGGATCTTCCTTCATCTTCCCCTCCTCCTCCTCCTCTGAGTCGTACTCGCGATGCCGGTCGGAGTAGGGGGAGGAAGAACGGTCAACAGGGCTTGTCTCCGGAGGTAGCCGCTGATGTCCCTGCTGTGGTACCTGCTGGTGGTGAGAGGGAAGGACGGCTTCCTGTGCCTCCGTCTTCCGAGAGGGAGCGCCGTCAGGAGGTTCTTCCGAGGGAGAAGAGGGTGAAAGACGGGAAAGCTGGCGCGAGCGAACCCAGGGAGGGGGAAAGGAGAGGAGCCTCTGCGGCGGAGTTGTCCAAGGGCAGAGAAGGAGGGTTCAAGAAGCGGCCTTCCGGTGTGGAGTTGCGGTTGCCTTCGCAAGTCGCACGGCGGAGTTCTGACCGGGGGATGTACAGGTGGAGGCTTCGGCGGGAGATACCATTCTTGTTTTTGTTCCTGCCTTTGTTCCTACCTCTATTCTCATTTCTGCTCCCGTCCGTCAGTCACCCATGAGGGTGATACTATCTACCCGTCCTCCCGTCCAGGCCCCGTTGAGGGGGTTGATCAGCCTTCCGCTAAGAGGGCCAGGGTGGTCGTTGAGGGGTTTGTTGGAGACTCTCCCGCGCCTCAGATTGCAGCTGAGAAAGTCGCGGAGTCTGGTCATGCGGCCGTGGAGGCCAGAGCCCTCTCAGATAGAGGGAATGTAGTGGCGAGTCAAGCGGCTGCCACGAGAGATCTTGTTCCGGGGTCGAGCGTCGGCCCTTTTGAACCTCTTGGGCCACCGGAGGGGGGGATTGTCTTTTGAGCTGGTGGCATTGGGCAGGCGCTTCCCCGTGGAGATGCGGGAGAGGGAAGCCAGGGGGCTGGACACTTCTCCCCTGAATCTTGCTGTTCGAGGCTTCAGCCGGGTTGCTGAGGCGTTGGCTGACTTCCACCAGGCCGGTTTTGAGTGAGAGAAGCGTGTGATGAACTCCTTTATCCTGGCGCTGTGTTTCTTGGTATATTTTTTTGTGTTTCTGACTCTTGTCTCTTTGTAGGGGGAGGTCCGCCGCGACCGGGATCAGTTTGCCGCTGTTGCGTCCTCTAAGAGCTAGGCTCTGGAGGTCTCCCAGAAGAGGTTGGCGGATGAGCATGGTGAGCTGTCTGCAAAGAAGTTGGAGCGTGAGGACCAGGGACGCAAGGTTAAGTCCCTGACCCACAAGGTTGCCCGTCTTAGGGCTGAAGCTGGACATCTCTCCGAGGTTGTGCTCCTTCGCTCGAAGTCGAAGGTGATGAGGTCGTGATGGACTGGTACCTCTAGGTTGGTGAGGTCGAAGGTGATGGGGTCTCCCTTGGGTTCGCTTCTCTTTTTGTGCTTCGGAGCGTAATCGAGGGCAAGTATGGAGCGTTCCATCCTCTTCTTGTTTTGCGGCAGTGAGGAGGTCCCTCTCTGCAGTCCGTCTGCTATGACGTTAATAACCCCACGGGTAGGCGCTTGATCGTTGGCCTCTCGGGGGTGCTCGGTATTAGCCCTGCTTTCTTCCTTGATGAATTTGCCGAACTGTCCTTTCCGGATTAGGTCCTCAATCTGATCCTTTAGGTGGATGCAATCATTGGTTTCGTTCCCGTAATCCTTGTGGAACTGGCAGTACTTGGACTTGTCTACTGCTTTTTCCTGTCTTCCGTCTTTTGACCTGCGGGGGGAAGCTGAGCATGTCCGAGTGATAAATTTCTTCTAACACCCCAACATGGGATTTGTTGAGGGGAGTGTAGCTCGTGAACCGTCCCCTGGGAGGCGTCTGCGGCCGAGGAGGTGACCTCTTCCTATTATTTTTCTCCTTAGGGGCTTGGTTCTCCGTCGCCGTCTTTTCCTTTTTCTTTTCCGCTCGTTCCATGTCGGCCCGACTAATTAGGAACTTTCTCATCTTGTCCTTGGCAATCTGAGCGTTCTCCTTTTGAATGAACCATTCTGCACGGTCCATAAGCTCCTGTAAGGTGGAGACGGGGCATATGTTAAGTTTCTCGTAGAACTGCGAGCACCGAAGACCTTGCTTTATGACAAAGATGGCAACGGCGTCTTGGAGGCCTCGAACCTGGAGCGAGAGTTTGGTGAAGCGGGCCAGGAAGGCTTGCAAGGTTTCTCCTTCCTCCTGGTGGAAACCAATGAAGGAGTCTTCATTTTTTTGGTACTCTTTGCTGCTGGCGAAATGTGTGAGGAAGTTTTGCGCCAGTTGTTCGAAGTGTGGATCGAATTGGTAAGCAGCAGTGAGAACCATCTTAGGGCGGCTTCTTTCAGGGTCGACGAGAATACTCGGCACTGTTGGCCGTCCATCATGCCCAATATTGACATGGCCGAGTTGAAGGTGTTCAGGTGATCCCGTGGATCGATTTCTTCACCATAAGGTTCTATGTGAAAGGGCATTTTGAAGCCCATGAGCACGTGCTCATTCATGATTTGCTGGGTGAAGGGATGCCTCCCTTTTCCCTAGAAGTCAAACGTGGGCCACTGGTAAGCATTTGCACCGCAGGCGGCGTACGGGTTGTAGGCCGCTGCCCATGGCATATGGAGGTAGGATCTCGGGGGATAGTTTGGGACCGGCAGTCGCGGATAGTTTGTGACGGGTCGTGTTGCTTGTCCAGCGACCATGGTTGGTCCAGGTGGGATCACTGTTGGAGGTGCTGGCGCCGTCAGCGATAATCGCGTGAACTCCATTGGTAAGGTCCCGAATTGAATTGCGGGTAAGCCAGTAGGGTCGCTGGAGGTCCCTGCTGTCGCGCCTTGCGGTAGAGATGATATAAATAAAACTTATGATTACATGAACTTCGTAGTAAATATATATATAACAAAAACCTACCTAAATATTTCTCATATATATATGATCTATTAATCAAACGTTATATATATATACTAGAGGTTTCACAAACACGTACGTGCATATCAGTTTTTATTTATTTATAAAATATAGTATAAATTATTATTAATTTTAAAACAATAAATTAAATTTAAGAAGTTATTTTCTTTGATAATTGTCCCTGCCATTATCTTTAAAAAACTACAAATAATTACTATTCTTATTGTCTCTCTCCCATAATTTTTTACATCAAATTTTTATTTTATTTTTAAAAAATATTGGAGTATCATGTAGCGGGAGGATAACCTCTCGTAATAACTAATAACCCCGTGATATATATTTAAAAGGTTAGTCACTATGTTCTTGTGATTACATACCCTAGTTCAATACTAATATATATATATATATATATATATATATATATATATATATATATATATCAAGTGTTATATATATTAATATGGTTATTGAATCTTTTGATAAGTGATCTCTCAAAATTATCTATTTTATAATTAAAATAAAAAATAAAAATATGTGATGTGAAAAGATAATGTAGGAGAAAAAGTAGGAATAGTGATAGTTTATTTTGTAAATATTATGAATGTTCATTAATCATTACACTCTCAAAACCTCCAAATGAATGACAATTTTATAACTCCAAATTGATTAGGAATTATATATGTACAATGCTTAATTCGTAATTTGTAACTTATGTTTGGAGTTTACCTTTGTAACCTTATAAATAGAGGGTGTAGCATGTAAGAGTTGGTGACACCCCAACTATTAATCTTATGATAGTTCTTTCTCATATTGTTTTTCTTCTTCTTCTCCCTTCTACTCTTTCTGCATATTATTTTATATCAGTTTATTTTTTATTTTGAAAGGAAGATAATAGTTAAAAAAGTAAATATAACTTCCAAAATGTTAATTTATTGTTTTAAAAATTAATAATATATTTTAAAAATTAAAAAATATACATATTTATGGGCATGTAAAACCTTTAATATAATATATACTTTAAAAAATCTTAATGAGAACAGACCAATATAATCAAGCAATTTATAACTAGGAAATGGTATATTACTTATATTCTTTTGTATTTTATTACCTAGAATGATGAATGATATTGGATATCTATATTAATATGACTTTGAACCATTTTTGTTAATGGTGTCTCAAAATAATTTTATTTTACATTTAAAAAATACAAATCAGACTGAATGACAATTTAACTAATTAAAAAATAAAATAAAAATATGATGTGAGAAGATAATGAGAAAGAGAAAATAAGAATAGTGGTAGTGGTATTTTTTTTAAAAAAAAAAGATAAAGATAGTGGTAGTTATAAAAAAATAACTTCCTAATTTTTAATTTATTATTCTAAAATTAATAATAATAATTTGTATTACTTTTCAAAAAAAAAATAATTTGTATTATATTTTATAAATTAAAGAAAAAATTAATATGCACGTACGTGTATGTGAAACCTATAGTATCGTATATGTAGCAAGGTACAAATATGTATACTCTTTCAATTATATAGTTAATTGATATTTGTTAATATTGATAAAAATTTGGTAGCTCTATATAACTTAGGCCATATTTGGTAGTAAAAATCAACTAGGTCCTTCAACATTTTCTCGAACATTCTTCCTACCAAACCTTACTTTTTTTTTATATAACCATAGGTGTCCCCCACCTATCCGTTTTAACGGTCTAGATGAAGACTAATCTCATTCGGGCCGGGAGCGAACAGTTAAAGCCCTCCCAACAATGTCAACTCCAGGGCTCGAATCTAGGTCCCTCAACCTGGGGTGTAACTCGCTTAGCACTGCACCAAACATTTGTTGGTCCAAACCTTACTTTTTGCAATATGATAAAATTATGTTTTTGTCCTTACTTTTTTATCCATTTTTATTTCATTTTCACTTTTGATATAAAGGTAAAATGATCATTTTACTCACTTTTATTCTATTCACGTCACATCGCATTGAAATGACATTCCTATTCCCTCCAACATTCTCATTCTCTTTCCTATTTCTATTATCATTCCCATTCCCTTAAAGATTCCATGAAACAAACACACCTTTAACTTTTTATATTAGTGTGGATCTATCCATAATTTATTTAAGGTATGTTTATATTAGTATAAATTTTTGTTAGTTTTAACAAATGGGATAAAATATAGGAATGTACTAGAAAAAAATGAAAATTCAATATTACATAGCTTGTTATTCCATGAAATGCTGTCGCATTCGAAATTATGTCATTATAACTCATCTTCATGGATATCAATGTACCAATTAACACATTTATCTATATATGTTCCCTAACATCCAACAAGGTACTTTATATGATGAAGATGATTTGAATTAGGGCCTTGTTTGTTTTGTTGAATTTGTAAGAGAATATTAATTTTTTTTTTAATTTTTTGTATCAAACGCCTTATTTTTTGTAATGTTTGATTAAATATATTTTTATCTTTATTTTTTTAATATTTTAATATAAAAATAAAATAATTATTTTATCCACTCTTATTTTATTCTTATTTTATTTTTATTTCATTTCCATTTCCTACTTCCAAACATAATTTAAACAATCCCATTCATTCTAAGAGCCCTATATTCCATTCATATATCTTCCATTGCACAATAATGTAGGTGATGACATCAATATTATTCGGTTGAAATTTTAAGGATGAAATTAATAATATATTATGTATAATTAATTTCTTTTTTTGGGTAGTTGTTATTATTAATTGAGAACTTGGAAGGGTGGCTGGCCTACATTTTAATGACAGCCACGTGTAATGATAAGCATCGGAGTAATAGAAAAAAAAGTTTTTTAACCCCAAATTTTACATTAATTTTAAAGTTTCCACCTAAATCATTTTTCCCTTCAATTTTATTTAAAAAATTTGGAATTATAATCGACTTTATTAAAACATTTAATATTGTCTAAATTACTAACGTCAAATAATGGACATGAGATCACATATATAATATTAGTATTAACTCATTATTCAAAACGGTGTCGATACTTCTTTGTAATAATCTTAGCTCGTCACTTAAGACAACATCATTGAAAAGAAAAAACGATGTCAATTCAAAATTTTGGTATGTTTTAGAGGTCAAGAGTGATGATCAGTCATTAATACTATATATGTTGTGGTATGTCATCATTTGCCTTTACTAATTTAAGTTGGACGGCATTAGAGCTTACTACGAGATTGATTATAAATTTATAATTCATAAGTTTCGGAACAAAAATGACTGGAAAAAAAATATTTAGAGATGAAATTGAAAGACAAAAATATTGTGATATATGTATTTTAATTTGATTATATATTTTTTACATGTGTTGTAATTATTATATATTTTCTTTGCCATCGCTTTCTTCATGTCGCTATTATGAAGACATGGATGTTGATATGTTTAAATTTGATTTGAGACCATCATTTCTCATGTTGTCATTTTACCAACACAAATTATGCTGCATTATTGTTGTTCATCACAAATTTATTTGTCTAAATATATAATCTTCCAAAATAATTATAGTATTTCATGTAGTATTTAAAAATGGTCAAAACTCCAAATTAGTCCCTTATGTTTGTACGAAATTTCATATTGGTCCTTTATGTTTGCAAGAAGTTTCAAATTGGTCCTTCCGTCCAAGTCCGTTTATTTCTTCCGTTAAGCGCTGGACATATCATCTCTCCTACGTGTCCATTTAAGCTGACGTGTCATGTCACGTCATCGCCACATCATTGACATGTCATCGCAACGTCACCATTTAATATCATATGTGATGACGTGGCACTGACATGTTAGCTTAGATGGACACGTCAGCACGTCACGTCAACACTTAATTTAAGAAATTGACGGAAGTGGACGGAAGGACCAATTTAAACTTTTTAAAACATAAAGGATTAATATGAAACTTTGTGCAAACATAAGGGACCAATTTGGGGTTTTGACCTTAAAAAATTTAGTATTTCTATCATTCATACTTAAAATTTTATATTTAACCTAACTATAATTTAAAAATAGATTATGTGACTTTTACTTAAATTTAAATGATTCTTCTTGTTCCAAATTATTAATTTTTTAAAGAAATTTTTATGAATCTATATATAATACCAATTTTAAGCTTGACTTGACACGTTTACTAAACCTAGTAAAATATACAATATTTTGAGTTAAAATCACAAAATTGACAACCATAGTTAAAATCGAACTTGAATCTGCTAAAGTGCAATATGCATAAAGTGCATGAAGTGCAGGATCTAGACTATCAAATGAGAATCGAGATCTGTGTCTACACTTCAACGCTCTCATATGACGACTCAAATCATGCACTTTGACGAATCCATATAGGTTAAAATCACATAACAGAACTTCATGTGTTTCTGCACTTTCTGTGACTATGAACAACTTCCCGCATTGCCAGCATTACCAAATCCTATTTATGGTCTCTTACCTTGCATGATCACAATCACAATCAAAGACAAGAAAATTAACTTCTTTTCTTTCTTAGGTCTCTATGGTTACACCAAACAGAAAATTTTGTTACTTGATGATCTATAATGGTCTTTGTGACAACATTGGTGTTTCTGGTTGGAAACTTTTGCCACTTTTCTACCCTAAAAGAGTTAAAGGTACTCCTTATCTTTCACTAGAATGACCATGATTTTTCCCATATATTTGGTCTTGTCAATCAATGATAGTTTGACCTGTTTAGTCACTTAGAGTAAATTGATCCACCAAATGGTTTGTGAGTAGTTTGATTCAGGAACTCCAATAGCTTTTTCCTGTTCTTGTTTGTGCTCTTCCCATCAATGCTTTTTCTGCAAATAAAAAGAAAGTTATTTGATGAACTAGAAAATTAAGAAAGTTACTCTAAGTATATCGGATAGAGCGCCAGTGGTATATTGGGAAGATCAACAAAGGCTCAACCCAAAAAATTATTGTACAAGCCTAAACCGCAAATAGTTTTATCCAGTGACAACTACTCAACTAGCCCTTGGGTGCCTATAGATCTCCCTCAGGAGGAATGCCCACCAAGCGAAATTTTGGATGGCATCAGCGGGATTTGAACCCTCGCCCATGAGTAAAGCGAAAGTTTTCTTCTGGATTCTTGACCATTTGTGACAATGCACATTGGCAAAAAGTTACTCTTTGAATGACTAAAGAATTTAATCATTTTTTAGGGAGAAAAATAATAAATTACTCTTTTAGAGAATCACCTGGATGGATATTGTTGTTGTTGCTGTGACTGGGGATTCCAGAAACTCTTAAATATCCTGGCTGATCCTCCCAATTTGTCGTCTTTACGAATCTTAGCAGCATTACTATCAGCTTTGTCATTATAATTCTTGGAGACATTTTTGTTATCCCTATCCATCGTGACCAGAACTGTGTCATCTGTATCTAAGGCCCCACAAGTGATCAAGTTGCGAAACACACCAGAAACTCCAGCCGAATAGCTTTTGATTTCTTTAATGGAGGAATGAGATGATGATATTGAGGAAGATGATGATGGTGTAGAAAAAGATGTATCTGGCGTATCAGTTTTCATCATGTTATCTTTTTTACTCTGCTTCCTACTCTTCTTGTTCAACAGATTGTGATACAAAGAATATTGCAGTGACTGTGAGTAATTCTCAAACTTCTGTTCATCAGGATTCTGTTTCCCTGTCCCCACAAGCTTGTCTTCTTCAACCTTGGAACATTCATTTTCATCTGTCAACATTGTTGACCTATCAGAGCTGACAATTTCTGATGATAATTCCTCATGAACATTTGTTTGGAAATCTGGGAATCTTTGAATTTGAGGCTCTTCCATTAGAGATAGTTGCTTTTGCTCATTGCCCTCTTCAACTTGTACTTCAAGAGGAATCTCCTCAGCGATTATGGAAGCTTTCTTTTCACCAAGTAGACAAGTTTCTGCATAATCCAGAAGGAATTCCAACTTAACAGATCTTAGTAATAGCAATCTGTCATATAATATCATATCAATCTTCTAACTAGTCATTTGTATTATATGTATAATGTATCATAAAAGATCATTATTTTTTACCAGATTAACACACATGACAATGCTAGAGCACTCTGGTCTAGATGGACTTGACAGTTAAGTGTAGAAGTATAAAAGTAGGAAAAAACCGAGAAGGGATCGTCTGAAGTATATTTCTTTTTTTTCAGAGTGAAATGCTAAAGTATGCTTATTTTACATATTAACCAGCTAACTAGTAATGTGTAAAACAGTGTTTGTTTTTGCATATTAATCAGTTAGTTAGTTAGTTAATGTACAAAAAGTTAAAAACAATGTATTTATTTTCAACGCACTTCACAGGGTTTGAGCTCGAAAAAGCCTATTGATAGAAATCTTTAACGAGGGATTGGTTCAAGTAGTAAGATGTTTGGTATTGCTTAAACAAGATCTCAGATCTGAGAAAAACGAACATACATACCGAATGGGGTAGGGTGGATTTGTGATCCTTTGAGGACGTATTCATTGTCAGAAATGGGGGTGATGAGGTCGTCATCCAACAAGTCTTGCCACACATAACCAGTCTTGTATCTCCTGCACTCAATGAATCACCACTCTGTTTGTTACAAACTGATTGCACGCACAAGACAGAAAGAAAATCAAAATGGGAAAGTATTATTTTATTCAACCTCTTGTAGGACCAAGCAAAAGCCTCTGCCAAATCCTTTCCTCTCAATTCCCCAAGCCATCTCTTCACATCTTTTAACACATACAACAGTTACAGCAGTGTCATATATACACTCGGACTCTCAAAACATTAATCAACAATTATTACAAGTAGGATAAACACATTTAAAGAAGCTTTCTTAAACCAGTCAATAATAATGTAGTACTTTTTAGAGAAAAAAACAATACTTAAGATAAGTTGCATAGATACAGGTATTGGTGCGAATACAGTTATGGGTGCAAATACGGGTATGAATATATTTTCAAAATATAGGATACGGAAACGGTAATATATACCTAAAAAAATAAACAAAAATTTATAATACATGACAATTTTTACGATAATAGATAATGACCGTTTAATCATATATAAATGAATAAAATATTAGTCAAATTGATCTTACGGCTCGATTTTAGAAGTAGCTATACAACATATATATAGAATAAGCTTACGGTATATGCAGAAGAAAGTAGAAAGGCACCTCGGAGATAGACCCCATTACGAGCAAGATGATGAACACGAATGAGATGGGGTTGCTCCATACGACCCAAACAATTAAGGAAGTAGATTATGTGAACTCTTCTCACTTCACCACCACTACATTTAGCTACTTCCATATCTTTGTTTCTTTCTTGGTATTCTGCCTCTTTGGCGCAATATCACAAACACTTGGTGGGCACAAAATCCATCTTCACAGAAGACACATATATAAACCTTTGGTACCTAACCTTTGAGCCATCCAAATCAAATAATATTATAAAAATGTAGAAAGAAGCTAGCATGAGATCTTTGTCTCTGTGCGTGCCGGCCTGATGTGGAACAAGAAAATGATAATAACAGAAGAGAGTGAAGATGGATGGATAGATAGAGAGATACCCTTTTTAATGTGAGATGGAATATTATATTCGTATAATGCAGGCCTGCTGCTAGAAACAGAAGCATACATGTATGTTGTGTTGTGGTGGTAGTGGTGGTTGTTTAATAGTTGTATTTTAATGGAGAAAACGAAAAACTTTCTCGCGAAACACAAAAAGAAGAATGAGGGAAGGAGGGAGAAAGAGAATCATCGAGACGTGAGATTGCCAAGTAATTAAACACCAAAAGGATAAAAAGGAGATTATCTATTGATTGGTTCGTGTTAAGGAATGCAGAATTACCTTTTTTACTTCTTTCGAGCAGAGGCTAATTCACTCTTGATTGATAGACTGATAGTAATATTATAAGGAAAACTAGAAAAAAAAACTCAAGTAAGTTTCTTATAATTTTGTGAATCAGAAAACGTGAAGTTATTTTATAACGTCCATCTAATTCCTTGATGGATTACAACAAAATCACATCAAAAATTGTAGGTGATTTAGTTTAGGGGTGGACACCAAATCCGGCGACCCGACCCGATCACATTTGGGGTTATCGGGCCGGGTCAGTTGGGTTCCGTGTCGGGCTATCCAAAACTCGACCTGATCCGGGGTAGACTCATTTTCTTTATTTTTTTTATAAAAAAATATTAAAGCTTCATTATATTGTAAAAAAAGTCAACCGGCACTTACAATAATTTAGAAAACTCCAATCTAATAATATTGAAGAATAAACCCTAACAATTCTTGAACTAAGTAAACAAAGTGTAAGCTCAGTTGATCCTATTTCTTCAGGATGAAAAATCTCACCGTCCTTGGTGTTGCCAACAGAGTTGTTACTCTTATACCTCCTGCATATTAGATCTGAAGTAATTTTTAAAGTTAAAATTGTCGTAAGCTCTTCCAACATCATGATGAACGAGTGAAATTTTTTTAACATAGATGATTCGTAGATTTAGATATGATTATAACAAATCTTGAATCCAGAATCACCTGATTGTCAAAAAAATTCACAGAAGACAATAAATACATACAAAAATAAAACAAGCTCAACTTAGTAGATCTGAATCGATCTAACAATGGGAGACTACACTTTCACAAGAGAGGACTAAAAAACTCAAAAGAAAATCTGGAAGAAAATCACCACCAAAATTGGGGGAATGAATATCTACCTTATTTATGAAACGTAACGACGGTAACAAAAGAAGAAGAAAAATAGGGAAATTTGGCAACCCCTCTGGTTAGATCTGCAGAAAGAAACTGGTTGAAGAACGAACGTAGAGAGAAGAGAGAAAGCGGCTGCTAAGGTTATGAAATTAGGTAAATGTTTTTGTTATTTTTATTATTTAAGTATTTGTATATTTAAAATATATAATATTTGTATGTATAATTTTGTTTTTTATTAATTATTAATTGAAAATATAGAAAATATAACCTTAACTTAATTAAATTTATTTTTAAAAATTATTAAATATGTCAAATTTAAATTAATATAATTTTTTTAAAAAAAACCGACCCGACTGACCCGGCCAATGTCGGGTCGGGTCTCGGGTCCAGGCAAAACCCAACCCGACCCGGGATTTGTACACCCCTAATTTAGTTCAAGGCTTTGATTTTATTTATAGGATTTATCTAACAAATGTTTTAGACTTTTAGGATACATGTTTAGGTTTTCTCTCATTGGTTGAGAGAGAATATATAGTCTTGAACTTGGTAAAAAGTCAAAAAGAATAATTTTTTAAGCCACCCCATTGATTGAAATGAAACATTAAACAATGCCCTAATGGCATTTGTTAGCAAAACCCTTATTTATATATTCTTTTCTTTTATGATTGATCAAATAAAAGATGAATGTATATTCTCTTTCTACTATGATTGATCGTGCATAAACTTTTTGTCACATGTCTTCTATATATTGGGTTACCTTATAGCAAAAATATAAAGAACTTTACTTAAGTTTAATACTACTATTAATTTAGGTTAATTGACTATTAAATGTTAAATTGAATTATATTCAATTAAAAAAATATAAATAGAACATGTTAGCGTCGCTTGATTCATATAATCGACTACATATAATGGAAAAAGGCTTTGATCATTTTTTTAAAAAAAAATATAAATAGAACATTTTTTACGCTCTTTTATAAATAGAGCATTTTGACAATATGTAATTTATAAAATAAAATACATCAAATTTATATACTATACATAAAAAAAATATAATGAGTGTAGTTTCATAGTGTTTAATTTGTAAATCTCATGTGTTTTATTTTTTTTATTGAGTAAAATCTAATTTATTATTTAATAGTCAATTAACATTTTTTTTTGTAGAAAGTCAATTAACATATAATTATAGTACTTTTGTTAACTTTCTATTCATCGTTTCTTTTTTTATAAAAAGCATGAAATCTTTATTATATTATAGAAAAAGCCAAATAACACTTATAATAATTTAAAAACTCTAATATAATAATACTAAGAATAAACCCTAACAATTGTTGAACTAAGTAAATAAAGTGTAAGCTCCGCTGATCCTATTTCATCAGGATGAAAAATCTCACCGTCCTTGATGTTGCCAACATAGTTCTTACTCTTATACCTCTTGTATATTAGATCTAAAGTAATATTCAAAGTTGAAATTGTCGTAGGCTCTTCTAATTAATAATATGTTGAAACGAGTGAAAATTTTTTAACATAGATGATTCGTAAATTTTAGATATGATTATAACAAACCTTGAATCTAAAATAACCTCATTGTTAAAAAAATTCACAAAAGAAAAAAATACACAAAAAAAAAACAAACTCCACTTACTAGATCTGAATCGATCTAATAATGAGAGATTACACTCTCACAAGGGAGGACTAAAAAACTCAGAAGTAAATTTGAAAGAAAATGACCACCAAAATTGGGGCATTGAATAACTACCTTATTTATTAAACGTAACAACGATAACAAAAGAAGAAGAAAAATGGGGATCGGGGTTGCCAAATTTTTGGCAAACCCTCCGGTTAGATCTGCAGGAACAAGTTTGTTGAAGAATGAACGCATAGAGAAAAGAGAAAGCGGCTACTAGGGTTTTATGTTAATAATACTTATTTCTATCCATCGTATTAATCAAATGACCAAATTGTTTAGAAATTAGGGCATGTTTGGTTTGTTGTTTTGTCTATGTAATATGTCTTGTAATCCCAAACATTCTTCCTACCAAACATACCTTACTTTTTGTAATGTGATAAAATTATATTTTCGTCCTAACTTTTTTACCCACTTAACACTTTGATTCCATTCTCACTTTTAATCATTTTACCCACTTTTATTCCATTCACATCACATCATATCACATTCACATTACTATTCCCATTCCCTCATGGATTCCCATTTTCATTCCAATTCCCATTACATCCAACATTCACGTAACCAATAACGTGCCCATAATATTTCAAAATGGTACTACGAGGTCAGCACTCGAAACCTGCCTTTACCTTGAGCCCTCACGACTATTCGAACTTACTAGCATAATCGCTTTTCTCGCCTATTAGCCTCCTACCTTGAGCCTATATAAGGGGCCTCCTATGGCCCTCCGTAGACATATCTCTCTAATTAGTCCCTAGAGCACACGTTTGCATATAATTGCCTAGCATCTTTATTTTCAGTTCTCTACAGGCTGGAAGCACGCCTTCCCCTCATAAACTACGAGGATTCTCATCTCGTCACCGAGTACGTAGGCCTTCAGGTCCAGAACCTGAGTCAAGTCCATTTTTTTCTAATCTCCATTCTCTCCCGATCTTGACCTTCTCAGGTCATCGGGATATCACATGAATTCTCTCATATTAATGATGAAACTACTTAATAGCATGAGTTGGTCCAAGTGGTAAGCGACTTCGTATGGCTTAAGTAAGGTCCCAAATTTAAGATCTTATGAATGCAGCTATTCTCATTGAGAGACTCTCTCACCATAGTCAGATGTGTGGCCCAGGTCAAGTTTGGATTAGTCAAGACAGTGCTTTATAGTAAAAATATAAGAACCTTATCTAAGTTTAATCCTTTTACTAACCAGTACTTTAAGAGCACTGATTAAAAATTCTTTTCAACTAATAAAAATTTAAGAAATTATTTTTATTGTTTTTTTACCAACTTCAAAAATAATAAATTCTCCCTAAATCAATAAAAAAAATCTTAACTTCTTAAAACACTTATTAAATAAATAAACCTTAATTTAATAACTAATTAAAGAACATATATTGTCAACTCTTGACCCAACATCATTATTCCCCAAAAAGGTCATTTATGTTTCTTTCTTCTACGTTCCTCTCTTTATTTAAATTTTATTTTATATTTTATTCACTCGACCATAAAATTAAAATAAAGTTTTATGTGTCATGTTTCTTTTTAGGACGTTTTAATATAATTTTTAATTTTTTTATAGATAACATAAATTCACGATGATGAAATCCCACTTTGTACTGTATGGGTGTCCTTGTGATTCCATCAACAATTGCATGAAGCTCAGAATTTTTGTCTTAGCCTCTTTGTCCTTCTCTCTTCAACACCATTACGTCCATACCATTAAATAATCAGTTGAAATAACAATTATTTATTTGAAATTCTCACCTCCATTGAAACAACTAAAAATCATTTCGAAAATACTTTTTTTTTTCAAAGTTAAGTCATTTTTGTATAAAAAATAATTATTCATATTATAAAACTCCAAATAACTCGAACTTAAATAATTTGAGTTCATTTCAATTTCAATAAACTTTTAAATTTTTTACTTAGTTTTAATTAAAAGATTCTTCCAATTGTATAGATATGGATTGAATTTTTCTTCACTATCTGACATTTCATACATGAAATATATGTAGTTAATTTTCTTTTTCTCGTACACTATTTTTTCTAAAAAAAGTAAATATATATGATATGGATTGAATTTTATCAACGCCATGTAGTATAAATAATAAGATGTCTGTTTTTTTTTTTTTACTATTACTTTCTTAGGTTTGATCTCTCGAAAGTTAAAAAATAAGAACATGTAACCCTATTTTTCACTTGTATGGACTCACTATCATGGGGTTATTATTGTGCACTTGATGGTGGCACATTCTTCTTCAACACCAGTAGGCTTATGATCCACTTCCATTAGGCTCTTTTTCGCCACTGCATTCGTAACAATTCGATAGTATGCGAGAGATTAGTCATTAATTTTTTTTAATAATTATTTTAATGAAGACAAAAATAATTTATTTTTACTTTTGTTAGTTTGTATATAAAAAAAAAATAAAGACAATTGGGACATGGGAGGCCAGCAGATTAATTGATTATACTCTATTTAACATAGAGAATAGTAATTTTTGTTTAAAAGTATTTTACTTATATATATTATAATAGCTAGGCACTATATTTTACAATGGTATCATAAGGCAATAATTATATATATTTTCTAATGGGATATAATTAAAGTGGGTGTCTCATCGGCAAATGACAAATACATGAGCCATTAGTTATATTAAGGTCAAAATTTTAAATTGGTCTCTTATATTGTTATCAAGTTTTATATTGGTCCTTTATGTTTCAAAAAATTTGAATTGGTCCTTTATGTTTGCAAGAAGTTCTAAATTGGTCATTCCGTCCACTTCTGTCAATTTATTAAGTTAAGTGATGACGCGGCATAACGTGTCCATCTAAACTGACGTGTCATGCTATGTCATTGCCACATTAGTGCCACGTCATCACATATGATAGTAGATGCTGACGTGGCGATGACACATCAGCTTAAATGGACACGTAGGAGAGATGATATGTCCACCTCAGCACGTCACGTCAGCACTTAACGGAAGAAATGAACGGACTTGGACAAAGACCAATTTGGAACTTCTTGGCAAACATAATTAAAGGACCAATTTAAACTTTTTGAAACATATATATAAAAAACCAATATAAAACTTGGTAACAACATTAGGGACCAATTTGGAGTTTTGACCGTTATATTAATTAGGATGATAAATTGGCATTGACCTAACGTTTTTTTAATGAAAAATAAAACACATTGACCTAAATTTTTAAAAACATATATATTTGACATGAATGCATATTATAATAATGCTATTCAGCTAACTTTTTTTTCAACAATAAAGAGCCGTCCTTCCAAGTTGGTATGACTATTAATGAATATAAAGTTTCAATCCAAAATCAACCATATATAACTAAAATAAGTGTCTATATCTTAGCTTATACTCACACACGTATACATAACCAATAAGTCATGAAGCATAATTTCCAAAAAAAAAAACCTGCAATATATATATATATATATATATATATATATATGAGATTAAATTTGATTTGATGTGTGTATATATGTACTTGATATTTTAAAAATCGGTATGGTGATTGAATTGAAAAAATCTTTCAAATCATGGATTAATTGATTTAATCAGTTGAACTTGTGTTCAAATTAGATATTGACGTTATAATTATAAAATAATAATAATTAAATAACTTTAATATCAATAGTATATTTATATTACAAAAATTATATTTTTATTTATAAATTTTAAATATAATAATTAATAGTTTATATATATATGCTTTAACTATATAAAATAATAATAATCTTACACACCGTATCAGTTGTACCCTATTTATATAAGATTTAAAATTATAGGCAAAAGGATATTTTATACCCTCAATGTTTGGCGTCACTGTGAAATCTGTCCCCAACATTTTTTTTACTGTCAATTATACCCCTAATGTTTTATTTTTCTATCAATGTTTCCTTTTTTCACTAATGCCGTTAAACAATTAAAGATTTTTGCTAACGTGGTGGTATTACACGTGGCAAAATAAATTGACCAAACAAAAGTATTTTTCATCTCATAATTTTTTTCTATCATAGCCTGCACAATTGTTTTTTGAACTCTAAACATTTTCTTCTCAAACAAGTTGAAGTACTGCGCCATTTTGCTTTCACTTTTCCTAGTCAGCTCATTTTGCCATGTGTGATATTACATCAACAAAAATCATTACTTATTTAACGACCTTAGTGGAAAGGGTAACATTGGTAAAAAAAACGTTGGGGTACAATTGATAGCAAAACACGTTAGAAATAAAATTGACAGCGACGCCAAACGTTAGGAGTAGGAAAGTCCCTTTTGCCAAAATTATAAGATACATAATATATATAGTCGTCAAATCTAACCCAAAACTTTAGCCTAACCATAAAAAAAAAGAAGAAAACATTTTTCTTCGGGCCAATCAAAATTGATTCGGTTCTCATTTTTTTTCGTCGTCCAGTTTTGACCGATTCTCGCTTGTCCAACTAGAAATCCAAATCTTTGATTAGAGCTGGATCGGACACTTAAAATGATTATCAGTTCAATCGATCAGATCATTCGAAATTTTAAAAAAGAATTAATAATAAATGATAAAAATTAATCCCAGTCAGATATTAATGCCACATGTTACACCTAGTCAGCAAAAATCATTAACTATTTTAACGGTGTTAGTGAAAAGGGTAAGATTGCCCAAAAATTGAAACGTTGAGGACATATTTGATTGCAATCAAACGTTTAGGGCATATTTGACCGAAGGTGCAAACGTTGGGGTACCAAAGGTACTTTACCCAAAAAAAAAAATGGATATCAATTTTTTTTTTAAATGATACCATTGAGAAAAAAGATGAAACAATAATCAAGTTCTTATTTTGCGTTTGGTTGGAGGGAATGAGGAAGGTAGGAAAATTTTGTTATTTGTGGGTGTGAAAGTTTTGTTGGTTTGGTTGGAGGGAATGAGGAAGAGAAATATTTATTTTGTCCTTAACAAATTATTATAAGTGAGATTTTTAAAGTAACTTTTTTAAAAGTGTGAGTAAAAATGATATTTTTAATTATCTTTTATATAATGTAATTTTATTTTTTAACATATCAAACATACTTTTAGAAGCTTCACCTTTCTATCTCATTATCCTTTTAGCAATTAATATGAATAATTGATTATTATTTGATGATGACATATATTTTTTTACCCCATCATCGTTTTAATTATTTGAAAATTAAAGGATATTTTCATAAAACTAATAATTAACAATATAATAAATTGAATTCTATTATTTTAATTAAAATCAAGTAGCCAAAAAAAATAATTATTTAAATTAAAAAAATATCCCCATTAATATTGGAGTATGTTTGGATATATCTCTATAATTGCATGTGTGTGTTTTTCTTTAATTGATTTGTGAAGTGTTTGATAGTAGCTAGAGACTAGAGACTGCATCATTATGTGACTGAAGCATCCATATGTAGGCAAATGGAAAATGTTGATGAAATGGGATTTATTTAATATATTAATTTCTCTAGCTTTGGTCAGAGATTATATCATTATTAATTTGACCCCAACTAAATTTAATATAATATAAATGTCAACAAAGTTTGATATTAGATGAAAAATACTTTTTAGTCTTGGTCAAATTATTATTTTGTCCCTGAATTTTGGAAAAAAATACTATAAATGTCAATAAATTTACAATTTTGTCAATTATTTAGTCCCTTGGATGTTACTTGTTAGATAACCAAGTGAAATGGTTAACTGCTAATGTGGTCGGACTCTTTTTCTCGCTCCTCCTGCGTTGTCGAAAACTAGGTCGATGACCCCCTTCTCCTGTTTTTGGAGCCAAGGTATGCTTGATGTGCAACTATAGCGACTTCATAATGTCTCATCCTCTTGACAAAATTCTCTCTTACGTCAGCGGAGATACCTGCATCGTTGTCATTAACAGCGCCACGTAAATAGTTAATGGCCCCGTCACTCAATTATCCAATAAGTAACGTTGAGGGAACTAAATAGTTTATATAGTTATTGTAAATTTGAGACTAAATAATATTTTTTCAAAATTTAGGGGTCAAATAATAATTTGACCAATAATTTAAAAAGTAAAACGTATTTACCTCTTTTATTATACTTGTTGACCAGTAATGTCCACTACTATTCTTTATCTTTTTCTACTTGTCCATCTTCTCCTCTTTTAAATAAGGATATATAATAACCACACATGATGAGTGTGGTCTAATAATTTTTTATTTGGTCATTTCATCAAGTGGTGAGAGTTTGAAGTTTACCTTTGGGTATGGGAAATATTCTCTGGCTAACTATTTGTTTTTATATATATATATATATATTGATGCTAGCTGTAATATCTGAAATATTTAGATTTAATTATTTTTATTTTTATTAAATTTATTTTTTTCATAAAAAAATAAATTAAATTAAAGAATTATAGGGTTAAAAATAGAATAAAAGAAAAAGTAAAAGGGGATATTTATAATTTTTCTAGAACCCAAAAGAAAAGAGGACTAAAAAACATGAGAAAAAAAGAATATAACAAGTAAATAAATTTTTCTAATAAGATAAAAAAATATATAATATATATATATATTAAATTAATGGGGGGTGGGGCCAAACCGTGACCCCATCCCCTTCCATTATAACTTAATTAAACACTTAAAAAAATAAAATAAAAATATTACTAAGTAAATGGGGGGTCAAAACCGTGACCCCCCTTCAATAAAACACACACACATTTAAAGGAAAAGAGAAGCAAAACGCACGCACACCCATTCGGCAAACACAACAAATATAAAAAAAAAGAGACAAGGGAAGCAAAAGTAGAAGCAGACGCACGAGAAAGGGGGAAACAGACCACGCTAGTAACACCAAGAGGGAGAGGGGCAAGCCACGGCGGGTTCCACGCCGGAAACGTGCGCCGGTGACTGGACAGCTGACCGGAAGTCTCTTTCAACACCCACAAGCCTTCTAGCCGATTGATTCAAGGTGAGAAAGCCCCAAACTCCCAAAATCCCAATTTCTCCAATTTTGGGTATTTTAAAAATTCTTCAAATACTTTCAATCGGGGCATTCTGGGGTTAAATTTGAGCTTAGTTGGTGTTATTGAAAGCGTGGTAAGGTCCAAAATCAAAGTGAAACCATAGGATTTGACCGGGTATGGAAATTAGGAAAAATGGGTTAGGAAATTGCTCTAAAATTCGAAATTGATAGTTTGATGCATGTTTAGGCTTGGATTAGAGTAGTATAAGTGTTGTAATTGCTGAAAATAGACAAGGGAATAAAGTTCGAGTATTTATTGTCTTAACTGGAACCCAATCCGGTGAAAAAGAGGCGAAATACTAAGCCACATTGCCGTAAGTAGCTGTGCGATGGGTTGAACACCTCGGTATAGTCCGTGGTGGACACCTAAGACCCGCTAAATTGGTCCCAAGGCTCTAATTATACCCAATTATACTTTTATATATAATTAAAGAGGTGATAATTAAGCTTTTACTCGGCGAATAAGGGAGACGGTGTGATGAGTAAGCTAGAGCCTCTTTTGAACCGTGAATTTTTTTTTAGTTAAATACCCATATGAACACATGAAGGGAAATTTAGACAAGTGGAAATCTCTAACCTAAGCAATTAGAGGTTCTAAATGACTCGAAAGTGTGAAAGTCGAATATGGGGCATTCTGGACTTTCAGAAAGAGCAAATAAGACGACGTAATGAACTAAATAATTAGTTCGTTCTTGAAAAATAGCTAGAGGGTGCATAAGCATTAGCATGACATGTGCATGATAGGTGCTTAGTTATACGTTCTAAATTTCTTAAATATAATATGTATAGGGCACCACCGAGTGATTGGAGCTTCAGGCCCTCCGAGTACTAATAAGGAGGGCCAACGAGGTGAGGGGCTCTCCCATCCCTGCCCCACAGGGTTGGATGACTACGTGGAAAATGTGGTTTGCTCTATTTTGTGCAAACTGATATATGGAATATATTTATATGAATAAATTTGTGTTACACGTGTATGATTTGCAAGTAAGCAGTCAACGTGCAATAGTATATGTGCTTATATGATTAATCACAAGGTGTATATGTGCTATTGTGGCTCACCGAGCCTTATATGATACCGTGGGTAGGATTGAGTCGAAATTTCATATGTGAGAGTTTATTAATATTAGGAACCCACTTAAATTTATCATCGTGCAAAGGTTTTGACCGTATGGTACATTGAGGAAAATGAACCTAGGTTGTTAAGTAGGAGTGAGAGTGATGCATAATTGAAAAGGGGGAAACTAGGCCTAACTAGTAATCACGTATAATATTCAACTAGTTCTCATAAGGCATCTTTCAAGGTTAAATATGTTAGTTGAGTTTGTTTAGGTTGTCCGGGTAGATCAAGTCAGTCATCCTGATCGGACAGACAGGATTATGACGTTAGCAAGTATGCCACATAGTGGCCATTACCTTGGTTAGAACTGAGGTCAGACAAGTTTCCGGCTATTACTCTAAGCATGCCTTGGAGTCAGAAAGTTCTTGGTGAGATCAACCAGGTTCGTACATGAAATTGCCTTCGGGCCAATATTTCTCTTAGCATAATGCGGGAGACAGAAAGTGAGTGCTTACGTGCACAAGTATATGTTAACTAAGGAACCATATGTTATATGTTTATGATTGATTTACATGTGGATTAATAAATATGTTAGAAGCATGAAATATGATTTTAAATTATAAATATGATTTACTGATTGCCTGATCATGTTAAAGATCATAATACGAATCCGTTTCATGCGCATGTGGTTGTGGTTGCTCCCTTCCCCTAGCTGTAGTGGTACTCGCTGCAACGCCAGGGATGGGGGAGCTTCTCACTGAGTCTATTCGACTCACCCCCTTGTTCGACTCACCCCCCTGTTTACATGTTTCAGATACAGGTGGTTCAGGAGTCGGGAACGCGTCCACTTCTTTTCAAGGAGGTGGACAATTCAGAAGACCGCACGCTTTGTTCTTGTCGGTAGTTATTTTGATTATGTATACATGTTGTGATGTATATATATATGAATCCTTTTTGAGCGTGGCGTATGTATGTTTACATCTGCTGTGTATATATATATGCCACACTTGAATTCTAGCATTGTCGGCTTCATACAGATTATAAGTTAGGTCTTGGTGTTGGGACTTTAGGCTATGATATAGCGTATATTATGTATATGTATATATGACTTCCGCATCCGACTAGGATAGATCAAATGCCTTGAGGGGTGTGATCAATATGTAAATTATATATATATGTGTGTGATTGAATACCTGATTGTATGAAAATATGGCTTCCGCATGTGAATAGGATAGATCACACACATTGAGGCGTGTGATCAATATGTAAACTATATGCAAGCGTGTGATTGAATATATGTATGACTGTACACAGGATTTCTGCATGTGAATAGGATAGATCACCCGCCCTGAAGCGCGTGATCAATATGTATACTATATGTACGTGTGAGTGGTTATGTGTATATGTATAAACTGAAGCGGCATTGAGCGAGCCGTGGATTGCACGCTACTTAGGTCACCGGATATGGATGACCATAAATACTATATATTGTTTGTATTAGAAATGGGTAGTTATAAACATGTGAAAATGTCAATCAGGGATTAGAGGCTTACGGGATAGGAGAAATCCTACTTCCCATCCCGGTCACAGACGTCCGATATGGGGTCGTGACAAACTTGGTATCAGAGGCAGGTTTTCTTTAAACTGTATGAAGCCATAGGTATGACCGGGTGTCGGTTTACGCCTCGTTGTGAACCCGGGCGCAACGTGGGAGTAAAAAGGCACTTGTGGAAGTACCCAGAAAATTGTGTCAACCTTTCTTTCTACTCTCTTTGATATGAAATATCATTGATATACGTGTACTTATTAGGTGTGGTCCTTGTGCAGTATAGGGATGCCACTGATTACTAGACAGACTAGGGGTGAAGGGAGAACTCCTGCTGAAATTGATCGAGAATTAGTTCGGGAGGAGGGAATGCCCACCCGAGGTCGAGGTAGAGGCCGTACCCGAGGTCGAGGTAGAGGTCGTACTCGTGGTCGAGGTAGAGCACAAGTGAGAGAATAAGATAGGAGACAGTCATCAGAACCTCAACCTCAAGTAGAGACAGGTGCACCTTCCGTGGCGGAAATGCTCACGGCAGGATTTCAGGAACTAAGAGAAGAGATGACGAGACAAATTTAGAGAGAAGTACGTCGGTTAGTAGTCGGCGAGGAAGAAGAAGAGAGAGTTTCGAGCAATCAGGAAATGGAGGTTGTTGAGGAAGAGGACAGAGAATGGCAACAACCACAGGAAGTGCCTCGTGAGCCGCGGGTAGCACCCAGAGAGCTGCCAATTTCAAAATTTCTAAAGCTTCATCCACCCACTTTCTGCGGAACTAGTGAGAAAGAGGATCCGCAGTACTTTGTGAGAGACATAGTTAGAATTGGGCACATGCTGAGGTGCTCAGGGCATGAGTTAGTGGAATTAGCTTCATTCCAGCTGAAGGGAGCTGATAGAGTATAGATAGAGTCCGTACAGACGAGGTATTCAAGAAGGGTGGCACCAATGACCTGGAAAGATTTTCAGAGGAGTTGTGGATGACGCTTAACATGACCGTGACAGAGTATGAGCTACTTTTTACGGAACTGGCTCAATTCTCACCCGATTTAGTTCCTGACGAAGGGGCGAGGATCAAGAGATTCATACACAGTCTCACGGAGCCGTTATTTACTACTTTGTTACTTCAGAGGAGACAATTTAAGACTTTAGCTTAAGCAGCAAACTGTGCCAGAATGATTGAAACCAGGAAGAGGTACAGGACTTTTGTTGATCCCAAAGTCAAGTTAATTACAGGTAGTGATAACCAAGAGAGTGGAAGTAAGAAAAGGAAGACAACAGGTGGAGGTACAGGATATTCAGGGTCCGCAGGAGGACAATCCTCAACTACCACCCACGAAACAAGTACAAGAGGTAATTTTCAAGGGGGACAGAGAGTGCAAGGGGGGTGGAAATGCCGGTAAGAGAAGGACCTAGTGTGCGACTTGCGGTAGATTTCATTTTGGAATATGTCGGAGACTGACAGGTGGGTGTTACAACTGCAGCCAGGTGGGCCATATGGCTAGAGAGTGTCCAAAGAGAAAAGAGGGTACAAGTGTGAGAAGTAATCTGACGCCGAGGAGTACACCTATTTCAGCCCCACCAGTAAGAACCGTACCACCACAGACAGCAAGTACAGGTGTAGCTAGAGGCCGTGGTACAGGATCTATTGGTAAAGGGTCAGGGTCAGTAGGTGGAGGACAAGCGCGGGTATTTGCACTTTCTCAGCAGGACTCTCATGCATCAAATGCAGTTGTGACAGGTACCCTTATTGTTTTCTCTCTTGAAGCACGAGTTTTGTTTGATTCCGGCTCCACTCATTCCTATGTGTCGCATGCATTTGCTTCTAAATTCAATAAGAGTCCATCTAGAATGAAAGAGACAGTACTGGTCTCTACTCCAATGGGAGAATCAGTACAAGTAGAGTATGTGCACAAGTCTTGCATTGTGGAGGTCGATGGTCATGAGACTGTGGTAAACCTTCGGTTGTTATGTATGGTTGATCTTGATGTGATCCTCAGAATGGATTGGTTGTCGTCTTGCCATGCGGTTATGGACTGCAGGGCTAAATGCTTGAAGTTCAATATGCCAAACGAGGAGCCTTTTGTGATACGGGGTGACGGAGCTGCACCGTATCCAAGCTTGATCTCGGCTTTGAAAGCATCCAAGTTACTTGCAAGGGGATGTAAAGGGTATTTGGCTCTGGTCAAGGATACCACGAAAGCAGTACTCTCACCGACTCAAGTACCGGTAGTGCGAGAGTTCTTGGATGTATTTCCAGAAGAATTGCTGGGGTTGCCGCCCGATCGTGAGATTGAATTTGAAATTGAGCTGCAACTTGACACACAGCCTATCCTACCGGATGGCTCCGAAAGAGTTGAAGGAGTTACATACACAATTGCAAGAATTGCTTGACAAGGGTTTTATTAGACCCAGTTTCTCTCCTTGGGGTGCACCGGTACTTTTTGTGAAGTAGAAGGATGGATCTTTGCGGTTGTGTATCGATTACCGAAAGTTAAATAAGGTGACGATCCGCAATCAATACCCACTGCCGAGAATAGATAACCTATTTGATCAGTTGCAGGGTGCGAAGCGGTTTTCTAAGATTGATTTGCGATCTGGGTACCATCAATTAAAGATTCGGGAATCAGACATACCAAAGACTGTATTCCGGACCCGATAGGGACATTACGAGTTCTTGGTGATGTCTTTCAGATTAACTAATGCTCCTGCAACGTTCATGGACATGATGAACAGGGTCTTCAAGCCATTTCTGGACCGATTTTTCATTGTCTTCATTGATGACATCTTGGTCTACTCTAAGAATTCTGAGGAACATGCAGAACACTTGAGATTAGCCTTGCAGAAGTTGAGAGAGGAGAAATTGTATGCTAAGTTCTCTAAGTGTGAATTCTGGCTTGACAGAGTTGCCTTTTTGGGTCACGTGGTATCATCAGAGGGAATCCACGTTAATCCAAGTAAGGTAGAAGCGGTGAAGAATTGGTCCTAGCCTACCTCAGTTACTGAAATTCGCAGTTTCTTGGGCTTGGCTGGATATTATAGAAGATTTGTGCAGGACTTCTCTAAGGTTGCTGCACCTATGACTAAGTTGGCTCAGAAGGGAGTGAAGTTCATATGAGATGACAAGTGTGAGCAGAGTTTTCATAAGCTGAAAGACAGCCTCACTACCGCTCTGGTGCTGGCTTTACCTGAAGGCACAGGACGGTATGTGGTATACTGTGATGCGTCGAGGATCGGGTTAGGGTGTGTCTTGATGCAGCACGGTAAGGTGATTGCATATGCATCACGACAACTGAGGAAACATGAGAAGAATTACCCGGTAAGGTGTGTCCCTAAGGTTGATAACTTGAAAGAAAGAATCCTTGAAGAAGCACACCGGACAACTTATACAATCCATCCGGGAGCTAATAAAATGTATCAGGACCTGAAACAGCTATATTGGTGGAATGACATGAAGAAGGATGTTGCAAACTATGTAGCCAGATGTTTAGTGTGTCAGCAAGTCAAGATTGAACACCAGAAGCCTGCCGGAACATTACAACAGATAGAAATACCTTGGTGGAAATGAGAGAGGATAACTATGGATTTTGTAACAGGGTTGCCAAGATCACAACGTGGATTCGATTCGGTTTGGGTGATAGTGGATCGCATGACTAAGTCCGCGCACTTTCTGCCAGTTAAGACCACTTACGGAGTGAGTCAATATGCACAGATTTATCTATCAGAAATCATTAGATTGCACGGTGTGCCAGTGTCCATAATATCTGATAGAGGGCCACAGTTCACTTCCAAGTTTTGGAAGTCATTGCAGGAAGTGTTGGGAACTAGAGTTGATTTGAGTACTGCGTTCCACCCACAAACTGATGGGCAAATCAGAAAGAACCATTCAGATCCTTGAAGACATGCTTCGAGCGTGTATTATGGATTTCGGCGGAAGTTGGGAAAGGTATTTACCATTGGCTGAGTTTGCTTACAATAACAGTTATCGAGCGAGTATCCAAATGGCACCTTTCGAGGCTCTATACGGTCGTAGGTGCAGATCCCCGATTGGGTGGTTCGAGGTCGGAGACGCTAGTCTAATCGGCCCAGAATTGTTACAAGATGCCTTGCAGAAGGTGAAGTGTATAATGGAGAGATTGCTGACGGCTCAGAGTAGGCAAAAGTCTTATGCAGACAACCGAAGGAGAGAACTTGAATTCGCCATTGGTGAACAGGTGTTCTTGAGAATATCACCGATGAGAGGTGTGATGCGGTTCGGTAAGAAGGGGAAGTTAAGTCCTCGGTATATTGGACCGTTTGAATTCCTAGAACGAGTTGGAAATGTAGCGTATCGATTGGAATTGCCTACAGAATTGGAGGGAGTACATCCTGTCTTTCATGTATAAATGCTTCAAAAATATCCGCCCGATCCCTCGCACGTGATCCAATCGCAAGACGTGCAACTAACCGAAAATCTAACATATGAACAGGAGCCAGTGGAAATCTTAGATCGGCAGTTGAAGAAACTCAGAACGAAAGAGATTCCATTGGTTAAAGTTCGTGGAGAAACCACTCGATCGAAGAAGCTACATGGGAGATCGAGGGTGAAATGCGCAGGATGTATCCTCATCTGTTTCAAGACTAAGGTTAGTATTTTATTTGAAATTCAGGGACCGAATTTCTTAAGGGGGGAAGATTGTAATATCCGAGATATTTAGATTTAATTATTTTCATTTTTATTAAATTTATTTTTGATGCGGAACCCCAGCCTATGATCGAGACTAAAACGCCAACACACGCTTTGAATCAAGCAAAACCTTAGAATAAACACCTGCCCTACTGAACCCCTAAGAAACCCGTTCTTAGAAACGCAGATAATAGAGCTAAAAGGAAGAGAATGAATAAACGCCACAAAGATAAAACTAACATTTGATAAGTAGATTCAATCTCCTAATGCAACAAGCAAAGAAATCCTTCCTCACTTGCACACACGCTCGTTTTCAAGAAGAAAACACAATAATACTTTGATTCAAAATTCATTAGTTGCCTCCATACATGTTATGAGGAATTTATATACCTCTAACAAAAAAAGGAAACCCTAAAGAGTCAATAAAACATTAAACCAAACTAAATAAAACCTATTGGACTTCAACACTAAGTCCAAACTAATTAAAACATTAAAATACTAATGGGCTTTAAATAACTTAGCCCATAATTATTGAAATTCGCAAGAAATTAAAACCCAAATTGCAAACATCAAATTAAGCTTAAAATATGCCGATTTAGGCCCATGTGAGCTTCCATATGTGTAGTACCTGGTTCAAGCTCCTTAAATTGAAGACTCCAAGCCTATAATATGATTATTAGCCTCACTTTCAGCCCATGCTAATAAAGTGACGTTTTCAAGCTTATTTGATGTAGTCTTTACTCCCTTAGCCAATCCTTCTTGCATCCCACTCACAAAAGACTTAGCCAAATTTTGGAATCCAACTCTAAGTTTTTTTGCTCTCGATCTTGTGATTGGTCCCACTGGCATAATGAGATCTCTGTGTTGCCCTCCAGTGACTCCAATGCTAGAAGTGCCATCTATTCCCAAATCAGTTCCTCCCTCCTCAAAAAGATTCGTCCTCGAATCTGAATCAATGTCAAAAGGAGAAAGATCAGAAACATTAAAAGTGGCAGACACCTTATACTCACCTGGAAGAACAATCTTGTAGGCATTGCCATTAATCTTCTCAAGGACTTGAAATGGACCATCTCCTCTAGCATCAAGCTTAGACTTCCTTTGTTGTGGAAAACGTTCCTTTCTCAAGTGTACCCAAACCCAATCACCAGGTTCAAACACCACTTGTTTCCGCCCCTTATTTACTTTTTGAGCCGTCATGCGATTCTTCTTCTCTATCATCTCACGTGCTTGCATGTGTATTGCTTTAACCGTTTCAGGTTTCTTTTCACCATCTAAACAAGCAATGTCACTCAAAGGCAATGATATTAAATCCAAAACAGTTAAAGGATTAAAACCATACACAATCTCAAAAGGAGAAAAACCGGTAGAAGAATGTATAGTTCTATTATATGCAAACTCAAGAAAAGGCAAACAATCTTCCCATGTCTTCAAATTCTTACCCAAAACAGCACGCAATAAGGTCCCTAGTGTTCTATTGACCACTTCGGTTTGTCCATCTGTCTGAGGATGACAAGCAGTAGAGTACAACAATTTAGTACCTAACTTACCCCACAACACCTTCCAAAAATGACTCAAGAACTTAGCATCCCTGTCAGAAACAATGGATCTAGGGATCCCATGCATTCGCACAACATCCTTAAAGAACAAATCAACAATATTAGTGGCATCATCAGTTTTATGACATGCAATAAAGTGTGCCATCTTGCTAAATCGATCAACAACAACAAATATACTATCTCTTCCCTTTCGAGTTCTTGGCAAACCTAACACAAAATCCATAGAAATATCAGTCCAAGGGTGAGTAGGAACGGGTAAGGGTGTATACAAACCATGTGGCATAGACTTTGATTTAGCATGTCTGCCAGCAATACAATTAGAACAAATTTTTTCAACATTCTTTCGCATGTGTGGCCAATAAAAATGCTCAGATAATGTATCCAAAGTCTTGTGAACACCAAAGTGCCCCATCAAGCCACCACTATGTGATTCCCTAACAAGTAACTCACGAACAGAGCAAATAGGTACACAAATCCTATTTCAACGAAACAGAAAACCTTCATGTCTATAGAATTTATTAAATGCACCTTTTTCACAAGCAACATATATGTCAGAAAAGTCAGCATCAATTACACACATGTCCTTAAATTGCTCAAATCCTAATAACTTAGAAGTAAGTGTAGTAATCAAAGCATATCGCCTAGACAATGTATCAGCAACAATATTTTCTTTACCTTGCTTGTAACAAATCACATATGGAAATGCCTCAATGAACTCAACCCATGTAGCATGCCTTTCGTTCAATTTACCTTGCCCCTTTAAATGCTTTAAAGACTCATGATCAGTATGTATCACAAACTCCTTAGGAAGCAAATAATGTTGCCACACATCCAATGCACGATTTAAAGCATACAATTCTTTGTGATAAGTAGAATATCTTAGTTGAGCACCATTTAATTTCTCACTAAAATATGCTGTGGGATGTTTTTCTTGCATCAAAACAACACCAATACCAATTCCCGAAGCATCACACTCAATCTCAAAAGTTTTATTAAAATCAGGTAAAACAAGAATATGAGCAGAACACAATTTATCCTTTAATGTATTGAAAGCAAGTTCTTGTTCTGTTCCCCATTTAAATCCAACATCCTTTTTCACAACTGCAGTAAAAGGAGCAGCAATAGTAGAGAAGTTTTTAACAAATCGTCTATAAAAACTAGCCAAACCATGAAAACTTCTCACTTCACTAACACAGATAGGAGTTGGCCATCCTTGAATAGCCTTCACCTTCTCCTCATCAACCTCAATCCCATGTGCACTCACAATGAAACCAAGAAAAACTAGTCTATCAATGCAAAATGTGCACTTCTTAAGGTTGGCATACAAACTCTCTTTTCTAAGCAAGTCAAAACAGCTCTAACATGCATAATATGATCATCCAAGCATTTGCTATAAATCAAGATATCATCAAAGTAAACAACAACAAATTTACCTAGAAAATCTCGCAACACATAATTCATCAAACGCATGAAAGTGCTTGGTGCATTAGTTAAACCAAAAGGCATAACCAACCACTCATACAACCCATATTTTGTTTTAAAAGCAGTCTTCCATTCATCCCCAGGTTTCATTATAATTTGGTGGTATCCACTCTTGAGATCAATTTTAGTAAAAATGCAAGAACCATGCAATTCTTCAAGCATATCATCTAACCTAGGAATAGGGTGTCGATATTTTACCGTAATCTTGTTGATTGCCCTACAATCCACACACATTCGCCATGTACCACCTTTTTTTGGAACCAACAAAACAGGCATAGCACATGGACTCATGCTCTCCCTCACATGACCTTTTGCCAAATTAAAAGATCATCCACTTGCCTTTGAAGTTCCTTTGTTTCCTCAGGATTACTTCTATAGGCTGGTCGATTAGGGATGCTAGCCCCAGGCACAAAATCAATTTGATGCTCAATCCCTCGTAAGGGAGGTAAGCCTGTGGGCACCTCGTCAGGGAAGACATCGTCAAATTCCTGCAACAAAGACATAAAACCACTAGGAATATCGGGGTTAAGGTCAAATAAAGTAAGATAAACTTCCTTAAAACGAACCAAAATCATCACTCTCTTTCCTAGATATGCACTCTTCAAGTCCCTCTCTTTTGCATAGAAACAATGTTTTTTCTCACTCTTTTCTTTCTTTTCGCACACCAATGGGCCCTTAATTTGATTCTTTTCTCTTATGGCCTCTTTTCGCTCGTCATTTTTCTTTCCCTCACTTCCCGAACCCCCACTTGAATTTTGTAGTTTCATTTGATCAAGATACACCTCTTTGGGAGATAAAGGTGCAAGAGTGAACTTGTGTCCATTAAGCTCAAAAGAGTAACGATTCTTGTACCCATCATGAAGGACACGCCTATCAAATTGCCATGGCCTTCTCAATAATAAATGGCTAGCTTGCATGGGTACAACGTCACAAATTACCTCATCTTCATATTTACCAATGAAAAATGCAATCACCACCTGTTTAGTTACCTTCACCTCGCCACTTTCATTCAACCATTGTAGCCTATATGGTGCAGGGTGTTTCTCACATTTGAGCCCCAATTTATCAATTAAAGTGGTGCTAGCAACATTTGTACAACTACCCCCATCAATAATCATGCTACACATTTTACCCATGATCAAACAACGAGTATGAAATATATTTTCTCTTTGTTCTAAGCTTTCTTCCTTAACACTAGAATTTAATACACGCCTAACAACAAGAGATTCACCTTTAACAGGATATTGAACATCTTCATCATCACTAGAAGCATCCTCCAAGGATGGCATACTACTATGAAAGCTATCATCATCAGATTCAGACACAATTTCTTTACCTCTCAAAACCATAGTTCTTTTGTTTGGACATTCAGAAGCAATATGACCCAAACCTTGACATTTAAAACATTTCAAATCCCTATGTCTTGGATTGGAAGTAAAAGATGAAGAATTAGTAGTACCTTTATGAATGAAGGTCCCCTTATCCTTATTTTTGGGAGTTTCAAGCACCTTGTCGTTCCTTTGTTCATCAAATTTAGACCATGTGGCGCCCCACTTAGCTTTGGACTTCGAATAGGTCTTCACTGCACCCTTATTATACAATTGTCTTTCAACTTTCATAGCCATGTTAACCAAGTCCTCAACCTCCACATAATGATGTAATTCCACAATATCAGCTATCTCCTTATGCAATCCTCCATTAATTCTCGCCATTGTCACTTCCCTGTCCTCCTCTATTCCTGCCTTGATCATGAGCATGTCCATCTCCTTATGATAGTCCTCTACAGTCCGAGACCCTTGGACGAGCTTATGAAGTTGTTGATGTATGTCCCTGTAGTAATAAGATGGGACAAATCTCTTCCTCATCACTCTTTTCATCTCATCCCATGTTGCAATAGGGTCCTCACCACATCGCCTCCTAGTCCTTCCTAATTCATCCCACCAAATTAAGGCATAGTCAGAAAATTCCACAGCAGCTAATCTCACTTTTTTCTCTTCAGAGTAGTTATGACATGCAAAGATCATCTCAACCTTCCTCTCCCACTCAAAATAACATTCAGCGTCATTCCTTCCTTTGAAAGAAGGGATTTTCATTTTAATGGCATTCAAACTATTGTCTTTCTTTCCTTGCCTATCATCCCTCATCTTGCGTGAACCACCCTCTTCAAAATCTTCCTCGTCACTAAACTCAATATGGCGACGATTTCTATTTTCAGCCCTTCTAATTTTTGTTTTACTATCATTCTCCAATCTCTGCATCCTATCAGTCATATCTGTAAACACTAATTCAAGCCGGGCAAATCTCTCCATCATTGTTTTTAAAGTAAAATCAGTAACTTTTGGTTGTTGAAAGTCATCATCCCATTTGTCGTTATTACTCATCTTAAGAAGCTGCAAGAAAACTATTAGCAAATAAAATAGTCTCACCAATTCACTCTCTCACGTGTTTACACTCAAACGAAATGTGACACTCGTGTTTGTACTCAATTATGGCTTTTACCCTCTTCTAGTCTCACCTTTATATGCCTTTTACCACTCAAGATTACCTTTGCAAGTTGGACTTCAGAACCAAATCCACTTAATTAAAGGCAAATGCACCCAAGTAGCAATTTATAAGAATACAAGGATAAGCCCAAACAAGAATGGAAAACAATGCAATTCTAAAGGAAAATTAAAGTGATAAACAAAGAAACAGAAATAACACACGAAAAAGGATGTATGTTATGTGAGGAATTCAAGTTAAGTAACGGAATGCAAATGCTACTTACGAATGTAATTAGAGGCAAATTGGGCTAAGAAAAAAAAATTGAAAACTCAGATTGCAAAAAAATCGACAAGATTAGAAAAAAAGAATTGGTCCAACCGAAAGGGTAAGCCCAAAGTTTATTAAAAAAAAATTTAAACCCAAATCAAAAATAATTTTAAATGCCCAAGAGAACAAAAACAAAGCTTCAAAATCAAGCAAACAATGAAACGCTAGAATCAAGCAAGAACAATATTTTTTTTAATAAAATAGGAAACAACCGAACTTAGAGATCAAATATTTGATAAAATAGAAAGAACAATCAAACTTGTAGGTCAACTTTTTTTTTCTTTTTTTTTGCACTAATTTCTTTTCCTTTTTTTTGAATTTTTTTTTGTGTACTATTTTTTTCTCTCTTTTTTTTTTTTGCGTTTCTCTTTTTTTTTTTCAATGCTAGAACAAATGAACAATATTAAAAAAACAAAACAAAACAAGATCAACAATTTTTTTGTTTTTTGTTTTGGAAGAACAAAACAAAATTAAAGGACAAAACACTACTAGTTAACTAAATTTTAAAGATAAATAGGAATTTATCTAATGTCAAGCTCTGATGCCAAATGATGCGGAACCCCAGCCTATGATCTAGACTAAAATGTCAACACACGCTTTGAATCAAGCAAAACCTTAGAATAAACACCCGCCATACTGAATCCCTAAGAAACCCGTTCTTAGAAATGCAGATAATAGAGCTAAAAGGAAGAGAATGAATAAACGCCACAAAGATAAAACTAACCTTTGATAAGTAGATTCAATCTCCTAATGCAACAAGCAAAGAAATCCTTCCTCACTTGCACACACACTCGTTTTCAAGAAGAAAACACAATAATACTTTGATTCAAAATTCATTAGTTGCCTCCATACATGTTATGAGGAATTTATATACCTCTAACAAAAAAAGGAAACCCTAAAGAGTCAATAACACATTAAACCAAACTAAATAAAACCTATTGGACTTCAACACTAAGTACAAACTAATTAAAACATTAAAATACTAATGGACTTTAAATAACTTAGCCCATAATTATTGAAATTCGCAAGAAATTAAAACCCAAATTGCAAACATCAAATTAAGCTTAAAATATGCTGATTTAGGCCCATGTGAGCTTCCATATGTGTAGTACTTGGTTCAAGCTCCTTAAATTGAAGACTCCAAGCCTATAATATGATTATTAGCCTCACTTTCAGCCCATGCTAATAAAGTGACATTTTCAAGCTTATTTGATGTAGTCTTTACTCCCTTAGCCAATCCTTCTTGCATCCCACTCACAAAAGACTTAGCCAAATTTTGGAATCCAACTCTAAGTTTTTTTTTGCTCTCGATCTTGTGATTGGTCCCACTGGCATAATGAGATCTCTGTGTTGCCCTCCAGTGACTCCAATGCTAGAAGTGCCATCTATTCCCACATCAATTTTTCTTTCAGAAAGAAAAATAAATTAAATTAAAGAATTATAGGGTTAAAAATAGAACAAAGAATGGGATATTTATAATTTTTCTAGGACCTAAAAGAAAAGAGGACTAAAAAGCATGAGGGAAAAAGAGGAAGGAGGGGCAAGCCACGGAGGGTTCCACGCCGGAAACGTGCGCCAGTGACCGGAAGTCTCTTTCAACACCCACAAGCCTTCTAGCTGATTGATTCAAGGTGAGAAAGCCCCAAACTCCTAAAACCCCAATTTCTCCAATTTTGGGTATTTTAGAAATTCTTCAAATACTTCCAATCGGGGCATTCTGGGGTTAAATTTGAGCTTAGTTGGTGTTATTGAAAACTTGGTAAGGTCCATAATCGAAGTGAAACCATAGGATTTGACCGGGTATGGAAATTAGGAAATATGGGTTAGGAAATTGCTCTAAAATTTGAAATTGATAGTTTGATGCATGTTTAGGCTTGGATTGGAGTAGTATAAGTGTTGTAATTGCTGGAAATAGACAAGGGAATAAAGCTCGAGTATTTACCGTCTCAACCGGAACCCAATCCGGTGAAAAAGAGGCAAAATACTAAGCCACAATGCCGTAAGGAGCTGTGCGGTGGGTTGAACACCTCGGTCTAGTCCGTGGTGGACACCTAAGACCCGCTAAATTGGTCCTAAGGCTCTAATTATACCCAATTATATTTTTATATATTATTAAAGAGGTGGTAATTAAGCTTTTACTCGGCGAATAAGGGAGACGGTGGGATGAGTAAGCTAGAGCCTCTTTTGAACCGTGAATTTAATTGTTTTATTAGTTAAATACCCATATGAACACATGAAGGGACATTTAGACAAGTGGAAATCTCTAACCTAAGCAATTAGAGGTTCTAAATGGCTCGAAAGTGTGAAAGTCGAATATGGGGCATTCTGGACTTTCAGAAAGAGCAAATAAGACGACGTAACGAACTAAATAATTAGTTTTGGGAAAATAACTAGAGGGTGCATAAGCATTAGCATGACACGTGCATGATAGATGCTTAGTTATACGTTCTAAATTTCTTAAATATAATGTGTATAGGGCACCACCGAGTGATTGGAGCTTCAGGAACTCCGAGTACTGATCAGGAAGGCCTACAAGGTGAGGAGCTCTCCCATCCCTACCCCACAGGGTTGGATGACTACGTGGAAAATGTGGTTTGCTCTATTTTGTGCAAATTGATATATGGAATATATTTATATGAATAAATTTGTGTTACACGTGTATGATTTGCAAGTAAGCAGTCAACGTGCAATAGTATATGTGCTTATATGATTAATCACAAGGTGTATATGTGCTATTGTGGCTCACCGAGCCTTATATGATACCGTGGGTAGGATTGAGTTGGAATTTCATATGTGAGAGTTTATTAATATTAGGAACCCACTTAAATTGATCATCGTGCAAAGATTTTGACCGTATGGTACATTGAGGAAAATGAACCTAGGTTGTTAAGTGTGAGTGAGAGTGATGCATAATTGAAAAGGGGGAAACTAGGCTTAACTAGTAATCACGTATAATATTCAACTAGTTCTCATAGGGCGTCTTTCAAGGTTAAATATGTAAGTTGAGTTTGTTTAGGTTGTCCGGGTAGATCGAGTCAGTCATCCTGATCGGACAGACAGGATTATGACGTCAACAAGTATGCTACATAATGGCCATTACCTTGGTTAGAACTGAGGTCAGACAAGTTGCCGGCTATTACTCTAAGCATGCCTTGGAGTCAGAAAGTCTCTGGTGTGATCAACCAGGTTCGTACATGAAATTGCCTTCGGGCCAGTATTTCTCTTAGCGTAATACGGATGACAGAAAATGAGTGCCTACGTGCACAAGTATATGTTAACTATGGAACCATATGTTATATGTTTATGATTGAGTTACATGCGGATTAATAAATATGTTAGAAGCATGAAATAGGATTTTAAATTGTCAATATGATTTACTGATTGCCTGATCATGTTAAAGATTATAATACGAATCCGTTTCATGCGCATGTGGTTGTGGTTGCTCCCTTCCCCCAGCTAGAGTGGTAACCGCTGCTACGCCAGGGATGGGGGAGCTTCTCACTGAGTCTGTTCGACTCACCCCCCTGTTTACATGTTTCAGATACAGGTGGTTCAGGAGTCGGGAACGCGTCCACTTCTTCTCAAGGAGGCGGACAATTCTGAAGACCGCACGCTTTGTTCGCGTCGGTAGTTATTTTGATTATGTATACATGTTGTGATGTATATATATATATTTGAATCCTGTTTGGGCGTGGCGTATGTACGTTTACATATGTTGTGTATATATATATGTTACACTTGAATTCTAGCATTGTCGGCTTCATACAGATTAAAGTTAGGTCTTGGTGTTGGGACTTTAGGCTATGATATAGCGTATATCATGTATATGTATATATGACTTCCGCATGCGACTAGGATAGATCACACGCCTTGAGGGGTTTGATCAATATGTAAATTATATATATATGTGCGACTGAATACCTGATTGTATGAAAATATGGCTTCCGCATGTGAATAGGATAAATCACACGCATTGAGGCGTGTGATCAATATGTAAACTATATGCAAGCGTGTGATTGAATATATGTATGACTGTACACAGGATTTCTGCATGTGAATAGGATAGATCACCCGCTCTGAAGCGCGTGATCAATATATATACTATATGTACGTGTGAGTGGTTATGTGTATATGTATAGACTGAAGCGGCGTTGAGCGAGCCGTGGATTGCACGCTACTTAGGTCACCGGATATTGATGACCATAAATACTACATATTGCTTGTATTAGAAATGGGTAGTTAAAAACATGTGAGAATGTCAATCAGGGATTAGAGGCTTACGGGATAGGAGAAATCCTACTTCCCGTGCCGGTTACGGACGTCTGATAGGGGGTCGTGACACTAACTAAATAATTTACAATACAAAGTTTTTTCTCGTGGAATTAAAATTGGATTATAATTGGAATTGGAATTGGAATTGAATTATTTGAATTGAAAAGTTTGTTTAGTATGAAAAGATAAAATTGAAAGTTTATAAAAAAATGTGATGTAAAAAGACTAATTTGCCCCTCAATTAATATTAAGTAATTAATTTTTTTATATCAATTAAATAAAAATAGAACTTATTAAAAATAAATAATAATAATAATAATATTTTTTTCACCCAATTCTACAACCTTTGTCCCAATTCGACAAAAATACTCATGAATTAGATTCCATCTTTTTTCTAAAGCACCATGGAATTAGAATTCAAGTTAACAAAATTGCAGACCAAACACTGAAAAACGTTGGAAATTGTGCAATTCCTGTTGAAATTGAATTCCAATGCGAACCAAACGCAGCCTTACCTATATCACTTCAGAATAACTCATCTTCTTTATTTTTTAGAAGAAAGCCATATGTCCCTAACATCCCTATCGTGTTTGGGATTGTTATGAGTTTGATTTAGAAACTAATATATCCTAGGCAATGAAATAACTGTAAATGGGAATACATTAATTTTGTTGGAATATTATATTAATTGATAGGAAATTGGATCCGGTGCAATTAGCTTTCGTGTAATTACGGTGCAATTACTTCAAAACACACATTTTTGCTTCATTTTTGAAGTACATAATAGGGACTCATACTAATAAGGACCTACCATGAATGAATTAGGGACCAAATTTTTATCAATATTGGCAAGTATCATCGTCTTAAATGGATTAGGGACTAAATTGTTATTAATATTAATAAATAGTCTCACAAGGCTATTTAGTGATGATATTTGCCAATATTGATAAAAATTTTGTCCCTGATCCTTTCATGGTAGGTCCTTATTAGTGTAGGTCCCAAAAATTACTTCACAAATGAAGCAAAAATGTGTGTTTTGAAGTAATTGCACCGTAATTGCACGAAAGCTAATTGCACCAGATCCAATTTCAATTGATAGGCATTCTTAATACACGCATGGAAGAAAATGGTTTGAAAGGTCTAATTTCTTAACCGTTTAGTTTTTTTAAAAGAAAGAGACTGAACTTATAAAAGAGAACTAGATAACAATTTTTTAGAACAGTTACATTGTCTTATGGTTAAAGAGTTGGTACAACAACAAATTGTAGGATGTGTGATCGATTTGGTTAAAGAGGTTTAACGACTTATTAAAGATAAGTTGAAATATGAAAAAGAAGAGAAGTTATTGGGGGGAAACAGAGTGAGTGAAAGAGTTGAAGATGATGAAGAAGAAGATAAAGCATGAGATTCAATAGGGTTTGGAAGAAATCATAGGCTGGTGGTCTTCGAAATTTGAGAGAGAGACTCTGAACTTTAAAGAGAGGCGGTATATTAGTAAAATACATAACGGGGAGAAATTATATTTATATTTTTAACACTGAATGAACGTGTCTTTAGAGGGTCATAATGAATGGACATGTCTTAAAAGGGTGTGGTTTTTGGATAAAAGTTCAATGGTACCGTACCACTGAACTTCAGTGCATCCCTTCAATCATGTAGTGCCATTTGTTAATATTAATAAAAACTCACATTAATTAGGGCCCATCTTGAATGGTTTAGGGACCAACTGATTGGAGGGATGTACTGAAGTTCAGTGCTACCGTACCACTGAACATCTACTCGTGGTTTTTGGATGTGAGACAGTTGGAAGAAAAAATAAACAATTATGTATGATTTGAACAGCCATCACTTAATAAACAATTATGTATGATTTGAACTGACATCATCTTCCAATAAGATTTCCAAAAATACCTATTACAAGCCTCAAAAACTTTCTAATCGAGTAGTTTGTGTGCAAACACAAGCCAAACATATTTATCTCTAGTCACCCACTTGAGCCTTAAATAGGTAAACCCAAGGGTAAGGATAATTTCTGAAGTATTGTCTAATTTTATTAATTTATGACCTCCCTTATATTATGAATATTACGAGAATCTAATAAGTCAAAAGAGCTTATACAATAAATAAATAAATAAAAAGATTCTTTAATACATGTTTGTAATTCCATAATATTCCCTCTTATATACACGTGGCACCAGTCTTTTAAAAGAGCGACCAGACTTCGGATTAGTGGCACGTGGCACCACTAGATGGCCTCGTTCATGTTCCATACCCACGATTATCCCAGACTCTCTCGTAAGAGAGATGTGGGAGGATATCACGAACATGGGACGAGCACGACCCACAGGAACATCGGGTTACCATGTTTCTCCCTTCACCAAGTATAAATTCCTTTCACTTGGAGAACTCAAACAAGTCTGATCAACGATACTCAGAGCTCACTTACTCTCTTACTCGGTTAATAGTTAGAGACCCATATTCTCTCAACCTTCACTCACATCACATTTACCTCCAACAGGTGGCTCGCCCGCCCGGAGCATACTACACGTCCTAGCCGCACACGACAACCACAGGTAACCTTCCTGCCTAACGGCTCCCATGGATGTTTCCTCTTCGAACTACGTGGACTTTAATCCCTTAACAAGGGTATGTAGGCACCTAAGTCATCACCAAAGGACAAGTCCCCCATGGTTACGACCCCTTGTGGTCCTTATTTTCAATTATGAATTGTCTGAACACAAAATGGCAGTTACATTGGCAACCACTGCGGTTCTTCTCAGACCACAATACCTTACGCATTATGCCGCTAAATGACATTTCTTTTTCGGGGAGTAGGAGTATATACTTAACACTCAGAAACCCATTTCTTTAATTTGAATCCCCCAACAGGTAACTTTCATGAATGGCTGACGCGAGCGCACCCACTGCCATGAGTGACGCAAGTGTTCCAAGGTGTAGCACGCGAAACAGACAGGGAACAACTGACGCCAACACTACCACAATGGAGACAGGAACTTCAATCACTAGTCAGCCACAAAACGCCACAGCGTCCGAAGTGACTAACGTAGAAAACGTTTACCAAACACTAGCAACCAGGGAAGAAATATGCTCTCACATCCCATGCCCACCTGGTAGCATCCAAGGACCAGTAAACCCAACAAGAACAATCGCTTATCAAAATGAAATAGCACGACTAGAATTCAAGATAGCATGGATGCATCAACGCGAACGAGAAATGTACGGAGGACCTCCTCAAGCGAAACAAGCCCAAGGAAACGCAAGCGTTCAGATGCCAACAACATTGAATGGTGCACCAATCCTCACAGGCCTATAAAACGTACTAGCACAAGGAACAACCAATCCTTGATCGGTGCCCCCCATACAATTTGAGACTCTACCAATGGAGTTCGCCCGACTATCGCTCACCGTGCCGCCTCCACCTCCAATTTTCCAACCAAGACCAACAGTGGTCGCTGGACAAACAATTCTCCCACCTACAGACTATCCGCGGCCTTCTGTCCCAAACTATCTGCCAAGCTCTTACCTACACATACCATATGCAGATGCTTACAACCCATATGTCCTCTATAGGGCATCCACAGTATACCCAGGTCAATATCACTGGCCCAGATTCGATTTTCAAGGGAGAGGGTGACACCCCTTTACCCAGCGAGTCATGAATGAGCACGTCCCCATAGGATTCAAGATGCCTTTCCACATAGAACCCAATGGAAGAGATACCGACCCACGGAACCACCTCAACACCTTCAACTCAACAATGTCGATACTCGGCATGACTGACGAGTGACAATGCTGAGTCTTCTTATATACCCTGAAAGAAGCAGCTCTAAGATAATTCTTACTACTGCCTACGAACTCGATTCACAGTTTTGAGCAGCTAGCTTAAAAATTCCTCACTCAGTTTGCCAACAGCAAAGAATATCATAAGAAGGAGAAACATTTCATGTCTTCATAGTGCAATTCACTAAGCTCTCGCTCCATGTTAGAGGCCTCCAAGACGCAGCCGCCATCTTCATTATTAAGCAAGGTCTCAGATGCTCCCAGTTCTACGGAGAGCTCAACAAGTGCCCAGTATTCACCTTGCAAGAACTGATGGACAGAGCATAATGGTTAATCCTAGCAAGCATAGCTAACCTGGAGCAGTCAGAGAAGAAGAAAGAAAAAGAAATGGCTGACAACCAAAGTCAGAAAGAAAAGAACAACAGAAAACACTCATCACTGCGACCTCGTTTGCCCCCAGAGGACGATTCTCCAGCTACACACCTCTCAACAAATCCCATGTTGAAGTCCTGGAAGAGATCTATCACTCCGACATGCTCAGTTTCCCTCCTCAGACCAAGAGGCAAAAAACTGAGAAACCTATGGATAAGTCTAAATACTGAGAGTTCTAGAAAGACTATGGTCACGAGACCAACGATTGCATACACCTCAAAGACTAGATCGAGGACCTAGTACGAAAGTGACAGGTGGGCAGATATATCAAGGACGTGGACAAAACCAATAGAGAGCGACCAAAGGACAACAACAAGTAAAAACCCCCTCACGAAGTCATTAACATCAGCACAAAAGGACTATTGAAGGAGATTGCCTCACAACCCTAGAACAAGAAAAGGGTAAAACGTTCCATACTCACCCTTGATTACATCCCTAAGCAAAGGAAGAAGGATGAAGAGCCCAAAGAAGATCCGATCACATTCGACCTTTCGAACCTCCAAAGGCCAGTCCATGATGACCCCATGGTCATAACCGCATTCATAGCAAATTACGAGGTAAAGTGAGTCCTCATAGACTAAGGATCCTTGGCAGACGTCCTCTACTTAGATACATTTAAGAAACTTGGCCTAAGCGAGACAAACATGAGGCCATTTACTGGCATACTCATTGGGTTCTCTGGAGCCCTAGTCCCTGCAGAAGGAGTTATATCAGTCTGCACATCTGTAGGCACTCTACCTAAGGTAGCAAGCCTAGACGTTGACTTCATCGTCATCTCGGCACCCTCAGCATACAATGCTATTCTAGGGCGTCCGTCCCTGAACAAACTCAAAGCTATTGTGTCAACTTACCATGAAATTCCTGATGTTGCACGGAATCGAAGAAATCACGGCGGACAAGAAACTAGCGCAAGCATGCTACATAGCAAACCTGACTGAGACCATCAAGGTCGCTCGCCCTGGCCCCACCCAATAAACCTTGCGAGAATCCCCTGGAAGGAAAAGAGTCATAAGCAATACCTGAGGAGTTTTTCTGCCCGGATAAAGCCCTCGCTTAACCTCTTTGATGAACTTTGCATTTCATCCCCTCGACATTTTGGCTAAACATATATTGTCCATGTCTTTTCGAAATTTTATAAGTTAGGAATTGCCATTCTTAGAATAGACCTTCTAAGGTCCGTAGGCTTTCGGATGTAACCCTTTTGTTTACAATTAATCAAAACTCCTTTTTTCAGATAAAGACATGAGCCATACCAAATAAAAACTAAGTCTGCAAAGTCAACTCGAAATAAGCCCTTCTAAGGCAAAGGGATTCGACCGCCCCAAAAGATACTTGAAGAACAACCAAGATCATGCAAATGTTCCCCTACGACGAGACGGTGCCACTTGTCCAAGTAACCTCTCAGAAACACAAAAATAGCCTTGTAAAGGCAGATACTATGCTAGAAAAATTTCCTAATTCATGCAAAATTATCTTGATCACACTGATTATCCGTGACCACTTGTCCCAAACTATCCGTTGGGATCTTACCTACATATGCCATCGACAGGAGCCTATAACCCATATGCTTCCTATGGCATGACCTCGACCTACTCAAGCCAATACCACTGGCCATGATTCGACTTCCAAGGGAAAGGGAGACACCCCTTTACTCAGCAAGTCATGAATGAGCACGTTCCCATGGATTTTAAAATGCCTTTCCACATAAAGCCCTATGGAGGAGAGACCGATCCACGAGACCACCTCAATACTTTTAACTCAGTCATGTCAATACTCGGCATGACATGCCATTGCTTATGAACATCTGTCTTGTAAACTGAGTGGCATGTAAGAAAAAGAGAATTAGCTTTGGTAAAAAAGGGTACTGGAGGGTATTCATGTGATGACATGAGGTACGCCGAACAGTATAAGCAAGGGGGTAAGTTGTTGATTGAGTCCAAGGGTTGGTTTACCATATTAATTAGAAACTAACCTAAAAAATCATAAAGAAAGTGTTGCTAACGTCGACGTTTTATGGTAATTGAACTTAGGAAAGACCTTAGAGCTAGGTTATGATCTAAACCAAGGGTTTGGGAACAATATGAGGATTTATACGATCTCTTAATTGATTAGTGAGTCGTAGGGATGTTCACACTACCTAGGTAAAGTCAGTTTAGGATCGTAATGGGTAGATAGAGTCAGGATCCCAGCTGAAAGCTTGGGAAGAGAAACAAGTTAAAACAATTGCCTGTTGAGGCCATTGCCCTAGCCTGGCACTAGGGTCAGTTAAAGAGTAAAGCATTTGCCCGTTGAGGCCATTGCCCTAGCCTGGTACTAGGGTTAGTAAAAGACTAAAAGATTTTCCCATTGCGACCATTGCCCTAGCCTGGCACTAGGGTCAGTTAAAGATTAAGAGAAATTGCCCGTTGAGGCTATTGCCCTAGCCTGGTACTAGGGTCAGTTGAGTGATTTACAGTTTTTATACGATATGTTAATTATGATTGTTTGATTATGAGAAACATGATAGAAAAGCATGATCTGTAGGTTTATCTTTGATTTTAATGTTATATTAATAGTGCCTGATCGTAATATAACAATTGATAAACTGGACTTTCGTGCGTATGTGATTGTGGGTGTTTCCCTTTCCCCAGCTGTAGTGGTACCCGCCGCTACGCCGAGGATGGGAAGCTTCTCACTGAGCCTGTTTGAATCACTCCCTCTGCTTGAATGTTTTAGATATAGGGGTCGGGCAAGCATTGACATCCGGGCAGTGATACGGACATCAGACCACCCTTACGCACTTGTTCGCGTGGGTGGACACCTTTTGGTTATTTTGATTTCATTTTCTGTACATATTTTAAAGTTGTAAGAGTTGTATATATATATTTACAGCTTTTGATATGTACCTACTCTAGAATTGTCGGCTTCACATGTACTTAAAGACAGGGTCCAGTTTGGGGAAGACTAGGATATATGTTTGAGTATATAAACTTCTGCATGTGAATAGGATAGATCATACGCATTGAGGCGTACGGTCAATATGATATGGATATATATTATGTGTGCTTGCTGCATGTGAATAGGATAGATCGTACGTATTGAGACGTACGGTCAATATGATATTAATATTTACATATTGAGTGCTGATAAATATATCTATACACTGGATTCAGCTGAAGCGGTATTGAGCGAACCGTGGATTGCAGGTTAATTAGGCCACCAGTGAGGTGTGACCACTAGTATGATATATATATATATATATATATATATATATATATATATATATATATATATATTGATTGTATAGCAGGGTAGTTATAAACATGTTTACAGGATAAGACTTACGGGTTTAGAGGTAAAAATATATTCCCGTGCCGGTCACGTACTCCCGATTTGGGGTCGTGACAAACTTAGTATCAGAGCCGGGTTATTCTTTAAGTCATGTGAAGCCATTGGTATAACCGGCTGTCGGTTTAAGCTTCGTTGTGAAACCCGGGCACAACGTTGCATTAAACAGGCATTTGTGGGAGTACCCAGGATAATTTGAGTCAACCTTTCTTTCATTCCTTCTTAATCTATGATAGATTATGCAAATGCTTATCAGGTGATATTTTTGTGCAGTACAGGGATGCCGCCGACTACTAGGCAGGCTAGGAGGGGCTGTAGAGTCCTTGCACATACAGATGAGGAGTCCGTTCGGGAGGAGAGAATACCTCCCAGGGGCCGAGCTAGAGGTCGTGCTCGTGGTCGAGTTAGGACACAAGAAAGAGAAGTCCATAGGCAACAAACTCTAGAGCCACAGGTTGAGATGGGTGCTCCGTCAGTGGCTGAGATGCTGACTGCGAGATTTCAGGAGTTGAGAGCTGAAATGACCCGCCAAATTCAACAAGAAGTCCGCCGTTTAGTTGTCGATGAGGAAGAAGAGCTAGTGATATCGGCTGAACAGGAAATTGAAATGGTTGAGGAAAGGGAGGAAGAACCAAGAAGGGAAAGGCAACAAAGGGACGTGCCCCAGGGACTAAGGGGAGTTCCGAGGGAATTACCGATTACTAAATTCCTGAAGCTGAATCCGTCTCCTTTTTGCAGAACCGAAACCAAGGAGGACGCTCAACATTTCATCCGTGATATAATCAGAATTGGGCAGTTACTGAAGTGTCCAGGAGGAGAGATGGTGGAACTTGCCTCGTTTCAGTTAAGAGGCGCTGCACGTGTTTTGTTTGAATCAGTACAGAAGAGATATGCAAGAAGAGTTGCTCCTATGACCTGGGAAGATTTTCAGAGGGAATTCTTGGGTCGGTTTCTATCTGAAGGAATGAGGTATGCCAAGCGTCAACAGTTTGAAGATTTGTGGATGACGCCGAATATGTCAATGACTGAGTTTGAGCTGCAGTTCACGGAGCTAGCTCAATATGCTCCAGAATTGGTTCCCGATGAGAGGGAGTTGATTAAGAGGTTTATCCACAGGTTGGTAGAGCCATTGTTCGTAGTTCTACTGTCGCAATGTGGTCAGTTTGAAACTTTAGCACAGGCTGCTGATTGTGCCAGGGTAATTGAAAATAGGAAGAAGTTTGGGACGTCGACGAATCCCAAGATTAAGTTATTGACAGGTAGTGATGGGCAGGGATGGAAGAAGAAGCAAAAGACAACTGGTAATTCTGGTATAGTTCCAAATTATGCAGGGCAAGTTGGTGGGCAGTCTGCTATTACCACCACAAGTTCTGGGAAGAGTAACACCCAAGGTGGGCAGAGGTTCCAAGGCAGTAGTCAGGGCGGTAAGCAGAAACCGCAGTGTGGAACATGTGGGAGATTCCATTTTGGAGAGTGTAGAGTCACAAAGGCATGTTGTTACAACTGTGGTCAGATCGGGCATATGGCTAAGGAATGTCTGCAGAAGAAGAGTAATACGAGTGTCAAGAGCAATCCTACTCCGGTAGTACTCCAATTGCAGCTCCACCAGTTAGAATTGTACCAACCCAGGTTAACACTTCAGGTGCGGGCAGAGGTAGAGGAGCAGGAGCAGGAGGTAGAGGTCCAGGTGCACCAGGGGGATGACAGGCACAGGTGTTTGCTTTGTCTCGATAGTATGCACATGCCTCAAATGCAGTAGTGACAGGTACACTTTCAGTATGCTCTCTCCAGGCCCTTGTATTATTTTATTCTGGTTCAACACATTCCCTACATCTCACATGCATTTGCACGGAAGGTTGAAAAAAGCCCGACTAGGTTGAAGGAGACAGAAATGGTCTCTACTCCGATGGGTGAATCAGTACAAGTCAAGTACGTCTATGAGTCGTGTGTGGTTGTGGTCGAGGGTCATGAAATAGTTGTGGACCTACGACTACTATACATGGTAGACCTGGATGTCATTCTAAGTATGGATTGGTTGGCATCATGTCATGCGGTAGTTGATTGCAGGGCGAAGTGTTTGAAATTCAATATGCCAAATGAAGAGTCATTTGTGGTGCGGGGTGATGGTGCTGCACCATATCCGAGTTTAATTTAAGCAATGAAAGCTTCCAAGCTACTCGAGAAAGGGTGTAAAGGATATCTGGCTTTTGTGAGGGATACTACGAAAGAAGTACCTCCTGTGGATCAGGTACCGGTGGTTCGGGAGTTTCTTGATGTATTTCCTGACGAATTACCTGGTTTGCCGCCTGATCGAGAGATTGAATTTGAGATCGAGCTTTTACCAGGTACTCAGCCGATTTCCACACCACCCTACAGAATGGCTCCGAAGGAGTTGAAGGAGCTACACACGCAATTACAGGAATTGCTTGATAAGGGTTTCATCAGACCCAGTTTTTCACCTTAGGGTGCACCAGTTCTATTCGTGAAGAAGAAGGATAGAACTTTAAGATTGTGTATCGATTACCGAAAGTTGAATAAGGTAACAATCCGCAATCAATACCCACTTCCAAGAATTGATGATATGTTCGGCCAGTTGCATGGTGCTAAGAGATTTCCAAAGATCGATCTGTGATCAGGGTATCATCAGCTGAAGATTAGAAAAGAAGATGTGCCCAAGACTGCTTTTCGAACCCGATACGGCCATTATGAGTTTCTAGTCATGTCGATCGGGCTAACTAATGCACCAGCAGCTTTTATGGACATGACGAATCGGGTTTTCAAGCCATTCCTAGACCGATTTTTCATTGTATTTATAGATGACATTCTAGTCTATTCCAAGAATGCTGAGGAGCACGCAGAGCATTTGAAACTGGCATTGCAGAGGCTGAGAGAAGAGAAATTGTATGCTAAGTTTTCAAAATGCGAGTTTTGGCTTGATAAAGTTGCATTTCTCGGTCACGTGGTATCTTTAGAGGGAATCCATGTTCATCCGAGCAAGGTGGAAGCAGTGAAGAATTGGTCCCAGCCTACCTCAGTCACAGAGATTCGCAGTTTTCTAGGTTTGGCTGGATACTATAGAAGGTTTGTGCAGGACTTTTCGAAGGTTGCTGCACCTCTTACAAAGCTAACTCAGAAAGGGGTAAAGTTTGTGTGGGATAACAAGTGTGAAGAGAGTTTTCAGAAACTGAAGGAAAGTCTCACCACAGCACCGGTGTTGGCTCTTCTTGAGGGCACCGGAGGGTATGTAGTTTACTGTGATGCTTCGCGAGTTGGTTAGGTTGTGTTCTTATGCAGCATGGCAAGGTGATTGCTTATGCGTCTAGGCAACTACGGAAGCACGAAAAGAACTACCCAACTCACGATCTTGAAATGGCAGCGGTGGTATTTTCCTTGAAGATTTGGAGGCACTACCTTTACGGTGAAACATGTGAGGTATACACAGACCACAAGAGCCTTAAGTACATTTTCAAGCAGAAAGATCTAAATCTGAGACAACGCAGGTGGATGGAATTGTTGAAAGACTATGACTGCACGATCTTGTACCATCCTGGTAAGGCGAATGTGGTGGCAGACGCTCTAAGCCGAAAGTCAATGGGTAGCTTAGCCCATATCAATGAAGTACGAAGGCCGTTGATTCGGGAAATACATGAGCTGGAACAGTCTGGAACTCAGTTTGAAATTGGAGACTCCGACATGTTTCTAGCCCATGCCCGAGCCAAGTCAGCTCTAGTCGAAGAGGTTAAATCCAAGCAAGATCAAGACGCCGACCTCAAACAGATCAGAGATACAGTGGTCAAGGGGCAGAAGGACGACGTCCAATTCTCCATAGTTGACAGTGGCATACTCCGGTTGGAAGGACGACTGTGTGTACATATGGTAGATGGTTTGAAAGAAAGAATTCTTGATGAGGCACACAAGACAGCGTACACAATCCATCCGGGTAGTAATAAAATGTATCAAGATATGAGAGAATTGTACTGGTGGAATGGTATGAAGAAAGACGTGGCAGACTACGTATCTAGATGTCTAGTGTGTCAGCAAGTTAAGGCTGAACACCAAAAGCCCGCCGGAACACTTCAACAGATAGAAATTCCTGAATGGAAATGCGAGAGAATTACTATGGACTTTGTGACAGGATTACCACGGTCATAGAGGGGATTCGATTCAGTTTGGGCAATCGTTGATCGGATGACCAAGTCCGCCCATTTTCTGCCAGTTAAGACCACTTACAGAGTGGGTCAGTATGCCCAGTTGTACCTATCAGAGATAGTGAGGTTGCACGGAGTACCGGTGTCGATTATCTCTGATAGGGGGCCACAGTTTACCTCTTGATTTTGGAGAGCACTTCAGGAGGCATTGGGGACAAGGGTCGATCTGAGTACAACATTTCATCCCCAGACAGACGGGCAATCTGAGAGGACCATTCAGATTTTAGAGGACATGCTCAGAGCATGTGTTATGGATTTCGGCGGGGGGTGGGAGAAATACTTGCTGTTAGCGGAGTTTGCCTATAATAACAGTTACCAATCCAGTATTCAGATGGCACCCTTCGAGGCTTTGTACAGTCGGAAGTTCAGGTCCCCGATTGGGTGGTTCGAGGTCGGAGAGGCCAAGTTGGTTGGTCCAAAACTTGTGCAGGATGCTTTGAACAAGATAAAGTCCATTAGAGAAAGGCTTGCCACGGCTCAGAGTAGGCAGAAGTCGTATGCCGACAACCGAAGAAGAGAGTTAGAGTTTGCTGTGGGTGAGCAGGTTTTCTTAAAGATTTCACCGATGAGGGGCGTGATGAGATTTCGCAAGAAAGGCAAGCTAAGTCTAAGATACATCGGACCGTTTGAGATTCTAGAACGCGTGGGAAATGTTGCCTACCGTATAGAATTGCCAGCAGAGTTGGAAGGAGTTCATCCGGTGTTTCACGTGTCTATGCTTCGAAAGTACCTGCCAGATCCCTCTCACGTAATCCAACCTCATGAAGTACAGCTAGCCGAAGGTCTGACGTATGAGGAGATGCCAGTGGAAATCTTAGATCACCACCAGTTGAAGAAGCTAAGATCGAAGGAAATACCATTGGTGAAAGTCCTGTGGCGAAACCATTCGGTTGAGGAAGCAACGTGGGAAGTTGAGGCTGAGATGTGCAGGACATATCCTCACCTATTTCAAGACTAAGGTTAGTAACTTAATTGAAATTCGGGGACCGAATTTCTTAAGGAGGGAAGATTGTAATACCCGAGGGGTATTTTTAGAATCAAGTCAATTGTGTATAGTAAGACTTAGCATGGTCATCATTTGGAGTTGGAATGTAAGGATAAAATAAATAAATAAATAAATAAATAAATAAATGGACAATAGAAATAAATAATAATTTTGTGTATACGTATAGATAAATAAAATTAAATAGGAATTGATGGGATAATATGAAATTGATAAAATTTATGAAATTGAAGTTAAGCATTGTGGCTAAAGAAAATAAAAATAAATTTTTCTAGAGTGAAATAAAAAAAAATTTGGGATATAATTAAGATTTTAATAGTTTTAGAGTTGAGAATTTAAGAAATTAAAATAAATATGAAAGTTAGGTAGAAAAATTATAATTTTGTTTAAAAGTGGTCATATGAATTATTCAAAGCTTATAATTTAAATTTGAGAATTTTTCGAAAATAAAAATTATATTGGGTAGGAAATTTTCATCTGCCAGACACTCAATGACAGATATTTTTAATAGGCTTATGATTAGCCAAAATTTTCAAAATTTTGTTATTCTTACCTACAAATAAATATAGACAAGAAAATGAATTCAAAACTCTATTTTACCATACTATAAAAAAAATGTCAAATACCAAGTTGCCCTTAAAAGCCTCTTACCACCCACGATGTGCTCTGCTTCTGCGTTTTTCTTTTTCTGCTGCTCCTTCCACTTTCTTTTCCTTCTCTTCACCACATTGTTCATCCTTTCCAATCTCAAGCCTCCACCCTCACTTAATTCTTGTTCCCACATCAATCTAAGATTCCCTCAAGTTTCTCTATTCTTTTGGAACATCAAAGAGCTTGGGTTACTCTTCCAAACCTCAATTTTCGGATTTTTACAAGGTGAGTTCCCAAAAACTTGTTTCCACCACTTGAATCATGATTTTCTTGTTAAGAATGAGTTACCCAATGATAGTATACCACCTTAGGTTCATTCTTGTGTATAAGAATCACCCTAATAATGAGTTCCATGAAGATTTGTACTATAGGGTTTGTGACCTACGAAATTTGGGGAAATTTATAAAATTTGAGGATTTTCTTGAACTTGATAATATTTATAAACTTTGAATGATTTGTTTGGATATTCTAAATGGTTTGGATAATGCCCAATGGTTGGGTTAGTGATATGTGAACCCTCTTGTGAAGGTAAGAATTTCCCATAATTAATTGATTTTCTATTGGTGGGGCTTGGAGAGCAACCAATGGAATGAATTTAATTGTTTATACATTTTATTATTTTAAAGCTAGAGAAAACACCAAATGATGACCATAGCTTAGGTAGTGGAATTTAGGCATTGATATGTGTAGAAGTGGAAAATTGGTTAATATGGAGTTTATGGAAAGTTTGCTACACACATGTGTAGATAAGTAATTTAATTGGTGTGGTTCTATTTGTTAGGACTCAAGTGCTTCCTTGGAGACAAGAGTGCTCAAGGGTTACTAAGTAAAACGGCTAAGGTGAGGGGTTTCCCATCCTTGCCCTACAGGGTTGATTGAGGATGTGGATATGCGGTTTGCTTACTTGCCTATTTGTAAGAATTGTTTAGTGGTTAACATGCTATTGTTGTTCCTAAATTGTTATCCATGAAAGTATTTGTATATGTGTGTTTGACTACATGTAAAAAAGGGTACTGGAGGGTATCCATGTGATGACATGAGGTACGCCGAACAGTATAAGCAAGGGGGTAAGTTGTTGATTGAGTCCAAGGGTTGGTTTACCATATTAATTAGAAACTGACCTAAGAAATCATAAAGAAAGTGTTGCTAACGTCGACGTTTTATGGTAATTGAACTTAGGAAAGACCTTAGAGCTAGGTTATGATCTAAACCAAGGGTTTGGGAACAATATGAGGATTTATACGATCTCTTAATTGATTAGTGAGTCGTAGGGATGTCCACACTACCTAGGTAAAGTCAGTTTAGGATCGTAATGGGCAGATAGAGTCAAGATCCCAACTGAAAGCTTGGGAAGAGAAACAAGTTAAAACAATTGCCCGTTGAGGCCATTGCCCTAGCCTGGCACTAGGGTCAGTTAAAGAGTAAAGCATTTGCCCGTTGAGGCCATTGCCCTAGCCTGGTGCTAGGGTCAGTAAAAGACTAAAAGATTTGCCCGTTGAGGCCATTGCCCTAGCCTGGCATTAGGGTTAGTTAAAGATTAAGAGAAATTGCCCGTTGAGGCCATTGCCCTAACCTGGTACTCGGGTCAGTTGAGTGATTTACAATTTTTATATGATATGTTAATTATGATTGTTTGATTATGAGAAGCATGATAGAAAAGCATGATCTGTAGGTTTATCTTTGATTTTAATGTTATATTGATAGTGCCTAATCGTAATATAACAATTGATAAACTGGACTTTCATGCGTATGTGATTGTGGGTGTTTCCCTTTCCCAAGCTGTAGTGGTACCCGCCGCTACGCCGAGGATGGGAAGCTTCTCACTGAGTCTGTTTGACTCACTCCCTCTGCTTCAATGTTTCAGATACAGGGGTCGGGCAAGCATCGACGTCCGGGCAGTGATACGGACATCAGACCACCCTTACGCACTTGTTCGCGTGGGTGGACACCTTTTGGTTATTTTGATTTCACTTGCTGTACATATTTTAAAGTTGTAACAGTTGTATATATATATTTACCGCTTTTGATATGTACCTACTTTAGAATTGTCGGCTTCACATGTACTTAAAGACAGGGTCCAGTTTGGGGAAGACTAGGATATATGTTTGAGTATATAAACTTCTGCATGTGAATAGGATAGATCGTACGCATTGAGGCGTACGGTCAATATGATATGGATATATATTATGTGTGCTTGCTGCATGTGAATAGGATAGATCGTACGTATTGCGACGTACGGTCAATATGATATTAATATTTACATATTAAGTGCTGATAAATATATCTATACACTGGATTGAGTTGAAGCGGTATTGAGCGAACCGTGGATTGCAGGTTAATTAGGCCACCAGTGAGGTGTGGCCACTAGTATGATATATATATATTGATTGTATAGCAGGGTAGTTATAAACATGTTTACAGAATAAGGCTTACGGGTTTAGAGGTAAAAATCTATTCCCGTGCCAGTCACGTACTCCCAATTTGGGGTCGTGACAGTACAAACATTTCACTAATTTATATATAATATTGCACCTTTTTACTTCTCTACATTCATTTCTTGGCATCTTCTGCGTTTTGGATTTCAGGTGCTTGAGGCCTATACTTGTACCTCTTAACAACGATGAGATGGATAAACAACTTGATCAAGCTCACCAAAGAAAGGAACAAGTAAAAGAGGTTTAGATGGTTAATATTAATATTATTCCCAACCAACCATTCTCCACTATTAGTAAAAAAAATGGTAATAATTAATGTAAAGTTTGATCATTGAGATTCATGTGTGTGGTGATTGGTGAAGTATGAATGAGGAGGATAGAGTTATAGAAATGACATTGTATGAAAGTGACAATCACACATTGATTGGGTAGACAGTTAGTTTGTGAGAACTGCTTACTTCTATTAGTAACGTATCTCTCTTATATTTTTCTGATCGGTACCGGAATTCATGGTAATTTAATAAAGGATCCAACTCTGTTTGTTGGATTTTTTTTGCTATGGTTTAACTTTGCTGAGATATGCTTTTGGCCATTCTTTAGTTATGTTTAGGCGATGAAGTTTCACGCTTTACTCTAGAGTGATTTTAGAGATGGATAAAATCCGTATCGAATCTGTCTCTGTTTTGCACAAAACGATGTCGTTGCCTTATATAATGATAGAAGAGATTTTGTAACATATTAGAGACGGCCCATTTTGTGTCTATTTCGTCTCCAAAATACGCGGCATTTCGTTTTCCTCGCTCGCGGCAAAAGAAAAAAATTTGGGCTCTAATTTTTTTTATTTTTGCGATGGATTATAGACATATTAAAGATGAAAAGGATAGAAATGGAATAAATCCATCTCTAATTTCCGTCTCTGAAAAATAAAAATTATATAACAAAAGAAGGGAATTTAAAGATGAAATAGTCACAAAATAGCCACGGATTGTATTTCGTCTATAATTTTCGTCTCTGATTTGCATTTTTCTTCTAATGCTCTTATTAATCAAAATATATAATTCAAGATATGGTCATAAAGATGAAACTAAATTCTGCTAAGATAATTTTTCTTTTGAGTCATGGAAGAGATTTGTAATACCCGAGGGGTGTTTTTAGAATAAGGTCAATTGTGTATAGTAAGACTTAACATGGTCATCATTTGTAGTTGGAATGTAAGGACAAAATAAATAAATAAATAAATGAACAATAGAAATAAATAATAATTTTGTGTATACATATAGATAAATAAAATTAAATAGGAGTTGATGGGATAATATGAAATTGATAAAATTGTGAAATTGAAGTTAAGCATTTTGCCTAAAGAAAATAAAAATAAATTTTTTAGAGTGAATTTTGGGATATAATTAAGATTTTAATAGTTTTAGAGTTGAGAATTTAAGAAATTAAAATAAATATGAAAATTATAATTTTGTTTAAAAGTGGTCATATGAATTATTCAAAGCTTATAATTTAAATTTGAGAATTTTTCGAAAATAAAAATTATAGTGGGTAGGAAAATTTCATCTGCAAGACACTCAATAACAGATATTTTTAATAGGCTTATGATTAGCCAGAAATTTCAAAAGTTTCCTATTCTTACCTACAAATAAATATAATTAAGAAAATCCAATCAAAACTCTATTTCACTATACCCCAAAAGTTGCCAATTGCCCAAACTACCCTTAAATTCTCAAACTCAAATTAAGAGCCACGAAATTGCTCCAGAGACGCAGCTTCTTCTTCTTCTTCTTCTTCTCATTTCACTTTCTTATTCATCTCTTCTCCATTTCTCCTCTTCTCTTAGGGTAAGAAGATTTGCCCACAACCTTCATCTCTCAAACATTTTCCTTGCTTCCTCCCACCATTTCCAAGTTTCATCAAGCTTCCTCTACGATCATTGTGGGACATCATAGAGCTTGGGCAACTCTCCCAAAACCCCAAATTCGGACTTGTAAGAGGTAAGTCCCAAAAATCATGTCGCCGCCTCTTAAATCATGATTTTCTTGTTGGAATGAGTTGCTAATTGATAGTATATCAACCTAGGACTCTTTTGGAACATAGAAAACACCCCAATAAGGATTTCTTTGAAGGATTTCAACCTAGGGTTCATGGTGGACGAATTTTTGTGAAAATTTTTGGAATTTTTGATTTATTTGAAATTGTTGATATGTATGAACTCTAAATGATATGTTTATGCATTTTAGATGATTTAAGAATGCCCAATGATTGGGATGGTGATTTATGAATTTTGTAGACATGAGTAAAATTTCTATATTTGGCAAAAACTATCCATTGATGGAGCTTGATGGTGTGCAAACTTTTGAATATGATTTCTTAAAGTAAAATTTATTTTGAACTAAAACCAACTCCCAAATGATGACCATAGCTTAGGTAGTGGAATTTAGGCATTGATATGTGTAGAAGTGGAAAATTGGTTAATATGGAGTTTATGGAAAATTAGCTACACACATGTGTAGATAAGTAGTTTAATTGGTGTGGTTCTATTTGTTATGACTCAAGTACTTCCTTGGAGACAAGAGTGCTCAAGGGTTACTAAGTAAAGCGGCCAAGGTGAGGGACCCTTTCATCCTAGCCCCAAGGGTTGTATGACAACCTTGATTTGTGGGCTTGTTTATACGTGAATGTTTGTAAATATTTAATTCTATGCTTGCTAGTAATACTCTGTCATTATATTGGCGATTGCTGGAATTTTGTACAATGAATTGTTTGTGATTGTCAAAGTGGAAATATGGTGAATCAAGTACATATGGGTGACGATGAAGAATTCCTCACACATATGTGCTTGACCCGAGAATTATGGCAATAACATGTATGGTACCAATTGGGTAAGGGCTTTTCGTCGGGTCAGGTTCGGAAAGTGCCTTCATGTTGGCATTTCGTCGGGTAAGGTTCGAAATTGTCTTCATGTATATATATACACTTGTGGATACTCTGTTGAGCCGGTCCGGAGTATGCCACCATTACTAGTTGGTTAATCCGTTGAGTTGGTCCGGATTGAACCAAGCGGGATTCCCGAGACGATGGTCCGGAAAGTGCCGATGTAGATGGACACCTCGACAGGTTGGTGCTGGGGTGTGCCACCGAACACAACATTCCGTGGAGACGGTCCCGGAAGGGGTCGTGAGCCTATGCGTATCAATGTAAGATACCAAGCGTATAGGTACTCAATATTAGTGTAAACCCCAAATGTCCTTGGTATGCACTATGACTAGATTTCCTTTTCTTTGAACATGCCATGACGATGACCGGTATCCTCACGTGACGTCAAGACAAAACTATTTTCCTAAAAAGGTCATGACATCGATTGTTTTCTTGACGTGGCGTCGAGGAAACCTTGTTTTTAAATTACCATATTTCAAATCCAACCGACCATGACGATGGATTAAGTCTTATAGTGCATCGGGATAGATAGGGAGGATCGACACGTCACGCCGGCAACAAGGTAAGCAAAGGTACGTAAGTTTGGCAGGTGAACCGCACTTGGATTTTAATCTATGTTCGGTGTTTCTCGATACACGCATGTCAAAACGAATGATTAATGTATGTTGTGGTACGGTTAAAGTAGAGTTTGTACATGTTCTATTGCTTGAGAACAATTATATAATTATCAAAGATGAATTAAAGTGTATGCGTATGTGAATGTGGTTTATCCCCTTCCCGGTCGTATTGGTACCCGCTACTACGCCTAGGATGAGAAGAGTCACTCACTGAGTCGTTGACTCACCCTCCAGTGGTTTACTTTTTCAGATATAGGTACAGGTCAGACTTCCACGTCGGCTCAGTGAAGGCGACGTTTTTCTAGCACTCACATTCTATCTCCGTGCGTGGCTTTGATTTTATTTTGGATATTGTCATGAATTGATTACACTTTTTGGGTATTATACTCTAGACATGTCAGCTCCACATACTTAAAGACAGGATTATTTTGGGGGACTTATTATTATTATGTATATGAACTTGGATGTGAATAGGATATGTCACACACCAGAGTGTGTGGCAACGTATATGACAGATATATATTATATGTGTTTGAGTATACATATAAACTGAAGCAGCACTTGGCTGTGGATTGCAGGTGTAAGATAGGCCACAAAGGAGATGTGAGCCATATATATTGATAATGTGTGTACGTGAATGGGAATGATAGTTAAATGAAATAGGTGTTAAGGCTAACAGACTCAGGGTTAGGCCCTTTGTCTGTGCTGGTTACGTGCTTCCAGGTGGGGGTCGTGACAAGATTATTACCATTGCTTATGAACACCTGTCTTGTAAACTGAGAGGCATGTAAGAAAAAGAGAATTAGCTTTGGTGCCTTTGATTTCATCATAGAGCCTTTGTCCACTTTTGACTTAAAATATTGCACTTTTTTTCTTCACATAGATAAATAAACCACAATTCTCTTTTGTCCCATCATATAGATTTTTTTTTCTTTTTTTAATGATGAAAGGTACAAACATTTCACTAATTTATATATAATATTGCACCTTTTTTCCTCTCTACATTCATTTCATGGCATCTTCTGGATTTTGGATTTCAGGAGCTTGAGGCCAATACTTGTACCTCTTAACAACGATGAGAAAGATAAAGAAATTGATCAAGCTCACCAAGGAAAGGAACAAGTAAAAGAATTTCACATTGTTACTATTAAAATTATTCACAACCAACCATTCTCCACTATTAGTAATACAATGGTAATTATGTGTATTAATGTAAAGTTTGATCATTGAAATTCTTGTATGTCATGATTGGTGAAGTATGAATAAGGAGGACATAGTTATAGAAATGACGTTGTATGAAGTTGACAATCACACATTGATTGGGGAGATAGTTAATTTGTGAGCACTGCTTACTTCGATTAGTAATGTATCTCTCTTATATTTTTCTGACAAAAACCGAAATTCATGGTAATTTGATAAAGGATCCAACTATGATTATTGGATTTTTCTGCTATGGTTTAACTTTGCTGAGGTATGCTTTTGGTCATTCGATAGTTATGTTTAGGCGATGAAGTTTCACACATTACTCTAGAGTGATTTTAGAGACGGATAAAATATGTGCCGAAACTATCTCTGTTCTTCACAAAACGATGTCGTTACCTTATATAACGGGAGAGGAGATTTTGTAACAAATTAGAGACAGCACATTCTGTGTCTATTTGGTCTCCAAAACACGCGGCAAAAGAAAATAATTTGGGCGCGCTATTTTTTTGTGACGGATTATAGGCATATTAGAGATGGAATAAATCCATCTCTAATTTTTGTCTCTGATAAATAAAAATTATATAACTAAAAATGGGAATTTAGAGATGAAACAGTCACAAAAATAAACCCAGAATAAACCACAATTCACTTTTGTTGTATCATATAGATTTTTTTTCTTCTAGTTTTAAAGAAGAAAGGTACAAACAATTCACTAATTTATATATAATATTGCACATTTTTTTCTTCTCTACAATCGTTTCTTGGCATCTTCTGGACTTTGGATTTCAGGAGCCTGAGTCCTATACTTGTACCTCTTAACAACGACGAGATAGATAAAGAAGTTGATCAAGCTCACCAAAGAAAGGAACAAGTAAAAGAGGTTCAAATTGTTACTATTAACATTATTCCCAACCAACCATTCTCCACTATTACTAATACAATGAAAATTGTGTGTATTAATGTAAAGTTTGATCATTCAGATTCTTGTATGTGGTGATTGGTGAAGTATGAATGAGGAGGACAAAGTTATAAAAATGACATTGTTTGAAGTTGACATTCAAACATTGATTAGGGAGACAGTTAATTTGTGAGCACTGCTTACTTCTATTAGTGACGTATCTCTCTTATATTTTTCTGATCAATACCGGAATTCATGATAATTTGATAAAGGAACCGATTCTATTTGTTGGATTTTTCTGCTATGATTTAACTTTGTTGACATATGCTTTTGGCCATTCGTTATTTCTGTTTAGGCAATGAAATTTCATGCTTTACTCTAGAGTGATTTTAGAGACGGATAAAATCTGTGTCGAAACTATCTCTGTTTTTCACAAAATGATGTCGTTACCTTGTATAACGGAAGAGGAAATTTTGTAACATATTAGAGACGGCCCATTCTATTTGAATAAATCCATCTCTAATTTTCGTCTCTGACAAATAAAATTATATAATAAAAAATGGAATTTAGAGATTAAACAGTCACAAAATAAACATAGAATAGCCACGGATTGTATTTTATCTATAATTTCTGTCTCTGATTTATATTTTTCTTGTAGTGCTCTTTTTAATCAAAATATGTAATTCAAGATATGGTCATAAAGATGAAACTAAATTCTGCTAAGATAATTTTTCTTTTGAGTCATGGAGGAGATTAGTACCATTGCTTATGAACACCTGTCTTGTAAATTGAGAGCAATCCAAGAAAAAGAGAATTAGCTTTGGTGCTTTGATTTCATCATAGAGCCTCTGTCCACTTTTGACTTAAAATATTGCAATTTTTTTCTTCACATTGATAAATAAACCACAATTCTCTTCTGTCCAATCATGTATATGTTTTTTTTTCTTTTTTTAAAGAACAAAGGTACAAACATTTCACTAATTTATATATAATATTAAACCTTTTTTCTTCTCCAGATTCATTTCTTGGCATCTTATGCATTTTGGATTTCAGGAGCTTGAGGCCTATACTTGTACCTCTTAGCAACGATGAGGTAGATAAAGAAGTTGATCAAGCTCACCAAAGAAAGCAACACGTAAAAGAGGTTACAATTATAATTATTCCCAACCAACCATTCTCCACTATTAGCAAGACAATGGTAATTGTGAGTATTAATGTAAAGTTTGATCATTGAGATTCTTGTATGTGGTGATTGGTGAAGTATGAATGAGGAGGACTGAGTTATTGAAATGACATTGTATGAAGTTGATAATCACACATTGCTTGGGGAGACAATTAATTTGTGAGCACTGCTTACTTCTTTTAGTAACGTATCTCTCATATTTTTATGATCAGTACCAGAATTCATGGTAATTTGATAAAGGATCCGACTCTGATTGTTGTATTTTTCTGCTATGTATCGACTTTGCTGAGATATGCTTTTGTCCATTCGTTAGTTATGTTTAGGCAATGAAGTCTCATGCTTTACACTAGGGTGATTTTAGAGACGGATAAAATCCGAGTCGAATCTATCTTTGTTTTTGACAAAACGATGCCGATACCTTATATAACGGTAGAGGAGATTTTGTAACATATTAGAGACGGTCCATTCTGTGTCTATTTCGTCTCCAAAACATGCGCCAATTTCTTTTCCTCCCTCATCTTAAAAGAAAAAATTTGGGCGCTAATTTTTTTTGTGACGAATTATAGACATATTAGATATGAAAAGGATAGAGATGGAATAAATCCATCTCTAATTTCCTTCTCTGATAAACAAAAATTATAAAACAAAAAAAGGGAATTTAGAGATGACTCCGTCTCAAAATAAACACAGGATAGCCACGGATTGTATTTCATCAATAATTTCCGTCTCTGATTTACATTTTTGTTGTAGTGCTCTTATTAATCAAATTATATAATTCAAGACATGGTCATAAAGATGAAACTAAATTCTGCTAAGATAATTTTTCTTTTGAGTAATGGAAGAGATTAGTACTATTGCTTATGAAACCTGTCTTGTAATCTGAGTGGCATGAAAAAAGTGAATTATCTTTGGTGCCTTTGATTTCATTGTAGAGCCTCTGTCCACTTTTGACTTGTAATATCACTCTTTTTTTTCTTCACATAGATAAATAAGCCACCATTCTCTTTTTTCCCATCATATAGATTTTGTTTTCTTTTTTTTTTTTAAAGAAGAAAGGTAAAAACATTTCACTAATTGATATATAATATTTCACCCTTTTTTTCTTCTCTACATTCTTTTCTTCGCATGTACTACATCTTGGATTTCAGGAGCTTGGGGCCTATACTTGCACCTCTTAACAACGATGAGATAGATAAAGAAGTTGATCCAGCTCACCAAAGAAAGGAACAAGTGAAAGATGTTCAGATTGTTACTATTACTATTATTCTGAACCAACCATTCTCCACTGTTAATAATACAATGGTAATTGTGTGTATTAATATAACGTTTGATCAATGAGATTCTTGTATGTGGTGATTGGTGAAGTGGAGGACAGAGTTATAGAAATGACATTGTATGAAGTTGACATTCACACATTGATTGGGGAGACAGTTAATTTGTGAGCATTGCTTACTTCTATTAGTAATGTATCTCTCTTACATATTTCTTATCAGTATCGGAATTCATGTTAATTTGATAAAGGATCTGACTCTGTTTCTTGTATTTTTCTGCTATGGTTTAACTTTGTTGAGATATGCTTTCGGCCAATCGTTAGTTATGTTTAGGTGATGAAGTTTCACGCTTTAATCTAGATTGATTTTAGAGACGGATAAAATCCATGTCGAATCTGTCTATTTTTGACAAAACGGTGTCGTTACCTTGTGTAACTGTCATTTTTGGTTCAGACAATTGTAATTTAAAATTAGGACCGCAATGGATCTTAACCTTGGGGGACTTGTCCTTAGGTGATGCACCTAGGTGCCTACGTACCCTTCGGGAGGGATCAAAGTCCATGTAGTTCGTCATGGTGACGTCTATCATAGCCGTTAGGTAAGGCTGTTACCTGTATTGGGCCGTTTGCGACTAAGACGTGCCTAAGGTACTTGGGCAGGCGAGCCGCTTTTATGAGGTTGCCTTAGTGGGAGAGAGCTGCAGTTTCTGAGGGCTGCTGGAAGCCCTGTAAACGGTGTGCTCCAAGGAGGAGGTGAGCTGGTCGGAGGTTGGCCGAAATGGGGGGCCAATGACGGGGCTCAAGGTGCTGAAAGTACTTGCGAGGGGTATTTGAGGGTGCTCAGGTACCGAGAGAGTGTGGGATATCGGAGGTGATGTGCGATAATCCTTCAGGTTGTATGTAATTCTGTTGAGACCAGATTGCTTGCTTAGTCCCCCGAGTGAGGGTCTATTTATACTTATGTGTGGGGAGATCATGCTCGACCCACGACCTCGTGGGACGTGGGTCGTCCCATGGGTCTTATGGAGATCCCACGTCTGGTTGAAGGGAGGCTCCGTGTGGTGACATGGGCGAAGGCCACGTAACAGATTGATGAGTGGTGCCGCGTGTCTCCAACGGGTGCTGGGGCTGTGCTTCTAGAACGTTAGTGCCACCTGTCCCTAGACGGAATATTCCGTAGTTACATAAGTCCCCCAAGTCTATGGGTGTCGGGCGCCCGTGGACTTAAGTTCCTTTGCCTATAAGACACTTAGAAATTTTTGTTGCCTTTACTTGTGGAATAGCTCGTCCGCTTGGAGTTGCGGGTATAGGAGCTGGCCATCCGACTCTAGAAGTTGGCTCTCTCATATTTCTCCGTAGAAAAGGAGATGTCTTGAAGAGGACACGCATCTCGTTTTGGATGGCTGGCCGCTTGGCTTCCTCAGTAAGTTTTCGAGCCGTCTCTGCAGGAAGTACGCAACTTACCGAGGTGGAGTCATCATTGCTCAGAGGGGCATTTCCCGAAATACCCTTCGAGGGCTAGTAAGGGAAATCCAAAGGTCATAGGCTGCTTTGGTCATTTTTTGGAAAGCTCCTCTCTGGCTATGTTCGTCCGTGGTAGTGACTGACGATGGTTTTCTTGTTGAGGGTTATTTGTTGAAGGAGCGGGCTTTGTTGCAGGTGCCACGCATCAGAGCTTGAACGAGTGCCTCTGTCATTTAAGCATTTTGCCGCCGTTTCCTCCCTCATTGAATGCGAGTTTGTTTCCGAGGGTAGCCATCATTAGCCTGGGTGGAGAGTTTCGCGAAAAGGCCCTCAAGTGTCTCGAAGCGACTCTTGGGTTCTCGGGGGCTTTTTGGTCTTTGCGTCTCCTTTGCCCTGGCTGTGCATCTCGTCCGTTGCTTCCTTCCACGCGTGAGGATAAGGAGTTTTATCCGTTGCGGGACTCAAGGGGTCGAAGTTTTTGAATCGTCGCGCCTCTGGGTGCCCTATAAATGCCCAACGTTTGAAAGTTTCTGATGATTACAACTATTAGCCCTTTGATTTCACTGATTTGGAAGATCTTCCTTCCTCTTCCCCTCCTTCTCCTCCTCTGAGCCGCACTTGCGATGCCGGTCGGAGCAGGGGGAGGAAGAATGGTCAACAGTGCTTGTCTTCGGGGGAAGCCGGCGATGTCCTCGTTCCTGTGCCCCCGTCTTCTGAGAGAGAGCGTCGGCAAGAGGTTGTTCCGAAGGAGAGGAGGAAGAAAGACGAGAAGGTTAGCGCGAGCGGACACCGGGAAGGGGAAAGGAGAGGAAGTTCTGCGGCGGAGTTAGCCAAAAGCATAGAAGGGGGTCCCAAGAAGCGTCCTGTTGGGGCTGACTTGCAATTGTCTTCGCAGGTCGTACGACGGAGTACTAACCGGGAGGATGCACAGGCGGAGGCTCCTGTGGGGGATGCTGTTCTTGTTTCTACCCCTGTTCCTACCTCTGTTACCACTTCTGCTCCCGTTCATCAATCACCCATGAGGGTGATTCTTTCTACCCGTCCTCCCGTCCTCAGCCCCGTTGATGGGGTAAATCAGCTTCCTGCTAAGAGGGCTAGGGTGGTCGTTGAGGAGTCTGTCTGAGACTCTTCTGCGCCTCAGACTGCGGTGGGTGGTCCTGCGGCTGAGGAGGTCGCAGAGTCTGGTGATGCGACTGTAGAGGTCAGAGCCCTCGCAGATGGAGGGAATGTAGTGGCGAGTCAATCGGCTGCCACGAGAGATCTTGTTCTGGGGTCGACAGCCGGTCCTTCTGAACCCCTTGGGCCACTGGAGGGGGGATTGGCTTTTGAGCTGGTGGCATTGGGCAAGCGCTTCCCCGTGGAGATGCGGGAGAGAGAAGCTGGGGGCTAGACACTTTTCCCCTGAATATTGCCGTTCGAGGCTTCAGCCGGGTTACTGAGGCGTTCGCCGACTTCCACTAGGCTGGTCTTAAGTGGGAGAAGCGTGTGGAAAGTCTCTCCATCTTGGTGTTGTATTCTCTCTGTGTTGCTCTGCATTTCTGACTTGTGGTTTTGCACGGGGAGATCCGTCTTGACCGGGACCAGTTCTCCGGTGTTGCGGCCTCTAAGAGCCAGGCTCTGGAGGTCTCCCAGAAGAGGTTGGCGGACGTGCGTGGCGAGCTGTCCGCAAAAAAGTTGGAGTGTGAGGATCAGGGACGCCAGGTTGAGTCCCTGAGTCACGAAGTCGCCCGTCTTAGGGCTGAAGCTAGTCGCCTTTCCGACGTTGCGTTCCTTCGCGCCGAGTTGGAGAGGACTCGCAGGGAGCTGACCGCCCGTCGAGATGATGCGGAAAGGCATCAGCAGGAGTTGCACTCACTCTGCGAAGCTTTGCGGGGTGCCGAGGCTCGCGCCAGCGAGAACCTTTCTGGTTGGCTGGCGGCCGAGGACAAGGTTGTTGACGTTGCTGATCTCCAGGGGGATTTGCCTGCGCAGAGGATGTATGGCATGCTTCTAGCGGTCGAGTAGCTTGAGCGCCTCCGTGGGGAGAGATTTTCGGCGAAGTGGGTGGCTTCCTTGCATCCCTCTTTGGAGTTTTTCGAAGGTGAGCTTCGCGGGCGGATGGAGTCAGATCCTCCGTTGAACCTTGCTTTTCTTCGTCAGCTGATCGACCGCTTGGTGGAGCACCAGGTGTTGTCTCAAATCGGCGTACGGGCTATAGGGATTGGACCTACTTCTCAGCAGCTGGCTGAAGCAACTAGGCGGGGGTCATCGGAAGGTGTTTTCCATGTGAAGTCGGCTAGGGCTGAGGGCTTTGTAGATCTTGGGGATGCCCAAGATTTGGTTTATGTAAATTTCAGGGTGTTTACCCTTTGTAATGGGCGGGCGCCCTCTCATTTTTGTCATCTAATGAGAATGATTTTTGCAAAGAGTGTTATCCTGCTTTCCTTTTTACTTCTGGGCAAAAAGTCATATTTGCAGTTTCTCTTTTCGTAGTCATCTCTTTACGTCTGGGTAAAATGATTTTTGCATGAGTACCGTGTGATCAGGACGGTTTGTATGCTTGTTGCTAGCATGGTTCGTCGAACGTTCGTTTGGTGGTTTTCGCACCAAAGGGGTTTTTTTATCGTGCTTTTGGGGAAATTTTAGTTTGGCCCTGGGGGCGCTTAGCGTTTCTTGACTTAAAGGTAATCTGATAATGCAAACTGCGTTCGGAGTCTTAAGCGGAGGTTAGGTCAGGGCGGGCAAACTCTGGCTTCTTTTCTCCTAACTCTTTAGCCTCAGGGGGTTCCTCGCGTGATTCTTTGGGACCTAGGCGGGCTACCTTGACGGTCTTGGTTAAGCTCGCTGCGTAGCATGCTCGCGCCAGTTTTTGGTCCGCCATGATTTCTCCAACCCCGTGGGGTGTTGGGAACTTCATTGTGAGCTGTGCGGTAGACACTACAGCTCTGAGTTTGTTTAGGGACGGTCACCCTAGGATTGCATTGTATGCTGATGGTGCTGAGATGATGATGAAGTCTACATCAAGGCTCGTAACCTTTGGCAAGGTGCCCATTGTTGTTCGGGTGGTGATGATTCCTTCCGCTGGAACCTGGGCTCCTGAGAACCCTATGAGCGTGCTGGGGAAGGGCCTTAGGCTAGCCTCGTTCAACCCGAGCTTTCTGAAGGTGTCGAAGTAGAGAACGTCTGCTGAGGATCCTTGGTCGATCAAGACTCTCTTAACTTCATAGTTGACGATAATCGCGGTCACTACCATGGGGTCGTCGTGGACTGGTCCCTCTAGGTTAGGGAGGTCGAAGGTGATGGGGTCTCCCTTTGCCTCGCTCCTCTTCTTGTGCTTTGCAGCGTAATCGAGGACGAGTATGGGGCGTTCCATCCTCTTTTTGTTTTGCGGTAGCGAAGAGGTCCCTCGCTGTAGTCCGCTTGCTATGACGTTGATGACCCCGCGGGTAGGCGCTTGTCCGTCGGCTTCTCGGGGGTGCTCGGCATTGGCCCTGCTTTCTTCCTTGATGAACCTGCTGAGTTGTCCCTTTCGGATTAGGTCCTCGATCTGATCCTTCAGGTGGATGCAATCGTTGATTTCGTGTCCGTAATCCTTGTGGAGTTGGAAGTATTTAGACTTGTCTACCGACCTTCCCGTCTTACGTCTTTTGACCTGCGGGGGGAAATTGAGCATGTCGGAATGATAAATTTCTTCCAACACCCCAACGTGATATCTGTTGAGGGGAGTGTAGCTCGTGAACCGTCCTCGGGGAGGCGTCCGTGGTCGAGGTGGTGACCTCTTCCTACCGCTCTTTTCTTTGAGGGCTTGGTTCTCGGTTCCTGTCTTCTCTTTTTTCTTCTCTGCTCGTTCCATGTCGGCCCTACTTATCAGGAACTTCCTCATCTTGTCCTTAGCAATATGAGCGTTCTCCTCTGGAATGAACCATTTCGCACGGTCCATAAGTTCCTGTAAGGTGGAGACGGGGCACCTCTTCAGTTCCCCGTAGAACTGTGAGCATTGAAGACCCTGCTTTATGACAAAGATGGCGACGGCGTCCTGGAGGCCTTGAACTTCGAGCGGGAGCTTGGTGAAGCGGACCAAGAAGGCTTGCAGGGTTTCTCCTTCCTCCTGGTGGAAACCAATGAAGGAGTCTTCGTTTTTCTGGTATTCTTTGCTGTTGGCGAACTGTGTAAGGAAGTTCTAAGCCAGTTGTTCAAAGCTGTGGATCGAATTGGTGGGCAGCAAGGAGAACCATCTCAAGGCAGCTTCCTTCAGAGTTTATGAGAAGACCTGGCACTGTTGGCCGTCTGTCATACCCAGTATCGACATGGCCGAGTTGAAGGTGTTCAGGTGATCCCGCGGATCGATTTCTCCACCATAAGGTTCTATGTGGAAGGGCATTTTGAAACCCATGGGAACGTGCTCTTTCATGACTTACTGGGTGAAGGGGTGTCTCCTCTTTCCCTGGAAGTCGATCGCGGGCCACTGGTAGGCATTTGCATCACCGGCTGCGAACGGGTTGTAGGCTGCGGCCCATGGCATATGGAGGAAGGACCCTGGAGGGTAGTTTGGGACTGGTGATCGCGGATAGTTCATAATGGGTTGTGCTGCCTGTCCGGCGACCATGGTTGGTCCAGGTGGCATCACCGTTGGAGGTGGTGCCTCCGTCAGCGACAACCGTGCGAACTCCATTGGTAAGGTCCCAAATTGAATTACGGGCAAGCCGGTAGGGTCACCGGAGGTTCCTGCCGTCGCACCGTGTGGCGCTAAGGGTAGCTAAGTGCTCACATTTGCTGGGGTGAGGTTCCTGTCCTCTTCCCATCACTGTTGGCGTAGAGCTGCTACTTCTGCTTCGAGGCCGGTGATCTCAGCGTCCCGTGAGTTCCTTGCTGGCTCTGTCATATCTTGACCATCGGTTGTGTGGCAAGGGACGTGCGGCATGCCATACGGGTGTTGAGGGCAAGTTTCCTCTCTAGATGTCGGGTTCTGGATCGCGGTTTTCGTGATGGTTACATGCGTTATTGAGGAGCTCTGAGGCTGAGTTGCGTTTGATCTGCCTGCCTCGGTTATGATCGGTTCGACCATTCCCTGTCGATTCCTCGTGCTACGTTTCAGGGCGCTGGCGTCAGTCGTGGTTGCGAGGACGTTCGAGTCGGTCATGATGTATTATTTCCTGTATCTGTATTGAAGATCAAAACAAAAACAAGCACAGTTTTCTGAGCGTTAGGTGTATACTCCTACTCCCCGAAAAAGAAATGTCGTTTAGCGGCAGAGCGCGCAAGGCATTGTGGTCTGAATAAGACCGCGGTGGGCGCCACTGTAACTGTCATTTTTGGTTCAGACAATTGTAATTTGAAATTAGGATCGCAAGGGGTCTTAACCTTGGGGGACTTGTCCTTAGGTGATGCACCTAGGTGCCTACGTACCCTTCGGGAGGGATCAAAGTCCACGTAGTTCGTCATTGTGATGACTATCAGAGCCGTTAGGCAAGGCTGTTACCTGTATTGGGCCGTGTTCGGCTAAGACGTGCCTAAGGTACTCCGGGCAGGCGAGCCGCTCTTAGGAGGTTGCCTTAGTGGGAGAGAGCTGTGGTCTCTGAGGGCTGCTGGAAGCCTTGTAAACGGTGTGATCCAAGGAGGAGGTGAGCTGGTCGGAGGTTGGCCGGAATGGGGGGCCAATGACGGGGCTCAAGGTGCTAAAAGTACTTGCGAGGGGTATAAGAGGGTGCTCAGGTACCGAGAGAGTGTGGGATATCGGAGGTGATGTGCGATAATCCTTCAGGTTGTATGTAATTCTGTTGAGACTAGATTGCTTGCTTAGTCCCCCGAGTGAGGGTCTATTTATACTTGCGTGTGGGGAGATCGTGCTCGACCCACGACCTCGTGGGACGTGGGTTGCCCCACGAGTCTTGTGGAGATCCCATGTCTGGTTGAGGGGAGGCTCCGTGTGGTAACGTGGGCGAAGGCCACGTAACAGATGGATGAGTGGTGCCGCGTGTCTCCAGCGGGTGCTGGGGTCGTGCTTCTAGAACGTCAGTGCCACGTGTCCCTAGGCAGAATATTCCGTAGTTGCACCTTGTATAACGGAAGAGGAGATTTTGTAACATATTAGAGACGGCCCATTCTATGTCTATTTCGTCTCCAAAACACACACCAAAAGAAAAAATTCGGGCGATAAATTGTTTTAAGACGGATTATAGACATATTATAGATGAAAAGGATAGAGATGGAATAAATCCATGTCTAATTTCTGTCTCTGATAAATAAAAATTATATAACAAAAAATGGAATTTAGAGATGAAACAGTCACAAAATAAACATATAATAGCCACAGATTGTATTTCATCTATAATTTCTGTCTTTAATCTACATTTTTATTGTAGTGCTCTTTTCAATCAAAATATATAATTCAAGATATGGTCATAAAGATAAAACTAAATTTTGCTAAGATAATTTTTCTTTTGAGTCTTGGAGGAGATTAGTACCATCGCTTATGAACACCTGTCTTGTAAACTGAGTGGCATGTAAGCGAAAGATAATTAGCTTTGGTCCATTTGATTTCATCTTAGAGCCCCTGTCCACTTTTGACTTAAAATATTGCACTTTTTTTCTTCACATAGATAAATAAACCACAATTCTCTTATGTCCCATGATATAGGTTTTTTTTTTCTTTTTTTAAGAGAAGAAATATTCAAACATATCAGTAATTCGTATATAATATTGCACCTTTTTTCTTCTCTACATTCATTTCTTGCTATCTTCTGCGTTTTGGCTTTCATGAGCTTGAGGCCTATACTTGTACCTCTTAACAACGATGATATAGATAAAGAAGTTGATCAAGCTCACCAAAGAAAGGAACAAGTAAAAGAGGTTCAGATTGTTTCTATTAATATTATTCCGAACCAACCATTCTCCACTGTGAGTAATACAATGGTAATTTCTGTGTTTTAATGTAAAATTTGATCAATGAGATTCTTGTATGTGATGATTAGTGAAGTATGAATGAGGACACAGAGTTATAAAAATGAAATTGTATGAACTTGACATTCACACATTGATTGGGGAGACAATTAATTTCTCAGCACTGCTTACTTCTATTAGTAACGTATCTCTCTTATATTTTTCTGATCAGTATCGGAATTCATGGTAATTTGATAAAGGATCCGACTCTGTTTCTTAGATTTTTTTGCTATGGTTTAACGTTGTTGAGACATGCTTTTGGCCATTTGTTAGTTATGTTTAGGCAATGAAGTTTCACTCTTTACTCTAGAGTGATTTTAGAGACGGATAGAATCCGTGTCGAATCTGTCTCTGTTTTTGACAAAACGATGTCGTTACCTTGTATAACGGAAGAAGAGATTTTGTAACATATTAGAGACGGCCCATTCTATGTCTATTTCGTCTCTAAAACACACGCTAATTTCTTTTCCTCCCTCGCGCCAAAATTAAAAATTTGGGCGATATTTTTTTTTTGTGACGGATTATAAACATTACAGATGAAAAGGATAGAGATGGAATAAATCCATCTCTAATTTCCGTCTCTGATAAATAAAATTTATATAACAAAAAAATGGATTTTGGAGATGAAACAGTCACAAAATAAACACAGAATAGCCACGGATTGTATTTCATCTATAATTTCCGTCTCTGATTTGCATTTTCATTGTAGTGCTCTTTTTAATCAAAATATATAATTCAAGATATGGTCTTATAGATGAAACTAAATTCTGCTAAGATAATTTTTCTCTTGAGTAATGGAAGAGATTAGTACCATTGCTTATGAACACCTGTCTTGTAATCTGAGTGGCATGAAAGAAAAAGTAAATTAGCTTTGGTGCATTTGATTTCATGATAGAGCCTCTGTCCACTTTTGACTTGTAATATTGCACTTTTTTCTTCACATAGATATACAAACCACAATTCTCTTTTGTCCCATCATATAGATTTTATTTTTCTTTTTTTAAAGAAGAAAGGTACAAACATTTCACTAATTTATTTATAATATTTCACCCTTTTGTTCTTTTCTACATTCATTTCTTCGCATGTTCTGCATCTTGGATTTCAAGAACTCGAGGCCTGTACTTGTACCTCCTAACAACGATGAGATAGATAAAGAAGTTGATGAACCTAACAAAAGAAGGGAACAGGTAAAAGAGGTTCATATTGTTAATGTTAATGTTAATCTTATTCTCAACCAACCATTCTCCACTGTTAGTAATAGAATGGTAATTCTGTGTATTAATGTAAAGTTTCATCAATGAGATTCTTGTATGTGATGATTGGTGAAGTACAAATGAGGAGGATAGAGTTACAGAAATGACATTGTATGAAGTTGACATTCACACATTGATTGGGGAGACAGTTAATTTGGGAGCATTGTTTACTTCTATTAGTAACGTATCTCTCTTATATTTTTTTTATCAGTACTGGAATTATTGGTAATTTGATAAAGGATCCAACTCTGTTTATTGGATTTTTTTGCTATGGTTTAACATGCTGAGATATGCTTTTGGCCATTCATTAGTTATGTTTACGCGATGAAGTTTCACGCTTTACTCTAGAGTGATTTTAGAGACGGATAAAATCCGTGTCGAATCTGTCTCTGTCTTTCACAAAACGACGTCGTTACCTTGTATAACGGATGAGGAGATTTTGCACCATATTAAAGACGACCCATTCTGTGTCTATTTCATCTCCAAAACATGCGCCAATTTCTTTTCCTCCCTCGCGCCAAAAGAAAAAATTTGGGCGCTAATTTTTTTTTTTGGTGACGGATGATAGACATATTAGAGATGAAAAGAATAGAGATGGAATAAATCCATCTCCAATTTCCGTCTCTAATAAAGAAAAATTATATAACTTAAAAAGGGAATTAAGAGATGAAACAGTCTCAAAAAAACACAGAATAGCCACGGATTGTATTTCATCTATAATTTTCGTCTCTGATTTGTATTTTTCTTGTAGTGCTCTTATTAATCAAAATATATAATTCAAGATATGGTCATAAAGATGAAACTAAATTCTGCTAAAATAATTTTTCATTTGAGTCATTGAAGAGATTAGTACCATTGCTTATGAACATCTGTCTTGTAATCCGAGTGGCATGAAAGAAAACATGAATTAGCTTTGTTGTATTTGATTTCATCATAGAGCCTCTGTCCATTTTTGACTTATAATATTGTACTTTTTTTCGTCACATAGATAAACAAACCACAATTCTCTTTTGTCCCATCATGTTGATTTTTTTCTTTTTTTAAAGAAGAAAGGTACAAACATTTCACTAATTTATATATAATATTGCATCCTTTTTTCTTCTATACATTCATTTCTTCGCTTGTTCTGCATCTTGGATTTCAGGAGCTTGAGGCCTATACTTGTACCTCTTAACAACGATGAGATAGATATCTATTTTATCACTAATTTATATATAATATTGCATCCTTTTTTATATATATATAATATTGCATCCTTTTTTTCTTTTTTTTTAAGGAAGAAAGGTACAAACATTTGCGGAACATTAGCAGTTGATTGGTGAATTATTTTATCAACTACAAGTTAGCCGTGCTGCAGGAACAAAATCAAAAGAAGATTAGGAATAGTTATCTTATGAGATTAATGAACTTTCTAAGGATTTTTGAAGTAGTCAAAGTAGCTTCTTGACTACCATATATATTTGCAAACTTGTGATATTTTCGAAACTTTTTATGAGTATTTTGTATGATTTATATGAATATTGTGAATTTTTTTATACTGAAATTGTGTTTTCTAATGTATTACAATCCATAATATATATAAATTGTAATTATATCTAAAAAGTTGACCATTTAATATAGGAGAGAATAAACCCATTCTGCATAATTTAGAGACGGATGACCTAAAAAACTATGTCTAATGCATCTCTAAAATATACTAAAAATGCCTTTTAGAGACGAATGAACAAAAAAAAAAACCGTCACCAATGCGTCTCCAAAATGTTCTTGAAAAAAACATTAGAGACTCCAATTAAAGACGGAATATTCTGTCTCTAATTAGAGACGGATTAGAGACGACCGAAAACCAATCCGTCTCCAGTCCCTCCCTAATAACGTCACTATGGATTAGGCTTAGCGAAGGAATTATTCAAAATGGAGATAGAATGTTCCGTGGCTAATCTGAAAATAATTCGTCTGCGATCCGTCCCTATTGAATAGCCACGCATTTTTTTTGCCACGGCCACTCATCCGTCTCTAATTCTGAGTCTGACGAAATTAGAGACGGAATTTTCTTGTATTAGAGACGGATTTGTCCGTTTCTAATTAATGTTTTTCTTGTAGTGGATAATGAAGCTGATCAGTGGTTCAGATTGTTACTATTAATATTATTCCCAACGAACCATTCTCCACTGTTAGTAATACAATGGCAATTGTGTCTATTAATGTAAAGTTTGATCAATGAGAATCTTGAATGTGATGATTGGTGAAGTATGAATGAGCACTGCTTACTTCTATGAGTAACATATATCTCTTATATTTTTCTGATCAGTACCGGAGTTCATGGTAATTTGATAAAGGATCTGACTCTATTTCATGGATTTTTCTGGTATGGTTTAACTTTGTTGTGATATGGTTTTAGCCATTCATTAGTTATGTTTAGGTGATGAAGTTTCACGCTTTGCACTAGAGTGATTTTAGAGACGGATAAAATTCGTGTCGAATCTGTCTCTGTTTTTCACAAAACGATGTCGTTACCTTGTATAACGGAAGACGAGATTTTGTAACATATTAGAGACAGCCCATTATGTGTCTATTTTGTCTCCAAAATACGCGACAAATTTTTTTTCTACCTCGAGCCAAAAGAAAAAAGTTGGGCAACAATTTTTTTGTGACGGATTATAGTCATATTACAAATGAAAAGGATAGAGATGGAATAAATCCATCACTAATTTTTGTCTTTGATAAATAAAAATTATATAACAAATAATGGAATTTAGAGATGAAACAGACACAAAAGAAAAACAGAATAGCCACGGATTGTATTTCATTTATAATTTCCGTCTCTGATTTGCATTTTTATTGTAGTGCTCTTTTTAATCAAAATATATAATTCAAGATATGGTCATAAAGATAAAACTAAATTCTACTAAGATAATTTTTCTTTTGAGTCATGCAGTAGATTAGTACCACTGCTTATGAACACCTGTCATGTAAACTGAGTGGCATGTAAGAAAAAGAGAATTAGCTTTGGTGCATTTTATTTCATCATAGAGCCTCTGTCCACTTTTGACTTAAAATATTCCACTTTTTTTCTTCACATAGATAAATAAACCTTAATTCTCTTTTGTCCCATCATATAGATTTTTTTTTTCTTTTTTTAAAGAAGAAAGGTACAAACATTTCACTAATTTATATATAATATTGCACCTTTTTTCTTCTCTACATTAATTTCTTGGCATCTCTGCATTTTGGATTTCAGGAGCTTGAGGCCTATACTTGCACTTCTTAACAACGACGAGATAGATAAAGAAGTTGATCAAGCTCACCAATGAAAGGAACAAGTCAAAGAGGTTCAGATTGTTTCTATTAATATTACTCCCAACCAACCATTCTCCACTATTAGTAATACGATGATAATTGTGTGTATTAATGTAAAGTTTGATCATTGAGATTCTTGTATGTGGTGATTGGTGTGAAGCATGAATGAGGAGGACAGAGTTATAGAAATGGCATTGTACGAAGTTGACAATCACACATTGATTGGGGAGACAATAAATTTGTGAGCACTGCTTCTATTAGTAACGTATCTCTCTTATATTTTTCTGAACTATACTGAAATTTCTGGTAATTTGATAAATAATCCGACTCTGATTGTTGGATTTTTCTTCTTTGGATAGACTTTGCTGAGATATGCTTTTGGCCATTCGTTAGTTATGTTTAGGCGATGAAGTTTCCCGCTTTACTCTAGAATGATTTTAGAGACGGATAAAATATGTGTCGAATCTGTCTCTATTTTTCAAAAAACGATGCCGTTACCTTATATAACGGTAGAGGAGATTTTGTAGCATATTAGAGACAGCCCATTCTTGGTCTATTTCGTCTACAAAACACGTGCCAATTTCTTTTCCTCCCTCACGCCAAAAGAAAAAATTTGGGCGCTAATGTTTTTTTGTGATAGATTATACACATATTACAGATGAAAAGAATAGAGATGGAATAAATCCATCTATAATTTCTGTCTCTGATAAATAAAAATTATTTAACAAAAAAAGGGAATTTAGAGATGAAACAGTCTCAAAATAAACATGGAATAGCCACGGATTGTATTTCATCTACAATTTTCGTCTCTGATTTGCATTTTTCTTGTAGTGCCCTTATTAAACAAAATATATAATTCAAGATATGGTCATAAAGATGAAACTAAATTCTGCTAAAATAATTTTTCTTTTGAGTCATGGAAGAGATTAATACCAATGCTTAAGAACACCTGTCTTGTAAACTGAGTGGCATGTAAGAAAAAGAGAATTAGCTTTGGTGCCTATGATTTCATCAGAGAGCATCTGTCCACTTTTGACTTATAATATTGCAGTGTTTTTTCTTCACATTGATAAGTAAACCACAATTCTCTTTTGTCCCATCATATAGATTTTTTTTAAAAGAAGAAAGGTACAAACATTTCACTAATTTATATATAATATTTCACCTTTTTTCTTCTCTACATTCATTTCTTGGCATCTTCTGGATTTTGGATTTCAAGAGCTTGAGGCCTATACTTGTACCTCTTAACGATGAGATAGATAAAGAAGTTGATCAAGCTAACCAAAGAAAGGAACAAGTAAAAGAAGTTCAGATTGTTGCTATTAATATTATTCCCGACCAACCATTCTCCATTGTTAGTAATAGATTCGTAATTGTGTGTATTAATGTAAAGTTTGATCATTGAGATTCTTGTATGTGGTGATTGGTGAAGTATGAATGGGGAAGACAGAGTTATAGTAATGACATTGTATGAATTTGACAATCACACATTGATTGGAAAGACAGTTAATTTGTGAGCACTATTTACTTCTGTTAGTAACGTATCTCTCTTATATTTTTCTGATCAGTACTGGCATTCATGGTAATTTGATAAAGGATCTGACTATGATTGTTTGATTTTTCTGCTATGGTTTAACTTTGCTGAGATATGATTTTGGCCATTCGTTAGTTATGTTTAGGCGATAAAGTTTCACGCTTTACTCTAGAGTGATTTTAGTGACGGATAAAATATGTTTCGAATCTGCCTCTGTTTTTCACAAAATGATGCCGTTGGCTTTTTTAACAAATTAGAGACAGCCCATTCTGTGTCTATTTCGTCTCCAAACCACGCGCCAATTTCTTTTCCTCCCTCACGCCAAAAGAAAAATTTGGGCGCTATTTTTTTGTCTCTAATTTCTGTCTCTGATAAATAAAAATTATATAATAATAAAAGGGAATTTAGAGATGAAACAGTCACAAAATAAACACTGAATAGCCACAGATTGTATTCCATCTATAATTTCCATCTCTGATTTGCATTTTTCTTGTATAGTGCTCTTACTAATCAAAATATATAATTCAAGATATGATCATAAAGATGAAACTAAACTCTGCTAAGATAATTTTTCTTTTGAGTCATGGAAGAGATTAGTACCATTGCTTATGAACACCCGTCTTGTAAACTGAGTTGCATGTAAGAAAAAGAGAATTAGCTTTGGTGGCTATGATTTCTTCAGAGAGCAACAGTCCACTTTTGACTTATAATAATGCACTTTTTTTCTTCACATTGATAAATAAACCACAATTCTCTTTTGTCCCATCATATAGATTTTTTTTCTTTTTTTAAAGAAGAAAGGTTCGAACATTTCACTAATTTATATATAATATTTCACCTTTTGTCTTCTCTACATTCATTTCTTGGCATCTTCTGCATTTTGGATTTCAGAAGCTAGGGGCCTATACTTGTACCTCTTAACAACAATGAGATAGATAATGAAGTTGATCAAACTCACCAAAGAAAGGAACGAGTAAAAGAGGTTCAGATTGTTACTATTAATATTATTCCCAACCAACCATTCTCCACTGTTACTAATACAATGGGAATTGTGTGTATTAATATAAAGTTTGATTATTGAGATTCATGTATGTGGTGATTGGAGAAGTATAAATGGGGAGGAGAGAGTTATAGAAATGACATTGTATGAAGTTGACTATCACACATTGATTGGAAAGACAGTGAATTTGTGAGCACTGCTTACTTCTATTAGTAACGTATCTCTCTTATATTTTTTTAATTAGTACTGGAATTCTTGTTAATTTGATAAAGGATCTGACTATGATTATTGGATTTTTCTGCTATGGTTTAACTTTGTTGAGATATGCTTTTGGCCAATTGTTGGTTATGTTTAAGAGAGAAAGCTTCAAGCTTTACTCTAGATTGATTTTAGAGACGGATAAAATATGTGTCGAATATGTCTCTGTTTTTAACAAAATTATGCGGTTACCTTATATAACGGTAGAGGAGATTTTGTAACATATTAGAGACAGCCCATTCTGTGTCTATTTCATCTTCAAAACACACGACAATTTCTTTTCCTCCCTCGCGCCAGAAGAAAATTTTGGGCACTATTTTTTTATGACGGATTATAGACATATTAGTGATGGAATAAATCCATCTGTAATTTTTGTATCTGATAAATAAAAATTATATAAGAAAAAAAGGGAATTTAGAAATGAAACAGTCACAAAATAAATGCAGAATAGCCAAGGATTGTATTTCATCTATAATTTCCATCTCTAATTTGCATTTTTCTAGTAGTGCTCTTATTAATCAAAATATGTAATTCAAGAAAAGGTCATAAAGATGAAACTAAATTCTTCTAAGATAATTTTTCTTTTGAGTCATTGAAGAGATTTGTACCATTGCTTATGAACACCTGTCTTGTAAACTAAGTGGCATGTAAGAAAAAGAGAATTAGCTTTGGGGCCTTTGATTTCATCATAGAGCCTCTGTCCACTTTTGACTTATAATATTGCACTTTTTTTCTTCACATAGATAAATAAACCACAATTCTCTTTTGTCCCATCATATAGATTTTTTTTTTCTTTGTCTACGGAAGAAAGGTATAAACATTTTGTTAGCAATTTTCTGTAGGTGGACTTACATATTATTATTATTTGTACATAATGGGCTATTGAATATTTAATATAATTAGCCTATTAATTAATTGATCTCTGAAGGATATTTTATTGGGCTAATTATATGTATTTTGTGGAGTCCGGGCTTAATGTATAGAAACCTATCAGTCCAACCTTGTTGATGGGCCGATGTGATTTTGGGCTGGATACTTATTAGGGTTGTGGTTCCCTAAGGTGGGATAGTTATTTGTGAGTGGCTATATATATTCACATTAGGTCACTTTTGCATCCATCTTGTGAAAGACTTCTGACGACTATCTCAGACCTTGGAAGAAATCAACCCGCCTTCGTGTTCGTTACTGATGGATCAAGGTAGGTTCCTTTCTCTCATTCTTTGTGATTAATTCTTGGGGTTATATCTTTGTTTAGATCTATGAATTTACAATCTTTACACTTCCGCCTTTTGGTTCATAGAATTCTTTAGTGTTTATGAATTCTTTCTTTGATTTGATATTGTAAATTACCTTCAAGTGGTATCAGAGCCAGGTTGTTTTACAAAGATTAACTTCAAAATAATCACAATTATTTTTTATATATACTTGTGATTGGATCAACATGAAAGCATTTTGGTTTCATATGGATCAAAGTTTCTTAAATCTGATTTCATGGTGTTTGATTATATGAAATTGGGTTGATTTTCGGATGGTTCCATTGTATTAATTATATATATTATATATAATTTATTCATTCAATCTTAAGTCTTATATACGTGGATGAACTTTTATTTTGGGCAATATGGTTTCTTTTATTGATATATATATATATATATATATATATATATATATATATATATATATATATATATATAATCAATTTTGAAACTGGATCAAGCAGTTTGATTTTGCTATTGATGATATGAAATCGTCATTTTTTGTTTTTTCGATTTTCAGAAACCTTTTTTATAATATTGTATATATATATTGGTAAATTAAATGGATGAAGTTACAAATTTTTTTTGTTGGTTTCTTCATCTTCCAGCAACTTATATTTATATTTATATATATATATATATGAATGATATTCATCCATTCAATTGCATCAATTTTTTTTGATGATATGATTATGTATGGATAAATATTCATGAGTTCAATTCCTTTTGAATTTCGGATCAAGATAAGCGTTCTGCATCATCAATTTACTATGGAAGTTACATTCAATTTTGGTTTCTTCATGTATATATATATACATAAAATTTGATGATGGGTTAAAGTTGCACCTCAAGTTATTTGTGCAGTTTGTTTATTGGTGGATAGTTATCAATGATTGAATTATTAATATATTTGTATATTTATTAATTATTTTGACTTTTATTTTTTAAATATAAAATTTATTTATATTTCTTGTTTTAAAATTAATATTTTTTATAATATGCTACTAAAGTAGTCTGTTATATAAAATTTATTATTATTTTTAATACAAGAAATAGGTTATATCTATGCGAAATAATTATCCCAAAGGAATTTATTTTGGCCAGATTATGGAAAATCATGAATTGATTAATTTTAGGAAAATCATGCTAGTAATATGTTGGACCAAAGAAAAATATATTGCTATGCCAACTTGGTAATTAATCTATATTCTTGATTTATTTATGAGTGTGTCATTTATATGTTGTTATTAATTGTCCAAAGACTTAATCGTAATGATATGTTAGGCAACTCAATTAATGTCCGTTTATTTTTTTTTTCTGATTATGAGTAAATACTTTGGCTATATATTTGCACATGTTTTGGTTATATGTGAGATTAATGTATGTTTTCTGCTTTATTTAGTTATTGGTTTGTCTGCTCCTTTAAATGGAATACCTGTGCTGAATGGGACAAATTTTAAGAATTGGAAAGAGCGCTTTATTATCGTGCTTGGTTGCTTAGATCTTGACCATGCCTTCATACTAGATCGCCCAGCAGCTCTCACTGATGGCAGTTCTAATGTTGATAGAATTGCATATGAGAAATGGGAGCGATCTAACCGCATGTGTGTCATGATCATGCAACATTCTATTCTATAATCCTTGAGGGGAGGCATTTCAGAGGATTCTGAAGCTAAGGGTTTCCTGAAGTAAATCTCTGACTGATTCGCCAGAAACGAAAAGGTCGAGACAAGCACTTCATTATCCAAGCTTGTCTCAATGAGATATAAAGGCAAAGGAAACATTAGGGAGTACATCATGGAGATCTCCAACCTTGTTACAAGGTTGGAATTGTCTGATGACTTTCTAGTGCACTTGGTTTTGAACTCACTTCCTGCACAATTTGATCAATTCAAGGTTTCCTACAATACCCAAAAGGAAAAGTGGAGCCTTAATGAATTGATTGCTCAGTGTGTGCAAGAGGAAGAGAGGCATAAGCAAAACAAGGTTGAAAGTGCTCACCTAGCATCATCCTCTGGTGTTAAAGCCTCAAATAAGAGGAAAAGGAACGAGAAAGGAACTACAAATAAAGGGAAATCCAGTCAAAATGTCCAGAAGAAATAGGATACCGGTCCTACATGTTTCTTTTGCAGAAAGCATGGGCATGTTAAGAAGGATTGTTCCAAGTTTGCCGCTTGGCGAGTAAAGAATGGTACGCTTCTAAACTTCGTTTGTTATGAAGTTGATTTGGCTGTTGTACCTATTGACACTTGGTGGGTAGATTCAGGTTCTACTATTGTAATAACCCAGTACTATGTGGCATTTAGAGAATTAATTTAGTATAAAATAAGTCACCTAAATAAATAATTTTGAGGTCTAAATGATTTAATTGGGAGCTTTTGTTATTCTTATAAAACTTTTGGAGACCAAAAAGACTAATTTTATATACCCAAAATAATCCTATATGCATTTTTTTTCTTTTTTTCTCTTTCCTTCCTTTTTCTCTTTTTCTTCCTTCTCTTTTCTCTTCCTCTAGAACCTTCCGCCACTTCCCCTCTATATCTCTTTCTCTCAATGTCTCATTCTCATTCACACAAAAGAAAACTCCACCTCTCTCTCTCTCGTCGGATTTTCACCGTCACCACCACGCCGTCGCCAATCATCGCAGGTCGTCGGCCACCGCTCTCTCTCTCTCTCTCTCTCTTCATTTTCTCATCTCTCAAGGTTCCTCCCTCTCTCTCTCTCTCTCATCAATGCATCTCTTTTCTTCTTTATGCATATTTTGGAAAATAATCATGGAAAGGGGGTTAAGTTGAATCTCATTTTTCTTCTTCATCGGGATGAATATACTAAGATGCTTGAAAGTTGATTAAGTGCTTGGATCTAGACTTAGAAGATCATTTTGAAGCTTTTTCCATGAATTGGGAAATTTCAAGGATTTTCTAAAACTGATGGGGTGGTTATGAAATTCTTAAATTTTGGGGTAGGTTGCTATAGATGATGGGAATAGTAGGATAGAGATGAAAAATGGAAGAAATAGATGGAAAACAATGATATTTTTAGAAAAGGGACTAAACTGAACTGTTCGAAAATTATGTGTAATAAACGAAATTTCCATAAAGTTTGCTCATTTTAACATTTAATTCCAAGGAGTCTCTCATGTAAATTAGGAAAATTTTAGAGACCTTTAGGAGCTACTTTCAAAACTAAAAATGTTTCAGGGACTAAACTGCAAACTTTAGCGATTCTGTGTAATATTTGTAAATGCATAAATCTGAATTTTAGAATAGTGTGGGTCTCAATAGTTTGCCAAAAAAAGAAGAAGAATGATTTTTGGTAAAGATTAGACGTGTTTAAATTCATCTTTGAAAGTAAGATAGTGTTAGAAATTTAAATAAAAATAGTATTAAAAGTAAGGATTACAGCGTAAATCTACAAGTTCTAAACCCTTTTGGATTTATAAATGGTAAATGGATGTTAAGAAGAAATTGGTGAGAGCTTGAATAAGGACATTGGTGGTTTATTAGAATATGAAAATGGCATTCTATAATGTTTACAATCTAATTTAGTTGATGGAATTGGAAATTTTTATAAATTTTAAAAGTAGTGACCAATTTACTATTTTCAATTTGAGATCTTTATATTGATGAGAGGGACAATATATCTATAGGTATTCGGAAGGTTTCAATGATGCTACGAGACCTTGCGTAGCATAAAAGAGACTTTACACTCAAACTCGGTATCACAGTGAGTAGATGATACGCGTTATAACGCGTTTTCTTGCTTTCCATATATCTAGCCCTTCTCATTATCGTTCATTTCATTGTATTATATCTGCGTGGCCTTGGGACAAGCCATCTGATAAGTTATTTTCCTTTGAAAAAGTGATTGCTTTCGATATGATATATCTTATTTATATATTATTATAAAGGATAGAAATTTATGATTGAAAGTTACGAGTTTATTGTGATAACATAATTTAACAACTTGTCATAAAGTAATTATTTATCTATGTTCTTTTAATCTTTTTATTCAAATTGATCTACGTGGATGAGATATACTTGAAACATAAACTACTTGGAGATTTTACTGATTGATATGTTTAATGGGAGGAAATCTTTCTAGAACACTGGTGCTATAGCTGTATCTGTAGCCCTATGCGCGTGTAGGTGTAAACCTCAGCTAGCAGAGGTCAGGTGATGCTAGCCCCGTGTGCGGCCACACACGTGGAGTGTATGTGTATTATATGGAGGGTTTGGGGCCACGTAAAGGAGTTGTGGCCGGAGTTATGTGGTTGTATCATTATGGTGTTGAGGAGGGATGAAATTTGGAGGGTATATGAAATGTTCTGTGAGATGTTTCTCCCATAAAACTTGATTTTGATGTAGTTGGAAACCTCAATTTAGTTTATATATATTATTTGAGGTACTCAATATTTTTAAGGCCTTATTTAATTTATTGAAATCATTTTCAAGATATTTTCTGATTTGATATATCTATATTGCCCCATTTCAAGTAAAATATTGAAATGGCTTGTGAACTCGCCTTGATTTTGACATTATAAATTTTATTTTCTTTATCGGAAAACACTCGTGCCTTGGCTTGTCCTGCATCAGTTGTAGCGTGTGTTATCTGCTCACTGAGTTGTAAAACTCACCCCTCATTTCATTTTTCAGCTACAGGTGTAACTTTGACCCATCTCGCTCAGTGTAGTTCGGGCATATGTGTTCTTGGTGAGCCTGCTTTTGTCCGTGGGCTATAATATATTTTGATTCCTTTCCAACCAATGTTTTGCCTCTAGCAAGCTCCAATGGTCACAGGCTGGATTCTCGGTATTCTTTTGTTGTATTTTTATTGAGGGTATATTAGTTTTGAATTGACTGAGAACAAAGTTCTCTAATAGAAATATTGGGTTGATTATTAGTATGTTGAGTTGTTGGGAAATATTTTAATTTTAGGAGATACTCTGGCGAATTTTTCATTAGGGATCCCTTGTGCTTTGATATGGGGATACCAAAAACTGTGATGTAGATGTTTTGTTGTTCGGGCTTACCGGATCATAGGGTTTTTCTTGAATTCGGTGCCGATCACTTCCCTTTTATTTTTGGGGGGTGTGACAACTGCTCACATTAGTGTTTCTATGCAGGGCTGCCTAAGGAGTCAGATGCCAAATGATGCTGAAAGATACATCTATGTTGGAAATGGCAATCGAGTAGCTGTTAAAGCCATAGGAGACTTTAGGATTCATTTCTCTAATGGCTTGTATTTGGATTTAGAAGATACTTTTGTTGTACTGTCGTTCAGACGTAACCTTATTTCTATTTCTTGTTTGGACAACTCTGGTTATATTTGTTCATTTGGAAATGGGATTATTAGTATTTCTTTAAATTCAAATATTATTGCTAATGATACTTTAGTTGATAGACTTTATAAGCTTGATAATAATTATACTGATAGTAATGTTAATCTGCATATTATTAATTATGGTACTAAAAGAAACTTAACTGATGAGAATTCCCTTATGTTATGGCATAAGCGTCTGGGGCATATTTCTAAACAGAGAATGCAAAGACTTATGTCAGATGGAATTCTTGATACCCTTGATCTATCAAACTTTGATGTGTGTATTGAATGTATTAATGGTAAAAGGACAAATGTAAGAAAAACAGGTGCAAATAGAAGTAGTGATCATTTAGAGTTGATTCATACAGATGTATGTGGACCGTTCCCTACAGCTGCCTGGAATGGTCAAACATACTTTGTCAATTTTATTGATGAATACTCTCGTTATGGTTACTTGTACCTAATTCATCAAAAATCTCAGGTATTGGATATGTTTAAGATTTTCAAAGCTGAAGTTGAAAACCAATCAAGCAAGAAAATCAAGGCTGTCAGATCTGACCGTGGTGGAGAATACTACGGTAGATATGATGGATCAGGTGAACAACGTCCAGGGCCTTTTGCCCGTTTTCTCATGGAGTGTGGGATTGTTCTTCAATACACCATGCCATGGACTCCTAGTCAAAATGGTGTAGCTGAGAGGCGAAACCGCACGCTTAAGGACATGGTAAGAAGCATGATTAGCCATTCCTCCTTACCAGATTCCCTTTGGGGAGAAGCACTTAAGACTGCAATTTACATTCTGAACAGAGTACCTATTAAGGCAGTTACTAAAACCCCATACGAGATGTGGACAAGTAAGAAGCCTTGTATTGGGAACTTACATGTCTGGGGCTGTCCAGCTGAGGCTAGGCCTTATAAACCTTTTGAAAAGAAGCTGGATTCAAGGACAGTAAGTTGTTTCTTTGTAGGATATTCTGAGAGGTCGAAAGGATACAAGTTTTATGACGCTTCGAACCATTCTTTTTTTGAGACTAGGAATGCCAAGTTTATTGAGGATGTTGGTCCTAGTGGGAGTGGAAATCCCAGAGAGGTTACATTTGAAGAGGAATATCTAACTATTCCATCTACAGTCACAGTTGACATTGATCAGGTAGTTTTACCTAGCATTGTTCCAGCTGTGAATGAGGATCCTGTAGAAGATGTAACTGAACCTGAGTTTACTCCTATAGAGATACATGAACATCATTATGATGATGATGCTCCTCAACACCCTCAAGAGCAAGTGCTTTTAAGGCGATCTGTTAGAGAAAAGAAGAAGGCAATATCCGATGATTATGTTGTCTATTTTCAAGAGCAAGATTTTGATATGGGACTAGAGGATGATCCTATCATCGTCAGTCAAGCAAAATCTAGTTCAAACTCTGACAAATGGATTGCAGCCATGAAGGATGAGATGAAATCAATGGCTGACAACGACGTTTGGGATTTAATAGAGTTACTAGAAGGTGTGAAACTCATTGGTTGCAAATAGATATTTAAAACCAAGAGGGATTCAAATGGTAACATCGAAAGATATAAAGCACGCCTAGTTGCCAAAGGTTTTACTCAAAAGGAAGGCATTGATTTTAAAGAGACTTTTTCTCCAGTTTCTACAAAGGACTCATTTAGAATCGTTATGGCACTTGTGGCCCACTTTGACTTGGAATTACATCAAATGGATGTAAAAACAACATTTCTCAATGGTGACATTAAGGAAACTATATACATGGTGCAACCAGAGAATTTTAAGTCTCCTGACTCAAAGTACCTTGTGTGTAGGCTAAAAAAGTCACTTTATGGGTTGAAACAGGCGTCTCGTCAATGGTATCAGAAATTTGATGATATAGTGTCCTCATTTGGTTTTAAAGAGAACATTGTAGATCAATGTATATACCCCAAGGTTAGTGGGAGCAGGTTCATTATACTTGTTCTGTATGACAATGACATATTACTTGCTAGCAGTTGTGTAGATCTTTTGCGTGAAACTAAGGACTTCCTCTCAAGGAAATTTGAGATGAAGGATCTTGGTGAGACATCCTATGTTCTGGGTATAAAGATCCATAAGGATCGGTCCAGATACACTTTAGGATTATCGCAAAAGGGATATATTGAGAAAGTTCTAGCTCGATTTGGCATGCAAAACTGTGCACCTGGAGACACTCCTGTGTCTAAAGGTGATAAGTACAGTTCAATGCAATGTCCAAGCACTGACTTAGAGATAAAGGAGATGGAGAAAATCCCATATGCATCAACTGTGGGAAGTCTCATGTATGCACAGGTATGTACGCGTCCAGATCTTGCGTACATTGTTGGAGTACTTGGCAGATTTCTCAAAAACCCAGGCTTAGTACATTGGAAAACTGTTAAGCGGGTTATGAGGTACTTGTAGAAAAGGAAGGATTTGATGCTCACATATAGGAGAACTGATCACCTTGAGGTGATAGGTTACTCTGATGTTCATTTTGTTGGATGCTTAGATAGCGGGAAGTCTACTTCGGGCTATGTCTACATGATAGCTGAAGGAGCTATCTCCTGGAAAAGTGTTAAACAGACACTTGTAGCTTCTTCAACCATGGAGGCAGAATTCGTAGCTTGCTATGAAGCATCAAATCATGGGATATGGCTATGAAATTTTATCACTGGCTTATGTGTTGTAAGCAACATTGATAGGCCAATGAGGATATACTGTGATAATAAGGCCGATGAGCTATATTCTAAGAACAACAGGAGCTCATCAAAGTCTAAACACATTGATATTAAGTTCCCGGTTGTGAAAGATAGAGTTCGGAGTGGCATTGTGTCTATAGAACACATAAGTGGGGATTCTATGTTAGCGGATCCGTTTACCAACGGTTTACCACCCAAGGTATTTCACGAGCATGTAGCTCATATGGGAGTTGTCTTATTCATTGGTTAGACAATGTTTTAAGAATCCTATTTATATTTACTTCTTTTTTTGTGTTTATGGACATGTTTCATTATTCTGTATAGACTTAATGGTAATATTCATGAATATTGTTGGTTCATTTCTGTGCACTCTGACATAAAGTTTGACTTTCAATTGAGATTTGCATCAAAGTTTGAAAGCTGTTTGGACTCTTTGAGTCATTAGTAGGGACCAGTTGAAAACAGGCATGAATGAGATCACTTGCATGTAGTTTTCATGCTACGCATCCAGACTATGTCATTAGTTTTTTTTAGTATTGTAATATAGTTGGGCTTAGTTGATGTTATAAACGAAAGTATGGCCTTTTCCTTTGCTAATAAGACTGATGGACCAGATTGTTTCAGTTTTTATTTGATAGCCATTTCATGCGCGAACTTAAGTTTTATTATGTACAAACTTCATAATAATATGTAGTCCAAGTGGGAGATTGTTAGCAATTTTATGTAGGTGGACTTACATATTAATATTATTTGTACATAATGGGCTATTGAATATTTAATATACTTAGCCTATTAATTAATTGATCTCTGAAGGATATTTTATTGGGCTAATTATATGTATTTTGTGGAGTCTGGGCTTAATGTGTAGAAACCTATCAGTCCAACTTTGTTGATGGGCCGAGGTGGTTTTGGGTTGGATACTTATTAGGGTTGTGGTTCCACAAGGTGGGGTAGTTATTTGTGAGTGGCTATATATATTCACATTAGGTCACTTTTGCATCCATCTTGTGAAAGACTTCTGATGGCTATCTCTGTCACGACCCCCGTTCGGGGAGCACGCGACCGGCACAGACCGAAGGTGGGACCCCCGGTCTGTAAGCCTACTATCCTAGAACTTAACTAATCATGCATGAATCATATATCAATATGAAAACTATAATTCTTACAAATCATAACAAACCTTTATATACGCAAATGATCCTGCCTCTAGACTAATGGAACTGACATCTAGTTTATTACAATAACATTTAGAAAATACAAATCATACTAACACCCACATGAACAAAAATGCGGGTCTTGGTAGTTAAATCATTGCTTAGGCGAGGCCTGTCACTTGTCCTTAACCTGTCTGAAAAAATGTTAACAACGAGGGGTGAGTCATACGATTCAGTGAGAGACTAACCCATCATAGGCGTAGTAGCGGGCACCACTACGACAGGGGAAGCGTGACAATCACAATTCACATGCAAACTATATTAAAACAATCACATGTCAGCATATCATAGATATAACTTTCACCTCATTCACAAATACACATGGTACAATTCTTATACATCCATCTTGAAACATAATTGCCAACAATGCACAAGTCTCCAATCACACAATGGAGATTTCAACCCAGAACTATTACTGTTACAACGCAATCAACCACATCATATCCCAATTCAGTCCAAACAAATCCAATCTTAATCAATTCCTCACAATTCATGGGCGGGAGTGTTGGCCAAATAGACTTAACTTCTTGAACACTTTAGTACGAAATAAGAAGAGAGTTTTAAAAGCATTGTTTTAAAGAAATGATTTCAGGCTTTACACTCGTCGTTTAATACAGTACCCAAAGGTTTATTCATGTTGGGCCCCGCACAAAAATATAAAGAAAGGAGAAAGAAGGACGCACAAAAATTTTAACGTGTTTCGGTGCCTCAAGACCTACTACCACGACCCCAACTGGGACAAGCTTTACTACTTGTAATTTTTGAACGGAAAAATTACAAACCCTCCTCAATACATAAAAATACCCAATACACCCAATGGTTATAGGCTAGTATTCTTATGTGTGTTGGAACCTATATAACTCACACCTATTTATATAATCTCCTCACCCACTCACTCCACACACCCCAACAATGTGGGAATTTGAATTACACACACAACAATTCAGTCATGCAAAAATATTTAAGGAAAAATAATGTAAAGTATAGTTAAATAAGTTTCAATAAAGGAAAAAAGGTTGGAAAAATACCTCCGGGTTTTAAATAAAACAATTTTTAAAATTTTGTTTGAAACTCAAAAAAATGAACATTTGGGAAATACTCATACTACCTTAAGGAAATTACGTCGAATAGAGGTAGTCCTTGAAAATCTTGTATATTAACTTTAAACATGACAATTATATAAATTTTCATCTTGTAAAGTTTCCTAATGAAAATGAATACTTACTTTCGAAATCACTATATGACCAACATCCCCTTATCATATCTAAACTTATCATAGCAATAGGGGGAGAACATGGTTCAGACCCTCTACTTCCTATGCTCCCCCTTCATATCAAACAAATGACCCTCTTGCATAAGGATCCAAACCAAACGTACAAATTATTGTTTGAGCCCACTCGTTTGCTACCCACCAGGCCACATGGAAGTCATAACACGACATCTCAAACTTGGCCATTCAACAAGGGCAGGCACATGGTTCAACCCAGTTACTTCCCATGACTTGCGTACCTTGCCATATTTAAAGGTCGGGTACATGGTTCACCCTCGGTCCTTCCCATGTCTTTCATCCCTTTTCATATGCACACACATCCATAAGGTCGGGCACATGGTTCGTTCATGATACTTCCCATGTCCTTCATCCCTTTACAATCATAATCTCAATCATAAAAGTAAAGTCAAAGGGGTCCACACCCAAACTCATTCAAATTCCAATCATAATGACAAACAAGCCTCATTGGTCAATTCATAGAGGTTCACATTATAAAACCACAATTCAATTATAAGTCAATTCATATCCATACATAGATCATATCAAGGGTCTATATACCACATTAGCTCAGTCACATTAATTCTCATTTACCATAATCATCTAACTCTAGATCAAGTCTCATGACCAATCAAATTCATTCACAATCCATAATTTACATTCACATCCAATCATATACAAATCAACCAAATTCTCATACCATATAATTCATATATTTCAAACATCCCATAAAGGGCTAAGATAAGAAAGTCACTCACCTTAGCCGCTTCACTTAGCATTCCCTTTGGGCACTCTCGTCTCCAAGGAAGTACTTGAACCCTATCACATACAACCAATTCAATCCATATAAAATTTCATACAATTTCCTAGTTTCTCTAGTTATGATTTCTTACACTTATCCAACCCCAAGTTCATTTACTTAGACTATGGTCATCATTTGGTGTTCTTTTTAGATTCAACACAATTTAATACATAATTAATTAATTTTATAACCTTCTTCACTCTCCAAGCTCCATTAATGGAAATTTTGCCAAATATGGGAAGTTCTAACTTTCACCAAGGGTTCACATACCACCAAACTAACCATTGGGCATCATTTCAAATCATTTAAAATATTCATACATATAATTTAGAGTTCATACACAACAACAATTCTAATGAAATCCACGAATCTTTCAAAAAATGGCAAAAATCGCACCTTAGGGTTCCTAGAGCAAAAACAACCATATAGTTCATGATTTGTGTGTTCTCTACATCCTAAAAGAGTTTTAGGGTGATATAATATCAACTAGTAACTCATTCCCAACAAGAAAATCATGATTTAAGAAGTGGAGGCATGATTTTAGAGCTTACCCTCAAGAAATCCGAATTTGGGGATTTAGAAGAGTTGTCCAAGCTCTATGGTGCTCCAAGATGCTAGGTGAAACTTGAGTGATCCTTGAATTGATGAGGAGAAGCAAAGAAATTGATTGAAAGTAATAGGTCTTTTTTTTCTTTTAACCTAAGAGAGAATTGAGATGAAGAGGAAGAAGAAGATGGAGGATAAGAAGGGGTATGCGTGTGCTGCTGGAGAAAGAAAACAAGGGTTCTTAAATTGGATTTAGGACTTAAGGGCCTTTTGGACATTTGACAACTTTTGGGGAATGGTGAAATAGAGTTTTAATTGGACTTTCTTATCTAGATTTATTTGTGGGTAAGAATAGCAAAATTTAGAAATTTTTGGGTAATCATAGGCCAATTAAAAATATTTGTCACTGAGTCTCTAGCAGATGAGAATTTTCTACAAAATACAATTTTTATTTTTGAAAAATTCGCAAATTTAAACTATTAATTCATATGATTCATATTTAACCCAATTTATATTTTTCTATTTGAATTTATTATTTATTTTAATTTTTTAAGTTCTCAAATCTAAAGCAATTAAAATCTTAATAATAACCTAAAAAATCTTATTTCATTCCAAAAAAATTATTTTTATTTTATTTAGTCAAAATGTCCAACCTCAACATCAAAATTCTATCAATTTCATATTATCCCATCATTTCTTAATTAGGATTATTTATCTATTTATTTACTTGTTTATATATTATTTATTTGTTTTTTTTACATTCCAACTCCAAATGATGACCATTCTAAGTCTTACTATATATTTGACTTGATTCCAAAAATACCCCTCGGGTATTACAATCTCACACATTGGAAGAAACCAACCCGTCTTCGTGTTCGTTACTGATGGATCAAGGTAGGTTCCTTTCTCTCATTCTTTGTGATTAATTCTTGGGGTTATATCTTTGTTTAGATCTATGAATTTACAATCTTCACGCTTCCGCCTTTTGGTTCAGAGAATTCTTTAGTGTTTATTAATTCTTTCTTTGATTTGATATTGTAAATTCCCTTCACATTTCATTTATTTATATATAATATTGCACCTTTTTCTTCATGGGGCCGGGTCTGGGGATCTAAGTATTCGATGGGTCCGGGGACAAGTATCAAATTTCATACCCAGCCAGAGAGGGGTCCGGGGATGGGAAAAATATTGACTACCGGGGCCGGGGCCGGGGAATGCAGTATCCTACCCAAACCCTACCCATTGCCATCCTTGAAAGAAAAAATAAACAATTATATATGATTTGAATAGACATCACTTAATAAACAATTATGTATGATTTGAACAGACATCATCTTCCAATAAGATCTCCAAAAAGACCTGTTACAAGCCTCAAAAACTTTCTAATCGAGTAGTCTGTGTGCAAACACAAGCCAAACAGATTTATCTCTAGTCACCCACTTGAGCCTTAAATAGGTAAACCCAAGGGTAAGGATAATTTCTGAAGTATTGTCTAATTTTATTAATTTATGACCTCCCTTATATTATGAATACTACGAGAATCTAATAAGCCAAAAGGGCTTATACAATAAATAAATAAAGATTCTCTAATACATGCTTGTAATTCCATAATATTCTCTCTTATATACACGTGGCACCAATCTTTTAGAACCGCGATCGGACTTCGGATTAGTGACACGAGGCACCACTAGATGGCCTCGTTCATGTTCCATACCCGCGATTATCCCAGACTCTCTCGTAAGAGAGACGTGGGAGGATATCACGAACATGGGACGAGCACGACCCATAGGAACATCGGGTTACCATGTTTCTCCCTTCACCAAGTATAAATACCTCTCACTTTGAGAACTCAAACAAGTCTGATCAACGATACTCAGAGCTCACTTACTCTCTTACTCGCTTAATACTTAGAGACCCCTATTCTCTTAACCTTCACTCATATCACATTTACCTCCAACAGGTGGCTCGCTCGCCCGGAGCATACTACACGTCCTAGCCGCACACGATGACCACAGGTAAGCTTCCTGCCTAACGACTCCCGTGGATGTTTTCTCTTCGAACTACGTGGACTTTGATCCCTTAACAAGGGTATGTAGGCACCTAGGTCATCACCAAAGGACAAGTCCCCCATGGTTACGACCCCTTGTGGTCCTTATTTTCAATTATGAATTGTCTGAACAAAAAATGACAGTTACATTGGTGCCCACCGCGGTTTTTCTCAGACCACAATACCTTGCGCATTCTGCCGCTAAATGACATTTCTTTTTCGGGGAGTAGGAGTATATAGTTAACACTTAGAAACCCATTTCTTTAGTTTGAATCCTCCAACAGGTAACTTTCATGAATGGCTGACGCGAGCGCACCCACTTCCATGAGTGACGCAAGTGTTCCGAGGCGTAGCACGCAAAACAGACAGGGAACAACTGACGCCAACACTACCATAACGGAGTCAGGAACTTCGATCACAAGTTAGCCACAAAACGCCACAGCGTCCCAAGTGACTAACACAGAAAACATTTACCGAACACCAGCAACCAGGGAAGAAATATGCTCTCAGATCTCATGCCCACCTGGTAGCAGCCAAGGACTAGTAAACCCACCAAGAACAACTGCTCATGAAAACAAAATAGAACGACTATAATTCGAGATAGCATAGATGCATCAACACGAACGAGAAATGTACGGAAGACCCCCTCAAGTGAAACAAGCCCAAGCAAACGCAAGCGTCCAGATGCCAATAACATTGAACGGCGCACCAACCCTCACAAGTCCATCAAACGTATTAGCACAAGGAACAACCAATCCTTGATAGGCGCCCATACAATTCGGGAATCTACCAATGGAGTCCGCTCGACTATCGCTCACTGCATCGCCTCCACCGCCAATTATCCAACCAGGACCAACAGTGGTCGCTGGACAAACAATTCTCCCACCTTCTGACTATCCGCAGTCCCCTGTCCCAAACTATCTGCCAGGCTCTTACCTGCACATACCATAGGCAGACGCTTATAACCCATATGTCCCCTATGGGGCATCCACGGTATACCCAGGTCAATATCACTGGCCCAGATTCGATTTCCAAGGGAGAGGGTGACACCCCTTTACCCAGCGAGTCATGAATCAGCACGTCCCCATGGGACTCAAGATGTCTTTCCACATAGAACCCTATGGAAGAGATACCGACCCACGGAACCACCTCAACACCTTCAACTCAGCAATGTCGATACTTGGCATGACTGACGAGTAACAATGCCGAGTATTCTCATATACCCTGAAAGAAGCAGCTCAAAGATAGTTCTTACTACTGCCTACGAACTCGATTCACAGTTTTGAGCAGCTAGGTCAAAAATTCCTCACTCAGTTCGCCAACAGCAAAGAATATCAAAAGAATGAAGACTCCTTATAGGTTTCCACCAAGAAGAAGGAGAAACATTGCAAGTCTTCCTAGCGCAATTCACTAAGCTCTCGCTCCATGTTAGAGGCCTCCAAGATACAGCAGCCATCTTCATTATTAAGCAAGGTCTCATATGCTCGCAGTTCTACGGCGAGCTCAACAAGTGCCCGGTATTCACCTTGCAAGAACTGATGGACATAGCATAATGGTTAATCCTAGCAAGCATAGCTAACCTGGAGCGGTCAGAGAAGAAAAAAAAAAAAAGAAATGGCCGACAACCAAAATCAGAAAGAAAAGAACAACAGAAAACACTCACCATCGCGACCTCGTTCGCCCCCCAGAGGACGATTCTCCAGCTACACACCTCTCAACAAATCCCATGTTGAAGTCCTGGAAGAGATCTATCACTCCGACATGCTCAGTTTCCCTCCTCAGACCAAGAGGCAAAAAACTGAGAAACCTATGGATAAGTCTAAATACTGACAGTTCCAGAAAGACTATGGTCACGAGACCAACGATTGCATAAGCCTCAAAGACTAGATTGAGGACCTAATACGAAAGTGGCAGCTGAGCAGATATATCAAGGACGTGGACAAAACCAGTAGAGAGCGACCAAAGGACAAAAATGAGTAAAAACCCCCTTGCGAAGTCATTAACATCATCGCAAAAGGACTACTGAAGGGGATTGCCTCACAACCCTAGAACAAGAAGAGGTTAAAACGTTCCATACTCACCCTCGATTACATCCCTAAGCAAAGGAAGAAGGATGAAGAGCCCAAAGAAGATCCGATCACATTCGACCTTTCGAACCTCCAAAGGCCAGTCCATGATGACCCCATGGTTATAACCACAATCATAGCAAATTACGAGATAAAGCGAGTCCTCATAGACCAAGGATCCTTGGCAGACGTCCTCTACTTTGATACATTTAAGAAACTTGACCTAAGCGAGACAAACATGAGGCCATTTACTGGCACACACATTGCATTCTCTGGAGCCCTGGTCCCTGCAGAAGGAGTTATATCAGCCCGCACATCTGTAGGCTCTCTACCTAAGGTAGCAAGCCTAGACGTGGACTTCATCGTTGTCTCGGCACCCTCAGCATACAATGATGTTCTAGGGCGTCCGTTCCTAAACAAGCTCAAAGCTATTGTGTCCACGACACAACTTACCATGAAATTCCCGACGTTGAACGGAATTGGAGAAATCACAGCGGACTAGAAACTAGCGCAAGCATGCTACGCAGCAAACCTGACTGAGACCATCAAGGTTGCTCGCCCTGGCCCCAATAAACCTTGCGAGAATCCCCTGGAAGGAAAAGAGTCAGAAGCAATACCTGAGGAGTTTGTCTGCCCAGATAAAGCCCTCGCTTAACCTCTTTGACGAACTTTGCATTTCATCCCCTCGACATTTTGGCTAAACATATATTGTCCATGTCTTTTCGAAATTTTATAAGTTAGGAATTGTCATTCTTAGAATAGAAATTCTAAGGTCCGTAGGCTTTAGAATGTAGCCCTTTTGTTTACAGTTAATCAAAACTCCTTTTTTCAAATAAAGACATGAGCCATACCAAATAAAAACTAAGTCTGCAAAGTCAACTCGCAATAAGCCCTTCTAAGGAAAAGGGGTTCGACCGCCCCAAAAGATACTTGAAGAACTACCAAGATCATGCAAAGGTTCCCCCACGACGAGACGGTGCCACTTTTCCAAGTAACCTCTCAGAAATACAAAAATAGCCTCGTAAAGGCATATACTCCACATGGAGTCTTAAACGAACGTTCATAAGAAAACTATGCTAGAAAAATTTCCTAATTCATGCAAAATTGTCTTGATCACATTGATTATCCGTCACCACTTGTCCCAAACTATCCGTCGGGATCTTACCTACATATGTCATGGGCAGGAGCCTATAACCCGTATGCTTCCTATGGTATGACCTTGACCTACTCAAGCCAATACCACTGGCCCGAATTCGACTTCCAAGGGAAAGGGAGACACCCCTTTACTCAGCAAGTCATGAACGAGCACTTTCCCATGGGTTTCAAAATGTCTTTTCACATAAAGCCCTATGGAGGAGAGACCGACAACCCACGAGACCACCTCAATACTTTTAACTCAGCCGTGTCAATATTCGGCATGACATGCCATTGCTTATGAACACCTATCTTGTAAACTGAGTGGCTTGTAAGAAAAAGAGAATTAGCTTTGGTGCCTCTGATTTCATCATAGAGCCTCTGTCCACTTTTGAATTATAAGATTGAACTTTTTTTCTTCACACAGATAAATAAACCACAATTATCTTTTGTCCCATCATATAGATTTTTTTTTTAAAGAAGAAAGGTACAAACATTTCACTAACTTATAAATAATATTGCACCTATTTTCTTCTCTGCATTCATTTCTTGGAAACTTCTGCATTTTGAATTTCAGTAGCTTGAGGCCTATACTTGTACCTCTTAATAACGACAAGATAGAAAAAGAAGTTGATCAAGCTCACCAAAGAAAGGAACAAGTAAAAAAGGTTCAGATTGTTACTATTAATATTATTCTCCACTATTAGTAATACAATAGTAATTGTGTGTATTAATGTAAAGTTTGATCATTGAGATTCTTGTATGTGGTGATTGGTTAAGTATGAATGAGGAGGATAGAGTCATAGAAATGACATTGTATGAAGTTGACAATCACACATTGATTGGGGAGATAGTTAATTTGTGAGCACTGCTTACTTCTATTAGTAACGTATCTCTCTTATATTTTTCTGATCAGTACCAGAATGCATGGTAATTTGATAAAGAATCTGACTCTGTTTGTTGGATTTTTCTGCTATGGTTTAATTTTACTGAGATATGCTTTTGGCCATTCGTTAGTTATGTTTAGGTGATGAAGTTTCATGCTTTACTCTAGAGTGATTTTAGACAAGGTTAAAATCCGAGTCGAATTTGTCTTTGTTTTCAAAAAACGATGACGTTACCTTATATAACGGTAGAGGAGATTTTGTAACATATTAGAGACGACCCATTCTATGTCTATTTGGTCTCCAAAACACGCTCCAATTTCTTTTCCTCCCTCGTGCCAAAAGAAAAAATTTGGGCACTAAGTTTTTTAATTTTTGTGACGGAATATAAACATATTAGAGATGAAAAGGATAGAGATGGAATAAATCAATCTCTAATTTTCGTCTCTAATAAATAAAAATTATATAAAAAAAGGGAATTTTGAGATGAAACAGTCATAAAATAAACACAGAATAGCCACGGATTATATTTCATCTATAATTTCCATCTCTGATTTGCATTTTTCTTGTAGTGCTCTTATTAATCAAAATATAAACTTCAAGATATGGTCATAAAAGTGAAACTAAATTATGTTAAGATAATTTTTTTTTGAGTCATGGAAGAGATTATTACCATTGCTTATGAACACCTGTCTTGAAAACAGAGTGGCATGTAAGAAAAAGAGAATTAGCTTTGGTCCCTATAATTTCATCATAGAGCCTCTGTCCACTTTTGACTTATAATTTTGCACTTTTCTTCTTCACATTGATAAATAAATCACAATTCTCTTTTGTCCCATCTTATAGATTTTTTTTTCTTTTTTAAAAGAAGAAAGTTACAAACATTTCACTAATTTATATATAATATTGCACCTTTTTACTTCTCTAAATTCATTTCTTGGAATCTTCTGCGTTTTGGATTTCAAGTGCTTGAGGCCTATACTTGTACCTCTTAACAACAATGAGATAGATAAAAAACTTGATCAAGCTCACCAAAGAAAGGAACAAGTAAAGAGGTTTAGATTGTTACTATTAATTAATATTATTCCCAACCAACCATTCTCCACTGTTAGTAAAAAAAAATGGTAATTGTGTGTATTAATGTAAAGTTTGATCATTGTGATTCATGTATGTGGTGATTGGTGAAGTATGAATGAGGAGGATAGAGTTATAGAAATGACATTGTATGAAAGTGACAATCACACATTGATTGGGGAGACAGTTAGTTTGTGAGAACTGCTTGCTTCTATTAGTAACGTATCTATCTTATATTTTTCTGATCAGTACCGGAATTCATGGTAATTTAATAAAGGATCCAACTCTGTTTGTTGGATTTTTCTGCTATGGTTTAACTTTGCTGAGATATGCTTTTGGCCATTCTTTAGTTATGTTTAGGCGATGAAGTTTCACGCTTTAGTCTAGAGTGATTTTAGAGATGGATAAAATCCATATCAAATCTGTCTCTGTTTTGCACAAAACGATGTCGTTGCCTTATATAACGATAGAAGAGATTTTGTAACATATTAGAGACGGCCCATTCTATGTCTATTTCGTCTCCAAAATACGCGCCAAAAGAAAAAATTTGGGCTCTAATTGTTTTTATTTTTGTGATGGATTATAGACATATTAAAGATGAAAAGGATAGAGATGGAATAAATCCATCTCTAATTTCCGTCTGTGAAAAATAAAAATTATATAACAAAAGAAGGGAATTTAAAGATGAAATAGTCACAAAATAGGCACGGATTGTATTTCTTCTATAATTTTCGTCTCTGATTTGCATTTTTTTTCTAGTGCTCTTATTAATCAAAATATATAATTCAAGATATGGTCATAAAGATGAAACTAAATTCTGCTAAGATCATTTTTCTTTTGAGTCATGGAAGAGATTAGTACCATTGCTTATGAACAACACCTGTCTTGTAAACTGAGTGGCATGTAAGAAAAAGAGAATTAGCTTTAGTGCCTTTGATTTCATCATAGAGCCTTTGTCCACTTTTGATTTAAAATATTGCACTTTTTTTCTTCACATAGATAAATAAACCACAATTCTCTTTTGTCCCATCATATAGATTTTTTTTTTTCTTTTTTAAAGATGAAAGGTACAAACATTTCACTAATTTATATATAATATTGCACCTTTTTCCCTCTCTACATTCATTTCTTGGCATCTTCTGGATTTTGGATTTCAAGAGCTTGAGGCCAATACTTGTACCTCTTAACAACGATGAGAAAGATAAAGAAGTTGATGAAGCTCACCAAAGAAAGGAACAAGTAAAAGAGGTTCACATTGTTACTATTAAAATTATTCATAACCAACCATTCTCCACTATTAGTAATACAATGGTAATTGTGTGTATTAATGTAAAGTTTGATCATTGAGATTCTTGTATGTCCTGATTGGTGAAGTATGAATAAGGAGGACAGAGTTATAGGAATGACATTGTATGAAGTTGACAATCACACATTGATTGGGGAGACAGTTAATTTGTGAGCACTGCTTACTTCTATTAGTAACGTATCTCTCTTATATTTTTCTGATAAAAACCGGAATTCATAGTAATTTGATAAAGTATCCGACTATGATTATTGGACTTTTCTGCTATGGTTTAACTTTGCTGAGGTATGCTTTTGGCCATTCGTTAGTTATGTTTAGGCGATGAAGTTTCACGCATTACTCTAGAGTGATTTTAGAGATGGATAAAATATGTGTCGAAATTGTCTATGTTTTTCACAAAATGATGTCGTTACCTTATATAACGGTAGAGGAGATTTTGTAACAAATTATAGACAACACATTCCGTGTCTATTTGGTCTCCAAAACATGCGCCAAAAGAAAAAATTTGGGCGCGCTATTTTTTCTATGATGGATTATAGGCATATTAGAGATGGAATAAATCCATCTCTAAAATCCGTCTCTAATAAATAAAAATTATATAACTAAAAACGGGAATTTAGAGATGAAACAGTCACAAAATTGAAAGAACCAAGAAGGGGGTTGAATTGGTTAATCTACAAAAATATTGGCTTTTAAAAATTCAGGCTACTGTAACTTTGGTTAATGTAAAATATGCTCTATGTTTCAAATAAGGCTACTGTTATAAAAATTTCAGTTCTGGTTAATTTGAAAAATAGTTTGGGTTAATGTTAATGACAGTAAATAAATAAAAAACACAAGCAATTATTATAGTGAGAGGTTCGGATCAAATATCCTACGTCCTCTCACTCCCTCTAACTAAACGAGTAAGAGGAGTTACTTCACTAGCTTGGGAAATGTGAATTAGAACTAGGCAACCTTTAAAACACCAAGGGATCAGCCACAATGGCTTTTACTACCTAATCCAGGTAACCCTTAAAAAACAGGATCAACCTCTAGGGCTTTTACCACCTAACCCAGGCAACCTTAGCCGAAGGCTCAGCACAAGTGCTTTTACAACCAATCCGTGAATTACAACACTCCCAAAACTAAAACCCAACCAGTAGCCTACTGATCAATTAGCCTCCCTGTCCTAGGTTCCTACCCGGACTCTAGACAGAAAGGGAAGAGATTAAGAAGTGAAATAAAAGGGATTACAGACTCCAACTTCTCACTAAGAGACAAATAAATTCAGAAGAATGCTTGAAGGCTGAATCACACTCTCTTGGAACACTAAGGCTTGTGGATCAATCTCTTGAAGTGTAAATGTCCATGTCTTGTGTTTTATATAGGCTTGAAGCTCCTATCCGTTGGAAAGCATATCATCCTCATTTAAGTTGGCCTTTATTCCCTTCTTCAATGCCATCCTGATTGACAAGATTATTTTCCGTTTTGGCTCGGGTCAATGCTTGACAGCCTACTGGTAGCTCCCAATATGGAAAGTAGGTTAATGCTAAATTGATCTGCTCAAAATCAACCTTCCTGAAATCAAGCTAGGTTCCTCTTTCGGATTTGTTAGTATTAAAACATATTTAAGGATAATATATATTCAAATAAGAACATTCCCTAATGATTCAGAATCCGAAAATGATTATGCATTTATTTCATAGCTAATTTGATTTCTTTCCTAATTCCGTTGGTCAATGATGCACTACACAATCAGCCTTAAATGCCATATCAACTTGATGCCCAATAAATCATATCCAATCGACTCCTTTGTTAATTGATTTAGCAAGATATTCTATTTATCATCTAATCAATTGAAAACATGGTTTTCATAATAAAATCGTATTTTTGAGTTAAACCATTATCAAGAACCAATATTTTAATTATGGACAAGAGTTGTCCCAACAATCTCCCCCTTTTTGATAATGACAAAAATGCGATTTTAATTAGTAACTAAGTGTGAAATCAAAACTCCCCCTCAATCAAAAATAGGTGTAAAAGAAACTTTGTTTCAAAAAAAACTTACAGAGAGTAGCCTTTTTTTCCCCCTTTGGCATTAGAAAAAAGGGAACACACAGGTTAGGAGCATGCTATGCAATAAGCAATATAGTGTAAGCATGAAACACACAGAAAAGACAGTAAGCAAAAGAAAAGCACAATAATCCGAACAATAGTAAGCCAACCAGAGGGCTATTCAAAATAGTTTAAGGCCCACCATATGGGCATAGAATCCTTCAAGGCCCAACCAGAGGGGCAATTTAACAAAATAGTTCATAGACAGAAATAAAAAGCAAAAGAAATCATGCATTGGAGGGATGATCGGGTATGATGGCTAGAGGGGTAGGTTTCGTCATAGATGTCACGACCCCGGTTTAGAGGACCGTGACCGGCACAGACACAGAGAATACCACTATGCCTGTAAGCCTTATCACCTGATTGACAGAATATCTATTATTCAAAATACATTCACATGCATTATAATACCATGGCTACACCGAAAATGGTGGCCTATCCTATGCAAGCAAATCCACGGCCAGTGCCGCTTCAGGATATAGATATAGTAAAACACACATAATATATAACCTGTGTACTGGCTACACATCCGAAGATGCTGTCTATCCTATTCACATGCAACAGATATATGTATATATATATTTTGAAAACAAATTTTCCTTGTGTCGTAGAATAATTTATCCTAAGCTTTAAGGTGTGTGAAGCTGACAGTTCTAGATCTAGTAATACAATCTATTTGGGTACGTCTACCCTTTGCTTTATGATACAATAATAAACTAAATTAAATTACAGTTACAATTTATTCACCCACATGAACAAGTTGTGTGTGTTGGAAAGTTTTGCTTGTCCCTCATTCCACCGAGAGTTCTTCCACCTGTCTCTGTGTAGTAAAAATGAGATGTGAGTCTTAACCACGCGACTCAGTGAGGACTCTTCCATCCCCGGCGCAAGGTGGGTACCATGGCGCTGGTTTGGGAGTCATACACAACCACATGCAAAAACAACTAGTTACTGTTGTTAGCATACATTCTTGGTGATCACACAACAACAGAAATTTCACCCAAACACTCACATGCATTTAATAACTGTAAACATGCAGTAGTTTATTCCACGTCATCAATCAGTAAGTAAACATGTAACATATAGTGCCAGATTTTACCTACCGGTCTTCTCACGTTTCAGCATGTCTGACTCAAACAAGACGTGTGGTGACGTAATCCTGTACGTTACCACTACGCTGCACAATCAGCAATTATATGCAAACACAGATAATTTGTACATATACACAGATGTTAAACATACATCTACTTAATCTCCCCAACTCTGGGGTATCTACTAGCCACTACGTGGCTTTCCTGCTTCGAACCCGTGCACTCGGGTTGTTGGCCACCAAGTGGAAAAACATACCTTAACCCTTTCTCTTGGGTACTGGTCACCTCGTGACAATTTTGTTAACCAAACACAATCAACTTCTATCTATCAAACAACTGACGCATAGTCACCACGTGGCACGTCCTGACCCCTTTACTGCGGGGCAATAGCTTGAGCACACTCGTCCATTACCTAACCAGGCCACAATGGCGGGCATGGCACGACGTCTCAAAGCCGGCCACTGATACACCCTGGACCATCTCAATAGGATGATTTCTCTTCTGCAAGATCAGGCTCACGGTTCACCCGTAGGTTCCTCCCATGTCTCCTTATCTTGGTCTCACATATTAATAGGATTCTTTGTATCTTTCCCGAAGGATCTATAATTCCTCTCCTTATTAATATGTACAAGTATCCTCATCAGGATATAACTCATATACCAATCCAGATGCACTCTCTGAGCCTCAAGCTATCGTCATAGCAATATAAAACCTTTCTGACCCCATTGCCAGGATAGGGCAATGACCATCTTCATGGTGATTATAAAACTGAGGTCTCAAGTGCCATCTGACGTTGTTCTAGTCAATCGTCATTAGTCTCGGATTTGCTCTTAGGTTCCTGTTCCTCCAGAGGTTGTGGTTCCTGCCTTATTTGGCTACTGGTACCTGTTTCAGGTTCTACCTCTTCTAGACTAATTCTCGCAAGTACAAGGTTAGTTTCATCAAATATAACATGCATGCTTTCTTCTACTATAAGAGATTTCTTATTAAACACCCTATATGTTTTACTATTAGTGGAGTAACCAACAAAGATAGCTTCTTCAGATCCAACATCTAGTTTTCCTAGGCTCTCTTTATTATTATAGATATAACATTTGCTTCCAAACGCCCTAAAGTAGCTAATGTTAGGTTTTCTTCCTTTCCATAGCTCATATGGTGTTTTCCTAACATTGACCTGATGGTTGTCCTATTTAGAATATAGCAAGCAGTATTAACCGCTTCAGCCCATAAATTTTTAGGGAGATTATTTTCACAGAGCATGGTTCTAGCCATATCAAGAAGTGATCTATTCTTTCTCTCAACAACACCATTTTGCTGAGGTGTTCTTCGGGCTGAAAAATTGTGGCTAATGCCTCTTTCATTGCAAAAATTTTCAATTTTCAAATTCTGTTCCATGATCACTTCTTATGCTAGTGATAACTTCTCCTTTCTCATTTTGAATCTGATTACAAAAAGATTTAAAGTTTTCAAAACAGTCACTTTTTGTAGCCAGGAACAAGACCCAGGTAAATCATGAGTAATCGTATTCTATTTTTTTTTTGGTAAAGTGAGTAATCATATACTATTACCATACCATAGTACTTACCACCCATGCTTCGGGTCCTTAGAGGACCAAACAAGTCCATGTGAAGTAGTTGTAAAGGTTTTTCAGTGGATACATACTCCTTTAGTTTGAAGGAGGATCGAGTTTGCTTTCCTAATTGGCAAGCTTCACAAATATGATCCTTTACAAACCTTAGGCTAGGCAGACCATTGACCAAAGTTTCCTTAGAAAGTTTGGTTAACCGTCTCATGCTAGCATGACCTAGCCTTTTGTGCCAAAGCTAGCTTTCATTAATGGTAGATGCTAAACACTTAAGAGAAGGAAAAAGTAAGTCATCAAGAATGTAAACATTATTATGCCTTATTCCCTCAATTAATATGTTGTCACTATCCTTTTCATGGATCATGCATTTTGAGGATTGAAAAGTTACCTTGTGACCGTTGTCACAAAACTGCCTAATGCTTATGAGGTTATGTTTTAAGCCATCAACCAGATAAACATTATCAATTGATAAGGTAGAATGAACCTTTATCTTTCCATAGCCAATAATTATACCTTTATTATTATTATCAAAGGTTACTGTTCCCATTCTTTTGTGAGATAAGGACAGGAACTTTGAAGCATCACGAGTCACGTGTCTGGAGCAGCCTGAGTCAAGAATCCAGTGCTCCTTCTTCATTCTGGCTTTGAGGCACACCTGTTACAGGGTTACTTAAACTTAGGTACCCAATGACTGTTGGGTCCTGAAATGGTTAGTCAAATAATTTCTTGTTGCATTTACAGATCCTTTAGGCACCCAGACTTGTTTAACTATGACTCTCTTGTTTATACATGTTCTTGCTTTGCGACCTCTTTGTTTGCAAATATAGCATACCCTGGTGTTTCTAGGTTGAGGTTCCTGTTCAACAAAGAATTTTCCATAGGGTTTTCAAACCTCCCTTGATCATAGCCTAATCCTGTTTTATCAAAACATCCTTTTCCAGATCCTAGTAATTTATCTAGGTTTTCTTGCCCTTTGACAAATCTTGCTAGATCTTTATTCAGATTATTAAGCTTTTCTTTTAATATCTTATTGCTTGCTAATACTTCTTCTAGTTTCTTTTTTTTGGTCAATAATTCTTCGGTTGATTGTTCTAACTTTCTTAATTTATTTTCGAGATTATTTATCTCCTCTAGCCTCTCTGATGACTCTTCTTTTTCTTCTAATTTTTCTTTTAAATTGTTTCTTTCTACTTTCAGCTCATCACATGTTTTTATCAGTTGCCTATGTGTTTCTGTAGATCACTATATTTTTTTCCGCACTCTCCTAGCATCTTCCATGGCTATTTCAAAAGCATCTACCAATTCATCATAAGTAAAGGGTTCGTTATTTACCTCATCATCTGAGCCTGAATCAGAATGTGCCATTAAGCAGAGATTTGCAGCCTCCTCTTTGTCGTTGTCTGAGCCGAAGTCATTGTCACTCCATGAGAAATTTGTTATGTCTCTCTTCTTGTCACTCTTATTGAGTTTAGGGCAATTAGGTCTGATGTGGCCAGGTTTTCTGCATTTGAAATAGGTTACTTCTTCTTTTTGGTTGTTCTTTCTGGAGGTTGAATCTTTTCTTCTGTCATCATATCTCCTCATGTATATCCCATACATCCTTTTGGCAAGTAGAGCAATTTCATCTTCATCATCAGTGATGGGATCTTCATTGGTAACTTTTAGAGCTACTGCTTTTTCTTTCTTGCTGTTAGGTTGATGTCGCAGGTAGGTTCCTTCCCAAGCAATCAAATTTCCTCTTAGCTCATCAAAGGAAATTGTTTCTGCTTTTCCACTTTTGGATAGAGTAGCCACCTTTGTGTCCCATGGTTCAGAGAGAGACCGAAGGATTTTTCTATTCACATCTTCTGTGTCCAGCTTCCTTCCAAGAGCGCTAGACCATGAGGATTTTTTCAATTTTTTCAAGAGCCTCCTCAATAGGTTCATCTAGCTACATTCGAAAGTTTTCATATTCTCTCATCAGCTTGTCAATACCGGCCTTTTTTACTCTTGAAGTTCCTTCATAGGTTAGCTCCATTTTCTCCCATATTTCTTTGGTTGTTTCACATGCAGAGAGCTTGTTGTATTCTTCTTCATTTACTACACTGAAAAAGAAAAGTTTTAGCTCTACAATTACGTTCAACTATAATAATATCAGCATCTGTCCACTCATCCTCTGTCTTGGGGACAATTTTTTCATTAACCACTTTGGTTATAGCAACTGGTCCATTTTCTATAATTTTCCAGATTTTCATATATGTTCCTTGGATCCAGTTCTTCATTCTATTCTTCCAGTAGCTATAATTTTTCCCATCGAAGAACGAAGGTCTTTGGGTAGATTGACCTTCGGTAAATGTGGACATCTTGGTTAGTAAATCTCTCTGAGGTAATTAAACCTAAAAACACATAGACCTCCTCTGATACCAATTGAAAGAACCAAGAAGGGGGGTTCAATTGGTTAATCTACAAAAACATTGGCTTTTAAAAATTTAGGCTACTGTAACTTTGGTTAATGGAAAATATGCTCAGTTTTTCAAATTAGGCTACGGTTATAAAAAGTTTAGTTTGGGTTAATTTGAAAAACAGTTTGGATTAATGTTAAAGGCAGTAAATAAATAAAGAACACAAGCAATTATTATAGTGAGAGGTTCGGATCAAATATCCTACGTCCTCTCACTCCCTCTTACTAAACGTGTAAGAGGAGTTATTTCACTAGCTTGGGAAATGTGAATTACAACTAGGCAACCTTCAAAACACCAAGGGATCAGCCACAATGGCTTTACTACCTAACCCAAGTAACCCTTAAAAAACAAGATCAGTCTCTAGGGTTTTTACCATCTAACCCAGGCAACCTCTGCCGAAGGCTCAGCACAAGTGCTTTTACAACCAATCTGTGAATTACAACACTCCCAAAACTAAAACCCAACCAGTAGCCTACTGATCAATTAGCCTCCATGTCCTAGGTTCCTACCCAGACTCTAAACAGAAAGGGAAGAGATTAAGAAGTGAAATAAAAGGTATTACAGACTCCAACTTCTCACTAAGAGACAAATAAATTCAGAAGAATGCTTGAAGGCTGAATCACACTCTCTTGGAACACTAAGGCTTGTGGATCAATCTCTTGAAGTGCAAATGTCCAAGTCTTGTGTTGATATAGGCTTAAAGCTCCTGTCCGTGGGAAATCATATCATCCTCATTTAAGTTGGCCTTTATTCCCTTCTTCAATGCCATCCTGATTGACAATATTATTTTCCGTTTTGGCTCGGGTCAATGCTTGACAGCCTACTGGTAGCTCCCAATATGGAAAGTAGGTTAATGCTAAATTGATCTGCTCAAAATCAACCTTTCTGAAATCAAGCTAGATTCCTCTTTCCGATTTGTTAGTATTAAAACATAATTAAGGATAATATATATTTAAATAAGAACACTCCCTAATGATTCAGAATCCGAAAATGATTATGCATTTATTTCATAGCTAATTTGATTTCTTTTCTAATTCACTTGGTCAATGATGCACTACACAATCAGCCTTAAATGCCATATCAAGTAGATGCCCAATAAATCATATCAAATCGACTCCTTTGTTAATTGATTTAGCAAGATATTCTATTTATCATCTAATCAACTAAAAACATGGTTTTCAAAATAAAATCGTATTTTTGAGTTAAACCATTATCAAAAACCAATATATTAATTATGGACAAGAATTGTTCGAACAAAAATAAACCCAGAATAGACATGGATTGTATTTCGTCTATAATTTCCATATCTGATTTGCCTTTTTCATGTAGTGCTCTTATAAATCAAAATAAATAATTCAAGATATGGTCATAAAGATGAAACTAAATTCTGCTAAGATAATTTTTCTTTTGAGTCATGGAAGAGATGAGTACCATTGCTTATGAACATCTATCTTGTAAACTAAGTGGCATGTTAGAAAAGAGAATTAGCTTTGGTGCCTTTGATTTCATCATAGAGCCTCTATCCGCTTTTGACTTATAATATTGTAGTTTTTTTCTTCACATCGATAAATAAACCACAATTCACTTTTGTCCTATCATATAGATTTTTTTTCCTATTTTTAAAGAAAAAAGGTACAAACAATTCACTAATTTATATATAATATTTCACATTTTTTCTTCTCTACAATCATTTCTTGGCATCTTCTGGACTTTGGATTTCAGGAGCTTAAGGCCTTATACTTGTAACTCTTAACAACGATGAGATAGATAAACAAGTTGATCAAACTCACCAAAGAAAGGAACAAGTAAAAGAGGTTCAGATTGTTACTATTAACATTATTCCCAACCAACCATTCTCCGCTATTACTAATACAATGGAAATTGTGTGTATTAATGTAAAGTTTAATCATTGAGATTCTTGTATGTGGTGATTGGTGAAGTATGAACGAGGACGACAAAGTTATAAAAATGACATTGTATGAAGTTGTGATTCAAACATTGATTGGGGAGACAGTTAATTTGTGAGCACTGCTTACTTCTATTAGTGACGTATCTCTCTTATAATTTTCTGATCAATACCGTAATTCATGGTAATTTGATAAAGGAACCGACTCTATTTGTTCGATTTTTCTGCTATGATTTAACTTCGTTGAGATATGCTTTTCGCCATTCGTTATTTCTGTTTAGGCAATGAAATTTCATGCTTTACCCTAGAGTGATTTTAGAGACGGATAAAATCCGTGTCGAAACTATCTCTGTTTTTCACAAAATGATGTCGTTACCGTGTATAACGGAAGAGGAGCTTTTGTAACATATTAGAGACGGCCCATTCTGTTTGCATAAATCCATCTCTTATTTTCGTCTCTGACAAATAAAATTATATAACAAAAAATAGAATTTAGAGATTAAACAGTCACAAAATAAACACAGAATAGCCACAGATTGTATTTTATCTATAATTTCCGTCTCTGATTTATATTTTTCTAGTAGTGCTCTTTTTAATCAAAATATGTAATTCAAGATATGGTCATAAAGATGAAACTAAATTCTACTAAGATAATTTTTCTTTTGAGTCATGGAGGAGATTAGTACCATTGCTTATGAACACTTGTCTTGTAAATTGAGAGGAATGTAAGAAAAAGAGAATTAGCTTTGGTGCTTTGATTTCATCATAGAGCCTCTGTCCACTTTTGACTTAAAATATTGCACTTTTTTTCTTCACATTGATAAATAAACCACAATTCTCTTTTGTCTCATCTTATATATGTTTTTTTTTTCTTTTTTTAAAGAAGCAAGGTACAAACATTTCACTAATTTATATATAATAGTGCACCTTTTTTCTTCTCTAGATTCATTTATTGGCATCTTATGCATTTTGGATTTCAAGAGCTTGAGGCCTATACTTGCACCTCTTAGCAAAGATGAGATAGATAAAGAAGTTGATCAAGCTCACCAAAGAAAGGAATAAATAAAAGAGGTTCAGATTGTTACAATTATAATTATTCCCAACCAACCATTCTCCATTATTAGGAAGACAATTATAATTGTGAGTATTAATGTAAAGTTTAATAATTGAGATTTTGGTGTTAACCGACCTCCCTTCCGCGAGGTGTTAACCGACAGACTCCATCTGTCGTCATATCCTTCCCTGAGGATACCTAACTTTCCTAGTGTCAATTCACTTCGTGCTACTAATTTTGCAATGGAGTGTCTGGCACGTACCACATGCCATGCTCCAATTTAGTTCTTTGAGGAGTTAACTATTGTCTTCTCTAGTGAGGCTTACCTTGACTCAATCTGCTTGTCCGACTAGCTTCGTAGTGACTTCTTATATCCGTCTTGAAACACTCCAAGACACTAACTATTTGCATAGCACACTAGGTTCTATAAACTCTAACTGACGAAGTACTCCCCTACATCAGAGTCCCCGTACTTAAGTATCCCCTACTACCAAGCAGCTACCCTTCTGCCAGTATTCCCCCCGATATATTCTTTGTAAACGACTTCTATAGAAAAGTTTGTTTACATCTTACTACACCCTCTACTCTACATCTAAACTTACTGCTTACATGGCATACACCCTACGTAGGTGTTTATACTTTGTGCCATCAGTGTACCCAACCCTTCCGAGGTTGTTACACTCACTACCGACTCGGTTTACCCTACTCGCGTTCTAACGAAGCTAAATGCCATGGAACCAGCACAACTATGTATTACAGTTATCATTCCTCCACCAAACGGTAAAGGATTTTACATTGATGACTCGTGTTTCCCTTTCTTTCCCGGACTTCCACACTTACCCTTAGTGGTTTCCATAACCACTTCAAGTTACTACCTGTTGACATCGTATGTCTAACTGACTTAGACTCTTCTGTGATTACTACTTGTAGTCATTTCTTTTTATAATGGAAACTCATCAGTCTCCTCCTTACCATCATACTCATTACTTTGCCTCAGGCTAAGTTCGGTCTTCTCATCCGAAGACCTCGTCTAACACGACTATGACTGTGGATCTATTCCATCCTCATGTTGGTGCACTTAGAGTTGCACATGCTATGCTAACTCTACTCATTGGGTTTTCGTTGGCTTTTACCCTAATTTGGCCCACTCAGACTCCTTAACTCACTTAGATCCTGTATTCCTACTTTGAATACTTGATCCGTTAACTCCGACATGAACCTTTCCGGACATGCTCTACTCCCCTTAACCAAACGGGATCCGCTCCCACGGTTTGACTCTTTCCTTTCTTACGATGTGGCATACATTCACGAACATATACCGCCTCTTGCAAGTGTGTTACCCGTTGGGTTCCAATCGCCCCCAACGGTTGCATACCTGTTTTATCATTTTGGCTCGCATCCCCAGATGCTTACCCGACTCCGTTCCCGTATTCACTCTCTTCTTTTCCATTTCATACTTATGTGGTACTCTTTCTTCGAGTATATCTCAATACTCGTTGCTCACTAAATTCTCCTTCTCGATTAACCGTCCTTACAGTTAATTTTCCCTTTATGGCACCCACATGGCCATTTATACGTTTGGTTGGTCCACTCACTCTCCACCCATACACGGGCTTCAGACTAACGGATTTACGGTTCACCAACCTGTGGAACTAGCTTACCTAGCTATGTCCACTACAATCTGTGTACTATACATACAATTACGGTAGTAGTTAGTTCTCCACCTCCTGCTTAACTTTTATCCTACGGGGTCCTATAGGCTTCCGCTCTTCCCCCCTTATGGGATTACTTATCCATGTCTACTTTCTCTCCCCTCGGGCCTCCACGAGTCCCTTTGGGGTTTATCTCTCACGTTATCTCATTCGAGAGCTATCTACCGCAATAGCACTCATTTTCTTATCTCTGGACGGTACCTGAAGGTCTATGCCCATTTCCACCTCTAGACCTGCTCCGGTCTAAGGCTTTCGAGTCCATTATCACCCTATCGCCCTTTAAATGGGTAATCCTTAGGTTTACCTATATACTCCCTTGGCAGTTTAGCACTCTCTAGTGCTTTTCGATGTTTACTTAACTTTAATCACTCCAAGCGAGTGATTTCACAACTACATCTACCATCCTTATACCACTTACCTGTAAAAGGACTATTGTTTGGTAGGGTATTGGTCACATGAGTTAGTTTTCTTAGGCACCCTGCGGGTTTTAAAAATTAATTCAAGTTTATTTCTTAGAAAATGACGCCTAAGGTTTTCGTAAAAGGTTAGGGTTTAACCAATTGGAATAACACAAATTGAGAAAGAGTTTTCATGAAAATTTTCCTTCCAATGGTTATCCCTAGTATTTTCAAGAAAAGTTTGAGGGTCTTTCAGAATCTCTCATCCGGAAAGACCAAAAAGATTTTTATAAAACTTTCTCATGTGATCAATATCCTATCCCTTATGCTCTTCCTTAAGCAACCCAAGAGAGTTTGGTTGGGCTTAATCCCTTCTTTTCCCCCTTGTTTGCTTAAGGAACTAGCAATTCATGGATCGGGCGCAGGGTTGGACTAGGCTCCTTCCCTGTGCCTTACCATTTACTCTATTTCCTGCTCGGCATATGGTCACGCTCTACACATTTACATATGCCTCTACTTCTTAACATCTATCTCTACGGCATATGGTTCGGCCACTTTGCCCTTCCATATACCGTATCCTGTTTTTTCTAGTCCGTAGACTTCTACTTCTATACTGTGGCATACACCACCTATTTTATATTTACTTTCTAGGAAGGACAACTCACTCCCTTCAGCCATAGCATACCGCACAGTCGTGACCCACTCACGTGGTCATCTTCTTGTCGATCTCATGCCTCATGGCCCTGTTTATTCTTGTCTGTAAACTTTCCATTTCAATCTCTCCATGGGCTTAGTTTCTTTTCTACACGCCAAGCGTGTCTTTTCTTTCACTTTACAAACCATTCCTAGCCTGAACTACCATTCACTGCATATTTCTATTCTACTTACATTCCATACTAAAATCAAATAACTTGTGCCTATACCATAGCACACAACGCGCCACTAACAGAGCAGACGCATCGTCTCATTTGACACCTGCAACAATCACACATTGTAGCGCATTCCTGCCTACAATTCAACCAAATGTGTCTGTGTCTAAGTAGCATCCTCCATGGATGTCTCCTTTCCCTATTATGGCGTCCTAAGGTTCCCGGGGTCACTGCCACCCCACCTTACGCCTTAGTGCTCATCAGCACTTGTGTACTGTACAGGTTATATGCTTTGCATAGAATTTCACATACAAATTCTATGCATAAAGCGATGACTCGAAAGAATTTATGACTCAACATCCTGAGCAACCTCACAAGTGCCCGTCGGAACCACCGTTATGTCCGGATTCGTAATGGCTAGCCCAACTGACACCGAGACTACTAGTTAGCTTCACACCCTTAAAGAGAACAACCTGGCTCTGATACCAAGTTTGTCACGACCCCCGTTTAGAGGACCGTGACCGGCACAGACACAGGGAATATCCCTCTGCCTGTAAGCCTTATCACCTAATTGACAGAATAGCTATTATTGAAAAATACATCCACATGCATTATAATACCATGGCTACACCGAAATGGTGGCCTATCCTAGGCAAGCAAATCCACAGCAAGTGCCGCTTCAGGATATAGATATAGGAAAACACACATAATATATAACCTGTGTACTGGCTACACATCCGAAGATATTGCCTATCCTATTCGCATGCAACAGATATATGTATATATATATATAGATATATTGGAAACAATTTTTCCCTGCATCGTAATCTAACGGATCCTGATCTTTAAGGCATGTGAAGCTGACAGTTCTAGATTTAGTGATACAGTATAGTTGCGTATGTCTACCCTTTGTTTTATGATACATGATAAAGTAAATTAAATTACATTTACAATTCATTCACCCACATGAACAAGTTGTGGGTCTTGGAAAGTTTTGTTCGTTCCTCGCTCCACCGAGACTTCTTCCACCTGTACTTAACATCTCTCAGTGTAGTAAAATGAGGTGTGAGTCTTAACCACGCGACTCAGTGAGGACTCTACCATATAACACTCTACTTGAGTGTTTAACATACTTGGATTTGAGTATTAGACCTCTATCTAACTTGTATCCGCATCTAAGGAAGCTTATCTAGCTTGGTTGGAAGGAATCCTAATTTTAGGAAGGTCTAAGCATTTTAATTCAACTTGTGTTCCTACTTGGGTTGTAAGAAATCTAGTTTCTAAACCTCAATACACCTCTAATTCACCATACTTAAGGCTTCCTAATAATTATGAAGGAATAAAATTACCATTTTAGAATTTGGACTTCATTGTTCCGCAAGTTTTCATCCTTGAGAAACAAGTAGGTACCTAAAATAATTCTTAATAAATATTCATAATTATCCTCGGTGTTTAAGATCGAAGAGAGGAGATTTAAAACTCTCAAGGTCACCCTTAAAGGGTATTTGGGCAACCCGAGCAGGGACCCGGTACATTAACGTCAAGGTTCAACCTGAGTACCCTCGGGCCAGCTCTTCACGGTTCTTGTTCGGCTAATATTTCAATAATATAATTTTAATAATACCAATCCAAGTCTATTTACTCAAACCCAAGCTCAATCCTAATTATCAATAATTTCCTCCATTTGTGAATAATTAGAATTTTAACCCCAAATCCTTCCAAATTCGAATTTTGGCAAATCCGAAAATATAATCTCGATTCCTACCCTAACGAAGTGTTCAAAAACACTTTCTAGGTCTCAATCTACCTTGGAAACAACTCAATCGAAGAAATCCCTAAAAATTGAGAAATTGAGGGTTTAGAATGAAAGTGGGGTTACCAACCTTGATTCGATTGGTGGGAGGTGTGGAAGATGTTGTAACCGATCTCCGGTGACTTTTCCCGGCGTCGGCTAGCTCTTCTCCGACGAGTTTCCGACGGTTTCCTCCTTCCCCTTCTCCTTTCTCCGTCCACTCCTCCCCCTCTCTCCCTATCTCTCGACTTTTCTCTCTCTCTTCTCTCTTTCTTTTCTTTCTTCTTTACTTTCGTTTCCTATATATATATCCCACGCCCCAACCCCATATTAAATAATAATAATAATAAATAAGTATAATTAAATTAAAATAATTGATAATTAAATAATAAATAGATAAATAAATATTATTAAAAATAAATAAACTAATAATTAAGTAAAAATAACAAATTTGTATTTTTAATTTAATCTTTTTTCCAATTTAATTCAGATTTCCAAGTTTTTAGGTCCCGAATTAAATTCAAAAATTATTTTCTACTTTTTTTCTTTCACTTTCTACTTTCTTAAAAACCCCAATTTAAATATTTAAAATAATCATAATAAAAATAAACTAATTAATAATTAAACAAATAATATTTTAATTTAGTTCTCACTCCTATTTATTTTAGGTTTCTAATTTCATAGGTCCTGAATTAATTTCGAAAAAAATATTTTACTCCTTTCTTTCATCTTTCATTTTACTTGAAAGTTCGAAGAATTTCGCGGTTCCTTTCCGGTTTCCCTTAACCTTCATACTTTTCCTATATTCTTTTTGAGGTTTTAATTCCTATCCCCGGAATAAATCATTCTTAAATCCTCGATATTTTAAACAAATCATTCTTTAATCCTTGAAATTTTTCCGGGGTATTACAGGATCCAACTCTGTTTCTTAGATTTTTTTTGCTATGGTTTAACGTTGTTGAGACATGATTTTGGCCATTTGTTAATTATGTTTAGGCAATGAAGTTTCACTCTTTACTCTAGAGTGATTTTAGAGACGGATAAAATCCATGTCGAATCTGTCTCTGTTTTTGACAAAACGATGTCGTTACCTTGTATAACGGAAGAAGAGATTTTGTAACATATTAGAGACGGTCCATTCTATGTCTATTTCGTCTCTAAAACATGCGCCAATTTCTTTTCCTCCCTCGCGCCAAAATTAAAAATTTGGGCGATAATTTTTTTTCTGACGGATTATAAACATCACAGATGAAAAGGATAGATATGGAATAAATCCATCTCTAATTTCTGTCTCTGATAAATAAAATTTATATAACAAAAAAAATGGAATTTGGAGATGAAACAGTCACAAAATAAACACAGAATAGCTCCGGATTGTATTTCATCTATAATTTCCATCTATGATTTGCATTTTTATTGTAGTGCTCTTTTTAATGAAAATATATAATTCAAGATATGGTCATAAAGATGCAAATAAATTCTGCTAAGATAATTTTTCTTTTGAGTAATGGAAGAGATTAGTACCATTGCTTATGAACACCTGTCTTGTAATCTGAGTGGCATGAAAGAAAAAGTGAATTAGCTTTGGTGCCTTTGATTTCATCATAGAGCCTCTGTCCACTTTTGAATTGTAATATTACACTTTTTTTCTTCACATAGATAAACAAACCAAAATTCTCTTTTGTCCCATCATATAGATTTTTTTTTCTTTTTTTTTTTTAAAGAAGCAAGGTGCAAACATTTCACTCATTTATATATAATATTTCACCCTTTTTTCTATTCTACATTCATTTCTTCGCATGTTATGCATCTTAGATATCAGGAACTCGAGGCCTATACTTGTACCTCTTAACAACGATGAGATAGATAAAGAAGTTGATCAACCTAACAAAAGAAGGGAACAAGTAAAAGTGGTTCAGATTGTTACTATTAATCTTATTCTCAACCAACCATTCTCCACTGTTAGTAATAGAATGGTAATTATGTGTATTAATGTAAAGTTTGATGAATGAGATTCTTGTATGTGATGATTGGTGATGTACAAATGAGGAGGACAGAGTTACAGAAATAACATTGTATGAAGTTGACATTCACACATTGATTGGGGAGACAGTTTATTTGGGAGCATTGTTTACTTCTATTAGTAACGTATCTCTTATATTTTTCTTATCAGTACAGGAATTCATGGTAATTTGATAAAGGATCCGACAATGTTAATTGGATTTTTCTGCTATGGTTTAACTTGCTGAGATATGCTTTTGGCCATTCATTAGTTATGTTTACGCGATGAAATTTCACGCTTTACTCTATAGTGATTTTAGAGACGGATAAAATCCGTGTAAATCTGTCTCTGTTTTTCACAAAACGACGTCGTTACCTTGTATAAGGGATGAGGAGAATTTGTAACATATTAAAGATGACCCATTCTGGGTCTATTTCGTCTCCAATACATGCGGCAATTTCTTTTCCTCCCTCGCGCCAAAAGAAAAAATTTGGGCGCTAATTATTTTTTTGGTCACGGATGATAGACATCTTAGAGATGAAAAGAATGGAGATGGAATAAATCCATCTCCATTTTCTGTCTCTGATAAAGAAAAATTATATAACTAAAAAAGGGAATTTAGATATGAAACAATCTCAAAATAAAACACAGAATAGCCACGGATTGTATTTCATCTATAACTTTTATCTCTCAAACATGCTTTTGGCCATTTGTTAGTTATGTTTAGGCAATGAAGTTTCACTCTTTACTCTAGAGTGATTTTAGAGACGGATAAAATCCGTGTCGAATCTGTCTCTGTTTTTGACAAATCGATGTCGTTACCTTGTATAACGGAAGAAGGGATTTTGTAACATATTAGAGACGACCCATTCTATGTCTATTTCGTCTCTAAAATATGTGCCAATTTCTTTCCCTCCCTCGCGCCAAAATTAAAAATTTGGGCTATAATTTTTTTTGTGATGGATTATAAACATTACAGATGAAAAGGATAGACATGGAATAAATCCATCTCTAATTTCTGTCTCTGATAAATAAAATTTATATAACAAAAAAATGGAATTTGGAGATGAAACAGTCACAAAATAAACACAGAATAGCCCCGGATTGTATTTCATCTATAATTTCCATCTATGATTTGCATGTTTATTGTAGTGCTCTTTTTAATGAAAATATATAATTCAAGATATGGTCATAAAGATGAAACTAAATTCTGCTAAGATAATTTTTCTTTTGAGTAATGGAAGAGATTAGTACCATTGCTTATGAACACCTGTCTTGTAATCTGAGTGGCATGAAAGAAAAAGTGAATTAGCTTTGGTGCCTTTGATTTCATCATAGAGCCTCTGTCCACTTTTGACTTGTAATATTACACTTTTTTTCTTCACATAGATAAACAAACCAAAATTCTCTTTTGTCCCATCATATAGATTTTTTTTTCTTTTTTTTTAAAGAAGCAAGGTGCAAACATTTCACTCATTTATATATAATATTTCACCCTTTTTTCTATTCTACATTCATTTCTTCACATGTTATGCATCTTGGATTTCAGGAACTCGAGGCCTATACTTGTACCTCTTAACAACGATGAGATAGATAAAGAAGTTGATCAACCTAACAAAAGAAGGGAACAAGTAAAAGTGGTTCAGATTGTTACTATTAATCTTATTCTCAACCAACCATTCTCCACTGTTAGTAATAGAATGGTAATTCTGTGTATTAATGTCAAGTTTGATGAATGAGATTCTTGTATGTGATGATTGGTGAAGTACAAATGAGGAGGACAGAGTTACAGAAATGACATTGTATGAAGTTGACATTCACACATTGATTGGGGAGACAGTTAATTTGGGAGTATTGTTTACTTCTATTAGTAACGTATCTCTTATATTTTTCTGATCAGTACTGGAATTCATGGTAATTTGATAAAGGATCCGACACTGTTTATTGGATTTTTCTGCTATGGTTTAACTTGTTGAGATATGCTTTTGGCCATTCATTAGTTATGTTTACGCAATGAAATTTCACGCTTTACTCTATAGTGATTTTAGAGATGGATAAAATCCCTGTAAATTTGTCTCTGTTTTTCATAAAACGACGTCGTTACCTTGTATAACAGATAAGGAGATTTTGTAACATATTAAAGACGGCCCATTCTGTGTCTATTTCGTCTCCAAAACATGCGGCAATTTCTTTTCCTCCCTCGCGCCAAAAGAAAAAATTTGGGTGCTAATTATTTTTTTGGTCACGGATGATAGACATATTAGAGTTGAAAAGAATGGAGATGGAATAAATCCATCTCCATTTTCCGTCTCTGATAAAGAAAAATTATATAACTAAAAAAGGGAATTTAGAGATGAAACAGTCTCAAAATAAAACACAGAATAGCCACGAATTGTATTTCATCTATAACTTTTGTCTCTGAGACATGCTTTTGGCCATTTGTTAGTTATGCTTAGGCAATGAAGTTTCACTCTTTACTATAGAGTGATTTTAGAGACAGATAAAATCCTTGTCGAATATGTCTCTATTTTTTACTAAATGATGTCGTTACCTTGTATAATGGAAGAAGAGATTTTGTAAGATATTAGAGACGGCCCATTCTATGTCTATTTTGTCTCTAAAACACGCGCCAATTTCTTTTCCTCCCTCGCGCCAAAATTAAAAATTTGGGCGATAATTTTTTTTTTTTGTGACGGATTATAAACATTACAAATGAAAAGGATAGAGATGGAATAAATCCATCTCTAATTTCCGTCTCTGATAAATAAAAATTATATAACAAAAAAATGGAGTTTGGAGATGAAACAGTCACAAAATAAACACAAAATAGCCCCGGATTGTATTTCATCTATAATTTCCATCTCTGATTTGCATTTTTATTGTAGTGCTCTTTTTAATCAAAATATATAATTCAAGATATGGTCATAAAGATGAAACTAAATTCTGCTAAAATAATTTTTCATTTGAGTCATTGAAGAGATTAGTACCATTGCTTATGAACACCTGTCTTGTAATCCGAGTGGCATGAAAGAAAAAGTGAATTAGCTTTGGTGCATTTGATTTCATCATAGAGCCTCTGTCCAATTTTGACTTATAATATTGTACTTTTTTTTCGTCACATAGATAAGCAAACCACAATTCTCTTTTGTCCCATCATAGAGATTTTTTTTCTTTTTTAAAAGATGAAGGGTACAAACATTTCACTAATTTATATATAATATTGCATCCTTTTTTCATCTATACATTCATTTCTTCGCATGTTCTGCATCTTGGATTTCAGGAGCTTGGGGCCGGTACTTGTACCTCTTAACAACGATGAGATAGATAATGAAGTTGATCAGAGGTTCAGATTGTTACTATTAATATTATTCCCAACCAACCATTCTCCATTATTAGTAATACAGTGGTAATTGTGTCTATTAATGTAAAGTTTGATCAATAAGAATCTTGAATGTGATGATTGGTGAAGTATGAATGAGGAGGACAGAGTTATAGAAATGACATTGTATGATGTTGACATTTACACATTGATTGGGGAGACAATTAATTTGCGAGCACTGCTTACTTCTATGAGTAACGTATATCTCTTATATCTTTCTGATCATTATCGGAATTCATGGTAATTTGATAAAGGATCCGACTTTGTTTCTTGGATTTTTTTGGTATGGTTTAACTTTGCTGAGATATGGTTTTGGCCATTCGTTAGTTATGTTTAGGCAATGAAGTTTCACGCTTTACACTAGAGTTATTTTAGAGACGGATAAAATCCGTGTCGAATCTGTCTCTGTTTTTCACAAAACGATGTCGTTACCTTGTATAACGGAAGACGATATTTAGTAACATATTAGAGACAATCCATTCTATGTCTATTTTGTCTCCAAAACACGCGACAATTTCTTTCGACCTCAAGCCAAAAGAAAAAAGTTGGGCGATAATTTTTTTTGTGACGGATTATAGTTATATTGCAGATGAAAAGGATAGAGATGGAATAAATCCATCACTAATTTTTGTCTCTGATAATTAAAAATTATATAGCAAATAATGGAATTTAGAGATGAAAAAGTCACAAAAGAAAAACAGAATAGCCACGGATTGTATTTCACCTATAATTTCCGTCTCTGATTTGCATTTTTATTGTAGTGCTCTTTTTAATCAAAATATATAATTCAAGATATCGTCATAAAGATAAAACTAAATTCTGCTAAGATAATTTTTCTTATGAGTCATGCAAGAGATTAGTACCACTGCTTATGAACACCTGTCATGTAAAATGAGTGGCATGTAAGAAAAAGAGAATTAGCTTTGGGGCATTTAATTTCATCATAAAGCCTTTGTCCACTTTTGACTTAAAATATTGCACTTTTTTTCTTCACATAGATAAATAAACCTTAATTCTCTTTTGTCCCATCATATAGATTTTTTTTTTCTTTTTTAAAGAAGAAAGGTACAAACATTTCACTAATTTATATATAATATTGCACCTTTTTTCTTCTCTACATTAATTTCTTGGCATCTCTGCATTTTGGATTTCAGGACCTTGAGGCCTATACTTGCACTTCTTAACAACGACAAGATAGATAAAGAAGTTGATCAAGCTCACTAAAGAAAGGAACAAGTAAATGAGGTTCAGTTTGTTTCTATTAATATTACTGCTAACCAACCATTCTCCAGTATTTGTAATACGATGGTAATTGTGTGTATTAATGTAAAGTTTGATCGTTGAGTTTCTTGTATGTGGTGATTGGTGAAGCATAAATGAGGAGGACAGAGTTATAGAAATGGCATTGTACGAAGTTGACAATCACACATTGATTGGGGAGACAATAAATTTGTGAGCACTGCTTCTATTAGTAACGTATCTCTCTTATATTTTTCTGAACTGTACCGAAATTTATGGTAATTTGATAAATAATCCGACTCTGATTGTTGGTTTTTTATGCTTTGGATTGACTTTGCTGAGATATGCTTTTGGCCATTCGTTAGTTATGTTTAGGCGATGAAGTTTCCCGCTTTACTCTAAAGTGATTTTAGAGACGGATAAAATATGTGTCGAATCTGTCTCTGTTTTTTAAAGAATGATGCCGTTACCTTATATAACGGTAGAGGAGATTTTGTAGCATATTAAAGACAGCCCATTCATTGTCTATTTCGTCTACAAAACACGTGCCAAATTCTTTTCCTCCCTCATGCCAAAAGAAAAAATTTGGGCGCTAATGTTTTTTGTGATAGATTATAGACATATTATAGATGGAAAGAATAGAGATGGAATAAATCCATCTATAATTTCTGTCTCTGATAAATAAAAATTATGTAACAAAAAAAGGGAATTTAGAGATGAAACAGTCTCAAAATAAACATAGAATAGCCACAGATTGTATTTCATCGACAATTTCCGTCTCTGATTTGCATTTTTCTTGTAGTGCCCTTATTAATCAAAATATATAATTCAAGATATGGTCAGAAAGATGAAAATAAATTCTGCTAAGATAATTTTTCTTTTGAGTCATGGAAGAGATTAATACCATTGCTTAAGAACACCTGTCTTGTAAACTGAGTGGCATGTAAGAAAAAGAGAATTAGCTTTGGTGCCTATGATTTCATCAGAGAGCATCTGTCCACTTTTGACTTATAATATTGCAGTTTTTTTCTTCACATTGATAAGTAAACCACAATTCTCTTTTGTCCCATCATATAGATTTTTTTCTTTTTTAAAGAAGAAAGGCACAAACATTTCACTAATTTATATATAATATTTCACCTTTTTTCTTCTCTACATTCATTTCTTGGCATCTTCTAGATTTTGGATTTCAGGAGCTTGAGGCCTATACTTGTACCTCTTAAAAACGATGAGATAGATAAAGAAGTTGATCAAGCTCACCAAAGAAAGGAACGAGTAAAAGAGGTTCAGATTGTTGCTATTAATATTATTCCCAACCAACCATTCTCCACTGTTAGTAATAGAATGAGAATTGGTGTATTAATGTAAAGTTTGATCATTGAGATTCTTGTAAGTGGTGATTGGTGAAGTATGAATGGGGAAGACAGATTTATAGAAATGACATTGCATGAATTTGACAATCACACATTGGTTGGAAAGACAGTTAATTTTTGACGTGTCTCTCTTATATTTTTCTGATCAGTACTGGAATTCATGGTAATTTGATAAAGGATCTGACTATGATTGTTTGATTTTTCTGCTATGGTTTAACTTTGCTAAGATAAGATTTTGGCCATTCGTTAGTTATGTTTAAGCGATAAAGTTTCACGCTTTACTCTAGAGTGATTTTAGAGACGGATAAAATGTGTGTCGAATCTACCCCTGTTTTTCACAAAACGATGCCATTGGATTTTTTAACATATTAGACACAGCCCATTCTGTGTCTATTATGTCGTCTCCAAACCACGCGCCAATTTCTTTTCCTCCCTCGTGCCAAAAGAAAAAAATTTGGGCGCTATTTTTTTGTGTCTAATTTCTGTCTCTGATAAATAAACATCATATAACAATAAAAATGAAATTTAGAGATGAAACAGTCACAAAATAAACACAGAATAGCCACAGATTGTATTTCATCTATAATTTCCATCTTTGATTTGCATTTTTCTTGTAGTGCTCTTACTAATCAAAATATATAATTCAAGATATGGTCATAAAGATGAAACTAAACTCTACTAAGATAATTTTTCTTTTGAGTCATGGAAGAGATTAGTAACATTGCTTATGAACACTTGTCTTGTAAACTGAGTGGCATGTAAGAAAAAGAGAATTAGCTTTGGTGGCTATGATTTCTTCAAAGAGCATTAGTCCACTTTTAACTTATAATATTGCACTTTTTTTCTTCACATTGATAAATAAACCACAATTCTCTTTTGTCCCTCATATAGATTTTTTTTCTTTTTTTACAGAACAAAGGTATAAACATTTTACTAATTTATATATAATATTGCACGTTTTTCTTCTCTACATTCATTTCGTGGCATCTTCTCTGCATTTTGGATTTCAAGAGCTTGAGGCCAATACTTGTAGCTCTTAACAACAATGAGATAGATAAAGAAGTTGATCAAGCTCACCAAAGAAAGGAACAAGTAAAAGAGGTTCAGAGAGTTACAATTAATATTATTCCCAACCAACCATTCTCCACTGTTGGTAATACAATGGTAATTATGTGTATTGATGTAAAGTTTGATCATTGAGATTCTTGTATGTGGTGATTGGTGAAGTATGAAGGAGGAGGACAGAGTTATAGAAATGACATTGTATGAAGTTGACAATCAAAAATTGGTTGGGGAAACAGTTATTTTGTGAGCACTGCTTACTTATATTAGAAACGTATCTCTCTTATATTTTTCTGATAAGTACCGGAATTCATGGTAATTTGATAAAAGATCTGACTCTGTTTGTTGGATTTTTCTGCTATGGTTTAACTTTGTTGAGATATGGTTTTGGCCATTCGTTAGTTATGTTTAGGCGATGTAGTTTCACACTTTACTCTAGAGTGATTTTAGAGACGGATAAAATCTGTGTCGAATCTGTCTTTGTTTTTCACAAAACAATGCCGTGACCTTATATAACGGTAGAGGATATTTTTTAACATATTAGAGATGGCCCATTCTGCGTCTATTTCGTCTTCAAAACACGCCCCAAGTTCTCTTCCTCCCTTGCGCCAAAAGAAAAATTTTGGCCGCTAATTTTTTTTTTGGTGACGGATTATAGACATATTAGAGATGAAAATAATTAAGATGGAATAAATCCATCTCTAATTTCCGTCTCTTATAAATAAAAATTATATAACAAAAAAAGGAATTTAGAGAAGAAACAGTCACAAAATAAACACAGAATAGCCACGGACTGTATTTCATCTATAATCTCCGTCTCTAATTTGCATTTTTCTTGCACTGCTCTTATTAATCAAAATGTATAATTCAAGATATGGTCATCAAGATGAAATTAAATTCTGCTTAGATAATTTTTCTTTTGAATCATGGAAGAGATTAGTGCCATTGCTTATGAATACCTGTCTTGTAAACTGAGTGGCATGAAGAAAAAGAGAATTAGCTTTGACGCCATTGATTTGATCATAGAGCCTCTATCCACTGTTGAGTTATAATATTGCATTTTTTTCCTTCACATAGATAAATAAACCACAATTCTCTTTTGTCCCATCATATAGATTTTTTTTCTTTTTTTTTTTAAAGACGAAAGGTACAAATATTTTACAAATTTATATATAATATTTCACCTTTTTTCTTCTCTACATTCATTTCTTGTCATCTTCTGCATTTTGGATTTCAGGAGCTTGATGCCTATACTTGTACCTCTTAACAACGATTAAATAGATAAAGAAGTTGATCAAGCTCACAAAAGAAAGGAACAAGTAAAAGAGGTTCAGATTGTTACTATTAATATTATTCCCAACCAACCATTCTCCATTGTTAGTAATACAATGGTAATTGTGTGTATTAATGTAAAGTTTGATCTTTGAGCTTCTTTTATGTGGTGATTGGTGAAGTATGAATGAGGAGGACACAATTATAGAAATGACATTGTATGAAGTTGACAATCACACATTGATTGGGAAAACAGTTAATTTGTGAGCACTGCTTACTTCTATTAGTAACGTATCTCTCTTATATTTTTCTGATCAGTAACGAAATTCTTGGTAATTTGATAAAGGATACGACTCTGTTTGTTGGATTTTTCTGCTATGGTTTAACTTTGCTGAGATGTGCTTTTGGCCATAAGTTAGTTATGTTTAGGCGATGAAGTTTCTCGCTTTACTCTAGAGTGATTTTAGAGATGGATAAAATCCGTGTCGAATTTGTCTCTGTTTTTCAGAAAATGATGCCGTTACCTTATATAACGGTAGAGGAGATTTTGTAACATATTAGAGACGGCACATTCTGTGTCTTTTTCGTCTCCAAAACACGTGCCAATTTCTTTTCTTTCCTTGCACCAAAAGAAAAGAATTGGTTGCTGATTTTTTTTGTGACGGATTATAGAGATATTAGAGATGAAAAGGATAGAGATGGAATAAATCGAACTCTAATTTCCATCTCTGATAAATAAAAATTATATAACAAAAAAAGGGAATTTAGAGATGAAACAGTCACAAAATAGACACAGAAGAGCCACGGATTGTATTTCATCTATGATTTCCGTCTCTGATTTGCATTTTTCTTGTAGTTCTCTTATTAATCAAAATATATAATTCAAGATATGGTCATAAAGATGAAACTAAATTCTGCTAAGACAATTAATTTGTGAGCAATGCTTACTTCTGTTATTAACGTATCTCTCTTATATTTTTTTAATCAGTATCGGAATTCAGGGTAATTTGATAAAGGATCCAACTCTGTATGTTTGATTTTTCCACCATGGTTTAACTTTCCTCAGATATGCTTTTGGCCATTCGTTACTTATGTTTAGGGGATAAAGTTTCACGCTTTATAACTCTAGAGTGATTTTAATGACGGATAAAATTTGTGTCGAATTCATCTCTGTTTTTCACAAAAACGATGCTGTTACCTTAAGTAACAAAAGAGGAGATTTTGTAACAGATTAGGAATTGCTCATTCTATGTCTATTCCGTCTCCAAAGCATGTGCCAATTTCTTTTCCTCCCTTGCACCAAAAGAAAAAATTTGGGCTCTAATTTTTTAAAAAAATTTTGTGATGGATTATAGACATATTAGAGATGAAAAGGTTAGAAATGGAATAAATCCATCTCTAATTTCCGTCTCTAATAAATAAAAATTATATAACAAAATAAGGGAATTTCACTAAAACAGAACATTCTTTTAGTCACGGCCAAAACAGGCCTCTAACGGCGGTTCTGACCGTGGCTAAATATCTAGCGGCGGTTGTGTGACCGTCGCCGAAGGCTGCGTCGGGATCAACTCTACCAGCGGTTAACATAATCGTTGGAATAATCATCGTTAGGCACACTCTTGACCTACAACTGTCGCTATAATGCCATCCACAACTCCCATTGTATGCCTTATCGGCGACGGTTACAACCATCTCTAGTTGAGCTTTACTTAACGGTGGTTCCAACCGTCGTTACAGTGCTAGCTCTAACAACGGTTGTGACCCTCGCCATCTTTTTACATTTTCCATCTCTTTTGGCGTCGGTTTCAACCGCCAGTTGAGCCAGCACTCTAACGACAATTATAATCATCGCCATTTATTTACGTTTTTCATCTTCTTTGGCGACAGTCACAATCGTCGTTAGAATCCTTTTTTCCTTTCTTTTTTGTTTGGATTTTTGTTTGGTTTGTAACATTCATACTCAACCGATTCAAGAGTTTACACACCACTAAATAAATTCCAACAACAACGACAATAAATAAATCAAATCTAATAGAATTTGAGATAAGTTCAACACTAATAAAGTTTCAACTACGTATAAACTCAAAATAAAGTCTTGACAACATAATTCTCAATCTCAAAACATAAATGATACATCAATAAAAATTAAAAAGTTTAGTACTAACATCAAAATACAATTAATTAAATAGAACTAACATCAAAATAGAACTACATTAGTTGAGTGTGGATAACTACGTGAATGTATAGGATCGTGGATCATGACTAGCTCCAGATTTGATCGTCGACGTGATGCTTCTCCGCTGCCTACATCTAGTGGTTGTAATTAGAAAAAGAAAGCCAGTGAGATTTTATAATAATGTGTAGTATCTATTTTTACATTGTTGTAAAGAAAAAAAAAACATTTATATTACCTGTGTTGGAGGACATGGTACATCACCAACAATCTCATATGGTATTGTTACTCACATGTGATAAGCTAAATACTTGAACATGTGATTTACCTGAGCTTATTGAGCTTTCTCCATTTCACGCTCATTTTCTAGAGCTTCAAACTTTTCTTTCATGCGAGCTTGCTCCATTTCACGCTTCTTTTTTTAGAGTTTCTAATTATTCTTTCACTGAACTTAGCTCAGATTGCAAGGATGCTTCATTTGAATGTCCAGTATTTGTAGAACTGAAATTTAAGTCATTGAATCGAAATTTAGGTAGACCAAAAACTTGGGAAGGGCATGGACATAGTCCAAACCCTTGAACTCGTCCAAAATGCTCCTTGCCTAGCACTTGCCCCAATGCAACATCTGATGAAACCATACCAGTGTATGACTCTAAAGATTCTTGCTCACAAAGCTTTTCTGAAACTTTTTCCTAAAAATTCAAACATAATTGATGATTTATACAAGTACTTACATTAATTCTTGGACAAAAGGTCATATTTTGTAATACATCCAATGCAACAAGTAATCAGCCATACAAGGAATCATGCATCAAATCCAAAAAAATACATACTAGAAAATCATTTATCAACAGTAATCAGACATGGTACTTCTCCAGCAAATGTCTTTTTTACCATATAAATTATCATCAAACTTATTCTTTCATAAGAACATGATGAGTCCACAGTTCACATATCTGCTTAGACATACTCAACTAAATGCATATCAGAATTATCAATCAATAATTACCAGAAGAATTTTGTCCAAAATGACCTTTGCCTAATCAGGAATTATAGCATTTTGAATCATACTTTATTTAACAATAGCAATTCAGTGAATACATACGACTACATAGAATAATAACAGTTCAAATAACAAATAATGAATACAGAAACTTAGAGATCAATGCAAGAATCACTTCTATATTCATTTGAATCATCTAGGAGTGGCAAATGTTAAGTTCAAATGAACAGAACACCAAATATACACCTTTTCATAACACTTGGTAAGTTTCAAAATCAAAATCCAACATGAAGATGCAATAAGAGCAATCATTAAAACCAAACTCAAATGTGATATATCATGAGGAACACCATCTCATAAGTTACTTGTTAAAAATAATCTCAACTTTAGAGTATGATAATACATAAATTTTTGTCTGTCTAGTAGCTTAAATCTACAACTCATTTTGGAAATCAAAGAAAATGTCACTTGAAGCTTTGAAAATCCATTTTTCAATTAAAAATTCCATTTTTAATATCAACTAGGCAGGAAATGAAGTCGCATACCTCAAAACAGTGTTTTTACATCTATTACAGATTTTAAATCGGTAAGGTTCTTTAGAAAACTCATTTTTCACATTTCACAGAAAAAATAGAATTGTTTTCAAATTGGTCCTAGCGAAACCATTTTTGCTATTCTTAAAGAAAAAATGAATCCTTGGAACTACTACCTTACCCATACATTACAAGCTACTTATGTCTTTAGCACGTGAACACATGATACATAAGTTTAGATACAGTTTTGGTTAGGAAAGTAGTGAATCGACGCTTACAATCAAATTTTAAAGAAGAGTGCAAAAACATTCTTCTTGGACACCAAAGATTTTCCTTTTCTAACCAATTACACTTGGACACCAAAGTTTATACTTAGTTAGAAAAAATCTTTCAAATAAAATAAGAAACTCATACTCAATTTTCCTTCCAAAACCAAGGCTAGAGTTCCTAAAAATCCGAAAAATATTGTTAATCATGTTTTTAAGAAGTTTACTTTTATGTTTATGTCATAACCGATATTAAATTGAAAATTTCTTCTTAAATTCATCAGCTCACAAGCCAGAGGCAAGAATTACAACAACATCAATCCACTCCTAAGGTATTTCAAAACAAACTACTGAAGTTTTGGTGACTCTAAACTCGAATGTTCCAATTTTTAGCCTTTCTTCATGTGAAAACCATCAAGCTAAGCAACCAACAATCACCCAACCAGCAGCATTTTTTTTTTACTTTCAATACATAGAGAAATATTCCAGAGAACATTTGTAAATTAACTCATGGATTGGAACACATAATCGATAGAAAATGCTCAAAGAATGTCACAAAACTCGAAGAAAGCATCATTAGTAAACAGTAATAAAATAGCAGAATTTAAAACAAGTAAACAACCTCTAAAAGTTTGATTCTCGGTTTTTGAGGTTCTTTTTAGATGTTCTCTACAAGTCCCTAAAAGCTTATTTGCCCAAAACTAATAGATAGAAAGTGACACAGTGATGAAAGCACGTATAGCAGAACAAAGGCAAAATCATAACATCTACCATTCAAGGAGAAAAGATTAGAGCAAAAAGATTTAAACTGAAAATACATTACCAAAGTTGCTCTGGCATCCTCATTAATATAGCTCCCATCCTTTTTTGTGTGGGTTGCAATGAATAGCTAAGCTCTACTCACTGTTCGAACTTTTTGTACTTTCCTAAAAATCAAGAAATGATCAAATTGTTTAACATTTTAAAAAAACTAGTCACTAATATATGAAGAACAAAATTTAAATAATCATTTCATTCTTCTTTCTCGCGTTGCTTTTGGAACCGCCCGTGTGAGGAAATTTTAATTTCTTCTGATTCTCTTGGTTCTGAATGCACATCTCCTAAATGAAAGACAAATAAAATTAATCATGTTATATAATAACAAAATTAAATTACAAGTAAGTTATATATGAAATTTTACAATGCATTTGTCACTTAGACGGTAGTCAACAAAGCTATTTCACTGGTCTTGGGGTACTTTTGGAGGACGTGCTTTCATGATCTCGTCTCTTACTTGAATTTTTTTATTATCCCGGATAGCTTACTTCTATAGTCCCTTCTTTTCTCCCATAATGATCTACAAGCCCACTTTAATCCATTACATGCTAAAAATGCAATTTTACTCTAAATTTAAAATCAATATAATACTTACTTTTCAACTATATTGATGTAGTTAGAAATCAAAGCACAACTTTAGAAACCTTGCAATTTAGTGAAGCCGCAATTAAACCTTTGAATAATATGTTTTCACAAGAGAACAAAATAGGAAGAAGTCATAATGGGCAAAGGATAATGATAAAATTAAGGTAACTTCATTAACACTTCTACTACTTTACTTTTATCATACTTTAATTACTTTTACTTTTAGCTTGAACAAAAGAAGAATTCAACATGCTTGTAAACTTTGTTATAAAAAAAGTGGTCAGACAAAGGGGTAAAGTTTATGAATATCATTATGTTTTTATTAAAGAAAATTAACCAGTAAATCCATCATCAGTGAGGCTCCTAAAGTGTTGTTTTAAATTAATCACCACCTTATCAATGGAGACAAGACTCTATGAACCCAAACTGCCAAAATAATAGTGGCAACCTAAAGCATAATGGTAATCAAAGACCAACGTATTTGAGACAAAAGTAAAACCCACAATATACTATAAACGTAATTGAGACAAATCAATAGTTAATTTCTTCTAACCCCAGCAAACTAGTTGTTTAATAACACAGTTCATTAGCTTAACACCAGAGTCCATGACCAAGAGAGTTTTAGAGCAAGTTGAATTGAACACAAAAAAAAAATCCAAAAACTCATTTTCTCAGCACCCAAACAACATAAAATCCCCAATGAAAATCCAAAAACTTTGTATTCAGCTTCCTCCCAAGAGCTGCTAAACCATTGAGGATTTTGCCAATTTTTTCAAGAGCCTCTCCAATAGGTTGATCAGGCTACATTCGAAAGTTTTCATATTCTCTCATCAGCTTGTCAATGCGAGCCTTCTTTACACCTGAGGTCCCTTCATAAGTTAGCTCCATTTTCTCCCAAATTTCTTTGGTGGTTTCACATGCAGAGAGCTTGTTGTATTCTTCTTCATCTACTGCACAAAAAAGAAAAGTTTTAGCTCTACAATTTCGTTCAGCTATAACAATATCAGCATCAGTCCATTCATCTCTGATTTAGGGACAATTTTATCATCAACCAATTTGGTTATAGCAACTGGTCCATTTTCAATAATTTCTTCTTTGTGAAAGTTTTCACCAGAATTTCACCATGGCCGGTGATGACGACAGCTTTTTCCCTTTCGATTTTACTGACCTGGGGCACCTAGCTTCTTCTTCTCCTCCTCCTCCTCCTCTTAGCCTTACTCGTGACAGTAGTCAGAGTATGGGGAAGAAGCCTGGTCAGGATCTCTCTCCTGGTCGGGGAATGATTGCTAAAGCTTCTGTCAGAATTCCTGGTGGAGGTAGAAGAGATATTCGGTTACCGATCCCGCCGTCTCTTGATAAAGTCTGCCGACAAGAGGATCCCAAGGGGAAAACCAGGAGGAGAGACTGGAGGGGAAATGGCGGAGGCTCCAAGGGGAGAGAAAGGAGGGAAGTTGCAGTTAACCCCAAGAATAAAGAATGAGGGTTCAAGAAGCCTTCCATTGCGGGTTCAAGGTTTCCGTCGGAAACTGGACTCGGCGGATGTGAGGGTGTTGACTTCGGTGGAGGGTACTTTTCCTCTGCCTATGCCTGTTCGTTAATCACCCATGAAGGTGATTTTATTGTCTCGCGCCATAGCTCCGGGCTCGGCTGGTGGTCCTGACAAACCTGCGAGCAAGAAGGCTCGATGGTCGGTCGAGGGACCCGCGGGTGACTCTTCTGCGGGGGAAAGGGCCACGGTAGATGAGACCATGGCTGAGGCTCCACCTAGAGGGACCAGAGATGGTGAAGCGGCTAGAGAGGTCGGGTCCCTCTCTGGCGGATGGAATGTAGTGGTGAGTCAAATGGTCGCCACGGAGGACGTTTCTTTGGGGTTAGATGTTAGCCCTTTTGAGCCTGTTGAGCCACTGAAGGGAGAACCTTCTTTTGACCTAGTAGCTTTGGGCAGACGCTTTTCCGTGGACGTGGGAGAGAGAAATGCTAGAGGGTTTGACACCAGTCCTCTGAATATTGTTGTTCATGCTTTTGGCAGTGTTTCCAAGGCGTTGGCTAACTTCCACTAAGCTGGAACTGTGTGGGAGAAACAAGTGGTAAGTACCTTGGCTCTGTCCTGTTGTTTTATGCCGGTTCTGCCTTGGAGGTTTCCTTATTTGCTGACATTCTTGATTTTAGCAGCGTGACGCCTGTCTCGATAGAGACCGGCTTCTTGGAATAGTGACCTCTCGGAGTTCAGCTCTGGAGGCCACTAGGAAAAATCCGAAGGACGTGCACGGACGATTATCCGCGAAGGAGTTGGAATGCGAGGACTAGAGTCATGAGATAGGGTCCTTCACTCATAAGGTTGCCTGTCTTAGGGCCGAGGGTGCCCAACCTTCCGAGGTCAAGCTTCTGCGGTTGGAGAAGACTCGCAAAAAGCTCGCTATCCGTCGGGTGGACGACAAAAAGCGTCGGCATGAGTTGCACTCTCTTCGTGAGGCTTTGAAGGGTGTTGAGGTTTGTGCCTGCGAGAACCTTGCCGGCTGGCTGGAGGCCGAGAGCAAGGTGGCCGATGTTGCTGATCTCCAGGGAGAGCTGCTGGTGCAGAGGATGTATGGTATGCTGCTGGCGGTTGAGCAGCTTGAGCGCCTTCGTGGAGAGGTTTCCAGCTGAGTGGGTGGCTTCTCTGCATCCTTCCCTAGAGCTTCTTGATGGTGAGTTCAGAGGCCGGCTGGAGACTTACTCTCCTTTGAACGTTGGTTATCTCCACCAACTGGCTGACCGCCCGCTAGACCATCAAGTGCTTTTCGTTATTGGGGGGCGTGCTCCAGAGATTGGAGCTACTTCTCAATAGCTAGCCGAGGCAATTCAGGGAAGGTCATCGAGGGATGCTGGCAACGTCGGGCTTGCGGGGGCCGAAACCAACGTAGATCTTGGGAATGCCTAAGAGTAGGTTTATGTAGGATTTTAGGCTTTTCTACTTGTAATAGGTGGGTGCCTTCCCATTTTTTATATTAATGAGAATTCATGCTGAATTTAACTGTCACTCTTTTTACTTCTAGGCAAAAAGGTTTTGTATGAGTACAGTCTCTCTGATTTGGTTATCCTTTTACTTCTGGGTAAAAAGATTTTTGCATGAGTACCGTGTGATCAGGACGGTCGCATACTTTTGCTAGCGTGTTTTGTGCGAATGTTCATTTCATGTTTTCACGCCCAAGGGGTTCTTAACCGCACTTTTTTGGGGGAATCTCAGCTTAGCCTTAGATTCTCTTAAGCATTTCTTTGGGTCGTCGGCCCGTTGCCCTTCCTAGGGACTTTTTGCGAGTGCTTTGTCGGTATGGGTCATGTCTCTTTTTCAAAAGGAAGACTTTGATTAATGGTAAACAAAATGGTTAAATTCGAGGGGCCTTAATCAGGCTGGAAGTAAATAAAATGATTTGAATAGCCTTAGTCAGGCTTAGCCTAAGTCAGGCTGAAAGTAATGATTCCTAATTTTGAAATAGATTGAGACATGTGTAAATTGACCAAAAAGCGCTTCTGAGCGCGCAAAGAGCATTTAGAGTTTAGGTGGAGGCTTGATCCGGGCGAGCTGACTTGTGGCAGTTTGCTCCTAACTCTTTACCCTCAAAGGATTCTCGCGTGTTTCTTTGGGACCAAGGTGAGCGACCTTGATGGTTTTGGTTAGGCTTGTTGCATAGCATGTTCGCGTCAGTTTTTGATCCGCCATGATTTCTCCAATCCCGTTTGGAGTCGGGAATTTCATAGTGAGTTGTGCGGTGGACACTACAACTCTGAGTTTGTTTAGGGACGGTTGCCCTAGGATGGCGTTGTACGCCGAAGGTGCTGAGACGATGATGAAATCTACGTTCAGGCTGGCCACCTTTGGTAAAGTGCCCATTGTCGTCCGGGCTAACATGATTCCTTCTGCAGGAACTTGAGTTCCGGAGAACCCTGTGAGAGTGCCGGGGAAGGGCCTCATGTTGGCATCGTCCAACCCAAGCTTCTTGGAAGTGTCGAAGTAGAGGACGTTTGTTGAGGATCCTTGGTCGATCAGGACTTGTTTGACCTCGTAATTGGCAATGACTGCCGTCACTACCATTGGGTCGTTATGGATTTTTCCTTCGAGATTTGTGAGGTCGAACCTGATAGGGTCCCCCTTAGATTCTTCGCTTCTCTTCTTATGCTTCAGGGCATAGTCAAGGGCGAGTATGGAGCGTTCCACCCTTTTCTTATTTTGCGGTTGCGAGGTGGTTCCTTTTTGCAGTTCGCCTGCAATGACGCTGATAACCCCGCGGGTGGGTGCTTTGTCACTAGCCTCCTTCAAGTGTTCTGCGTTAGATCTACTCTCCTCTTTGATGTATCTGTCTAGTTGTCCTTTACGGATCAGGTCTTCAATCTGATCTTTCAAGTGAATTCAATCGTCGGTCTCATGTCCGTAGTCTTTGTAGAACTAGCATTACTTGGACTTGTCCACCGGCTTTCCGATCTTCCACCTCTTAATTTATGGGGGGAAACTGAGCATGTCCGAGTGGTAAATTTCCTCGAGAATCCCAACGTGGGACTTGTTGAGGAGTGTAGCTGGTGAACCGTCCTCGGGAGGTGTTCAAGGTCACGGTGGTGAGTGCTTTCTGTTATTTTTCTCCTTGGAATTTAGGTTATCCGTTACCGCCTTCTCCTTCTTTTTCTCGGATCACTCTATGGTGGATCTACTTATCAGGAATTTTCTCATTTTATCTTTAGCGATCTGCGCACTCTCTTTCTGGATAAACCGTTTTGCATGGTCCATTAGTACCTGTAAAGTATAGATGGGACATCTGTTGAGTTTCCCGTAGAACTATGAACATCGGAGGCCTTGCTTGATGACGAAGATTGCAACAGCATCTTGGAGGCCTCTGACTTGGAGCGAGAGTTTGGTGAAGCGGGCTAGGAAGACTAGCAAGGTCTCCCCTTCTTCCTGGTGGAAGTCAATAAAGGAATCCTTGTTCTTCTGGTATTCCTTACTACTCGCGAACTGGGTGAGGAACTTCAGAGCTAGTTGCTCGTAGCTGTGGATCGAGTTTGTAGGTAGTAGTGAGAACCACCTCAGAGCTGCCTCCATTAAGGTTGAAGAGAAGACTCGGCATCGCTGACCGTCCGTCATGCCAAGTATTGACATAGCCGAATTAAAAGTGTTGATGTGATATCGCGGATCAGTCTCTCCGCCATAAGGTTTTATATGAAAAGGCATCTCGAAACCCATGGGCACATGTTCGTTCATGACTTGCTGGGTGAAGGGGTGTCTCCCTTTTCCTTGGAAGTCGAAGCCGGGCCAATGATATTGCCCTGAGTGAGTAGACATGCCGTAGGGGGCGTACGGATTGTAAGCTCCTGCCCAAGGCCTATGTAGATAAGATCCCAGTGGATAGTTTGGGATAGGTGGTAGCTGGTAATCCGCGGGCAGGTGCACTGCTTTCCAGGCGACCATTGTTGGCCCAGGTGGGATTTATGGCGGGGGAGCCGATGCTGTCAGCGATAATCGTGTGCTAACTCCATGGGCAGAGTTCCGAATTATATAGCAGGCAAGCCGGTAGGGTCATTGGAAGGGCCTACAGGTGCGTTGTATAGCGTTACCGGCATCTAAGTGTTCACATGAGAGCGATTTATGTTCTCTTCCCACTGTTGTTGGCATATGGCTGCTATCTCTGTCTCAAGTTGGGCTAGCTCCATCTCCCGCGAGGTCCTTGCTTGTTCTGTTATCTCTCGGTTGCCGGCTAGAAGGCACGAATTATGCAGCATGCCGTAGGCATGCTGAGGCCATGTTTCCTCAATGGCCGTCGTTGCTTGGATAATGATTTCTGTGATAGTTGCTTGTGCAATCAGGGTATTTTGCAGTTGGGTTGTGTTCCAGCCGCCTGCTTCCGCTGTGACAACTTCAACCGTCCCCTGCCTATTCCTTGCGCTGCGCCTTGGAGCGGTTGCGTTGGTCGTGGCCATAGGAACGTTTGAGTCGGCTATTTCCAGATTTTTCCTGTATAGAAAATAAAGAATGCGAGTTTCTGAGTGTTAGGTAGATACTCCTACTCCCCGAAAAAGAAATGTTGTTTAGCGGCGGAGTGCGCAAGGCATTGTGGTCTGAGGAAGACCGCGGTGAGCGCCAATGTAACTGTCATTTTTGGTTCAGACAATTTTAATTTGTAAATTAGGACCGCAATGGGTCGTAACCTTAAGGGACTTGTCCTTAGGTAGGATCCTAGGTGCCTACGTACCCTTGTGAAGGGATCAAAGTCCACGTAATTCGTAATGATGATGTCTATAGGAGCCGTTAGGCACGGTGATTACCTGTATGGGGCCGTGTGCGACTAAGACATGTATAAGGTACTCCGCGCGGGTGAGCCATTCGTGGGAGGTTGCCTTAGGTTATGAGAGAGCATAGGTCTCTAGGAGCTACCAGGAGCTCTGCTTGTGGAGATCTCTGGGGTAGAAATAAGCTCATGGGTGGTCGGAGCTTGGTGGTGTCGTCGGCTAAGCTCTTGAGTTGATAGGGAGATGTATTGTGTAGGGGAAGCAAAGTCTAGCTTTCGTATAATCAGAGTGTGCGTTACTTGCCTCTTGTTCTGATGTCCTTAAGTCCCCCGGGTGTAAGCCTTTTATACCAAGTGTGGGGGAGAACGTGGTTGGCCACATTTCCACTGGACGTGGGTCGTCCCACGATGCTTGGAGGCCTTCCACGTCCCTTGGACAGGAGCTCAGGAGGAGAGACGTGGGTACCGGCCACATAAGGGATAGATGAGTGGTGCCACGTGTCACTAGTGTACGCTACTGCGGAGCTTCTGAAAGCCCAATGTCACGTGTCCCGAGGGAAAATATTCCGTAGTTACATTTTAAATAGAAAAACAAATCCTAAATTAATTTAATAAAATAGGAAACCTAATCCTAATTATTCTAAAATTTAAAAGATAACTTAAAATTCAAAATAAGCAACTAATAATTCTCAAAATTAACACTAAATAAAAACCTTAATTATAATCACTATATTAAGCCCAAAATGTGATTATTTAGGCCTAAAAGAATCTCCATATAGGTAGTACTTGGTCCAAACTCTTTAAATTTAAGTCTTTAAGCCCAATTCGAGTTGAATAACTCCACTTTCAGCCCTTAATAAATTAATGACGTTTTCATTATTATTTTCTGGTCCAATCGCTAATTGCTTCTCCAAAGTCTCTTGCACTAGCCCAATTAATGCTTCATTGATCTTCTTAGCTCGAGCTCTTGTGATTGGTCTACTTGGGATTTGTAACGGGCCTTTAATTTTTTGTATCGCACCATTCCCTCTCTCCTCAAAAGGATTCGTCCTCGAATCTTCCCCTACATCAAAAGGAGATAAATCAGCAACATTAAAAGTGGCACTAACATTATACGCATCGGGCAAATCAATATTGTAGGCGTTGTCATTGATCTTTTCTAGAACTTGAAATGGACAAGCGCCTCTTGGAGCCAACTTTGACTTCGTTTGAGAAGGAAACCTCTCTTTCCATATGCACCCACACCCAATCTCCGGGTTCAAAAAGAACACATCTTCTTCCTTTAATTGGCATTGAATGCATATTGTTCATTTTTCTTTCAATTTGCTGTTTAACATGCTCATGAAGTTGTTTCACGAATTCAGTCTTCTTTTTTCCATCACAACTTGCCCTTTCATCAATAGGTAATGACAATAAACCTAAAGGAGTTAACGGATTAAAACCATACACTATTTCAAAAGTCGTAGAAAAGTTAGGTAAAGGTAAAACATGTGCAGAACACAATCGATTCTCAAGTCTATTAAATGTAGTATCTTGTTCTTTTTCACATTTAAATAGTAAATTAGAGGGAGAACTTTCTAGTAAAATATGTCAGTTACTAGAAATCAACATCTTAGATCTTTCACATAACAAATTTATTGGATCAATACCTTTATGTTTTAATAACATGTCCTTTGACATTTACTCACCAGCCTCAGAATTTTATAGAGTTGGAATTTCAGGAATTGGTTATTACTCTTATCCTCATTTTTATTTAAATGAGCCTGAAATACTTCATTATTTACTCTCATTTGGGAAAGATGAGGTACATGTTGGGAAAAATAATGATAATAAATACAAATACCCTTTCCCCCCATGAGAATAAACCAGAGAAATAAGATGAAGAAGAAGCACAATCACCACACAAAATTTAACGTGGAAACTCCAAACCAGAGAAAAAACTACAACCGTTGCCAAAAGACAACCAGAGAAAAATACTAGATGAAAATTTTTACATCACACAATATTCTCTCAAATAGCCCGTACCCCAAGTACACCCACTCTCCAAAGCAAGTATTTAAACACCTCACTCTCCAAAGCAAGTATTTAAACACCTCACTCCACACTAGAACAAGAGAATAAGGAGGCAAATATTAAATAAACATCACACATTCTAGAATAAGAGAATAAAGAGGATAATATTAAATACACATCACGTCTCTCAAGACAAGAAAATAACGAGTAAGATAAAAAGTCAAATACAACTTAAAGTGTATGACTTGGTGCAAGTTGAAACAAAGACTTTAGACTCCTTTTATAGGATAAACACTTACTCCACCTTTTGAACATAAGTAATGTTGGGCTAATTTTTAATATCCTTGTGACAAAAAGTTCATCCCTCTTATACAAAGGTGATAGACTTAAACATTCGTCAAGATTAGATTTGTCATCCAATCAACTAATAGGAGAAAAAGCTACTCCTTCAAAACATGCTTTCTAAGACCTGGAATATATGAATGCTGCAAAAGTACTCTTTCCAATTGATACCCTCCACCTCAAACCCATACATCTTTTTCTCTTCCTCACACATTTCTTCCCTTAGCTTCTGGACATTCCCAATCTCAAACCTACGAATCCCACACAAATTCACGTGTAAATTCAACAATTTGGTTTATATAAAAGATACAATTTCTCTAAATTTAATTTCTGAATAATGAAAATATAAAATTTAATCCTTAAAAGATACAATTTGTCTTAATTTAGTCTTTGAAAAATAGAAATATCAAATTTGCTTCCGAAAAGATGTAATTTGTCTCAATTTTAATTCATGAAAATCTTCGTTTAACCTAACTAACAAAAAAATTGTCATGAACTAAATTGGGACAAATTACATCTTTTATAACCATAAATTATTATATAATTTACTCCAAAATCATCTATTTAATGTGTCCCTCATCATTATAAAGACTTTATATATATATATATATATTGCATGATAAAACAATAATAAAGATAATTACCTTCCTCTGAAAAACCCAAATGTTTCATAAGTTTTGACCATTTGAATAAAAAACTGTGCTCTTTTCTTGCATTGCCTATCAAGCTTGGTGTAGAGGCTAGGTTTCACATTATGGACTAATGCCTCCATTAGCCCACTTTCCTTTGTAATTTTAGCTGTCATGTAATGTGAGAAATCATCAATGGAGCTGAAATATTTGCTTCTGGTAATGCTTATCTCATCCCCTTTTGAATCCAATAATGGATTACACTTGAAATGTTCATAAGTATAGTCCATAATATTACCAAGTGTGATTGGATTTACCATGGATGATCCAATCTGGTACACATTTATGTCGGGAATACCAGAAATCCCATGCTTTGCCATAGCAGCTATTTCAGCATTCACTACCATGTCCACTGGGACCTGCACACACTCAAATCTCAAATTAGTGACACGATAAATATATTTATATATTAGCACCAAAATATATATAAGAGACAGAATTTAAGTACAATTTTTATATCTTTATCATTAAGTTCTATAATAAGAAACTAATACCTAGCGTTGATAAGAGATTCTGTGTGCGTCATTTGTACAACAACTTCATAAAGAAAATTTTTGGTCTACACTTGAAAAAATTGATGTGGAATGCAGCAAAGAATACTTATAATAATGGGAGAGGGCGATGATAGAGATTAAGAAGGTGAATGAATCTGCATACCAACATCTTTGATCAACGCCTGGGAGTAACTCATCCAGTGTTGGAAGTAAATCCTTCAGAAAGAATAGTGACACAAACAGTAGGGCAAATTTGACAATATGACATAAACTTTGAGGACTATTTTGACAACTTGACAGAAACTTCAGTGGCTTATTTGATAACTTGCAAATGAGGTGAAAAAAGAAATACACGGTCAGCGTTTACGTTAATAACTTCTGTCAACATGTTAACGGTGTTAGTAAAAAGGGCATGAGTGAACAAAAAACGAAAGTTTGGGGTAAGCATGAACAAAATAAAAGTTTGAGAGCATGCATGAACACAGTAAACTTTATGGGTGGAAACGGAATTTTTGCCTATTAACAAATAGCACTATATGATTAGAAAGATGTTCCAAAATTCAGTACTATAATATTAAACTTTTATCACATGTGAGAATAAGTAGAGGTGTATTGAATTATTCTTACCACATCTGCAATTACTTGGGGGTCTACAAACAATCTCGAAAGTCGACCTTTCCCAAATAATGTAAGAAAGGGATCCAGCATTCTAATTTTTCAGACAAACGGAAAAGTCACAAATTTTTTTTTGTCAGATTGTGAATTTTAGGTAGAATTAGTTAATCAATGTGATTTAGTTAATTGCATTATGAGGAGCATATATATATATATATAATAGAAAGGATAGTGAATTACATTTTGGTCGACCATGGTTTGAAAATTAAGGTTTAACATTTAAAGTTTAAGGTAGAATTTCAGGATATATATAGGGTTTAGATTAGGAAAAAACTTAGGTACATTTCCTTATGTCCATTTCATCCAATTCCCCAATATAATTATGACACGTGACAAAAAGTGTTTAAATGACCAATCACAGTAGAGAGAGAATATAGAAGATCACCTTTTATATGACCAATCATAGAAGAGAGAGAGTGTAAATAGAATATATGATTGGTGGAATTGGATGAAATGGACATAAGGAAATGGACCTAAGTTTTTTCCTTTAGATTAAGGGTTTAAGGTTTAGGATTTAAAATTTATATTTTAAAATTTAGAATTGAGGATTTAGAAATCATGAGGTAAAAAATGCATATGTTTGAGGTGAAAAAGACTATTTTGTCCCCACCCCAATCTCTACCATCACAATTCGCCGTCACCCCACTACTATCGTTGTCGTTGCCACTACCAAATTTAATTACAAGGATAAATTGGTCATTATAGTCAATTCTCATTCTTATTTTCAACACCAATCCTATTCTTTTTTATGTTCTACCAAATGTAACGTTCCCATTCCTACATTCTCACTCATGCAAAATCCAAATAGGTCTTAGTGCATGTTTGGTTCTTGGAAATAGAGAGAAAGAATGGGAATCAGGAGTTGGTGGAGTCCAATTCCTTATTTGGTTGTACATATGAAGGTGGGATTGGGATTGCCATCCTACAAACTAGGTAATCCCAATACCTTTCTCAAGGGTGGTATTGGGAGCATTCCCATGGTAATTTGGATAAAAAGTCCATTTTACCCCTACCATTCCTCACTTCTACCTCCACCTCCACCACCAAATTTAATTATAGAGGTAAATTAGTAATTATATACATTCATATTTCTATTCCCAACACCAATCCTACTTTTTATATGTCATACCAAACGTAATCATATTTTTTCCTTTTCCATTCTCATTCTCTCAAAATAAATTCATCAACAAAATAGGCCCTTTAAGGTTTAGAATTTAAAGTCTAGCATATGTTTGGTACCATGAAACGAAGAGGGAATCTTGGTAGGAATGCTTCCTACCATTATTTGGTAGAAAGAATGTTGCATTGCAATTTCCACACGGATAATATTTTAAAATTTTATAATATTTTAATTTACCATTTTGTCCTTGCTTTATTTTATAATATTTTAATTTAAGGATAAAGTGGTCATTTTGATCCACTTTAATTCCTTTCCTATTTTCATTCCAATTCCCAAGTCCTACAACCAAACATAATCTTAACATTCCCTTTCCCTTTTCCTTTTTCATCCTCATCTCATTTTGACTTGCAAATAAGCCCTAAGATTTGTAATTTACAATTTAGAGTTTGGAGTTTTAATAGAAAATTTTGGTTTTATTTAAAAATAGTTTTAGTGTACTGAACGGAAAAAAAATGAGTTTTTTTTACTTTAGATCCTCTAAATTTGAGAAATACTAAATTTCTTTAAAGTATAAGATTCAGAGATAGACACAAAATAAATAAATTAAAGACCCCAAACTAATCAAGGAGGAAATGTTCAGTGGTACGGTAGTACTGAACTTCAGTACATCTCTCCAATCAGTTGGTCCCTAAACCGTTCGTCCTTATTAATATGAATTTATATTAATATTAACAAGCAGCTTTATATAATGGGAGAGATGTACTGAACTTCAATAGTAGAGTATCGCTGAACTTTTATCCTTAATCAAGATCCACCATTTATGAATTAAATACCAACATTCATTTTGGTCCTTATTAATGTGAATTTATATTAATAAAATGCACCTATTTCCTTCTATCCAACCAGAAAAAGGTTCTTTGTAGGTACTCTCTATTATAGATGGATGAAGGATGACAATTGGAATATCACCAATCATGCTAGTAATCTTCATCTCACCCATGGCCTTAGTGAATATATGTGTAACAGCTTTTCCATCCATGAATTTTAGCCCTATAAATAAAGATGAAAATACTATTTAGTCTCTGAATTATTGGTCAAACTACTATTTAGTCCCGAATTTATCAAAAATACTATTTAGTCCCTCAAATTATTATTTTGTTGGTTTCCTATGCTATTTTATAATTTCAAATATCCTAAAAAAATATAAAAGTATACAATGAAGTGATTGAGTTGTGTGTGAGTTCATTTTGATTAAATCATATTAATATATATGGTTGGGTTATGTGTTAATAAAATTTATAGTATAAATTAAATTGTCTTTTTTAGAGATATTAAAATTACACTTAATTCCTTTTTATTTTAAAACTTCACACTATTTTATTTCAGAGGTAAAGAAAAACCTACCAGTTTTACTTCCCTAACAAAAATAATATTATATTTATTATATTCAATTTGAAATTAATTATAGAAAAATTATAATTTTAAAATATTTTTATTAAATTATAATTTTTTTAAAAAAATAATAAATATCAATATTAAGGATATTTCGGTTTAAATAAATTTTATTAAATAAAATATGATTTTATTAAATATGGTTTAAAATTTTTTTTTAAAAAAAAGAATATTATATATATATATATACCTTTGAAAACTTGAGGTTGAATATTACTTTATACCTTTCAAGACCAAGTTGTTTCATGTTTTGATTAGAGTGTTGGTTTTCTTGAAGTGATGAGTGCTCCATGAGAGATGAAACCAACTTCATCTCTTTTTCAATATCAAGCATAGGGACTAATGTTGTCTCCTCTATTTTTTTTTTTTTGGTTTCCCAAGGTATTCCCCAGCCTGACAGGCCAAGGACTAATCCTCCGCGGATCTGAGCTCCATTTAAGGGTTTGCCGCTGGCCAATTGGTTGTTGCATACACAAGGTGGGATTCGAACCCCCAACACTTGCTTAAGCGACCTAGTGAGCTAACCACTAGACCAACCAAACTTGGTTTGTCTCCTCTATTTTTCCAGCTCTTCCATCATTCACATAAGCTACCAAATATATGTAGTCTATAAGTATTATATATTATTGGATCATTTTAATATTATGAAAAATACAATAATCTTATATACTATCTTATTAACTTGGATATTTTATATATATATAAATATAATAAATAATTAAAATCTCTTGTGTTTTATTTCTATGTTCATATTTTGTAAAGCTGATATTTTAACATTAATAATGTGCACAGATGAATATATATATATGTTAGACAACATAATATATATCTATATTATAATGTTTTTACAGCTTTTTTTTTAATCAGTGACCTCTTAAAATTATATATTTTATAATATAAAAAATCAAATATGTCATGTGAATATATAGATATGACAAAAATAGAGATAATGTATGAGTAGTTAACATAAATAATGGATAATTAAAAAAATTGTGAAAAAATATAATTTTTTATCATTTAAATTACAAAATATAACTATTTTGTGACTCCATTGATCAAAAAATTCAAAGTCATGTATATATAGATACCAGTTGATATGTGAAGGAATAGACAAACGTTCTTGCAAGTCTTGGCAAAGCTTAAAAGATGAGAAGGCCCTTTTGTGTTCACACTAAGAGCTACATCATACATGAAGAAAACAGAATTCCAGAAAGAATCAATATGGAGGAGTACTTATGAATAAATTATATTTAATTTTGGTGAAAAAAAAACATTCATCTTTCTTTTAATTGATTTTTATCAATAAAGATAATTTTATATAAAATAATATTTTCATTATATATTTTTTTGCTAAATTGCACTGAGATCCCCTGAGTTTTAGGTGAGGAGCACATATACCCCCTGAGTTTTAAAACCTTGCACATAGACCCCTTAAATTTTCACTTTCGAGCAAAGAGTACCCTTCCATTAACCATCTGTTATAATTTGGTTGTTAAGTGCCACATCATCATCAATTTAATTGAAGGTATTTTAATAATTTTGCATCTAACCCTAAAAATTCACCCATATTCATTTACCCAAACCCATTTCGTATACCCATCCATATCGCTACCATGAAACATGGTGAAGAGACGGTGTCTCTTACCACCGTGAGAACCACCGTGGCTGCAGATTAAGATGAAGATATTCCAAACCCTTGGCAAATCCTCTTTCACCTTCACCTTCACCTTCGCCTCTGCTATATATTATAGGGTAAAGTACCTTTGGTACCCCCAACGTTTGCGCCTTCGGTCAAATATGCACCAAACGTTTTATTGCGATCAAATATGGCTCCAACGTTTCAATTTTTGGCAATCTTACCCTTTTCACTAACACCGTTAACCATTTTAACGATTTTTGCTGACTAGGCGTAATATGTGGCATTAATATCTGACTGGGATCAATTTTTTCCATTTTATATTTTATTAAAAAAAATAAAAAAAGAAAACGTGCCTCTTCAAAACCTAAACCTAAATGATTTCTTTTTTCTTTTTCTTCTAAATAAAATATGAAATGGAAAAAATTGATCCCAGTCATATATTAATGCCACATGTTATGCCTAGTCAGCAAAAACTGTTAACTATTTTAAGGTGTTAGTGAAAAGGGTAAGATTGTCCAAAAATTGAAACGTTGAGGATATATTTGACAGCAATCAAACGTTTGGGGTATATTTGACCGAACGCGTAAACGTTGGGGTGCCAAAGGTACTTTACCCTATATTATATTGTAAATGAAATTTTATTTGCAGCTTCTTTTGATTTTGATGGATGGATCTATATTAGAATTGTAATTTCATGGTGTTAGTTATATATATAATTCATATATCATATATAGTTGGGTGATTTTGCAGCAACGATAACTCACAGCTTCTTCTACTTGGAGATTATTGGACGACGCTGTTCTTTGTTGCTTTTGTGGGTTTAGCTAGGGATCGATTGGTTGGGGTATGAAAGGGATGGGTATATGAAATGGGTATGGGTAGATGGGTGGGTTTTTAGACTTAGGTCCAAAATTACTAAAATAGCCTCAATAAAATTGATGATGTGGCACTTAAAAGCTAAATTTTGATGGATGACTGATGGAAGAGTACTCTCTACCCGAAACCTAAAATTCATGGGGTCTATGTGCAAGGTTTTAATTAAAACTCATGGGGTGTATATGCCCCTAACCCAAAATTCAGGGGGTTTCAGCATATTTTACCCTATATTTTTAATAACATGATATGGACATTAATTAGTCTAATTTATTTAATTTATTAACAGAAAATCATTTTCAGAAAATTAATTAGTATCATCAAATTTTAAAAATGTTAAAAAATGAGAAGTTATGCACTTCTCCATTTTTTTAGTAACCACCTATCATACTTATTTTCTCTCTTCCACATCCTCCAATCACATTATTTTTTGTATTTTTTAATTATAAAATATAGTTATTTTGTGAGAAGTTGGTTATTTATTGCAAAGTGTGACACCAAAAACTTCAAAGCCATATATATATATATAGATATAGATATGTTAATAAAATTTAGAATATAAATTAAATTGTCTTTTTTAGAGATATTAAAATTACACTTAATTCCTTTTTATTTTAAAACTTCACACTATTTTATTTCAGAGGAAAGAAAAACCTACCAGTTTTACTTCCCTAACAAACATAATATTATATTTTTTATTTTAAATTAATTATAGAAAATTTATAATTTTAAAATATTTTTATTAAATTATATTTTTAAAAAAATAATAAATATCAATATAAAGTATATTTTGGTTTAAATAAATAAAATATTAAATTTTATTAAATAAAATATGATTTTATTAAATATGGTTTAAAAATTAAAAAAACGAATATTATAAATACCTTTGAAGACCAAGTTGTTTCATGTTTTGATTAGAGTGTTGGTTTTCTTAAACTGAGTGATCCATGAGAGATGAAACCAACTTCATCTCTTTTTCAATATCAAGCATAGGGACTAATGCTGTCTCCTCTATTTTTCCAACTCTTCCATCATTCACATAAGCTGCCAAATATATATACTCTATGAGTATGAGTATTATATATATATATATATCTCAAACCTCTAGTATATAGATATACCGATTGATATGTGAAGGAATAGGCAAACGTTCTTGCAAGTTTTGGCAAAGCTTAAGAGATGAGAAGGCCCTTTTGTATTCACACTAAGAGCTATATCATACCTGAAGAAAATAGATTTTAAAAAAGAATCAATATGGAGTACTTATGAACAAATTATATTAAATTTTATTTAATTTTGGTGAAAAAAATAACATTCATCTTTCTTTTAATTGATTTTTATCAATAAAAATAATATTTTCATTATATATTTTTAATAACATGAGATGAACATTAATTAGTATAATTTATTTAATTTATTAACAGAAAAATCATTTTCAGAAAATTAATTAGTATCATCAAATTTTAAAAATATTAAGATGTCGAGACCTTTCATCAAAATTGATAGTGGCTGCTGAATTAACAATGACATGGACATTTTTGGCAATATGATTGGCAGTGAGAGGATCGATCCCAAGATCAGATTCACAAATGTTCCCAGGAATTGCCACAAGCTTCTTCATCATGAACTCCTCATACTTTTCACCATGCACTTCTTTCACCTTCTTCAACACTCCACTATCTATGATCTATATATATATATATATATATATATATATATATATATATATATATATATATATATATATATATATATGTATATGTTATTATTGATTAATTAATTAATGTTCTATAATAATTTATATGCATGTAATAAGAGGGTTGAGGGATATTTTGTTTTACAAAAAGTTATAGGAAGGAGATGAAGGGAAAGAAGAAATTAAAGAAAATTGAGAAAGGAGAAAAACGAAGAAAAATGAGTCATATGTCACGTAGCCGAATTTGTCTAGTAAGAGAAAAATGAGTCATATGTTATATTATCACTTAACTACCCTATATTATTTTTTTCTCAAAATTTAATATAACTTATAAAAGAAATTACCTAAAAATAATTGAATTAATTAATTATTTTATTAAATATTTATTTTATCTCTAAAATAATAATAAACTCTAATCTTTTACTTTCAACTCTTTTTAGCGTTTCCTTCAAACTCTTTCTTTCCTCTAGTCTCTCCACTATATCCAAGAGTACTGTTATACTCCTAGTCTAAGGATACTTTTCTAAGAAAATTATTGTTTAATGTTAGAGTTTCTAAGCTTAATAATGTTAATATTCAATCCATGTATGTATGTTCTGAACTTGAACAATAAAAAAACTTAAATTTAGTTATATATTTGTATTATATTATTCTTTTACAATTTTATTTTGATTGATTTAATAATTCTAAAACATTAAAGATAAAAAAACAATAAAATGAATAAATAACTAAATATAAATGATCAATGGAGTAAACAATAAATATTAAATTATTTTATTGATTTTTTAAAACTATAATTTTATTTGTATATTAATTATAATTTTTTTGAATCATTTTATAATTCTAGAGTGTTGAATGACAAATTTTAAACATTAAAAGTATAAATGATGATTAATTTGACTAAACTTTGGATAGAAGATAGATGAAGGTAGTTAAGTGATAACATAACAAACCACAGGGGGGTCAAGTGTCACACTCTAAACCACAGGGGGGCATATTAGTTTTAAGCCAAACCACAGGGTAGTTAAGTATCGCATTTTAAACCACAGGGGGGCAAACTGTAGTTTACCCTATTTTTTTAACATTACCATTGCAGAGGGACTATAATGAACGAAAAAAGTTTGTTTGTTGCTGTTAAATATGACGACTGCCTAAATAAAACTAAAAAAACACCTATGTCATATTACGCCAAAGTTATAAATAAACGAATAAAATTTCTCCAGTCATGAAGCACAAAATATTATAAGAAAATGAGTATTTTTAACAACTTATTTTTTAATAGCCACTTAACTATTAAAAAGAGTTTTATTTTTTTAACAATTAAATTTTGACGATTGAAATAAATTGTTGAAAAAAGATAATATATAATAGTATTTTGAACGGTTAATAATTATCGGTAATACCATTTTTTACAATACTTTATTTCTCAACGGTATTTTTTGATATTCGTCGTCAACAAATATATTGTCTAATCTAATCTTATTGACAATTGTTGATTGTTAAAAATATAATAATTGATTTTTTTTTCAACTTATTTCGATGGTCGAAATTTATTTTTTTTAAGAAAAACTTATTTTGACCACCAAAACAATCTTCTTTCTATAATTAATAGTAATCGTTGAAATATATATATATTTTTGTTTTTCACGTGTATCCTCTTATCGGAGGTAACTTTGTTCGAGCCAGCTGAGGTCTCTCAACGGGGGTAGAGCTCTCCCAGCAGAGTTTTTTTCATACACAAGACTCGAACTCGAGACCTTGCTTAAGGGAAATAGAGTACCTATCACTCTAACCAATTAACTGTTTGTTTGTTGAAATATAATTTGTTGAAAATACTAATTTTTCTTGTACTTAAATAGTAATTCCGAATGTCACCCATAAGTCAGAAATTCATATTTTTACTATTCACAAAATAACACATACTTGCTACTATTATATGTGTTGGATATATGGGGTCTTTGGGATTAAATATCCGCTCATGTAGGAGTCTGATCGGGTCAAGTGAGGATTCGTTGGAAAGCCCGCAGAGAGACGAAGAGAACGAAACGAAAATGACTCTCATCGGAGGTCACACGAGCCCGTACTCGTGGCCCAAAGTAGGCTAGGTGATCATGATGGAAGCATGATATTTTGTTCACATTCTAAGTCCCACATTGCTTGCGTCAGTGATGGGAGCTCTCTCATTCTCCTATAAATAGGAGTGACTCCACACATTTCTAGTTGTTCATTCCATGTGTTGGAAAGGGAGGGGGGTCCCGCTTGGGAAACCCCACTCAGTATAATATTTCTCTTTCTCTTGAGTCCTCTTCCGCGCATCAGTCGTGGACATGTGGCTCTACCTCTCGTAGGTAGAGTCCTCCGTTTGGTGCGGCCCTTTTCGGAGGACATCGATTGGAGGTCAGCCCTGGTGGAGCAGAGGCACTAGCAAGATCCGAGGTTTTAGCGATGGCGTCCAGGTTAGTAGCTTCCGCAATATTTATTTTTGCCTGGATTTTATTTTCGGTTTTTCTTTTAGGTCCCTGGGTCGGGCCGGGTCATGTGGATCCGGGACTTTTCCAACATTGGTATCAGAGGTTGGTTATGTTAGAGCTCTGTTCTCCAGGGATTGATGAACCGAAAAGGGTTAGGAACATGCTTAGGTTCCCGGTTTTAATTATATGTTTTAATTTTAATTTAAAACATGTGATAGTCAAATATTGTAGGGTAGGGTACCATAATTTTTGAATTTAAATTATATGTGTTAATTTTTTTATTTCAATATTGATTGGTAACGCATACCCTAAAACCTAAAAACATGTTTAGGTTCCCATTTTTAATATTAAAGACCCTAATTTGCATGCATATATATATTATTTAAGGTATGTGTATCCTACGAATTAGATATATATCTGTGAATGTATGCTACAGCTTTGGGGATGGGGAACGTTGACTGAAGAGGTTGACCGGCAAAGTAGGTTGTTGACGGTGGCCGACCAGCGAAGGTCTGGCAGCCGCCGACGGTGGTTCACCGGGGACCGGCGCGGCCGCCGGCGAAGGTCCGGTGACCGCCGCCGCCCGCGGGTCGCCCGTGATGGCAGAGGTCCGGCGACCTCTACCGCCGAGGGTCACCGGCCGGAGAGTCTCCGGCGTCCAGCGCCGCCGCTGGCCGCCGGTGACGGCAGAGGTCCGGCAACCTCCGCCGCCGAGGGTCGCCGGCCGAAAAAACTCCAGCGTCCACCGCTGTCGCTGGCCGCCGGTGACGGCGGAGGTCCGGCGACCTCCGTCGCCGAGGGTCGCTGTCGCGAGCGACGGTGGCCGGCCGGCGATGATCCGGCGCCGGCCGTCCGTTGACCGCCGGCGACTACCAAAGGTCAATGGTTGACCGTTGACTGGTCAACGCTGACCGTTGACCAGCGTCGCGAAATTTTCTGTCGCGCATAATTTCTCCGTTTTAACTCTGATTTCGACGATTTTTGAGTCGCTTTTCTCGTTTTAGTGAGACGAATCCAAATATGGGGAGAAATTAGGGTGAATTGGAGTCTAAAGAGCAGATATGACCATCTCTTGACTCATTCAGATACACAACGAGAGAGAAGATTTAAGCGGTTTGTGATCGTTTAAATGATCTTAAGCGTTTTGCTCGAGTGGGAGCTAGGTGTAGCATGTGACAAACCCATAACTCGATGTAAATGCTTATCCACGTGGGAATTTAAATAGTAAGTGACTATTTAAATTATTGTAAGCGTTGTAATCAAGAGGTAGTTTAAGGTCGTGCCTGTGGCGACTCGATGTTCTTCTTGATCGCTTACATAGTGGGAATCCAAAAGGGATTTTGAATAGTATGTGACTATTCTATGAAAATTGTTGAGTCAAGCAGAGAAAAGTGTACATATATAGGCTCTTTGTGTGATGAGGGTGGTTGACCCTACTTCTCGAATGCAGAGACTGACTATATCTACACTCGTCTTGCGTTGATTACAATTTTCCAAAGTTGTGTGGTGTGTAATAAGGAGCTGTGTAATTAGTGTTAGCGTTTAGGATTGACTGATAGTATAACTACAAAACTTGTAAACGTAGATCACATTATCGAGACTGGTTTGGTGACACTATGGCCACCAAACTGAGGTAACTTATAATCAAGTTTGATTCCTCCAAGATGCGCTCTGACAAGAGCATGAAGACGCATCTAAGGGAGAAATCAAACATAATTTGAGAATATGAGAAAGCTTGAAGACTCCCCACTGGTAAACAGTGAGTTCAAATTGTTGATATATCTCTTCCCTCCTATTGGGAGAGCTTGTAGGTCATTCTGACCTTCACTAATACCATCAATTTTCTTGATGATATTAAAACACCACCTAGTGCTCAAAGATTGGTGGCATAAGGCTGAAAAATCTATCGAGCACGTAGCCTAAGTGGCTAAAGTTACTTAGAGCTCGAGGCTCCAAGAACAAGGACAATGGGTCCAAGAGATATGGTGCTAGGAAGAGTGAGTGTAAGTGTAAGGTAAGTAGCCTTAGTTCAAAGGAAATACAAGAGAGGAAAAGAGATTTTGGCCAAGGTCAAATGTTGCTTGTGCCATTCCATAAGGCACGATGTGCAAAATTGTTTGCAGCAATCATTTTCCTCTCACCCATGAACATTGGTTCATGGAGTTCCGTCCTCTGCCCAATGGGAGCAAAAGTATCCTCGTGGGAACAAAGCATTATTAAAGTTAAGAGGTTGGGCAACTACAAAAATGAAGTTGCGTAGTGGCCACTCTTTAGCTTTATATATGTTTTGTGTTCTAGATACTGAACGGAACTCATTATTAGTTGTTTTTCCGTGAGAGAACTTAAGATATAATATGATCTACATGTTTATCATGACTCCTTAGTGTTAGTTCTGATTTTATGACAATGGTTGTGTTGTGATACACTTGAATTACATTCCCGTAATTCAACTAGTTGCTTTGATGTGTCTTCCTCTGTGGATGATACACCTATTTGGCAAGTGCGTGTGGGACGCAATTATGTATTAGCAAAGGAGAATTTGAGAGGACAAATTCTTGATGCTAGTTTGTAAACATTGTCTTACAGACAAAGCAACCCAAAAACCATTCAGTCATGAAAACAGAAAACCTGTTTTCATCAAATTAGTCCACTCGGACATCAGCGGTCCAATAAGCGTAAGGGTGAGGCAAGCGGCCTAGTATTTTCTCACAATTACGTGATCAAATTGGGATAGTTAGACAACTAACTATTCCACACACTCCACAGAAAAATGAGTTGCTCCTGGAGTTGGTTAAGTTGATAAAGACTCAAGTGAACGTTCCCATTGGGGAGATGTTTTGCCAACAGTCACTTTCGTACTCAACCATATGCCCTTTCAAATTATGTGAGTGACTCCTTATGAGTTCTAGTTAGGTAAAAGACCTGATTAGAGTATGCTGAGACCATGAGGGTATACAACATACTTGATCCTTCCTATGAGTATGGGAAGCTTGACCCTAGAGGCAAGTAGCGTGTCTTGGTAAGATAGCTTGGTCACTCAAAATGATACGTCTTTATTAGCGAGAATGAAGACACTCCTGTCACATAATTTGAGTCTAAGGATATAATGGTCCTTAAGACAAACTTTTCTAGAGCAAGGGAGACGGATTTTGGGATGTGCATCTTTATTGAAAGGAGGTGGACCTACAACACGTTGAGAGGAGCGTATAGACGCATCTCCAGTTGTTGAGTCCAGTGGGAGTAATGCTTGCGAGGAGCATGTCTTCCACGAAGCACAATCCATGAGGAGTACTAAATTATCAAGTAAAGCCTTTGATAGTTCAAAAGGCTCTCTCCGGCCCTACTAGTAAAAGTTAGACTAAAACGATGGAAGAAGAAAAGACGAAGTCTATAAGGACATACCAAGTATAAGGCTTGATGGATCTGCCCCGCGTCACAAGGCATTTTGAGAACAAGTGTGCTCTCAAAAGTTATGGGAGGCAAATTGGTCAATCGACCACTACTAGGCACATTAAGCAGTGAAGAGGTACACACAACAAAAAGGTATCGACTGTGACGAAACCTTCTCGTTTGTTGTGTGATTAAAGTTTGATTCTAGCTTTGGTCACCAGTTTAAGTCTGGGAGTACATCGATTAGGATGTCAAGATCACTTTATTGAATGGCAAACTAGGTGAAGGGATCTACGTGCACAAGCACATAGGTCTCATGGCAAAAGGCCAGGAGCGCAGAGTATGCCGACTCCAAGGATCTGTCAAGATCTCACATCTTCATCTAGACTCGTGGTAATTGACCACTTAGTCCATTTCAAGAAAGCTGAGAGTATTTCATTACCCTCATGCTATATGTAGAAGACATATGGTTAGCTAGAAATGACACAGAGGCTGCTTTAGGCAATTAAAGATGGTTATCCTTTCATCTTTAAGATAAAGGAATTGGGTTAGGCGGTGGGAGTCAAGATTCATGGAGAATGCTCCAAGAATTAACTCACTATGTCACAAGAATCCCATGAAGAAGAGATTCTTGGTGGATTCCAATTGAGGGGACCTGAACCCGAGTGATGTGCTAGTAGCAAGAGGCATGAGTTTGAGTCTTGCCACACGTCTTTAGACTAAGTCAGAGATGGAGTCATTGGATAGTATTTTGATACATGTAGTTGGTAGCTTGAAGTATAATGAGGATTATACTCGCTCCAACGTACCCTTTATAGTCGGCTTTATGAGCCATTATCAGTCAAACCTAGGTCAAACACAATGTTTAGAGTGTTTTGAGGTACTTGTAGGGCGCTGCTGACAATCAATTGTTTTCATCATATTAGTGACTCGCAAATGGCGGGCCACACATTGATGTCGATTGGGTAAGATATTTGGATGAGGGGACATCCACGTCTTGGTGTGCTTTGCTAAGCACTAGAACCATCTTGCAGAGAGGCAAGTAAGGATTATGCATTTCTCTATCCACTAGGGACATGGAGTTCATTGCATGATCATCAGCAGTATAGGGCAGTTTGGATTGGAAGATCTAAAGTCACTTATAGATCACAGACAAAGCTGTTGACCTAGTGACATTGATCTCACCAAGTCAAACAGCTATGGTTTACACCAAAGAAAGCCTAAGTACCACAAGAGAACGCAACACAACTTTGTATGAGGCATCGTTACACAATAGTTAACTACCCTGTTGTGTCAGTCTAAGCATCAAGTGACCGGAGAGAGGGTCCTCACAGTATGACCTATGATAGAGCTTTGGCTCTATACTCTCATGGACCCGCATTGGTGGGTTGGCTGTATAGAGATACAAGCCGTAAAACTAGTGTTTTAGATACACGAGATTGCTTAGAACCAGGGTGATTTAACATAGTTTATGTCATGAGGACAAGCTTTGTGAGAGCTCTATTTCTTGATCACAAGTAAAGAATGATGCCTAGGAATACCTTTATTTTGTGTGGATCAAGAAATATAAGTACTTATTACACAATATATAAAGTATGTCGTACAGGCTTTGGAGGTTGGCTCTCTCACACGAGCAACCGCCTTGGACACGCAGGTGGTGTGAGCCAAGATGAGACTTGGGTGCTTTTTCCTTGAACACCAAAATGGGATATAGTGTGAATATCCAGAGGCAGCTGAAAAGCGCCGAGTGTTGGACAGGAAAACACCACTGAGAACTGATAAGTCGCCCTAGTAAGTGTACTAGGATGAGATCCGCTAAGATGATGGGGTCTTATGATCGAATTATGAATTCCCGCTATTCATAATGCCTGTAGCCAGACGTGAGTGCTCCACTTGGCGCTATGTGAAGCGAGCGAAGTGTTGTAGCAAACTCAGGTCAGATTCTAAGTGAGTCTGGACTAAGGTCTGTGTGGTGTAAGTGATTGAGGATCAAAGTCGACATACACTCGAGAACACCACAACGTGCATTTCATACCGCATGTGCTTTAAGAACCGCAAGGGAAGCATCTGAATGAATCCCTGCTTCAATGCTGTGTGAGTCCCTGAAAGGATGCATCAATCCTTTCAAAGGCTACCCTTATGTACTTTGACTCTGTCATGAAGAGATAAGGTAGTGCTTGCTACTTTGATATCTTTCCAAGAGGCTATGGAAAAATACGACCCGATGGAAGACTGTTAGGAAAGCAGCTATCTTTGATTGAACTGATAAGAGTCGAAAGGAAGATTGTATTGACATATGCATGTGTGATAGTATCCTGAGGTCGACCCATTATGTGATCCCTTCGAGGTTCTCATGGATGTGGATACCTATCGCAACTGAGTGTGGTTGAAGCCCTAGTCTTATTGTAGACTTAGAGGGATTGGACTAGCCATGTATATGAACACGTCTAGGGAACTCATGGCACTATTTTTCGGTAAGACATGTGGTCACATCATCGGACACTTGGGTTGTAGCATCACTTATAGATGGGCCCTAACAGGCTTCTAGTATAAGGCTCCCACATATCGTGCCAAGCAGTCACGACTGACACGGAGTATGAAAGAAGACGACGAGAAAAAGAGAAATAGATAAGTCCTTTGTGATAAGGACAGTCATGGGCCTCCCACCATGTGCGAGTGGGAGTATGTTGGATATATGGGGGTCTTCGGGACTAAATATCCGCCCATGTAGGAGTCTGATCGGGTCAAGTGAGGATTCGTTGGAAAGCCCGCAGAGAGAGGAAGAGAACGAAACGAAAATGACTCTCATCGGAGGTCACACGAGCCCGTACTCGTGGCCCAAAGTGGGCTAGGTGATCATGATGGAAGCATGATATTTTGTTCACATTCTAAGTCCCACATTGCTTGCGTCAGCGATGGGAGCTCTCTCATCCTCCTATAAATAGGAGTGACTCCACACCTTTCTAGTTGCTCATTCCATGTGTTGGAAAGGGGGTCCCGCTTGGGAAACCCCACTCAGTATAATATTTCTCTTTCTCTTGAGTCCTCTTCCGCGCATCAGTCGTGGACATGTGGCTCTACCTCTCGTAGGTAGAGTCCTCCGTTTGGTGCGGCCCTTCTCGGAGGTCATCGATTGGAGGTCAGCCCTGGTGGAGCAGAGGCACTGGCAAGATCCGAGGTTTTAGCGATGGCGTCCAGGTTAGTAGCTTCCGCAATATTTATTTTTGCTTGGATTTATTTTCGATTTTTCTTTTAGGTCCCTGGGTCGGGCCGGGTCATGTGGATCCGGGCCTTTCCCAACAATATGGTACATAATTTTTTTTCAATTGACATAATAGATTGTTAATCTAAGATTGAAAAAGTGTAAAATCTTTAAATGATTAGATGTACAAAACTGGGTTCCTATTATTGATAATAATAAATTTCCATTTGAAGTAAGATTAAGATTATGTACCAAATTGGATCTTTTAATTTAAGAATATGTTCAATAGTATGGTAATACTGAATTAGTGAATTTTAATATATATACATCAAATTAGTTGGTCCTTAATCTATTCAAGGCAAGTCTTTATTAATATGAGTTTCTATTAATATTAACAAATGACACTATATGATTAGAGGGACGTACCGAAATTTAGTATTACTGTAACACTGAACTTTTATTCCTTTAATTTTCTCACATTTACTATGGTCATTATTTAAGCATCAATCAATAGGGCGCAATCATCTAAGGCCTGTTTGGTAGGTGGATTTATTTTAGGGAATGAGAATGTGAATAGGAAATAGAAGAGAGAATGAGTAAGAAAATAAAATAAGAGTTAGGTACGTAAAATGACAATTATATCATTTATTAAAAAAATATTAAATTTAAAAGCGAGGGTAAAATTTGCCCTCCCTTTTGGTTACCTGAATGTTGGAGGGAATGATAATGAAAATGAGAATGTTGTAGGGAATGAGAATGTGATGTGAATGGAATAAAAGTGAGTAAAATAACCATTTTACCCTTATATTAAAAGTAAGTAAAAAAGTAAGGGCAAAACATAATTTCATTTGCAAAAAGTAAGATATGTTTGATATAAAGAATGTTGAAGGGAATATTGGATTACAGTCAAGATTACCCACAACATTCGCGGGGCCTAAATTCTTGCAACCAAACAAGCCCCTAATTTTTTAACTCATTTGAAAGTAGATGTTTAGTTCAGACAAAAAAAAGTAAATGTTCAACAGTACGGTAGTACTGAACGTCAGTACATTCGTCCAATTAGTTGGTCCTAATTAATGTCAATTTTTATTAATATTAACAAATAGCATTATATAATTGAAAGGATACACTGATGTTTAGTAGTATAGTAATACTAAACTTTTATCCCTGATTTGGAGACCATTGTTAAAAAGAAAAAAAGGGTTAAAAAACGAATGACAGAAAGAGAATTAAAGAGAAGCCGATGTAAGGGCCTATGACCGATGTGAGGGTCTTATTAGTGGGTGATATGTAAATTCTCCCATAAAATCCTCAAAGAGGTTGGGAGGTCTTCCCTGACACTAGTGAGATACCGATGCCTACCCCACCTAAATTTTTGTTAAAAAAAAAAGAAGAATTCGATTGCAATACGTACCTTTTGCTACGAACCCAGTAGCACCAGTTATAAGAAAATTCTTTCCCTGAAGGAATTTGGAGATGCCAATTCCATCCTTTAAATTCCTTTGTGGTGTCTCCCTCTCCCAACTTCCACTCTCTCTAGCTTGGTAATGAACAGTAGAGACATTATTAAATTTCTGAGTCTTACGAGGGTCTCTAATATTACAGAAATAATTATTAAAGTAGCAGTGGTTTGGAATGTCGTTGCTGTTTATGCTGGTTTTGGTAAATGCACGATGGTGATGGAATATTTGAGGAAAAGAAGAATTATTATAAGCATACTCACTGGAATTATATAAGGAAAGAGGTTTAACCATTATTGGAAAGGAGGTGGAGGAGCTAATTATCATTCTTGATCACTAACTAAGGGATTATGAGTATACTGTGGAGAATCAAAATCGTACTTATATTTATAGAACTTTCTTTTGGGTCCCATTAAAGACAAAGTTAGTTGAAAATTTATTAAATTGATTAAATGACGATTTTAGTTCTCTATGTTTAACCCAAGTTTTAAATTGGTCCTTTATCTTTCAGAAGTTTTATATTGGTCCTTTATGTTTCCCAAAAGTTTTATATTTGTCCTTCAGGTTTCATTAAAGTTCTATATTGGTCCTTTATGTTTCATTCAAGTTTATATTAGTCCTTTATGTTTCATTAGAGTTTCATATTGGTCCTCTCAGCATGGTTTTATGTTTGGCTTAAACGACGTTGTTTGGGTGTTTTTGGTGTGTCTAAGGCCACGTCAGCTATCTGATACACATAAGAGAGATTATGTATCCACCTCGGCACGTCAAGTCAGCAGTTAACTACTTAAGAAATTGACGGATTGGACGAAAGGATCAATTTAGAACTTCTGAGAAAGATAAAGGACCAATTTAAAACTTTTGAAACATAAAGGACTAATTTAAAACTTGGGTGAAACATAGAGGATCGAAATGAACCTTTGACCTATTAAATTCATTAATTAAACTATGCAAAATTTGTGGCCACAATGAAAGTTAGTCCGTTTCTGTAAAGGTGACATATATGATTTATAAGTAGATATTCAGTAGTACGGTAGTACTAAACTTCAGTATACCCTTCCAATCAGTTGGTCCTTAAGTCATTCAAGCTAAGGTGGGTCCTTATTAATGTGAATTTTTATTAATATTAACAAATGGTACTACATAATTGGAGAAATGCTCTGATCAGTAGTACGATAGTATTGAACTTTTATCCATGATTTATTGTCCTACCATGTGTGTGTGTGGAATGAGTGTTCATTATATACTTAAATATAATAATACATGTAAGATAGAGAAAAAATATTTTTTATATTATTTTAATCTTAAACGAGACGTTCATGAACTGAACGAGTCGAGCCTTAAAATGTTTTTTTTATGTTCAGGCTCGACTCGTTCAATAAATAAACTGAGCCCTAACTGTCCGTTCATGAATTAAATGAGGCGAGCCTTAAAATGTTTATTTTTATGTTCAGGCTCGGCTCATTTAATAAATAAACGATCTCAAACAGGCTAATGCGAGCCGAGCCCTAATCTTTCATAAATGGCTCGTTTAATTTACACCCCTGGCTACCCCAGCTTGGTTCTTATTACTCTTTGTTTTTCGACACATAATAAAAAGAAAGGTATTTTAAAAGAGTGACGATCACATGCCTCGAGTTCATGAATTTTTATATGAACCCGCCACATGTCACATTCCAATAGGATCTTTAAAAAACTCACTATTATAAACAATGTAAGTAATCAAATCCTTATAATGCTCCAAAAAGTTAAGGATTTCACTTTACACTACCATAAAAAATTAAATAAATTATACTTTTTGTTTAAAATACATAAAAATTCCCTTAAAAGTTATATAATTACATAATTACCCTATTTACAAAAAATATTTATAGAAATATCCAAAAAATATAATATTAATAATTTAATATCTCTTTTACCTGCCTATCATTCAGATAGTTTAACAAACTGTAAGAGTGACCCATTGAAAGTTCTTTCATTCTCCTATATATATCATTAAGATAGTTTAACAAACTTTTCTCTAAAAAAAACTTTAACAAACTTAGTTATGACTTTATATATATACTTTGTAATTTCATAATATTCCTTCACACAGCTAAAAAAATGACTAAAATATCCTTCACATAGCTAAAAAATGCCGACATTATAAAGTATATGCTGACGTGGTGGAATTCTGTTAAAAAATGGACAAAATTCTTCATCGAGGAGGTTCTATGCCAAAAATTGAAAGTTCAGAGGAGTTAGATGCAAGATTTAATAACTCAGTAAAATTATGTAGTCATCACCTAAGAGGTATTCTATGCATTTTAGTCAAATTAATTCTATAGGCACCGCATTAGTTAACATCATCAAGCTGGACCATCACAAACTTATATTTGAAATTACTAGTTCTTACTTATTTTGGACCATCACAAAATTACGTTAGACGTACAAATCAATCATATATCAAATATTTGAGTCCAGATTTTTGTAGTTAAATTTGATAGAATTTTGTAAGATCCATTTATAATTTATAGGACCTACGTCGTTGTAAAGGACCGCATAGGGTCTTAACCTAGGGGAACTTATCCTTAGTTCGAAACCTAGGTGCCTATGTACTCTCTGTAAGAGATCAAAGTCCACGTTGTTTGGTGAGGAATGACTATGAAGGGCAAGAGATTACATGTGAGAGAGTGGTCGAGAGCCGAGGTTGAGGGGTGAGCAAGTCACTGGAGTGAGGGAGTCGAGGGTGGCTCAAGGGAGGCAATCGAGGTGCCTAGAGTAGAGAAGGCACTCACAAAAGAACTTTTGGTCACAAGAGCAGAGCTTTCTACAGGCTGAACTTCTATCATTACACCCCTATGTCCTTCTTCAGCTAAGACAATCGAAATTGCCTCATTCACTAGTGGTATTTCATCCTTGCCAAGGATTTGAACTCTCATGGCATCATATTCAATGTTCAGGCCTGCAAGAAAATCATAGTCTTTCCTTCTCCAAGAAGGCCTTAAAGGTAGTCGTATATTCACTTCCCTTGATCGAACACATTGATAATGATCCAAATCCTGCCATAAGCCCTTCAAATAGTTACAGTACTCAGTAATGGACATATTACCTTGCTTGGCACAATGGATTTTGGTCTTATGCTCATAAATTCGAGCTCCATCACGAATTTTGGAGTAGGTTTGTTGAATAGAATCCCATATAGCTTTAGCATATGTGAGAAAAATGCACGTATCACCTATCTCTGGAGTCATGGAATGCACTAGTCAAGACATAATTAGGGAATCGGCGTTATCCCAAGCTTCAAATGTGGGATCGTCTTTCGCTGGACCTATACCGAGTAAGTGGCTCAATTTGCCCGAACCTTTTAGGTACATCCAAACTAGTTGGGACCACTTCAAGTAGTTCTTCCCATTTAGCTGGTAAGCACTGTTAATGGGAGGCAAATCATACGAATTGGGCAAAAGCATCAATACAGGAGCCGTAATAGAGGCCGAAATAGTAACTCCAATACTGTCGCTGGTGGTAGATGACGTCGACATGGCAGGGGATGGCCGAAAATATGCTGACATGTAGAATAGAAGTGACGGGGACAGAAGGCGGTGGCTCATGCGCTCTCACGTGTCGACGCATGGGAAACGAGGCTGTCTGTTGTGGTGGCGCGTGACGGCGATTCTCGGGCACCAATGAACGGGGTTAAGCCGACGGGAAGCTTCTGAGAAAGACCTAAGGGTCCGTGAGTCAAGAAAGTTCAGAAAAAGAGTGGGCTTAGTGATGTGCACTCACTACCTCCAACAGATCTGACGCTAACAGAGAAGAACACAGTAGCGGAAGCCAAAAATAGGTCTCACCTCTTATACCATGACAATTTAGGTCTGAGAGAAAATACTATGTTGTTTTCATTAGAATGAATGAGTGTCAATTTTTATAGATGGAGTGTTCTATTATAGGAAAGATACAATTAATTACAATCCTAATTAATCCCTAAACTTAAGGGTCAAAGATATACAAAAAATTCTATCTATTTAATTACAAAATATTCTAACAGTTTAACATTTTTTTTTAATGAATTACACACGACCAATGAGCCATTAGATAAAGGTAACCTCTTTACCCATATTTTTTTAATCTTTTTATTTTATTATGTTTATTTTAATTTATAGTAAATTATACATTTTTCTTAAATTTTGATTAAATTACACCTACCATCATTCTAATTTATTTTTTTCCATTGTAATTTTATTTTAATATAACAATAACTACAATTAGATTAAACTTCAACATAATAATTTTAATATAATAATAAAAATTATGTCATTATAAACTAAAATAATTATGTCAAACTTTAATTGGGGTGATATTCTCCAATTTTTAATTGAGATGAGAAGTAATTAATGTAGATGTTTTCTTTGACAGAAGTAATGTAGATGGCAGAAGGCTTAAGATTTCCCGGAACCCATCAATAGAACCTTTCTCCAAGAGACTTGGTCCAGTACTTCATGGTGATGCATATTGGGCCCCCAATTAAGTTGTAAGAAGGCCCATTTTGCTCAGCCACCCTAAAATCCAAAAAACAAAAGAGAAGAAAATAACTTTTTCAGCCTGAAAAGAGAAGAACTTGTTGACCAGAAAAATAAAAAATGGAACTAGTTAGAAATGATTTGTACCAAAAGAAAAAAAAGTTATTAGGTTAAAATGTTTAAAGACCCCTGAGTTTTTTGTCATGGGTATATACACCTCTTAAATTTTAAAAACTTGTAAATAGATCTCTTAAACTTTTAATTTAGGGCACCTAACACCCTTCTGTCCACATTCAGTCGTTATTTACCACGTAAACACATTTTCATAGATAATTAATTATTTCATATTTTGGCGGCTCCAAACTGAATGACGAAAATGGCTAAAATAACATTATAATGATTAAAATACCCTTACAAAATGTGCTTAAATAACATATAACGGTTAAAATACTCTCACAAAATGTACTTACGTGGCAGATAACCACTACAATATCCTTAACAAATGTGCTTCATCATGAACTCCTCATACTTTTCACCATGCACTTCTTTCACCTTCTTCAACACTCCACAATCTATGATATTATTGATTAATTAATTAATGTCCTATAATAATGTATATGCATGTGAGAGGGTTGAGAGATTTTATTTATACAAAAAGTTATAGGAAGGAGATGAAGGGAAAGAAGAAATTAAAGAAAAATTGAGAAAGGAGAAAAACGAAGAAAAATGAGTCATATGTCACGTAGCCGAATTTGTCTAGTAAGAGAAAAGTATCACCAACTCAGCATGCCACGTTTTAGCGGAAAAAAATTAACGATGTTAGATAAAAAGACTCATTCCAACAAATTGCAAATATTGAGGACCGATTGAGAATTTTTGAAAGAAAAGGACTAATATGAAATTTGTGAGAAAGATAAGCGACCAAAATAGGTGTTTAGCCAATTTTTTTTAACAAAAAGTTATAACAAGGGAATGCATTTTTAAGTACTATCAGATAGACCTAAGTCGTAAATAATTTTATCCAATTACAATTAAGATGCCCGGGAGATTTCCTTGGGAAAGAGATGGTTGAGGGAATTAATTCATCAAAATTTATAGGATAATGCTATGGAGAGCTCGTGAGCTTTGGTTCATCAACTCTCTAGCTTTTTGGATAGCTGGTGAGCCAAACTTCAAAAGCTCCCCATATAATTACCCAAACTTATAAGTACCTCAGTTTTCAATCTATTTAATGCTGCCTCCTTATCTTTTGCCTTCACCAACAAAAATATTTGTCCTACGTCTGGTGATGTCCTCAAAATCTTTTCAATCAAAATTGAAAAAAAAAGGAGAGATTTATATATATTTTGGACAAAAGTCGAAGAAGAATAATAAAAGAAGGCAAAAGTATCTTTTCTGCCCCTAACATATAGCGGTTCTGTCAGCTTCGCCCTTTCACTGTTAATTGTACCCGTAAGTTTTATGTTTCTGTCAATGTCATCATTTTCATTAACACCGTCAAATATTTAACAATTTTTGCTTACGTGACATTCTATGTGGCAAAATATCTGATTGGGCATATTTTTTTCACATAAGATTCTCTAATTTTTTTTTGCTGTTAATTGTAACCCTAACGTTTTACATATCTGCCAATGTCACCCTTTTCACTAACACAATCAAATATTTAATAGTTTTTGCTTACGTGGCATCCTATGTGGCAAAAATATCTGACTTGGCATAGTTTTTCCACATCAAATTTTTTACTCATATTTTACCCATCAAAATCATGTCGTTTTGGCCTCACCCTATTCCTTTTAAAATTTAGCTCAAATGCACGTGCCATTTTGTTGACAAAAACATCGGAGATGTTACCCATTCTCTACTCCGAGAAGACGTCGTCGGAGAGAAGTCGCAATCGGTGCTCGGAGGCTCTCATGTTTTCTCAGTAATCAAAGTTCGAAGATGTCTTCTTCCTAAAATAGAGAATGGATAACGTCCCCGATGTTTTTGTGAGCAAAATAGCGCATGCGCTTGAGTTATATTTTAGAAGGAATAGGGTGAGGCCAAAACGACACAACTTTTATGGGGATAAGATGAGTAGGAAATCTGATGTGGAAAAAAATATATCAAGCCAGATATTTTTGTCATATAGGATGCCACGTAAGCAAAAACTGTTAAATATTTGACAGTGTTAGTGAAAAGGGTGACATTGACAGAAACGTAAAAATTTAGGGGTACAATTGACAACAAAAAAAACGTTAGAAAATCTGATGTGGAAAAAAAGTATGCTCAGTCAGATATTTTACCACATAGGATGCCACGACAGCAAAAATGGTTAAATATTTAATGGTGTTAGCGAAAATGGTGACATTGACAAAAATGTAAAACGTTAGGGGTACAATTGACAGCGAAAAAACGTTAGAGACGAAACTGATAAGATCCCCAAATGTTTGGGGCAGGAAAAGTACTTTTTCCATAAAAGAAAAGGATCGAATTAAAGAGAAATTTAGGAAAGAAGAAGGAATTTGGTAAAAAAGCAATGATGGAAAGGGAAGGGATATAAAGTACTGTAGAGTAAAGAAAAATACTGTAGAGAAAAATGAGAAGAGAGATAGAGAAAAATTAAAAAAAATGTATGATGAAAAATATGTTTAGTATATAAAAAAATATAATATAAAAGGTTTTTAAAAAACATAAAAATACATAAACTTCATTGGTTTTGTTAGCAAACATAACCAAAGCATATACAGAGAAGGAGAAAAAGAGAATAGTGAAAGAAAAGAAAGCTGAGTGATAGAAGAGACAGGAAATCGACGGTTCTCAAAAAGAAAATAGAAGAGACAGGAAATTAAGAAGATATGACAAAAGGAAATTAGAAAGAGAAAGATGATCAAATATAGAATTAAAAAGAGAGAGAGAGAGAGAAAGGTTAATGAAAACCAAATTTAAAAATATTAATATCTTTTTAAAATTGAGATGGAAATTAAGATGATGGACCTTCCAACAGGTCTCTGCCTAATGCCTAAAGAAAAAAGTCAAAAATTCATTAGGTAGAAATAGATAAATGGAAATGGAAATGAAAACGAAAACGAAATGCGTGTTTAGTAGTAAAAGTTTGATAATGGAAATGGAATGGGAATGTATTAAAATGACCATTTTATCCCTTATATTAAAATAATAAAAGGAAAATATGGTTATAATTGTGTCAAATCATGTTAAATAAAAAAGGTATAATAAATATTTTGTATTCTTTTTTCTTTTTTTAAAGTTGATGGAAATGAAAAAGTGAAAAAGTAAGTGGGACCCAGTGAGTCCCACTTGATCACTTGTTTTTTATTTCCAATTCTATTTCCATAGTGCCATTTCTATCCCTAATGGTCTATAAAAAAAACCAACAATAATAACATTGTCATTCTTCAGTTTCTGCTATCAGTTTCTAACAAAAAAAAAAGTTTCTGCTATTAGTTTCGGTCCTTTTCCAAGTTGTGTAATGCATATTGTATACACTCTGATCCAAAATTTTAAATTGCGGATGCGGATGTGATTGTGGTTGTGTTGTAATTATTGCGGTTGCGAGTATTGTGACCGATGTATTGTATACACTCCAATCTTTTAAATCATGTTTAATGTTATTGATTTCTATTATTTCAAAAAAAAAATATTTCTTTTCATTTACCTCATACTTTATAAAATTTCCTTCCCTCTTCCTTCTATTTTTTTTATCGGATTTAATTTCTTTGGAGTACAAAAGTTAATGAAATAATAATTTCTTCCTACATCTTATTGTACTCTCTCTTTCAATATTACCATTGCATAGAGGGAGTTAGACTATATATATATATTAATGTTAATAATAAATTTCCATTCGAAGCAAGATTAAGATATTAAGTCTTTATTAATATTAACAAATGACACTCTATGATTAGAGGGATGTACCAAAATTCAATATTACTGTAAACTTTTTTTTTATAAGATACTGTGAACTTTTAACGCTTTAATTTTCTCTTAAATTCATCCTAAAATTCGCACATTTATTATGGTAATTTTTTAAGCATAAATTAATCGGGTGCAATTATCTAGGGCCTATTTGGTAGGTGGATTTATTTTAGGGAATGAGAATGTGAACAGGAAATAGGAGAGAGAATGAGAAAAAAATAAAATAAGAGTTAGGTAAAATGACAATTATATTTTTCATTAAGACATTATTAATATTTAAAAGCAAGAGCCAAAGTAATTGACTTTTGCCTTGCCTTTTGGTTTCGTAAATGTTGGTTAGAATAAGAATAGAAATAGAAATAATTGAGGGAATGAAAATGTGATGTGAATGGAATAAAAGTGGGTAAAATAACCGTTTTACCCTTATATTAAAAATGGGAATAGAATAAAAATGGGTAAAAAAGTAAGGGTAAAAACATAATTTTATCACATCGTAAAAATAAGGTATGTTTAGTATGAAAAAAGTTGAAAAAAAATATTACTCATTACAGCTAAAATTACGCCCAACATTCACGCAATTAGTCAAGGCCTAAATTCTTGCAGCCAAACAAGCCCGACGCTGGTTTTTTAACTCATTTGGAGACCATTGTTAAAAAAAAAAAAAAGGTTAAAAAACGAATGACAAAAAGAGAATTAAAGGGAATCTGATTGCAATACGTGCCTTTTGCTACGAACCTAGTAGTATCAATGATAAGAAAATTCTTTCCTTGAAGGAATCTGGAAATGCCAATTCCATCTATAATATTTTCCTTTGAATTCCTTTGTGGTGTCTCCTTCACCCAACTTCCACTCTCTCTAGCTTGGCAATGAACAATAGAGACATTATTAAATTTCTGAGTCTCACGAGGGTCTCTGATATTACAAAAATAATTAGAAAGTGGCAGCGGTTTGAAATATCGTTGTTGTTTCTACTGGTTTTGGTAAATGCACACTCAATGGAATTATATAAGGAAAGGGGTTTACACATTATTGGAAAGGAGGAGGAGGAGGTAATCATCATTCTTGATCACTAGGGATTATGAGTATATTGTGGAGAACCAAAATCATACTTATATTTAAACAACTTTCTTTTGGGTCCCATTAAAGACAAAAGAAGGAGAAAATTAATTAAATTCATTAATTACACTTTGCAAATTTTGTGGCCACAATGGAAAAAATCAAGGCTCTAAGAGTCAAAATTTGAAGGCCAAGTTAGGTTTGGTAAAAAAGAAGTTTGGTAGAAGGACCTAGATGATTTTTGCTACCAAATATGGCCTAAGCTATATAGATCCATTAAATTTTTATCAATATTAACAATATATGTGTGTATGTATATAAAATATAATACAAATTATTATTATTAATTTTAGAATAATAAATTAAAAATTAGGAAGTTTTTTTTAAATAACTATCACTACCTTTATCTTTTTTTTTTCTTAAAAAAATACCACTACCACTATTCCTATTTTCTCTTTCTCATTATCTTCTCACGTCATATTTTTATTTTATTTTCTATTTAGTTAAATTGTCATTTAGTTTAATTTGTATTTTTTAAATTTAAAATAAAATTATTTTGAGAGACCATTGACAAAAAAAAGTTCAAAGTCATATTAATATAAATATCTGATATCATTTGTAATTACGGAATATTCTGCCTTGGGACACGTGGCACTGACATTCTAGAAGCACGGCCTCAGCACCCGCTAGAGACACGTGGCTCCACTAATCTATCAATTATGTGGCCCTCGCACACGTCACCTCACGGAGCTTCCCCTCAACCAGACCCTCACTCGGGGGACTAAGCAAGCAATCCAGTCTCAACAGAACTATACGCAACCCGAAGGGTTACCATACCTCATCTCTGATATTCCATACTCTCTTGGTACCTGAGCACACTCAGATACCCCACGCAAGTCCTTTCCGCACCTCGAGCTTCGTCACTGGCCCCCATTCCGGCCAACCTCCGATAAGCTCACCTCCTTCTCGGAGCATACCGTTAACAGGGCTTCCAGCAGCCCTCCAAGACCATAGCTCTCTCTCACTAAGGCAACCTCCCAAGAGCGGCTCGCCCGCCCGAAGTACCTTTGGCACGTCTTAGCCGCACACTGCCCAATACAGGTAACAACCTTGCCTAACGGCTCCGATAGACGTCAGCATGACGAACTACGTGGACTTTGATCCCTCCCGGAGGGTACGTAGGCACCTAGGTGCACCACATAAGGACAAGTCCCCCAAGGTTAAGACCCCTTGCGGTCCTAATTTCAAATTACAATTGTCTGAGCCAAAAACAACAGTTACAGTGGCGCCCACCGCGGCCTTATTTAGACCACAATGCCTTGCGCACTCTGCCGCTAAACGGCATTTCTTTTTCGGGTAGTAAGAGTATATGCCTAATGCTTAGAAACCCACATTTGTTTTTGTTTTGATCTCCAATATAGATACAGGATATAATACATCATGACCGACTCGAACGTCCCCACAACCCCGACTGACGCTAGCGCCTTGAGACGCAGCACGAGGAATCGACAGGGAACGGGCGAACCGGTTACAACTGAGGCAGGCAGATCAAGTGCAACCCAGCCTTAAAGCTCCTCAATAACGCAGGTAGCCGTCACGGAGACCGTGGTCCAGAACCCGGCATCTAGAGAGGAAACTTGCCCTCAACACCTGTATGGCATGCCGCACGTCCCTTGCCCCGCAACTGATGGTCAAGAGATGACAAAGCCAGCAAGGAACCCGCGGGACGCTGAGATCGCCCACCTCGAGGCAGAAGTAGCAGCTCTACGCCAACAACGATGGGAAGAGGACAGGAACCTTGCCCCAGCAAATGCGAGCGCTCAATTACCTTCAGTGCCGCATGACGCGACGGCAGAAACCTCCAGCGACCCTACTGGCCTGCCCACAATTCAATTTGGGACCTTACCAATGGAATTCGCACGATTGTCAGTGACGGCGGCACCACCTCTAACGGTGATCCCACCTGGACCAACCATGGTCGCTGGACAAGCAGCACGACCCATCACGAATTATCCGCGACCACCAGTCCCAAACTACCCTCCAGGATCCTACCTCCATATGCCATGGGCAGCGGCCTACAACCCGTACGCCACCGGCGGTGCAAATGCCTACCAGTGGCCCACGATCGACTTCCAGGGAAAGGGGAGACACCCCTTCACCCAGCAGGTCATGAATGAGCACGTGCCTATGGGTTTCAAAATGCCCTTCCACATAGAACCTTATGGTGGAGAAACCGATCCGCGGGACCACCTGAACACCTTCAACTCGGCCATGTCGATATTGGGCATGACGGACGACCAACAGTGCCGAGTCTTCTCGTCAACCCTAAAAGAAGCCATCCTAAGATGGTTCTCCTTGCTGCCCACCAATTAAATCCACAGCTTCGAACAACTGGCGCAGAACTTCCTCACACAGTTCGCCAGCAGCAAAGAGTACCAGAAAAATGAAGACTCCTTCATTGGTTTCCACCAGGAGAAAGGGGAAACCTTGCAAGCCTTCCTAACCCTCTTCGCCAAGCTCTCGCTCCAAGTCCGAGGCCTCCAAGACGTCGTCCCCATCTTTATCATAAAGCAAGGTCTTCGATGCTCACAATTCTACGGGGAACTAAACAGATGCCCCGTCTCCACCTTACATGAGCTTATGGACCGTGCGGAGTGGTTCATTCAAGAGAAGAACGTTCAGATCGCCAAGGACAAGATGAGAAAATTCCTAATAAGTTGGGCCGACATGGAACGGGCGAAAAAGAAAAAGGAGAAGACGAGAACCGAGAACCAAGCCCCCAAGGAGAAGAACAGGAAGAGGTCACCACCTGGACCGCGGACACCTCCCAGGGGACGGTTCACGAGTTATACTCCCCTCAACAAATCTCATGTAGGGGTGTTGGAAGAAATTTATCACTCGGACATGATCAGCTTCCCCCCGCAGGTCAAAAGACGTAAGACAGGAAGGGCGGTGGACAAGTCCAAGTATTGTCAATTCCACAAGGATTACGAGCACGAAACCAACGATTGCATCCACCTGAAGGATCAGATCGAGGACCTAATCTAGAAGGGCTCGGCAGATTCATCAAGGAAGAAAGCAGGGCAAATGCTGAACACCCCCAAGAGGCCAACGATCAAGCGCCTACCCGCGAGGTCATCAACGTCATAGCAGGCGGACTACAGCGAGGGACCTCCTCCCTACCACAAAACAAGAAGACGATGGAGCGTTCCATACTCGCCCTCGATTACGCTCCGAAGCACAAGAAGAGAAGCGAAACCAAGGGAGACCCCATCACCTTTGACCTCACTAACCTAGAGGGACCAGTCCATGACGACCCCATGGTAGTGACCGCTATAATCGCCAACTACGAAGTCAAGAGAGTCTTGATCGACCAAGGATCTTCAGCAGACGTTCTCTACTTCGACACCTTCAGAAAGCTCGGGTTGAATGAAGTCAGCCTATGACCATTCCCCGGCACACTCATAGAGGTTCCAGCAGAAGTAATCATCACCGCCCGAACAACTATAGGCACCTTACCAAAGGTCGCGAGCCTTGATGTAGACTTCATCATCGTCTCAGCACCATCAGCATACAATGCAATCCTAGGGCGACCGTCCCTAAAAAAACTCAGAGCTGTAGTGTCTACCGCACAGCTCACAATGAAGTTCCCAACACCCCATGTGGTTGGAGAAATCATGGCAGACCAAAAACTGGCGCGAGCTTAACCAAGACCGTCAAGGTCGCCCGCCTCGGTCCCAAAGAAATAAGCGAGGAACCCCCCGAGGGTAGAGAGTCCGGAGAAAGTAAGCCAGATTCCGCCCGCCTGAACCTAACCTTCGCTTAGACTCCGAACGCACTTTGCGCTATCGCACCACCTTTAGGTCAAGTCGCACATGTCTCTACTTTGAATTTAGGATTTTCAGCCTGACCAAGGCTCGCCTGACTTAGGCAATCCGAATGTATACATTTTGCTTACTTTCAGCCTAACTAAGGCTAGCCCGACTGAGGCTGCACGAATGTAACCATTTTGTCTGTTATTAAAAGTACTTCTTTCCAACTAAAGACATGACTTCAAACTTGCAAAGTATTCGCATAAGTCCTACTGCAGGACAATGGGCTCGACCGCCCTAAGGAACGGTAAGCGCCCCCAGGGCCAAGCTAAAATTTCCCCCAAAAGTGCGGTAAAAAAAACCCATTTGGTGCGAAAACCACAAAACGAACGTTCAACAAACCATGCTAGCAATACACATACAAACCGTCCTGATCACACGGTCTTCATGCAAAAATGTTTTTTACCGAGACATAAAGAGATGATTACGAAAAGAGAAATTGCATACACGACTTTTTGCCCAGAAGTAAAAAGGAAAGCAGGAGAAAAAAAAACTATTCTCATTGAATGCCAAAACTGAGAGGGCGACCGCCCATTACAAAGGGTAAACACCCTAAAAATTACATAAACCTGTTCTTGGGCATCCCCAAGATCTACAAAGGCCTCGGCCCTAGTGGGCTCCGCATGGCCAATACCTTCCGACGAACCCTGCCTGGTCGCCTCAGCCAGCTGCTGAGAAGTAGGTGCAATCCCTGGAGCCTGTCCGCCAATTCGAGACAACACCTGGTGTTCCACCAGGCAGTCGGTTAGCTGACGAAGGAAGCCAAGATTCAACTGAGGGTCTGTTTCCATCCGATCGCGAAGCTCATCTTCAAAAAACTCCAAGGGAGGATGGAAGGAAGCCACCCACTCTGCTGGAAATCTCTCCCAGCAGAGACGCTCGAGTTGCTCGATCGTCAAGAGCATGCCATACATCCTCTGCATAGGCAATCCCCCAGGAGATCAGCAACGTCAGCAACCTTATCCTCAGCCACCAGCCAACCAAAAAGGTTCTCATTGGCGCGAGCCTCCGCACCCCGCAAAGCTTCGCGAAGTGAGTGCAGCTCCTGCTGATGCCTCTCAGCGTCATCTCGGCGGGCGGCCAGCTCCCGGGGAGTCCTCTCTAACTCTGGGTGAAGGAGCGCGACCTTGGAAGGGTGACCAGCTTCAGTCCTAAGATGGGAAACCTCTTGAGTCAAGGACTTAACCTCAGGTCCTTGATCCTCACACTTCAGCTTCTTGGCAGACAGCTACTCCCGCACGTACGCCAACCTCTTCTGGGAGACCTCTAGAGCCTGGCTCTTTGAGGACGCAACACCGGCAAATTGATCCCGATCGCGACGAATCTCCTCCTGCGAAAGGTACGTATATACGGCTAAGATCATAAGCACGAACTAAATCAAAATGAGAAAAACCTAGACAAGGGAACTTACCGCACGCTTCTCGCACTCAAAACCGGCTTGGTGGAAGTCAACCAATGCCTCAGCCATCCGACCGAAACCTCGGGCAGCGAGGTTCAGGGGCGAAGTGTCTAGGCCCCTGGCTTCCCTCTCCTGCATCTCCACGGGGAAGCGCCTGCCCAGTGCCACCAGTTCAAAAGACAATCCCCCTCCGGTGGCCCAAGGGGTTCAGAAGGGCCGACGCTCGACCTAGGAACAAGATCTCTCATGGCAGCCACTTGACTCACCACTACATTCCCTCTGTCTGAGGGGGCTCTGGCGTCCCTGGCCGCATCACCAGACTCCGCGACCTCCACAGCCGCAGGTTCATCCGCTGCAGTCTGAGGCGTAGGAGAGTCTCGAACAGACTCCTCAACAACCACCCTGACCCTCTTAGCAGCAGGCTGATCAACCCCTTCACCAGGGCTGACGACAGGAGGACGAGTAGAGAGTATCACCCTCATGGGTGACTGACGGACAGGAGCACAAGTGGGAATAGAGGAAGGACCAGAAACGGGAACAGACGCAGGAACAACATCTCCCGTCGGAGCCTCGACCTGTACATCCTCCCGATTAGTACTCCGCCGTACGACTTGCGGAGACAACTGCAAATCTGCACCAGCAGGCCGCTTCTTGAGCCCTCCTTCTCTGTCCATGGGTAACTCTGCCGCAGAGGTTCCTCTCCTTTCCCCCTCCCGGGGTCCGCTCGCGCCAACTTTCTCGTCTTTCTTCCTCTTCTCCTTCGGAAGAACCTCTTGACGATGCTCCCTCTCGGAAGACGGAGGCACGGGAAGCCGTCCTCTCCTCTCACCACCAGCAGGCACCGCACCAGGTACCACAGCAGGGGCATCAGCGGCTCCCCCCGGAGACAGGCCCTGGTGACCATTCTTCCTCCCCCTACTCCGACCAGTATCACGAGTACGGAGCAGAGGAGGAGGAGGAGGGGAAGATGAGGGAAGATCCTCCAAATCGGTGAAGTCGAAGGGGTAGTAGCTATAGTCATCACCTCCACCAGCCATTGCGAAAGCTCGACAAAAGCAAGAATCGAAGCAAGAATCAGAAAAAGGCAAAGTAAAGGCAGGGAAAACAGAGGCAACGGAGAAAGGTGAATGCAAATGTAAAGTCACAGACTTTCAAACGTTGGGCATTTATAGGATACCCAGTGGCGCGATGATTTAAAAACTTTAACCCCTCGTATCCCGCAACGGATAAAACCTATTATCCTCTACAATCGAGCCCAGCAGCAACCACTCACTTTAACCGTACGCGTGGAAAGAAACAACAGACGGGATGTACATCCAAGGCAATGGAGACACAAAGACGGAAAAGCCCTCGAGAACCCAAGAGTCGCCTCGAGACACCTGAGGGCCCTTTCGTGAAACTCTTTACCCAGGCTAATGATGGCTACTCTCGGAAACGAACCCACATTTAATGAAGGAGAAACGGCGGCAAAACACTTAAGTAATAGGGGTACCCGTTCAAGCTCTAACGCGTGGCACCTACAACAAAGCCCGCTCCTTCAACAAAGCCCGCTCCTTCAACAAATAACCCTCAGCAAGGAAACCACCGTCAGCCACTGACCACTGACGAGCACAGCCAGAGGAGAGCCTTTCAAAATGACCAAACGGCCACTGACCTTTGGGTTTCCCCACTAGCCCTCGAAGGGTATTTCGGGAAATGCCCCTCTGAGCAATGATGACTCCGCCTCGGTAAGTCACGTACTTCCTGCAGAGACGGCTCAAAAACTTGCTGGGAAAGCATAGCGTCCAGCCATCTGGTACGGGACACGTGTCCTCTCCAAGACGTCTCCTTTTCCACGGAACGATGTGAGAGAGCTTACTTCGTGAGTCGGACGGCCAGTTCCCATAACCGCGACTCTAAGCGGACGAGCTTTCCCGCGAGTAAAGGCAGGAAAAAATTCATGTGTCTTACTGGCAAAGGAACTTAAGTCCACGGGCGCCCGACACCCGTAGAGTTGGGGGACTTATGTAATTACGGAATATTCCGCCTTGGGACACGTGGCACTGACCTTCTAGAAGCACGATCTCAGCACCCGTTAGAGACACGTGGCACCACTCATCTATCAATTACGTGGCCCTCACCCACGTCACCTCACAGAGCTTCCCCTCAACCAGACGTGGGATCTCCACAAGCCTCGTGGGACGACCCACGTCCCACGAGGTCGTGGGTCGAGCACAATCTCTCCACACTCGAGTATAAATAGACCCTCACTCGGGGGACTAAGCAAGCAATCCAATCTCAACAAAACTATACGCAACCCGAAGGGTTACCATACCTCATCTCTGATATTCCATACTCTCTTGGTACCTGAGCACCCTCAGATACCCCACGCAAGTCCTTTCCGCACCTCGAGCTCTGTCACTGGCCCCCATTCCGGCCAACCTCCAATAAGCTCACCTCCTCCTCGGAGCATACCGTTAACAGGGCTTCCAGCAGCCCTCAGAGACCATAGCTCTCTCTCACTAAGGCAACCTCTTAAGAGGGGCTCGCCCGCCCAGAGTACCTTAGGCACGTCTTAGCCGCACACGGCCCAATACAGGTAACAACCTTGCCTAACGGCTCTGATAGACGTCAGCATGACGAACTACGTGGACTTTGATCCCTCCCGAAGGGTACGTAGCCACCTAGGCGCACCACCTAAGGACAAGTCCCCCAAGGTTAAGACCCCCTTGCGGTCCTAATTTCAAATTACAATTGTCTGAGCCAAAAGCGACAGTTACATCATTCATCATTCAAGGTAATAAAATACAAAAGAATATATAAGTAATATACCATTTCCTAGTTATAAAGTGAAAATAAGGCTCCAGTCATATATGTTATTCATGAATATATGATATCATGTATTTTTTTTTTTTTGCTTGATTATATTGTTCTATTCTCATTAAGATTTTTTAAAGTATATATTATATTAAAGGTTTTACATGCCCATAAATATAAATATTATTTTTTTAATTTTTAAAATATAATATAAAATATATATTATTAATTTTTAAAACAATAAATTAACATTTTGGAAGTTATATTTACTTTTTTTAAAACTATTATCTTCCTTTCAAAATAAAAAATAATCTGTTATAAAATAATATGGGGTGTCATCCAGCTGATTGAGCATGCTGATTTTTCCCATCACTCGTTCGGTAATGTCATACCTGATATTCGACACTTACTAGCAGCTCACCGAAGCTTCAAGATTTCTCATGTATTGCGTGAGGCAAATCAGTGTGAAGATACTTTGGCTAAGATGGGTTCTCGCCATGATACCGGCCTTTGCATCTAGGAGGAGCCGCCACATGAAGCTTCTCTAAGTTTGCTGGCGGATGCTTTGTCTGTTGCTTTCCTTAGGGACTAGTTTTGTTTTTTGTCTTTGCTCTTTGTTTTCTCTCTTTTAGTCACCAAAAAAAATAGTTGGGGTGTCACCAACTCTTACATGCTACACCCTCTATTTATAAGGTTACAAAGGTAAACTCAAACCATGAGTTACAAATTAACAAATTAAGCATGGTACATATATAATTCCTAATCAATTTGGAGTTATGAAATTGTCATTCATTTGGAGGTTTTCAGAGTGTAACGATTAATGAACATCCATAATATTTACAAAATAAACTATCATTATTCCTACTTTTTCTCCTACATTATCTTTTGACATCACATATTTTTATTTTTTATTTTAATTATAAAATATATAATTTTGAGAGATCACTAATCAGAAGACTCAATAACCATATTATTAGTTTACTAAAAAAACCATATTAATATAAATAACACTTGATATATATATATATATATATATATATATATATATATATATATATATTAGTATTGAACTAGGGTATGTAATCACTAGAACATAGTGACTAATCTTTTAAATATATATCACGGTGTTATTAGTTATTACTAGAGGTTATTCTCCCACTACATGATACTCCAATATTTACCGTGACGGCATTATCACATACCCGGCGTGTATATATATATATGATTCTCGACTCTTTTTATTAATGGTCCCCCAAAATAGTTATTTAAATAATTAAAAAATAAAATATAAATGTGATGTAAAAAAGATCATGAGAGAGAGACGATAAGAATAGTAGTTAGTTGTAATTTTTTTTTTAAAAAAAAAGATAATGGCAGGGATATCAAAGAAAATAACTTCTTAAATTTAATTTATTGTTTTAAAATTAATAATAATTTATACTATATTTTATAAATTAAAAAAATTGGCATGCACTTACGCGCGTGTGTGTGTGTATATATATATATATGTAGTTTGATTAATAGATCATATATATATATACTATGAAGTTCATATAATAATAAGTTTTATTTATATCATCTCTCTTTTATGATTGGTCATATAAAATATATATATATATATATATCCATCTATGATTGTTCATAAAAAAATTCTCTGTCACGTGTCTTATTTGTATTGAAGAACTTCATGACTCATAATAAACAATTACATATATAATTAACTTTACCTAAGTTTACTCCTATATATATTTATCATTTGTCTTCTAGCTGACTTTTAATTTTTTGGTACTGTGCAATACCAATTATATTATTTAAGAAAGACAATTTAATTGTTTTGTACATGTTATTGAAGCCTGCCTTCACCTTATTATCGATCTATTATTTAAGAAAGACAATTTAATTGTGTTGTACAATAATTTAGTTTATAGATTGAAGAAGCTACTCCTTCAAAACATGCTTTCTGAGACCTGGAATATGAATTCTGCAAAAGTATTCTTTCCAATTGATATCTTCAACCTCAAACCCAAACTTCTTTCTCTCTTCCTTGCTCATTTCTTCCCTTAGCTTCTGGGCATTCCCAATCTCAAACCTACAATTCCACACAAATTCACGAGTAAATTAACAATTCGGTCAGTAAAAGATGCAACCCGTCTCAATTTAATCCCTGAAAGTTGGAAATATCAAATTTAGTTTTTGAAGGATACAATCTGTCTCAACTTAATTAGTCCTTAAAAGATGAAAATATCAAATTTAATCCTTAAAAGATATAATTAATTTGTCTCAATTTAGTCCATGAGAATCTCCATTAACATAACTTACAGAAAATTTTTAGGGACTAAATTGAGACAAATTGTATCTTTCAAGGACTAAATTTATTATTTGTATCTTTTAGAGATTAAAATGATACATATTGCATTTAAGACCAAATTTTTAATTTACTCCAAAATCATCTATTTAATTTAAGGACATATATATATATATGCTAAAGGTTCATTTTGGTCTTCTAAGTTTCACTCAAGTTTTAAATGAGTCCTTTATGTTTCAAAAGTTTTAAATTGGTCCTTTATGTTGCATAGAAGTTCAAAAATTGGTCCTTCCGTCCACTTCCGTCAATTTCTTAAGTTAATTGCTGACGTGACGTGCTGACATATTCATTTAATTAAGCTGATGTCTCATGCCTTGTTATTGCATAAGATGACTAGAAGATGACGTGGCGATGATGTGGCCTGACACGTCAGCTTAAATGAACACGTAGAAGAAATGATATGTCCACCTCAGCACGCCACGTCAGCATTTAACGGAAGAAATTGACGGACTTAGACGAAAGGACCAATTTGGAACTTCAGGGAAACATAAAAGGATCAATTTGAAACTTCTGAAACATAAAGGACTAATTTGGAACTTGGGTGAAATATAGAAGACCAAAATGGGCATTTGACCTATATATTACAACAACAGTCAAAAACTTTTCCCCCTTAGGTAGGGTCGGCTACAAAAATATATATATCTTTTGCATAATAAAAAAGAAAAAGATAGTTACCTTCCTCTGAAAAAACTAAATGTTTCATAAGTTTTGGCCAATTGAATAAAAAATTGTACTCTTTTCTTGCATTGCCTATCAAGCTTGGTGTAGAGGCTAGGTTTCACATTATTGATTAATGCCTCCATTAGCCCACTTTCCTTTGTAATTTCAGTTGTGATGTAATGTGAGAAATCATCAATGGAGCTGAAATATTTGCTTCTGGTAATGCTTATCTCATCCCTTTTTGAATCCAATAATGGATTACACTTGAAATGTTCATAAGTGTAGTCCACAATATTATCAAGTGTGACTGGATTTACCATAGATGACCCAATTTGGTACACATTTATGTTGGGAATACCAGAAATCCCATGTTTTGCCATAGCAGCTATTGCAGCATTCACTACCATGTCCACTGGTACCTGCACACTCAAATCCCAAATTAGTGACGCAATATATATATATGAAAGACAAAATTTAGGTACAATTTTTAATTTATACCATTACCTAATGGGTTATTTTTTTAAAAAAATTATTTCACGTGCTTTATTTTGATCGAAGAACATGATAGAAAGAGATATAAGGTCAAAATTTTATTTTGGTCCTCTATATTTCACTCAAGTTTCAAATTAGTCCTCTATATTTGCAAGTTGTTCAATATAAACCCTTTTAATTTGCTTGACACTGTTAGTATTCTCCGTTAAATGATGGCATGGACAGCTGATGTGGACAAAATCTTTCACCTACGTATCCTTTTAAAGTTAGGGAATTGAGTGATATATGAAGAGTAATTGTGGCTATTGTGGATAGGTTGTTCACAACCGACGAAGGTGCATGCCCTGTAGCATATTCATCTACACCACCACTATCTTTAACCCATATTAGTTTAAAAGGACATGTATGAAAGAACTTTTGTCCATATCAATTGTCCACGTCATCATTTAACAGAAAACACTAACGATGTCAGGCAAAAGGACTTCTTTAGAACAACTTGCAAACATAGAGACTGATTTGGAACTTTTGAAACATAAAGAACTGAATTGAAACTTGGGTGAAATATAATAGAGGACCAAAATGGGGTTTTGGTAAAGACATAAAGAGATACATATAAGTTTAGTCTATATATAAAGAGAGAATGATCAAATTTGTCCCTGAAAGATAAAGATTGTTTTAATCAGTCCCTAAAAGATTAAATTAAAATACCTAATTTAATCCCTAAAAAAATATTTTTCTATCTCAATTTGATCCTTTTAGTTTTTGTTTGTCAATGTATGTGTGGCTTCTTTTAAGGATTAAATTGGGACTAATTAAAAAGTATCTTTCAGAACTAAATTAAAACAATCCGTATCTTTCAGGAATCATATTGGTAATTCTCCTATCAATATTGTAAGAAGGACTAGAAAAATCAGCACTTTCAGCGGCAAAGAGAAATCGCTACTCAAAGTCAAAAAGTTGTCACAACAAAATTTTACTAATAAGTGAGGACTCTCCCACAAGTAAAAGTTTTATGGAAATTAACTTTCCCTTGACTTTGACGGTCATCATTTAAAATCAAATTTTCTAATGGTCAAACATAAGATTTAAATCCTTATCTTCATTAATTAACTATAAGTTAAAGTTATTATAGCTTCATTAATTAACTATAAGTTAAAGTTATTAGTATATATGTGTCCAAAAACTAATTATACTACTGAACTTCAGTGCATCCCTTCAATCATATAGTTTCATTTATTAATATTAATAAAAATTTACATTAATAAAGACCACCTTAAATAAATTAGGAACCAACTAATTAAAAAAATATATTAAAATTCAGTACTACCATACTATTGAAAAATTACAAACTTTTGAGAATAAGTATAGGTGAAATGAATTATACTTACCACATCTGCAATTACTTGGGGGTCCACAAACAATCCCGGAAGTTGACCTTTCCCAAATAATGTAAGAAAGGGATCCAGCATTCTAATTTTTCAAACGGAAAAGACACAAATTAATTTTTTTGTAAGATTGTGAAGTATATTTAATTAGAATTAATTAATCAATGTGATTTAGTTAATTGCATTATGAAGGAAAGATATATATATATATATATATATATATATATATATATATATATATATATATATAAATAAAGGATAATGAATACATTTTAGTGTATTATGATTTATTTTAAATTGATTTATTTACATGTGATTCAAATCTTTTCAAATGAGTGGTCTCTGATTAATGTTGTTAATACCAGGTGATTCACTTTTTTTTAGATAATTAACAAAATTAACATGTGTTGCACATATTTTTTTGTCAAAAAAAGAATGTGTCACGAATATTACCCTAAAAAATGACATATCATTTTTTGTCATTTTGTCAAAAATTCAGTTGTTTTTTTTTTATTTTATCCACTAAAACCTCAACTTTATCCTTCCCAAAACGAAATTCTAAACTTTAAATCTTAAATTATAAACTAGAATTTTTAAACTCTAACTCTAAAACCTTAAATCATAAATATCAAATCTTAAACTTTAAACTTCAAACCCTAACCCGAACCTTAAATCATGAACTCTAATTCTAAAATTGAAATGAGAAACCTAGATCCTAAGTCCCAAAAAACTCTATTGTAAACTCAAACTCTATAGTCTAAACCTCAAAAACCTAAATTATAAATTATAAAGTTTAATGTTTAATATTTAGGGTTTAAATTTTGGGATTTAAAATTTAGAGTTTAAGATTTGAAGTTTGAAGTAGAATTTCATGATACAAGATTTAATTTAGATTAAGATCTAAATTAAATTTAGGATTTGGGGTTTATAATTTAAAATCTAGAGTTTCGAATTTAGGATTTAGCATTTGGGATTTAAGACTTAGAATTTAAAGTTTAGGGTTTAGAATTTATAGTTTAGAGTTTTGACTTTGGAATTTTAAGGGAAAATCCGATTTTAGTTAGAAAAATAGTTTTAGTATGTGGACCAAACGAAAAAAATAAAATTTTTTATAGTAACATGCACGATATATCGAATTTTTCATTAATTTTTTAACGGAAGTAAAACATAATTAAGACACCGATGTGCCGACATTAACATTATATAACCACACATGCTACTCGTTTGAAAAAAAAAGGCCAAATTACTCTTTTGGTCCTCAACGTTTGCACCAAGTTTAATATTGGTCCTCAACGTTTCAAAAAGTTATTTTTGGTCCTCAACGTTTTTATTTTGGTCAAAATTGGTCCTCCAGCATAACTCCGTCTGATTTTTTTTGTTAAATGCTGACGTAGAAGGCTTATGTGGCACACCTCTCTCCTACGTGTCATATTTGAATGATATAACACCCTCTCTCACTCAAACTCAGCAAAACGACGCCGTTTTACTGAGTTGGAGTGAAAGAGAAGTGATGCAAAACGGCGTCGTTTTGCTGAATTGGAATGAGAGATGGTGTCATATCATCCAAATATGACACGTAGGAGAGAGGGTGTGCCACATAAGCCTTCCACGTCAGCATTTAACAAAAAAAATCAGACGGAGTTATGCTGGAAGACCAATTTTGACCAAAATAAAAACGTTGAGGACCAAAAATAACTTTTTGAAACGTTGAGGACCAATATTAAACTTGGTGCAAACGTTGAGGACCAAAAGAGCCATTTGGCCAAAAAAAAATTGATCTATCAAATAAGTAAATAAATTCGAGGTAAAATGTAATTTATTCAAATAAAAATGAGTATATATATATATATATATATATATTAATTGCACCTGTTTCCTTCTATCCAACCAGAAAAAGGTTCTTTGTAGGTACTCTCTATTATAGATGGACGAAGGATGACAATTGGAATATCACCAATCATGCTAGTAATCTTCATCTCACCCATAGCCTTAGTGAATGTGTAACAGCTTTTCCATCCATGAATTTCAGCCCTATAAATAAAACACAAGAAACTTCAAATTATTATTTTGTTGGTTTTTCTATGCTATTTTATAATTTCAAATATCTTAAAAAAATATAAAAGTGTACAATGAAGTGATTGAGTTGTGTTTGAGTTCATTTTAATTAAATCATATGTATATATCTATATATATATATGGCTTTGGACTTTTTGGTGTCACACAACCAAAGTGTGACACCAAAAAAAAACCCCCTTAACTTTTCAATAAATAACCAACTTCTCAATAAATCTATATCTATATTTTATAATTAAAAATTACAAACAAAATAATATGATTGGAGGATGTGGGAGAGAGAAAACAAGTATGATAGGTGGTTACTAAAAAAATGGAGATGTGCGTAACTTCTCATTTTAAATTTTTTTATTTTAAATTATGATAAAAATTCTATTTAAAAATTTTAAAATATAATAACTATTTTATATTATATTTTAAAAAAATTTAAGAATAAATTACATGTATGCACGTAGGTGCATGCGAAGCCTCTAGTATATATATATGGCTTTGGAGTTTTTGGTGTCACACAACCAAAGTGTGACACCAAAAAAATAACTTCTCCCTCAACTTTCCAATAAATAACCAAGTATGATAGGTGGTTACTAAAAAAATACAGAAGTGCCTAACTTTTCATTTTTTTTTAATTTTTTTATTTTAAATTATGATAAAAATTCTATTTAAAAATTTAAAACTTTAAAAATATTTAATTTATAATGATTTAAAAATATAATAACTATTTTATATTATATTTTTAAAAAATTTAAGAATAAATTACATGTATGCACGTAGGTGCATACGAAGCCTCTAGTATATATATATGGCTTTGGAGTTTTTGGTGTTACACAAGCAAAGTGTGACACCAAAAGAATAACTTCCCCCTCAACTTCCCAATAAAATAACCAACTTATCATTTTTATAATTAAAAAATACAACAAAAATAATATGATTGGAGGATGTGGGAGAGAGAAAACAAGTAACTTATCATTTTTTTAATTTTTTTATTTTAAATTATGATAAAAATTCTATTTAAAAATTTAAAAATATTTAATTTTTAATGATCTTAAAATATAATAAATATTTTATATTATATTTTTAAAAAATTTAAGAAAAATTACATGTATGCACGTAAGTGCATGCGAAGCCTCTAGTATATATATATATGGTTTTGGAGTTTTTAGTGTCACACAAGTAGAGTGTGACACCAAAAAAGTAACTTTCCTGTTAAAAACAATTAATCAATAAATAACTTCTCATGAATAACTTCTCAATAAATAACTTCTCATGATTTAATACATTATTTTAAATATAATTATTATATTATATTTTTAAAGTTAAAAAAATCAAATATTTAATATTTTGTTATTTTAAAAAATAACAATAATTTTATATTATATTTCAAAAAAATAAAATCAAATTATATGCATGGTACGTGCATGCGAAGCCTCTAGTATATATATATATATATCTAATAAGTGCGCATCTATAGGGCACTTGTTAAGAATTTCTTTAATTGATTAAGAAAGAATTTATTTTATTGAAGTTGGTAAAAAGTCGACAAGTACAACTTTTTAAGTCTTCTCATCAATTGAAGACAATCTTTAAATGATGCCCTTAAGACAATGGTTAACAAAACTCTTTTAATTTTAGAGATATTAAAATTACACTACTTAATTCCTTTTATTTTAAAATTACACTGCTTAATTACACTACTCTTTTATAATTTCAAATATCGTAAAAAAGATAAAATTATATAATGAAGTGATTGAATTGTGTCTAAGCATTTTAATTAAATCATATGTATATCTATATTTATATCTATCTATATCTATATATATATGGCTTTGGAGTTTTTGGTGTCACACAAGCAAAGTGTGACACCAAAAAAATAACTTCCCCCTCAATTTCCCAATAAATAAACAAGTATGATAGGTGGTTACTAAAAAAATGGAGAAGTGCATAACTTCTCATTTTTAATTTTTTTTATTTTAAATTATAATAAAAATTCTATTTAAAAATTTTAAAATATTTAAGTTTTAATGATTTTAAAATATAATAACTATTTTATATTATATTTTAAAAAAACTTAAGAATAAATTACATGTATGCACGTAGGTGCATGCGAAGCCTCTTGTAATACCCCGGAAAATTTCGAGGATTAAAGAATGATTTATTGAAAAATTCGAGAATTTAAGAGTGATTTATTCCGGAGCTAGGAATTAAAACCTTAGAAAAAAAAATAAAATAAAATAAAATATATGTGAAAGTTAAAAGAAATCGGAAAGAAATTTATTCGAGGTTTAAAATAAAATGAAAGGGAAAGAAAAGAAGTAGAAAATAATTTTCAGGATTTAATTCAGGACCTAAGAAATTGGAAACTTGAATTTAATAGGAATTGAAGGGAAAATATGAAATTGATAAAATTGTGAAATTGAAGTTAAACATTTTGGCTAAAGAAAATAAAAATAAAATTTTATAGAGTGAAATAACATTTTTGGGATATAATTAAGATTTTAATAGTTTTAGAGTTGAGAATTTAAGAAATTAAAATAAATATGAAAATTAGGTAGAAAATTATAATTTTGTTTAAAAGTGGTCATATGATTTATTCAAAACTTATAGTTTAAATTTGAGAATTTTTCGAAAATAAAAATTATACTGGGTAGGAAATTTTCATCTGCAAGACACTCAATGACAAATATTTTTAATGGGCTTATGATTAGCCAAAAATTTCAAAATTTTCCTAATCTTACCTACAAACAAATATAGTTAAAAAAATCCAACCAAAACTCTATTTCACCATACCTCAAAAGTTGTCAATTGCCCAAACTACCCTTAAATGCCCAAACCCAAATTTATAAGCAGAAGCACCAGCCAGCACTCACGCCTCATTCTTCTCTTCTTCTCTTCTTCTCCATTCCTCATTCACTCTAGGGCATCAAGAACAAATTGAAGGAACCACTCACTTCCATCAAATTTCTTGCTTCTTCCCAACAATCTAAGGCTCCCACAAGCTTCATCTACTCTCTTGGAGCATCAAAGAGCTTGGGTAGCACTCCCAAATCTTCATTCTCGGATTTGGGAAGGTAAGCCTCCAAATATCATGTCTCCACCACTTCAATCTTAATTTTCTTGGTAGAAATGAGTTAACCATTGATAGTTTATCACCCTAGGACTATTTTAGAACATAGAAAACACCCAAATCATGATTTATATGGATGATTTCTCTCTAGGGTTCATAAGTTACGAAATTTATAAATTTTGAGGGAATTTATTAATTTCATAGAATTGTTGGGTTGTATGGATGCCAAATAATTTGTTTATGCATTTTAAATGATTTGGAAGGATGCCCAATGAATGGGATAGTGATTTATAAATTTTGTGGAAATTAGTAAAATTTCTATATTTGACAAAATCTCCATTGATGGAGCTAGATGGTGTCCAAACTTTTGAATATGATTTCTTAAAGTAAAATTTATTTTGAACAAAAATCAACTCCTAAATGATGACCATATCTTAGGTAGTGGAATTTAGGCATTGATATGTGTAGAAGTGGAAAATTGGTTAATATGGAGTTTATGGAAAGTTTGCTACACACATGTGTAGATAAGTAGTTTAATTCGTATGGTTCTATTTGTTAGGGTTCAAGTACTTCCTTGGAAGCTAGAGTGCTCAAAGGGAATGCTAAGTGAAGCGGCCAAGGTGAGGGCTCTTTCATCTCTGCTCCTAGGGTTGTATGCTTATGTGGATTACATGAGTATGCGTATTCTCTGCTTGTCTGGTATGTGTTAGCTAGAGGTATAGAATGCTAAAAGAACGAAAGAATTAGAAAATAGGTTGTGGAAAGTAGCTTGGATAGGAAGACATAGGAGTAAAGTATAATTGTTTGCTATGATTGGTTTGTTACAAATCCAACTCATACACTCCGGAGGCATGATGAGTATTTTATTAAATCTTTTCCACGACGGTGGCAAGAGTCCTTGTACGGAAGGACTAAGCTTTTGTTTTAAAAACTCGTCACGACGGTGACTTAGATTATAATCATGCAAACGGAGTTATTGGTGGGTTTTGGATTTGGTTATGCTAGCGATGTGAGACATCGACTAGAACAACGTCATATGACACTTGAGACCTCAGTTTTATAATCACCATGACGATGGTTATTGCCCTATCCTGGTAATAGGGTCAGAAATGTTTTATATTGCTATGACGATAGCTTGAGGCTCAGAGAGTGCATCTGGACGGGTATATGAGTTAAATCTTGCTAAGGATACTCGTCCATATTAATAAGGAGAAGAATTGTTGATCCTTCGGGAAAGATACAAAGAATCCTATTAATATGTGAGACTATGGTAAGGAGACACGGGAGGAACCTACGGGTGAACCGTGAGTCCAACCTAGTAAAAGAGAAATCATCCTGTGGAGTTGGTCGAGGGTGTGACAGTGGCCATGCTTAGAGACGTCGTGCGGTGCCCGCCATGTGGCCTAGTTGGGTAATGGACGAATGGGCTCAAGCTATTGCCCCGCAGCAAGGGGTCAGGACGTGCCACGTGGTGGCTACAAATCAGTTGTTTGATAAATGGAAGTTAATTGTGTTTGATTAATAGAATTGTCACGAGGTGACCAGTACCCAAGTGAATGGGTTAAGTATGTTTTGCCACCTGGTGGCTAGCAACCCGAGTGCACGGGTTCGAGGTAGAAAAGCCATGTAGTGGCTAGTAAATACCCAGAGTGGGGGAAGTTAAGTAGATGTATGTTATAGTGTCTGCGTGTACTTAAAAAATTGTTTGTCTTTGCATATAATTGTTGATTGTGCAGCGAGTGGTGACGTACAGGATTATGTCATCACAAAGTCTTTGATTCAAACATGCTGAACGTGAGAAGACCGGTAAGTAAAAGCCGGCACTATATGTTACATGTTTACTTGGTGATTGATGATGTGGAATAAACTGTTGCATGTTTACAGTTATTAAATGCATGTGAGTGTTTGGGTGAAAATTCTGTTGTGTGATCACCAAGAATGTATGCTAACAACAGTAACTAGTTGCTTTTGCATGTGGTTGTGTATGACTCCCAAACCCAGCGCTATGGCACCCACCTTGCGCCGGGGATGGGAGAGTCCTCACTGAGTCGCGTGGTTAAGACTCACACCTCATTTTTACTACACAGAGACAGGTTAAGTACAGGTGGAAGGAGTCTCGGTGGAACGAGGGTTGAACAACACTTTTCCAAGACCCACAACTTGTTTCTGTGGGTGAATAAAGTGTAATTGTAATTGTAATTTACTTTATTATTGTATTATAAAGTAAAGGGTAGACGTACCCAATTAAATTGTATCACTAAATCTAGAACTGTCAGCTTCACACACCTTAAAGATCAGGATTAATTATACTGCGATACAGGGAAAATTTGTTTTCAAAATATATATATATATACATATATCTGTTGCATGTGAATAGGATAGGCAGCATCTTCAGATGTGTAGCCAGTACACAGGTTATATATATTATGTGTGTTTTCCTATATATATATATCCTGAAGCGGCACTGGCCGTGGATTTGCTTGCCTAGGATAGGCCACCATTTCGGTGTAGCCATAGTATTATACTGCATGTGAATGTATTTTCAATAATAAATATTCTGTCAATTAGGTGATAAGGCTTACAGGCATAAGGGTATTCCCTGTGTCTGTGCTGGTCACGGTCCTCTAAACGGGGGTCGTGACACCTCTAGTATATATATGGCTTTGGACCCTTTTGGTCATTGGGGTCACAAAATAAGTATATTTTTTAATTAAAAAATATAGAATAAAACATGATTAGAGGAGTTATTAGATATAAAGAGACCATGTGTAAGGTAGTTAATAAAAGTGGTGAGAGAGAAGTTAAAAATATAAGTAGTTATTGAATTATTTATTAGTAATAAAAATATTTTTATACTAAATTAAAAAAAAATTGATTGCATGCACCAATATATGGCTTTGGACCCTTGTCATTGGGATCACAAAATAGCTATATTTTATAATTAAAAAATATGGAATAAAACATTATTGAAGGAGATATGAGAGAGAAAGAGATCATGGATAAGGTAGTTAATAAAAGTGGTGAGAGAGAAGTTATAAATATAAATAGTTATTAAATTATTTATTGTATTTTAAAATAATATAATATTAATAATAATATTTTTATACTAAATTAAAAAAATGATTGCATGCACCTTGGTGCATGCTATATATATATATATGGCTTTGGAGTTTTTGGTGTCACACAAGCAAAGTGTGATACCAAAAAAATAACTTTCCCGCTAAAAATAACCTCTCAATAAATAAATTCCAATGATTTAATATATTATTTAGAATATAATTATTATATTATATTTTTAAAGTAAAAAAAATTATCAAATATTTAATATTTTATTATTTTAAATCATAATAATAATTTTATCTTATATATTTTAAAACAAAAACAAAAAATAAATTACAACACGGTACGTGCATGCAAAACCTCTAGTATATATATATGGCTTTGGAGTTTTTGGTGTCACACAAGTAAAGTGTGACACCAAAAAAATAACTTCCCCCTCAACTTCCCAATAATAACCAAGTATAATAGGTGGTTACTAAAAAATGGAGAAGTGCATAACTTCTCATTTTTTTAAAATTTTTTATTTTAAATTAATATAAAAATTCTATTGAAAAGTTTTAAAATTTTGAAATATTTAATTTTTAATGATTTTAAAATATAATAACTATTTTATATTATATTTTAAAAAAATTCAAGAATAAATTACATGTATGCACGTAGGTGCATGCGAAGCCTCTAGTATATATATATGGCTTTGGACCCTTCTGGTCATTAGTATCACAAAATAACTATATTTTATAATTAAAAAATATGGAATAAAACATGATTGGAGGAGTTATGAGAGAGAAAGAGATAATGGGTAAGGTAGTTAATAAAAGTTGTGAGAGAGAAATTAGAAATATAAGTAGTTATTGAATTATTTATTAATGATAAAAATATTTTTATACTAAATTTTTTTAAAAAAAAAAAGATTACATGTACCTTGGTGCATACGAAGCCTCTAGTATATATATATACTAGAGGCTTCCCATGCACTTACGTGCATACATGTAATTTATTCTTAAAATAGTTATTACATTTTAAAATCATTAACAATTAAATTTTTGATAATTTTAAAATTTTTAAATAAAATTGTTATCATAATTTAAAATAAAAAATTAAAAAATGAGAAGTTATGCACTTCTCCATTTTTTTAGTAATTACCTAACATACTTATTTTCTCTCTCTCACATCCTCTAATCATATTATATTTTATGTATTTTTAATTATAAAATATAGCTATTTTGTGAGAAGTTGGTTATTTATTGGAAAGTTGAGGGGGAAGTTATTTTTTTGGTGTCACACTTTGGTTGTGTGACACCAAAAACTCCAAAGCCATATATATATACTAGAGGCTTCGCATGCACCTACGTGCATACATGTAATTTTTTCTTAAATTTTTTAAAAATATAATATAAAATAGTTATTATATTTTAAATCATTAAAAATTAAATATTTGATAATTTTTAAATTTTTAAATAGAATTTGTATCATAATTTAAAATAAAAAATTAAAAAGTGAGAAGTTATTTTTCTCTCTCCCACGTCCTCCAATCATATTATTTTTTAATATTTTTTAATTATAAAATATAGCTATTTTGTAAGAAATTGGTTATTTATTGGGAAGTTGAGGGGGAAGTTATTTTTTTGGTGTCACATTTTGCTTGTGTGACACCAAAAACTTCAAAGCCATATATATATAGATATATACTAGAGGCTTCGCATGCACCTACGTGCATACATGTAACTTATTCTTAAATTTTTTAAAAATATAATATAAAATAGTTATTATATTTTAAAATCATTAAAAATTAAATATTTTAAAATTTTTACATAGAATTTTTATCATAATTTAAAATAAAAAATTAAAAAATGGGAAGTTATGCACTTCTCCATTTTTTTAGAAACCACCTATCATACTTGGTTATAAAAATTAAAAAAATATCAAATATAATTTATTTTTTTAAAAAAATATAAGATAAAATTGTTATTATAATTTAAAATAATAAATATTAAATATTTGATAATTTTTTAACTTTTAAAATATAATATAATAATTATATTTTAAATAATATATTAAATAATGAGAAGTTATTTATTGATAAATTATTTTTAATGGGGAAGTTATTTTTAGTGGGAAGTTATTTTTTTGGTATCACACTTTGCTTGTGTGATACCAAAAACTCCAAAGCCATATATATATACTAGAGGCTTCGCATGCACCTACGTGCATACATGTAATTTATTTTTAAATTTTTTAAAAATATAATATAAAATAGTTATTATATTTTAAAATCATTAAAAATTAAATATTTGATAATTTTAAAAAATTTTAAATATAATTGTTATCATAATTTAAAATAAAAAAATTAAAAATTGAGAAGTTATGCACTTCTCCATTTTTTTAGTAACCACCTATCATACTTATTTTCTCTCTTCCACATCCTCCAATCACATTATTTTTTGTATTTTTTAATTATAAAATATAGTTATTTTGTGAGAAGTTGGTTATTTATTGCAAAGTGTCACACCAAAAACTCCAAAGCCATATATATATATATATAGATATAAATATGTTAATAAAATTTAGAATATAAATTAAATTGTCTTTTTTAGAGATATTAAAATTACACTTAATTCCTTTTTATTTTAAAACTTCACACTATTTTATTTCAGAGGAAAGAAAAACCTACCAGTTTTACTTCCCTAACAAACATAATATTATATTTTTTATTTTAAATTAATTATAGAAAATTTATAATTTTAAAATATTTTTATTAAATTATATTTTTAAAAAAATAATAAATATCAATATAAAGTATATTTTGGTTTAAATAAATAAAATATTAAATTTTATTAAATAAAATATGATTTTATTAAATATGGTTTAAAAATTAAAAAAACGAATATTATAAATACCTTTGAAGACCAAGTTGTTTCATGTTTTGATTAGAGTGTTGGTTTTCTTAAACTGAGTGATCCATGAGAGATGAAACCAACTTCATCTCTTTTTCAATATCAAGCATAGGGACTAATGCTGTCTCCTCTATTTTTCCAACTCTTCCATCATTCACATAAGCTGCCAAATATATATACTCTATGAGTATGAGTATTATATATATATATATATCTCAAACCTCTAGTATATATAGATATACCGATTGATATGTGAAGGAATAGGCAAACGTTCTTGCAAGTTTTGGCAAAGCTTAAGAGATGAGAAGGCCCTTTTGTATTCACACTAAGAGCTATATCATACCTGAAGAAAATAGATTTTAAAAAAGAATCAATATGGAGTACTTATGAACAAATTATATTAAATTTTATTTAATTTTGGTGAAAAAAATAACATTCATCTTTCTTTTAATTGATTTTTATCAATAAAAATAATATTTTCATTATATATTTTTAATAACATGAGATGGACATTAATTAGTATAATTTATTTAATTTATTAACAGAAAAATCATTTTCAGAAAATTAATTAGTATCATCAAATTTTAAAAATGTTAAGATGTTGAGACCTTTCATCAAAATTGGTAGTGGCTGCTGAATTAACAATGACATGGACATTGTTTGCAATATGATTGGCAGTGAGAGGATCGATCCCAAGATCTGATTCACAAATGTTCCCAGGAATTGCCACAAGCTTCTTCATCATGAACTCCTCATACTTTTCACCATGCACTTCTTTCACCTTCTTCAACACTCCACTATCTATGATCTATATATATGTATATGTTATTATTAATTAAATAATTAATGTCTTAATTAATTAATTAATTGACTAATGCCTTCTAATTAATATGAATGTAAGAGGATTGAGGGATTTTTTTTTCAAAAAGTTATAGTAAGAGAAGGTATTCTTAAGTACTATTAGACAAGATACGGTAACATATTGTGAATATCAATAGAGACTCCAACTCAAAAAATTATGAGAGAATTATCAATTTGATCCCTAAAAGATATAGATTGCTCTAATTTAATCCCTGAAAGATTAAAATGTATAATTTAATCCCTGAAAGACGCTTTTTTGTCACAATTTGGTCCTTAAAAGAAGCCTCAAATACACTCACAACAAAATTAAAAGGATAAAATTGGGACAAAAAAGCATTTTCAAAGACTAAATTAAGCATTTATATCTTTTAAACTAAATTGAAATATTTGTATCTTTCATATATATATATATATATATATATATATATATACTATTAATTAATTAATGTCGTCTAATAATTTATGTGCATGTATGAAGGTTGAGGGAATTTTTTTTTTTTTTACAAAAAGTTACAGGAAGGAGATGAAGGGAAAGAAAAAAATTAAAAAAAATTGAGAAAGGAGAAAAAAAGAAGAAATAATGGGTCAAATGTTATGTTAGTCGAATTTATTATGTAAGAGAATGGTGTTACCAACTCAGCACGTCACATCATTAATTAAAATAAAAGAATTAACAATGTTAAATAAGAGGACTCATTTGGAACAAATTGCAAAGATAGAGAATTAGTTTGGAATTATTTTTGAAAGATAAATGACTATATAGAATTAGTAAAAAAGATAAAGGACTAATTTGAGTATTTAGCCAAATTTTTTTTAGAAAAAGTTATGATAAGAGAATGTATTCTTAAGTACTATTAGACATACCTAAATCCTAAACAATTTTATCCAAGTACAATTAAGATGCCACGGAGATTTTTTTGGGGAAGATCAGATGGTCGAGGGAATTAATTCATCAAAACTTATAGGGTAATATTATGGGCTCACAAACTCTCTGTGTTCTATCTATCTTGAAATCTATGTTAAAGTATTTTTTAAATTAAAATTGACACAAATTTCAAAATAAATCCAGCCGTAAAGAACTGAGACAAGCCTAAAACCTCCCCACATAATTACCCAAACTTATAAGTACCTCAGTTTTCAATCTATTTAATGCTGCCTCCTTATCTTTTGCCTTCACCAACAAAAATATTTGTCCTACCTCTGGTGATGTCCTCAAAATCTTTTCAATCAAAACTGCAAAAAAAATAATATATATATATATATATATTGGACAAAAGTAATAAAAGAAAATGATCAAATTAAAGAGAAATTTAAGAAAGAAGAAGGAAGCATATAGAGAGAACAAAAAAAGGTTCAAAAAGAAAATAGAAGAGACAGGAAATATATTAAAAAAAATGAGAGAAAGGTTAATGAAAACAAAATTTAAAAATATAAATATCTTTTTTGAATTGATAAGGAAATTAAGATGATGGACCTTCCAAGAGGTCCTGCCTAATGCCTAAAGAAAAAACTAATGGCCTATAAAAAAAATTGAAAAAAAACTAATTAACAATAATAACATTGTCATATTACGCCATACTTATAAATAAAGGAATAAAATTTCTCGTGCATGATGCTCAAAATACTAGAAAAAAAAAGTATTTTTAATAATTTATAATTTCAATGGTCACTTAATTATTAAAAAAATTATTTTTTTAATAATTAAATTTTGACTCTCAAAATAAATTGTTAAAAAAAGACAATATATAATAATATTTTTTACGGTTAATAATTACCTATAATATTTTTTTTACAGTACTTTATTTTTCAAAGGTATTTTTTGACATTCGTCAATAAATGTATTGTCTAAACTAATATTATTGACAATTGTTGGCCGTTAAAAATATTATCATTGATTTTTTTTTAATTTATTTCGATGGTCAAATTTTAATTTATTAAAAAAGGAGCTTATTTTGACCGTCAAAATTTATTTTTTAAAAAAATAATTTTTTTCTATAATTAACACTGATTGTTGAAATATAGTTTGTAAAAAAATACTATTTTTTTGTACTGAAATAATAATTCCAAATGTCACCCATAAGTCAAAAATTCATTATTTTTACTATTCACAAAATAACACGTACTTTCTACTATTATATGGTACATAATTTTTTTTCAATTGAAAATAATAGATTCTTAATCTAAGATTGAAAAAGTGTAAAATCTTTAAATGATTAGATTTACAAAACTGGGTTCCTATTATTGTTAATAATAAATTTCCATTTGACGTAAGATTAAGATTATATATATATATATATGTGCGCGCGCGCGCGAATAAATTAATTTTTTAAAATTTCACTTTAATTTGTACCAAATTGGATATTTTAATTTAAGAACATGTTCAATAGTAAAGTAATACTGAATTTTAGTACATCCAACAAATCAGTTGGTTCTTAATCTATTCAAGATACATCTTTATTAATATGTGTTTCTATTAATATTAATAACAAATGACACTATATAATTATAAGGATGTAACGAAATTCAGTATTACTGTAATACTGAACTTTTATTCCTTTAATTTTCTCCTAAATTCATCCTAAAATTCGCACATGTATTATGGTCATTATTTAAGCATCAATCAATCGAGCACAATCATATAGGGCCCGTTTGGTAGGTGGATTTATTTTAGGGAATAAGAATATAAATAGAAAATAGGAGAGAGAATAAGAAAGAAAATAAAATAAGAGTCCGTCAAAATGATAATTATATCTTTTATTAAAAAATTATTAATATTTAAAAGGGCAAAAGTACCTTTCTTGTCCCTATCGTTTGGGGGTCCTGTCACTTTTGCCACTAAGGTATTTTTGCTGTTAATTGTACTCCTAACGTTTTGTGTTTCTCCCAATGTCAGGTTTTTGGCTAACACCGTCAATTTTTGAACGATTTTTTATGACATGACATCCTATGTGGCCAACAATTCTGACTTGGCTTAATTTTTTTCACATCAGCAGTCAGTAATACTGAGTTTTTGGGGTCCATTTTACTAATGTAATAAGTATTTTGGTGTACTGGATTTACTAATGTACTAAATTTTTCGGGTCCATTGTACACCTAAAATACATTGCTGATGTGAAAAAATGAAGTCCAGTTAGAACTGTTGGCCATATAGGATGCCATGTCATAAAAAACCGTCCAAAAATTGACGATGTTAGCCAAAAGCCTGACATTGTAAGAAATACAAAACATTAGGGGTACAATTGACAACGAAAAAAATGTTAAGGGCGAAAGTGACAGAACCCGCAAACGTTGGGGCATAAAAGGTACTTTTGTCTATTTAAAAGCAATTTACTTTTGTCATTCCTTTTAGTTACGTGAATGTTGGAAGGAATGAGAATGTGATGTGATGTGATCTGAACAGAATAAAAGTAAATAAAATAATCATTTCACTCATATTAAAAATGGATAAAAATTAAAGACAAAAATATAATTTCATCGTATTACAATACATACCTTTTGCTACGAATCCTGTAGCACCAATGATAAGAAAATTCTTTCCCTGAAGGAATCTGGAAATGCCAATTCCATCCTTTAAATTCCTTTGTGGTGTCTCCCACTCCGAACTCTCACTCTCTCTAGCTTGGTAATGAACAGTATAGTCATTATTAAATTTCTGAGTCACATGAGGGTCTCTAATATTACAGAAATACTTATTAAAGTGGCAGCGGTATGGAATATCGTTGCTGTTTCTGCTGGTTTTGGTAAATGCATGATGATGATGAATTATTTGAGGAATAGAAGAATAGGTATAAGCATACTCACTGGAATTATATAAGGAAAGAGGTTTAAACATTATTGGAAAAGAGGAGGAGGAGCTAATTATCATTCTTGATCACTAATTAAGGGATTATGAGTATATTGTTGAGAAGCAAAATCATACTTATATTTATAGAACTTTCTTTTGTGTCCCATTAAAGAAAAAGTTAGGAGAAAATTTATTAAATTCATTAATTAAACTTTCCAAATTTTGTGGCCACAATGAAATTAAAGTTAGTCGGTTCCTATAAAGGTGACACACATGATTTATTGTCCTTAAAATCGACGCTGTGAGAGTCAAAATTTGAAGGCCATGTTAATTAGGTTTGGTAAAAAAGAAGTTTGGTAGAAAGGAGGTTTGGTGGAGGAGAGTTTAGAAGGGGACATGTAGAGTGTAATTAATTTAAGGATAAAATTAACTTTTTCTAACATTTTATTTTGTATTATATCAAATAAGATTAATTTTATAATTTAACTTTGGGATTACAATGAGTTTTTAAAAAATGGATATTCGATGATACTCGTCCTAAAAAATTATCCAATATCGATAGGGTATGGATAGTAAAATATAATTATCTATTGGGTATTGAGCGAGTGCGGATATTGATTTCGGGTACCCTTTGTCCGTTTGAATTGAATGGACGAATAGGGTACCCAATATTCGAAATGTAAATAATATATATCATAAAATATAATATTAAATATTAAACATGATGTAACTGTCGTTTTTGGTTCAGACAATTGTGATTTGGAATTAAGGACCGCAAGGGGTCTTAATCTTGGGGGACTTGTCCTTAGGTGATGCACCTAGGTGCCTACGTACCCTTCGGAAGGGATCAAAGTCCACGTAGTTCGTCATGGTGACGTCTATAGGAGCTGTTAGGCAAGGTAGTTAACTGTACTGGGTCGTGTGCGGCTAAGACGTGTCTAAGGTACTCCAGGCAGGCGAGCAGCTCTTAGGAGGTTTGCCTTAGTGGGAGAGGGAGAGGGTCTCTGAGGGTTGCTGGAAGCCCTGTTAGTGGTATGCTCCGGGGACGGAGACGAGCTTGCGGTGGTCGGACCTGACGGAGCCTACGGCGGAGCTCAGGTTGCCTGTTAGAAGGGCAATGAGTGCTGCTTTCATAGAGTATTTGGGATGTCTTAGGTCTAGTGTGATAGTCCTTGTACTTGCGTGTATCTAGTCCTTCGGGTGAGGGTCTATTTATATTGAGTGTGGGGAGGTCGTGCTCGACCCACAATCTCGTGGGATGTGTGGGTCGTCCCACGATGCTCAGGGAGTTCCCACGTCTGGCTGAGTGGGTATCCCCGCGAGGTGACGTGGGCAAGGGCCACGTAGGTAACAGATGAGTGGTGCCACGTGCTGCTAGCATGTGCTACCGCTACGCTTCTAGAAGCTCAGTGCCACGTGTCCCAAGGCAGAATATTCCGTAGTTACATAAGTCCCCCAAGTCTACGGGTGTCGGGCGCCCGTGGACTTAAGTTCTCTGGCCTGTAAGCTTCTTAAGAATTTTTCGTTGTCTGTGAGGGGGAGCTCGTCCGCGTGAAGGCGTGGTCGTTTCAAGCCGGTCATCCGACTTGCGAGACAGTGTCCTTCGTTTCGCTCTGTGGGAGCAGAGATGTTTGGGGAGTGCCACGCGTTTTGCTCCAAATGGCTGACTGCTTGAATTCCTTAGCAAGTTTTCGATCCGTCTCTGCAGAAAGTACGCGAGTTACCGAGGAGGAGTCATCATTGCTCAGAGGAGAATTTCCCAAGATGCCCTTTGAGGGTAAATGGAAGAAATCCAAAGGTCAGGGACTTTTCTGTCATTCCCTTCAGCTTCAAAATTTTACCCGTTTTCGTGCCTCTTGGCTAGATAGCTAAGCGTCTGTTGGGCCTCCCTTTTATTGCTGAGAGCGGAAGAGCCCCACTTGTTTGCCTTGTGATTTCCTTCCTCCTAGTTTAGATTTTCAACAATTCTCCGTTTTCAATTTATTCAAGAGATGGCCTCGGCTAGTGTTGCCGCTTCTGCGCGTTCTTCCGTGGATCCGGACTTCGAACAATCCCTCTTGTTGGTTGCCACAGAGGGGGTCAGGGAGAGAGTGGATACTCTTATCATGCTGCGGGACTTTGTGGATCTTCGGGAAGTTGTATCTGCAGGGGATGGGAAACCGGCGGTGCCTCCTCCAATTGTTTCTGAGAATTGGTATTCTGCTGAGCCGGAACTTGCCTCTACGGCTAACATTTCAGTGGTGGATGCCGGCGTGAAATCAAGGGTGCTGCCGGGAGGCGGCATTGAGAAGGTGTGGGAGGAACGTTTTGCTCCTTCACTCCCCGAGGGCTATGAGATAAAGCCGATGGGAGAGAGGGAAACGATTCTTTGGAGCGATGGTGTTGGCTTCGTTCTTCCTCTCTGCGTCCCTTATAACGCCGCCTCCATTCCTCCTTTTTCTGGCTTCGTGGAAGTCATGCTCAACTTGTTGAATTGCCCCGCGCGGCTGACTCAGAATGCATGGTCAATACTCAGCGTCTTCGACAAATACTGTCGGTCGCACAGGCTGGAAGTCCTTCCAATTGTGTTTCTCTCGCTTTACTTCATCCGCGAGGCACACGGATTGGTGTGATTTCAGTCACGTGCCAAAGGTTTTGCCATCACTGATCTGCCGGGTAACAATCACGCCTGGCGGTCGTACTTCTTCAAATTGATAACCAAGAAGGGTTTTTGTCTGCCTTGGGTTCGACCGCTTGACTGGCGCCCACGCTTCCCTCTTAAGTGGTCCAATCCTATTTTTCGGGTTTGATACGACCAGGAAGAGTATGAGGAGACAACTTTCGAATTTCTGAAGGGGGCCGTGGTCTCAGGCGCGGCTTTGGGTAAGCTTGTACTAGTGAGTTGTGCCCTTTTGCTTTTCTGTCTCCTCACCGGATTTCGAATGTTTTCCTTTTCGCAGGTTTAACTCTGGGCGGCATTTAGGGGAGGCTGATTCCTCCGTCGAGTTCTCGGGGCCGAAAACGTGAGCGGTCGAAGCCGGTGAGTACCGTTGTTCCGTCTGTAGGAGCGGACGAAGATGCCGGGGCGGATGAAGATCCTGTAGGTAAAGGTGCGGGAGCTACAAATCAGGTGGGTGAAATTAGCTTGAATCACCGCGGTCGCAGGAGGGTTCCTTGTACTCCTATACCCCCCGAAGAGATGCCCCGTCCGACTTTTGGGTGAGGGTATCTCTTTTAGAGGGAAGTTGATCCCTTTCGAGGCGGAATAGGTTATACTACCTCGTCAGCATTATCCTCTTGATTATGGGGATGATTATGCTTTGGAGCGTATGACCAAGGATACCATGTTGTTGCTAAGCCGTCTGGCAAGCTTTGTGTATCAGCGGGAAGTCGAGGGGGTAGGATGCTGTCCTCCCAGCTTCAATGTTCTCCATGTAAGGTGGCTGATTTCTCCGTGTTTTCGTGCAGAACGTGGTGGAGGAACTGCTGGATGAGAACGTCCAACTGATGCCCGTGTGAAGGAATTGGAGGGCGAGCTAGCGGACTTCCGGGCCAACTCTCTGCGGGTTCGTCGCCAAGATTTTCTGCGATTCGCGAACTACGGAATGCAGAATGGCATAGTGCAGCTGGAGGATTTGATGGGTATCTCCGTCCCTTCAGAAGTCAGGGTGAAGATGCATCCTTCCTGGGAGAACATTGGCAGGGAGTTTCGCGTCCGCACTCGGTGGGATTCCTCGTTGAGGATTGAGGACTATGATGTAGCCCCAAATCCTCAAAGGGACCCACCTCAGTCGGGCGAGTTGCCACATTTATCAAAGGGGGATGCCTCCTGATTTGTTTTTCACGACGTGTCTGCGTTATTTTGTATTTTTTGGGGCGGTAGTCCCCGTATGTAAATATTTTGAGTAAGGAGAATTAGAATTTTGAGCACAAGAGTTGATCAATCGTATTGCATTCTATATTCCTTTAAACATGTAGTACAATTGTCTTGGGACTAAGACGAGTTGGTAGTACATTTGTCTTGTGACTAAGACAAAGAGGGAGTACATAGTAGATGTGTTGAAAGACATTCGTCTAAAGACGTAGTGGAGTGCCTACGATTTTTGCCTTTGGACTAAGCCGAAAAGAAATATTGACTAAGACATAGTGAAATATTTCTTAAGGCTGCTAGCGCTCCAGGTGTTTGGGACGTGCTCTCCCGTCAGGTGTGCTAACTTGTATGCGTTGCGTGAAGCGATTCCGATAACCCTATATGAGCCTTCCCAATTAGGTGCGAGCTTGCCGTGCAGGCGGTCGCGCCTATTGTTTATTGTTGTTCTCATGACCAAGTCACCTTTTTTGAATTTATGAGGTCGGACGCCTCGGTTATATTTTTGCGCTAGCAGCTGCTTGTAGGTGATATTTCTGAGCGCCGCTGCTTCCCTGCGTTCCTCGGCTGTATCCAGGCTGACCAAGAGGCTTTTTGGGTTTGACTCGGAATAATTTAGCACTCGGTCCGAAGGGACCCCGATGTCAGCGGGGACGATTGCTCCCTGCCTGTACGTCAGAGCAAAAGGAGTTTCTCCTGTGGCCGTGTGTATCGTTGTTCGATAGGACCATAAGACTTATGGGAGTTCGTCCACCCATCCCTCATCCGCGTCTGCTAATCGCTTTCGTAATCCTTCGCGGATGATGCGATTTTCTCTCTCCGTTTGCCCGTTGGTCGCCGGGTATTCGACTGAGGTATTTCTGTGGTCGATGCTCCAATCCTTGCAGAAATCTTTGAACTTTTCACTAGCGAATTGACGTCCATTGTCGGTGATCAACGTATGTGGGGGACCGAAACGAGTAATAATGTTCCGCCAGAGGAAGTTTTGGACATTTTAGGAGCCGATGGTGGCCAGGGGTCCGCCCTCGATCCATTTAGTGAAATAGTCGACGGCCACTATGAGGAATTTCCTTTGGAGCGTGCCCTGAGGGAGAGGGCCCAACATATCCATACCCCAAGTGTCGAAGGGCCATGGAGATTCGATGGGTTTCAGCTTACCGGGTGGCTGGTGAATGAATGCAGCGTGTCGCTGACATTGGTCACAATGGGTGACTAAGGCCTCCGAGTTGGCTCTCATTGTTGGCCAGTAAAATTCGGAGCGCAGAGCTCGCTTGCGGAGGGCTCCTGCGGATTGGTATGTGCCGCATATGCCTTCGTGGATTTCCTGTAGCACATAATTTGCTTCTTCGGTCGAGATTCATCGGAGATGTGGGGATGCGAATCCCTTTTTGTATAGGTCATTCCCCCAGACAAAGTATCGAGCTGCTTGCCTCCTGATTTTTTGAGCGACCTCTTTGTCCGTAGGCAGGGTGCCCGCCGTTAGGTACGTCTTAATGGGGGCCATCTAGGAATTATCGACTGCTATCGGCAATACGTCTGGGTTTATGCTGGGGGTGCAAAGCGTGGTTCGCAAGACTATCTTAAGTCCCGATTGACTCGGTGTGGTGCCTAATTTGGAGAGGGCGTCAGCTTGGGTGTTTTGGTTCTGGGGGATCCATGTGATCAAGACGGATTCGAACATGCTGATCTCTTGTTTGGCATGCTCCACATATTTGATGATAGTGGCGTCCTCCGCCTCGAAGTTTCCGTTGAGTTGTCCGACCACCAATTGTGAGTCGTTGAATAGCTTGACCTTTGAGGCGCCCAGGTCGTAAGCTAGTACTAGTCCGGCTATGAGTGCTTCAGATTTAGCTTGGTTGTTGGAGGCTGGGAACGTGAAGCACAGAGCTTGTTCCACTTTGATTCCGTCGGGGCTCTCTGCGTTAATGACGGCGCCCGCGGATTTCCCGATCGAGGAGTCATCTACGTAGAGTAGCCATGGGGATTTTTCTGGCTGTGGCTCAGTGAAGGCGTTCAGATGGAGTCATTTCGGCAACGAAGTCTGCTAAAGCTTGGGCTTTGATCGCCCGTCGAGGCTCGTATTGGATGTCGAATTCTGATAGTTTGACGGCCCAGTTTGTCATTCATCCTGCTAGGTCTGGCTTTTGTAGTATTTTCCGCAGGGGTTGGTCAGTTCGGACCATGATCGTGTGCTACTGGAAGGAGGGTTGAAGCCTTCTGGCTGAGTGGACGAGGGCGAGTATGAGTTTCTCTACCTGTTGGTACTGGAGTTGGGCTCCCTGCAAGGTGTGGCTTGTGTAGTAAACTGGGAATTGCTCGACCCCTTCTTCTCTTATCAACGTTGAGCTTACAGCGTGGTCGGTGGTGGCTAGGTAAAGTATGAGGGTTTCCCCCTTGGCCGCTTTCGCCAGCACCGGAGGTTTAGCTAGATAAACCTTAAGGTCCTGGAAGGATTTTTTGTACTGCTCGGTCCATTGGAACGCTGGTGCTGTTTTCAGGATTTTGTAAAAGGGAAGGCATCGGTCGACCATCCTTAATAAGAATTGATTGAGGGCTGCTAACCTCCCGTTTAGCCTCTACACCTCTTTCACCATTCGTGGTGGCTCCATGTTGAGAATGGCCGCGCATTTCTCAGGGTTGGCCTCAATTACTCTTTGTGTGATCATGAATCCTAGGAACTTTCCTGCTGACACGCCGAAGGCGCATTTGGTTGGGTTTAGCTTCATTTGGTGCGCCTGTAAAACTAGGAAGTGTTCCTCCAAATGTGCCAGATGTTGTTCGAGCTCCATAGATTTGACCACCATGTCGTCAACGTAGACTTCGAGATTTCGACCTATCTGATCCCTGAAAATGATGTCCATCATCCTCTGATAGGTCGTGCCTGCATTTTTTAGTCCGAAGGGCATGACTTTGTAGAAGTAGACGCCTTTATCCGTGATAAAGGAGCTCTTCTCCTGATCCTTCGGGTTCATCTGGATATGGTTGTATCATGAGAAGGCGTCTAGGAAACTCAGCATCCGGTGTCCGGCCGTCCCGTCGACCAGCTTGTCTATGTTCGGGAGCGGGTAGGCGTCTTTTGGGCAGGCTTTGTTCAGATTGGTGAAGTCTACCCACATTCGCCATTTTCTGTTCACCTTTTTTACCATCACCAAGTTTGACAGCCAGTCAGGGTACTGTGATTCGCGTATGAAGCCGGCATCGAGGAGCTTTTGCAATTTTTCGTTGACTGCTTGTTGCCTCTCTTCGTCGAAGTGTCGCTTCTTCTGGATAACACCGGGGCCGTCTCTGATATTGAGGGAATGACATATGAGTGTAAGGTCTATTCTTGGGATGTCCGCGGTGCTCCAAGCGAATACGTCCCTGTACTGGGTAAGCAACTCTTGGAACTTTCTTCGGGCTGCCTAGCTAAGAAGGGCTCCTACGCGGATTTCCCTTTATTTGCCTGATCTATGCAAATGTTCACGAGATCCTCCGTAGGTTGTGGTCTGGCTCCGGGGATCTCATCGCGCATGTCCACTATCTCGGAAGGGCTTTTGGCATTGTTCCCGACCTCGTCTATAGCGGGGCAGTTGGTCGCGTAGCATGCGTGGGTTTCTTGGCTCTCTCGTATTTCTGCGACGCCGGCTGGCGTGGGGAACTTTATCACCATGTGAGCTGTGGATATCATGACTCTAAGTTTGCTGAGGATCGGTCGACCCAGGACTGTGTTGTACGCCGACGGGGCCGTTGATACGATGAACTTGACTCTGGTGCGGGCAACCTTCGGTTGTGCGCCCAGGGCGAACCATGTTGTAAGGGTTCCTTGTGCTTCAATGATTTTTCCAAAGAAGTCGACAATAGTTCCTTCGTCTGATGTCAGCTGATCCTTGCAGTGGGTCATTTCTTCCAAGGTTCTTGCGAAGAGTACGTCAGCGGCTGATCCGGGATCTATCAGTACGCGTATGACATCAAATCCTGAGATGTTGGCCGTGATGGCCAATGGTTCGTTTATCTCGGTCGTGTCACCAGTGCCGTCAAAGGTCATAAACTGCATTTTATGTCCCTTGCTATGGTCGGTCATGCAAGCATTTTGGGGACTTGCAGGTGCTAGCCATGCGAGTATTGTCCTGCTACGTATCCTATATTCAAGATGGGAAATACGGGTTTCTGAGTGTTACGTGTATACTCCTACTCGCCGAAAAAGAAATGCCGTTTATCGGCAGAGTGCGCAAGGCATTGTGGTCTAAGTAAGACCGCGGTGGGTGCCACTGTAACTATCGTTTTTGGTTCAGACAATTGTGATTTGGAATTAAGGACCGCAAGGGGTCTTAATCTTGGGGGACTTGTCCTTAGGTGATGCACCTAGGTGCCTACGTATCCTTCGGAAGGGATCAAAGTCCACGTAGTTCGTCATGGTGACGTCTATAGGAGCTGTTAGGCAAGGTAGCTACATGTACTGGGCCTTGTGTGGCTAAGACGTGTCTAAGGTACTCCGAGTGGGCGAGCCGCTCTTAGGAGGTTTGCCTTAGTGGGAGAGAGCTCGGGTCTCTGAGGGCTGTTGGAAGCCTTGTTCGTGGTATGCTCCGGGGACGGAGACGAGCTTGCCGGTGGTCGGACCTGACGGAGCCTACGGCAGAGCTCAGGTTGCCTGTTAGAAGGGCAATGAGTGCTGTTTTCAGAGAGTATTTGGGATGTCTTAGGTCAAGTGTGATAGTCCTTGAACTTGCTTGTATCTAGTCCCCCGGGTGAGGGTCTATTTATACTGAGTGTGGGGAGGTCGTGCTCGACCCACGATCTCGTGAGACGTGGGTCGTCCCACGTCTAGCTGAGTGGGTATCCCCGCGAGGTGATATGGGCAAGGGCCACGTAGGTAACAGATGAGTGGTGCCACGTGCTGCTAGCATGTGCTACTGTTAGGCTTCTAGAAGCTCAGTGTCACGTGTCCGAAGGCGTAATATTCCGTAGTTACACATGATATATATTAATAAATAAAATTTTGTATTTTTAATATTATTAGAATTGTTGTTTTTTTAATTTTTATTTATAACAATTATGTATATTTTTAGTTTTAAAATATTTTTTTATAACTATTTATTTATTGAGTGAATATTGGGTATTCGATATCGGGTAGTTTGGTTGATTATAGGCTGCGTTTGGTTGAAAAAATATGTGGATCTTCTTTATATTAGAATCTTATAATAAAGACATAAGGAAATTTATCTAAATTTAGCGCTTGGTTGGAATGATGGTTTAAGAATGATGTGAGATGAGTGAGGTGGATTGGATTTGAAAATCTCATTTCAAACCATCAAACCTCAATTTTTTAACCCCTAAAAATTGAGAGGTTTGTTCCTCAAAAAAAAGAAGAAGAAGAGAGGTTTAAGATGATTTTTATAGTTTATAATATTTAATTTCATTTTTAATTCTCTTTTTTTTTTTCGTTCGTTATAACTGTAATATTCAATTTTTTATCTACACCATCCTCTTCTTTTTTTTAAACTCCTAATCAATGGAACTCCACCCTTTTCATTTTTTTTTATTCAGTAAAATCTATTTTATCATTTAATAGTTGACTAACAATATTAATAAAACTGTTTTTTTCTTGCCCAATTGGTTTTTGAGGTTTTGTACCGACTAATTCGAACTCGACTCCGGTTACGCACCTACCTTAGGTGGGTGAGTCTCCTAATGGGGATAACTGCATTCACAACGTCTCAAACTCAGGACCTTTCTTAAGCGATACCAAGCCACTTACCAGGCCATTTGAATCAACCCCTCGTTGATATATTATTATTTATTAATACTGTTTGTTAACTTTCGATCCATCATATTAATCAAATAATCAAACGGTTTAGGAATTAATATTTCAAAGATTATATAAATTGAAAAATTTTATCTTTCAAAGAACAAATTTGGAAATTATATATCTTTTAGAGACCAAATTAACAGTTTTAATATATTATTATTTTTGTCGGTACCATCAGAAGTGAGGTTTGAACTTGCTGAAATCCAATGACGGGATTGAGCTTTCTCAAAAGAGTTTTATTTTTTCATAAACAAGATCTTATTTAAAGATAAAAAAAAATATCTATCACTCTAATCAACTTGTTGGTAATTATGTTATCTATTTATGCACATATTAATAATGAAATCAATTATTTTATGTCTTTTTTAGTTTTAAATATTTTAAATTGAAAACTTCTTTTAATTATGATGTATTTAAATTTTTAAACATATTTTGTTCAATTATAAAACATTCAAACACTTTTTTTTAATTTTAAAATCTAAAAACTTGTTTTAAAAATAACTTTCAATCATGCTTTGTGAGATGAAGAATATTATTTTAGTTTAGCACGCATAAAATACAATGGCACTACTTTTTTTTAAAGCAAAAGATAATTCAATATTTTATATTATTATGTTCTAAAAAAATTATATTATTATAGTTTATCAAAAAATATTTTATATTATTAAATATATTTCACAAGCAATTCAATGAATTTTACTAACCAGTACTTTAAAGCATTCTTTTCGATTAATAAAAAAAAATTGAAAAATTATTTTTTTTCTCTTTTCAATAACTTCACAATAATAAATTCTCTCTTAATCAATAAAAAAAATTCTCACTTATAAAAAAAATTTCTCTCTCCTAATTTAACAACTATAGAACATATATTGCCAACTCTTGACCCAACATCATTACTCCCCAAAAAGGTCATTTGTGTTTCTTTCTTCTACGTTCCTCTCTTTATTTAAATTTTCTTTTATATTTTATTCACTAGATCATAAAATTAAAATAAAGTTTTATGTGTCATATTTCTTTTTGGGACGTTTTAATATAATTTTTATTTTTTTTTATAGATAACATAAATTCAAGATGATGAAATCCCACTTTGTACTGTATGGGTGTCCTTGTGATTCCATTAACAATTGCATGAAGCCTCTTTGTCCTTCTCTCTTCAACACCATTAAGTCGATCCATACCATTAAATAATAAGTTGAAATAACAATTATTTATTTGAAATTCTCACCTCCATTGAAACAACTAAAAATCATTTCGAGAATACTTTTTTTTTTCAAAGTTAAGTCATTTTTGTATAAAAATAATTACTCATATTATAAAACTCCAAATAACTCGAACTTAAATAATTTGAGTTCATTTCAATTTCAATAAACTTGATGTAAATATTTTTAATTAGTTTTAATTAAAAGATTCTTCCAATTGTATAGATATGGATTGAATTTTTCTTCACTATGTGACATTTCATACATGAAATATATGTAGTTAATTTTCTTTTTCTCATATACACTATTTCTTTTTTAGAAAAGTAAATATATATGATATGGATTGAATTTCATCAATAGCATGTAGTATAAATAATAATATATTTGTTTTTTCTTTGACTATTACTTTCTAGGTTTGATCTCTCGAAAGTTGAAAGATAGGAACATGTAACCCTATTTTTCACTTGTATGGACTCACTATCATGGGGTTATTATTGTGCACTTGATGGCCCACTCTTCTTCAACACCAGTGGGCTTGTGGTCCACTTCCATTAGGCTCATTTTTGCCACTGCATTCGTAACAATTCAATAGTATCCGAGAGATTAGTCATTATTTTTTTTAATAATTATTTTTACTTTTGTATAAAAAAAATAGGTTAAATACTCATTTTGGTCTTCTATGTTTCATCTAAGTTTTAAACCGGTCCTTTATCTTTCAAAAGTTTTATATTAGTCCTTTATGTTTTTCAAAAGTTTTATATTTGTCCTTCAGGTTTCATTAAACTTATATATTGGTCCTTTATGTTTCATTCAAGTTTTATATTGGTTCTTTATGTTTCACCGAAGTTCTATATTAGTCTTTTATGTTTCATTGAAGTTTTATATTAGTCCTTTATGTTTCATTAGAGTTTCATATTGGTCCTCTCAGCATGATTTTATTTTTGACTCAAACGACACCGTTTGGGTATTTTTGGCTTGTCTAAGGCTACATCAGCTATTTGATACGCGTAGAAAAGATTATGTGTCCATCTCGGTACGCCACGTCAACAATTAACTTAAGAAATTGACGTATTTGGATGGAAGGACCAATTTAAAACTTCTGGGAAACATAAAGGACTAATTTAAAACTTGAGTGAAACATAGATGATGACCAAAATGAACATTTGACAAAGAAATAAAGACAAATGGGACTTGGGAGGCCAGCCGATTAATTGGTTATACTCTATTTAACATAGAGATTAGTAATTTTTGTTTAAAAATTACTTAGATATTATAATACGCACTATATTTTACAATGGTATCATAAGGCAATAATTATATATACATTTTCTAATGGGATATAATTAAAGTGGGTGTCTCATCGGCAAATGACAAATACATGAGCCATTAGTTATATTAATTAGAATGACAAATTGCCATTGACCTAACGTTTTTTTTATGAAAAATAAAACACATTGACCTAAATTTTTAAAAACATATATATTTGACATGAATGCATATTATAATAATGCTATTCAGCTAACTTTTTTTTCAACTATAAAGAGCCGTCCTTCCAAGTTGGTATGATTATTAATGAATCAAAAGTTTCAATCCAAAATCAACCATATATAACTAAAATAAGTGTCTATATCTTAGCTTATACTTACACACGTATACATAACCAATAAGTCATGAAACATAATTAAAAAAAAATACCTGCAATATAATATATATATATATATATATATATATATATATATATAAAAGAGATTAAATTTGATTTGATGTGTGTATATATGTACTTGATATTTGAAATCAGTGTTTTAAAAATTGGTATGGTGATTGAATCGAAAAAATCTTTCAAATCATGGATTAACTGATTTAATGAGTTGAACTAGTCCTCAAACTAGATATTGATGTTATAATTATATAATAATAATAATTAAATAACTTTAATATCAATAATATATTTATATTACAAAATTATATTTTTATTCATAAATTTTAAATATAATAATTAATAGTTTATATATGCTTTAACTATATAAAAAAATGATAATAAGCTTACACATCATATTAGTTGTCTCCTATTTATATCAGATTTAAAATTATAGGCAAAAAAGTGTTTCCTATCCTCAACGTTTGGCGTCACTGTGAAATATGCCCCTCAACGTTTTTTTTACTGTTAATTATACCCTTAATATTTTATTTTTCTATCAATGTTACTCTTTTCACTAATGTCGTTAAATAACTAACGATTTTTGTTAATGTGGCATCACACGTGGCAAAATAAGTTGACAAGACAAAAGTATTTTTCAACTAAGATTTTTCTCTATCCTAGCCTGCACAATACTGTGTTGTTTTGAACCCTATATTTTCTTCTCAAACAAGTTGAAGCACTGCGCCATTTTGCTTTCACTTTTCCTAGTTTAGCTCATTTTGTCACATGTGATGCTACATTAACAAAAACCATTAATTATTTAATGGCGTTAGTTGAAAGGGTAACATTGTTAGAAAAGTAAAACGTTGGGGGTACAATTGACAGCAAAAAATGTTAGGGACAAAATTGACAACGACGCCAAACGTTAGGAGTAAGAAACACTATTTTTCCAAAATTATAAGATATAATATATATATATATATATATATATATATATATATATATATATATATATATATATATATATATATATATATATATATATATATATATATATACACACACGTCAAATCTAACCCAAAACGTTAGCCCAACCATAAAAAATAAAAAGAAGGACATTTTCTTCTTCGGGCCAATCAAAATTGATTTGGTTCTAATTTTTTTCTTCGTCGTCCAGTTTTGACCGGTTCTCGCTTGTCCAACTAGAAATTCGAATCTTTGATTAGAACTGAACCAAACACTTAAATAATTATCAGTTCAATCGATCGGATCATTCGAAATTAAAAAAAGAATTAATAATAGTAACTACGGAATATTCCACTTTGGGACACGTGGCACTGACTTTATAGAAGCCCAGCCTCAGCACCCGCTAGAGACACGTGGTACCACTCATCTGCTAGTTACATGGCCCTTGCCCCCGTCACTTCACGGAACATCACATTAATCAGATGTGGGAACCCCTCAAGCCTCGTGGCACGACCCATGTCCCACGAGATCGTGGGTCGAGTATGACCTCCCCACACTCAGTATAAATAGACCCTCACCCGGGGGACTAAGGGATACACAACACGAAGGATTACAACACCTTATCTCATATCCCTCACATACTCTCGGTAACCTGAGCACTCTCAGATACCTCACACGAATCCTCTTAAGCTTCACCGTAGGTCCCGCCAAGGCCAACCTCCGGCAAGCTCACCTCCATCCCGGAGTCTACCACACATAGGGCTTCTAGCAGCCCTCAGAGACTCGAGCTCTCTCCCACTAAGGCAACCTCCTAAGAGCGGCTCGCCCGCCCGGAGTACCTTAGACACGTCTTAGCCGCACACGGCCCGATACAGGTAAACTACCTTGCCTAACGGCTCCTATAGACGTCACCATGACGAACTACGTGGACTTTGATCCCTTCCGAAGGGTACGTAGGCACCTAGGTGCATCACCTAAGGACAAGTCCCCCATGATCAAGACCCCATGCGGTCCTAATTGCAAATTACAATTGTTTGAGCCAAAAATGACAGTTACAGTGGTGCCCACCGCAGTCTTATTCAGACCACAAAGCCTTGTGCACTCTACCGCTAAACGACATTTCTTTTTCGGGGAGTAGGAGTATATACCTAATGCTCAGAAACCCACGCATTTTTTTCCATCATGTTCACAGGTTATACAGGATATAATACAACATGACCGATTCGAACGCCCCCGCAGCCACGACTGACGCAAGCACTCTAAGACGTAGCGTAAGGAACTGGCAGGGGACGACCGAAGCAATCACGACCGAAGCAGGTGGATCAAACGCAACCCAGCCTCAAAGCGCCTCAATGACAGAGGTAGCTGTTGCGGAAACCGTGGTCCAGAACCCGGCACCCGGAGAGGAAACTTGCCCTCAACACCCGTATGGCATGCCACTGTTCCTTGCCCCACAACCGGCGGTCGAGAAACAACAGAGCCAACAAGAAACCCACGGGACGTAGAGATCGCCCGCCTCCAAGCAGAAGTAGCGGCTCTGCGTCGACAGCAGTGGGAGGAGAACAGGAACCTCGCCCCAGCGAACGCAAGCGCCCAGCTACCGCTAGTGCCACACGGCGCGGCAGCGGGGACCTCCAACGACCCTACTAACCTGCCCGCAATACAGTTCGGGACCTTACCAATGCAATTCGCGCGACTGTCGATAATAGCACCAGCGCCTCCAACAGTGATCCCGCCTGGACTAGCTGTGATCGTCGGACAAGCAGCACGACCTGCTACGAGCTATCCGCGACCACCAGTCCCTAACTACCCTCCGGGATCCTACCTCCATATGCCGTCGGCGACAGCCTACAACCCATACGCTGCTTGCGGCGCAAATGCTTACCAGTGGCTCGCATTCGACTTCCAGGGAAAGGGAAGACATCCTTTTACCCAGCAAATCATGAACGAGCACGTGCCAATGGGCTTCAAGATGCCCTTCCACATAGAACCTTATGGTGGAGAAACCGATCCACGAGATCACCTTAACACCTTCAATTCGGCTATGTCGATATTAGGTATGACAGACGGCCAACAGTGCCGAATCTTCTCATCGACTCTGAAAGAGGCCACCCTAAGATGGTTTTCGCTGCTGCCCACCAATTCGATCCACAACTTCGAATAGTTGGCACAAAACTTCCTTACACAGTTCGCCAGCAGCAAGGAATACCAAAAGAATGAAGACTCCTTCATTAGTTTCCACCAAGAGGAAGGAGAAACCCTACAAGCCTTTCTGACCCGTTATACCAAGCTCTCGCTCCAAGTCCGAGGCCTCCAGAATGTCGTCGCCATCTTCGTTATAAAACATGGTCTTCGATGCTCACAGTTCTACGGAGAGCTCAACAGATGCCCCGTCTCCACCTTACAGGAGCTAATGGACCGTGCGGAATGGTTCATCCAGGAGGAGAACGCACAAATTGCCAAAGACAAGATGAGGAAGTTCCTGATAAGCAGGGCCGACATGGAACGAGCGAAAAAGAAGAAGGAAAAAATGGTGACAGAAAGCCAAGCTCCCAAGGAGAAAAACAACAGGAAAAGATCACCTCCTCGACCACGAACGCCTCCTAGAGGATGGTTCACAAACTACACTCCCCTCAACAAATCCCATGTTAGGGTACTGGAAGAGATTTATCACTCGGACATGCTCAGCTTTCCCCCTCAGGTCAAGAGACGAAAAATGGGAAAACCAGTAGACAAGTCCAAATACTGTCAAATTCATAAGGATTACGGACACGAAACCAACAACTGCATCCACCTAAAGGATCAGATCGAAGACCTAATCCGAAAGGGACTGCTCGGCCGATTCATCAAAGAAGAAAGCAGGACTAGCGCAGAATAGCCGCGAGAGGCCAACGATCAGACACCTACTCGTGGGGTCATCAACGTTATTGCAGGCGGTCTGCAGAGAGGAATTTCCTCGTCGCCTAAAAGCAAGCAAAGAGTGGAACGATCCATTCTGACCCTTGACTACGCCCCAAAACACAAAAAGAGGAGCGAGCCCAAGGGAGACCCCATCACATTCGATCTCACCAACCTAGAGGGACCAATCCACGACGACCCCATGGTGGTGACGGCCATAATCGCCAACTACAAGGTCAAGAGAGTCTTGATCGACCAAGGGTCCTCGGTAGATGTCCTTTACTTCGACACTTTCAAAAGACTCGGGCTGAACGAAGCCAGCATAAGGCCATTCCCCAGCACACTCATAGGGTTCTCAGGAGCCCAGGTTCCAGGAGAAGGAATCATCACTGCCCGAACAACCATGGGCACCTTACCAAAGGTCGCTAGCCTTGATGTAGACTTTATCATCGTCACAACACCTTCAGCGTACAATGCAATTTTAGGGCGACCGTCCCTAAAATAAACTCAGGGCTGTGCTGTCCACCGCACAACTCACAATGAAATTCCCAACACCCCACGGGGTTGGAGAAATCATGGCGGACCAGAAAACTTGTGCGAGCATGATACGCAACGAGCCTAACCAAGACCGTCAAGGTCGCCCACCTTGGTCCTCGAGAAACACGCGAGGAACCCCCCGAGGGTAAAGAGTCAGGAGGCAAGAAACTAGAGTCCGCCCGACTGGACCAGACCTCCGCCAAAAATTCCAAACACACTTTGCGTCCTCACGCCACTTTTAAGTCGAAGTCATGCACATTTTTTTTCGAATTTAAGATTTACTTTAGCCTGACGAAGGCTCACCTGACCTAGGCAATCCGAATGTAACCATCTTGATTACTTTCAGCCTGACTAAGGTTAGCCCGACTGAGGCTGCACGAATGTAACCATTTTGTCTATTATTATCGAAGTATTCCTTTTCCACAAGACAAGGCTTCCAATTTGCAAAGTACTCGCGTAAGTCCTACCACAGGACAATGGGTCAACCGCCCTAAGAAATGCTAAGCACCCCCAGGGCCAAGCCCCAGCAGCGCGGTAAAAACCCCTTGGGTGCGAAAAACACAAAACGAACGTTCAACAAACCATGCTAGCAAAACTGTCCTGATCACACGGTATTCAAGCAAAAAATCTTTTTACCCAAACGTAAAGAGATAACCACGAAAAGAGAGACTGCAATCATACATAGATTTTTGCCCAGAAGTAAAAAGGGAGGCAGTAAAAACTCTTTACAAAAAATTATTCTCATTAGATGCCAAAAAATGACAGGGCGTTCGCCTATTACAAAGGGTAAACACCCTGAAAACTACATAAACCTATTCTTGGGCATCCCTAAGATCTACAAAGGCCTTAGCCCCAGTAGGCTCCGCAAGGCCAACACCTTCCGACGACCCCCGACTGGTCGCTTCAGCTAGCTGCTGAGAAGTAGGTCCAATCCCTGGAGCTCGCCCGCCGATTCGAGACAACACCTGGTGCTCCATCAAGCGGTCGGTTAGTTGACGAAGATAAGCAAGATTCAATGGAGGATCTGTTTCCATTCGATCGCGAAGCTCACCGTAAAAAAACTCCAGGGAAGGATGGAAGGAAGCCACCCACTCTGCCAAAACCCTCTCCTCACGGAGACGCTCAAGTTGCTCGACAGCCAGAAGCATGCCATGCATCCTCTGCGCCAAAAACTCCCCTTGGAGATCAGCAATGTCGGCAACTCTGTCCTCGGCCGCCAGCCAACCGGAAAGGTTCTAAGAAGCATGAGCCTCCACACTCCGCAAGCTTCACGGAGAGAATGCAGCTCTCGCTGATGCCTCTTAGCGTCATCCCGACGGGCGGCCAGCTCCTTGCGAGCCTTCTCCAATTCCGAGCGAAGGAGCGTAACCTCGGAAGGATGTACAGCTTCAGCCCTAAGACGGGCGACCTCTTGAGTCAAGGACTTAACCTCACGTCCTTGATCCTCACACTCCAGCTTCTTGGCGGAAAGCTGCCCACGCACGTCCGCCAATCTCTTTTGGGAGACCTCCAGAGCCTAGCCCTTGGAGGATGCAACATCGGTAAACTGATCTCGGTCGCGATGAATCTCCCATACAAAAAGCGAAGTCAGGAACATAGAAGTTAAAGCAAAATGAGGAGAACACCTGGATAAGGGAACTCACCACACGCTTCTCCCACTCAAAATCGGCTTGGTGGAAGTCATCTAAGGCCTCAGCAACCTGGCTGAAGCCTCGAACAGCAAGATTCAGGGGAGAAGTGTCCAACCCCCTGGCTTCCCTCTCCTGCATCTCCACAGGGAAGCGCCTGCCCAACGCCACAAGTTCAAAAGGTAATCCCAGAGGCGACAGAGAAAGGTGAATGCAAATGTAAAGTCACAAACTTTCAAATGCTGGACTTTTATAGAATACCCAGAGGCGCGACGATTCAAAAACCATTGCCCCCTCGTATCCCGCGACGCATAGAATTTTTTATCCTCTACAATCAGGCCCACCTACAACCGTTCACTTCGACCAAACACATGGAGAGAAAGGACGGCTGAGATTCACAACCTAGGCAACATAAAACCGAAGACCAAAAATCCCTCGGAAATCCAAGAGTCACCTAGAGACACATGGGGGCCTTTTCGGAAAACCATCTGTCCAGGCTAATGATGTCTACCCTTTGAAACGAACCTGCATTTAATGAAGGAGAAACGGCGGCAAAACACCCAACGCCAGTGGCACCCGTCCAAGCTCTGACGCGTGGCACCTGCAACAAGCCCACTCCTTCAACAGACAACTCTCAACAAGGAATCCCCAGTCAGCCACCGGCTACGGACGAACTTAGCCAGAGGAAAGCCCTTCGAAATGACCAAACGGCCCCTGACCTTTGGATTCCTCCCACTAGCCCACAAAGGGTATTTCGGGAAATGCCACTCTGAGCAATGATGACTACACCTGGTAAGTCGCATACTCTCTGCAGAGACGGCTCGAAAACTTGCTGAGGAAGTCAAGCAGCCGGCCATCCAGAACAAGACGCGTGTCCTCTCCAAAACGTCTCCTTTTCCATGGAACGATACGAGGGAACCTACTTCACGAGTCGGACGACCAGCTCCAATAATCGTGACTTCGCACGGACTAGCCCTCCCACGAGCAAAAGCAACAAAAATTCCTAAGTACCTACAGACAAGGGAACTTAACTCCACGGGCGCCCGACACCCCTAAACTTGGGGGACTTATGTAACTACGGAATATTCCACTTTAGGACACGTGGCGCTGACTTTCAAGAAGCCCAGCCTCAGCACCCGCTAGAGGCACGTGGTATCACTCATATGCTAGTTACATGGCCCTTGCCCACATCACTTCACATAACATCACATTAATCAAACGTGGGAACCCCTCAAGCCTCGTGGCACGACCCACGTCCCACGAGATCGTGGGTCGAGCACGACCTCCCCACACTCAGTATAAATAGACCGTCACCCGGGGGACTAAGGGATACGCAACACGAAGGATTACAACACCTTATCTCATATCCCTCACATACTCTCGGTAACCTGAGCACTCTCAGACACCTCACACGAATCCTCTTAAGCTTCGCCGTAGGTCCCGCCAAGGCCAACCTCCGGCAAGCTCACCTCTATCCCGGAGTCTACCACACATAGGGCTTCTAGCAGCCCTCAGAGACTCTAGCTCTCTCCCACTAAGGCAACCTTCTAAGAGCGGCTCGCCCGCCCGGAGTACCTTAGACACGTCTTAGTCGCACACGGCCCGATACAGGTAAACTACCTTGCCTAACGGCTCCTATAGACGTCACCATGACGAACTACGTGGACTTTGATCCCTTCCGAAGGTACGTAGGCACCTAGGTGCATCACCTAAGGACAAGTCTCCCATGGTTAAGACCCCATGCGGTCCTAATTGCAAATTACAATTGTATGAGCCAAAAACGACAGCTACAATAATAAATACTGAATACCCTGTAATAAAGTAATTTGTTGGATAACAAATATTCATCCAATAAACAATTTTAAATATTATAAATAACTATAAAAACTAGATACCTTATTTACCCGTTTATATCAAACCGAAATAGGATATCTCAAGTCAATATGTACGTTCATGCATGTTCCAATATATAATGGATACTTAAAATTTATTATTCGTATATACCATATATTATATGGATATCAATTTCTTTTTTTTTAATATAATAGTACCATTGAGAAAAAAAAGATGAAAGAATAATCGAGTTCTTATATTGTGTTTAAAATAGGGTAAAAATGACATTTCAAATTATCTTTCATATAATCTAATTTTATTTCTTTACATATCAAATATACTTTTAGAAGCTTCACCTTTCTATCTCATTATCCTTTTAGCAATTAATATGAATAATTGATCATTATTTGATGATGACATATATCTTTTTACCCCATCATCGTTTTAATTATTTGACCATTAAAGGATATTTTCATAAAACTAATAATTAACAATATAAAAATGGAATTCTATTATTTTAATTAAAATCTAGTAGCCAAAACAAAAATAATTATTTAAATTAAAAAAATTTCCCCATAAATATTGGAGGATGTTTGGATATATCTCTATAATTGCATGTGTGTGTTTTTCTTTAATTGACTTGTGAGGTGTTTGATAGTAGCTAGAGACTAGAGACTGCATCATTATGTAACTGAAGCATCCATATGTAGGCAAATGGAAAATGTTGATGAAATGGGATTTATTTAATATATTCATTTCTCTAGCTTTGGTAAGAGATTACATCATTATTAATTTGACCCCAACTAAATTTAATATAATATAAATGTCAACAAACTTTAATATTAAAGGAAAAATACTTTTTAGTCCATGAATAGTTGGTTAAATTACTATTTAGTTTTTAAACTTTTAAAAAATACCATTTAATCTCCAAATTTACATCTGTCAACTATTTAATCCCCTGGACGTTACTCGTTAGATAACCGAGTGAAATGATCGTTAACTGCTAACGCGGTCAGACTCATTTTCTCACTCCTCCTCATGTGTTGTCGAAAACTGGATCGATGACCCCCTTCCCCTGTTTTTGGAGCCAAGCTATGCTTGATGTGCAACTATAGCGAATACATAATGTCTCGCCCTCGTGACAAAATTCTCTCTTACGTCAGCGGGGATACCTGCATCGTCGTCGTTAATGGCGCCACGTCACTCAATTATCCAATAAGTAACGTTGAGGGGACTAAATAGTTGATATAGTTATTGTAAATTTGAGACTAAATAATAGCTTTTCAAAATTTAGGATCAAATAATAATTTGACCAACAATTTAGAGAGTAAAAAGTATTTAGCTCTTGATATTATTATACTTGTTGACCAGTAATGCCCACTACTATTCTTAATCTTTTTCTACGTGTCCATCTTCTCCTCTTTTAAATAAGGATATATATATAACCACATGATGAGTGTCGTCTAGTAATTTTTTATTTGGTCATTTTATTAAGTGGTGAGAGTTTGAAGTTTACCCTTGAGCATAGAAAGTATTATGTAGCTAGCTATTTATTTTATAAGTGGATCACTCGTAACAAAGAAATTAGTCATTACTATCAATGATCAACACCTTTGTTTATATATATATATCTATATATATATATATATATATATATATATATATATATATATATATTGACGCTAAATAATTTACAATACAAAGTTTTCTCTATTTTTCCTTCTACATTTTACTTCAGAAATGTGTGAATTATTTGATCTCTTCACACAATACAAAGTTTTCTCTTATGGAATTGGATTATAATTGGAATTATTTGAATTGAAAAGTGTTTTAAACACCCTAGAATAATTCTAAGTATGCTACCAAGAATCAAGGATTATTTTAAGTACCTTCTCGTTTCTCAAGAGTGGAAGCTTACGGAACAATGAAATCCAATTTCTAAAATTTCAACCTCCTTCCTTCATAATTATTAGGAAATCTTAAGTGGGATAAATTGGAGGTATATTGAGGTTTAGAAACTAGATTTCTTAGAACCCAAGTAGGAACACAAGTTGATTCAAAATACTTAGACCTTCCTAAAATTAGGATTCCTTCCAACCAAGCTAGATAAGCTTCCTTAGATGTGAATACAAGTGAGATAGATGTCTAATACTCGAATCCAAGTATGTGAAACACTCAAGTAGAGTGTTATATGCGAGTAAGTCAAGTGTCCGAGGAAGGATACGCTTAAGTCAGGATAGAGAAGTCCGATAAGACCAAGAGCTTGACTCTGTGGCAACTATGGACTACATGTGAGAGTAATGGAGAGATAAATAACAAGTTAAGCTAAGTAATAATCTTAATGAAGTAAATGTTGTTTTTATAGGAACAACGGCACGTAATAGAGTGCAACAGGAACTCCGAGGAGACTAAAGTTACAGGAGAGGATTGCGATGAAGGTTGGCCAAGGTGAGGGCTCTTTCATCTCTGCTCCTAGGGTTGTATGCCTATGTGGATTACATGAGTATGTATATTCTTTGCTTGTCTGGTATGTGTTAGCTAGAGATATAGAATGCTAAAGAAATGAAAGAATTAGAAAATAGGTTGTGGAAAGAAGCTTCGATAGGAAGACATAGGAGTAGAGTATAATTGTTTGCTATGATTGGTGTGTTACAAATCCAACTCACGCACTCCGGAGGCATGATGAGTATTTTATTAAATCTTTTCCCACGATGGTGGCAAGAGTCCTTGTACAGAAGTACTAAGCTTTTATTTTGAAAACTCTTCACGACAGTGACTTAAATTATAATCATGCAAAGGGAGTTATTGGTGGGTTTCGGATTTGGTTATGCTAGCGATGTGAGACATCGACTAGAACAACGTCAGATGGCACTTGAGACCTCAGTTTTATAATCACCATGGTGATGGTCATTGTCCTATCCTGGCAATAGGGTCAGAAAGGTTTTATATTGCTATGACGATAGCTTGAGGCTCAGAGAGTGCATCTGGACGGGTATATGATTTATATCCTGTTAAGGATACTCGTCCATATTAATGAGGAGAAGAATTGTTGATCCTTCGAGAAAGATACAAAGAATCCTATTAATATGTGAGACTAAGGTAAGGAGACACAGGAGGAACCTACGGGTGAACCGTGAGCCTAACATAAGAGAAATCATCCTGTGGATTTGGTCCAGGGTGTGTCAGTGGCCATGCTTCTAGACTTCGTGTCGTGCCCGCCATGTGGCCTGGTTGGGTAATGGACGAGTGGGCTCAACCTATTGACCCACATCAAGGGGTCAGAACATGCCACTTGGTGGCTATAGATCAGTTGTTTGATAGATAGAGGTTGATTGTGTTTGATTAATAGAATTGTCACGAGATGACTAGTACCTAAGTTAATGAGTTAAGTATGTTTTGCCACGTGGTGGCTAGCAACCCGAGTGCGCGGGTTCGAAGTGGAAAAGTCACGTAGTGGCTAGTAGATACCCTAGAGTGAGGGAGATTAAGTAGATGTATGCTATAGTATCTGTGTGTATATACAAATTGTCTGTGTTTGCATATAATTGCTGATTGTGCAGTGTAGTGGTGACGTACAGGATTAGATCACCACAACGTCTTGTTTGATTCGAACATGCTGAACGTGAGAAGACCGGTAAGTAAAAGCCGGCACTATATGTTTTGTGATTACTTGATGATTGATGATGTGGAACAAACTGCTGCATGCTTATATCTGTTAAATGCATGTGAGTGTTTGGTGAAATTTCTGTTGTTGTGTGATCACCAAGAATGTATGCTAACTAACAGTAACTAGTTGTTTTTGCATGTGGTTGTGTATGACTCCCAAACCCAGCGCTATGGTACCCACCTTGCGCCGGGGATGGGAGAGTCCTCACTGAGTCGCGTGGTTAAGACTCACACCTCATTTTTACTACACAGAGACAGGTTAAGTACAGGTGCAAGAAGTCTCGGTGGAACGAGGGTTGAGCAACACTTTTCCAAGACCCACAACTTGTTCATGTGGGTGAATAAAGTGTAATTGTAATTTAATTTACTTTATTATTGTATCATAAAGTAAAGGGTAGACGTACCCAATTAGATTGTATTACAAAATCTAGAACTGTCAGCTTCACACACCTTAAAGATCAGGATTTATTTTACTGCGATACAGGAAAAACTTGTTTTCAAAATATATATATATATACATATATCTGTTGCATGTGAATAGGATAGGCAACATCTTCGGATGTGTAGCCAGTATACAGGTTATATATTATGTGTGTTTTCCTATATCTATATCCTGAAGCAGCACTGGCCGTGGATTTGCTTGCCTAGGATAGGCCACCATTTTGGTGTAGCCATGGTATTATAATGCATGTGAATGTATTTTCAATAATAGATATTCTGTCAATTAGGTGATAAGGCTTACAAGCATAGGGGTATTACCTGTGTCTGTGCCGGTCACGGTCCTCTAAACGGGGGTCGTGACAAAACATTTCACTAATTTATATATAATATTGCATCCTTTTTTCTTCTATACATTCATTTCTTCGCATGTTCTGCATCTTGGATTTCAGGAGCTTGAGGCCTATACTTGTACCTCTTAACAATGATGAGATAGATAATGAAGTTGATCAGAGGTTCAGATTGTTACTATTAATATTATTCCCAACCAACCATTCTCCACTGTTAGTAATACAATGGTAATTGTGTCTATTAATGTAAAGTTTGATCAATGAGAATCTTGAATGTGATGATTGGTGAAGTATGAATGAGCACTGCTTACTTCTATGAGTAACGTATATCTCTTATATTTTTTGATCAGTACCGGAATTCATGGTAATTTGATAAAGGATCTGACTTTGTTTCTTGGATTTTTCTGGTATGGTTTAACTTTGCTAAGATATGGTTTTGGCCATTCGTTAGTTATGTTTAGGTGATGAAGTTTCAAACTTTACACTAGAGTGATTTTAGAGACGGATAAAATCTGTGTCGAATCTGTCTCTGTTTTTCACAAAACGACGTCGTTACCTTGTATAATGGAAGACGAGATTTTGTAACATATTAGAGACAGCCCATTCTGTGTCTATTTTGTCTCTAAAAACCAAAAGAAAAAAGTTGGGCGATAATTTTTTTATGACGGATTATAGTCATATTACAGATGAAAAGGATAGAGATGGAATAAATCCATCACTAATTTTTGTCTCTGATAAATAAAAATTATATAACAAATAATGGAATTTAGAGATGAAACAATCACAAAAGAAAAACATAATGGCGACAGATTGTATTTCATCTATAATATCCGTCTCTGATTTGCATTTTTATTGTAGTGCTCTTTTTAATCAAAATATATAATTCAAGATATGGTCATAAAGATAAAACTAAATTCTGCTAAGATAATTTTTATTTTGTGTCATGCAGGAGATTAGTACCACTGCTTATGAACACCTGTCTTGTAAACTGAGTGGCATGTAAGAAAAAGAGAATTAGCTTTGGTGCATTTGATTTCATCATAGAGCCTCTGTCCACTTTTGACTTAAAATATTGCACTTTTTTCTTCACATAGATAAATAAACCTTAATTCTCTTTTGTCCCATCATATAGATTTTTTTTTCTTTTTTTAAAGAAGAAAGGTACAAACATTTTACTAATTTATATATAATATTGCACCTTTTTTCTTCTCTACTTTAATTTCTTGGCATCTTTGGATTTTGGATTTCAGGAGCTTGAGGCCTATACTTGCACTTCTTAACAACGACGAGAGATAAAGAAGTTGATCAATCTCACCAAAGAAAGGAACAAGTAAAAGAGGTTCAGATTGTTTCTATTAATATTACTCCCAACCAACCATTCTTCACTATTAGTAATACGATGATAATTGTGTGTATTAATGTAAATTTTGATCATTGAGATTCTTGTATGTGGTGATTGGTGAACCATGAATGAGAAGGACAGAGTTATAGAAATGGTATTGTACGCAGTTGACAATCACATATTGATTGGGGAGACAATAAATTTGTGAGCACTGCTTCTATTACTAACGTATCCCTCTTATATTTTTCTGAACTGTACCGAAATTTATGGTAATTTGAGAAATAATCCGACTCTGATTGTTGGATCTTTCTGCTTTGGATAGACTTTGCTGAGATATGCTTTTGGCCAATCGTTAGTTATGTTTAGGCGATGAAGTTTCCCGCTTTACTCTAGAGTGATTTTAGAGACGGATAAAATATGTGTCGAATCTGTCTTTGTTTTTCAAAAAACGATGTTGTTACCTTATATAACGGTAGAGGAGATTTTGTAGCATATTAGAGACAGCCCATTCTTTGTCTATTTCGTCTACAAAACACGTGCCAATTTCTTTTCCTCCCTCACGCCAAAAGAAAAAAATTTGGGCGCTAATATTTTTTTGTGATAGATTATAGACATATTACAGATGAAAAGAATAAAGATGGAATAAATCCATCTATAATTTCTGTCTCCGATAAATAATCATTATGTAACAAAAAAAGGGAATTTAGAGATGAAACAGTCTCAAAATAAACACGGAATAGCCACGGATTGTATTTCATCTACAATTTCCGTCTCTGATTTGCATTTTTCTTGTAGTGCCCTTATTAATCAAAATATATAATTCAAGATATGGTCATAAAGATGAAACTAAATTCTTCTAAGAGTCATGGAAGATATTAATACCATTGCTTAAGAACACCTATCTTGTAAACTGAGTGGCATGTAAGAAAAAGAGAATTAGCTTTGGTGCCTATGATTTCATCAGAGAGCATCTGTCCACTTTTGACTTATAATATTGCAGTTTTTTTCTTCACATTGATAAGTAAACCACAATTCTCTTTTGTCCCATCATATAGATTTTTTTAAAGAAGAAAGGTACAAACATTTCACTAATTTATATATAATATTTCACCTTTTTTCTTCTCTACATTCATTTCTTGGCATCTTCTGGATTTTGGATTTCAGGAGCTTGAGGCCTATAATTGTACCTCTTAACAACGATGAGATAGATAAAGAAGTTGATCAAGCTCACCAAAGAAAGGAACAAGTAAAAGAGGTTCAGATTGTTGCTATTAATATTATTCCCTACCAACCATTCTCCACTGTTAGTAATAGAATGGTAATTGTGCGTATTAATGTAAAGTTTGATCATTGAGATTCTTGTATGTGGTGATTGGTGAAGTATGAATGGGGAAGACAAAGTTATAGTAATGACATTGTATGAATTTGACAATCACACATTGATTGGAAAGACAGTTAATTTGTGAGCACTATTTACTTCTGTTAGTAACGTATCTCTCTCATATTTTTCTGATCAGTACTAGAATTCCTGGTAATTTGATAAAGGATCTGATTATGATTGTTTGATTTTTCTGCTATGTTTAACGTTGCTGAGATATGATTTTGGCCATTCGTTAGTTATGTTTAAGCGATAAAGTTTCACACTTTACTCTAGAGTGGTTTTAGAGACGGATAAAATATGTGTCGAATCTGTCTCTGTTTTTTACAAAACGATGCCGTTGGATTTTTTAACATATTAGAGATAGCCCATTTTGTGTCTATTTCGTCTCCAAACCACGCGCCATAAGAAAAAAATTTGGGCACTATTTTTTTTGTCTCTAATTTCTGTTTTTGATAAATAAAAATTATATAATAATAAAAGGGAATTTAGAGATGAAACAGTCACAAAATAAACACTGAATAGGCACAGATTGTATTTCATCTATAATTTCCATCTCTGATTTGCTTTTTTCTTGTAGTGCTCTTACTAATCAAAATATATAATTCAAGATATGGTCATAAAGATGAAACTAAACTATGCTAAGATAATTTTTCTTTTGAGTCATGGAAGAGATTAGTACCATTGCTTATGAACACCCATCTTGTAAACTAAGTGGCATGTAAGAAAAAGAGAATTAGCTTTGGTGGCTATGATTTCTTCAGAGAGCATCAGTCCAGTTTTGACTTATAATAATGCACTTTTTTTCTTCACATTGATAAATAAACCACAATTCTCTTTTGTGCTTTTTTTTTTCTTTTTTTAAAGAAGAAAGGTACAAACATTTCACTAATTTATATATAAAATTTTACCTTTTGTCTTCTCTACATTCATTTCTTGGCATCTTCTGCATTTTGGATTTCAGAAGCTAGAGGCCTATACTTGTACCTCTTAACAACAATGAGATAGATAAAGAAGTTGATCAAACTCACCAAAGAAAGGAACAAGTACAAGAGTTTCAGATTGTTACTATTAATATTATTCCCAACCAACCATTCTCCACTGTTAGTAATACAATGGTAATTGTGTGTATTAATGTAAAGTTTGATCATTGAGATTCTTGTATGTGGTGATTGGTGAAGTATAAATGGGGAGGAGAGAGTTATAGAAATGACATTGTATGAAGTTGACAATCACACATTGATTGGAAAGGCAGTTAATTTGTGAGCACTGCTTACTTCTATTAGAAACGTATCTCTCTTATATTTTTCTAGTTAGTACTGGAATTCTTGTTAATTTGATAAAGGATCCTATTATGCTTATTGGATTTTTCTGCTATGGTTTAACTTTGCTGAGATATGCTTTTGGCCAATTGTTGGTTATGTTTAAGAGATAAAGTTTCACCTTTACTCTAGATTGAGTTTAGAGACAGATAAAATATGTGTCGATATGTCTCTGTTTTTAACAAAATTATGCGGTTACCTAATATAACAGAAGAGGAGATTTTGTAACATATTAGAGACAGCCCATTCTGTGTCTATTTCGTCTTCAAACACACGCGCCAATTTCTTTTCCTCCCTCGTGCCCAAAAGAAAAATTTGGGCGCTATTTTTTTTGTGACGGATTATAAACATATTAGTGATGGAATAAATCCATCTGTAATTTTTGTATCTGATAAATAAAAATTATCTAAGAAAAAATGGGAATTTAGAAATGAAACAGTCACAAAATAAATACAGAATAGCCAAGGATTGTATTTCATCTATAATTTCCATCTCTGATTTGCATTTTTCTTGTAGTGCTCTTATTAATCAAAATATATAATTCAAGAAAAGGTCATAAAGATGAAACTAAATTCTGCTGAGATAATTTTTCTTTTGAGTCATTGAAGAGATTTGTACCATTGCTTATGAACACCTGTCTTGTAAACTAAGTGGCATGTAAGAAAAAGAGAATTAGCTTTGGGGCCTTTGATTTCATCATAGAGCCTCTGTCCACTTTTGACTTATAATATTGCACTTTTTTTCTTCACATAGATAAATAAACTACAATTGTCTTTTGTCCCATCATATAGATTTTTTTTTCTTTTTATATGGAAGAAAGGTATAAACATTTCACTAATTTATATATAATATTGCACCTTTTTCTTCTCTACATTCATTTCGTGGCATCTTCTGCATTTTGGATTTCAGGAGCTTGAGGCCAATACTTGTACCTCTTAACAACGATGAGATAGATAAAGAAGTTGATCAAGCTCACCAAAGAAAGGAACAAGTAAAAGAGGTTCAGATAGTTATAATTTCTATTATTCCCAACCAACCATTCTCCATTGTTAGTAATGCAATGGTAATTGTGTGTATTGATGTAAAGTTTGATCATTGAGATTCTTTTATGTGGTGATTGGTGAAGAATGAATGAGGAGGACAGAGTTATAGAAATGACATTGTATGAAGTTGACAATCAAAAATTGGTTGGCGAAACAGTTAATTTGTGAGCACTGCTTTCTTCTATTAGAAATGTATCTCTCTTATATTTTTCTGATAAGTATCGGAATTCAAGGTAATTTGGTAAAAGATCCGACTCTGTTTGTTGGATTTTTCTGCTATGGTTTAACATTGTTGAGATATGGTTTTGGCCATTCGTTAGTTATGTTTAGGCGATGTAGTTTCACACTTAACACTAGAGTGATTTTAGAGACGGATAAAATCCGTGTCGAATCTGTCTCTGTTTTTCACAAAACAATGTCGTTACCTTATATAACGGCAGAGGAGATTTTTTAACATATTAGAGACGGCTCATTCTGTTGTGTATGTAAATTCAAAGTCCCACATTGGCTAGCTTTAGTGAGTGAGTGGGTGAAGAGCTTATATAAATAGGTGTTTGTTATATAGGTTTCTACACACATAAGAATACTAGTCTATAACCATTGGGTGTATTGGGTTTTGGGTATTTTTATGTATTGAGGAGAGTTTGTAATTTTTCCGTTCAAAAATTACAAGTAGTAAAGTTTGTCCCAGTGGGGGTCGTGGTAGTAGGTCTTGAGGCACCGAACCACGTTAAAATTTTTGTGTGTTCTTCTTTCTCTTTTCCTTATATTTTTGTGCGGGGCCCAACAAGTGGTATCAGAGCCTGGTTCCGGCCTAGGGAGGAAGAAGGGAGAAAGAGCAAGAGGAAGGAGTCCTCATTATCCAGTCAGCGCCATGTCAGTAATTTGGATAGAGGTTGGTTCTGGTTTATTTTCTCTCTTTTTTCAAGTCAGATTTTCTTTTGAATTTGGGTTGTTTGTGGTGCTGGTTGGTTGGCTGTGTGAGTGGAAGTATTTAGCCAAGAGTTGGGTTAAATATAAGGAACACCCTGAAGTTTGAAGTTCCGTTGTTTGATGGGAGAACGGATTTTACACTGTGGCAATGCACGATTCAAGATTATTTGGTCCAGCAGGGTCTTGACTTAGCATTGCAGAATGAGAAACCGAGTGAAATAAAAGAGTCAGATTGGAGTACAATTCAAAAAAAGGCTGTTAGTAGAATTTGGTTTGCACTAGCCCCACAGATAAAAGTGACTATGCTGAAGGAGACATCACCGAAGAAGTTGTGGGACACGTTGGAGAGCAAATTTGCGTCGAAAACATTGACCAACCGATTGATGATGAAGATGGATTGTACTCATTGAAGATGGAAGAGGGAGGTAATGTGACTGATCACATTAACAAATTTAATGAGATGGTATCTAGACTGTTGAATGCAGGGGAGACTATTAAGGATGAAGAGCAAGCGCTGCTTCTCTTGGCTTCACTACCAAAATCCTTCAAGCCTCTAGTCCAGTCAATGCTAGCAGGAAAGAGCACACTGAATCTAGATGAAGTGATGAGTACCTTGAAGGAGAGTCAGAGGATGATGGGTGGTGAAGAGTCTTTCAATGACAGTCATATACTAGCAGTGGATAGTGATATGAAGAAGAAGGGTGATCAACTTGAAAGAAATTCTCGATCGAGAGACATGAGCACTGCTGAGTGCCATTACTGTGGACAGTTGGGTCACATGCAGATGAGATGCCCAGACTTCAGGGAGGACTTGCAGAGCATGAAGGAGAAGAGGGGCAGATCAAAGGGAGCTTCTTCTACTAATGTGGTTTCTTATGAAGATGAGCTAATTTGAGGATGTTAGAGAATTCTGCAGCAAGGGAGGATCGCTGTAGAAACTGAGTAAGTAAAAAAAAAAATAATAATAGGAGAGTTTAGTTTTTTTTATAGAGGGAAATAATGTAGGACTTTGGAATAAGGGAGGATTTGTTGTGTATGTAAATTCAAAGTCCCACATCGGCTAGCTTTAGTGAGTGAGTGGGTGAGGAGCTTATATAAATAGGTGTTTGTTATATAGGTTTCTACACACATAAGAATACTAGCCTATAACCATTGGGTGTATTGGGTTTTGGGTATTTTTATGTATTGAGGAGGGTTTGTAACTTTTCCGTTCAAAAATTACTAGTAAAGTTTGTCCAAGTGGGGGTCGTGGTAGTAGGTCTTGAGGCACCGAACCACGTTAAAATTTTTGTGTGTTCTTCTTTCTCTTTTCCTTATATTTTTGTGCGGGGCCTAACACATTCTGCGTCTATTTCGTCTCCAAAACACGGCCACAGTTCTTTTCCTCCCTCGCGCCAAAAGAAAAATTTTGGCCGCTAAATTTTTTTTTGGTGACGGATTATAGACATATTAGAGATGAAAATAATTAAGATGGAATAAATCCATCTCTAATTTCCGTCTCTTATAAATAAAAATTATATAACAACAAAAAGAAATTTAGAGATGAAACAATCACAAAATAAACACAGAATAGCCACGGAGTGTATTTCATCTATAATTTCCGTCTCTAATTTGCATTTTTCTTGTACTGCTCTTATTAATCAAAAAGTATAATTCAAGATATGGTCATCAAGATGAAACTAAATTCTGCTTAAATAATTTTTCTTTTGAATTATGGAAGAGATTAGTACCATTGCTTATGAATACATGTCTTGTAAACTGAGTGGCATGTAAGAAAAAGAGAATTAGCCTTGGTTCCATTGATTTAATCATAGAGCCTCTATCCCCTGTTGAGTTATAATATTGCTTTTTTTTTTCTTCACATAGATAAATAAACCACAGGTCTCTTTTGTCCCATCATATAGATTTTTTTTTTTCTTTTTTTAAAGAAGAAAGGTACAAATATTTCACAAATATATATATAATATTTCACCTTTTTTCTTCCCTACATTCATTTCTTGGCATCTTCTGCATTTTGGATTTCAGGAGCTTGATGCCTATACTTGTACCTCTTAACAACGATGAGATAGATAAAGAAGCTGATCAAGCTCACAAAAGAAAGGAACAAGTAAAAGAGGTTCATATTGTTACTATTAATATTATTCCCAACCAATCATTCTTCATTGTTAGTAATACAATGGTAATTGTGTGTATTAATCTAAAGTTTGATCTTTGAGATTCTTGTATGTGGTGATTGGTGAAGTATGAATGAGGAGGACACAATTATAGAAATGATATTGTATGAAGTTGACAATCACACATTGATTGGGCAAACAGTTAATTTGTGAGCACTGCTTACTTCTATTTGTAACATATCTCTCTTATATTTTTCTAATAAGTACCGGAATTCTTGGTAATTTGATAAAGGATACGACTATGTTTGTTGGATTTTTCTGCTATGGCTTAACTTTGTTGAGATGTGCCTTTGGCCGTTCGTTAGTTATGTTTAGGCGATGAAGTTTCTCGCTTTCCTCTAGAGTGATTTTAGAGATGGATAAAATCCGTGTCGAATTTGTCTCTGTTTTTCAGAAAACGATGTCGTTACCTTATATAACGGTAGAGGAGATTTTGTAACATATTAGAGACGGCCCATTCTGTGTCTATTTCGTCTCCAAAACACGCGCCAATTCCTTTTCTTTCCTCGCACCAAAAGAAAAAAATTGGTTGCTGATTTTTTTTTGTGATGGATTATAGAGATATTAGAGATGAAAAGGATAGAGATGGAATAAATCGAACTCTAATTTCCATCTCTGATAAATAAAAATTATATAACAAAAAAGGGAATTTAGAGATGAAACAGTCACAAAATAAACACAGAAGAGCCACGGATTGTATTTCATCTATGATTTCCGTCTCTGATTTGCATTTTTCTTGTATTGGTCTTATTAATCAAAATATATAATTCAAGATATGGCCATAAAGATGAAACTAAATTCTGCTAAGACAATTAATTTGTGAGCAATGCTTACTTCTGTTATTAACGTATCTCTCTTATATTTTTTTAATCAGTACCGGAATTCAGGGTAATTTGATAAAGGATCCAATTCTGTATGTTGGATTTTTCTACTATGGTTTAACTTTCCTCAGATATGCTTTTGGCCATTCGTTACTTATGTTTAGGGGATAAAGTTTCATGCTTTACTCTAGAGTGATTTTAATGAAGGATAAAATCCGTGTCGAATTCATCTATGTTTTTCACAAAAACGACATTGTTAGCTTAAGTAACAGAAGAGGAGATTTTGTAACAGATTAGGGATTGCTCATTCTATGTCTATTCCGTCTCCAAAACATGTGCCAATTTCTTTTCCTCCCTCGCACCAAAAGAAAAAAATTTGTGCTGTAATTTTTTTTAATTTTGTGATGGATTATAGACATATTAGAGATGAAAAGGTTAGAAACGGGATAAATCCTTCTCTAATTTCCGTGTCTGATAAATAAAAATTATGTAACAAAATAAGGGAATTTCACTAAAACAGAACATGCTTTTAGTCACGGCCAAAACAGGCCTCTAACGGCGGTTCTGACCGTGGCTAAATATCTAGCGGCGGTTGTGTGACCGTCGCCGAAGGCTGCGTCGGGATCAACTCTAGCAGCGATTAACGTAACCATTGGAATATTCATCGGTAGGCACACTCTTGACCTACAACTCTCGCTATAATGCCATCCACAACTCCCATTGTATGCCTTATCGGTGACGGTTACAACCATCTCTTGTTGAGCTTTACTTAACGATGGTTCCTACCGCCGTTACAGTGCTAGCTCTAACCACGGTTGTGACCGTCGCCATCTTTTTTGGCGATGGTTTCAACCGCCAGTTGAGCCAGCACTCTAACGGCAGTTATAATCATCGCCATTTATTTACATTTTTCATCTTCTTTGGCGACGGTCACAATCGTCGTTAGAATCTTGTTTTTTTTTTCTTTCTTATTTTTAGATTTTTGTTTGCTTTGTAACATTCATACTCAACCTATTCAAGAGTTTACACACCAATAAATAAATTCCAACAACAACGGCAATATATAAATCAAATCTAATAGAATTTGAGATAAGTTCAACACTAATAAAGTTTCAACTACGTATAAACTCAAAATAAAGTCTTGACAACATAATTCTCAATCTCAAAACATAAAGGATCCATCAATAACAATTAAAAAGTTTAGTACTAACATCAAAATACAACTAATTAAATAGAACTAACATCAAAATAGAACTACATTAGTTGAGTGTGGATAACTACGTGAATGTATAGGATCCTGGATCATGACTAGCTCCAGATATGATCGTCGACGTGATGCTTTTGCGCTGCCTACATCCAGTGGCTGTAATTAGAAAAAGAAAGCCAGTTAGATTTTATAATAATGTGTAGTGTCTATTTTTACATTGTTGTAAAGAAAAAAAACATTTATATTACCTGTGTTGGAGGACATGGTACATCACCAACAATCTCAGATGGTATTGTTACTCACATGTGATAAGCTAAATACTTGACCATGTGATTTACATGAGCTTGTTGAGCTTTCTCCATTTCACGCTCCTTTTCTAGAGCTTCAAACTTTTTTTATGCGAGCTTGCTCCATTTCACGCTTCTTTTTTTAGAGTTTCTAACTCTTCTTTCATTGAACTTAGATTGCAAGGATGCTTCATTTGAATGTCCACTAATTGTAGAACTGAAATTTAAGTCATTGAATCGAAATTTGGGTAGACCAAAAACTTGGGAAGGGCATGGACATAGTCCTAACCCTCGACCTCGTCCAGAATGCTCCTTGCCTAGCACTTGCCCCAATGCAACATCTGATGAAACCACACCAGTGTATGACTCTAAAGATTCTTGCTCACGAAGCTTTTTCTGAAACTTTTTCCTAAAAATTCAAACATAATTGATGATTGATACAAGTACTTACATTAATTCCTGAACATAAGGCCATATTTTGTAATACATCCAATGCAACAAGTAATCAGTCATACAAGGAATCATGCATCAAATCCAAAAAAAAAAAATACATACTAGAAAATCATTTATCAACAAGTAACCAGACATGGTACTTCTCCCGCAAATGTCTTTTTTACCATATAAATCATCATCAAACTTATTCTTTCATAAGAACATGACGAGTCCACAGTTCACATATCTACTTAGACATACTTAACTAAATGCATATCAGAATTATCAATCAATAATTACCAGAAGAATTTTGTCGAAAATGACCTTTGCCTAATCAGGAATTATAGCATTTTGAATCATACTTTATTTAACAACAACAATGCAGTGAATACAGACGACTATATAGAATAACAACAGTTCAAATAACAAATAAGGAATACAGAAACTTAGAGATCAATGCAAGAATCACTTCTATATTCATTTGAATCATCTAGGGGTGGCAAATGTTAAGTTCAAATGAACAGAACACCAAATATACAGCTTTCCATAACACTTGGTAAGTTTCAAAAGCAAAATTCAACATGAAGATGCAATAAGAGCAATCATTAAAACCAACCTCAAATGTGATATATCATAAGGAACACCATCTCATCAGCTACTTGTTAAAAATAAAATCAACTTTAGAGTATGATACTACATAAATTTCTGGCTGTCTAGTAGCTTAAATCTACAACTCATTTTGGAAATAAAAGAAAATGTTACTTGAAGCTTTGAAAATCCATTTTTCAAGTAAAAATTCCATTTTTAATATCAACTAGGTAGGAAATGAAGTCGCATACCTCAAAACAGTGTTTTTACATCTATTACAGATTTTACATCAGTAAGGTTCTTTAGAAAACTCATTTTTCACATTTCATAGAAAAAATAGAATTGTTTTCAAATTGTTCCCAACGAAACCATTTTTGCTATTCTTAAAGAAAAAATGAATCCTTGGAACTACTACCTTACCCATACATTACAAGCTACTTATGTCTTTAGCACGTGAACACAGGATACATAAGTTTAGATACAGTTTTGGACAGGAAAGTAGTGAATTGACGCTTACAATCAAATTTTAAAGAAGAGTGCAAAAACATTCTTCTTGGACACCAACGATTTTCCTTTTCTAACCAATTACACTTGGACACCAAAGTTTATACTTAGTTAGAAAAACATCTTACAAATAAAGTAAGAAACTCATACTCAATTTTCCTTCCAAAACCAAGGCTAGAGTTCCTAAAAATCAGAAATATATTGTTAACCATGTTTTTAAGAAGTTTACTTTTATGTTTATGTCATAACCGATATTAAATTGAAAATTTCTTCTTAAATTCATCACCTCACAAGCCAGAGGCAAGAATTACAACAACATCAATCCACTCCTAATGTATTTCAAAACAAACTACTGATGTTTTGGTGACTCTAAACTCGATTGTTCCAATTTTTAGCCTTTCTTTATGTGACATCAAGCTAAGCAACCTACAATCACCCAATCAGTAGCATTTTTTTTTACTTGCAATACATAAAGAAATATGCCAGAGAACATTTGTAAATTAACTCATGGATTGGAACTCATAATCGAGAGAAAATGCTCAGAGAATGTCACAAAACTGGAAGAAAGCATCATTAGTAAACAGTAATAAAATAGCAGAATTTAAAACAAGTAAACAACCTCTAAAAGTTTGATTCTCAATTTTTGAGGTTCTTTTTTTTTTGTTTCCCAAGGTATCCCTCAGCCCGGCAGGCCAAGGACTAATCCTCCGCAGATCTGAGCTCCATTTAAGGGTTTGCCGCTGGCCAATTGGTTGCTGCATACACAAGGTGGGATTCGAACTCCCAACACTTGCTTAAGTGACGTAGTGAGCTAACTACTAGACCAACCAAGCTTGGTTTTTTTGAGGTTCCTTTTAGATGTTCTCTACACGTCCCTAAAAGCTTATTTGCCCAGAACAAATAGATAGAAAGTGACACAGCGATGAAAGCACGTATAACAGAACAAAGGCAAAATCATAACATCTACCATTCAAGGCGAAAAGATTAGAGCAAAAAGATTTAAACTCAAAATACATTACCACAATTGCTCTGGCATCCTCATTAATATAGCTCCCATCCTTTTTTGTGTGGGTTGCAATGAATAGCTCAGCTCTACTCACTTTTTGACCTTTTTTTTACTTTCCTAAAAATCAAGAAATAATCAAATTGTTTAAGATTTTAAAAAAACTAGTCACTAATATATGAAGAACCAAATTTAAATCATCATTTCATTCTTCCTTCTCGCGTTGCTTTTGGAACCACCCGTGTGAGGAAATATTAATTTCTTCCGATTCTCTTGGTTCTTAATGCACATCTCCTAAATAAAAGACAAATAAAATTAATCATGTTATAATAACAAAATTAAATTACAAGTAAGTTATATATGAAATTTTACAATGCATTTGTCACTTAGACGGTAGTCAACAAAGCTATTTCACTGGTCTTGGGGTACTTTTGGAGGACGTGCTTTCATGATCTCGACTCTTACTTGATGTTATTTTATTATCCCAGATAGTTCACTTCTATAGTCCCTTCTTTTCTCCCCTAATGATCTACAAGCCCACTTTAATCCATTACGTGCTGAAAATGCAATTTTACTCTGAATTTAAAACCAATATAATACTTACTTTTCAACTATATTGATGTAGTTAGAAATCAAAGCACAACTTTAGAAACCTTGCAATTTAGTGAAGCCGCAATTGAACCTTTGAATAATATGTTTTCACAAGAGAACAAAATAGGAAGAAGTCATAATGGGCAAAGGATAATGATAAAATTAAGGTAACTTCATTAACACTTCTACTACTTTACTTTTATCATACTTTAATTACTTTTACTTTTAGCTTGAACAAAAGAAGAATTCAACATGCTTGTAAACTTTGTTATAAAATAAAGTGGTCAGACAAAGGGTAAAGTTTATGAATATCATTATGTTTTGATTGAAGAAAATTAACTAGTAAATCCATCATCAATGAGGCTCCTAAAGTGTTGTTTTAAATTAATCACCACCTTATCAATGGAGAGAAGACTCTATGAACCCAAACTGCCAAAATAATAGTTGCAACCTAAAGCATAATGGTAATCCAAGACCAACGTATTTGAGACAAAAGTAAAACCCACAATATTCTATCAACGTAATTAATACAAATCAATAGTTCATTTCTTCTAACCCCAGCAAACTAGTTGTTTAATAACACAGTTCATTAGCTTAACACCAGAGTCCATGACCAAGAGAGTTTTAGAGCAAGTTGAATTGAACAAAAAAAAAAAATTCCAAAAACTCATTTTCTCAGCAGCCAAATAACATAAAATCCCCACAGAAAATCTAAAAACTCTTTATTCACCTTCCTCCCAAGAGCTGCTAAACCATTGAGGATTTTGCCAATTTTTTCAAGAGCCTCTTCAATAGGTTGATCATGCTGCATTCGAAAGTTTTCATATTCTCTCATCAGCTTGTAAATGCGAGTCTTCTTTACACCTGAGGTTCCTTCATAGGTTAGCTCCATTTTCTCCCAAATTGCTTTGGTTGTTTTACATGTAGAGACCTTGTTGTATTCTTCTTCATCTACTGCACAAAAAAGAAAAGTTTTAGCTTTAGAATTTCGTTCAGCTATAACAATATCAGCATCCGACCATTCATCTTCTGATTTAGGGATAGTTTTATCATCAACTAATTTGGTTATAGCAACCGGTCCATTTTCAATAATTTCTTCTTTGTGAAAGTTTTCAGCAGAATTTCACCATGGCCGGTGATGACGACAGCTTTTTTCCTTTTGATTTTACTGACTTGGGGGACCTACCTTCTTCTTCTCCTCCTCCTCCTCCTCTTAGCCTTACCCGTGACAATAGTCAGAGTAGGGGAAGAAGCCTGGTTAGGATCTCTCTCCTGGTCGGGGAACGATTGCTAAAACTTTTGTTGGAATGCCTGGTGGAGGTGGAAGATATATTTGGTTGCCGATCCCGGCGCCTCCTGATAAAGTCTACCGGCAAGAGGATCCCAAGGGGAAAACTAGGAGGAGAGACGAGAGGGGAAATGGCGGAGGCTCCAAGGGGAGAGAAAGGAGGGAAGTTGCAGTTAACCCCAAGAATAAAGAAGGAGGGTTCAAGAAGCCTTCCGTTGTGGGTTCAAGGTTGACGTATCAGGTTTCTCAAAGAAAACCGGACTCGGCGGATGTGAGGGTGTTGACTTCGGTGGAGGGTACTTTTCCTCCACCTGTGTCTATTCGTCAATCACCCATGAAGGTGATTTTATCGTCTCGCGCCGCGGCTCTGGGCTCGATTGGTGGTGCTGATAAACCTGCGAGCAAGAAGGCTCGACGGTCGGTCGAGGGACCCGCAGGTGACTCTTCTACGGAGGAAAGGGCCACGGCAGATGAGACCATGGCTGAGGCTCCACCAGGAGGGACCAGAGGTGGTGAAGCAGCTGGAGAGGTCGGGTCCCTCTCTAGCAGAGGGAATGTAGTGGTGAGTCAAATGGCTGCCACAGAGGATGTTTCTTTGGGATTGGATGTCAGCCCTTCTGAGCCTATTGAACCACTGGATGGAGAAACTTCTTTTGACCTAGTAGCTTTGGGCAGGTGCTTTTCCGTTGACATGAGAGAGAGAAATGCTAGGGGGTTGGACATCAGTCCCCTGAATATTGCTGTTCGTGCTTTTGGCAGTGTTGCCGACGCATTGGTTGACTTCCACCAAGCTGGAACTGTGTGGGAGAAATGCTAGGGGCTAAGTACCTTGGCTCTGTCCTGTTGTTTTTCGTCGTTTTCTGTCGTTTCTGCCTTGGAGTTTTCCTTATTTGCTGACATTCTTGATTTGTGCAGCGTGACGCTCGTCTCAATAAAGACTGGCTTCTTGGAATAGTGACCTCTAGGAGTTCAGCTCTGGAGGCCAGTAGGAAAAATCTGAAGGACGTGCGCGGACGATTATCAGCAAAGGAGTTGGAATGCGAGGACCAGGGTCGTGAGATAGGGTCCTTGACTCACGAGGTTGCCCGCCTTAAGGCCGAGGGTGCCTAACCTTCTGAGGTCAAGCTTCTGCGATTGGAGAAGACTCGCAAAGAGCTTGCTATCCGTCAGGAGGACGTCGAAAAACCTGGCATGAGTTGCACTCTCTTCGTGAGGCTTTGAAGGGTGTTGAGGCTCGTGCTTGCGAGAACCTTGCTGGCTAGCTGGAGGTCGAGAGCAAGGTCGCCGATGTTTCTATTCTCCAGGGAGAGCTGCTGGCAGTTGAGTAGCTTGAGCGCCTTCGTGGAGAGAGGTTTCCAGCTGAGTGGGTGGCTACTCTGCATCCTTCCCTGGAGCTTCTTGATGGTGAGTTCAGAGGCTGGCTGGAGACTTACTCTCCTTTGAACGTTGCTTATCTCCGCCAACTGGCTGACCGCCCGCTGGACCATCAGGTGCTTTCCGTTATTGAAAGGTGTGCTCCAGAGACTGGAGCTACTTCTCAATAGCTGGCCGAGGCAGTTTAGGGAAGGCCATCAGGGGATGCTGGCAATGTCGGGCTTGCGAGGGTCGAAACCAACGTAGATCCTAGGAATGCCTTAGAGTAGGTTTATGTAGGGTTTTAGGCTTTGCTCCTTGTAATAGGTGGGTGCCTTACCATTTTTTATATTAATGAGAATTCATGCTGAATTTAACTATCTCTCTTTTTACTTTTGGGCAAAAAGGTTTTGTAAGAGTACAATCTCTCTGATTTGGTTATTCATTTACTTTTGGGTAAAATGATTTTTGCATGAGTACCGTGTGAACAGGACAGTCGCATACTTTTGCTAACTTGTTTTGTGTGAATGTTCATTTCGTGTTTTCGCGCCAAAGGGGTTCTTAACCGCACTTTTTTTTGGGGAATCTCAGCTTGGCCTTAGAGGCTCTTAAGTGTTTCTTTGGGTCGTCGGCCCATTGCCCTTCCTAGGGACTTTATGCGAGTGCTTTGTCAGTATGGGTCATGTCTCTTTTTCGAAAGGAAGGCTTTGATTAATGGTAAACAAAATGGTTACATTCGAGGGGCCTTAGTTAGGCTGGAAGTAAATAAAATGATTCGAATAGCCTTAGTCAGGTTTAGCCTAAGTCAGGCTGAAAGTAATGATTCCTAATTTTGAAATAGACCGAGACATGTGTAAATTGACCAAAAAGCGCTTCTGGGCGCGCAAAGTGCATTTAGAGTTTAGGTGGAGGCTTGATTCGGGCGAGCGAACTCGTGGCAGTTTGCTCCTGACTCTTTGCCCTCAGAGGGTTCCCGCGTGTTTCTTTGGGACCAAGGCGAACGACCTTGATGGTCTTGGTTAGGCTTGCTGCATAGCATGTTCACGCCAGTTTTTTATCCGCCGTGATTTCTCAAACCCCGTTCGACGTCAAGAATTTCATATTGAGTTGTGCGGTGGACACTACAGCTCTGAATTTGTTAGGGACGGTCGCCCTAGGATGGCGTTGTACGCCGAAGGTGCTGAGACGATGATGAAATCTACGTCCAAGCTGGCCACCTTTGGTAAAGTGCCTATTGTCGTCCGGGCTAATATGATTCCTTCTACAGGAACTTGAGCTCCGGAGAACCCTGTGAGAGTGCCGGGGAAGGGCCTCATGTTGGGCTCGTCAAACCAAGCTTCTTGAAAGTGTCGAAGTAGAGGACGTCCGCTGAGGATCCTTGGTCGATCAAGACTCGTTTGACCTCGTAATTGGCAATGACTGCCGTCACTACCATTGGGTCGTTATGGATTTGTCCTTTGAGATTTGTGAGGTTAAAGGTGATAGGGTCCCCCTTAGATTCTTTGCTTCTCTTCTCATGCTTCGGGGAATAGTTGAGGGCGAGTATGGAGCGTTCCACCCTTTTCTTATTTTCCGATTGTGAGGTGGTTCCTTTTTGCAGTCCGCCTGCAATGATGCTGATAACCCCGCGGGTGGATGCTTTGTCGCTAGCCTCCTTCGAGTGTTCTACGTTAGATCTACTCTCCTCTTTGATGTATCTGCCCAGTTGTCCTTTACGGATCAGGTCCTCAATCTGATCTTTCAAGTGAATTCAATCATCGGTCTCGTGTCCGAAGTCTTTGTAGAACTAGCATTACTTGGACTTGTCCATCGGCTTTTCGGTCTTCCGCCTCTTAATTTGTGGGCGGAAATTGAGCATGTCCAAGTGGTAAATTTCCTCGAGAACCCCAACGTGGGACTTGTTGAGGAGTGTAGCTGGTGAACCGTCTTCTGGAGGCGTTCAAGGTCACGGTGGTGAGCGCTTTCTATTATTTTTCTACTTGGAATTTTGGTTATCCGTTGCCGCCTTCTCCTTCTTTTTCTCGGATCTCTCTATGTCGTATCTACTTATCAGGAATTTTCTCATTTTATCTTTGGAGATCTACGCATTCTCTTTCTGGATGAACCATTTTGCACGGTCCATTAGTTCCTGTAAAGTAGAGATGGGACATCTGCTGAGTTCCCTGTAGAATTGTTAACATCGGAGGCCTTGCTTGATGACGAAGATTGCAACGGCATCTTGGAGGCCTCTGACTTGGAGCGAGAGTTTGGTGAAGTGGGCTAAGAAGGCTTGCAAGGTCTCCCCTTCTTCCTGGTGGAAGCCGATAAAGGAATCCTTGTTCTTCTGGTATTCCTTATTACTGGCGAACAGGGTGAGGAACTTCTAAGCTAGTTGTTCAAAGATGTGGATCGAGTTTGTAGGTAGTAGTGAGAACCACCTCAGAGCTGCCTCCTTTAAGGTCGAAGAGAAGACTCGGCATTGCTGATCGTCCGTCATGCCAAGTATTGACATAGCTGAATTAAAAGTGTTGATGTGATCTCGCGGATCAGTCTCTCCACCATAAGGTTTTATATGAAAAGACATCTTGAAACCCATGGGCACATGTTCGTTCATGACTTGCTGGGTGAAGGGGTGTCTCCCTTTCCCTTGGAAGTCAAAGCCAGACCAATGATATTGCCCTGAGTGAGTAGACATGCCGTATGGGGCGTACGGGTTGTAGGCTCCTGCCCAAGGCATATGTAGATAAGATCCTGGTGGATAGTTTGCGATAGGTGGTCTTAGGAAATCCGCGGGCGGGCGCACTGCTTTCCAGGCGACCATTGTTGGCCCAAGTGGGATTTATGGCGGGGGAGCCGGTGCTGTCAGCGATAATCGTGTGCTAACTCCATGGGCAGAGTTTCGAATTGTATAGCGGGCAAGCTGGTAGGGTCGTTGGAAGGGCCTGCAGGTGCGTTGTATAGCGTTACTGGCATCTAAGTGTTTGCTTGGGAGCAGTTTCTGTTCTCTTCCCACTGTTGTTGGCGTATGGCTGCTATCTCTGCCTCAAGTCGGGCTAGCTCCATCTCCCGCGAGGTCCTCGCTGGTTCTGTTATCTCTTGGTTGCTGGCTGGAAGGCACGGTTTATGCGGCATGCCGTAGGGATGCTGAGGGCATGTTTCCTCCCTGGTCGCTGTTGTTTGGACAATGGTTTTTGTGATAGTTGCTTGTGCCATCGGGGTACTTTGCGGCTGGGTTGTGTTCGAGCCGCCTGCTTCCGCTATGACAACTTCAACCGCCCCTGTCTATTCCTTGCGCTGCGCCTTGGAGCAGTTGCGTCGGTCGTGGCCGTATGAACGTTTGAGTCGGCTATTTCCAGATTTTTCTGTATGGAAAATAAAGAATACGGGTTTCTGAGTGTTAGGTGGATACTCTTACTCCCCAAAAAAGAAATGTTGTTTAGCGGCGGAGTGCGCAAGGCATTGTGGTCTGAGGAAGACTGCGGTGGGCGCCAATGTACTGTCATTTTTGGTTCAGACAATTTTAATTTGTAAATTAGAACCGCAATGGGTCGTAACCTTAAGGGACTTATCCTTAGGTAGGATCCTATGTGCCTACATACCATTGTGAAGGGATCAAAGTCCATGTAGTTCGTAATGATGACGTCTATAAGAGCCGTTAAGCAAGGTGATTACCTGTATGGGGCCGTGTGCGTTTAAGACGTGTATAAGGTACTCCGGGCGGGCGAGCCATTCGTGGGAGGTTGCCTTATTTTATGAGAGAGAAAAGGTCTCTAGGAGCTACCAGGAGCTATGCTCGTGGAGATCTCCGGGGCAGAGATAAGCTCGTGGGTGGTCGGAGCTTGGTGGTGCTGTGGGCTAAGCTCTTGAGTTGATAGGGAGATGTATTGTGTAGGGGAAGCGGAGTCTAGCTTTCATATAATCAGAGTGTGCGTTACTTGCCTCTTGTTCTGATGTCCTTAAGTCCCCCGGGTGTGGGCCTTTTATACCAAGTGTGGGGGAGAACGTGGTCGGCCACATTTTCACTGGACGTGGGTCGTCCCACGATGCTTGGAGGCCTTCAACGTCCCTTGGACAGGAGCTCAGGAGGAGAGACGTGGGTACTAGCCACGTAATGGATAGATGAGTGGTGTCACGTGTCACTGGTGCACGCTACTACGGAGCTTCTAGAAGCCCAATGTCACGAGTCCCGATGAGAAATATTCCATAGTTACACTTTATATAGAAAAACAAATCCTAAATTAATTTAATAAAATAGGAAACCTAATCCTAATTATTCTAAAATTTAAAAGATAACTTAAAATTCAAAATAAGCAACTAATAATTCTCAAAATTCACACTAAATAAAAACCTTAATTATAATCACTATATTAAGCCCAAAATGTGATGATTTAGGCCCAAACGAATCTCCATATAGGTAGTACTTGGTCCAAACTCTTTAAATTTAAGTCTTTAAGCCCAATTCGAGTTGAATAACTCCACTTTCAGCCCTTAATAAATTAATGACGTTTTCATTATTATTTTCTGGTTCAATCGCTAATTGCTTCTCCCAAGTCTCTCGCACTAGCCCAATTAATGCTTCATTGATCTTCTTAGCTCGAGCTCTTGTAATTGGTCCACTTGGAATTTGAAACGGGCCTTTAATTTTCTGTATCGCACCATTCCCTCTCTCCTCAAAAGGATTCGTCCTCGAATCTTCCCCTACATCAAAAGGAGATAAATCAGTAACATTAAAAGTGGCACTAACATTATACTCACCGGGCATATCAGTCTTGTAGGCGTTGTCATTGATCTTTTCTAGAACTTGAAATGGACCAGCGCCTCTTGGAGCCAACTTTGACTTCATCTAAGAAGGAAACCTCTCTTTCCTCATATGCACCCACACCCAATCTCCTGGTTCAAAAAGAACACATCTTCTTCCTTTAATTGGCATTGAATGCATATTGTTCATTTTTCTTTTCAATTTGTTGTTTAACATGCTCATGAATTTGTTTCACAAATTCAGTCTTCTTTTTTCCTTCACAACTTGCCCTCTCATCAATAGGTAATGACAATAAACCTAAAGGAGTTAGCGGATTAAAACCATACACTATTTCAAAAGTCTTAGAAAAGTTGGGTAAAGGTAAAACATGTGCATAACACAATTGATTCTCAAGTCTATTAAATATAGTATCTTGTTCTTTTTCACATTTAAATAGTAAATTGGAGGGAGAACTTTCTAGTAAAATATGTCAGTTATAGGAAATCAACATCTTAGATCTTTCACATAACAAATTTATTGGATCAATACCTTTATATTTTAATGACACGTCCTTTGACATTTACTCACCAGCCTCAGAATTTTATAGAGTTGGAATTTCAAGAATTGGTTATTACTCTTATCCTCATTTTTATTTAAATGAGCCTGAAATACTTCATTATTTACTCTCATTTGGGAAAGATGAGGTACATGTTGGGAAAAATAATGATAATAAATACAAATACCCTTTTCCCCCATGAGAATAAACCAGAGAAATAAGATGAAGAAGAAGCACAATCACCACACAAAAGTTAACGTGGAAACTCCAAACCGGAGAAAAAACTACAACCGTTACCAAAAGACAACCAGAGAAAAATACTATATAAAAATTTTTACATTACACAATATTATTTCAAATAGCCCGTACCCCAAGTACACCCACACTCTCCAAAGCAAGTATTTAAACACCTCACTCCATTCTAGAACAAGAGAATAAAGAGGCAAATATTAAATAAACCTCACACAATTCTAGAATAAGAAAATAAAGAGGATAATATTAAATACACATCACGTCTCTCATGACAAGAAAATAATGAGTAAGATAAAAAGTCAAATACAACTTAAAGTGTATGACTTGGTGCAAAACAAAGACTTGGTGTAAGATAAACACTTACTCCACCTTTTGAACCTAAGTAATGTGGGACTAATTTTTAATATCCTTGTGACAAAAAGTTCATCCCTCCTATACAAAGGTGATAGACTTAAACATTCGTCAAGATTAGATTTGTCATCCAATCAACTAATCGGAGAAAAAGCTACTCCTTCAAAACATGCTTTCTGAGACCAGGAATATGAATGCTGCAAAAGTACTCTTTCCAATTGATACCCTCAACCTCAAACCCATACATCTTTTTCTCTTCCTCACACATTTCTTCCCTTAGCTTCTGGGCATTCCCAATCTCAAACCTACGAATTCCACACAAATTCACGTGTAAATTCAACAATTTGGTTTATATAAAAGATACAATTTCTCTAAATTTAATTTTTGAATAATGAAAATATCAAATTTAATCCTTAAAAGATACAATTTGTCTTAATTTAATCTTTGAAAAATAGAAATATCAAATTTGTTTCCGAAAAGATGTAATTTGTCTCAATTTTAATTCATGAAAATCTTCGTTTAACATAACTGACAAAAAAATTGTCATGAAGTAAATTGGGACAAATTACATCTTTTATAACCAAATTATTATATAAGTTACTCCAAAATCATCTATTTAATGTATCCCTCATCATTATAAAGACTTTATATATATATATTGCATAATAAAAAAATAATAAAGATAATTACCTTCCTCTGAAAAACCCAAATGTTTCATAAGTTTTGACCATTTGAATAAAAAACTGTGCTCTTTTCTTGCATTGCCTATCAAGCTTGGTGTAGAGGCTAGGTTTCACATTACGGACTAATGCCTCCATTAGGCCACTTTCCTTTGTAATTTCAATTGTGATGTAATGTGAGAAATCATCAATGGAGCTGAAATATTTGCTTCTGGTAATGCTTATCTCATCCCTTTTTGAATCCAATAATGGATTACACTTGAAATGTTTATAAGTATAGTCCATAATATTACCAAGTGTGACTGGATTTACCATGGATGACCCAATTTGGTACACATTTATGTCGGGAATACCAGAAATCCCATGCTTTGCCATAGCAGCTATTACAACATTCACTACCATGTCTACTGGGACCTGCACACACTCAAATCTCAAATTAGTGACACGATAAATATATTTATATATTAGCACCAAAATATATATATATATAAGAGACATAATTTAAGTACAATTTTTATATCTTTATCATTAAGTTCTCTAATAAGAAACTAATACCTATATAATTTTTATAACTCATATCTTACATAATTGTTTTTTTTTAAAAAAAATGTTCACGTACTTTATTTTGATTGAATAACGTAATAGAAATGACATAAAGAATTACATATAAAATTGGTATAAATATATATATAGTGAAGACTAAAAGTCAAAATGTTGTCCCAACAAAATTTCACTAAGTGATGACTCTATCACAAGTAAGTTTTATGGAAAATAACTTTCGCTTGACTTTGACGGTCATCATTGAAAATCAATTTTTAATTGTCGAACATAAGATTTAAATCAAGACATTTAATAGTACAGTAGTATTTAACTTTAGTACATTTCTTTAATTAGTTTTTCTTATTCATTTAAAGTGGATCCTCATTAATATAAGTTTCTATTTAATATTAACAGCCAAAAGTACTCTTGCTGGTCCTAAAGTTTGTTGCAATATTCATGTCTACTCCTAAACTTTCATTTTGTTTATGCCTACTCCCAAGTCCCAAACTTTCATTTTTTATTCACTTAAACCATTTTTCCTAACACCGTTAATATGGTTAATGGAAGTTGCTGACCTTGACGCTGACTATGTATTTCTTTTTCTACTGTCAAATAAGCCCCTGAAGTTTCTGTCAAGTTATCAAAATAGCCCTAAAAGTTTCTGTCATACTGTCAAATTAGCCCCTAATGTTTGTGCCACTATTCTTTCTGTAGGGTTTACTTCCAGCACTGGATGAGTTACTCCCTAGTGTTAATAAGAGGTTCTGTGTGCGTCATTTGTACAACAACTTCATAAAGAAAATTTTTGGTCTACACTTGAAAAAATTGATGTGGAATGCAGCAAAGAATACTTATAAGAATGGGAGAGGGCGATGCTAGAGATTAAGAAGGTGAATGAATCTGCATACCAACATCTCTGATCAACGCCTAGGAGTAACTCATCCAGTGTTGGAAGTAAATCCTTCAGAAAGAATAGTGACACAAACAGTAGGGCAAATTTGACAATATGACATAAACTTTGAGGACTATTTTGACAACTTGACAGAAACTTCAGTGGCTTATTTGATAACTTGCAAATGAGGTGAAAAAAGAAATACACGGTCAACGTTCACGTCAATAACTTCTGTCAACGTGTTAACGGTGTTAGTAAAAAGGGCATGAGTGAACAAAAAACGAAATTTTGGGGTAACCATGAACAAAATAAAAGTTTGAGGGCATGCATGAACACAGTAAACTTTATGGGTGGAAACGGAATTTTTGCCTATTAACAAATAGCACTATATGATTAGAAAGATGTTTCTATATTCAGTACTAAAACTTTTATCACATGTGAGAATAAGTAGAGGTGTAATGAATTATTCTTACCACATCTGCAATTACTTGGGGGTCTGCAAACAATCCCGGAAGTCGACCTTTCCCAAATAATGTAAGAAAGGGATCCAGCATTCTAATTTTTCAGACAAACAGAAAAGGACAATTTTTTTTTTGTCAGATTGTGAATTTTAGGTAGAATTAATTAATCAATGTGATTTAGTTAATTGCATTATGAGGAACATACATATATATATATATAATAGAAAGGATGGTGAATTACATTTTGGTCGACCATGGTTTGAAAATTAAGGTTTAGCATTTAAAGTTTAAGGTAGAATTTCAGGATATATATAGGGTTTAGATTAAGGGTTTAAGGTTTAGGATTTAAAATTTATATTTTAAAATTTAGAATTGAGGATTTAGAAATCATGAGGTAAAAAATCCATATGTTTGAGGAGAAAAAGACTATTTTGTCCCCACCCCAATCTCTACCATCACAATTCGCCGTCACCCCACTACTATCGTTGTCGTTGCCACTACCAAATTTAATTACAGGGATAAATTGGTCATTATAGTCAATTCTCATTCTTATTTTCAACACCAATCCTATTCTTTTTTATGTTCTACCAAACGTAACGTTCCCATTCCTACATTCTCACTCATTTAAAATCCAAGTAGGTCTTAGTGCATGTTTGGTTCTTGGAAATAGAGAGAAAGAATGGGAATCAGGAGTTGGTGGAGTCCAATACCTTGTTTGGTTGTACATATGAAGGTGGGATTGGGATTGCCATCCTACAAACTAGGTAATCCCAATACCTTTCTCATGGGTGGTATTGGGAGCATTCCCATGGTAATTTGGATAAAAAAATCTATTTTGCCCCTACCATTCCTCACTTCTACCTCCACCTCCACCACCAAATTTAATTATAGAGGTAAATTAGTCATTATATACATTCATATTTCTATTCCCAACACCAATCCTACTTTTTTTTATGTCATACCAAACGTAATCATATTTTTCCCTTTTCCATTCTCATTTCCTCAAAATAAATTCATCAACCAAATAGACCCTTAAGGTTTAGAATTTAAAGTCTAGCATATGTTTGGTACTATGAAACGAAGAGGGAATCTTGGTAGGAATGCTTCCTACCATTGTTTGGTAGAAAGAATGTTAAATTGCAATTTCCACAAGGATAATATTTTAAAATTTATAATATTTTAATTTACCATTTTGTCCTTGCTTTATTTTATAATATTTTAATTTAAGGATAAAGTGGTCATTTTGATCCACTTTAATTCGTTTCTTATTTTCATTCCAATTCCCAAATCCTACAACCAAACATAATCTTAACATTCCCTTTCCCTTTTCCATTTTCATCCTCACCTCATTTTGACTAGCAAATAAGCCCTAAGATTTGTAATTTACAATTTAGAGTTTGGAGTTTTAATAGAAAATTTTGGTTTTATTTAAAAAATAGTTTGAGTGGACCGAATGGGGAAAAATGAGTTTTTTTACTTTAGATCCTCTAAATTTGAGAAATACTAAATTTCTTTAAAGTATAAGATTTAGAGATAAACACAAAATAAATAAATTAAAGACCCCATACTAATCAAGGAGGAAATGTTCAGTGGTACGGTACTGAACTTCAGTACATCTCTCCAATCAGTTGGTCCCTAAACCATTCAAGGTGGATCCTTATTAATATGAATTTATATTAATATTAACAAATTGATTTATATGATTGGAGGGATGTACTGAACTTCAATAGTACAATACCACTGAACTTTTATCCTTAATCAAGATCCACCATAAATGAATTAAATACCAACATTCATTTTGATCCTTATTAATATGAATTTATATTAATAAAATGTACCTGTTTCCTTCTATCCAACCAGAAAAAGGTTCTTTATAGGTACTCTCTATTATAGATGGACGAAGGATGACAATTGAAATATTACCAATCATGCTAGTAATCTTCATCTCACCCATGGCCTTACTGAATGTGTAACAGCTTTTCCATCCATGAATTTTAGCCCTATAAATAATACACAAGAAACTTCAAATTATTATTTTGTTGGTTTCTCTATGCTATTTTATAATTTCAAATATCCTAAAAAAATATAAAAGTATATAATGAAGTGATTGAATTGTATGTGAGTTCATTTTAATTAAATCATATGTATATATATGGTTGGTTATGTGTTAATAAAATTTATAGTATAAATTAAATTGTCTTTTTAGAGATATTAAAATTACACTTAATTCCTTTTTATTTTAAAACTTCACACCATTTTATTTCAGAGATAAAGAAAAACCTAGCAGTTTTACTCCCCTAACAAATAAATAAACTATTAAATTTTATTAAATATGGATTAAAAATTTTTAAAAAATAATTATATATACCTTTGAAGACCAAGTTGTTTCATCTTTTGATTAGAGTGTTGGTTTTCTTGAACTGAAGAGTGCTCCATGAGAGATGAAACCAACTTCATCTCTTTTTCAATATCAAGCATAGGGACTAATGCTGTCTCCTCTATTTTTCCAACTCTTCCATCATTCACATAAGCTGCCAAATATATATAGTCTATAAGTATTATATATTATTAGATCATTTTAATATTATGAAAAATACAATAATCTAATATACTCCATCTAATTAACTTGGATATATATATATATATATATATATATATATATATATATAATAATTAATTAAAATCTCTTGTGTTTTATTTCTATGTTCATATTTTGTAAAGCTGATATTTTAACATTAATAATGTGCACGGATGAATATATATGTTAGATTATATATATATATATATATATATCAAGCATAGGGATTAATGCTGTCTCCTCTATTTTTCCAACTCTTCCATCATTCACATAAGCTGCCAAATATATATAGTCTATAAGTATTATATATTATTAGATCATTTTAATATTATGAAAAATACAATATATATATTATAATGTCTTTACACCTTTTTTTATCAGTGGCCTCTTAAAATTATATATTTTATAATATAAAAAGTCAAATATGTCATGTGAATATATAGATGTGACAAAAAATAGAGATGATGTATGGGTAACATAAATAATGGATAGTTAATAAAAATAGTGAAAAAATAATAATTTTTTATTATTTAATTTATTACTTCAAATTATAATAATTTTTTTATATTTTAAAATTTTAACAAAATAATATGTACATTATATATCTAAATATCAAACCTCTAATATATATAGATACCGGTTGATATGTGAAGGAATAGACAAGCGTTCTTGCAAGTATTGGCAAAGCTTAAGAGATGAGAAGGCCCTTTTGTGTTCACACTAAGAGCTACATCATACCTGAAGAAAATAGATTTCCAAAAAGAATCATTACGGACTTATGAATAAATTTTATTTAGTTTTAGAGAAAAAAAAACATTCATCTTTCTTCTAATTGATTTTTCAATAAAAAATTATATATAAAATAATATTTTCATTATATATGTTTAATATAACATGAGATATGTAATATAATAATAAAGACAGACAAATAGTCTCATTATTTAAGAATAAAGACGTACTTATATAGTTTTGATTATATATTTTAAATAACATGAGATTGATAATGTAATTGTCGTTTTTGGCTCAGACAACTGTAATTTGTAATTAGGACCGCAAGGGGTCTTAATCTTGGAGGACTTGTCCTTAGGCGATGCACCCAGGTGCCTACGTACCCTTCGGGAGGGATCAAAGTCAACGTAGTTCGTCATGCTGACGTCTATAAGAGCCGTTGGGCTAGGCGGTTACCTGTGTTGGGCCGTGTGCGGCTAACACATGCCTAAGGTACTCCGGGCGGACGAGCCGCTCTTAGGAGGTTGCCTTAGTGGGAGAGAGCTCAGGTCTCTGGGGGCTGCTAGAAGCCCCGTAAATGGTGGACTTCGGGATGGAGACGAGCTTGCCGGAGGTTGGCCTAGACGGAGCTTACGGCGGAGCTCGAGATGTGGAGGGAGATTGCGTGAGGTATCTGAGGATGCTCAAGTTACCGAGAGTATGTGAGAGATCGTAGATTGGGTGCTGTAATCTTTTTTGGTTGCGTATCTAGTCCCCCGAGTGAGGATCTATTTATACTCAGAGTGTGGGGAGGTCGTGCTCGACCCACGATCTCGTGGGATGTGGGTCGTGCCACGAGGCTTGTGGAGTTCCCACGTCCGGTTAAGGGGATGCTTCGTGAGGTGACGTGGGTAAGGGCCACGTAACTAGCGGTGGTGCCACGTGTCTCTAGCGGGTGCTGAGGCCGGGCTTCTAGAAAGTCAGTGCCACGTGTCCCAAGGTGAAATATTCCGTAGTTATATAAGTCCCCCAAGTCTACGAGTGTCGAACGCTCGTGGATTTAAGTTCCCTTGTCTGTAAGATACTTAGGAATTTTTCGCTGCCTTTCCTCATGGGAGAGCTCATTCACGCAGCAGAGTCACGTTTATTGGAGCTGGTCGTTCGACTCCCAAGGTAGGTTCCCTCGTATCGTTCCGTGGAAAAGAAGACGCTTTGGAGTGAACACGTGTCCTATTTTGGATGGCTGGCTGCTTGACTTTCTTAGCAAGTTTTCGGGCCGTCTCTACAGAGAGTACGCAACTTACCGAGGTGGAGTCATCATTGCTCAGAGGGGCATTTCCCGAAATACCCTTTGTGGGCTGGTGGGAGAAATCCAAAGGTCAGGGGCCGTTTGCTCGTTCCCTTCAATTTCAGAGTCGTTTTGTTTTCGCGCCTCTTTGGTTGGGCTACAAAGCGTCTGTTGGGCCTCCTTATTATCTGCCGAGAGCGGAAGACTTCCTATTGCCTTGTGAGTCTCATTCCTCTCATCCTTTAGATTTTGCGATTTTCGGCTCCTCATTACTTCGAAAAATGGCTTCCGCTAGTGCTGCCGCTTCTGTGTGTTCCTCCATGCACCCGGATTTTGAGCAGTCCCTGTTGCTGGTGGCCACGGAGGGAATCAGGGAGAGAGTGGATACTCTCATCATGTCGCGGGACTCCGTGGATCTTTGGAAAGTTCTATCTGGGGAGCATGGGACGCCGGCGGCATCTCCTTCGACTGCCTCCGAGGGTTGGTATTCTGTTGAGCCAGAACCGGGTTTGATGGTCAACATATCGGCGACGGATGCTGGTGTGGTTTCGCGGGTGTTGTCGCGAGCTAGCATTGAGAAGGTGTGGGAGGAGCGCTTTGCTCCCTCATTCCCGAAGGGCTATGAGATAAAGCCGATGGGAGAGGAGGAGACAATTCTTTGGAGCGAAGGCGTCGGCTTCGTTCTCCCTCTCTGCGTCCCTTACAATGCTGCCTTCATTCCTCCATTTTCTGGCTTTGTGGAGGCCATGCTCAACCTGTTGAACGTTTGCCCTACACAACTAACACAGAATGCATGGTCGATACTTAGTGTCTTCGACAGGTACTATCGGTCGCACAGGCTGGAGGTTCTCCCGAATGTGTTTCTTTCCCTCTATCACGTCCGCGAGGCACACGGATGGGTGTGTTTTCAATCACGTGCCAATGGTTTTTCCATTACCGATCTGCCGGGTAACAACCATGCTTGGCGGTCGTACTTCTCCAAGGTGTTACCCAAGAAGGGTTTTTGCCCGCTTTGGATTCGGCCACTCGACTGGCGCCCGTGCTTTTCCCTCAAGTGGTCCAACCCTGTTCTCTGGGTTCGGTTTGACCGGGAGGAGTACGAAGAGACAGCTTTCGAATTTTTGAAGGGGGCCATGGTCTCGAGCGCAGCTCTGGCTAAGTTGGTATTGACGAGTTTGTGTTCCTCCTTTTTGTCTTCTTACCAAGCTTCAGATGTTTCCTTTTCGTAGGGTTGACTCTGGGTGATATTCAAGGGAGGTTGAATCCCCCGCCGAGTTCTCGGAGCCGGAACCGCGAGCGATCGGAGTTGGTGAGTGCTATTGTTCCGCCCTCGGGAGCGGATGAAGACGCCGATGCAGGCGAAGATCCTGCCAAGAAAGGTGTCGGGGCCCCGAATCAAGTTAGTTAAATCGGCTTGACTCGTCTCACCTGTAGGAAGGTTCCTTATACCCCTATACCCCCCGAAGAGATGCCCGTCCGAGTTCTAGGTGAGGGTATCTCTTTTAGAGGGGAGTTGATCCCATTTGAGGTGGAGTGGGTCATACTGGCTCGTCAACATTATCCTCTCGATTATGGGGACGAATATGCTTTAGAGCGTATGACCAGGGAGACCGTGCTGTTGCTAAGCCGTCTGGCAGGCTTTGCGTATCAGCGGGAAGTTGAGGGGGTAGGATGCTTTTTCCCTTTGGCCCTAATGTGTTCCGCTGGCGGTGACTGATCCCCTTGTGATTTTGTGCAGGAAATTGTCAAGGAATTGTTGGAGGAGAACACTCGATTGGCTGCGCAGGCGGAGGAATTGGAGGGCGAGCTACAAGAGGGCAAAGCCAACGCCCTGCGGGTCTGTCGTCAAGACTTTCTTTGTTTTGCAATTTACGGAATGCAGAACGGCATAGCTTAGCTGGAGGATTTGATGGATATCTCAGTCCCTCCAGAGGTTAGAGCTAAGATGCATCCTTCTTGGGAGAACATTGGCGGGGAGTTCCGCGTTCGAGCTCAAGGGGATTCTCCATTAAGGATTGAGGATTATGAGGTGCCCCCGAATCCTCGAAGGGAGCTGCCTCGGTCGGACGGGCCTCCCCATTTATCAGGGAGGATGCCTCTTGATTTGTGCGCCGCAGTATTTGCGGTTTTGTAATTTTGGGGCGATAGACCCCCTATGCGAATAATATAAAGAAATTTTTAGCACGAGAGTTGATCAATCGTATTATATTTCATATTTCTTTAAACACGTAGGGTAACTGTCTCGGGACTGAGACGAGTTAGTAGTACATTTGTCTTGGGACTAAGACAAGGCAAGAGGCATTTGTCTTGGGACTAAGACGTGGTGAAGTGCCTGCGAGCTTGGTCTTTGGACTAAGGCTTAAAGAAACATTATTGACTAAGATATAGCAAAATATTTCTTGAGGTTGCCGGCGTTCCAACTGTTTGGGACGTGTTCTCCCGTTAGGTGTGCTAACTTGTACGCGTTATGCGAAGCGATACCAATAACCCTGTACGGGCCTTCCCAATTAGGGTGACCTTGCCGTGTTGGCGGTTGCGCCTATTGTTTATCGCTGTACGCATGACCAAGTCACCCCTTTCGAATATGCGAGGTCGGACGCCCCGATGGTATTTTTGCGTTAGTAGCTGTTTGTAAGCGATGTTTCTGAGTGCCTCCGCTTCTCTTCGTTCTTCGACCGCATCGAGGCTGACCAATAGGCTTTCTGGATTTGATTCAGAGTAGTTTAGTACCCGATCCGAGGGGACGCCGATGTTGGCGGGGACGATTGCTTCTTGCCCGTATGTCAGAGCAAAAGGGGTTTCTCCTGTGGCCGTGTGTACTGTGGTTCTATATGACCACAAGATTGATGGGAGTTCGTCCACCCATGCTTCTTTTGCATCCGCCAGTCGCTTTCCGCAGCCCTTCGAGAATGATACGGTTTTCTCTTTTCGTTTGCCTATTGGTCGCCGGGTATTCGACTGAAGCGGTTCTGTAGTCGATACTCCATTCTTTACAAAAATCTTCGAACTTTTCGCTGACGAATTATCGTCCGTTGTCGGTGATCAGCGTGTGCGGGGGACCGAAACGAGTGATGATGTTATGCCAAAGGAAGTTTTGGACATTCTGGGACCCGATGGTGGCCAAAGGTTCGGCTTCGATCCACTTGGTGAAATATTCGACGGCCACGATGAGGAATTTTCGCTGGAGCGTGCCCTGAGGGAGGGGGCCTAGGATGTCCATGCCCCAAGTGTCGAAGGGCCATGGGGATTCGATGGGCTTCAGCTCACCAGGTGGCTGATGTATGAACGCGGCGTGGCATTGACATTGGTCGCAATGGGCGACTAAGGCCTCTGAGTCGGCTCTCATTGTCGACCAATAGAATCCGGAGTGCAGGGCTCACTTTCGGAGGGCTCCCGTAGACTGGTGTGTGCTGCATACGCCTTCGTGGATGTCCTGTAGCACGTTGCTCGCTTCTCCGGTTGCGATACACCGGAGATGTGGGGATGAAAATCCCTTTTTATATAGGTCGTTCCCCCAGACAAAGTATCGAGCTGCTTGCCTCCTGATTTTCCGAAAGAGTTCTTTGTCTGTAGGTAGGGTGCACGCGTTATATATGCCCTGATGGGGGCCATCCAAGAATTGTCGATGGTAATCGGCAATACGTCTGGGTTTATACTGGGAGTGCGAAGCGTGGTTCGCAAGACCGTTCTAAGTCCTGATTGGCTCGACGTGGTGGCTAATTTGGAGAAGGCATCAGCTTGGGTATTCTGGTTCCGAGGGATCCGCGTGATCAAGATAGATTCGAACCTGCCGATTTCTTGTTTGGCACGCTCCACATATTTGATGATTGTGGCGTCCTTTGCCTCAAAATCTCCATTTAGTTATCCGACCACTAGTTGTGAATCGCTGAATAGCTTGATCTTTGAGGCACCAAGGTCATGAACTAATGCTAGTCTGGCTATGAGTGCTTCATATTCAGCTTGATTGTTGGAGGCTGGGAACGTCAAGCGCAGGGCTTGTTCCACTTTCATTCCGTAAGGGCTTTTTACGATAATGCCGGCACCTGCGGATTTCCCGGTCGAGGAGCCCTCTACGTAGACTAGCCATGGGCCTTTTTCTGGCTGTGGCTCAGTGGTCTTGTCGTGATTTGAAGTCGGGGCGTCCCCCTAAAGGCGTTCTGCCAAGGCTTGGGCTTTGATCGCCCGACGGGGCTCGTATTGAAATTCGAATTCTGATAGCTCGACCGCCCAGTTTTTCATTCGCCCTGCTAAGTCCGGCTTTTGCAGTATTTGCCTTAGGGGTTGGTCAGTTCGGACCATGATTGTGTGTTGTTGGAATTAGGGTCGAAGTCTTCTGGCTGAGTGGACGAGAGGGAGTACGAGCTTCAACACCCGTTGGTATCGAAGTTGGGCTCCCTGCAAGGCATGGCTTGTGTAATAGACTGGGAATTGCTCGACTCCTTCTTCCCTTATCAGTGCTGAGCTTACAGCATGATCGGTGGTAGCTAGGTAAAGTATGGGGATTTCTCCTTTGATCGCTTTGGCTAACACCGGAGGTTTGGCTAGGTAAGCCTTAAGGTCCTTAAAGGACTTTTCGCCTTTTGTCTATGTTCGGGAGCAGGTAGGCATCCTTCGGATAGGCTTTGTTCAGATTGGTGAAGTCCACGCACATTCGCCACTTCCCATTCGCCTTTTTAACCATTACTACGTTCGAAAACTAGTCGGGGTACTGCGATTCGCGTATGAAGCCGGGGTCAAGGTGCTTTTACACCTCTTCATTGATTGCTTGCTGCCTTTCCTCGCTGAAATGCCGCTTCTTCTGGATTACGCCGGGTCCGTCTTTGATATTGAGGGAATGACATATGAGCGCAGGATCTATCCCTGGCATGTCTGCGGCGCTCCAGGCGAATACGTCCCTATACCGGGTGAGTAATTCTTGGAACTTCCTTCGGGCCGTCTGGCTGAGGAGAGCTCCAACGCGGATTTCCCGGTTATTAGCCTGATCTATGCAGATGCTCACGAGGTCCTCCGTAGGTTGTGGCCTAGCTCTGGGGATTTCGTCTCGCAGGTCCGCTATCTCAGGGGGGCTTTTAGCGTTACTTTCGACTTCGTTTGTAGCGGGTCGATCAGTCGCATAACATATACGGGTTTCCTGGTCTGCTTGTATTTCCACGATCCCGGCCGGCGTAGGGAATTTCATCACCATATGGGCTGTGGATATGATGACTTGGAGCTTGCTCAGGGTCGGTCGACCCAGGACTGCATTGTATATTGATGGCGCCGTTGATTTGACGAATCTCACTCTGGCACGGACGACCCTCGGCGGTGTGCCCAGGACGAGCCATGTCGTGAGGGTTTCTCGTGTCTTGACGACCTGTCCAGAGAAGTCGACAAGAGTTTCTTTGTCCGATGTTGGCTGATCCTTGCAGTTGGCCATTTCTTCCAAAGTTTTTGCGAAGAGTATATCGGTGACAGCCCCGGAATCTATCAGCACGCGTCTGACGTTGAATCCTGAGATATTGGCCGTAATGACCAGCGGCTCGTTTGTCTTAGTCGTGTCGCCAGAGTGAGATGTTGGCCGTATGTCGCTTGCACCGGTCGCTTCGAACGTCATCTGGTTGGTCGTGTAAGGGTTTTGAGGAATTGCCTGTGCCGGCCATGTGAGTATTATATCCTGCGTATCATGTGTACAAGACGAAAACAAATACGGGTTTCTGAGCGTTAGGTATATACTCCTACTCCCCGAAAAATGAATGTCGTTTAGCGACAGAGTGCGCAAGGCATTGTGGTCTGAATAAGACCGCGATGGGCGCCACTGTAACTGTCGTTTTTGGCTTAGACAATTGTAATTTGTAATTAGGACCGCAAGGGGTCTTAATCTTGGGGAACTTGTCCTTAGGCGATGCACTTAGGTGCCTACATACCCTTCGGGAGGGATCAAAGTCCACGTAGTTCGTCATGCTGACGTCTATAAGAGCCGTTGGGCAAGGCGGTTACCTGTGTTGGGCCGTGTGCGGCGAAGACGTGCCTAAGGTACTCCGGACGGGCGAGCCGCTCTTAGGAGGTTGCCTTAGTGGGAGAGAGCTTAGGTCTCTGGGGGCTGCTGGAAGCCCCGTAAATGGTGGACTCCGGGATGGAGACGAGCTTGCCGGAGGTTGGCCCAGACAGAGCTTACGGCGGAGCTCGAGATGTGGAGGGAGATTGCGTGAGGTATATGAGGATGCTCAAGTTACCGAGAGTATGTGAGAGATCGCATATTGGGTGCTGTAATATTTTTTGGTTGCGTATCTAGTCCCCCGAGTGAGGGTCTATTTATACTCAGAGTCGTGCTCGACCCACGATCTCGTGGGACGTGGGTCGTGCCACGAGGCTTGTGGAGTTCCCATGTGCATTTAAGGGGATGCTTCGTGAGGTGACATGGGTAAGGGCCACGTAACTAGCGGATGAGTGGTGCCACGTGTCTCTAGCGGGTGCTGAGGCCGGGCTTCTAGAAAGTCAGTGCTACGTGTCCCAAGGTGAAATATTCCGTAGTTACAAACAATAATTAGTATAATTTATTAACAGAAAAATCATTTTCAGAAAATTAATTAGTATCATCAAATTTTAAAAATATTAAGATGTTGATGACCTTTCATCAAAATTGGTAGTGGCTGCTGAATTAATAATGACATGGACATTGTTTGCAATATGATTGGCAGTGAGAGGATCGATCCCAAGATCAGATTCACAAATGTTCCCAGGAATTGCCACAAGCTTCTTCATCATGAACTCCTCATACTTTTCACCATGCACTTCTTTCACCTTCTTCATCACTCCACTATCTATGATCTATATATATATATGTATATGTTATTATCAATTAAATAATTAGTGTCCTATAATAATTTATATGCATGTAATAAGAGGGTTGAGGGATATTTTGTTTTACAAAAAGTTATAGGAAGGAAATGAAGGGAAAGAAGAAATTAAAGAAAAATTGAGAAAGGAGAAAAATGAAGAAAAATGAGTCATATGTCACGTAGCCGAATTTTTCTCGTAAGAGAAAAGTGTCACCAACTCAGCATGTCATGTTTTAGCGGAAAAAAGTTAACGATGTTAGACAAAAAGACTCATTCCAAGAAATTGCAAATATTGAGGACCGATTGGGAATTTTTGAAAGATAAAGAACTAATATGAAATTAGTGAGAAAGATAAGGGATCAAAATAGGTATTTAGCCAATTTTTTTAACAAAAAGTTATAATAAGGGAATGCATTTTTAAGTACTATCAGATACACCTAAGTCGTAAATAATTTTATCCAATTACGATTAAGATGCCCGGGAGATTTCCTTGGGAAAGAGATGGTTGAGGGAATTAATTCATCAAAATTTATAGGATAATGGTATAGTGAGCTCGTGAGCTTTGGTTCATCAACTCTCTAACTTTTTAGATCAAAATTTATAGATAATCCAACAGTAAAGAGCTGGTGAGCCAAGCTTCAAAAGCTCCCCACATAATTACCCAAACTTATAACTTATAAGTACCTCAGTTTTCAATCTATTTAATGCTGCCTCCTTATCTTTTGCCTTCACCAACAAAAATATTTGTCCTACGTCTGGTGATGTCCTCAAAATTTTTTCAATCAAAACTGCAAAAAAAAAATGGAGAGATTTATATATATTCTGGACAAAAGTCGAAGAAGAATAATAAACAAAAGGCAAAAGTACCTTTTTTGCCCCTAATATATAGGGGTCCTGTCAGCTTCGCCCTTTCACTATTAATTGTATCCCTAAGTTTTATGTTTCTGTCAATGTCATCCTTTTCATTAACACCGTCAAGTACTTAACAGTTTTTGCTTACGTGGCGTTTTATGTGGCAAAATATCTGATTGGGCATATTTTTTTCACATAAGATTTTCTATTTCTTTTTTTGCTGTAACTGTACCCCTTACGTTTTACATTTCTGCCAATGTCACACTTTTCACTAACACAATCAAATATTTAAAAGTTTTTGCTTACGTAGGATCTTATGTGACAAAAAATATCTGACTTGGCATATTTTTTCCATATCATATTTTTTTACTCATATTTTACCCATCAAAATCGTGTCGTTTTGGCCTCACCCTATTCCTTTTAAAATTAAACTCAAATGCACGTGCCATTTTACTGACAAAAATATCGGAGACGTTATCCATTCTCTACTCTAGGAAGACGTCGTCGGAGAGAAGTCGCAATCGGTGCTCGGAAGCTCTCATGTTTTCTCAGTAATCAAAGTTCGAAGATGTCTTCCTAAAATCGAGAATGGATAACGTCCCCGATGTTTTTGTGAACAAAATAGCCAATGCGTTTGAATTATATTTTAGAAGGAATAGGCAGAGGCCAAAACGACACAACTTTTATGGGGATAAGATGAGTAGGAAATCTGATGTGAAAATAATATATCAAGTCAGATATTTTTTGTCACATAGGATGTCACGTAAGCAAAAACTGTTAAATATTTGACAGTGTTAGTGAAAAGGGTGACATTGACAGAAACGTAAAACTTTAGGGGTACAATTGACAACAAAAAAACATTAAAAAGTCTTATGTGGAAAAAAAGTATGCTCAGTGAGATATGTTTACCACATAGGATGCCACATCCGCAAAAACTGTTAAATATTTAATGGTGTTAGTGAAAAGGGTGACATTGACAAAAACGTAAAACGTTAAGGGTACAATTGACAGCGAAAAAAGCGTTAGAGACGAAACTGACAAGATCCCCATATGTTTGGGGGCAGGAAAAGTACTTTTGCCATAAAAGAAAAGGATCAAATTAAAGAGAAATTTAAGAAAGAAGAAGGAACATTTGGTAAAAAAGCAGTGATGGAAAAGGAAGGGATATAAATTACTGTAGAGTAAAAAAAATACTGTAGAAAAAAATGAGGAGAGATAGAGAAAAATTAGAAAAAAATATGTTTAGTATATAAAATATATGATATATAAACTTTTTTAAAAAACATAAAAATACATAAATTTCATTGTTCGGTATTGTTAGCAAACATAACCAAAGCATATATAGAGAAGAAGAAAAAAGAGAATAGTGAAAGAAAAGAAAGCGCTGAGCCTGAGTGATAGAAGAGACAGGAAATCTGCGGTTCTCAAAAAGAAAATAGAAGAGACAGGAAACTAAGAAGATATGACAAAAGGAAATTAGAAAGAGAAAGATGATCAAAGATAGAATTTAAAAAAGAGAGAGAGAGAGAGAGAAAGGTTAATGAAAACCAAATTTAAAAATATAAATACTTTTCTGAATTGAGATGGAAATTAAGATGATGGACCTTCCTTCCAACAGGTCTCTGCCTAATGCCTAAAGAAAAAAAAGTCAAAAACTAAGGCCATGTTCATTAATAAGAAATCAATTTTATGGAAATCAAAAAGTAAATGGGGTCCACTGTCTCACTTATTTTTTCATTTTTTCATTTCCATCAACTTCAAAAAAAAGAAAAAAGAAAAAGAAAATACAAAATATCTATTATACCCCTTTGATTTGACATGATTTGACACAATTATAACCTTCTTTTCTTTTTATATTATTAATATAAGGGGTAAAATAGTGATTTTAATACATTCCCATTCTATTTCTTATCAAAATTTTACTACTAAACACATTAAATGCATTCCATTTCCATTTCCGTTTCTATTTCTACCACGTGTCGTCAATAAAAAAAACTAACACATCAAATGTCATTCTTCAGTTTCTGCTATCAATTTCTGACAATAAAAAGTTTCTGCTATCAGTTTCGGTCCTTTTCCAAGTTCTGTAATTCATATTGTATACACTCTGATCCAAAGTTTTAAATTGCGGATGCGGATGTGATTGTGGTTGTGTTGCAATTATTGCGGTTGTAGGTATTGTGACCGCTATATTGTATACACTCTAATGTTTTGAATCATGTTTAATGTTATTGATTTCTATTATTTCAAAAAATATATAATTCTTTTTTTTACCTCATACTTTATAAAATTTCCTTCCCTCTTCCTTCTATTTTTTTATCCTTTAATTTCTTTGGAGTAGAAAAGTTAATGAAATAATAATTTCTTCCTACATCTTATTGTACTATCTCTTTCAAAGTTTTTTTTTAATATTACCATTGCAGAGGGAGTTAGACTATATATATATGTGTGTGTGAATAAATTAAATTTGTAAAATTCCACTTTAATTTGAACCAAATTGGATCTTTTAATTTAAAAATATGTTCAATAGTATGGTAATACTAAATTTTAGTACATCCACCAAATCAATTGGTCCTTAATCTATTCAAGGTAAGTCTTTATTAATATGAGTTTTTATTAATATTAACAAATGATACTATATGATTAGAGAGATATACTGAAATTCAGCTTTACTGTCAACTTTTAACCCTTTAATTTTCTCTTAAGTTCATCCTAAAATTCAATTCGCACATTTATTATGCTAATTATTTAAGCATAAATTAATCGGGTGCAATTATCTAGGGCCTATTTAGTAGGTGAATTTATTTTAGGGAATGAGAATGTGAATAGAAAATAGGAGAGAGAATGAGAAAAAATAAAATAAGAATTCGGCAAAATGACAATTATATTTTTCATTAAAAAATTATTAATATGTAAAAGCGAGAGCCAAAATAATTGACTTTTGCCTTCCCTTTTGGTTACATAAATGTTGGTGAGAATAACAATAGAAATGAGAATGTTGAAGGAAATGAAAATATAATGTGAATGGAATAAAAGTGGGTAAAATGATCGTTTTACCCTTATATTAAAAAAGAGAATAGAATAAAAATGGGTAAAAAAGTAAGGAAAAAAATATAATTTCATCACATCGCAAAAAGTAAGATATGTTTAGTATGAAGAAACTTAAAAAAATATTAAATTACAACTAAAATTACGTCCAATATTCACGCAATTAGCCGAGGCCTAAATTCTTGCAACCAAACAAGCCCGGCCCTAAAAAAAAGAGAATCCGATTGCAATACGTACCTTTTGCTACGAACCCAGTAGCACCAATGATAAGAAAATTCTTTCCTTGAAGGAATCTGGAAATGCCAATTCCATCCTTTAAATTCTTTTGTGGTGTCTCCTTCACCCAACTTCCACTCTCTCTAGCTTGGCAATGAACAGTAGAGACATTATTAAATTTCTGAGTTTCACGAGAGTCTCTGATATTACAAAAATAATTATGAAAGTGGTAACGGTTTGGAATATTGTTGTTGTTTCTGCTGGTTTTGGTAAATGCACGATGACGATGATGATGGAATATTTGAGGAATAGAAGAATAATTATAAGCACACTCAATGGAATTATATAAGGAAAGGGGTTTAAACATTATTGGAAAGGAGGAGGAGGAGCTAATTATTATGAGTATATTGCGGAGAACCAAAATCATACTTGTATTTATACAACTTTCTTTTGGGTCCCATTAAAGACAAAAGTAGGAGAAAATTAATTAAATTCATTAATTACACTTTGCAAATTTTGTGGCCACAACGGAAAGTTAGTCGGTTTCTATAGAGGTGACATATATGATTTTTTGTCCTAAAAATCAAGGCTGTAAGAGTCAAAATTTGAAGGCCAAGTAAGGTTTGGTAAAAAAGAAGTTTGGTAGAAAGGAGGTTTGGTAGAGGAAACTTTGTCATCAACTATTTGAGTGGGAGTTTAGAAGGGGACAAGTAGTAGAGTCTATAATTAATTAAGGATAGAATTAACTTTTTGAAAATTTTTTATTATATCAAATAAAATTAATTTTATAATCTAATTTTTGTTATATCTTAATTTTATTTTTCTTTCACTTACTTTTTCGCTTCCCATTTCATTTCCTATCAAAACATATTTCATCTTAAATAATAAATAATTAATATATATATATATATATATATATATATATCATAATTAGTGTTTAATTAAAATAAATTAAAATAATATAAATTCAAATGCATTAGTACTTTATATAAGTTCACTTAAATAATAAGGGCTCGTTTGGTAAGACCAAATTCGAATTCAAATCATGATTAGCCCTCCACCTCTAGAAATCTCTCTTTCGAGCTCCCACTTCCCTAGATTAAGATTTCTCCTTCCCAAAATGAAGGCTTATGTCACCCATGAAGGGAAGCCCTTATAATCAGAGTTTGGGGTTTACTAGTCCCTCCCGAGACCTTTTATCGAAACCTAGTCGGGTTATGGAAGCGAAAGCATATCCTCGTCTATGGGCATTGCTCAAGGCTTCTTTCTCATCAACTTCATATTTGTTGAGGATTGATGGCATGCTCTCCTTACTGGCCAACTCTAATCAATGGCCACTTTCTTTCGGTCCAACTATGAACTCCTCGCAATTCAATCCATCGGAGAACGTCACATTTTCACCTATCTAGGTGCGATTGGAACCTTCCTTTGGAATTCTTTCATACAGACATTCTGATTCGTATTGGAAACTCATTGGGCACCTTTCTAGGGCTGGATGCTGATACTCACAACATGTCTAGGCTCAAATTTGCGCACATTTGTGTCCTTACAAATCTGAGTAAGTTTCTTCCTCCTTTTATATGCATCGATAACTTTCATCAAAAGTTGATTTTTGAAGGATCTTTTGGCTTCTGTTTCTGGTGTGGTAAAAATGGCCATCTCTCATATGTCTTTAAGTTTGCTCATTCATCTTCTCTGGTGAGACCAAATTTGAATTTGGAGTTGACGGTGTCAAACTCTGATTGGGTCACCGTTCGCTCTAAAATGAAAAAAATTCCCCTTTAAGGAAACAAGCAATTCTAGTAGCTCTCCCTTTAACAGAAACATGCAAGTTTTGGGTAAACGCAAAGGTTTTTTGAATTCAAATGCTTCACTTCATGGGCTTGTCCCTATAGGCCCAATTTATACCAATCAAAAGGCTCAAGTTCTTTCTCAAATCTCTGACCATCCAAGCAAGGTGCAAGCGCAACATGATAAGGCAAGAGACACTATTTTTAATTGCTGCAGCTTACCTAAGCCCATTGTGTGCCCCGTGATTAACTGTAGGAAATCTGATGGCATGTTCCCACAAGCCTAAAAAATTTCCCAAATTGTGAATGCTAGCTAACCTGATAGCTCTGCTCCTCTAAAACTTCATATAGACATTTCATCAGTTGAGAAATCCCTTCTTGTGGTAGACTTGTAAGCATTAGAAGAAGGAGAAGTCGATCCTACTTCTGAGATGGCTTTTATAAACTCCAACCCCTCTTTTACTCCTTCTCAACTGCAAAGACCTGATATCTCTCTAGTAAAACCTAAATCTCAAGATGCCGACACGCATTCTCCAATTTCTGATCAACAGAGCTCAAAAAATCAAAAAAGAGAAGGAGGCTCTCAAGAGGGAGATAAAGCACAGTGAATGGTACGCATCTTGCCTCAAGACCTCTAGTGGTCCCAGCTTTCAACTTATACCAAGGCACCATGTACCCAACTTCCTCACTCTCCGAACCTCGAATAGAACTGATTCCCCTCCCTATCCATTTTGCTCAACAGCCTTTCGGCGAAACTGATCTTTTCATCGAAGATTTGGGTAAACCTTGTAGATGTAATAAGGATGCAAGAGCCATGGATGCCATTTTGGCCAAGGTCAGTGTGGGACTCCCAATTCAAAGCCCTTCTAAGTCAGGAACTGAAAGCATACATCGATATGCTTGCTCTGAACGAGTTGATCCTTGTGTAACCTCCGAGTGTAATGTTATCAAGGAACTACCAAGTGGAGATAAACGAAGTGCTTCTTGCATCCAAACAACTCGTCCAGTACTTCAAAAACATCACAGACCAGGTACAGTGGACTCTAAAAGGGCAGTCTCTCAAATGGGTTATTAACAACAGCATCAATGTCAGTACAAACGAAAGACGTGTCCGTCATGTCCTCCATGAAGCTCGTAATCGGGACCCTTAACTACTTAATAAAGGTAACGGAAAAGCGGAGATGGGGATCGGGCACTCAGTTCTTTCAGTTTGAGTCTTCTAATGAAGATGATTTGATGTCCATTGCCCAAGAAGTGTCAGTAGGAAAAAACTTTTCACTTCTAATTTCTGTGTTATGGATCCTCTTAGTATTCTAGCTTGGAATGTTCGTGTTGCTGCAAGTGAAAAACTCAAAAAGGTGGTTAAGGACTTGACTCGATAACACCGAGCCAATGTAGTAGTGCTTACTGAAACTTGTGTTGGAGGCCAAAAAGCACTCAATGTCATCTCTAGTTTAGGTTTCTACAAACTTCATGTTGTTGAGCCTATGGGGTATGCAAGGGGCTTTGGTTGATGTGGAATGAGGATTAGATATCCCTTTAAGTGATTGAAGACACTTTTCAGGAAATGCACGACACGGTGGAGGTAAATGGCTCTTCTCTTGCTTTGTTGTCTTTTGTTTATGGTAGTCCGAGTATGGACAGAAGGAAAATTGTTTAGGAAAATCTAGCTAATCTTTCTATAATACACAACTTACCTTGGCTAGTGGGGGTGATTTTAATGACATCCTTAGTCTTGATGAAAAATAGGGGGTTCGGGATGCTTCTCTATCTTTCTAGAATAAAAGAATTCCAAGATTGCGTTGATACATGCGGTTTTAACTGATTTGGGGTTCTCTGGTCCTAAATTCACATGGTCTAACAAAAGATCAAATGGAAAACTTGTGTTTGAAAGATTGGATAGATTTCTAAGTAACGTGGCTTGGATTAATTTTTTTTCCTCACACAGTTAATTTACACGTCCCTAAAATCAAGTCAGATCATAATCCCAGGCTTTTCCGTACTCAACCTTGCCAAGTTAATAGTAGTGCTTGCCCTTTTCATTGTGAGAGAATATGGATAAATCATGTGGATTTCCTTAATATTGTCGAAGAAGCTTGAGGTGCAGCTTTTAGCTTGTCAAATGCTTTATCCATTCTTAAGTGTAAAGCCATCTCCTGGAATAAACTCTCCTTAGGGAACATTTTTTAAAACAAGAAAGTCTTGCTGAAAAGACTTGATGGTGTGGGGCGTGCTCTCAATGATAGACCTCTCCTCAACTTGTAATTCTTGAACAAAATTTTTCTAAACAGTATAGGGATACTCTCCTCATGGAAGAGGAATTTTGGGCTTCCATGGCAAGGTTAGACTGGCTTCACCTTGGGGATGGCAATACTAGGTTCTTCCTTTCCTCAGTCATTAGTAGGAGAAGACAAAATAAGATTCTTGGTTTGGCAAATAGCCTAGGTAAATGGATTAATGATTCTGCAGAAATTAAGAGCCTTATTGTTGACTACCTTACTGAATGTTTCTCCCTAGGAAGGTTAAGAAAATTCCTATTGAAATTTGCTCTAGTAATGATCATCTAGCTTTTTCCTCATTTGGCTGCCATGTTCTCGATTTTTTTTAAGTTAAGGAAGCTCTTTGGGACCCCAAACCGTTTAAGGAGGTAGGTGTTGATGGCTTCCAACCTTGTTTCTTCCAAAAATATTGGGACACGGTTAGGACTAGGGATGATCAAAATACCCATACCCAATGGGTACCCTGAAATTTTACCCTGAAATTTTACCCTGTGGGTCTGGGTATGGGCCCGGGTACAAAGTCAACGGGTTTGGGTCCGGGTAAGGAGGTACCCTATCCGTACCCTACCCGCAATAATAATTATTTATTTTTATATATAAAAAGTATTATTTTTAAACTTTTTTGTGTTGAGAAAATATATAATTCGAAGAAAAAATGTTAAATATCTTATAAATATTAAAGTAATTTAATTGTACATTTATATTTATGATTTAATTTTTTGTGCTTATAGATGAAAAAATTGATAAAAATAAATTTTATATTAATAAAATAATAATTTATTTCAAATTTTTATGGTTCTGGGTCCGGGTATGGGGATTTGACTATTCGTAGGGTCCGGGGATGGGAATTGATTTTGATACCCGCTCAAATCCGGGTTCAGGTCCGGGGATTATAGTACCCTACCCATGATCATCCCTAGTTAGAACCTCGATTGTAAATAAAATCCAAGGGGCCTTCTCTACTCTTTCCATTGATGAGGAATGGAACCAAACTATGATTTGCCTCATTCCTAAGATCCATTGCCCATCAAGTATTAAGAACTTTCGCCTCAAGCGCCTCAAGCCTATCATTTCTAATGCTATTTCCTTCAACCAAGGGGCCTTTATTCTAGGTGGGAAATCGGTAGACAATGTTGTCATTACTCAGGATCTAGTGTTTTTTAGAAGAAGAGAGGGAAAATGGGAAAGGGTATCCTTTGTCTCCTTATATGTTAATCCTTGCTATGGGAATATTAACTAAGTGCATTGATTTTGAAGTTGCTACTAAGGGTAAATGGAAGGCTCCCTTAGTCGAGGGGATCAAATTTCTCATTTACTTTATGCTGATGATGTGCTTTCAGTTAATGAAGCAAAGTCATCAGTCTGGTTTACCACAAATACAAGTGAGAATGAGAAAGCATTTGTTGTTAGATCCTTGCCTTATACATTTACCCCCAAACATAGGACATACCTGGCTTTCCCTCTAAGCAGTGGTACAGAAAGAAGACTACAATGAGATTGTCAAAAAGATTAAGGATAAGGTTGAATCATGGAAAGCGCCTATGCTATCTAAAGCTATTAGAGTCACTCTCATTAAATCCATTAGTGCTGCAATGGCTAACTACTTTATGCAGGCTTTAGTGAGCGTTTGCACAGAAAGTGATAAAACTTACAGAAAGTTTTTGTGGGGTTCCAATAGTGATAGAAAGAAACGTCACTTAGTCAAATGGGACGATGTTTGTTGTAGCAAGGATTTAGGGGGCTGGGTATTACTAAAAGCCATGAGAGGAACTTAGCTTTCCAAACCAGTCTCTATTGGAGAACTATTACAGATTAAGACAGTGTTTGGGTTAAGGTTTGCTCGGCTAGGATGAATCTTAGCTCGGGTAGGAATTCGATATTGGGAAAATGTTTAGTTAAGGGCTCGGTTTGGGCTCATAAAGGATCAAAATTCATTTTAAATTCTGGCATTAACACAAACTTTTGGGATGAGGAATGGTCTTCTCTTGGTACTCTTAGAAGTCTTTCAAGGCCCTCTAAATGTGGGTGAGTCAAGCTTTGTAGTGGCTGATTTGAGATCCCTGGATGATTCTTGGAAATGGGATAATCTCTCAATTGATTTACATTGGAACCTTAGAAAAATTGTTGATGCAGTCCCTTTTGGAGTTGTACCCAATACAAACAACATAAGAGTTTGGAAATATGATTCCAAGGGTATTTAATGTCCACTCAGCCTATAAGGCTATCATGAGTAATAACCAAATTAGAAACATTGCTAACTTCAGTTGGGTTTGGAATCTTAAATGTCATCTTAGACAAAAGTTTTTCATTTGGCTTTGTGCTAGGGATGTTCTGATAAAGCAAACCCTTCTTGTAAATATCAGTACCTCCTGTCCTTGTTGTGGAATGCTTCCTGAGTCCATGGAACACATCTTTAAGACCTGTTCTATTTCGGTTAAAATTTGGGAGTCAGTCCTCCTTCATTTGAATGTTATTTAAGATGATGATAATTTTACTTGAATTAGGAAGAACTCTATAGCCAGCTCTCAGGTTCATCTTAGTGTTCTTGGGTTCATCTTAGTGTTCTTCATGGAAATCTCTTCATCAACTTTCTTCACCAGATTTAGTCTAGTAAAAATCAATTAGTTTTCTCTTCTAAAGAAATTAATGTTAAGTCTTGTTTTCGGTTTGCTCTTATGAGCATGGTTGAATTTAGCCATCTGGTTGTTTTTTTTATAAAAATGCCTCGGTCAAGGCACCTATTTTGGTTAGCTGGCTTCCCCTTCCTGTTAGGTGGTGGAAAATTAATATTGATGGGTCTTGTTCAACTTGTTCTAACAATATTGTAGCTGGTGGATTCATTAGAGATTCTCTAGGTAATTGGGTGTTGGGCTTCTCTAAATTCTTAGGTGGTGGCAATATTTTGTGTGCTGAGCTCTGGCCTATTCTCATTGGCCTTGAACTTGCTAAGTCGGCCGAAGGATCTAAAGTTATTGTGGAATTCGATTCTCTATCTGCAATTTCTTTAATAAATGATTTGAATACTCCTACTCCTCATCACCTTTTCCCCCATTATCTCTCGTTGCAAGTCTTTCCTATGAGTGTTTGATGAAGTTATTTTCTCTCACAAGTTCAGGGAGGTGAACTTTTGTGTAGCTTCTCTAGCTAAGTATGGCATTACTTCAAGATGTGACTTATAAGTTCCAAAATGTTCCTCCCTTTTTGTCTGATTTATTTTGGAGCGATTATTATGGATTTAAGTACCAGCGTGGTGCTGGCTCTTCTGTTGCTTTTGATTTGTAATGAATTTGTTGTGTGCTCTGTTTCTACTCTAGTTTGCCGCCCTTTATTTTGGAATTGGCGCTGCACTGGATGGCTTCTTGTTACTTTGTTGTGTTTTCTGTTGTTTATTTCGTGTCCTGTTTCTTTTAGTGTGGCACGCAGGTCGACCTGCTGGTCTTGGATGACTCTAATCAAGTAACTTCATGAACTACTACTTAGTTTAAATTTTAGTAAATTACATGTTTGATGAAAAAAAAAAGCAGATAATTTTTTTAGATGAACTTTTATATGCATGTGCACGCATACACACACACACACATATAAAGCGTTGTTCGTTAATTATTTATGTTGGCTTGTTAAACTCGTGAACAGTTTGATTAATTAAACGAGTCAAGTTTGATAATGATATTTTGTTTGTTTTAAAAGTCAGACTCGAATTTGAGCTTGTCTTATTTTAAACAAGTCAAGCTAGGGTCTAATAATTATTAATTTTTATAATTAATTTAAATTTTTTTTCAAAAATTTACTAACGACTACAATTTATTAATAAAAAAATATTTTAATAGTCAAATATAACAATGTTGAGGAAAGTGAGAGATATAGTTGGAACTTTGAATATTATATTTCTTTATTGAGTCAAAGAGAAAATATAAAGGCACTACACATTATTGTGACTACAAAAAAGATAAATATTTTTAATAATTTATATTTTGATGGTAATTGTAACTACGGAATATTCCGCCTAGGGATATGTGGGAGGAAACCCTTCTTGGGTACCACCTTGAAAAAGTACGAATGCCAAGCATGGTTATTGCCCGGCAGATGTGTGATGGTAAAGCCTTTGGCACGTGATTGAAAGCACACCCATCTGTGTGCCTCGTGGACGGAGTAGAGAGAAAGAAACACATTGGACAGAGCCTTCAGTTTGTTCAACCAGCAGAACTTGTCGAAAACGCTGAGTAAAGACCACGCATTCTGAGTGAACTGCGCAGGGCAAACATTCAGCAGGTTGAGCATGGCTTCCACGAAGTCGGAGAAAGGGCGAATGAAAGTGGCATTGTAGGAGACGCAGAGGGGGAGAATGAAACTGACGCCGTCGCTCCAAAGAATAGTCTCTTCCTCCCCCATCGACCTTATTTCATAACCCTCGGGGAGAGAAGGAGTGAAATGTTCCCTCCATATCTTCTCGATGTCAAGATTCGGCACCACCCGCGACTCTTCCCTGGCGTCCACCGTCAGAATATTGGTCGTAGAGCCAGGCTCTGGTTCGGCAGAATACCATTCCGCTGAAACCGCCGGGGGAGGCATCACCGGGTTCTCACCCACCAAGAGACAGGCGAAGCCTCATAAGTCGGAAGACCACCTGAGATGGCTAAACCCACTTGCGAACGAGATCTTCTTGACAAAAAGCACCAGGAAAAATTTCCTAAGTAGCTTACTGACAGAGAACTTAAGTTCACGGGCACTTGTCACCCGTATACTTGGGGGACTTATGTAACTAGGAAATATTCCACCTAGGGACGCGTGGCACTAAGCTTCTAGAAGCTCTACGACAGCTTACACCAACGACACATGACACCACTCGTTGGCCCCTTACGTGGCTGGTACCCACGTCTTCCCTCGAGGGCTCCTGTCCAAGAGACATGGGAAGCCCCCCAAGCATCGTGGGACGACCCACGTCCAACGAGAGCGTGGGTCGAGCACCTCGTCCCCCACACACAGTATAAAAAGGCCCTCACCCGGGGGACTTGAGGGGATTAGAGATCAGAACATCTGGAGAACACACATAAGCAGTTGAGCAAAAGGCAAACACTCTGAATAAATCCATGCATAATCTTGCCCAACTTACACACCGCCACCACAAAGCTTAGCCCAAGGCATCACCAGGCTCCGCTACCAGCCGGTCTACCTCCGTCCCGGAGTACGCCATCCACAGAGCTTCTAATAGCTCCATGAGACCCTTGCTCTCTCACAGACTAAGGCAACCTCCAACGAGTGGCTCGCCCGCCCGGAGTACCTTACGCACGTCTTAGCCGCACCAATACAGGTAACCGCCTTGCCTAACGGCTCTAATAGACGTCACCATGACGAACTACGTGGACTTTGATCCCTTCCCAAGGGTACATAGGCACTTAGGTTCTCACCTAAGGACAAGTCCCCAAGGTTAAGACCCCTTACGGTCCTTATTTACAAAGTAAAATTGTCTGAACAAAAAAACGACAGTTACAGTAATTATTTAGTATATTTTTTTAATAATTAAATTTTGACCATCAATATAAGTTATTAAAAAAATTAATATAATAATATTTTGCACAATTATTAATTAAGGATTATATCATTTTCAACAATACGTTCTTAGACTATGCCATAAAAAATATCGCTGAAAAATATTTATTGATACTTCTTTTTTATGAAATTTATTGATAATTATTTTAACAAAGTGAAAAATACTATTATAATATTTTTTTTCAACAACTTATTTTAACAACTTATCAAAATAAATTTTTTTTAATAATTATTAAGCTATTACGGAGTAATGAAAAACGCTGGTTGAGTATGTGGCTTAGCTTGTTGGTTGGAGTATTTTGCTTTCAATAATAAGTCACGAGTTCCAACTAGCAGGGAAGAACCAAAATATATAAATTTCATCATGAGGTATTTTAAAATATTATTTTTAGAGCGATGATCACATGACCTCAGGTTCATGAACTCGCTACATGTCACATTCCAATAGGATCTTTAAAAAAAAAGTCTTATAGAATTACCCTATTTACAAAAAAAATATTTAAAGAAATACCCAAAAAATATAATATTAATATCTCTTTTACCTTCATATCATTCAGATAGTTTAACAAACTTTAAGAGTGACCCATTGAAAGTTCTTTCATTCTCCTACATATATCATTAAGATAGTTTAACAAACTTTTCTCTCAAAAAAAAAAACTTTAACAAACTTAGTTAGGACTTTATATATAATTTATATATATATAGTTGAAATTTAAAAAATAAAGAGTTAAAGTAATTTCAATCTCTTATTTTTTAAATTATATAAGAGATGTTAATATTATCTTATTTTCATTTGATTTAAAAACAATTTACATATCACTTCTAAATTTTTTGGGGTATTTCTATAAATATTTTTTTTAAATTGGCTAATTCTAAAATTTTATAGCTTTTAAGGATATATTTATGTATTTTAAACAAAAAGTTTAATTTATTTAATTTTTTATGGTGGTGTACTGTGAAATGGTTCACTCTTTGGACCATTATTGTAATATCCGAGATATTTAAATTTAATTACTATCATTATTATTTAATTTATTTTTCTTTTTGAAAGAAAAATAAATTAGATTAAATAATTAAAGAGTTAAAATAAAATAAAGAAGAAGGTAATAGGGAATATATGTAATTATTCTAGGACCTAAAAGAAAAGAGGATTAAAAAGCATGAGGAAAAAAGAGGATATGCACTAAATAAATAAAAATAGGCTAAAATGCATGGGGACCCCATGAGCTTTGGGTTAGGGGCACATACACCCCCTGAGTTTTAAAACTTTGCACATAGACCCCCTTAGTTTTCACTTTCGGGCAGAAAGTACCCTTCCGTTAACTATCCGTCAAATTTTGGAGTTGAGTGCCTTGTCATCAACTTTTTAAGGATATTTGTGTCATTTTCACCTAATCTCAAAACCCACCCATTTTCTCATAGTCATACCACCCGTTTCATACCCACCCAAATCAAAATAAGGAAATACCATGAAAATCCCTAAATCTGAGAACCAAACTAATCGTAGACCATAGATACCCAAAAGTGCCGAGAACTATTAGCTACCCTATGAACCACCGTTGAAGGCCACCGTGAATCGCTGTCGACCACCGTCACTTATCACTGTAGACCTCTTATCATCGAATATGTGAACCACCGTAAAGTCGAGAAACATCTCTTACCACCATGAGCTACTCCGTTCATCGTCTTTGAGTAAGTGGAGGTTAGTTTTCAGTCACACCCTACTCTTTTCTTACATTCTCAAATTTGAGATTCTTAATTAGAGAATATATGTTGCTTCTCTGATCCATAACACTGTTTTGCTTTTCTGGGATTTTCTTATTCATTTGATTATCAAAACATAGCACAAGTTTTATGTCAAAAACAGAGGGCATTTATGTTAACAAATTATAATAGCATGGATGAATCTGAGGCATTCTATTATATTTGTACTGTAGCTTCGAGGTATTCCTCTGTTTTTGATTCACTATAATATCATGGATGAATGCCTCGAAGCTACAGAAAAAATAGCATTGATGAATCTGAGGATTTGCGACAAGAATCGAAGGTTCGATGAAGCTTCGACGGTGCTCAACAACTCTTCTTCAACGACAAGCGGCACGGCGGACTTGGTCTCTCTGTTCTTGGCCTTGAAGGTGGACCTTCGTGAGGGTGCTTATGAGATGGATGGTTTTGGGGGAATAAAAATGGTGTTTCGATGGGTCTCATGGCATTTGAGTAAGGGGGAAATGGATCGGGTTCTAAGGTTAAATGCATGATGGGTGGGTCAGATTAAGATTTTTATGCAATTATAAAAGTACCCTTGCTCACTCATATCAAAATGTGCTAACTTGGCAGTTAACAGCAAAATTTGGATGGAACCCTAACAGAAGGGTACTCTCGGCCATAAAGTGAAAACTCAGGGGGTTTATGTGCAAGGTTTTAAAACTTAGGGGGTGTATGTGCCCTTTACCCAAAACTCAGGGGGTGTCAGTGCATTTTAGCCATAAAAATATATAATAATAAAATATAAGGGGGCCAAACCGTGACCCCCCATTCACTAAAACACCAAAAGAAAAAAAAAGAAAACAATAATAATATATATTAAAATAATGGGGGGGGGGAATCGTGACCCCCCATCCAATTCACTAACACACAAACATAAAAAAAAAGAGAGAAGTGCAGAAGCAGACGCGTGAAGCAACGAGAAAACAAAAAAAATAGAAGCAGAGGCACGAGCTTGCACACGAGAAGGGGAGAAGGCAAGGGCACGACGGGTTTGGACCGGAATCACGCCGGAGGACGGGTTCCGCCGCCGGTGAGGGCCACCGGAGTTCATCTTCACTGCCCATTAAGCTCCCCATCCGATTGAATCAAGGTATGAAAGCCCCAATCCTTCAAAACCCCAATTTCTCCAATTTTGGGTATTTTAGGAATTCTTCAATTTCTTCCAATCGGGGCATTCTGGGGTTAAATTCGTGCTTAGTAGGTGTTATTGAATGCTTAGGGAGGTTTAGAATCGACGCTAAACCGTAGGAATTGACTAGGTATGGAAATCATGGAAATTGGGTTAGGAAAATTGCTCTAAATTGAATTTTGCTGGTTTAATGCATGAATAGGCTTGGATTGGAGTACTATAAGTGTTGTAGTTGCTGGAAATAAACAATGAAATAAAGCCCGAGTATTTACCGTCTCAATCGGAACCCAATGCGGTGAAAAAGAGGCGAAATACTAAGCCACCGTACAGTAAGGAGTTGTGCGGTGGGTTGAACACCTCGGTCTAGTCCGTGGTGGACACCTAAGACCCGCTAAATTGGTTCCAAGGCTCTATTTATACCCAATTATATTTTTATATATAATTAAAGAGGTCATAGTTGAACTCTTACTCGGTAAATAAGGGAGACGGTGGAATGAGTGAGCTAAAGCCTCTTTTGAACCGTTAATTCAATCTTTTATTAGTTAAATACCCATGTGAACACATGAACAAAAATTTAGACAAGTGGGAATCTCTAACATAAGCAATTAGAGAATCTAAATGGCTCGAAAGTCGAATATGAGACATTCTGGACTTTCAGAAAGAGCAAATAAGATGACGTAACGAACTAAATAATTAATTCTTGGAAAATATCTAGAGGGTGCATAAGCATTAGCATGACACGCGCATGGTAGATGCTTAGTTATACGTTCTAAATTTCTTAAATATATATCTGAATAGGGCACCACAGGGTAATAGGAGCTTCAGGCACTGAGGACTGATCAGGAGGGCCAAGGAGGTGACGGGCTCTCCCATCCCTGCCCCACTGGGTTGCTCTATTTTGTGTAATTATTATATGAAATTTATTTATATGAATAAATTTGTATTACACGTGTATGATTTGCAAGTAAGCAGTAAACGTGCAATTGTACATGTGCTTATATGATTGGTCTCAAGGGTATATGTGCTATTGTGGCTCACTGAGCTTTATATGTTACCGTGGGTACGATTGAGTCACAATTTCATATGTGAGAAGTTCAGTAACATTAGAAACCAATCACATCAATCGTCACTGTTAAGATCTTGTTCGTATGGTTTGTTGAGGAAAACTGAACTTAGGATTGTTGAATGTGAGTGAGAGTGTTGCATAATTGGAACGGCCGGGGGAATCTAGGCCTAACTAATGAACACGTAAAAAATTCAGTTAGTTACTAATAGGGCGTCTTTCAAGGTTAAGCTGTTAGTTGAACTTGTTAGGTTAGTTCGAGTATATCGAGTCGATTATCCTGGTCGGACAAATAGGATTCAGTTAACAGTAAGCATGCCACATATAGTGGCCATTACCTAGGTTTAACCGAGGTCAGACAAGTTGCCGGCTATTACTCTAAGCATGCCTTGGAGTCAAAAAGTTCCTGGTGTGATCAACCGGGTTCGAACATGAAATTGCTATCGGGCCAGTATTTCTCTTAGCGTAATGTGGGAGACAGAAATTGAATGCCTACGTGCATAAGTATATGTTAACTATGGAACCATTTGTTATATGTTTATGATTGGTTTACATGCAGATTAATAAATATGTTAGTAACATGAATTAGGATTTTTAATTGTGAATATGATACATTGATTGCTTGATCATGTTAAAGGTCACAATATAAATCCGTTTCATGTGTATGTGGTTGTGGTTGCTCCCTTCCCCCAGCTGTAGTGGTACCCGCTGCTACGCCAGTGATGGGGGAGCTTCTCACTGAGTCTGTTCGACTCACCCCCTATTTACATGTTTCAGATACAGGTGGTTTAGGAGTCGGGAACGCGTCCACTTCTTCTCAAGGAGGCGGACAACTCTGAAGTTCGCACGCTTTGTCCGCGTCGGTATAGTTATTTTGGTTATGTACATGTGTTGTGATGTATATATATATATATATATATATATATATATATAAATCATATTTTAGGCGTAGCGTTTGTACGTTTACATCTGCTGTGTGTATATATATATATATATCATACTTGAATTCTAGCATTGTCGGCTTCATACAGGTTAAGGTTAGGTCTTGGTGTTGGGAATATAGGCTATGATATGATATATATCATGTGTATACATATATATGACTTCCGCATGTGAATAGCATATATCACACGCATTGAAGCGTGTGATCAATATGTAAATTATATGTATGTGTGGCCGAATACCTGATTGCATGAGAGTATGGCTTCCGCATGTGAATAGGATAGATCACACGCATTGAGGCGTGTGATCAATATGTAAACTATATGCAAGTGTGTGATTGGATATATGTATGACTGTATACGGGACATCTGCATGTGAATAGGATAGATCACCCGCCTTGAAGCGCGTGATCAATATGTATGCTATACGTATGTGTGAGTGATTATGTGTAAGTATAGACTGAAGCGGTGTTGAGCGAGCCGTGGATTGCACGCTACTTAGGTCACCGGATATGGATGGACATAAATATTATATATTGTTTGTATTAGAAATGGGTAGTTATGCACATATAAAAATGTGAACCAGAAATTAGAGGCTTGCGGGATAGGAGAAATCCTACCTCCCGTGCCGGTCACGGATGTCCGATAGGGAGTCGTGACAAACTTGGTATCAGAGCCTGGTTATCTTTAAACTGCATGAAGCCATAGGTATGACCGAGTGTCGTTTTACGCCTCGTTGCGAACCCGTGAGTAACGTGGGAGTAAACAGGCACTTGTGGAAGTACCTAGGAAATTGAGTCAGCCTTTCTTTCTACTCTCTTTGATATGAAATATCATTGATATACGTGTACTCATTAGGTGTGGTCCTTGTGCAGTATAGGGATGCCATCGATCACGAGACAGGCTAGGGGTAGAGGGAGAACTCCTGCTGAAATTGATCGAGAATCAGTTCGAGAGGAGGGAATGCCCACCCGAGGCCGAGGTGGAGGTCGTACCAGAGGCCGAGGTAGAGGTCGTGCTCATAGTCAGGGTAGAGCACAAGTGAGAGAAGAAGAGAGGAGACAATCACCGGAACCTCAAGTAGAGACAGGTGCACCTTCTGTGGCAGAAATGCTCACGGCAAGATTTCAGGAATTAAGAGAAGAGATGATGAGACAAATACAGAGGGAAATACGTCGGTTAGTAGTCGGCGAGGAAGAACAAGAGAGAGTTCCTAGCAATCAAGAGATGGAGGATGTTGAGGAAGAGGACAGAGAATGGCAACAACCGCAGGGTATGCCTCGTAAGCCGAGGGTAGCACTCAGAGAGCTGCCAATTTCAAATTTACTGAAGCTTCATCCAACCACTTTCTACGGAACAAGTGAGAAAGAGCACCCGCAGTACTTTATGAGAGATGTGGTCAGAATTGGGCACATGCTGAGGTGCTCAAGGCATGAGTTGGTGGAATTAGCTTCATTTCAGCTGAGGGGAGATGCCAAAGTATGGATAGAGTCTGTACAGACCAGGTATTCAAGAAGGGTGGCACCGATGACCTGGGAAGATTTTCAGAGGGAATTCCTGGGACGGTTTCTATCTGAAAGCACCAAAGATGCAAAGCGTCAGCAATTCGAGGAGTTGTGGATGACGCCTATCATGACTGTGACGGAGTATAAATTACTTTTTACAGAACTGGCTCAATTCTCACCTGAGTTGGTTCCTGATGAAGAGGCGGGGATCAAGAGGTTCATACACCGTCTCACGGAGCCGTTATTTACTGCTTTGTTACCCCAGACGAGGCAAATTGAGACTTTAGCTATAGCCGCAAACTGTGCCAGGATGATTGAAAGCAGAAAGAGGTACGGGACTGCGGTTGATCCCAAAGTCAAGTTAATTACAGGTAGTGATAACCAAGGAGGTGGAAGTAAGAAGAGGAAGACAACAGGTGGAGGTGCAGGATATTCAGGGTCCGCAGGAGGACAATTCTCAACTACTACCCATGAAACAGGTACAAGAGGTAATGTTCAAGGGGGACAAAGAGTGCAAGGGGGAGGAAATGCTAGTAAGGCAAGGCCCCAGTGTGCGACCTATGGCGGGTATCATTTTGGGATATGTCGAAGACTGACAGGTGGGTGTTACAACTGCGGCCAGGTGGGCCATATGGCTAGAGAGTGTCCAAAGAGAAAAGAGGGTACAAGTGTGAGAAGCAATCCGACGCTGAGGGGTACACCTATTTCAGCCCCACCAATAAGAACCGTACCACCACTGACAGCAAGTACAGGTGCAGCGAGAGGTCGTGGTGCAGGATCTAGTGGCAGAGGGCCAGGGGCAGTAGGTGGAGGACAAGCGTGGGTATTTGCACTTTCTCACCAAGACGCTCATGCATCAAATGCAGTTGTGACAGGTACCCTTATTGTTTGCTCTCTTGAAGCACGAGTCTTATTTGATTCCGGCTCCACTGATTCCTATGTGTCGCATGCATTTGCCTATAAATTCAAGAAAGTCCATCTAGAATGAAAGAAACAGTACTGGTCTCTACTCCAATGGGAGAATCGTTACAAGTAGAGTATGTGCACAAGTCTTGCATTGTGGAGGTCGATGGTCATGAGACTGTGGTAGACCTTCGGTTGTTGTGTATGGTTGACCTTGATGTAATCCTCAGAATGGATTGGTTGTCGTCTTGCCATGTGGTTGTGGACTGTAGGGCTAAATGTTTGAAGTTTAATATGCCAAACAAGGAGCCTTTTGTGATACTGGGTGACGGGGCTGCACCGTATCCAAACTTGATCTCGGCTTTGAAGGCATCTAAGTTACTTGCAAAGGGATGTAAGGGGTATTTGACTTTGGTCAAGGATACTACGAAAGCAGTACTTTCACCGAATCAAGTACCGGTAGTGCGAGAGTTCTTGGATGTGTTTCGAGAAGAATTGCCGGGCTTGCCGCCCGATCATGAGATTGAATTTGAAATTGAGCTGCAACCTGGCACCCAGCCTATCTCCACACCACCTTACCGAATGGCTCCGAAAGAGTTGAAGGAGTTACATACACAATTGCAAGAATTTCTTGACAAGGGTTTTATAAGACCCAGTTTCTCTCCTTGGGGCGCACCAGTCCTTTTTGTAAAGAAGAAGGACGGATCTTTGCGGTTGTGTATCGTTTACCGAAAGTTAAACAAGGTGACGATCCGTAATCAATACCCACTGCCGAGGATAGATGACCTATTTGATCAGTTGCAGGGCGCAAAGCGGTTTTCCCAGATTGATTTACGATCTGGGTATCATCAACTAAAGATTCGAGAATCAGACATATCTAAGACTGCATTCCAGACCCGATATGGACATTACGAATTCTTGGTGATGTCTTTCGGATTAACTAATGCTCCTACAGCGTTCATGGACATGATGAATAGAGTCTTCAGACCATTTCTGGACCGATTTGTCATTTTCTTCATCGATGACATCTTGGTTTATTCTAAGAATTCTGAAGAACATGCAGAACACTTAAGATTAGCCTTGCAGAAGTTGAGAGAGGAGAAATTGTATGCTAAATTCTCCAAGTGTGAATTTTGGCTTGACAAAGTTGCCTTTTTGGGTCACGTGGTATCATCAGAGGGAATCCACGTTGATCCAAGTAAGGTAGAAGCGGTGAAGAATTGGTCCCAACCTACCTCAGTTACTGAAATTTGCAGTTTCTTGGGCTTGGCCGGATATTATAGAAGATTTGTGCAGGACTTCTCTAAGGTTGCTGCACCTATGACTAAGTTAACACAGAAGGGGGTGAAGTTCATATGGGATGATAAGTGCGAGCAGAGTTTTCAGAAGCTAAAAGACAGCCTCACTATCGCTCTGGTGCTGGCATTACCTGAAGGCACAGGAGGGTATGTGGTATACTGTGATGCGTCAAGGATCGGGTTAGGGTGCGTCTTGATGCAGCACGGCAAGCTGATTGCGTATGCATTGCGACAACTGAGAAAACATGAGAAGAATTACCCGACTCACGACCTTGAGATGGTTGCTGTAGTGTTCGCTTTGAAAATATGGAGACATTACCTGTACGGTGAGACATGTGAAATTTATACAGACCACAAAAGCCTCAAATACATTTTCGAGTAGAAGGACTTGAACTTGAGAAACCGTCGATGGTTAGAGTTGTTGAAGGACTACGACTGGACGATCTTGTATCATCTAGGAAAGGCTAATGTAGTAGCCGATGCTCTGAGTCAGAAATCCATGGGCAGTCTTGCTCATATAAATGAAGAAAGAAGGCCGTTGATCAGAGAGTTGCACGAGCTAGAACAAACGAGAAATCAGTTTGAGATTGGGGATTCTAACTCGCTTTTAGCTCATTTGCAAGCTAAGTCCTCTCTAGTAGAAGAGGTGAAGGCTAGACAGGATGAAGATACCGACCTCAAGCAAATCAAGGATACCCTAACTAAAGAGAAAGGGGACGACATCTGATTCTCTATTGATGATTTCGGAGTACTTCGGTTAGAGGGACGGTTGTCTGTTCCCATGGTTGATAAATTGAAGGAAAGAATTATTGAAGAAGCACACTGAACAGCTTACACAATCCATCCGAGAGCTTATAAAATGTATCATGACCTGAAACATATGTATTGGTGGAATGGCATGAAGAAAGACGTTGCAAACTATGTAGTCAGGTGTTTAGTGTGTCAGCAAGTCAAGGCTGAACACCAGAAGCCCGCCAGAACATTACAACAGATAGAAATACCAGAGTGGAAATGGTAGAGGATAACGATGGATTTTGTAACAGGGTTGCCAAGGTCACAACGGGGATTCGATTCGGTTTGGGTGATTGTGGATCGCATTACTAAGTCCGCACACTTTCTGCCAGTTAAGACCACTTACGGAGTGAGTCAATATGCGCAAATTTATCTATCAGAAATCGTTAGATTGCACAGTGTGCCAGTGTCCATAATATCTGATAGAGGGCCACAGTTTACTTCCAGGTTTTGGAAGTCATTGCAGGAAGTGTTGGGAACGAGAGTTGATTTGAGTACTGCGTTCCACCCACAAACCGACGGGCAATCAGAAAGAACCATTCCAATTCTTGAAGACATGCTTCGGGCATGTATTATGGATTTCGGCGGAAGTTGGGAGAGGTATTTACCTTTGGCTGAGTTTGCATACAATAACAGTTATCAAGCGAGTATCCAAATGGCACCTTTCGAGGCTCTGTACGTTCGTAGGTGTAGATCCCCGATTGGGTGGTTCGAGGTCGGAGAGGCTAGTCTAATCGGCCCAGAATTGTTACAAGATGCCTTGCAAAAGGTGAAGTATATAAGAGAGAGATTGCTGACGGCTCAGAGTAGGCAGAAGTCCTATGCAGATAATTGAAGGAGAGAACTCGAATTTGCCATTGGTGAACAGGTGTTCTTGAGGGTATCACCGATGAGAGGCGTAATGCGGTTCGGTAAAAAGGGGAAGCTAAGTCCTCGGTATATCGGACCGTTTGAAATCCTAGAATGAGTTGGGAATGTAGCGTATCGGTTAGAATTGCCTACGGAAATGGAGGGAGTACATCCTGTCTTTCATGTATCAATGCTTCGGAAATATCTTCCCGATCCCTCGCACGTGATTCAATCGCAAGACGTGCAACTAACCGAAAATCTGACATATGAAGAGGAGCCAGTGGAAATTTTAAATCGGCAGTTGAGGAAACTCAAAACGAAAGAGATTCCATTGGTTAAAGTTCTGTGGAGAAATCACTCGACCGAAGAAGCTACATGGGAGGTCGAGGGTGAAATGCCCAAGACGTATCCTCGTCTATTTTAAGACTAAGGTTAGTATTTTATTTGAAATTCAGGGACTGAATTTCTTAAGGGGGGAAGATTGTAATATTCGAGATGAGGGAAAAAGAGGATATGCACTAAATAAATAAAAATATATAATAATAAAATATAAGGGGGGCCAAACCGTGACCCCCCTTTCACTAAAACACCAAAAGAAAAAAAAAGAAAAGACTAATAATATATATTAAAATAATGGGGGGGGCCAAATCGTGACCCCCCATCCAATTCACTTACACACAAACATAAAAAAAAAAAAAGAGAAGTGCAGAAGCAGACACGTGAAGCAACGAGAAAACAAAAAAAAATTGAAGCAGAGACATGAGCTCGCACACAAGAAGGGGAGAAGGCAAGGGCACGGCGGGTTTGGAATGGAATCACGCTGGAGGACAGGTTTTGCCGCCGGTGAGGGCCACCGGAGTTCATCTTCACCACCCATTAAGCTTCCCATCCGATTGAATCAAGGTATGAAAGCCCCAATCCTTCAAAACCCTAATTTCTCCAATTTTGGGTATTTTAGGAATTCTTCAATTTCTTCCAATCGGGGCATTCCGAGGTTAAATTCAAGCTTAGTAGGTGTTATTGAATGCTTGGGAGGTTCAGAATCGAAGTTAAACCGTAGGAATTGACCGGGTATGGAAATCATGGAAATTGGGTTAGGAAAATTGCTCTAAATTGAATTTTGCTGGTTTAATGCATGAATAGGCTTGGATTGAAGTAGTATAAGTGTTGGTTGCTGGAAATAAATAGGGGAATAAAGCCTAAGTATTTACCGTCTCAATCGGAACCCAATCCGGTGAAAAAGAGGCGAAATACTAAGCCACCGTACAGCAAGGAGTTGTGAACACCTCGGTCTAGTCTGTGGTGGACACCTAAGACCCGCTAAATTGGTTCCAAGGCTCTATTTATGCCCAATTATATTTTTATATATAATTAAAGAGGTCATAGTTGAACTCTTACTCAATAAATAAGGGAGACGATGGAATGAGTGAGCTAAAGCCTCTTTTGAACCGTGAATTTAATTCTTTTATTAGTTAAATACCCATATGAACATATGAAGGGAAGTTTAGACAAGTGGGAATCTCTAACTTGAGCAATTAGAGGTTCTAAATGGCTCGAAAGTGTGAAAGTCAAATATGAGACATTCTGGACTTTCAGAAAGAGCAAATAAGACGACGTAACGAACTAAATAATTAATTCTTGGAAAATATCTAGAGGGTGCATAAGCATTAGCATGACACGTGCATGGTAGATGCCTAGTTATACGTTCTAAATTTCTTAAATATATATGTGAATAGGGCACCACAGGGTAATAGGAGCTCCAGGCACTCCGAGGACTGATCAGGAGGGCCAACGAGGTGAGGGGCTCTCCTATCCTATCCCTGCCCCACAGGGTTGGATGACTACGTGGAAATGTGGTTTGCTCTATTTTGCGTAATTATTATACGAAACTTATATATATGAATAAATTTGTATTACACGTGTTTGATTTGCAAGTAAGCAGTCAACGTGAAATTGTACATGTGCTTATATGATTAGTCTCAAGTGTATATGTGCTATTGTGGCTCACTGAGCTTTATATGTTACCGTGGGTAGGATTGAGTCACAATTTCATATGTGAGAAGTTCAGTAACATTAGAAACCTATCACATCGATCGTCACTGTTAATATCTTGTTCGTATGGTTTGTTGAGAAAAACTGAACTTAGGATTGTTTAATGTGAGTGAGAGTGTTGCATAATTGGAACGGGGGAATCTAGGCCTAACTAATAAACACGAAAAAAATTCAGTTAGTTACTAATAGGGCTTCTTTCAAGGTTAAGTTGTTAGTTGAAATTGTTAGGTTAGTTCGGGTAGATCGAGTCGATTATCCTGGTCGGACAGACAGGATTCAGTTAACAGTAAGCATGCCACATAGTGGCTATTACCTTGGTTTAACCGAGGTCAGACAAGTTGCCGGCTATTACTCTAAGCGTGCCTTGGAGTCAGAAAGTTCCTGGTTTGATCAACCAAGTTCGAACATGAAATTGCCTTCAGGCCAGTATTTCTCTTAGCGTAATGCGGGAGATAGAAATTGAATGCCTACGTGCATAAGTATATGTTAACTATGGAACCATTTGTTATATGTTTATGATTGGTTTACATGCGGATTAATAAATATTTTAGTAACATGAATTAGGATTTTTAATTGTGAATATAATACATTGATTGCCTGTTCATGTTGAGGGTCACAATATAAATCTGTTTCATGCGTATGTGGTTGTGGTTGCTCCCTTCCCCCAACTGTAGTGGTACCCGCTGCTACGCCAGGGATGGGGGAGCTTCTCACTGAGTCTGTTCGACTAACCCCCCTGTTTACATGTTTCAGATATAGGTGGTTCAGGAGTCCGGAACGCCTCCACTTCTTCTCAAGGAGGTGGACAACTCTGAAGACCGCACGATTTGTCCGCGTCGGTAGTTATTTTGGTTATGTACATGTGTTGTGATGTATATATATAAATCCTTTTTTGGGCGTAGCGTTTGTACGTTTACATCTGCTGTGTGTGTGTATATATATATATATATATATATATATATATATATATATATCATACTTGAATTCTAGCAATGTTGGCATCATACAGGTTAAGGTTAGGTCTTGGTGTTGGGAATATAGGCTATGATATGATATATATCATGTATATACATATATATGACTTTCGCATGTGAATAGGATAGATCACACGCATTGAAGCGTGTGATCAATATGTAAATTATATGTATGTGTGGCTGAATACCTGATTGCATGAGAATATGGCTTCCGCATGTGAATAGAATAGATCACAGGCATTGAGGCGTGTGATCAATATGTAAACTATATGCAAGTGTGTGATTGGATATATGTATGACTGTATACAGGACATCTGCATGTGAATAGGATAGATCACCCACCCTGAAGCGCGTGATCAATATGTATACTATACATATGTGTGAGTGATTATGTGTATATGTATAGACTGAAGCGGCGTTGAGCGAGCCGCGGATTGCACGCTACTTAGGTCACCGGATATGGATGGCCTTAAATATTATATATTGTTTGTATTAGGAATGGGTAGTTATGCACATATAAAAATGTCAACAAGGGATTAGAGGCTTGTGGGATAGGAGAAATCCTACCTCCCGTGCCGGTCACGGACGTCCGATAGGGGGTCGTGACAAACTTGGTATCAGAGCCTGGTTATCTTTAAACTGTTTGGAGCCATAGGTATGACCAGGTGTCGGTTTACGTCTCGTTGCGAACCCGGGCGCAACTTGAGAGTAAAAAGGCACTTGTGGAAGTACCCAAGATATTGAGTCAGCCTTTCTTTCTACTCTCTTTGATATGAAATATCATTGATATACGTGTACTCATTAGGTGTGGTCCTTGTGCAGTATAGGGATGCCACCGATCAGGAGACAGGCTAGGAGTGGAGGGAGAACTCCTGCTAAAATTGATTGAGAATCAGTTCGGGAGGAGGGAATGACCACCCGAGTCCGAGGTAGAGGCCGTACCAGAGGCCGAGGTAGAGGTCGTGCTCGTGGTCAGGGTAGAGCACAAGTGAGAGAAGAAGAGAGGAGACAGACACCGGAACCTCAAGTAGAGACTGGTGCACCTTCTGTGGCAGAAATGCTCACGGCAGGATTTCAGGAATTAAGTGAAGTGATGACGAGACAAATACAGAAGGAAGTACGCCGGTTTGTAGTCGGCGAGGAAGAACAAGAGAGAATTCCTAGCAATCAAGAGATGGAGGTTGTTGAGGAAGAGGACAGAGAATGGCAACAACCGTAGGGTATGCCTCGTGAGCCGAGGGTAGCACCTAGAGAGCTGCCAATTTCAAATTTTCTGAAGCTTCATCCACCCACTTTCAACGGAACTAGTGAGAAAGAGGATTCGCAGTACTTTGTGAGAGATGTGGTCAGAATTGGGCACATGTTGAGGTGCTCAGGGCATGAGTTGGTGGAATTAGCTTCATTTCAGCTAAGGGGAGCTGCCAGAGTATGGATAGAGTCCGTACAGACCAGGTATTCAATAAGGGTGGCACTGATGACCTGAGTAGATTTTCAGAGGGAATTCCTGGGTCGGTTTCTATCTGAAGGCACCAAAGATGCAAAGCCTCAGCAATTCGAGGAGTTGTGGATGACGCCTAACATGACCGTGACGGAGTATGAATTACTTTTTACAGAACTAGCTCAATTCTCACCTGAGTTGGTTCCTGATGAAGAGGCGAGGATCAAGAGGTTCATACACTGTCTCACGGAGCCGTTATTTACTGCTTTGTTACCCCAAAGGAGGCAATTTGAGACTTTAGCTCAAGCCGCAGACTGTGCCAGGATGATTGAAACCAGGAAGAGGTACGGGACGGCGGTTGATCCTAAAGTCAAGTTAATTACAGGAAGTGATAACCAAGGAGGTAGAAGTAAGAAGAGGAAGACAACAGGTGGAGGTGCAAGATATTCAGGGTCCGCAGGAGGACGATCCTCAACTACTACCCATGAAACAGGTACAAGATGTAATGTTCAAGGGGGACAGAGAGTGCAAGGGGGAGGAAATGCTGGTAAGATAAGGCCCTAGTGTGCGACCTGCGGCAGGTATCATTTTGGTATATGTCGGAGACTGACATGTGGGTATTATAACTACGGCCAGGTGGGCCACATGGCTAGAGAGTGTCCAAAGAGAAAAGAGGGTACAAGTGTGAGAAGCAATCCGACGCCGAGGGGTACACCTATTTTAGCCCCACCAGTAAGAACCGTACCACCACAGATAGCAAACAAAGAATAATAAGAACCAAGCTGGGGTAGCTAAATGAATCGACTCATTCATGAACGGTTATAACTTAGCTCGCATGAGAGCCCTTCATTTATTAAATGAGTCAAGTTTGAACATAAAAATAAGCTCATTTAGTTAAACAAGTCGAGCTTGAACATTTAAGGCTCGACTCGTTTAGTTCATGAACGCCTCATTTAAGAATAAAATAATATAAAAAATATTTTTTTTCTCTATCTTACATGTATTATTATATTTAAATATATAATGAACACTCATCACACACACAAACACACATATATATATATATATTGAATTTGTTATGTTATTGTGTACAGATATCCTTTAATCAATAAAACATATCTAATAACAACAACAATAAAAGCTTTTACCCACTTGGTAAGGTTGGCTCTAATTAATAAAAGATATAAAAGGATAAAATACATAAATTAATATAACATATAAGTTAATTTTCTCATGTACTTGTATATTTTATGAAAGTTGATAAACAATAAAAGCTTTTATCCACTTGGTATGGTTGGCTATAATCAATAAAAGATATAAAAGGATAAAATACATAAATTAATATAACATATAAGTTAATTTTCTCATGTACTTATATATTTTATGAAAGTTGATAATTACTTAACTCGGCTCGTTAAGCTCGTGAACAGGTTAATTAAATAAACCGAGTTTGATCATGATTTTTTGTTCGTTTAAAAGTTCAGACTCAAATTTGTACTTGCCTTATTTTAAATGAACCAAACTTAAACATATAAAACTTGACTTGACTCAACTCGACTCGTTTACTATGGAAGGGTATGTTAATGCACATACCAATGTTGTCGTTGGATTGCAACTACACATACCGCCAAGACAAGTTGGATATCAAATGGGTGGGTCCGGCACTACTTGACTTTTGGCCAAAATCATAATATAGACATATGATTAATATGGTTTAATTACATGGTCCATGAATATGTATACTAGGTACCCATTTATTGGCCCTCCCATTCAAATGAGATATCAAAATGGGTCATATTCGTTTAACACACCTTATTGGTGAAAAGTATTTAGGTCTTTAAGAGTTTCTTACTCTTTTAAAAAGGGATAAAAAAATTTTACAAGACTTCACATGTAATGCTAGCTAACATATTTTTAGGGTGTGTTTTGTTAGTGGAGTGGAGAATGTAATGGGAATGAGAATATTGGATATAATAAAAATGTCATATCAATATGATGTGATGTGATGTGAATAGAATAAAAGTAGATAAAATGATCATTTTACCCTTATTAAAAGTGAGAATAGAATAAAAGTGGATAAAAAAGTAAGAACAAAAATATAATTTCATCTCATTGCAAAAAGTAATGTATATTTGATAGGGAAAATGTTTGATGTAATGTTAGATTACATCCAACAACATACCAAACACACCCTTAATATCTTCCCCTAAGAGCTGCAGTAGGGATGATCAAAATACTCATACCCAATGGGTACCATGAAATTTTATCCTGTGGGTCTAGGTATGGGCCCGGGCACAAAGTCAACGGGTTTGGGTCCGGGTAAGGAGGTACCCTATCCGTACCCTACACGCAATAATAATTATATATATATATATATATATATATATATATATATATAAAGTATTATTTTTAAACTTTTTTGTGTTGAGAAAATATATAATTATAAGAAAAAATGTTAAATATCTTATAAATATTAAAGTAATTTAATTGTACATTTATATTTATGATTTAATTTTTTTTATTTTTTGTGATTATAAATAGATGAAAAAATTGATAAAAATAAATTTTATATTAATAAAATAATAATTTATTTCAAATGTTTATGGGTCTGGGTCCGGATATGGGGATTTGACTATTCATAGGGTCCAGGGATGGGGATTGATTTTGGTACCCACTCAAATCCGAGTTCGGGTCCGGAAATTATAGTACCCTACCCAAACCCTACCCATGATCATCCCTAACCTGCACCAAGACACAATTAACTTGTGAGTTAGCCGATTAGCTGAGTAGATCCGTTTATTTTTTTTTTTGTTTAGAGGACATTTGGTATGGTGTCATCTCAGATAACGTAGTATCTTACATACTATAGTATAAAATAAAGTCACCTCAGATACTATGTTATCTGATACTTATATTTGATATGGTGTTTGACATCACATGTAAGATGTAAGTGCTTGGTATAAAATAGTGTCATTTAAGATACCATGTTATAAATTTTTGTATCTTCCAAATTTACCATTATAAATTTAAGTACATTAACTATAATATTTATTCAATGATTAATTTTAAAATTTCCTAATAACATAATTTAGTATAATTAAAAATAACAATTATCTAAATATGTAGCAAAGTAATTTAAATAAGTGGGAAAAAACATATGTTCTATTGTATTTTGTTATTTTGGTTGTTGGTGGTTGGTTTTGTCATTTAATGCATTGTTTATGCACTTATAATGTAATATATTAATATTTTGTGTCATGAATGAGTAATAGTTTTTTTTTAGATCAGGGTATCCACCGTCGAGCACAATGATTAATCCCTTCGCTGAATTGTAGGCACCTCGAAGGGTGGGACAATTGGCCCAAGGATTTAAAGCTGCTCCATACCCAAGATAGGGATCGAACCCTTGATACTTGGTTAAGGATGGATGAGTCCCTTCCACTCAACCATAATCCTTGGTTATGAGTAATAGTTTTATTAAAATAAAAGATACAATTTAAAATCAACAAATTTATAAAGTTGAAGAAAACAAAAATTTAGGTGAGTTAAATGAGTTAGTCCATTAAATTAACATTTTTTTATTCACATAAAATTTTAATATGTATGAATCAATTCATTTAATCTATAACTACTAGACCGTAGTGAGCCAACCGACATAAATGGAATTAGTTCATTTTTCGTGACACCATTATAATTAATTCTATGAATTATTTGGACGAGAAACGACAAAGCATTAATGCTAAATTTATCAACTTTTGGAATGATAAAAGTTGGATGGCTAAAATGTAAAGAATATCTATTCTAACAAAAAAAATGTATAGAATATCCTTGAGTTTTAGGATATCAACATAAAATTCTTTTGAGTGATTGTAGTCTCCCCAACGCCCACGGCCATATGAAATGTGTGGGTCTCCGGTCTCCACCGCTTGATCAAGGCCGTAACCAGGTGCCAGTCGTATGGGAAGAAGCCAGCTCGAGACGCTCCGTAAAAGCCAGATGCAATGAGGAGCAGAACAAATGTCGGTGGTGGACCTAGTTCGCCATGGACAAACTGTCGGCGTATCCTGAAAAACAAAATACAACAATCAGTAAACAATCACCTAATTCAAAATCGCTAAAAATCACCGTGAACAATAAGTACTTACATGTCCCTGTCACAACGCCTCCGACCTGTGCCAGGGCTGTAAGTACAAGATGTAAGTATTTCTTTGTGGGCTACCATCAATTATAAGGATATTTTATTAAATTTATTAAATTAATAAAATTGACTGACTGAAGATCCAATTAGATACATAGGCCCAAATTAAAAGTGATCTAATTAATTGAACTATGTGCACCTATTATTATTATTATTATTATTATTAAAGTGTAATCAGACACTAAGTATAGGCCCAATAACTTAGCCCAATCCATGATGGCTGGATTGGCTAGGGTTACAAATTAGGGCTAGGTCCTCTCTCCACCTCACACACACTCTTGAAGGTTGACAATTATGTCAGTTGCCCCATCGAAGACTGCCTATTGTGAGTGTTGGAGAGAAGGGCTTAGCACACCGGGATTGAGATCAAAGGAAAACAATGATGACAAGGTATGTTATTCGATATTCTTTATTATTTTGGTATTCTAAATTCATACAAAAGATCATAATTTTCCAACAGTGGTATCAGAGTCAAGTTGTGTATGATTTAGAATCCAATATAAAATTATTCGGTTAAAAATTTTGACGAATGCTATCATACCTGAGAATTATATTGATCTTCATTATCAAAGGATATGTTAATTTTGCCTGTACCGAATTTGAGCAATGGTTTAATAATTCGCTAGATTGAGTGAAATTTATTGATTAGCAGTGATTTATTAAAGGCATCGGGCATGAACATAACGAATGGCAAGATCAATAATTATTAAAGGCATTTGTTTAATTTGATCAAAAGTTCACAAGGCTGTTTAATAAACAAAATCCCTATAAGAAATTGTTTGTAATGATCGAAATGATTCCATTTGCTTTTTCGAAATTAAGACCTTGTGATCGCGCCTTGATCTATACATCTGGTACTAGTAGATTATATACATACTTCCAATCTAATTTGATGCTTGCCGAATAGTATGCATATATGTGTTATTATATATATATATATATATATATATATATATATATATATATATATATATATATATATATATATATATATATATATATGTTTCATATATATACACGCTTTGTAAATCTGGAACATATATATATATGAACAATTTTTTTATTTATTTTTTGAATTCAAATCTGAGCACACATACATACTATTTCGACTTGAAGTATAAACGTGTGTTTTGTGAAAGAAATCAATATATACATTGCTGCTCACTTTTGAATAAGGAGTGCATATTCAAGAGTTATGTTATATAGTTGATTGTTTTCCGTGCACATGGGAGATTAAGATTTGGTTAATTAAATAGTTTTCTCTCTTCTCTCAATGTGATTGCGTTAAATCGTTGATGATTGCCGGTTTGCCTTGAAAATGATTCTTGTGAATTATAAAATTAATTTTCGGAATTTTTTAGGCATTTTCCCAACTATTTGGGGATATTTTCAAAATCATAAGTTGGGTTTCTTTGGCAAGTTATTTTTTAACTATCTTGAATAAATTTCTTATGAATTCTATTAACTTGTAAATCTTGATTAAACCCCCCAAATAAAATTTGTCGTTTCCGCTGTGACCCAAAACTTTTTTTTCAAACCCAATATAAATATTTTTTGGGAATTATTGGGTTACTAGAAATATTTACTATAATTATGATCCATTGATCCTTTTGGGGCTACTATTTTATTGAAATCTGGCAATTGCACCTTTAGTTAAGAGTAAAATTTTTCTAAAATGAGTGTGCATGTCCTTCTATTCCTATGTGTTGGGTACTATCTCCCTTGGTAACATTTTGACTGGAATAAATTAATTAGTGCAAATATTTTTCACATTCATAAATAACATGCGTTAAAAGAGGAAAATAAAGCATAATGAGAATTGCATAACTTTATTGAAATTTGTGTTCCTTGGATCTCGATCAATGGAAGTACATGAATTGTGTGCCTCCCTTCTTATTGATCTTGATTACATACTTCCAGGTATGATGGAACTATTTCGTTACTGGGTATTGGTAATTCTTGATGGATTAATTGATATTTTTTTTAACAATTATCACTAAAGTGAGTTGTTTGGATGGGTCAATTTTTCTATCCTACTTTGAGGGATGCCTAATAATTTTATTTTTAATTATAGTATTCAATAATCTACCCAAAGGGATCATTGACTACTTTAATTGGTGCTTACATTTCTTGAATATCTACTGCTCTAGAGAGTTTGGGCTACCTAAAGGGGACAAGCTCTTAGAAGTTGTAATATTCTGGTTGTTAAGCTTATATTGATGGGACTTATTACATGACTCTACCTAAATGGGAGTATATGTGATATGGTGCCTATGTATATTGTGTACCCAGTAAAATTAAAGTATTTCTCATTCTATTGTTTTCTTCAATTTGCATTCCTTTTTGGTATGAATAATAATTTTTGCATTGTTGAGATGCTGAGTGGTTATAATTATAAAATGTAAAAAAAAATGGATGAATACATAAACTTGTCAATTACACAAAATGCTTACATTGATTGCAGATTTACAATAGCCTGGTCTTTAATTTATTAAAATAGAAGTAATGTGTTGCCATTTCTTAAAGTAATTATTAGTACTTCTATTAATGACCACATGGACTTATGTTATATAAATAAGTGGCGAGTGCATTGTGAATTTTTGTATTTAATGTTACTATTGTGTAGTACCTTTAATTAGAGATATTGACAACATTGAATAAATGACATAGTATGCTATTTATTTTGGAAATTGTGAGAGAAAAATATTTTTCTTGGCTAATATTTTGAATTGTAAATTTTTTGTATTTGTGATCCACTGGCTTGAATTTTTCATAAGGTTCTCTATGAAATAATTCTCTTACTATCGTATTTTCTCTTATTATCATATATTGATATATGTTGTATGATCACTTAAGTGATGAATTTATTATATATACAATTGTATTGTAAATAATATGTTTATGGATAATAAAGAGAAAGTAAATTATTGGGCAAAATTTTATCCTCGAAGTCTTTATTCATAAATAAATGATTGTCACTACAGTAGCTCGTTTATTGAATTAATTAATAGATTTCTTGTTTTAAAATATCTAGTTACTTAAGTTGATTTATTCATTGCCTACCTAAAGGGGGTTTTGTATAAGTTAATTTTAAGTAGCATAGAGAAATTAAGGTGATATGCAGATCAAATCTTTCTGCCTAAAGGTGTTAGATTTATTATGTGATAGATGGGTCTGTTTATTATTTTAATTAGTTTGTAGAATTGACGTACTATATTTTTATTCTCTACCCAAAGGGGAGTCTATTTAATATAGTAGTATTGATTTCCATTTTAATGATTCTGATTACTAATTTTTTAAATATTTAGCTTCCGGCTTATCAGTAATAACCCTGATTGGGAATATTATTGTGATGACAATAATAATATATAAATCATAAGCATAAATTATGATAAAGGATAAATAATATCCTCCTTTTTGGATAAATTGATGATTAATTTTTCATTATAATTAAAATTATGTATTTATACATATTTAAATTATATAATCATTTTGTGCAATGCTTATAAAAGAAATAGTTCCCACATTTTTTGGTACATATAGTAGCCATATATATCCTAAATAGGATGCTTTCAAACTTAGCCCATGAAACTCATTTTGAATTATTTGAGGAATATAAACAAATAGATCGAGTTATATCAATGTATATACCTTAGATCAGTGGGAGCAAGATTATCGATCTCGTTGTTTATATAGATGACATTTTGCTTGCTAGCAATAATGTGAAAAATGAGAACATAGTATTTGACTATATTAAGTATGAGTAAGTTATTTTGATGCACTTGGTTAGTGGAAGTTTATATTTTGTATTGTTGCTATTATAAACATTCTGTGCATTGAGTACGTTATTCACATTTAGTGATTTATCATGCATTTTTTTAAAAAAACTAACTCAAGCTGCTTATTACTCTGTGAATTATGGGTTGCTTTCATTGTTTCATGGGCGAATGAATTTCTTAGAATTGATTTCTCCTACTCATGTAATTTGAGCCTACTTGAGGAAAAATCAATGGACTAACAATAATTTATTGTTGTTTCATTTTAGCCTTGTTTGAACAATGGAATTCCCTAGCTCATTTCGTATTGAGCCTATCATGTAGGGAAATTGATTTCTCTTGCTCTTACAACCTGAGCCTGTTTGAGGAGTGATCAATAAATTTGCAATGTTTCATTGCTATTTTATTTTGTCCTGTTTGGGCAAATATATTCCCCAGCTCCTTATGTATTGAGCCTGCTTTGTAGGGAATTGGTTTCTCCTGCTCATGTTACTTGAGCCTGTTTGAGGAGAAATCGATTTCTCCTGCTCATGTAATTTGAACCTGCTTGGGGAGAAATCGGTGGACTGACAATGACAATAGTGACTAGATCACCTTCATTATCCTATTGTCATAGCTACACTATTACACTTTGGACTCATAATGGTAGTTTCAATCACATTTGTGACCGTTTCTAATCTTGAGTTGCTATTAAAGACTCAATGATTATTGCGATTCGATGTGTGTTGATTCTGCTTGATAGAGTCGGTTTAAGGTGTTGTCTGTTGGATCAATTTTCTTGGACAACGTGCGCACGTTGTATAATATTAATGTTGTCAGTGACGTATAATGAGATGTTGCCCAAGTGGGAGATTGTAAGTATTTCTTTGTGGGCTACCATCTATTATAAGGATATTTTATTAATTTTATTAAATTAATAAAATTGGCTGACTGAAGATCCAATTAGATACATAGGCCCAAATTAAAAGTGATCTAATTAATTGGACTATGTGCACCTATTATTATTATTATTATTATTATTATTATTATTATTATTATAATTAAAGTGTAATCAGGTAGTAAGTGTAGGCCCAATAACTTAGCCCAATCCATGATGGGTGGATTGGCTAGGGTTACAAATTAGGGCTAGGTCCTCTCTCCACCTCACACACACTCTTGAAGGTTGACAATTCTGTCAGTTGCCCCATCGAAGACCGCCTATTGTGAGTGTTGGAGAGAAGGGCTTAGCACACCGGGATTGAGATCAAAGGAAAACAATGATGACAAGGTATGCTATTCGATATTTTTCATTATTTTGGTGTTCTAAATTCATACAAAAGATCATAATTTTCCAACACAAGATAGACGGATCGATCGGACCCGACATAATGTATCTGGCACACTCTTAAATCGGATCCATCTAACAATAATTAAAGAAATCAGTAAGAACAAATTAACTTTAAACTATAACAATAATTAATAATTAATAAACTTTAAACCCTAACAAATTATATAATTACCAATAAATAAACTCTAACAAATAATTAATAATTAATAAACTTTAAACCCTAACAAATAATATATACCCTAACAAATAATGTAAAAACCCTAAATACCATAAAATAAATCCAAATCCTAACAAATAATATAATTACCAACAAATAAACCCTAACAAATTATATAATTACCAATAAATAAATCCTAATACATTATATAATTACAAACAAATAAATACTAACAAATTATATAATATATATATATATATATATATATATATATATATATATATATATATATATATATAACTTATCAATATATATATATATATAATATACAAAATATATTTATATATTTTATTAATATATATATTCTATATATATATATATACAGATATATATATATATATTTTAATATATGAAATACAAGAAATATATAATTTTTATTAATATATATTCTATATATATATACATAATATATATATATATATATATATATTAATATAAAATATATTTTATTTTCTATATATATATTAATAAAAATATACATAACCACAACGCCGGTCGACGGAGGGGAGGACTCATCGGAAAAGGAGATGGCTGCGGCGGGAACAGCGGAGGGAGGGAGGAGGAGAGTGAGTGAATGAGAGGGTGGATGCGAGTGAGTGAATGAGAAGGAGGATGAGAGTGAGAGATTGAGAGGGAGAGAGTGAAGAAAATGAGGAAGAGAACCAGAGGAAGGAGGAAGAAGAGGGAGAAGTCGAAGAGAAAGAGAAGATACCGAGGGCGAATTGAGAAGCGGAATACATTTATTGTCCCTAATTTGTCGTTGTCAACGGCGAGTTAGGAACAGTAAATTCGAATTTGAAAAGTCTGTACCCAATTCGCCCTTGGGGACGGCGAATTGGGCACATAAGCAGCCACGTAGGTTGAGCTGGCCAGTGGGTCCAATTTGCCGTTCCCAACGGCGAATTGGGGGCCATTTTCGTTGACTCCCAATTCGCCGTTGTGGACGGCGAATTGGGATGAAAAAAATTTCTCAATTCGCCATTCCCAACGGCGAATTGGGACGTGAATAATGCGTTTGGTATATATAGATTAAAAAATAAGATTTCAAAAGTGATAATGATAATAATAAGAAATGGAAAAGTGCTATTTTTGGCCAAAAACCTATGCTAATATATAATTTACTCTAAATTAAATGGTCTAACTAGATAATATTTTGGATTATATTGCTATCGAATATAGCATGCAGGACGTGATTACCTAGGAGGTCATGACTGGTGAGTGAACAAAAGAGAGTCTCAGAGAGTTGAAAAGAGATTTTGGCCATGTTTGGATGATAGAATTTGAATGAGGGAATGATAATAAGGTGTTTGAAAAGTTAATATTGCCCAACTTTTTAAATATTAACAATATTTAAATGAAGGATAAAATTATTTAAAAGAAAAGGAAAAATTGACTTTTCATACTCTACCTAATCTCGATTTTTATTTCATTTCTATTCCCTCACCCAGATTTCACAAACCAAACAGGGCCTTAGGGTGCGTTTGGTTACTGAAATGTTTGAGGAATGGGAATGAGAATGCAAATGGGAATGTTGGAGGGAATCAGAATAGTAATGTGAAAGTGATGTGAATTGAATAAAAGTGAGTAAAATAACCATTTTACCCTTATATTACAAGTGAGAATGAAATAAAATTGGATATAAAAGTGAATAAAATAATCATTTTACCCTTATATTACAAGTGAGAATGAAATAAAATTGGGTATAAAAGTAAGGGTAAAAATATAACTTAATTACATTGCAAAAAATAAGGAATGTTTAGTATAAAAAATATTAGAAGGAAGGGTAAATTACACTTTAGTGGCCTGTGGTTTGGCTCAATTTCAATTAAGTGTCATGTGGTTTCATTTTTGTCAATCAAGTACCCTGAGGTTTGTACCGTTAGCAATTTAGTAGCCATTGGTATATTCCGTTAATTTTTTAACGGAAGTGTCCCATGTGCTACGCATGTGACCCCTAAAAAACACTCAAATCTTTTTTCTTTCTCCAATTTTTGGATCTAAACTCAAAATTTAAAATTTATCTTTTAAAATCTAATTTAATCTCACATCCCTCTTTTGATTATTTTCGCTTTAAGAAAAACAGGATCGGCCTCCATTAAAGAAATTCAATCAAGATCGACCACTAAGATTTCTTCCTTCAAACCTGGAAAAAATTCAAAATGCTACCGAAGAAAAAAAGAAACCAATAAATTTATCGAAAAGAATCAATATTCTCCCTCTTATCTCTCTCTTCACCTCTTCCTTCCTCTCTCTTGAAGCATCAGCGCACAACAAAGAACAACTATTAAAGAATATAAGAACAACAAAAAACAATAATAATATTGATATTGATGATAATAACAATAATGGAAAAACAAAAATAATAAACCAGCAACCCTTGACTCCTACTACTACTATAATTCCTCTACCACATTTCTTAATTCTTTTTTATTTTTCCTTTGAAAATATTAAATGCTGCTTTTTAATGTTTCTCTTTATGTCGCATGAAAAAAAATATTTCTCTTTATAATCTCTGTATGTTGATTGCAATTTGGTAAGTTTAGATTAGGTTTTAAGAGATAAGTTTGAAATTGTGACTTTAGATCCAAAAATTGGAGGAGGTGAGAATGATTTAAATGTTTTTTTAGGGATCACATGCAAGGCACATGGGACACTTATGTTAGAAAATTAACGGACTAAATCACAGTGCATTAAGTTGCTAATGGTGTAAATCTCCAGACACTGAACTGACAAAAATGAAACCACAGGACACCTAATTGAAATCGATACAAACCACAGGACACTAAAGTGTAATTTACCCTAGAAGGAATGTGGAATTATATCACACCTTATACAAACCGTCCGTTAGGGATTGAATGTGTGAGAACATGTGATGTGTATGAGTGACTATGTATTAATGTGTGTGTCACACTGTCATGTGAAATTTGGTATTTTTTTCCAGGCCAAATCAGGCCAGTTTGTTTTCAAAATGGGTCTTCAATCTTTTAGCGAGCCCTATATTTTTTGCAAGATGAATTGGCCGTATTGACAACTTCATCTATATTCCAAACGAATTATGAAATCTTATATCCCACAACATTAAAATATTATTTTTAATGTTCTATATCATTAGAAAATTTAATATTAGGCCGTTAAAAATCTAAATTTATTTTTAATATATACTCAAATAAATAATCTTTTTTATAAAAATACAAAAAAAAAGTACTGGATATGAAAATTATTTATATAGTAAAAATTATAAATGTTTTTACTAGTTGTATTTTGATATATAATTTAATTTAATTTAAAATCATAATTTAAAGTAATCATAAATTAAAAATTACATAAATATTTCAATCATCAATATATTATTTCACAAAAAATATCCATATATTATACTAAAATAAATTTATTAAGTGCATTTTCTAGTACACAAACTGTAACTGTCATTTTTTGTTCAGACAATTCTATGTTAGAAATTAAGATCGCAAGGGATCTTAACCTTGGGAGACTTGTCCTTAGGTGACTAGGTGCCTACGTATCCTTGTGGAGGGATCAAAGTCGTCCACGTAGTTCATTGAACGTCCATAGGAGTTGTTAGGCAGGATAGTTACCTGTAGGTGGCCGTGTGCAGCTAGGACGTGTGTAAGGTACTCCGGGCGGGCGAGCCACCCGTTGGAAGTTTCCTTAGGTAGGGAGGGAGCAAAGGTCTCTCTGAGCTACTAGGAGCTTTGCTGATGGAGATCCACAGGATGGAGATGTGAGTGCTGATGGTTGAGCGTGTGAGGGTGGTGAACCAGACTCAAAGGTCAAGGAGATGATGTACAGTATTTGGAGTGTTGAGTCTTACTTTGTGTGTTCGGACCTACTATGTTCTTTGTATCCTCCCTCTTGAGTCCCCCGGGTGAGGGCTTTTATACTAAGCGTGAAGGAGGGCATAGTTGACCCATGTTCCTACTCGTCGTGGGTCAACCCACGACGGTTGAAGGCCTGTCTCTGGTGCGATAGCTTAAGAGGGGAGACGTGGGTACTGACCACATACAGGCGAATGGGTGGTGCCACGTGTCATCGGTGTGTGTTTCTGCTAATGTTCTAGAATGTTAGTGCAACATGTGCCAAGGAAAAATATTCCGTAGTTACACCAACTAATTTTTTTTATAGGAGTACACAAACTATTATTGAGTGCATATGAAGTGTATTTGATGTAACAAATAGAGGAATAAAAATTATAAATGATATAGGAAGCCAATTATTTTTCTCATTTTTTATTAAAAGAAGATTAATTATATATTGCCAACAATTTATTTAGTTATATTTCATCTTAGTATTTATAAAATAATTTTTTAATACAATAATAATTACATATTTTAAAATTTTTTATTAAAATAATAATAACTACGAATATTAATAAAATAACAAGAGAAAATAATAGCCAAATTTGTAGATATTACATTATTATATAATAAATGTTGAGTACTTGATGGATGAGATCTAAGTATTATCCATGTCCTATTTCTAATGTTGGATAGTCTCATGAAATTGGATTTGGATGATCTCATGTACTACCAGCATGTCTAATGAGTTGCCGCTTAGGTGAGTCAATATGCGCATTAGACGATGAGTCGTAGTTGGTTTGTTTAATTTTCTTAACTTTTTTAATCACTTAATTATTTAAAAATATAGCGTTTTTCATATGTGTTTCTATATATTGACACTAGAATTTGAAGAAATGCAATTCTAGTTGTTATTTTATTTAATTCAATACATATATTATTATTTCATTATTTTTATTATTGATTTTGTTTTTTGATGCACTGTTTAATGTTTATGTACTTCTAATGTAATATTAAAGTAATGTGTCATGAACTAGCATAAATTATCAAAAATTTTAAAAAAAATTATAATTTAAAAGTAATACTTCATAAACCTGGAAAGTTAAATAGGTAGGTTATGACTTATAAGTGAGCAAACTCAAATAACCACCTTAGGTCCCGTTTGGTGCGCATGAAAGCACACTTTGCAAATGGAAAGACATGATTTTCTAGATAAAAAAATGTGTTTGGTATCAAATTTATAGCACAATAATTTATTTTACATTATAATCCACTTTACATCAAATGAAGTAAAATAGATTACATCTAAAATGCTATGTAAAATTTGTTTATTTAGGTAATTGAAAATTTTTGACAAAATTGTCCTTCCCATTTTTTACAATCACCCACCCCCACCATCACCTCCCATCACCACCACCACCCACCAACACTACCCCAACCACTGGCCACCACCACTACCACCCCCACACACTACCATCCACTGACCACTACCACCGCACCCACCACCACCACCACCACTATCACCTGAAATTCTATTTAAAGAATGAGCTAGGGGCAAGCCATACGAGACTAGAATACAAAAAAAAAATTACAAATTAAAGGTAAATTAAATATTTAGTCCTTGAAAGATGTACGTTATGTTCTTGGCATTAATTATTTAGCTTTCTACTACTTCTCTATTTACAAACACCATTATAATGCACATTTTTTTCTTCTCTACTTTCATTTCTTGGCATTTTTTCCATTTTGGACTCCAGAAGCTTGAGGCCAAAAGAAAAATTTTGGGTGCTAATTTTTTTTTTTAAAATTTTTGTGACGGATTATAAACATATTAGAGATAAAAAGGATAGGGATGGAATAAATCCATCTCTAATTTTCATCTCTGAAAAAAATTATATAACAAAAAAAGGGAAATTATAGATGAAACAGACACAAAATAAACACAGAATAGCCATGGGTTGTATTTCATCTATAATTTCCGTCTCTGATTTGCATTTTTCTTGTAGTGCTCTTATTAATCAAAATATATAATTCAAGATATGGTCATAAAGATGAAACTGAATGCTATTAAGATAATTTTACTTTTGAGTCATGGAAGAGATTAGTACCATTGCTTATGAACACCTGTCTTGTAAACTGAGTGGCATGTAAGAAAAAGAGAATTAGCTTTGGTGCCTTTGATTTCATCATAGAGCCTTTGTCCACTTTTGACTTATAACATTGAACTTTTTTTCTTCACATAGATAAATAAACCATAATTCTCTTTTGTCCCATCGTATAGATTTTGTTTTTAAAAGAAGAAAGGTACAAACATTTCACTATTGCACCTTTTTTTCTTTCTCTAAATTCATTTCTTGGCATCTTCTACATTTTGGATTTTAGGAGCTTGAGGCCTATACTTGTACCTCTTAACAACGATGAGATAGATAAAGAACTTGATCAAGCTCACCAAAAAAGGAACAAGTAAAAGAGGATTATATTGTTACTATTAATATTAATCCCAACCAACCATTCTCCAATGTTAGTAATACAATGGTAATTGTGTGTATTAATGTAAAGTTTGATCAATGAGATTCTTGTATGTGGTGATTGGTAAAGTATGGATGAGGAGGATAAAGTTATAGAAATGACATTGTATGAAGTTGACAATCACACATTGGTTGGGGAGACAATTAATTTGTGAGCACCGGATACTTCTATTAGTAACGTATCTCTCTTATATTTTTTTGATCAGTATCGGAATTCATGGTAATTTGATAAAGGATCTGACTTTGTTTGTTGGATTTTTCTGCTGTGGTTTAACTTTATTGAGATATTGTTTTGGCCATTCGTTAGTTATGTTTAGGCGATGAAGTTCACGCTTTACTCTAGAGTGATTTTAGAGACGAATAAAATCCGTGTCGAATTTGCCTCTGTACGGTATATGTGATTTTTTGACATAATAGAGACGGTCCATTATTTGTCTATTTCAAGTCCGAAACACGCGCCAATTTCTTTTCCTCGCGCCAAAAGAAAAAATTTGGGCGCTATTTTTTTTTTTGTGACGGATTATACACATATTAGAGATGAAAAGGATAGAGATGGAATAAATCAATCTCTAATTTCTGTCTCTGGTTAAAAAAAATTATATAACAAAAAAAGGGAATTTAGAGATGAAATAGTCACAAAACAAACACAGAATAACCACTGATTATACTTCATCTATAATTTTTGTCGCTGATTTGCATTTTCCTTGTAGTACTCTTATGAATCAAAATATATAATTCAAGATATGGTCATAAACATGAAATTAAATTCTGCTAAGATAATTTTCTTTTGAGTCATGGAAGAGATTAGTATTATTGCTTAAGAACACCTATCTTGTATACTGAGTGGCATGTAAGAAAAAGAGAATTAGCTTTAATGCCTTTGATTTCATCATCGATCCTTTGTCCACTTTTGACTTATAATATTACACGTTTTTTCTTCATATTAATAAATAAACCACTGATAATACCCATATTTACCTTTGTATCTTTTGGCATTTGACAAGCTGTTGTTGAGTTTAAAGAGTCATTATGCATGGTTTAGTGTTACTCAAGGGAACTTAGGGACTTAAATCACAATCCAACTAATTCCATGGTTTTATTGAATAAATTGCGATAATTCTCTAGTTTTATTAATGTTTGAACCTCACAATTATTTTTGATTGATTTGTAGGTCAACTAGGTTGAGGAATAGAAAGGATTCAAGTGTTAGAGGTCGGTTAAGAAGCTGGAAAGTGAAGCCGAGGGCGAAAATTGAAGCTAGAACGAAGCTGCAAAAATGTTGGTTCCTACTACTGAGCTGCACGCTGCCAGGGTGCAATACTTGCAACCTGCCAGTGTGCAAATCCGGCTGAAAAATGAAAATGCACAGTTTCATTAAAGCTGCACCCTGCCAGCATGCAGACCTGAAGCAAAGTCAGAAACACGATTTTCTTTAGCTAATTCGATTTTGGCCAAGTTTTTCAGCATTTTTATCATATGGGGAGCATCTTAGGAAGAAATATTCTAAAGCTACACCCACTTAACCTAATTGGGAGACCATTACACACATTCTAACACATTCATCACTCACAAATACACACTCACTTTCTCTCTTCAATGTGTTTTCTCCACAACTCAGCCACCACTTCCATTTCTCTTCATCTTCTTCATTCTCCACCACAACCCACTACACAAACCAGCAACTTCCATCATTATCCATGGCTAAGCAAGGGTTGGAGGAGCTTGGTGGAGCATTCTTCATTCCCATGAGTAGCTAAATCATCCATGACTTGGAGGAGATTTCTTGAGCTTGAGCTATGGCTTAAACTAGGGAGTTTTACTTGTTTCCCTTCTACTTCTCTCTATGGATTCATTATTTTCTTGTTGATTTTGATGAATTTGTAATAGTTTGGTTTATGGTTATAAACCTAACCTTGGGTGTAGTTGGATACTAAAGAGTTTTGTATAGACTTATGTTTGCATTTTGTATTTCCATATTTTTATTGCAACTAATTGGATTCGGTAGAATTTAGTTATGGCTATAATTTGTAATGATTTTTCTCTAATGACAAAGGTTTTTGTTGAGTTGAGCTCTTGTCTATGCTAATCTCTATATCTGCTTCATTGAGGTGTTCAATTAGGTTGTGTTACTTGTCCGGTTGGTTAGTTGCATTATCTAATTTATTCACCTAAGTTTAGTGGTGACTAGACTAAATTAGAAAATAATTCCTCACTAAAACTCCATATCTTTTGATAGCTAGGATAGTTTCAAGAAATTATCCAACAAGGCATATTCACTCCATTTGCATCACATCAAATTACTTTAGCTTATAAAATTTTGAAAATCCCAAAAAGTGTTAGTTCTAGTTTCATTTAGTTGCATTTAATTCCATTTAGTTTCATTGCACACTAAGTGTTTGATAAAATTCCTCCAATACATCCCTTTTTGTGTTAATTTGTGCATAGTTGTCTAAAGAATTCATAGGCTCCACGAGAGAGAATCGACCTAGGTTGTGCCACTAGCTGCACTATCTAGCATTAATTTGATTGGTGCCAGCCTCGCGACAATGTCGCGTCATCAACCACAATTCTCTTTTGTCCCATCATAGAGATTTTTTTTCTTTTTTTATAGAACAAGGTAAAAACATTTTACTAATTTATATATAATATTGGACCTTTTTTCTTCTCTACATTCATTTCTTCGCATCTTTTGCATTTTGGATTTCAGGTGCTTGAGGCCTATACTTGTACCTCTTAACAACGATGAGATAGATAAGGAAGTTGATGAAGCTCACCAAAGTAAGGAACAAGTAAAAGATGTTGAGATTGTTACTATTAATATTATTCCCAACCAACTATTCTCCACTGTTAGTAATATAATGGTAATTGTGTGTACTAATGTAAAGTTTGATCATTGAGATTCATGTATGTGGTGATTGGTGAAGTATGAATGTGGAGGATAGAGTTATAGAAATGACATTGTATGAGTTTGACAATCACACATTGATTGGGGAGACAGTTAATTTGTCAGCATTGCTTACTTCTATTAGTAACGTATCTCTCTTATATTTTTTAGATCAATACCTGAATTCATGGTAATTTGATAAAGGATCCGACTCTATTTGTTGGATTTTTCTTCTGTGGTTTAACTCTTATTAGATATGCTTTTGGCCATTCAGTAGTTATGTTTAAGCGAGATGAAGTTTCACGCTTTACTCTAGAGTGATTTAAGAGACGGAAAAAATCCGTCTCGAATCTGTCTCTGTTTTTCACAAAACGAAGCCGTTATCTTATATAATGGTAGAGGAGATTTTTTAGCATATTAGAGATGGCCTATTTTGTTTCTTTTTCGTCTCCAAAAAACGCGCCAATTCCTATTCTTCACTCCCGCCAAAAGAAAAAATTTGGGCGCTAATTTTTTTTATTTTAGTGACGGATTATAGACATATTAGAGATGGAATAAATTCATCTCCAACTTCCATCTATGATAAATAAAAAATATAGAACAAAAAAGGGAATTTCGAGATGAAACAGTCAAAAAAATAAACACATAATAGCCACAGATTGTATTTCATCTATAATTTCCGTCTCTGATTTGCATTTTTCTTGTAGTGCTCTTATTAATCAAAATATATAATTCAAGATATGGTCATAAAGATGAAACTAAATTCTGCTAAGATAATTTTTCTTTTGAGTCATGAAAGAAATTAGTACCATTGCTTATGAACACCTGTCTTGTAAACTGAATGGCATGTAAGAAAAAGTGAATTATCTTTGGTGCCTTTGATTTCATCATAGAGCCTCTGTCCACTTTTGACTTATAATATTGCACTTTTTTCTTCACATAGATAAAATAAACCACAATACTCTTTTGTCCCATCATATAGTTTTTTTTTTCTTTTTTTAAAGAAGAAAGGTACAAACATTTCACTAATTTATATATATAAATTGCACATTTTTTTATTCTCTACATTCATTTCTTCCCATCTTCTGCATTTTGGATTTTAGAAGCATGAGGCCTAAACTTGTACCTCTTAACAACGATGAGATAGATAAAGAAGTTGATCAAGCTCACCAAAGAAAGGAACAAGTTATAGAGGTTGAGATTCTTGTATGTGTTGATTGGTGAAGCATGAATGAGGAGGACAGAGTTATAGAAATGAAATTGTATAAAGTTGACAAGCACACATTGATTGAGGAGACGGTTAATTTGTGAGCACTGCTTACTTCTATTAGTAACATATCTCTGTTATATTTTTCTAATCAGTAACCGAATTCATGGTAATTTGATAAAATATCTGACTCTTTTTTGGATTTTTCTGCTATGGTTTAACTTTTTTGAGATATGCTTTTGGCCATTCAATAGTTATGTTTATAAGGCGATGAAGTTTCACGCTTTATTCTAGAGTGATTTTAGAGATGGATAAAATCCGTGTCGAATCGGTCTTTGTTATTCACAAAACGATGTTGTTACCTTATATAATGGTACAGGAGATTTTGTAACATATTAGAGACGGCCTATTCTATGTCTCTTTCGTCTCCAAAACACGCGCCAATTTCTTTTCCTCACTTGTGCTAAAAGGAAAAATTTCGGCGCTAATTTTTTTTGTGACGAATTGTAGACATATTAGAGATGAAAACGATATAGATGCAATAAATCCATCTGTAATTTCCGTCTCTGGTAAATAAAAATTATATAAAAAAAGGGAATTTAGAGATGAAACAGTAAAAAAACTAACATAGAATAGCCACGGATTGTGTTTCATCTATAATTTCCGTCTCTAATTTGCATTTTTTTTGTAGTGCTCTTATTAATCAAAATATATAATTCAATATATAGTCATAAAGGTGAAACTAAATTCTGCTAAGATAATTTTTCTTTTGATTCATGGAAGAGAACTGAGTGGCATCTAAGAAAAAGAGAATTAGCTTTGGTGCCTTTGATTTCATCATAGAGCCTTTGTCCACTTTTGACTTATAATATTGCACTTTCTTTCGTCACATAGATAAATAAACCACAATTCCCTTTTGTCCCATCATATAGTTTCTTATTTTAAAGAAGAAAGGTACAAACATTTCACTAATTTATATATAATATTGCAACTTTTTTCTTCTGTACATTCATTTCTTGGCATCTTCTGCATTTTAGATTTTAGGTGCTTGAGGCCTATACTTGTACCTCTTAACAATGATGAGATAGATAAAGAAGTTGATCAAGCTCACCAAAGAAAGCAACTAGCAAAAGTGGTTGAGATTGTTACTATTAATATTATTCCCAACCAACCATTCACCACTGTTAGTAATACAAAGGTAATTATGTGTACTAATGTAAAGTTTGATAATTGAGATTCATGTATGTGGTGATTAGACCTGATGACGGGCCTTAAAGCCCGCCGGCCCGTCAAAATGCTAATATGAGCCCGAGCCTGAAAGCCCGTTTTTTTAAAAGCCCGCAAAAATATGGGCCGGACTCGGGGGGATCGGGCTTTTTTTAAAGCCCGGCCCGAAAGCCCAGTAATAATTAGGACGATAGAGTCATAGAAATGACATTGTATGAAGTTGACAACCAAACATTGATTGGAGAGACAGTTAATTTGTGAGCATTGCTTAGTTCTACTAGTAACGTATCTCTCTTATATTTTTAAGACCAGTACCGGAATTCATGGTAATTTGATAAAGGATCCAATTCTGTTTGTTGGATTTTTCTTCTATGGTTTAACTTTTCTGAGATATTCTTTTGGCCATTTGTTAATTATGTTTAGGCGATGAAGTTTCACGCTTTACTCTAGAGTGATCTTAGAGACTGATAAAATCCACGTTGAATCCGTCTCTGTTTTTCACAAAACGATGCCGTTATCTTATATAACGGTAGAGGAGATTTTGTAACATATTAGAGACGGCCCATTCTGTGTTTATTTCATCTCCAAAATACGCGCCAATTTCTATTCCTCACTCGCTCCAAAGGAAAAAATTTGGGCGCAATATTTTTTTATTTTTGTGATGGATTATAGACATATTAGAGATGAAAATGATAGAGATGGAATAAATCCTTCTCTAATTTCTGCCTCTAATAAATAAAACTTATATAATAAAAAAAGAGAATTTAGAGATGAAACTGTCCCCAAATAAACACAAAATATTGACGGATTGTATTTCATCTATAATTCCAGTCCATGACTTGCATTTTTCTTGTAGTGCTCTTATTAATCAAAATATATAATTCAAGATATGGTCATAAAGATGAAACTAAATTCTGCTAAGATAATTTTTCTTTTGAGTCATGAAAGAAATTAGTACCATTGCTTATGAACACCTGTCTTTTAAATTGAGTGGCATGTAAGAAAAAGTGAATTAGCTTTGGTGCCTTTGATTTCATCATAGAGCCTCTATCCACTTTTGATTTATAATATTGCACGTTTTTTTTCTTCACATAGATAAATAAACCACAATTCTTTTTTGTCCCATCATATAGAATTTTTTTTTTCTTTTTTTAAATTCTTTTAAAGAAGAAAGGTACAAACATTTGACTAATTTATATATAATATTGCACCTATTTTCTTCTCTATATTCATTTCTTGGCATGTTTTGCAATTTGGATTTCAAGAGCTTGAAGCCTATACCTGTACCTCCTAACAACAATGAGAGAGATAAAGAAGTTGATCAAGCTCACCAAAGAGAGGAACAAGTAAAAAAGCGGTTCAGATTGTTACTATTAATATTATTTCCAACCAACCATTTTCCACTCTTAGTAATACAATGGTAATTGTGTGTACTAATGTAAAGTTTTATCATTGTGATTCTTGTATGTGGTGATTGGGGAAGTATGAATGAGGAGGACGTAGTTATAGAAATGACATTGTATAAAGTTTACAATCATACTTTGATCGGGGAGACAGTTAATTTGTGAGCGCTGGTTACTTCTATTAGTAACATATCTTTGTTATATTTTTCTGATCAGTACCATAATTCATTTTAATTTGATAAAGGATCCAACTCTATTTGTTGAATTTTTCTGCTCTGTTTAACTTTGCTGAGATATTCTTTTGGCCATTCGTTAGTTATGTTTAGGCGATGAAGTTTCCTGCTTTACTCTAGAGTTATTTTAGAGACGGATTGTAATACCCGAGAAATTTTTCGAAGTTTAAAATAAAATAAAAGGGAAAGAAGAGAAGTAGAAAATAATTTTTAGGATTTAATTCAGGACCTAAGAAATTGGAAACCTGAATTTAATAAGGAAAGGGATTAAATTGGAAATATTTTTCAGCCTTACTTATTTAATATTTTTATTATATATTAGAAAATAAAAAAAATAAAAAGAAAGAGAAAAGAAGTAGGATATTAAACCAAAAATATGTTTTAATTATATTTATTAAATTATTAATTATTAGTTATTTTATTATTTAATTATTTTTATTTTATATATATATATATATTATTTTTAATTAATTTTTGGGGGGTGCCGTGGGTTCCTATTAGAAGAAAAGAACGGAAAGAAGAATTAAAAAGAATGGATAGGAAAAGAGAGAGGCGGACGAGAGGAAGAAAGAGAAAGAAAACGTGAAGGGAGAGAGAGAGGGAGCAACGCATGACGGGGAAGAAGAAGTGGTAATAAGGAGGAGGAATCTCGCTGGAATTTTGTTGGAGGAGAGCTAGTCGACGCCGGAAAAGCTCACTGGAGCTCGACTACAACATCTTCCACACCTCCCACCAATCGAATCAAAGTCTGGTAACCCCAATTTCAATCGAAACCATCAATTTCTCCATTTTTAGGGATTTCTTCGATTCACCTTCGTTTGAGTTGTTTCGAGGGTAGATTGAGACCTAGAAAGTGTTTTTAAACACTTAGTTGGGGTAAGAATCGAGACTATATCCTTGGGTTTGACCGAATTCGAATTTGGAAGGATTTAGGGTTGAAATTCTAAATATTCATAAATTGGGGAAATTATTGATAATTAGGATTGAGCTTGGATTTGAGTAAATAGGCTTGGATTGGAATTATTGAAATTATATTGTTCAAATATTAGCTGAACAAGACCCGTGGAGAGCTGGCCCGATGTTACTAAGGTTGAACCTTGACGTTAACGTGCCGTGTCCCTGCTCGCACTACAAGAAAATTGACTTTCAGTGACGACTTTTAGTGGCAACTCAAAAAAGTCGTCACTGAAAGTCAACCTTCAGTGGTTGTTGTAGAAAATACTATGCATCATGTCCCACCTTGGAATCCGTCCATGCACCAATTTTTAAAAATATAAGGTTGCCAGCGACCGGCAGTGGAGGTCCGGCGGTTGGCGACAGAAGTCTTCACCGACCGTTGGAGTTCCGGCAATTGCTTTCAGTGGCGACTAAAACTCACCACCCAAAATGTCTATTCGCCAACAAAAGTGGTTTTGGTGGCGACTAAAGGTCGCCACAGAAGGTTTTCAGTGGCGACAAAAAAAATTCGCCACTAAAGGTCTTTTTAGTGGCGACAAAAAAAATTCGCCACTAAAGGTCTTTTTAGTGGCGACAAAAAGTCGTCACAAAAAACTCCAACTTTTATTGCTATTTTAGTGATGAAAATTAACCTTCTTTGGTGGCGACTTTTGTCGTCACTAAAAGTACTTTAGTGGCGACTTCCAAAGTCGTCACTAAAGGGCTTCAGTTGCGAGACATTCAGTGACGACATAATAGTCACCACTGAAGGGTTTCAGTGGCGACTTTTGGACTTTCAGTGACGACAAAAGTCGCCACCAAAACCCTCATTTGTTGTAGTGTCAGATTGCCTAAATACACTTTAAGGGTGATGTTGATGGCTCAAAACCTCTTCTTTTCAATCTTAAACACTCTAGAATAATTCTAAGTATGCTATCAACCATCAAGAATTATTTTAGGTACTTTCTTGTTTCTCAAGGATGGAAACTTGCGGAACAATAAAGTCCAAATTTTAAAATGGCAATTTAATTCCTTCGTAATTATTAGGAAACCTTAATTAGGATAATTTAGAAGCATATCGAGGTTTAGTAACTCAAATCCAAGGCTCCAAAATCAATTCAAGGTGAGCGATAGTTATACGAAACCAAGTGTGTAGCACTTGAGACTCTCATGGAAGAGAGGGAAGACGGATAAGACCAAGAACTCGGTTCTTGACGATGTTTAGGTGCATTTTTAGGCACGAGCATACCATACGTATATGAGTTGCATATAGTTAAGATTGTTAACCACGTGAATGCAATTGTTAGGAAACCACGATTCGTCCGGAGCGGGATTTACTCCAAGACAAACACAAGGAAGCCGTCCAGGTGAGGGGTTTCCCATCCTTGCCCTATATGGTTGATTGAGGATGTGGATATGTGGTTTGCCTACTTGCCTATTTGTAAAAATTATTTAGTGGTTAATATGCTATTGTTGTTCCTAAATTGCATTATATGAAAGTACTTGTATATGTGTGTTTGATTACAGGCAAAGAGGTACTGGAGGGTATCCATATGATGACATGAGATACACCGAACAGTACAAGCAAGGGGGTAAGTTATTGATTGAGTCCAAGGTTTGGTTTACCTTATTAATTAGAAACTCAGTAAAGAAATCGTAAAGAATTTGTTTGTAAACGTCGACGTTTTATGGTAATCGAACTTAGGAAAGACCTTAGAGCTAGGTTATGATCTAATCAAGGGTTTGGGTATTAAATAAGGATTAAAAAGATCTCATAATTGATTAGTGAGTCATAGGGAGGTTCACACTACCTAGGTAAAGTCAATTTAGGATAGTAATGGGTAGATACAGTTAGAATTCCAGCTGAAAGCTCGGGAGGAGAAACAAGTTAGATAAAGTCGCCCATGGAGGTCATTGCTCTAGCTTGTTTTAGGGCCAGTTGATTTTAATTGCCCATGGAGGCCATTGCCCTAACCTGACACTAGGGTCAGTTAAAGATTAAACGAAATTGCCCGTTGAGGCCATTGCCCTAGCCTGGCACTAGGGTCAGTAAAAGATTAAAAGAAATTGTCCGTTGAGGCCATTGCCCTAGCTTGGCACTAGGGTCAGTTAAAGATTAAAAGATTTGCCCTTTGAGGTCATTGTCCATTGTGAGATACATGGACCAGTTGAGTGATTTATAGCTTTCAGATGACATGTTAAAAGGGATTGCTTGTTTATGAGAAGCATGATAGAAGAGCATGATACGTAGGTTTATCTTTGACTTTATGTTATATTAATATTGCCTGATCGTAATATAACATTTGATAAATTGGATTTTCATGCGCATATGATTGTGGGTGTTTCCCTTTCCCCAGCTGTAGTGGTACCCGCCGCTACGCCGAGGATGGGAAGCTTCTCACTGAGTCTGTTTGACTCACTCCCTCTGCTTCAATGTTTCAGATACAGGTATCGGGCAAGCATCGACGTCCGGACAGTGATACGGACATCAGACCAACCCTAACGCACTTGTTCGCGTGGGTGGATATTTTGTTACATTTTGATTATGTTGTACATATTCTAAGTTGTAGATATTGTGTATATATATTTACAGCTTTTGATGTACGTCCACTCTAGAATTGTCGGCTTCACATGTACTTAAAGACATGGTCCAGTTTGGGGGAAAAATTAAGATATATGTATGAGCATATAAACTACTGCATGTGAATAGGATAGATCGTATGTATTGAGACTTACGATCAATATGATATATATATATATATATATATATATATATATATATATATATATATATATATATATTACGTGTGATTGCTACATGTGAATAGGATAGATCATACGTATTGAGACGTACGGTCAATATGATATGAATATTTATATTATGAGTGTTGAGATATATCTATATATTGGGCTGAAACAGTATTGAGCGAACCATGGATTGCAGGTTAATTAGGCCACCAGTAAGGTGTGACCACTATTATGTTGTATATATTGATTGTATAGCAGGGTAGTTATAGTTATGTTTACAGGGTAAGGCTTACGGGTTCAAAGGTAAAAATCTATTCCCGTGCCGGTCACGTAATCCCGATTTAGGGTCGTGACACGGATAAAATTCGTGTCGAATTTGTCTTTGTTTTTCATAAAACGATGTCGTTACGTTATATAACGATAGAGGAGATTTTGTAACATATTCGACAGGGCCCAATCTGTTTCTATTTTGTCTCTAAAACACATGCCAATTTCTTTACCTCCCTCGCGCCAAAAAAAGGGATTATAGATATATTAGAGACGAAAAGGATAGAGATGGAATAAATCCAACTCCAATTTCCGTCTCTGATAGATAAATATTATATAACAAAACAAGGGAATTCAGAGATGAAACCGTCACAAAATAAAAACAGAATAGTCACGTATTGTATTTCATCTATAATTTCCGGCAATGATTTGCATTTTTCTGGTAGAGCTCTTATTAATCAAAATATATAATTCAAGATATAGTCATAAAGATGAAAATAAATTCTGCTAAAATAATTTTTTCTTTCGAGTCATGGAAGAGATTAGTACCATTGCTTATGAACACCTATCTTGTAAACTGAGTGGCATCTAAGAAAAAGAGGATTAGCTTTGGTGCCTTTGATTCCATCTTAGAGCCTCTGTCCACTTTTGACTTATAATATTGCACTTTTTTTCTTCACATAGATAAGTAAACCACAATTCTCTTTTGTCCCATCATATAGATTTTTATTTTCTTTTTTAAAGAAGAACGTGCAAACATTTCACTAATTTATATATAATATTGAACCTTTTTTCTTCTCTACATTCATTTTTTGGCATCTTCTGCATTTTGGATTTCTGGAGCTTGAGTCTTGTACTTGTACATCTTAACAACGATGAGATAGATAAAAAAGTTGATCAAGCTCACCAAAGAAAGGAACAAGTAAAAGAGGTTAAGATTGTTAATATTAAAATTATTCCGAACAACCATTCTCCACTGTTAGTAATACAATGGTAATTGTGTGTATTAATGTAAAGTTTGATCATTGAGATTCTTGTAAGTGGTAATTGGTGAAGTATGAATGAGGAGTACATGTTAGAATAATAAAGATTATTCATCAGGATCAAAGGCTGAATCTAAAACACTCATACAATTAGTTTAATTAATATCATGCGTACCTCATAATGTCATAGCTTGATTGGACATGATCAATTGTTCACGTGGAGGCCGGTCTTCCTCTCCTTATCTTTTTCATGTGACTGCCCTAATGGGGAGGCTAGGTCAAAAATTAGATAGGAGAGGGGACTCAGCCCTTGTATTTATAGAGGGTTGACAATTACCCACCCATCATAGGTAGTCAGCCCGATAGCCCTACACTTATCACATTACATCATTATTGGGCTTAAGGCCCAATCTACAAGGTGAGACCAAAACTAAATTCACATTAATTGATAGGTATCATGATCATAATTGGGCTATACATCCAACCAGTATTTTAAATAAAACAAAATACCAATTAATTAAGCCCAATATAAAATAATTTTCCAACATTCTCCCACTTGGGCGTCATTAATTGGGTTTTAAATAATTTCAAAAATAGCTTTGAAAACGACTCTCTGGTTGAATAAACTAACGTGGCCACTAACATAGCCCAATAAAATCACCTCAACATGATCAATATTCCAATAAGATGGTAGCTCGGAACTAAGGACGAGGATGCACTATAAGATCGAGCATTTCACCCTTAATTACACAAACTATTTCTCTTATCAATCAATCACAATGATGCAATAGTGTAGATGCACATTCATGCATATATAATATGTGATTCCTTTTATGCATGTGTGCAAGAGTCCTCATCATATTTCCCCAGAAATATGACATCTTCTCAAGAAGATTTTCAAATTATTTCTTATGAAATAATTCTCATCTCCATGAGGAGACACATGTTTCTTTATGAAACACCACACATGTTTCTGTAAGAAACACAAATTTTTACATGAAAACTGCATTCGCCATAAGGCCATTTTATAATTCATTTTTCATGATTAGTCACTTTCTCAAGGAAAGCTATATTCAATAAAAATGTCACCTTTATTACAAAGGTCATCTCTATAAAGAGATACATGTTTAGCACCACTTTCACCAAGAAAGTCACCTTCATTTTCAAAAGTAATCTCTATTAAGAGATACATATTTAATAACACTTTCACCAAGAAAGCCACTTTTATTTTCAACCTCGAGGTAAGGATAAAATAAACAAAATATAGCAATAGCCAAAATATTAATTCATCCATAATAATCAAAACCAAAATGTTCACATGTAAGAACAAATAAAATTCATGGTCTTTAAAAACAAAATGGGAAAGAAACATTGAACAGAAAAAGTCCTCTCATGCTCCCACTAATCAATTAGATCAAAGAAAATGAGAACATCCATGTCCTCTTACATGTTTCTTTAACATAATAAGTTTGAGTCCTTTGATACGTGGGTCTGCAATTATAAACTTTTTATCAATCTGCTCAACTAATATATCACCATTCACCATCTCTCATTACGTCTTGCATGAGAGAGATATTTAACATTAATTGACAACTCCCACGCATCAATCACATCATAAGAATACAAACAAACCTTAAGTTTCAAATTTCTTAAATGATTGATCCTAAATCATCAAATGAAAATAGGTCACAACAACCCTATAATTTCAAGAATATTCACCTTTCATATCATAACTCTGATTATTATAGAATTTACAATCTTTTGTAATCTCATTATCATCAAACTATTGAATATAAACTATATAGTGCATACTGAAACAATTCAGTCATAAATCCTATGACATAAAAAATACGAAATATAATTTATATTCACTATTAATTTTTGAGTAAATTATCTATAAACAACCTGATAAATGGCCAACTCTATTTCATGACAATTTGATCTTACATTATCAATATTGTCTATACAACCAAATATATGTTTCAAATAATACACAATATAATATATATACAGCTCCAGTTGCTCTACCACTGAGCTGTGGAGACTAGCTACAGCTCCCACAATTTACAATACTAAAGTCTATGAGCTTCCTTATACAAATTCTCATCTATATACACATATAATCATTATTATGATTATAAATCTGTCAAATATGCTTTACAAAATTAAGCAAGCACCAGACACATATGCTTCAGTATAAGCAAATAAAAAAAAATTTAAGATTTATTAAAACAAGCAATAGTTAATAAAATAAAATTTTAGTTTCCAAATAATTATATGAGGAATTGCTATAATTCAACATCAATTAAAATGTCATAACTTTTTACATTATGATCATATACATGCCAGCCACATAAGGCAAACAATTTGGAAACTGATTCTTTTATAAACAATAATATTGCACTCAATATTTAGCAATGCATCTCATATTAACTTTAGATCATTCTATAATTTAATATAGAGTTCTAACGGATAGTTATACATCAAACTATCCAAAATAAATATAGTTCAAGCTTAAGGCAAACAATTTGTAAACTTTGACAAATACTAGTGATAATAATCACCAAAACAGAAATCAATACTATATTAGATAGACTCCCCTGTGGGTAGAGAATAAGAAATACAGTACGTCAATCCCACAAGCCAATTAAAATGATAAACAGATTCATTACAAAACAAATCTAACACCTGTAGGCAGAAATATTTAATCTATATATCACCCTAATTGCTCCATGCTACCTAGAAATAACTCATACAGTACCCCCTGCGGGTAGTTAATGAATAAATCAATCTAGATAACAAGATACATCCCATGCAAGAAACTCTACTAGTTCAATAAATGAGTCACTGCGGTGACAATCATTTACTTACTAATAAAGATCTCCGAGATAAAAATTTGTCAAAGAATTTGTTTTCTCTGTGTCATACTTAACTTAAAATTGAAAATTTTATTACTTGTAATAAACCTTTACACACAAGAAAATTCATCACTTAAGTGACTCACGAAAATATATGACAATAACAGAAATAATTCATGTAGCACCTTATACTAAATTTACATTAGAGAATTGTACACAATTTTATATTATAAAATATCAACAAATAAACACGATTTGCTTCTACAATTCTCAAATAAATAACATGCAATATCATTTTAGTCAATGATATTAATTTTTCTTTTAAAAGTGTCATTTAATATAAAACTAAACTGCAAAATTCACAGTACACTTGCCACTTGTTAATATTAAAATAAAACAGCAAAATTCACAAAGTTTTTGCCACATGCTATTATACAAGATTTTTTTTATATTCTATTGCACAAGAATTTTTAAACTCACAATATTTTGCCACATGCCCAAAACACATGTTCCTCCCATGTGGCTATTCACAGAAATAGTATTAACTATTTCTAACAATGCATTATGAAATTATGATAATTTCAATAAAGTCTTCACAATAAAATTTAATCATAAATTTATCGTGCGTTAAGGTAATAAAGAAATAAATAGAATCGAAGAAAATATATTTTGAAAATAAAAAAATACGAGACAAATTAATTAATAAGACGAGCAATAATAAAGTAACATTAGATATCCCAAAAGTATAATTATAAACGCCCCTATAGGTGGAGAATATAACATATACTATTTAGATTTCTAATAACAAGCAAATTAATTCAAAATGGATTTCAAAATTCAATGTCTGCGGACAGAAGAACTTTAATCCAAACAACAAATTAATTGCTCAATAATATCAAAATTAATTTAGAAAATTACCCCCTGTAGGTGAGCATTGTTCCCAAAGTAATTTTGATGCCAAGATAATTATCTCCAATGAATATTTAATTTAACAAAGAAATTATTAATTTCAATAGGTAGGCCACCGAGGTGACAAACTAACCATCTCATTAATAAATTCTTCAAGGAGATTACGTTGCCCTGTATTAATCTTGTGTTTTGTGTGTTCTTCTTGAGCACAAACAAAATATCATGGTAGTCACATACCAAACTTCATTTTATCCAACTGAGGAGGACCATTTCGAAGATGACTATTTTAGTTTTGATTTCGTCCTCAATCCGAAAACCCTTAGCATATCTAACATTTTTTTTCCTCAAATTCATTTTGGACAATAAACTTTACTAACCATTTTCTATTTCATAGCAAGACTTTAATTCTATATGGCAAGTCCATATCATTATTAGCAAGAACAATCGTGCTCCCACTGATTTTAAGGTATATATACTGACCTACTTGATTTTCATCCATTTTAATAATTAAATTAAAAGGGGGAAAAACTTTTAGACAACATCCAAATTAACTTTCAGCTTAGTCACCAATCACCAGTTAGTATTTCAAAATGAATTTCATCTTTCTAATGATTGAGACATACTGATTAGGTAAACATGGCTAATTCTTTAATAAATTAGCCAAAAGCATTCTATCTATATTAATTATTTATTTAATTTTGAACCCAAAAATATGTGCCATAAAAGATAATTGTCTTCTTTTGTCAATTCTATTTTAACTCCCACACTTTGCACATGCAAGGTGGTGAATTAATTATAATCAATCTCAATTTATATAAACCATCACATTTAGCTATTTACATTGCCAACAACTCAATAATCATAAAATAATTCATTTTAAAAACAATAAGCTAAAAATAAATAGCAATAGAGGTTAACAAATTGGGTAAAATTAAGAAACTGACATCTACGACGTATAATCACAAGATCCCCTTTTGTAGATGAATAATGTGACATACAATTAAAATTTTTAAATAACAAGCAATTAATTCTAAATGGATTTCAAAAATTCAGTACCTATAGGCAACAGAATTTTAATCCATAGAACAAATTAAATGCTCCAAGACGCCCAAAAATGTTCTATATAATTATTTCAGTGGTGAGTGATGTATATAAAAAAATTTGGGTACCAAGAATAATATTCCAATTTAATCGAACAAAAGCAAATAATTCACTAGGTAATTCATTCTAGTAATGACAATCAACCCTGTGACTATACATAAGCTTTCAAACATGTAAATTGTATTGCCCAATTTAATTTTCTTCAACTTACATTGAATCTCTCTTTAAATAATTAAAACTTTAAATAATTATTTTAATTTCCTTTAATTGCAAATTATTTATGTGAGAGATAAGAAACATCAAACTCACAAAGAGAGTGTCATGCATAGAAAATCATATTTTAACGTAAAATAAATTTCGTATGCTTTGTAATCAGAATCATCACCAATGCTTTTTATCACATAAGACCACAATCTCATATATATATATATATATCATCATTAAGATAAGCAACGTATTGAAGAACTAAATTAATTTTATCTTTTGCATATTTTTTCTTAAAGAAAAACGCAGCAACGTTGCATTTTTATTTTTTGATTAAACACAATAAGAAGCAATATGTTTATATATATTCTTCCCAATACTGTACAGAAAACACAAAGTATTTGTGATAACTCCAAATTGAATTTGTTAACTCAATTTTGACGCAATACAAGCTAAGAAAGCATCAATTTTAAACCCCAACACACACATACATACATACATACATATATATATATAAATTCAGTCCTAAAGATGAAAATGCAGACGCAACACCATATATTGATATATATAAAACTGAATCTCGGTTTAAAGTGAATCAATATAAAATGAATATATAATTCTTCTTCCCTTCTAGCCTAAAACGCTGTGCCATAACAAGGGTATTATACTTTTATTGATTTTCAAGTATGAATCAAACTTCACACACATATTAAAAAAAACAAATTCACAATCTTCAACACATAGATAAAATTTTAATCGCATCACGCACAAATTAGAAAAATGAATTCATCGTGAAAAGTAAATCGCGGAATACATCTATATTAAACTCAATCACCGAGAGAAACAAAAAATTGCAAAATAAATCATCATATGGGTTCTAAATTCAATCGCCTAACCTGGCTCGGATACCACATGTTAGAATAATAAAGATTATTCATTAGGATCAAAGGCTGAATCTAAAACACCCATACAATTAGTTTAATCAATATCATGCGTACCTCATAATGTCATAGCTTGATTGGACGTGATCAATTGGTCACGTGGAGGCCGGTCTTCCTCTCCTTATCTTTTTCATGTGACTGCCCTAATGGGGAGGCTAGGTCAAAAATTAGATAGGAGAGGGGACTCAACCCTTGTATTTATAGAGGGTTGACAATTACCCACCCATCATAGGTAGTCAGCCCGATAGCCCTACACTTATCATATTACATCATTATTGGGCTTAAGGCCCAATCTACAAGGTGAGACCAAAACCAAATTCACATTAATTGACAGGTATCATGATCATAATTGGGCTATACATCCAACCAGTATTTTAAATAAAACAAAATACCAATTAATTAAGCACAATATAAAATAATTTTCCAACAGTACAAAGTTATAAAAATGACATTGTTTGAAGTTGACAATCACACATTGATTGGGGAGACAATTAAGTTGTGAGCACTGCTTACTTGTATTAGTAACGTATCTCTTATTTTTTTTTATTAGTACCGGAATTCATGGTAATTTGAAAAAGGATCCGACTCTGTCTGTTCGAATTTTCTGCTATTGTTTAACTTTGGTGAGACATGCTTTTCGCCATTATTTAGTTATGTTTAGACGATTAACTTTCACGGTTTACTCTAGAGTGATTCTAGAGACGGAGAAAATCCGTGTTGAATCTATCTTTTTTTTTTCACAAAACAATGCCGTTACCTTATATAACGGTAGAGGAGACTTTGTAACATACTAGAGACGGCCCATTCTGTGGCTACTTCGTCTCCAAAACACGCGTCAATTTCTTTTCGTTCCTCCGCCAAATGAAAAGTTTTGGGTGCTAATTTTTTTTTTAAAATTTTTTGTGACGAATTATAGACATATTAGAGATGAAAAGGATAGACTTGGAATAAATCCATCTCTAATTTCCGTCTCTGATAAATAAAAATTATATAACCAAAAAACGGAATTTAGAGATGTAACAATCACAAAATAAACACAGAATAGACACAGATTGTATTTCACCTATAATTTCCATCTCTGATTTGAATATTTCTCGTAGTGCTCTTATTAATTAAAATATATAATTCAAGATATGGTCAAAAAGATGAAACTAAATTCTGCTAAGATAATTTTCCATTTGAGTTATGAACGAGATTAGTACCATTGGTAATGAACCCCTGTCTTTTAAACTGAGTGGCATGTAAGAAAAATTGAATTAGCTTTGATGCCTTTGATTTCATCATAGAGCCTCTGTCCACTTTTGAATTATAATATTGCACTTTTTTCTTCACATAGATAAATAAACCACAATTCTATTTTGTCCCATGATATAGAATTTTTTTTTCTTTTTTTAAAGAAGAAAGGTCCAAAAATTTCACTAATTTATATATAATATTGCACCTTTTTTCTTCATTTCATTAATTTCTTGCCATCTTCTGCATTTTGAATTTCTGGAGCTTGAGGCCTATACTTGTACCTCTTAACAACAATGAGATAGATAAAGAATTTGATCAAGCTATCCAATGAAAGGAACAAGTAAAAGAGGTTCAAATTGTAACTATTAATATTATTCCCAACCAACCATTCTCCACTGTTAGTAATACAACGGTAAATGTGTGTATTAATGTATTGTTTAATAATTGAGATTCTTGTATGTGGTGATTGGTGAAGTATGAATGAGGCGGATAAAGTTAAAGAAATGACATTGTATGAAGTTGACAATCACACAGTGATTGAGGAGACAGTTAATTTGTGAGCTCCTTACTTATATTAGTAATGTATCTCTCTTATATTTTTTCAATAAGTACTTAAATTCATGGTAATTTTATAAAGGATCCGACTCTATTTGTTGGATTTTTCTGCTATGGTTTAACTTTGATGAGATATGCTTTTGGCCATTCGTATCACGACCCCCGTTTAGAGGACCGTGACCGGCACAGACACAGGGAATACCCCTCTGCCTGTAAGCCTTATCACCTAATTGACAGAATATCTATTATTGAAAATACATTCACATGTAGTATAATACCATGGCTACACTGAAATGGTGGCCTATCCTAGGCAAGCAAATCCACGGCCAATGCCGCTTCAGGATATAGATATAGGAAAACACACATAATATATATAACCTGTGTACTGGCTACACATCCGAAGATGCTGCCTATCCTATTCACATGCAACAGCTATATATATATATATATATATTTTTTTTTTGAAAACAAATTTACCCTGTATCGCAGTATAATTAATCCTGATCTTTAAGTTGTGTGAAGCTGACAGTTATAGATTTAGTAATACAATCTAATTGGGTACGTCTACCCTTTACTTTATGATACAATAATAAAGTAAATTACATTACAATTACATTTTATTCACCCACATGAACAAGTTGTGGGTCTTGGAAAGTATTGCTCAACCCTCGTTCCACCGAGAGTTTAAAACTCCCAACATAGTTACGCAAGCTTCAACTCTTGGGAAACAAGAAGGTATCTAAATTAATTCTTGAGGCTTGATAACATATTTAATTTAGAATTATTCTGGGGTGTTTAAGATTGAAAAGATGAAGTTTAAAACTCCCAACATCACCCTTAAAGTGTATTTGGACAACCCGAGTAGGGACCCGGTACGTTAACGTCGAGGTTCAACCTTAGTAACCTCAGCCAACTCCTCACGGGTCTTGTTCAGCTAATATTTTCAAAATATAATTTCAATAGGACCAATCCAAGCCTATTTACTCAAATCCAAGGTCAATTCCTAAGCTATCAACAATTTCCCCAATTTGGAAATAATTATAATTTCAATAATATCAATCCAAGCCTATTTACTCAAATCCAAGCTCAATCCTAATTATCAACAATTTTTTCCCAATTTGGAAATAATTATAATTCCAATAATATCAATCCAAGCCTATTTACTCAAACCCAAGCTCAATCCTAATTATCAACAATTTTCCCCAATTTGAAAATAATTATAATTTCAACCCCAAATCCTTCCAAATTCGAATTTGGGCAAATCCGAGAATATAATCTTGATTCCTACCCCAACTAAGTGTTCAAGAACACTTTCTAGGTCTCAATCAATCCTCGAAACAACTCAATCGAAGAAATCTCTAAAAATGGAGAAATTGAGGGTTTCGAATGAAATTGGGGTTATCAACCTTGATTCAATTGGTGGGAGGTGTGGAAGATATTGGAGTCGAGCTCCGGTGGTCGTGGCCGGCGTCGGACGACTCTCTCCGGCGAGTTCCCCTTCTCCTTCTCCCTTCTTCCGTGATCCTCTCTCTCTCTCTCACGGACTCTCTCTCTCTCTTTCACTCATCCCGTGGCTCTCTCCCTCTTCATTCTTTCTTTTCCTTTTAATTCTTCTCTTTCTTTCTTTCTCTTTCTTTTTCCTTTTTATCTCTTTTTCTATTCCTTAATGAAAATCCACGGCTCCTCTCTCCAAATAAAATAAATAAATAATAATTAAATAATAAATAAATATTATTAAAATAATTGAATATTATTAAAACTAAATTAATTAATATTTAAATAAATAATAACAAATTTGTATTTTTTTTATTTAATCCCTTTCCCTATTTAATTCAGGTTTCCAATTTCTTAGGTCCTGAATTGATTTCCAAAAATTATTTTCTACTTCGAAAAATTTTCTCGGGTATTACAATCTTTGAAAAAAAAATTCCTTTCTGGTTTGTTTTAACTTTGTTTAAGGTTTTAATTCCTAGCCCCGGTATAAATCATTCTTAAATCCTCGAAATTTTAAATAAATAATTCTTTAATCCTTGAAATTTTCTGGGGTATTACAATTTGTTAGTTGTGTTTAGGCGATGAAGTTTCACGCTTTACTCTATAATGATTTTAGAGACAGATAAAATCCGTGTCGAATCTGTCTTAGTTTTTCACAAAATAATTCTGTTACTTTATAAAACAGTAGAGGAGATTTTGTAACAAATTAGATGCCCATTCCATTTCTATTTTTTCTTTAAAACATGGGACAATTTCTTTTCCTCCCTCGCGCCAAAAGGATAGAGATGAAATTAATCCTTCTCTAATTTGTCTATGATAAATAAAAATTATATAACAAAAAAAGGGAATTTAGAGATGAAACAGTCACAAAATAAACACATAATAGATTAGTACCATTTTTATCGCAGTGCTCCTATAAATCAAAATATATAATTCAAGATATGGTCATAAAGATGAAACTAAATTCTGCCAAGATAAATTTTCTTTTAAGCCAAAGAAGAGATTAGTACCATTGCTTATGAACTCTTGTCTTGTAAACTGAGTGGCATGTAAGAAAAAGAGAATTAGTTTTGGTGCCTTTGATTTTATCATAGAGCCTCTGTCCACTTTTGACTTATAATATTGCACTTTTTTTCTTCACATAAATAAATTAACCGCAATTCTCTTTTGTCCCATCATATAGAATTTTTTTTTCTTTTTTTAAAGAAGAAAGGTACAAACATGTCACTAATTTATATATAATATTGCACCTTCTTTCTACTCTATATTTATTTCTTGGCATCTTCTTAGATTTCAGGAGCTTGAGGCCTATATTTGTACCTCCTAACAACGATGAGATTGATAAAGAAGTTAATCAAGCTCACCAAAGAAAGGACCAAGTAAAAGAGGTTCAGAATGTTACTATTAATATTATATCCAACCGACTGTTCTCCACTGTTAGTAATATAATGGTAATTCTGTGTATTAATGTAAAGTATGATCATTGAGATTCTTGTATGTGGTGATTGGTAAAGTATGAATGGGGAGGATAGAGTTATAGAAATGACATTCTATGAAGTTGACAATCACACATTAATTGGGGAGACAGTTAATTTGTGAGCACTGGTTACTTCTATTAGTAACGTATCTCTCTTATATTTTTTTGCTCAGTGTCAGAATTCATGGTAATTTGAAAAAGGAACGAGTCTGTTTGTTGGATTTTTCTGCTATGGTTTAACTTTGCTAAGATATGCTTTTGGCCATTCGTTAGTTATGTTTAGGCGATTAACTTTCACGCTTTATTCTAGAGTGATTTTAGAGACGCAAAAATTCGTGTCGAATATGTCTCTGTTTTTTAGAAAACGATGCCGTTACATTATATAACGGTAGAGGAGATTTTGTAATATATTAGAGACGGCCCATTCTATGTCTATTTCGTCTCCAAACACGCGCCAATTTTTCCTCCCTCTTGCCAAAAGAAAAAAATTTGGGATTTATTTTTTTTTTGTTTTTGTGATGGATTATAGACATATTAGAGATTAAAAGGATAGAGATGGAATAAATCCATCTCTAATTTTTGCCAATGATAAACAAAAATTATATAACAAAAAAAGGAATTTAGAGATGAAATAGTCACAAAATAAGCACAGAATAGCCTCGGATTGTATTTCATCTATAATATTGGACTTTTTTTTCTTCACATAAATAAATAAACCACAATTATCTTTTGTCCGAACATATAGATTTTTTTTTTTCTTTTTTCAAAGAAGAAAGGTACACAGATTGCACTAACTTATATATAATATTGAACCTTTTTGTTCTTTACATTCATTTATTGGAATCTTCTGCATTTTCGATTTTAGGAGCTTGAGGCCTATACTTGTACCTCTTAACAACGATGTGATAGATAAACAATTTCATCAAGCTCACCAAGGAAAGGAACAGGTAAAAGAGGTTCAGATTGCTACTATTAATATTATTGCCAACCAAACATTCTCCACTGTTAGGAACACAATGGCAATTGTGTGTATTAATGTAAAGTTTGATCAATGAGATTCTTGTATGTGGCGATTGGTAAAGTATGAATGAGGAGGACAGAATTATAGAAATGACATTGTATGAAGTTGACAATCACACATTGATTGGGGAGACAGTTAGTGTGGAAGCATTGCTTACTTCTATTAGTAACGTATCTCTCTTATATTTTTCTGATCAGTACCAGAATTCATGGTAATTTGATAATGGATCCGACTTTGTTTGTCGATTTTTTCTGCTATGGTTTAACTTTGCTGAGATATGCTTTTGGCCATTTGTTAGTTATGTTTAGGCAATGAAGTTTCACGCTTTACTCTAGAGTGATTTAAGAGACAGATAAAATTTGTGTTGAATCTGTCTCTGTTTTCCAAAAAAAAAACGACGCCGTTACCTTATATAACGGTAGAGGAGACTTTGTAACATATTAGAGACGACCCATTCTATGGCTATTTCGTCTTCAAAACACTCGCCAATTTCTTTTCCTACCTCCTCCAAATGAAAAAAATTGGTGGCAAATTTTTTTATTTTGTTTTTGTGACAGATTATAGACATATTAGAGATGAAAAGGATAGACATGGAATAAATCCATCTCTAATTTAAATCTCTGATAAATGAAAATTAAGTAACAAAAAATGGAATTTAGAGATGAAACAGTCACAAAATAAACACAGAATAGCCACAGATTGTATTTAATTTATATTTTTTTTCTTTGATTTGTATATTTCTTGTAGTGCTCTAATTAATCAAAATATATAATTTAAGATATGGTCATAAAGATGAAATTGAATTCTGCGATGATATTTTTTCTTTTGAGTCATGGAAGAGATTAGTACCATTGCTTATGAAGACCTCTCTTGTAAACTGAGTGGAATGTAAGAAAAAGAGAATTAGCTTTGGTGCCTTTGATTTCATCAAAGAGACTCTGTCCACTTTTGACTTATAATATTGCATTTTTTTCTTCACATACATAAATAAACCACAATTCTCATTTCTCCCAACATATAGGTTTTTTTTTTTCCTTTTTTAAAAAAGAAAGGTACAAACATTTCACTAACTTATATATAATATTGCATCATTTTTCTTCTTTACATTCATTTATTGCCATCTTCTGCATTTTGAATTTCAGGAGCTTGAGGCCTATATTTGTACCTCTTAACAACGATGAGATAGATAAAGAAGTTGATCAAGCTCACCAAGGAAAGCAATAAGTAAAAGAGGTTCAGATTGTTACTATTAATATTATTGCCAACCAATCATTCTCCACCGTTAGTAATACAATGGTAATTGTGTGTATTAATGTAAAGTTTAATCAATGAGATTCTTGTATGTGGTGATTGGTGAAGTATGAATGAGGAGGACAGTTATAAAAATGACATTGTATGAAGTTGACAATCACACATCGATTGGGGAGATAGTTAGTGCGGAAGCATTGCTTACTTCTATTAGTAACGTATCTCTCTTATATTTTTCTGATCATTACCGGAATTCATGGTAATTTGATAATGGATCTGACTCTGTTGGTTTTTTTTGCTACGGTTTAACTTTGTTGAGATACGCTTTTGGCCATTCGTTAGTTATGTTTAGGCAATGAAGTTTCACGCTTTACTCTAGAGTGATTTTAGTGACGGATAAAATCCGTGTTGACTCTGTCTCTTTTTTTCACAAAACGATGCCGTTACCTTATATAATGGCAGAGGAGACTTTGTAACATATTAGGGACGGCCCATTCTGTGGCTATTTGGTCTCCAAAACACGCGCCAATTTCTTTTCCTTTCTCCGCCAAATGAAAAAATTTGTGTGCTTATGTTTTTTTCTTTTTATGATGGATTATTGATATAATAGAGATGAAAAGGATAGACATGGAATAAATCCATCTCTAATTTCTGTCTCTGGTAAATAAAAATCATATAACAAAAAAAGGGAATTTAGAGATGAATAAGTCACAAAATAAACACAGAATAGCCACGGATTATATTTCATGTATAATTTCCATTTCTGATTTGCATTTTTCTTGTACTGCGCTTGTTAATCAAAATATATAATTCAAGATATGTTTATAAAGATGAAACTAAATTCTGCTAAGATGAATCACAGAATAGCCACGAATTGTACCTATGCTTATGAACACCTGTCTTGTAAACTAAGTGGCTTGTTACAAAAAGAGAATTAGCTTTGGTGCTTTTGATTTCATCATAGAGCCTCTGTCCTCTTTTGACTTATAATAATGTACTTTTTTTCTTCACATAGATAAATAAACCACAATTCTCTTTTGTCCTATCGTATAGATTTTTTTTCTTTTTTTAAAAAAGAAAGGTACAAACATTTCACTATTAATATATAATATTGCACCATTTTTCTTCCCTACATTCATTTCTGGGCATCTTCTGGATCTTGGATTTCAGGAGCTTGAGGCCTATAGTTGTATCTCTTAACAACGATGAGATAGATAAAGAAGTTGATCAAGCTTACAAAAGAAAGGAACAAATAAAAGAGGTTCAGATTGTTACTATTAAGATTATTCCCAATCAACCATTCTCCACATTTAGTTATACAATGGTAATTGTGTGTATTAATGTAAAGTTTCATCATTGAGATTCTTGTATGTGGTGATTGGTGAAGTATGAATGAAGAGGACATAGTTATTGAAATGACTTTGTATGAAGTTGACAATCACACATGGATTGGGGAGACAGTTAATTTATGAGCACTGCATACTTCTATTAGTACCGTATCTATCTTATATTTTTCTGATCTGTATCGGAATTCATGGTAATTTAAAAAAGGATCCGTCTCTTATTGTTGGATTTTTCTACTATGGATTGACTTTGCTGAGATATGCTTTTGGCCATTCGTTAGTTATGTTCAGGCGATGAAGTTTCACGCTTTACTCTAGAGTGATTTTAGAGACGGATAAAATCCGAGTCGAATCTATCTCTATTTTTCAAAAAACTATGCCGATACCTTATATAACGTTAGAGGAGATTTTGTAACATATTAGAGACGGCCCATTCTGTGTCTATTTCATCTCCAAAACACAAGCAAATTTCTTTTCCTCCCTGGCGCCAAAAGAAAAAAATTTGGGCTCTATTTTTTTTGTGACGGATTATAGCCATATTAGATATGGAAAGGATAATTTCCATCTCTGATAAAAAAAAATTATATAACAAAAAAAAGGGAATTTAGAGATGAAACGGTCTCTAAATAAACACATAATAACCACGGATTGTATTTCATCTATAATTTTTGTCTTTGATTTGCATTTTTCTTGTTGTGCTGTACTTAATCAAAATATATAATTCAAGATATATTCATAAAGATGAAACTAAATTCTGCTAAGATAATTTTTCTTTTGAGTAATGGAAGAGATTAGTACCATTACTTATGAACACCTGTCTTGTAATCCGAGTGGCATGAAAGAAAACGTGAATTAGCTTTGGCGCATTTGATTTCATCATAGAGCCTATGTCCACTTTTGACTTATAATATTCCACTTTTTTTCTACACATAGATAAATAAACCACAATTCTCTTTTGTCCCATCACATTGATTTTTTTTTCTTTATTTAAAGATGAAAGGTATAAACATTTCACTAATTTATATATAATATTGCACCTTTTTTTCTTCGATACATTCATTCCTTCGCATGTTCTGCATCTTGGATTTCAGAAGCTTGAGGCCTATACTTGTACCTCTTAACAATGACGAGATAGAAAAAGAAGTTAACCAAGCTCACCAAAGAAAGGAACAAGTAAAAGAGGTTCAGATTGTTACTATTAATATTATTCCGAACCAACCATTCTCCACTATCAGTAATACAACGATAACTGTGTGTATTATTGTAAAGTTTGATTAATGATATTTTGTATGTGGTGATTGGTGAAGTATGAATGAGGAGGACAAAGTTATAGAAATGACCTTGTATGAAGTTGACATTCACAAATTGATTGGGGACACAGTTAACTTTTGAGAACTGCTTACTTCTATTAGTAACATATCTCTCTGATATTTTTCTGATCAGTACCGAAATTCATGGTAATTCGATAAAGGATCTGACTCTATTTGTTGGATTTTTCTGCTATGGTTTAACTTTGCTGAGATATGCTTTTGGCCATTCGTTAGTTATGCTTAGGCGATGAAGTTCCACGCTTTACTCTAAAGTGATTTTAGAGACGGATAAAATTCGTGTCGAATTTGTCTCTGTTTTTCACAAAACAATGTCGTTCCCTTGTATAACGGAAGAAGAGATTTTGTAACATATAAGAGACGGCCCATTCTGAGAATATTTCATCTTCAAAACACGCGCCAATTTCTTTTCCTCCCTCGCGCCAAAATAAAAATTTGGGCGATATTTTTTTTGTGACGGATTATAGACAAATTACAGATGAAAAGGTTAGAGATGGAATAAATCCATCTCTAATTTCCGTCTATGTTAAATAAAAATTATATAACAAAAAAAGGAATTTAGATTTCCGGACCTTGAGGCCTATACTTGCACCTCCTAACAACAATGTGATGGATTAAGAAGTTGATCAAGCTCACCAAAGAAAGGATCAAGTAAAAGAGATTCAGATTGTTACTTTTAATATTATTCCCAACCAACCAATCTCCACTGTTAGTAATAAAATGGTAATTGTGTGTATTAATGTAAAGTTTGATCAATGAGATTCTTGTATGTGGTGATTGGTGAATTATGTATGAGGAGGACAGAGTTATAGATATGACATTGTTTGAGTCGACATTCACATATTGATTGGGGAGACAGTTAATTTTTGAGCACTGCTTACTTCGATTAGTAACGTATCTCTGTTATATTTTTCTGATCAGTACCGGAATTCATGGTAATTTGATAAAGGATCCGTCTCTGTTTGTTGGATTTTACTGCTATGGTTTAACTTTGCTGAGATATGCTTTTGGCCATTCGTTAGTTATGTTAAGGCGATGAAGTTTCACGCTCTACTCTAGAGTGATTTTAGATATTGGCAAAATCTGTGTCGAATTTGTCTCTGTTTTTCAGAAAACAATGCCGTTACCTTATGAAATGGTAGAGGAGATTTTGTAACATATTAGAGATGGCCATTTTGTGTCTATTTCGTCTCTAAAATATGCGCCAATTTCTATTACTCACTCGCTCCAAAAGAAAAAATTTGGGCGCTAATTATTTTTTTAAATTTTTGTGACGGATTATAGCCATATTAGAGATGAAAAGAATAGAGAAGGGATAAATCCATCTCTGATTTCCGTCTCCGATAAATAAAAATTATATAAGAAAAAAGGGAATTTCGAAATGAAACAGGCACAAAATAAACACAGCCTAGCCACGGATTGCATTTCATCTAAAATTTCCGTCTCTGATTTGCATTTTTCTTGTAGTGCTCTTATGAACGCTTGTCTTGTAAACTAAGTGGCATGTAAGAAAAACTGAAATAGCTTTGGTGCCTTTGATTTCATCATAGAGCATCTGTCCACTTTTGACTTATAATATTGCACTTTTTTCATCACATAGATAAATAAGCCACAATTCTATTTTGTCCCGTCATATATATATATATATATATATATATATATATATATATATATATATATATATATATATATATATATATATATATATATTTCTATTTATAAAGAAGAAAGGTACAAATATTTCACTAATTTATATATAATATTGCACCTTTTTTTCTTCTCTAGATTCATTTCTTCGCATCTTCTGCATTTTGGATTTCAGGTGCTTGAGGCCTATACTTGTACCTTTTAACAACGATGAGATAGATTAAGAAGTTGATCAAGCTCCCCAAAGAAAGCAACAAGTAAAAGAGGTTGAGATTGTTACTATTAATATTATTCCCAACGAACCATTCTCCACTGTTAGTAATACAATGGTAATTGTGTGTATTAATGTAAAGTTTGATCATTGAGATTCTTGTATGTGTTGATTGGTGAAGTATGAATGAGGAGGACATAGTTATAGAAATGACATTGTATGAAGTTGACAATCGCACAATGATTGGGAAGACAGTTAATTTGTCAGCATTGCTTACTTCTATTAGTAACGTATCTCTCTTATATTTTTCGGGTAAGTACCAGAATTCATGGTAATTTGATAAAGGATCCGACTCTGTTTGTTGGATTTTCTGCTCTAGTTTAACTTTGCTGAGACATGCTTTTGGCCATTCGTTAGTTATGTTTAGGCGATGAAGTTTCACGCTTTACTCTAGAGTGATTTTAGAAACGGATAAAATATGTGTCAAATCTGTCTCTGTTTTTCACAAAATGATGTCGTTACCTTATATAACGGTAGAGGAGATTTTGTAAAATATTAGAGACAACCTATTATGTGTCTATTTCGTCTCCAAAACACGCGCCAAAAGCAAAAATTTGGGCGCTATTTTTTGTGTGATGGATTATTGACATATTAGAGATGGCATAAATCCATCTCTAATTTATGTCTCTAATAAATAAAAATTATATAACAAAAAAAGGGAATTTAGAGATGAAACGGTCACAAAATAAACATAGAATAGCCACGGATTGTATTTCATATATAATTGCCATCTCTGATTTGCATTTTTCTTGTAGTGCTCTTACTAATCAAAATATATAATTCAAAATATGGTCATAAAGATGAAACTAAAATCTGCTAAGATAATTTTTTCTTTTGAATCAAGGAAGAGATTATTACCATTGCTTATGAACACTTGTCTTGTAAAGTGAGTGGCATGTAAGTGAAAGAGAATTAGCTTTGGTGGCTATGATTTCATCAGAGAGCATCTGTCCACTTTTGACTTATAGTATTGCACTTTTTTTCTTCACATTGATAAATAAACTACAATTCTCTTTTGTCCCATCATATAGATTTTTTTTTTCTTTTTCTAAAGAAGAAAGCTACAAACATTTCACTAATTTATATGTAATATATCTCCTTTTTTCTTCTCTACATTCATTTGTTGGCATCTTCTGCATTTTGGATTTCAGAAGCTAGAGGCCTATACTTGTACCTCCTAACAAGGATGAGATAGATCAAGAAGTTGATCAAGCTCACCAAAGAAAGGAACAAGTAAAAGAGGTTCAGATTGTTACTTTTAATATTATTCCCAACCAACCAATCTCCACTGTTAGTAATACAATTGTAATTGTGTGTATTAATGTAAAGTTTGATCAATGAGATTCTTGTATGTGGTGATTGGTGAAGTATGAATGAGGAGGGTAGAGTTATAGAAATGACATTGTATGAAGACGACATTCACACATTGATTAGGGAGACAGCTAATTTTTGAGCACTGCTTACTTCGATTAATAACGTATCTCTCTTATATTTTTCTTATCAGTACCGGTATTCATAGTAATTTGATAAAGGATCCGTCTCTGTTTGTTGGATTTTTCTGCTCTGGTTTAACTTTGCTGAGATATGCTTTTGGCCATTTGTTAGTTATGTTAAGGCGATGAAGTTTCACGCCTTACTCTAGAGTGATTTTAGAGATTGGCAAAATCTGGGTCGAATATGTCTCTATTTTTCAAAAAACGATGCCGTTACCTTATATAACGGTAGAGGGGATTTCATAACATATTAGAGACGGTCCATTCTGTGTCTATTTCGTCTCTAAAATATGCGCCAATTTTTATTCCTCACTCGCTCCAAAAGAAAAAAATTTGGGCGCTAACTTTTTTTTAAAATTTTTGTGACGGATTATAGCCATAATAGAGATGAAAAGGATAGAAATGGGATAAATCCATCTCTGATTTCCGTCTCCGATAAATAAAAATTATATAAGAAAAAAAGGGAATTTCGAAATTAAACAGGCACAAAATAAACACAGACTAGCCACGGATTGTATTTCATCTATAATTTCCGTCTCTGATTTGCATTTTTCTTGTAGTGCTCTTATGAACACTTGTCTTTTAAACTGAGTGGCATGTAAGAAAAAGTGAAATAGCTTTGGTGCCTTTGATTTCATCATAGAGCATTTGTCCACTTTTGACTTATAATATTGCACTTTTTTCATCACATAGATAAATAAACCACAATTCTATTTTGTCCCGTCATATATATATATATATATATATATTTTCTCTTTATAAAGAAGAAAGGTACAAACATTTCACTAATTTATATATAATATTGCACCTTTTTTTCTTCTCTAGATTCATTTCTTCGCATCTTCTGCATTTTGGATTTCAGGTGCTTGAGGCCTATACTTGTACCTCTTAACAACGATGAGATAGGTAAAGAAGTTGATCAAGCTCCCCAAAGAAAGCAACTAGTAAAAGAGGTTGAGATTGTTACTATTATTATTATTCCCAACGAACTATTCTCCACTGTTAGTAATACAATGGTAATTGTGTGTATTAATGTAAAGTTTGATCATTGAGATTCTTGAATGTGTTGATTGGTTAAGTATGAATGAGGAGGTCAGAGTTATAGAAATAACATTGTATAAAGTTGACAATCACACATTGATTAGGGAGACAGTTAATTTGTGAGCATGGCTTACTTCTATTAGTAACTGTAACTGTCGTTTTTGGCTCAGAGAATTGTAATTTGTAATTAGGACCGCAAGGGGTCTTAACCTTGGGGGACTTGTCCTTGGCTGATGCACCCAGGTGCCTGCGTACCCTTCGGGAGGGATCAAAGTCCACGTAGTTCATCATGCTGATGTATATAAGAGCCGTTAGGCAAGGTGGTTACCTGTATTGGGCCGCCTGCGGCTAAGACGTGCCTAAGGTACTCCGGGCGGGTAAGCCGCTCTTAGGAGGTTGCCTTAGTGGGAGAGAGCTCAGGTCTCTGTGGGCTGCTGAAAGCCCCATAAATGGTGAACTCTGAGATGGAGGTGAGCTTGCCGAGGGCTGGTCCGGGTAGGGTCCACGGCGGAGCTCGTAGTGTGTAGAGGGGTTGCGTGAGGTATCTGAGGATGCTCAAGTTACCGAGAGTATGTGTGAGATGTCGTAGATTAGGTGTTGTAATCCTTCAGGTATCGTCTCTATCTAGTCCTTCAGGTTGCATGACTATTCCCCCGAGTGAGGGTCTATTTACACTTGGTGTGGGGAGGTTGTGCTCGACCCACAATCTCGTGGGACGTACCACGAGGCTTGTGGTGTTCCCACATCCGGTTAAGGGGATGCTCCGTGAGATGACATGGGTAAGGGCCACGTAACTGGTAGATGAGCGGTGCCACGTGTCTTTAGCGAGTGCTTAAGCTTGGCTTCTAGAAGGTCAGTGCCATGTGTCCCAAGGTGGAATATTCTGTAGTTACATAAGTCCCCCAAGTCTACGGGTGTCGCGCGCCCGTGGACTTAAGTTCTCTTGTCTGTAAGATACTTAGGAACTTTTGGCTGCCTTTACTTGTGGGAGAGCTCGTCCGCTTAGAGTCACGGCTATGGGAGCTGATCGTCCCATTCACGAAGTGGGCTCCCTCGTATCGTTCCGTGGAAAAGAAGACGCTTTGGAGAGGACACGTGTCCCGTTTCGAATGGCTGGATGCTTGACTTCCCCAGCAAGTTTTTGAGCTGTTCCTGCAGGAAGTACGCGACTTACCGAGGTGGAGTCATCATTGCTCAGAGGGGCATTTCCCAAAATGCCCTTTGTGGGCTAGTGGGAGAAATCCAAAGGTCAGGGGCTGTTTGGTCATTTTGAAAGGCTCTCCTCTGGCTATGTTCGTCCGTGGTCAGTGGCTGATGGTGGATTTCTTGTTGAGGGTTGTTTGTTGAAGGAGTGGGCTTTGTTGCAGGTGCCACGCGTCAGAACTTGAACGGGTGCCACTGGCATTTGGGTGTTTTACCGCCGTTTCCCCTTCATTAAATGCAAGTTCGTTTTCGAGGGTAGCCATCATTAGTCTGGGCAAAGAGTTTTTCGAAAAGACCTTCAGGTGTCTCCAGGTGACTCTTGGATTTCTGAGGGTTTTTCAGTCTTTGCATCTCCGTTGCCTCGGCTATGCATCTCATCCGCCCCTTCTTTCCACGGGTGCGGTTGAAGTGAGCAGTTGTAGTTGGGCTTGATTGTAGATGATAATAGGTTTTATCCGTTGTGGGATACGAGGGAGTCGATGTTTTTGAATCATCGCGCCTCTAGGTACCCTATAAATGTCCAACGTTTGAAAGTTTGTGACTTTACATTTGCATTCACCTTTCTCCGTTGCCTTTGTTTCCCCTGCCTTTGCTTTGTTCTTTCTGATTCTTGCTTCTGTCGAGCTTTTGCAATGGCTGGTGGCGGTGACGATTATAGCTTCTACCCCTTTGACTTCACTAATTTGGAGGATCTTCCTTCATCTTCCCCTCCTCCTCCTCCTTTGAGCCGTACTCGCGACATCGGTCGGAGTAGGGGGAAGAGGAACGGTCAACAGGGCTTTTCTCTGGAGGTAGCCGCCGACGTCCCTGCTATGGTACCTGCCGCTGGCGAGCGGGAAGGACGGTTACTTGTGCCTCCGTCTTCCGAGAGGGAGCGCCGTTAGGAGGTTCTTCCGAGGGAGAAGAGGAAGAAAGACAGGAAAGCTGGCGCAAGTGGTCCCCGAGAGGGGGAAAGGAGAGGAGCCTCTGTGACGGAGTTGTCCAAAGATAGAGAGGGGGATCCGAAGAAGCAGCCTTCTGGAGTGGAGCTGCGGTTCTCTTCACAGGCGACACGGCGGAGTACTGACCGAGGAGATGTGCCGATGGAGGCTCCGGTGGGAGATATTGTTCCTGCCTTTGTTCCTACCTCTGTTCCCACGTCCGTTCCCGTTCGTCAATCACCCATGAGGGTGATACTATCTACTCGTCCTCCCGTCCTTGGCCCTGTTGAGCGGGTTGATCAGCCTGCCGCTAAGAGGGCCAGGGTGGTCGTTGAGGTGTCTGTTGGAGACTCTCCTACGCCTTAGACTACGGCGGGCGAACCTGCGGCTGAGGAAGTCGCAGAGTCTAGTGATGCGGCCGTGGAGGGCAGAGCCCTCTCAGATAGAGGGAATGTAGTGGCGTGTCAAGCGGCTGCCACGAGAGATCTTGTTCTGAGGTCGAGCGTCGGCCCTTCTGAACCCCTTGGGCCACCGGAGGGGGATTGTCTTTTGAGCTGGTGGCGTTGGGCAGGCGCTTCCTCGTGGAGATGCGGGAGAGGGAGGCCAGGGGGCTGGACACTTATCCCCTGAATCTCGTTGTCCGAGGCTTCGGCCGGGTGGCTGAGGCGTTGGCTGACTTCCACCAGACCGGTTTTGAGTGGGAGAAGTGTGCGGTGAGCTCCCTCATCCTAGTGTCCTCCTCATTTTTGCTTTGACTTGTATTTCAGACTTTGCTTTTTTGTAGGGGGAGATTCGTCGCGACCGGGATAGTTTTCCGGTGTTGCGTCCTCCAAGAGTCAGGCTCTGGAGGTCTCCCAGAAGAGATTGGCGGACGTGCGGGGGCAGCTATCTGCTAAGAACCTGGAGTGCGAGGATCAAGGTCGCGAGGTTAAATCCTTGACTGAAGAGGTTGCCCGTCTTAGGGCTGAAGCTGGACACCCTATCGAGGTTGCGTTCCTTCACTCAAAGTTGGAGAGGACTCGCAAGGAGCTAGCCGCCCGTCGAGATGACGCTGAGAGGCATCAGCGGGAGCTGCATTTGCTTCGCGAAGCCTTGCGGGGTGCGGAGGTTCGCGCTGCTGAGAACCTTTCTGGTCGGCTAGCGGCCGAGGACAAGGTTATCGACGTTGCTGATCTCCAGGGGGAGTTGCCTGCACAGATGATGTACGGCATGCTCCTGGCGGTCGAGCAGCTCGAGCGTCTCCGTGGGGAGAGATTTCCAGCGGAGTGGGTGGCTTCTTTGCATCCTTCCTTGGAGTTTTTTGAAGGTGAGCTTCGCAGTCGGATGGAAACAGACCCTCCGTTGAATCTCGTTTATCTTCGTCAACTGAAAAATCGCTTGGTGGTTCACCAGCTGTTGTCTCGAATCGGCGGGTGAGCTCCAGGGATTGGACCTACTTCTCAGCAGTTAGCTGAAGCGGCCAGGCGGGGTTCGTCGGAAGGTGTTGGCCGTGCGGGACCTGCTAGGCCGAGGCCTTTGTAGATCTTGGGGATGCCCAAGAATAGGTTTATGTAATTTTTAGGGTGTTTACCCTTTGTAATGGGCGGACGCCCTCTCATTTTTGGCATCTAATGAGAATAATTTTTTGCAAAGAGTTTTTTCTGCTTCCCTTTTTACTTCTGGGCAAAAAGTTGTGTATGGTGGCAGTTTCTCTTTTCGTAGTCATCTCTTTACGTCTGGGTAAAAAGATTTTTGCATGAGTACCGTGTGATCAGGACGGTTTGTATGCGACTTGCTAGCATCGTTTGTCGAACGTTCGTTTTGTGTTTTTTGCACCCAAGGAGTTTTTTACCGCGGTACTGGGGGAAATGTTAGCTTGGCCCTGGGGGCCCTTAGCGTTTCTTAGGGCGATCGAGCCCACTGTCTTGTGGTAGGACTTACGCGAGTACTTTGCGAATTTGAAGTCTTGTGTCTAGCTGGAAAGAAGTACTTCTAATGATAGACAAAATGGTAACATTCGTGCAGCCTCAGTCGGGCTAGCCTTAGTTAGGCTGAAGGTAAGCAAAATGTTTACATTCGGATTGCCTAGGTCAGGCGGGCCTTAGTCAGGCTGGAAATCCTAAATTCGAAGTAGAAACATATGCGACTTGACCTAAAGATGGTGTGATAGTGCAAAGTGAGTTCCGAGTCTAAGCGTAGGTTAGGTCCGGGGGGGAACTCTGGCTTCTTTTCTTCTGACTCTTTACCCTCGGGGGGTTCCTCGCGTGTTTGTTTGGGACCAAGGCGGGCGACCTTGACGGTCTTGGTTAGGCTCGTTGCGTAGCATGCTCACTCCAGTTTCTGGTCCGCCATGATTTCTCCAACCCCATAGGGTGTTGGGAACTTCATTGTGAGTTGTGCGGTAGACACTACAGCTCTGAGTTTGTTTAGGGACTGTCGCCCTAAGATCGCATTGTATGCTGATGGTGCTGAGACAATGATGAAGTCTACATCAAGGCTCGCGACCTTTGGTAAGGTGCCCAAGGTTGTTCAGGCGGTGATGATTCCTTCCGTTGGAACCTGGGCTCCTGAGATCCCTATGAGTGTGCCAGGGAATGGCCTTAGGCTGGCTTCATTCAACCCGAGTCTGCTGAAGATCCTTGGTCGATCAAGACTCTCTTGACTTCGTATTGGCGATTATGGCAGTCACCACCATGGGGTCGTCATGGATCGGTCCCTCTAGGTTGGTGAGGTCGAAGGTGATGGGATCTCCTTTGTGTTCGCGCCTCTTCCGATGCTTCAGAGCGTAATCGAGGACAAGTATGGAGCGTTTCATCCTCTGCTTGTTTTGCAGCAGCGAGGAGGTTCCTTTCTGTAGTTCGCCCGCTATGACGTTGATAACCCCACGGGTAGGCGCTTGATCGTTGGCCTCTCGGGGGTGTTCGGTATGAGCCCTGCTTTCTTCCTTGATGAATCTGCCGAGCTGTCCTTTCTGGATTAGGTCCTCAATCTGATCCTTTAGGTGGATGCAATCTTTGGTTTCGTGCCCGTAATCCTTGTGGAACTGGCAGTACATGGATTTGTCTACCGCTCTTCCCGTCTTCCGTCTTTTAACCTGAGGGGGGAAGCTGAGCATGTTCGAGTGATAGTTTTCTTCTAACACCCCCACGTGGGATTTGTTGAGGGGAGTGTAGCTCGTGAACCGTCCCTTGGGAGGCGTCCACGGTCGAGGAGGTGACCTCTTCCTGTTGCTCTTCTCCTTGGGGGCTTGGTTCTCTGTCGCCGTCTTTTCCTTTTTCTTTTCCGCCCGTTCCATGTCGGCCTTGCTTATCAGGAACTTTCTCATCTTGTCCTTGGCGATCTGAGCATTCTCCTCTTGAATGAACCATTCTGCACGGTCCATAAGCTCCTGCAAAGTGGAGACGAGGCATCTGTTGAGTTCCCCTTAGAATTGTAAACATCGAAGGCCTTGCTTTATGACAAAGATGGCGACGGCGTCCTGGAGACTTAGGACTTGGAGCGAGAGTTTGGTGAAGCGGGCCAGGAAGGCTTGCAGGGTTTCTCCTTCCTCCTGGTGGAAACCAATGAAGGAGTCTTCATTTTTCTGATACTCTTTGCTGCTGGCGAACTGTGTGGGGAAGTTTTGCGCCAGTTGTTCGGAGCTGTAGATCGAATTGGCAGGCAGCAAAGAGAACCATCTAAGGGCAGCCTCTTTTAGAGTAGACGAGAAGACTCGGCATTGTTGGCCGTCCGTCATGCCCAATATTGACATGGCCGAGTTGAAGGTGTTCAAGTGATCTCGTGGATCGGTTTCTTAACCATAAGGTTCTATGTGGAAGGGCATTTTGAAGCCCATGGGCACGTGCTCATTCATGATTTGCTGGGTGAAGGGATGTCTCCCCTTCCCCTGGAAGTCGAACGTGGGCCACTAGTAAGCATTCGCACCACAGGTGGCGTACGGGTTGTAGGCTGCTACCCATGGCATGTGGAGGTAGGATCCCGGGGGATAGCTTGGGACCGGTGGTCGAGGGTAGTTCATGACGGGTCGTGCCGCTTGTCCGGCGACCATGGTTGGTCCCGGTGGGATCACTGCTGGAGGTGCTGGCGCTGTCAGTGATAATCGTGCAAACTCCATTGGTAAAGTCCCGAACTGAGGTCCCTGTCGTCGCGCCGTGTGGTATTTGTGGTAATTGGGTGCTTGCGCTTGCTGTGACGAGGTTTCTGTCCTCTTCCCATCGCTGTTGACGTAGAGTCGCTACCTCTGCCTCGAGGCGAGTGATCTCAGTGTCCCGCAGATTCCTTGCTGGCTCTGTCATCTCTAGACCGCCGGTTGTGGGGCAAGGGACGTGCGGCATGCCATACAGGTGTTGAGGGCAAGTTTCCTCTCTAGGTGCCGAGTTCTGGACCACGGTTTCCGCGACGGCTACCTGCTTCATTGAGGAGCTTTAAGGTTGGGTTGCGCTTGATCCGCCTGCCTCAGTTGTGACTGCTTCGGCCGTTCCCTGTCGGTTCCTCGTGCTGCGTCTTAGAGCGCTAGCGTCGGTCATGGTCGCGGGGACGTTCGAGTCGGTCATGATGTATTATATCCTGTGTATCCTGTATTCAAGATCAAGACGAAAACAAATACGGGTTTCTGAGTGTTAGGTATATACTTAGGGGTGTTCAACGGATTGGATTGGATGGGACAATTTTTCCAACCAATCCAATCTGGATTGGATGATGAAAACATCATCCAATCGATCAAGTAAAAATGCTTCATCAAATCCAATCCAATCCATATTAGATTGGATTGGATTGGATTGGTTGATAGGTTTTCTATGTACAAAAAAAATTGAAAATCACATATAATTGTCAAAGTCCCAAGTCCTAATATGAAGACTTAAAGACTATAAACTAAAATTAATAATTCAAGCACAATCCAAACAAAATAAAGACTTAAAGAGTACAAATTAAAATTAATAATTCAAACACAATACTAATATTTAAAGAGTACAATCAAATTTAACAATCTTCTGCTTTCCAATTTTGAAAATTTGTAAGAGTGATGCTTCTAAGTGGATCATATTAACTGCAAATATAAAGCAAATATTTTAATATATATTACAAACAAATATGAACCAATCAATTAGATATTAAAAGGTATATTATATATATATATATATATATATATATATATATATATATATTATTAAAATATTAATAAATGGATTGGATGACACCTATGCTCATCCAACAACCGATCCAATTCGATCGGTTTTGCCCCTAAGCCATCCAATTGATCCAATCAAAGATCGGTTTTTGTTGGATTTTATTGGATCGGATTGGATCCGATCGGTTGACATTGGATTGGATTTGAACACCCCTATATATACTCCTACTCCCCGAAGAAGGAATGTTGTTTAGCGGCAGAGTGCGCAAGGCATTGTGGTCAGAATAAGATCGTGGTGGGCGCCACTGTAACTGTCGTTTTTGGCTCAGATAGTTGTAATTTGTAATTAGGACCACAAGGGGTCTTAACCTTGGGGGACTTGTCCTTGGCTGATGCACCCAGGTGCCTACGTACCCTTCGGGAGGGATCAAAGTCCACGTAGTTCGTCATGCTGACGTCTATAGGAGCCGTTAGGCAAGGTGGTTACCTGTATTAAGCCGTGTGCGGGCGAGCCGCTCTTAGGAGGTTGCCTTGGTGGGAGAAAGCTCAGGTCTCTGTGGGCTGCTGGAAGCCCCGTAAATGGTGAACTCCGAGACGGAGGTGAGCTTGCCGAGGGCTGGTCCAGGCACGGTCCACGGCGGAACTCGCAGTGTGCAGAGGGGTTGCGTGAGGTATCTGAGGATGCTCAGGTTACCGAGAGTATGTGTGAGATGTTGTAGATTAGGTGTTGTAATACTTCAAGTATCGTCTTTATCTAGTCCTTCAGGTTGCATGACTAGTCCCCCGAGTGAGGGTCTATTTATACATGGTGTGGGGAGGTTGTGCTCGACCCACGATCTCGTGGGACGTGAGACGTGCCATGAGGCTTGTGGTGTTCCCACGTACGGTTAAGGGGATGCTCCGTAAGATGACGTGGGTAAGGGCCACGTAACTGGTAGATGAGCGGTGCCACGTGTCTCTAGCGAGTGCTTAAGCCTGGCTTCTAGAAGGTCAGTGCCACATGTCCCAATGTGGAATATTCTGTAGTTACAGTAACGTATCTCTCTTATATTTTTCTGATTAGTAACAGAATTAATGGGAAATTGATAAAGGATCCGACTCTGTTTGTTGGATTTTTCTGCTATGGTTTAACTTTGCTGAGATATGCTTTTGGCCATTCGCTAGTTATGGTTAGGCGATGAAGTTTCACTGTTTACTCTAGAGTGATTTTAGAAAAGGATAAAATTTGTGTCGAATCTGTCTCTGATTTTCACAAGACGATGTCGTTACCTTATATAACGGTAGAGGAGATTTTGTAAAATATTAGAGACCGCCCATTCTGTGTCTATTTCGTCTCCAAAACACGCGCCAATTCCTTTTCCTCCCTCTCACCAAAAGAAAAAATTTGGGCGCTATTTTTTGTGTGACGGATTATCGACATATTAGAGATGGAATAAATCTATCTCTAATTTCTGTCTCTGATAAATAAAAAATATACAACAAGAAAAGGGAATTTAGAGATGAAACAGTCACAAAATAAACACAGAATAGCCACGGATTGTATTTCATCTATAATTTTCATCTCTAATTTGCATTTTTCTTGTAGTGCTCTTACTAATCAAAATATATAATTCCAAATATGGTCATAAAGATGAAACTAAATTCTGCTAAGATAATTTTTTCTTTTGAATCAAGGAAGAGATTATTATCATTGCTTATGAACACTTGTCTTGTACAGTGAGTGGCATGTAAGTGAAAGAGAATTAGCTTCGATGGCTATGATTTCATCAGAGAGCATCTGTCCACTTTTGACTTATAATATTGCACTTTTTTTCTTCACATTGATAAATAAACTACAATTCTCTTTTGTCCCATCATATAGATTTTTTTTTCTTTTTCTAAAGAAGAAAGCTACAAACATTTCACTAAATTATATGTAATATATCACCTTTTTTCTTCTTGGCATCTTCTGCATTTTGGATTTCAGAAGCTAGAGGCCTATACTTGTACCTCCTAACAAGGATGAGATAGATCAAGAAGTTGATCAAGCTCACCAAAGAAAGGAACAAGTAAAAGAGGTTCAGATTGTTACTTTTAATATTATTCCAATCTCCACTGTTAGTAATACAATGGTAATTGTGTGTATTAATGTAAAGTTTGATCATTGAGATTCTTGTATGTGGTGAATTCTGAATTATGAATGAGGAGGGTAGAGTTATAGAAATGACATTGTATGGAGTCGACATTCACACATTGATTAGGGAGACAGTTAATTTTTGAGCACTGCTTACTTCGATTAGTAACGTATCTCTCTTATATTTTTCTGATCAGTACCGGTATTCATGGTAATTTGATAAAGGATCCGTCTCTGTTTGTTGGATTTTCTTGCTATGGTTTAACTTTGCTGAGATATGCTTTTGGCCATACGTTAGTTATGTTAAGGCGATGAACTTTCACCCTCTACTCTAGAGTGATTTTAGAGATTGGCAAAATCTGTGTCGAATATGTCTCTGTTTTTCAGAAAACGATGCCGTTACCTTATGTAACGGTAGAGGAGATTTTGTAACATATTACAGACGGCCCATTCTGTGTCTATTTCGTCTCTTAAATATGCGCCAATTTCTATTCCTCACTTGCTCCAAAAGAAAAAATTTGGGCGCTAATATTTATTTAATTGTTGTGACGGATTAGAGCCATATTAGAGATGAAAAGAATAGAGAAGGGATAAATCCATCTCTGATTTCTGTCTCCGATAAATAAAAATTATATAAGAAAAAAAGGGAATTTCAAAATGAAACAGGCACAAAATAAACACAGACTAGCCACGGATTGTATTTCATCTAAAATTTTCGTCATTGATTTGCATTTTTCTTGTAGTGCTCTTATGAACACTTGTCTTGTAAACTGAGTGGCATGTAAGTAAAAGTGAAATAGCTTTGGTTCCTTTGATTTCATCATAGAGCATCTGTCCACTTTTGACTTATAATATTGCACTTTTTTCATCACATAGATAAATAAGCCACAATTCTATTTTGTCCCGTCATATATATATATATTTCTATTTATAAAGAAGAAAGGTACAAACATTTCACTAATTTATATATAATATTGCACCTTTTTTTCTTCTCTAGATTCATTTCTTTGCCTTTCTAAATTTTGGATTTCAGGTGCTTGAGGCCTATACTTGTACCTCTTAACAACAATGAGATAGATAAAGAAGTTGATCAAGCTCCCCAAAGAAAGCAACAAGTAAAAGAGGTTGAGATTGTTACTATTAATATTATTCCCAACGAACCATTCTCCACTGTTAGTAATACAATGGTAATTGTGTCTATTAATGTAAAGTTTGATCATTGAGATTCTTGTATGTGTTGATTGGTGAAGTATGAATGAGGAGGATAGAGTTATAGAAATGACATTGTATGAAGTTGACAATCACACAATGATTGGGAAGGCAGTTAATTTGTCAACATTGCTTACTTCTATTAGTAGCGTATCTCTCTTATATTTTTCTGATAAGTACCAGAATTCATGGTATATTGATAAAGGATCCGACTCTATTTGTTGGATTTTTCTGGTATGGTTTAACTTTGCTGAGATATGCTTTTGGCCATTCGTTAGTTATGTTTAGGCGATGAAGTTTCACGCTTCACTCTAGAGAGATTTTAGAAACGGATAAAATATGGGTCGAATCTGTCTCTGTTTTTCACAAAACGATGATGTTACCTTATATAACAGTAGAGAAGATTTTGTAACATATTAGAGACGGCCCATTTTGTTTCTATTTCGTCTCCAAAACACGCGCCAATTTCATTTCCTCCCTCACGCCAAAAGAAAAAATTTGGGCGCTAATTTTTTTTTGGGGCAAATATGCAAATAAGTGATAAATGTGGGTTTAGGAGTGTAATTTACTCCTTTAATGTTTAAATTCAAATAAGAGAGTCAGTTACGTAAGAAGTTAACGTGACTAAAGGAAGTGGCTCCATATTCCTGATAATCTGATCAGAGTGCACAAACCAATTCTCTCTTCCCTCTCTTCTCTCTGGTTACCATTTTCTTGTGCATTTGCTGTGTGATATACTCGGAGTCCATTGCCGGTGACTGGAGTGTGCGTGAGTACCTGCAATCAGAGTCGGAGTCAGATTCTTTACATGTATGTTCATTTCTATACATTGGTATCAGAGGCAGGTTACTTCCGTTGCGTATATGATTTGTTTGCAATCACATGTTTATTAAATTACATGTATGCAATCCTCCATGAACATATATTTATGTATATATATATGTATGAATGTACAAACAGTAACATTGGGTTTATTGAAACTACAACGTTAAGCTTCGCAATTTATCTCATTGTGTAGAGGGTGAAAAAACAAGAAGGTCCATATTAAAATTGCGAAAAACGAACTTCGAATGACAAAGTAATTGTGGATCGAAGTTTAGGGTTCGAAAATTGGGTTAATGAAAACTAAAGTTTTAGGCTTCTTAAATGTTCCCATTGCGTAGAGCACGAAAAATCGTGCGAAAATGACATAAAGTTTGCAAAAAATGGAGTTCGGATGACTGAGATGTTGAAGTTCGAAGTTTTTCGGCAAACTCCACCGTTTCCGGTCGCCGGATTCTGGAAAAATGGAGGCTGAAGGTTGAAGATGACGGTTAGCGGCAATTTGGGAAACCGCTGCTACAAAACCGTCACTAAAATCGTTTTCTTGGCACGGCAGTTCAAAAACCGACGCCTAAAAAAATTGAAAATTTTAAAAAAAAAGGACCTGACCCGAAAAAAAATTTTTGGGCCCGGGCCTAGACCCGAAAAAAAAACACAAAAAAAAAAATTTTGGGGGCCCGGACCAATGAACAAAAAAAAATTTTTTCTCTGCTGGGCCAGACTTAAACAAAAAAAAGAAAAAAGAAAAAGGGCACAGAAATGCCACGTGGCGTGTGCGGCCACATGGCAGCCCCGTTCGGCGCGTGGCCGTGTAGCCGCCGGCGAGTGGTGGCCGATGGGGCGGTGCGTGTTGCCGCGGGCGGCCTCCACGGCGGCACGTGGGGCCCACTCGCCTAACACAAGAGTGAAAAATTATTTTTTTAATCAATTTTTTTTTGTATTTTTCATTCTTGGGGCGCGTGAGGGCGCATGGGACCTCCGATTGAGGTGCTGTCTGTCTCTAAAAATCCGTAAAATTGAGATCTTCAATTTGATATATAATTTGACTATGTTTGGGGTGATTTGGGATCTGTTTATGTGTATTTTAGTGCTTTTCTACTACCTTTTTTATGTGAAAAAAATTCCAGAAAAATTAAAATAATTTATTATTATTTTTTCAGGTCAAATTAAGGCAAATGGATTATAGTAGCACTGAAAATACCGACTATAGTGCGATGGAATTTCATACCTGGATGAGGAAGTTTCTGAATACGTACGAATGGATGAGGATCCCGAGGAGGACCCTGAAGAACATCTCGAGGAGGATCCAGAGGAAGATCTCGAGGAGGATCCTGAGGAAGATCCAGAGGAATATCTCGAGGAGGAACCTTTAGAGGATCCTCAACCAGACCCAGAAGAGACGATGATTTCCGGACCAACGTCGGAAACACTATTTCCAATTGAACCCCTCAGCATAGAACCTCAATTAAATTTCAATGATCCATTAAATCAAATATTGGTAGAAGAAATTTTGGTAGAGGAAGGCGAATAAGTCAATCAACCTTTAACCCCTGCATAAATGGCGTACTCGCCAACTACATCAAAAACATAACCGATAAAGAAAACACCAAATTTTACCTTAGAGTCATATTGGAATACATAAGAGCTATAAGGGTTAGAGGCAACATATATTGGTTTTTGACGATAGATTTGGTATGCTCAATGGCCGCCACACCACGTCGACATAGGATATTAAGAGACGCGGTGATTGATTACCTGCGAGCTTAGTTACTATGATGTAATTTTATTGATGTTATTGAACATGATTCATGCATTGTAAATTTTTTCATCGCTAATTAACACTTTATTTTATTTCATGAAGTTATTAAGAATTACTTGTTCTATGATTACATGCAAGGTTATTAAAACCGGAACGGACCGTCCGGTTCAACCGGTTGGACCGGGAACTGGTCGGTACACCGGTCCGAAACAACCATAAAACCACTCTTTAAATAAACCGGTGGAAAACCGGTTAAATCGGTGGTGAACCGGGCAAACCGATGAAAACCGGCGGTTTCTTCGGTTCACGCGGTTCTGATTTTTTTTTTCAAAAACAATTTTCTTTGACTTAAAATGACGTCGTTTCAAGTATTTTTTTATGCATATATATTTTTGTTTAGAATTATAGATATATATATATATATATATATATATATATATATATTTAAAAAGTTTAAAATTTCAAAAAAAAAATTAAAATCCCTTATCCTGTAATCGCACAAGCACAAGTAGCCGCACAAGAGTAGCCACACGCGAGAGAAGAGCAAATTGGAAGTGGATGATGAACCTAGATCTCAGAATGACACTATTGACGATTATCCTTCTTTGGATCATAACTTTGTGTCATTTGATGGAATTAACGACAACGAATATTATGATTGAATTTTATTGTCAATTTGTCTTATTTGTGATTTAGTATGTGGATGTATTGATTCTAGTTTTGCGTGTGTTGATTGTTGAGTACTAGGTAGTAGGTATATTGATCATTGGACTTCTTAGATGAGTTTGATATGATATTGTGGTTAAGTGTGCAACTTGTTCTAATTGTAGTATTTTACTTATGGTATAATATGTTGTGGTTAATTATATTTAGGTGGAGATGGACATATAAAGTATGTAACTAATGTTTAATTATGATATATTTTAGTATATTTAATTACCACTGGTTCGACCGCAGTTCGATCACGGTTAAACCAGTGAACCGTGAACCAGTGCCTCGACCAGTTCGATGCCCGATCCTGTTTTAAAAACCATGATTACATGTATGAATTAAATATATATGCTCTTTATAAGTGGGAGCTTTTAGAAGATGAGTCTTCTAAGTGACGTATTTTTTATTAAGACACTTATATATAATTCTTGATAGAATATATTGATTATTGCATGTATCTATGTGATGGGAGATACAAACGTATTCTCTTGATCATGGGTCTTGCAATGTCATTGTTTTCTGATCAAGAATAATATAAGGGCATGACATTGTATACTTTATGTGCTATATATATAAACTGAAATGTTCTTTAGTACGTGTCTCTGTTAGAGAGATCGTTGAATAATGTGGGATCAATTTTTCACAGAACTAAGAATGGCGACAAAGAACATAATAGCTGAGCTAAATAAGGGGGAAAAGTTAAACGGGGATAATTGGGACATTTGGCATAGGAAGGTACAATACATCTTGGAGGAACAAGATGTTGTTGACCCTTTGACCAATGTCTTGGTCGAACCAGAAGCTGGGAATACGGCCCAGCATAGGAAAGACAATGAAGCTTACCAAAACTGGAAAAAGAAGAAGCATTGCTAGGATCACACATTTGAATGCAATGGCTGATGAATTAATGTGCGAATTTGAGAAGCACAAGATTGCCCAAGCTATGTGGATAGCTCTGAAAGATAAGTTTGGTGGTACCTCTACCACTAAACTGAGGAGTTTAACGATTAAGTTCGATACCTATAAGTTCAAGCCAAACACTCCCATGAAACAACATCTACGAGAGATGGCGAACATGATTAGAGAACTTAAGGAGGCTGGACATGTATTGTCTGATGAGCAACAGGTGCAAGCTATCATCAGGTCGCTCCCTACTAGTTTGGAGCACATGAAAGTGAATCTGACACACAATGAGAACATCGTTACTTTTAGCGATGTGGCTAAGCATCTTGAGTTGGAGGATGAAAGATTATAGGCGTACAAAGCCTGTGGACAAGCTTTTTACACCGAGGAGGCCGGTACTTCCCATTCTAAGCCCAATTTCAAGAAGGGAAAAAAGTTTCACAAGAAAGGGAAGAAGGGCGGTCCTCCTCCCAACAAGGGAAAGAAGCAATTCAAGAGGAAAGGAAACAAAGGTGGGAAGAAAAAGCGAGACCTAAAGAAGGTCAAATGCTTTGCCTGCCAGAAAATGGGTCATTTCGCACGTCACTGTTCCAAACAGACTGAGAGCGAAAATGTATTAGTGAATTATGTGAATTCACATGTTTCTTATGTATCTAGTACTGTCTTTCTAACAGAATCTGTTTCTTCTTCTTGGATTATTGATTCAGGCTCCACTGACAACATAACTAAGGAGCGAGGATCTTTTATGGAGTACCGTCGGTTGCCATATCAAAGCAAGTGGCTTTACGTTGGAAACAACGCGAGAATTGAGGTTCAAGGCATTGGCAGCTATAAATTTACCTTGCGTGGTGGCAAGACCTTCATTCTCCATGATGTACTCTATGCTCTTGACATTCGACGGAACTTGATATCTGTTATATGCCTTTTACAATATAGTTTTAGTGTGAACTTTCATGACAAAGTTGCTGACATTTTATGCAACAAAACTTTTTATGGTTAGGTCAATGATGACCTAAGCAAACCTACCAATTTCACATTGGGGTCATGCTTTATTAACGGCAGCCTTCATACTTAATCGTGTGCCCTCGACATCAGTCGCTTCCACACCCTATGAGTTATGGACGAAACGCAAACCAGATTTAAGCATCTTAAGGCCCTGGGGGTTAGCAGCGTATATCCATGACAATTCCCATAAGTATGCAAAACTGGGTCCCAGAGGAATGAAATGTATCTTTATCAGGTACTCAGAACAATCAAAAGGATACGTTTTCATAGGTGAAAACGAAGATGGCACGGTGACTGAGATAGAATCAAGAGATGCAAGATTCATTGAAATTGAATTTCCTAATTGAGGAGATGTTGACCGTACTGTTTCCTTTTATGAGACACCAGAACAAGACAGTGCAGAACAAATTGATAAGCCAGAATCGTCTAGGATTGTCAATCTGAGTGGGAGCCAAGAAAGGTCAACACCAAGACCTGAACAAGAAAAGAAAGATAAGGAGATTGCTCCTATTAGAAGGAGCAATAGGGAAAGTGTTCCCAAAAGACGCTTTCAAATAGAAGGCGAATCTTTCTTAGTTACTCCAGAGGGAGATGATGAACCTCGTTCTGTACACGATGCCTTGTCAAGTCCTGCCAAGGAAGAATGGAAGAAAGCGGTGGAAGAAGAAATTGACTCAATGAAAAAGAACTAAGTTTGGGTGTTAGTTGATCTACCAAAAGGGCGTAAAGCCATTAGGAACAAATGGGTTCTCAAAATTAAAAGAAAAGTGGATGGATCAATTGACAAATATAAGGCTAGGTTAGTAGCAAAAGGTTACACACAACAGGAAGGCATAGATTACGATGACACGTTCTCGCCTGTTGTGCGTTTTAACTCCATTAGACTTATTCTGGCAATAGTAAATAGTTTAGACCTAGAATTACATCAGATGGATGTAAAAATCGCATTTTTGAATGGTGATCTGGATGAAGAAATCTATATGGAACAACCATTAGGTTACATTGAAAAAGGAAAATAGTCAAAAGTTTGTAAACTTAAAAGATCCATTTATGGATTAAAACAATCGTCCAGGCAGTGGTATTTGAGGTTTCACAAAGCAGTAACCTCATATGGCTTCCAAATGATAGAGGAAGACCACTGCGTCTACATCAAGCGGTTTGAGGGTAATTTTGTTATTTTATCCTTATATGTAGACGATATACTATTGGCCGGCAATAGTCTAGGTTCTGTAACAACCATAAAAGAATGGCTTTCATCGAATTTTGAGATGAAAGACATGGGTGAAGCAGAGTACATACTTGGAGTTAAGATCCAAAGAAATCGTTCGAAAAGAATCCTGTCTCTTTCACAAGAGAATTACATCAACAAGATTCTTGAGCGATTTAACATGAAGGATTGGAAACCTATGGGTACTCCTGTAGCTACTGGATTAGCCTTGAGTCTTGACATGTGTCCCAAAACCGAATCAGACAAGAAGAAAATGGAAAGAGTTCCATATGCCAGTGCACTTGGTAGTCTGATGTATGCAATGATGTGTACAAGACCAGATATCTGCTATGCAGTAAGACTGATAAGCAGATTCGAATCTAACCCCGGTGAAAAGCATTGGAAAGCAGTGAAGAGGATCTTGAGATACTTAAAGGGCACTTCTGACTATGCATTATTCTATAAAGGAAGTGATTTACGCCTTGTTGGGTACTCCGATGCTGACGTAGGCGGAGATGAAGAAGAACAAAGGTCAACTTCAGGTTATACCTTCTTACTTAACAATGGCGCCATATGCTGGAGCAGCAAGAAGCAAATGTGCATTGTCTTACATTCAATGGAAGCCGAGTTTGTGGCATGCACTGCAGCCGTACAAGAGGCATTATGGCTGAAGAGATTTATAGAACATCTTGGGTTTGGAAATGAGAGTACCAATCCGGTGTTATTATACTATGACAATACTGCAGCCATAGCCTATACTAAGGACCCTAAGTATCACAGCAAGACCAAGCACATTGATATTAAATATAATTTTGTTAGGGATTATATAGCACAAAAGATTGTAACTGTACAATACATTTGAACAAAATTATGATAACAAATCCCCTGACAAAGCCAATAGGCGAAAGAGTGTTTAAAGCACATATGCAAGCCATTGGCATGGGTAAAGTGTAATATGCAGAATTCATAAATAAAGAATGATGTTATAATTTTATGTTATCACTTTATGTATTTATTTTTGGAGCATACAATGTCTAGTATGCTGTACAGGTTGAAAGGTTGACTCTCTCACACGAGCATCCACCTTTGAGCTGGGAGAACTGTAAAGGGGAAGCATATGTTTCATACCACATGAGCTGGGAGAACTGTAAAGGGGAAGCAAGTGAAAGATCCCTGCTTCATTGCTGTGTGAGTCCCAGGGAAGAACAATTTTCCCATTGATGTCTTTTGAACTTTGACAATAACATGGAGATATGTTTTAATGTCTACTACTTTAGCATTTCTTCTATGATGCGATCTAAAGTACTATGCTAGGAAAGCGACTAATTCATATTAAAGTGTTATTTGGGAGAAAGGAAGATTAACTGAAATATACACAACTATGCTAGTGTCTGTGACATGTCCCTTATGAAATTTTGTTGTCATAAGTGTGGATACTAGACATATGAGGAAGGCAATCTGAATCATACATTAATTCGAGAGGGATTAGTTTTGCCATATGAAAGTGTATATAGTTCAATCTAGGACATCTGAGGCATAATTTAAAATTCTAGCTACACGAAGAAGAAGGTTACTTGTACTGGTCCTATAAAAAGGATTGCTAGCACAAGTACCTAAGTGAAGACGTCATGCACACGCGGTCACGGCAAAGCATTAAGTATGAAATTGAAAAGAGGCTGAGAGATTTAACCCACGGCATCTAATCCACCAAGTGTGAGTGGGAGATGTAAGTATATGGGCCAGTCCTCCCTTGGTGGATTAGACCCAAGCCCAATTGATATTGGGGCAAATATGCAAATAAGGGATAAATGTGGGTTTAGGAGTGTAATTTACTCCTTTAATGTTTAAATTCAAATAAGAGAGTCAGTTACGTAAGAAGTTAACGTGACTAAAGGAAGTGGCTCCATATTCCTGATAATCTGATTAGAGTGCACAAACCAATTCTCTCTTCCCTCTCTTCTCTTTGGCTATCATTTTCTTGTGTATTTGCTGTGTGATATACTCAAAGTCCATCGCCGGTGACCGGACTGTGCGTGGGTACCTACAATCAGAGTCAGAGTCGGATTCTTCACAGGTACGCCCGTTTCTTTACAATAGACATATTAGAGATTATAAGGATAAGGATGGAATAAATACATCTCTAAATTCTGGCTTTGAAAAATAAATATTATATAACAAAAAAAGGGAATTTAGAAATGGAACAATCACAAAATAAAAACAAAATAGCCACGGATTGTATTTCATCTATAATTTTCGTCTCTGATTTGCATTTTTCTCGTACTGCTCTTATTAATGAAAATATATAATTCTAGATATGGTCATAAAGATGAAACAAAATTATGCTAAGATAATTTTTCTTGAGTCATGAAATAGATTAGTACCATTTCTTATGAACACCTCTCTTTTAAACAGAGTGGCATGTAAGAAAAAGTGAATTAGCTTTGGTGCCTTTGATTTCATCATAGAGCCTCTGTCCACTTTTGACTTATAATATTGCACTTTTTTTCTTCACATAGATAAATAAACCACAATTCTCTTTTGTCCCATGATATAGATTTTTTTTCTTTTTTTAAAGAAGAAAGGTACAAACATTTCACTAATTAATGTATAATATTGCACCTTTTTTCTTCATTACATTCATTTCTTGGCATCTTCTGCATTTTGGATTTCAGGAGCTTAAGGCCTATACTTGTACCTCTTAACAACAATGTGATAGATAAAGAAGTTGATCATGCTATCCAAACAAAGGAACATGTAAAAGAGATTCAGATTGTTACTATTATTATTATTCCCAACCAACCATTCTCCACTGTTAGTACTACAATGGTAATTGTGTGTATTATTAATGTAAAGTTTGATCATTGATATTCTTGTATGTGGTGATTGGTGAAGTATGAATGAGGAGGATAGAGTTAAAGAAATGACATTGTATGAAGTTGACAATCACGCATTGGTTGAGGAGACAGTTCATTTGTGAGCACTGCTTACTTCTATTAATTAGTAATGTATCTCTCTTATATTTTTTTTGATCAATACCTAAATTAATTGTAATTTTATAAAGGATTCGACTCTATTTGTTGGATTATTCTGCTATGGTTTAACTTTGATGAGATATGCTTTTGGCCATTCATTAGTTATGTTTAGGCGATGAAGTTTCACGCATTACTCTAGATTGATTTTAGAGACAGATAAAATCCGAGCCGAATATGTCTCTGTTTTTCACAAAACGATGCCGTCTAGTTTTAGTCTTTGTTTTTCTTTTTCTTTTTTTAAAGAAGAAAGGTACAAACATTTCACTAATTTATATATAATATTGCACCATTTTTCTTCTCTACATTTATTTCTTGGGATCTTCTATATTTTGGATTTCAGGAGCTTGAGGCCTATACTTGTACCTCTTAACAACGATGAGATTGATAAAGAAGTTGATTAAGCTCAACAAAGAAAGGAACAAGTAAAAGAGATTCATATTGTTACTTTTAAAATTATACCCAACCAACCATTCTCCGCTGTTAGAAATACAATGGTAATTGTTTGTTTTAATGTAATGTTGGATCATTGAGATTCTTGTAAGTGGTGATTGGTAAAGTATGAATGAGGAGGATAGAGTTATAGAAATGACATTGTATGAAGTTGACAATAACACACTAATTGGGGAGACAGTTAATTTGTGAGCACTGCTTACTTCTATTAGTAACGTATCTCTCTTATATTTTTCTGATCAGTACCAGAATTCATAGTAATTTCAAAAAGGATCCGATTCTATTTATTGGATTTTTTTGATATTGTTTAACTTTACTGAGATATGCTTTTGGCCAATCGTTAGTTATGTTTAGCCGATTAACTTTCACGCTTTACTCTAGAGTGATTTTCGAGACTAATAAAATTCGTGTCGATTCTGTCTCTATTTTTCACAAAACGATGCAGTTCCCTTATATAACGGTAGAGGAGATTTGTAGCATATTAGAGATAGCCCATTCTGTGTCTACTTGGTCTCCAAAACACACGCCAGTTTTTCCTCCCTCTCACCAAAGGAAAATAGTTTGGGCGCTATTTTTTTCACATTTTTGTGGCGGATTATAGATATATTAGAGATGAAAATGATAGAGATGGAATAAATCCATCTCCAATTTCCGTCTATGATAAATAAAAATTATATAACAAAAAAAGGGAATTTAAAGATGAAACAACCACAAAATATACACAAAATAGCCACAGATTGTATTTCATCTATAATTTACGTCTTTGATTTGCGTTTTTCATGTATTGCTCTTACTAATCAGAATATATAATTCAAGAACTGGTCATAAAGATGAAACTAAATTCTGCTAAGATAATTTTTCTTTTGAGTCATGGAAGAGAATAGTACCATTGCTTATGAACACCTGTCTTGAAAACTAAGTGGCATGTAAGAAAAAGAGAATTAGCTTTGGTGCCTTTGATTTCATCATAGAGCCTCTGTCCACTTTTGACTTGTAATATTGCACTTTTTTTCTTCTCATAGATAAATAAATCATAATTCTCTTTTGTCCCATCATATAGATTTTTTTTCTTATTTTAAAGAAGAACGGTGCAAACATTTCACTAATTCATATATAACATTGCACATTTTTTTCTTCTCTACATTCATTTCTTGTTATCTTTTGCATTTTGCATTTCAGGAGATTGAGGCCTATGCTTGTAGCTCTTAACAACGATGAGTTAGATAAAGAAGTTGATCAAGCTCACCAAGGAAGGAACAAGTAAAAGAGGTTCTGATTGTTACTATTAATATTATTTCCATCCTACCATTTTCCATTGTTAGTAATACACTGGTAATTGTGTGTATTAATGTAAAGTTTGATCATTGAGATTCTTGTATGTGGTGAATGGCGAAGTATAAATGAGGAGGACAGAGTTATAGAAATGACATTGTCTGAAGTTGACAATCACACATTGATTGGGGAGACAGTTAGTTTGGAAGCATTGCTTACTTCTATTAGTAACATATCTCTCTTATATTTTTCTGATCAGTACCAAAATTCATGGTAATTTGATAAAGGATCCGACTCTGTTTGTTGGTTTTTTCTGCTTTTGGTTTAACTTTTCTGATATATGCTTTTGGATATTCGTTAGTTATGTTTAGGTAATGAAGTTTAACGCTTTACTCTATAGTGATTTTAGAGACGGAGAAAATCCGTGTCAAATCTTTTTCTGTTGTTCACAAAACGATTCTGTTACATTATATAACGATAGAGGAGATTTTGTAACATATTAGAAAAAGGCCCATTCTTTGGCTATTTCGTCTCCAAAACACGCGCCAATTTCTATTTCTTCCTCTGCCAAATGAAAAAACTTAGGTGCTAATTTTTTTCTGATGGATTATAGACAAATTAGAGATGAAAAGGATAGAGATGGAATAAATCCATCTCTAATTTCCGTCTCTGATAAAAAAAATTATATAACAAGAAAAGGGAATTTAGAGATGAAACAGTCACATAATAAACACAGAGCCAAGGATTGTATTTCATTTGTAATTTCCGTCTCTGATTTGTTTTCTTCTTGTAGTGCTCTTATTAATAAAAATATATAAATTAATATATGGTCAAAAAGATAAAACTTAATTCTGCTAAGATAATTTTTCTTTTGAGTCGTGGAAGAGATTAGTACCATTGCTTATGAACACCTGTCTTGTAAACTGAGTGGCATGTAAGAAAAACAGAATTAGCTTCCGTGCCTTTCATTTCATCATAGAGCCTCTGTCCACTTTTGACTTATAATTTTGCACTTTTTTTCTTCCCATAGATAAATTGTCACGACCCCCTATCGGACGTCCGTGACCGGCACGGGAAGTAGGGTTTCTCCTATCCCGTAAGCCTCTAATCCCTGATTTACATTTTCACATGTTTATAACTACCCATTTCTAATACAAACAATATATATAATATATATGTATACGGCCATCCATTTCCGATGACCTAAGCAGTTTGCAATCCACGGCTCGCTCAGCGCCGCTTCAGTCTATATATATACACATAATCATTCACACGTACGTATAATATACATATTGATCACGCGCTTCAGTGCGGGTGATCTATCCTATTCACATGCAGAAGTCCTGTATACAGTCATACATATATTCAATCACACACTTGCGTATAGTTTACATATTGGTCACACGCCTCAATGCTTGTGACCGATCCTATTCACATGCGGAAGCCATATTCTCATACAATCAGTTATTCAGTCACACACATATATATAATTTACATATTGATCACACCCCTCAAGGCGTGTGATCTATCCTAGTCGCATGCGGAAGTCATATATATATATATACATGATATATGCTATATCATAGCCTAAATTCCCAATACCAAGACCTAACTTTAATCCGTATGAAGCCGACAATGCTATAATAGGATGTATATATATACTGCAGCTGTATCTGTACAAACGCTACACTCAAAAAGGATTCATATACATATACATCACAACATATGTACGTAATCAAAATAACTACCGACGCGGACAAAGCGTACGGTCCTCAGATCTGTCTGCCTCCCTGAGAAGAAGTGGACGCGTTTTCGACTCCTGAACCACCTGTATCTGAAACATGTAAACAGGGGGTGAGTCGAACAGACTCGTGAGAAGCTCCCCCATCCCTGGCGTAGCAGCGGGTACCACTACAGTTGGGGGAAGGGAGCAACCACAACCACATGCACATGAAACGGATTTATATTGTGACCTTTAATATGATCAGTCAATCAATATATCATATTCACAATTAAAAATCCTAATTCATGCTCCTAACGTGTTTATTAATCCGCATGTAAACCAATCATAAACATATATCATATTTTTTCATAAGTCATACATAGTTATGCTCGTAGGCATTCACTTTCTGTCTCCTGCATTACGCTAAGAGAAATACTGGCCCGAAGGCATTCACTTTCTGTCTCCCGCGTTACGCTAAGAGAAATACTGGCCCGAAGGCAATGTCTTATACGAACCTAGTTGATCAAACTAGGAACTTTCTGACTCCAAGGCACGCCTAAAGTAATAGCTGGCAACTTGTCTGACCCCGATTAAACCAAGGTAATGGCCACTATGTGGCATACTTACTGTTAACTGAATCTTGTCTGTCCGACCAGGATAACCGACTCGATCTACCCGAACTAACCTAAACAAGTTCAAATAACCTATTCGACCTTGAAAGACGCCCTATTAATAACTAACTGAATATTACACGTGTTAATTAGCTAGGCCTAGTTTCCCCCTTTTCAATTATGCATCACTCTCACTCGCACTTAACAACCTAGGTTCATTTTCCTCAATGTACCATACGGTCAAAACCTTTGCACGATGATCAATTTAAATGGGTTTCTAATATTAATGAACCCTCACATATGAAATTCTGACTCAATCCTTCCCACGGTATCATATAAGGCTCGGTGAGCCACAATAGCACATATACACCTTGTGATTAATCATATAAGCACATATACTATTGCACGTTGACTACTTACTTGCAAATCATACACGCGTAACACAAATTTATTCATATAAATATATTCCATATATCAATTTGCACAAAATAGAGCAAACCACATTTTTCACGTAGTCATCCAACCCTATGGGGCAGGGATGGGAGAGCCCCTCACCTCTTTGGCCCTCCTTATCAGTACTTGACGTGCCTGAAGCTCCAATCACTCTGTGGTGCCCTATACACATTATATTTAAGAAATTTAGAACGCGTAACTAAGAATCTACCATGCACGTGTCATGCTAATGCTTATGCAGCATTTAGCTATTTTCCAAGAATTAATTATTTAGTTCGTTACGTCGTCTTACTTACTCCTTCTGAAAGTCCAGAATGCCCCATATTCAACTTTCACACTTTCGAGCAATTTAGAACCTATAATTGTTTAGGTTAGAGATTTCCACTTGTCTAAATTTCCCTTCATGTGTTCATATGGGTATTTAACTAATAAAAGAATTAAATTCACGGTTCAAAAGAGGCTCTAGCTTACTCATCCCACCGTCTCCCTTATTCGCCGACTAAAAGCTTAATTATTACCTTTTTTAATTATATATAAAAATATAATTGTGTATAATTAGAGCCTTAGAACCAATTTAGCGGGTCTTAGGTGTCCACCACGGACTAGACCGAGGTTTTCAACCCACCTCACAGCTCCTTACGACACTGCGGCTTAGTATTTCGTTTCTTTTTCACCGGATTGGGTTTCGATTGAGACGGTAAATACTTGGGCTTTATTCCCTTGATTATTTCCAGCACTTATAACACTTATACTACTCCAATCCAAGCCTAAACATGCATCAAATTATAAATTTCGAATTTATAGCAATTTTCTAGCTAAATTTTCCTAATTTCCATACCCGGTCAATTCCTACGGTTTAGCTTCGATTCTGAATCTCACTAAGCTTTCAATAATACCTACTAAGCTCAAATTTAACTCCGAAATATCCTGATTGGAAGTATTTGATGAATTCCTAAAACACCCAAAATTGGAGAAATTGGGGTTTTAAAAGATTGGGGCTTCCATACCTTGATTCAATCGGATGGGGAGCTTAGTGGTGGTGAAAGATGATGTCCGGTCACCTTCTCCGGCACCGGCGAGTCTTCTCCGGCCAGAAACCGTCGTCCGTCGCCTTCCTCTTCCTTCTCGCGTGGGTGCTTTGGTCCGTGCGTGGCTGCTTCTCTTTATTTTCTTTTTCTGCTCGTGTGCGTGTGTTTTGTGAATGAGTGAGTGTGGTTTTTGTTAACATATTGTGTATATATATATATATATATATATATATATATATATATATATATTATTATTATTATATTTGTGTTAGTGGAAGAATGGGGGTCACGGTTTTGACCCCCATTTTATATATTATATATATATTTTCCTTGTGTGTGTAAATGGGAGGGGGTCACGTTGCCCCCCCCCCCCATATATTTAATATATATATATATTTTATTATATATATTATTAGATGTTATCTATATATATATTATTTTCTTTTTTTTAAATTCATTTATTTGTTATATCCTCTTTTTCTTTTAGGTCCTAGAATAATTATAAATATCCCATTTCTTTCCCTGCATTTTATTTTCTTAACTCTTTAACTTTTTAATTTAATTTATTTTTCTTTCCCTAAGAAAAATAAATTAATAATAATGATAGTAATAAAAAATAAATATCTCGGATATTAAAATCTTCCCCCCTTAAGAAATTCGGTCCCTGAATTTCAACAATATACTACTAAGCTTAGTCTTGAAACAGATGAGGATACGTCCTGCGCATTTCACCATCGACCTCCCATGTAGCTTCTTCAGTCGAGTGATTTCTCCACAGAACTTTAACCAATGGAATCTCTTTCGTTCTGAGTTTCTTCAACTGCTGATCTAAGATTTCCACTAGCTCCTCTTCAAACGTCAGATTTTCGGTTAGTTGCACGTCTTGCGATTGAATCACATGCGAGGGATCGGAAAGATATTTCGAAGCATTGATACATGAAAAACAGGATGTATTCCCTCCAATTCCATAGGCAATTCTAACCAATACGCTACATTTTCAACTCGTTCCAGGATTTCAAACGGTTCGATATACCGAGGACTTAGCTTTCCCTTTTTACCAAACCGCATCACACCTCTCATCGGCGATATTCTCAAGAACACCTATTCACCAATGACAAACTCAAGTTCTCTACTCCGATTGTCTGCATAAAACTTTTGCCTACTCTGAGCCGTCAGCAATCTCTCCCTTATGCACTTCACCTTCTGCAAGGCATCTTGTAGCAATTCTGGGCCGATTAGACTAGCCTCTCCGACCTCGAACTACCTAATCGGGGATCTGCACCTACGACCGTACAAAGCCTCGAAAGGTGCCATTTGAATACTTTCTTGATAACTGTTATTGTATGCAAACTCATTCAAAGGTAAATACCTTTCCCAACTTCCGCCGAAAATCCATAATACACGCTCGAAGCATGTCCTCAAGAATCTGAATGGTTCTTTCTAATTGCCCGTCATTCTGTGGGTGGAACGCAGTACTCAAATCAACTCTCGTTCCCAACACTTCCTGCAATGACTTCCAAAACCTGGAAGTGAACTGTGGCCCTCTATAAGATATTATGGACACTGGCAGACCGTGCAATCTAACGATTTCTGATAGATAAATCTGTGCATATTGACTCACTCCGTAAGTGGTCTTAATTATTACCTTTTTAATTATATATAAAAATATAATTTGGTATAATTAGAGCCTTGGAACCAATTTAGCGGGTCTTAGGTTCCACCACGGACTAGATCGAGGTGTTCAACCCACCGCACAGCTCCTTACGGCACTGCGGCTTAGTATTCCGCCTCTTTTTCACCGGATTGGGTTCCGATTGAGACGGTAAATTCTCGGGCTTTATTCCCTTGATTATTTCCAGCACTTATAACACTTATACTACTCCAATCCAAGCCTAAACATGCATCGAATTATAAATTTCGAATTTATAGCAATTTTCTAGCTAAATTTTCCTAATTTCCATACCCGGTCAATTCCTATGGTTTAGCTTCGATTCTGAACCTCACTAAGCTTTCAATAACACCCACTAAACTCAAATTTAACTCTAGAATGCCCCGATTGGAAGTATTTGATGAATTCCTAAAACACCCAAAATTGGAGAAATTGGAGTTTTGAAAGATTGGGGCTTCCATACCTTGATTCAATCGGATGGGGAGCTTAGTGGTCGTGAAAGATGATGTCTGATCACCTTCTCCGGCACCGGCGAATCTTCTTCGGCCATAAACCGCCGTCCGTCGCCTTCCTCTTCCTTCTCGCGTGGGTGCTTTGGTCCGTGCGTGGCTGCTTCTCTTTATTTTCTTTTTCTGCTCGTGTGCGTGTGTTTTGGTGTTTTGTGAATGAGTGAGTGTGGTTTTTGTTAACATATTGTGTGTGTGTATATATATATATATATTATTTTCTTTTTTAAAAAAAAATTATTTATTTGTTATATCCTCTTTTTCTTTTAGGTCCTAGAAAAATTATAAATATCCCATGTCTTTCCCTCCATTTTATTTTCTTAACTCTTTAATTTTTTAATTTTATTTATTTTTTTCCCTAAGAAAAATAAATTAATAATAATGATAATAATAAAAAATAAATATCTCGGATATTACATAAATAAACCACAATTCTCTTTTGTCCCAACATATAGAATTTTTTTTTTCTTTTTTTAAAGAAGAAAGGTATAAACATTTCACTAACATATATATAATATTGCACCTTTTTTCTTCTATAAATTCATTTATTGGCATCATCTACATTTTGGATTTCAGGAGCTTCAGGCCTATACTTGTACTTCTTAGCAACGATGAGATAGATAAAGAAGTTGATCAAGCTCACCAAGGAAAAGAACAAGTTAAAGAGGTTCAGATTCTTACTATTAATATTATTGCCAACCAACCATTCTCCACCGTTAGTAATACGATGGTAATTTTGTGTATTAATGTAAAGTTTGATCAATTAGATTCTTGTATGTGGTGATTGGTGAAGTATGAATGAGGAGGACAGAGTTATAGAAATGACCTTGTATTGTATGAAGTTGACAATCACGCATTGATTGGGGAGACATTTAATTTTTGAGCACTACTTACTTCTATTAGTAACGTATCTCTCTTATATTTTTCTAATCAGTACCAGAATTCTTAGTAATAAGGATCTGACTCTGTTTGTTGGATTTTTCTGCTATGGTTTAAATTTGTTGGGTTGAGGCCTATACTTATACCTATTAACAATGATGAGATAGATAAAGATGTTGATCAAGCTCACCAAATAATGGAACAAGTAAAAGAGGTTCAGAATTGTTACTGTTATCATTAATCCCAATCAAACATTCTCCACTGTTAGTAATATAATGGTAATTGTGAGTATTAATAATAGCATTAGTGGAAGCTCTAGCTACTATCAACCGTTTTTTTAGTGATCCATTATGGGTAGATTTGATGGCATGAGTTACAGTCCAAGGTATGATCTTTCTAGTTTCTATTTTGCCCTTTGTTAATTTCTGAGCACTGCTTAATTTTGTTAGCTTCAGACAATTCAACTTCGTACAATGTAGAGATTGATTGAGATTCATGTATGTGATGATTCGTGAAGGATGAATGAGGAGGATAGGGTTATAGAAATGACATTGTATGAAGTTTACAATCACACATTAGTTGGAGAGACCATTAATTTGTGAGCGTTGCTTACTTATGTTAGTAACGGTTATCTCTTATATTTTTTTAATCAGTACTGGAATTCATGGTTATTTGATAAAGGATCCAACTCTGTATGTTGGATTTTTCTACCATTGTTTAACTTTGCTTAGAGATGCTCTTAGCCCTTCGTTAGTTATGTTTAGGAGTGGAAGTTTCACACTTTTTTCTAAAGTGATTTTAATGACGGATAAAATCCATGTCGAATTCATCTCTGTTTTTCACAAAAACGACGTCATTACCTTAAGTAACAGAATAGGAGATTTTGTAACATATTAGGGATGGCTCATTCTATGTTTATTTCGTCTCCAAAACATGCGCCAATTTCTTATCCTCCCACGCAACAAAGAAAAAATTTGGGCTCCAATTTTTAAAAAAACATTTGTGACGGATTATAGACATAATAGAGATGGAATAAATCCATCTCTAATTTTCGTCTCTGATAAATAAAAATTATATAACAAAAAAGGGAATTTAGAGATAAAACAGTCAGAAAATAAACACAGAATAGCCACGGATTGTATTTCATTTACAATTTCCGTCTCTGATTTGTATTTTTCTTGAAGTGCTCTTATTAATCAAAATATATAATTTAAGATATGGTCATGAAGATGAAACTGAATTCTGCTAAGATAAACTTTCTTTTGAGTCATGGAAGAGACTAGTACCGTAGCTTTTGAACACCTATCTTGTAAAATGAGTCGCATGTAAGGAAAAGGGAATTAGCTTTGGTGCCTTTGATTTCATCATAGAGCCTCTGTCTACTTTTGACTTATAATTTTGCACTTTTTTTCTTCACATAGATCAATAAACCACAATTCTCTTTTATCCCAACATATAGATTTTTTTCCCTTTTTTTAAAGAAGAAAGGTACAAACATTTCACTAACTTATATATAATATTGCACCTTTTTTCTTCTTTACATTCATTTATTGACAGCTTCTGCATTTTCGATTTCAGGAGCTTGAGGCCTATACTTGTACCTCTTAACAACGATGAGATAGATAAAGAAGTTGATCAAGCCCACCAAGGAAAGGAACACGTAAAAGAGGTTCAGATTGTTACGATTAATATTATTGCCAACCAACCATTCTCCACTGTTAGTAATGCAATGGTAATTGTGTGTATTAATGTGTAAAGTTTGATCAATGAGATTCTTGTATGTGGTGATTGGTGAAGTATGAATGAGCAGGACAGAGTTATAGAATGACCTTGTATGAAGTTGACAATCACACATTGATGGGGGAGACAGTTAATTTGAGAGCACTACTTACTTCTACTAGTAACGTATCTCTCTTATATTTTTCTGATCAGTACCTGAATTCATGGTAATTTGATAAAGGATCCGACCCTGTTTGTTGGATTTTTCTGCTATGGTTTAAATTTGTGAGCTTGAGGCCTATACTTATACCTCTTAACAACGATGAGATAGATAACGAAGGTGATCAAGCTCACCAAATAAACATCAAGTAAAAGAGGTTCAGAATTGTTACAATTATCATTAATCCCAACCAAACATTCTCCACTATTAGTAATATAATAGTAATTGTGAGTATTAATAATAGCATTAGTGGAAGCTCTAGCTACTATCAGCCGTGTTTTTTTTTAGTGATCCATTATGGGTAGATTTGTTGGCATGAGTTACAGTCCAAGGTATGATCTTTCTAGTTTCTATTTTGCCCTTTGTTAATGTGTGAGCACTGCTTAATTTTGTTAGCTTCAGACAGTTCAACTTCGTACAATGTAGAGTTTGATTGAGATTCTTGTATATGCTGATTGGGGAAGCATGAATAAGGAGGATAGGGTTATAGAAATGACATTGTATGAAGTTGGCAATCACACATTAATTGGAGAGACAATTAATTTGTGGGCACTGCTTACTTCTGTTAGTAACGTATATCTCTTATATTTTTTTAATGAGTACTGGAATTCAGGGTAATTTGATAAAGGATCCAACTCTGTATGTTGGATTTTTCTACTATGGTTTAACTTTGCTTAGATATGCTTTTGGCCATTCGTTAGTTATGTTTAGACAATGAAGTTTCACGCTTTTTTTCTAGACTGAAGTTAATGATGGATAAAATCCGTGTCGAATTCATCTCTGTTTTTCACAAAAAACGACTTTGTTACCTTAAGTAACAGAAGAGGAGATTTTATAACATATTAGGGATGGCTAATTTTATGTCTATTCCGTCTCCGAAACATGCGCCAATTTCTTTTCCTCCGTCGCACAAAAAGAAAAAACTTGGACTCTAATTTTTTAAAAAAAATTTGTGACGGATTATAGACATATTAGAGATTAAAAGGTTAGAGATGGAATAAATCCATCTCTAATTTCCGTCTTTGATAAATAAAAATTATATAACAAAAGAAGGGAATTTCACTAAAACAGAGGTGGCTTTTAGCCACGGACAAAATAGGTCTCTAACGACGGTTCTGATCGTGGCTAGATGTCTAGCAGCGGTTGCATGACCGTCGCCGAAGGCTGCATCGGGACAAACTCTAGCAGTGGTTAACGTAATCGTTGGAATAATCGTCGTTAGGCACACTTTTGAACTACAACTCTCACTATAATGCCATCCACAACTCCCATTGTATGCCTTATTGGCGACGGTTACAACAGTCGCTAAGTGAGCTTTACCTAACGGTGGTTCCAACCGCTATTACAATGCTACCTCTAACAATGGTTGTGACGGTTGACATATTTTTACATTTTCCATATTTTTTGGCGACGGTTTCAACCGTCGTTAGAGCTAGCACTTAACGACGGTTATAACCGTCACCATTTATTTACATTTTTCATCTTTTTTGGCGACGGTCACAACCACTGTTAGAATCCTTTTTTTTCTTTTTCTTTTTTTTGGCTTTTTTTTATTTGTAACATTCATACACAACCTATTCAAGTGTTTACACACCAATAAATAAACTCCAACAACAATGACAATAAATAAATCAAATCTAATAGAATTTTAGATAAGTTCAACTCTAATAAAGTTTCAACTGTATATAAACTCAAAATAAAGTCTTGACAACATAATTCTCAATCTCAAAACATAAAGGATACATCAATAACAATTAAAAAGTTTAGTACTAACATCAAAATAGAACTACATCAGTTAAGTATGGATGACTACATCAATATATAGGATCGTGGATCATGACTAGCTCCAGATGATCCTCAGCGTAATGCTTCTGCACTGCCTACATCAAGTGGCTGTAATTACAAAAAGAAAGATAGTTAGATTTTATAATAATGTGTAGTGTCTATTTTTACATTGTTGTAAAGAAAAAAAAACATTTATGTTACCTGTGTTGGAGGACATGGTACTTTGCCAACAATCTCATATGGTATTGTTACTCCCATGTGATAAGCTAAATACTTGACCATGTGATTTACATGAGCTTGCTGAGCTTTCTCCAATTCACGCTCATTTTCTAGAGCTTCAAACTTTTCTTTTATGCGAGCTTGCTCCATTTCATGCTCTTTTTTTAGAGTTTCTAACTCTTCTTTCATTGAACTTAGCTCAGATTGCAAGGATTCTTCATTTGAATGTCCACTACTTGTAGAACTGAAATTTAAGTCGTTGAATCAAAATTGGGTAGCCCAAAAACTTGGTAAGGGCATGGACATAGTCCTAACCCTCGAACTCGTCTAGAATGCTCCTTGCTTAGCACTTGCCCCAATGCATCATCTGATGAAACCACACCAGTGTATGACTCTAAAGATTCTTGCTCACGAAGCTTTTCTGAAACTTTTTCCTAAGATTTCAAACATAATTGAGGATTGATACAAGTACTTACATAAATTCTTGGACATAAGGTCATATTTAGTAATAAATCCAATGCAACAAGTAATCAGCCATACAAGGAATCATACATCAAATCCAAAATAAGAAATACTAGAAAGTCATTTATCAACAAGTAATCAGACATGGTACTTCTCCAGCAAATGTCTTTTTTACCATATAAATCATCATCAAACATATTCTTTCATAAGAACATGACGAGTCCACAGTTCACATATCTACTTAGACATACTCAACTAAATGCATATCAGAATTATCAATCAACAATTACTAGAAGAATTTTGTCCAAAATGGCCTTTGCCTAATCAAGAATTATAGCATGTTTAACCATACTTTATTTAACAACAGGAATGCAGTGAATGCAGACGACAACATAAAATAACTACAATTCAAATAACAAATAATGAATACAGAAACCTAGAGATCAACGCAAGAATCACATCTATATTCATTTGAATCATCTAAGGGTGGCAAATGTTAAATTCAAATGAACATAACACCAAATATACACCTTTTCATAACACTTGGTAAGTTTCAAAAGCAAAATTCAACATGAAGATGCAATAAGAGCAATCATTAAAACCAAACTCAAATGTAATATCATGAGGAACACCATCTCATCAGCTTCTTGTTAAAAATAATCTCAACTTTAGAGTATGATAATACATAAATTTTTATCTGTCTAGTAGCTTAAATCCACAACTCAGTTTGGAAATCAAAGAAATTGTCACTTGAAGCTTTGAAAATCCATTTTTCAAGTAAAAATTCCATTTTTAATAACAACTAGGTAGGAAATTAAGTCGCATACCTCAAAACAGTGTTTTTACATCTATTACAAATTTTACATCAGTAAGGTTCTTTAGAAAACTCATTTTTCACATTTCATAGAAAAAATAGAATTGTTTTCAAATTGGTCCCAGCAGAACCATTTTTGCTATTTTTGAAGAAAAATGAATCCTTCGAACTACTACCTTACCTATACATTACAAGCTAATTATGTCTTTAGCACGTGAACACAGGATACATAAGTTTAGATACAGTTTTGGTCAGGAAAGTAGTGAAATCGACACTTACAATCAAATTTTAAAGAAGAGTGTAAAAACATTCTTCTTGGAAACCAAAGATTTTCCTTTTCTAAACAATTACACTTATAATAGTTTATACTTCGTTAGAAAAACATCTTTCAAATAAAATAAGAAACTCAGACTCAAATTTCCTTCCAAAACCAAGGCTAGAGTTCCTAAAAATCAAAAAAATATTGTTAACCATGTTTTTGAGAAGTTTACTTTTATGTTTATGTCATCACCGAGATTAAATTGAAATTTTCTTCCTAAATTCATCAGCTCACAAGCCAGAGGCAACAATTACAACAACATCAATCCAATCCTAAGGTATTTCAAAACAAACTACTGATGTTTTGGTGACTCTAAACTCGAATGTTCTAATTTTTAGCCTTTCTTCATGTGACAACCATCAAGCTAAGCAACCAACAATCACCCAACCAGCAACATTTATTTTACTTGCAAATAGCAGAGAACATTTGTAAATTAACACATGGATTGGAACTCATAATAGAGAGAAAATGCTGAGAGAATGTCACAAAACTCGAAGAAAGCATCATTGGTAAACAGTAATAAAACAGCATAATTTAAAACAAGTAAACAACCTCTAAAAGTTTGATTCTCAGTTTCTGAGGTTCTTTTTAGATGTTCTTTACAAGTCCCTAAAAGCTTATTTGCCCAGAACTAATAGATAGAAAGTTACACAGTGATGAAAGCACGTATAGTAGAACAAAGGCAAAATCATAACATCTAGCATTCAAGGCAAAAAGATTAGAGCAAAAAGATTTAAACTCAAAATACATTACCACAGTTGCTCTGGCATCCTCATTAATATAGCTCCCATCCTTTTATGTGTGGGTTGCAATGAATAGCTCAACTCGATTCATTGTTCGACCTTTTTTTACATCCTAAAAATCAAGAAATAATCACATTGTTTAACATTTTAAAAAAACTAGTAACTAATATATGAAGAACAAAATTTTAAATCACCATTTCATTCTTCCTTCTCGCGTTGCTTTTGGAATCACCCGTGTGAGGAAATTTTAATTTCTTCTGATTCTCTTGGTTCTGAATGCACATCTCCTAAATGAAAGACAAATAAAATTAATCATGTTATATAAAAACAAAATTAAATTGCAAGTAAGTTATATATGAAATTTTACAATGCATTTGTCACTTAGATGGTAGTCGACAAAGCTATATCCACTGGTCTTGGGGTACTTTTGGAGGACGTGCTTTCATGATCTTGTCTCTTACTTGAAGTTTTTTATTATCCCTGATAGCTTACTTCTATAGTCCCTTCTTTTCTCCCCTAGCGATCTCCAAGCCCACTTTAATCCATTATGTGCTGAAAATGCAATCTTACTCTGAATTTAAAACCAATATCATACTTACTTTTCAACTATATTGATGTAGTTAGAAATGAAAGCACAACTTTAGAAACCTTGCAATTTAGTGAAACCGCAATTGAACCTTCGAATAATATGTTTTCACAAGAGAAAAAATAGGAAGAAATTGTAACTACGGAATATTCCACCTTGGGACACATGGCGCTAAGCTTCTAGAAGCCTAGCGCTAGCACACGCTAGCGCACGTGGCACCACTCATCTGTTACATACGTGGCCCTTGCCCATGTCCTCTCACAGGAACACCCACTCAACTAGACGTGGGAACTCCTAGGGGATTGTGGGACGACCCACATCCCACGAGATCGTGGGACGACCCACATCCCACGAGATCGTGCGACGACCCCCATCCCACGAGATCGTGGGTCGAGCACGACCTCCCCACACTCAGTATAAATAGACCCTCTCCCAGGGGACTAGGGGATACGCAAGTTCAAGGGCTATCACACTAGATCCAAGACATCCCAAATGCTCCCAGAGAGCATCACTCATTGCCATTCTAGTAGGCAGCCTGAGCACCCTCAGACGCCTCACACACACACTTCACGCATCCCGAGCTCCGCCGTAGGCTTCGTCAGATCCGACCACCGGCAAGCTCATCTCTGCGCCCGGAGCATCCCACCGATAAGGCTTCCAGTAGCCCTCAGAGACCCGAGCTCTCTCCCACTAAAGCAACCTCCTAAAAGTGGCTCGCCCGCCCGGAGTACCTTAAACACGTCTTAGCCGCACACAATCCGATACAGGTAACTACCTTGCCTAACGGCTCCTATAGACGTCACCATGACGAACTACGTGGACTTTGATCCCTTCCGAAGGGTATGTAGGCACCTAGGTGCATCACCTAAGGACAAGTCCCCCATGGTTAAGACCCCTTGCGGTCCTTAATCCTGTAATATCCGAGATATTAGATTTAATCATTTTCATTTTTATTAAATTTATTTTTCTTTCAGAAAGAAAAATAAATTTAATTAAAGAATTATAGGGTTAAAAATAGAATAAAGAAGAATGTAATAGTGGATATTTATAATTTTTCTAGGACCTAAAAGAAAAGAGGATTAAAAAGCATAAGGGAAAAAGAGGATATAACAAGTAAATAAGTTTTTCTAATAAAATATATATATATATATATTAAAATAATGGGTGGGGGCCAAACCGTGACCCTCCATCCCTTTTGAATTAAAACAAAAAAATATATATGTATTAAAATAATGGGGGGCCAAATCGTGACCCCCCCCCATCCAATTCATTAAAAAGCACACACACACACATTAAGAAAAAAAAAAGAAGCAGCAACTCACGAGCAGAATGCAGCCCACAACCAGGAAGAAGAAGGAGAAGCACAGACGTTGGTTTTGGGCCGTTTTCTCGCCGGAGGACGTGCGCCGGTGACCGAAAAAAAAGTTTCTGGAGTCTTCTTTCATCCCCACCAAGCTTTCTACCCGATTGAATCAAGGTGAGAAGGCCCCAAACTCCCAAAACCCTAATTTCTCCAATTTAGGGTATTTTACGAATGCTTCAATTTCTTCCAATCAGGGCATTTCGGGGTTAAAGTTGAGCTTAGTGGGTGCTATTGAAAGCTTAGTGAGGTTCAGAATCGAAGTTAAACCGTAGGATTTGACCGGGTATGGAAATTAGGAAAATTAATTAGAAAATTGCTATAAATTTGAAATTGATAGTTTGATGCATGTTTAGGCTTGGATTGGAGTAGTATAAGTGCTATAAATGCTGGAAATAGTCAAGGGAATAAAGCCCAAGCATTTACCGTCTCAACCGGAACCCAATCCGGTGAAAAAGAGGCGGAATACTAAGCCACAGTACCGTAAAGAGTTGTGCAGTGGGTTGGACACCTCGGTCTAAGTCCGTGGTGGACACCGAAGACCCGTTAAATTGGTCCCAAGGATCCAATTATACCAAATTATATTTTTATATATAATTAAAGAGGTAATAATTAAACTTTTACTCGGCGAATAAGGGACACTGTGGAATGAGCGAGCTAGAGTCTCTTTCGAACCGTGAATTTAATTCTTTTATTAGTTAAATACTCGTATGAATAATTGAAGTTAAATTTAGACAAATGGGAATCTCTAACCTAAGCAATTAAAGGTTCTAAATGGCTCGAAAGTGTGAAAGTTGAATATGGGGCATTCTGGACTTTCAAAAAGAGCAATTTAGACGACGTAACGAAATAAATAATTAGTTCTTGGAAATAGTTAGAGGATGCATAAGCATTAGCATGACACGTGCAATGGTTGATGCTTAGTTACGCGTTCTAAATTTCTTAAATATATGTGTATAGGGCACCACAGGGTAATTGGAGCTCCAGGCACTCCGAGGACTGATTAGGAGGGCCAATGAGGTGAGGGGCTCTCCCATCCCTGCCCCACAGGATTGGATGGATACGTGGAAATGTGGTTTGCTCTATTTTTGTAATTATTATATGAAATTTATTTATATGAATAAATTTGTATTATACGTGTATGATTTGCAAGTAAGCAGTCAACGTGCAATTGTACATGTTCTTATATGATTAGTCTCAAGTGTATATGTGATATTTTTGCTCACCGAACCTTATATGATACCGTGGGTAGGATTGAGTCGGAATTTCATATGTGAGTGTTCATTAATATTAGAAACCCATTTAAATTGATCATCGTGCAAAGGTTTTGACCGTATAGTACATTGAGGAAAATGAACCTAGGTTGTCAAATGTGAGTGAGAGTGTTGCATAATTGAAACGGAGGAAATCTAGGCCTAACTAAATAACACGTATGATATTCAGTTAGTTACAAATAGGGCGTCTTTCAAGGTTAAATATGTTAGTTGAGTTTGTTTAGGTTGTCCGGGTAGATCGAGTCGGTCATCCTGGTCGGACAGACAGGATTATGATATGCCACATAGTGGCCATTACCTTGGTTTAACCGAGGTCAGACAAGTTGCCGGCTATTACTCTAAGCGTGCCTTGGAGTCAGAAAGTTCCTAGTTTGATCAACTAGGTTCGAATAAGACATTGCCTTCGGGCCAGTATTTCTCTTAGCGTAACGCGGGAGACAGAAAGTGAATGCCTTCGGGCCAGTATTTCTCTTAGCGTAATGCAGGAGACAGAAAGTGAATGCCTACGGGCATAACTATGTATGACTTATGAAAATATATGATATATGTTTATGGTTGGTTTACATGCGGATTAATAAACATGTTAGGAGCATGAATTAGGATTTTACTTGTGAATATGATACATTGATTGCCTGATCATGTAAAAGGCCATGATATAAATCTGTTTCATGCGTATGTGGTTGTGGTTGCTCCCTTCCCCCAGCTGTAGTGGTACCCGCTGCTACGCCAGGGATGGGGGAGCTTTTCAATGAGTCTGTTCGACTCACTCCCTATTTATATGTTTCAGATACAGGTGGTCCAAGAGTCGGGAACGCGTCCACTTCTTCTCAAGGAGGCGGACATATCTGAAGACGGTACGCTTAGTCCGAGTCGGTAATTATTTTGATTACGTACATATGTTGTGATGTTATGTATATGAATCCTTTTTGGGTGTAGCGTTTGTACAAATACAGCTGTTGTATATATATACGTCCTATTCTAGCATTGTCGGCTTCATACAGATTAAAGTTAGGTCTTGGTGTTAGGAATATAGGCTATGATATGATATATATCATGTGTATTAATATATATGACTTCCGCATGCGACTAGGATAGATCACATGCCTTGAGGTGTGTGATCAATATGTAAATTATATATATGTGTGTGACTGAATACCTGATTGTATGAAAATATGGTTTCTGCATGTGAATAGGATAGATCACACGCATTGAGGCGTGTGATCAATATGTAAACTATATGCAAGCGTGTGATTGAATATATATATGACTGTATACAGGACTTTCGCATGTGAATAGGATAGATCACTCGCCCTGAAGCGTGTGATCAATATGTATACTATATGTATGTGTGAATGAATATGTGTATATGAATAGACTGAAGCGGTGTTGAGTGAGCCGTGGATTGCACGGTACTTAGGTCACCGGATAAGGATGACCATATATATTATATATTGGTTGTATGAGAAAGGGGTAGTTATAGACATGTGAAAAGGTCAATTAGGGATTAGAGGCTTACGAGATAGGAGAAATCCTACTTCCCGTGCTGGTCACGGACGTCCGATAGGGGGTCGTGACAAACTTGGTATCAGAGGTAGGTTTTCTTTAAACTGTATGAAGCCATAGGTATGACCGGGTGTCAGTTTACGCCTCGTTGTGAACCCAGGCGCAACGTGGAAGTAAAAAGGCACTTGTGGAAGTACCCAGGAAAATGAGTTAGCCCTTTCTTTCTACTCTCTTTGATATGAAATATCATTGATATACGTGTACATATTAGGTGTGGTCCTTGTGCAGTATAGGGATGCCACCGATTACGAGACAGGCTAGGGGTGAAGGGAGAACTCCTGCTAAAATTGATCAGGAGTCAGTTCGGGAGGAGGGAATGCCCACCTGAAGCCGAGGTAGAGGCCGTGCACGAGGCCGAGGAAGAGGTCGTGCTCGTTGTAGAGGTAGAGCACAAGTAAGAGGAGAAGAGAGGAGACAGTCACCGGAACCTCAAGTAGAGACAGGTACACCTTCTGTGGCAGAAATGCTCATGGCAGGATTTCAGGAATTAAGAAAAGGAAAAGGCACGCTTGGCGTGTAGAAAAGAAAGTAAGCACATTGGGCGATTGAAATGGAAAGTTTACAGACAAGAATAAACAGGGCCTTGAGGCTTGAGACCTACAGGAAGATGACCACGTGAACGGGTCATGACTGTGCGGTATGCTTTGGCTGAAGGAAGTGATTTGTCTTTTTCTAGAAAGTAAACAGAAAAGAGGTGTTGTATGCCATAGTATAGAAGTAGAAATCTATGGACTGGAAAATCAGGATACGGTGTATGGAAGGGCAAAGTGGCCGAACCATATGCCGTAGAGATAGATGTTAAGAAGTAGAGGCATATGTGAACGTGGAGAGCGTGACCATATGCCGAGCGGGAAACAGAGTAATTCCTTAAGCAAACAAGGGGAAAAGAAGGGATTTAGCCCAACCAAACTCTCTTGGATTGCTTAAGGAAGAGCATAAAGAATAGGATATTGATCACATGAGAAGTTTTTGTAAAAATCTTTTTGGTCTTTTCCGGATGAGAGATTCTGAAAGACCTTCAAACTTTTCTTGAAAATACTATTGATAACCATTGGAAGACAAATTTTCATGAAAACTTTTTTCTCAATTTGTGTCATTCCAATTGGTTAAACCCTACCATTTACGAAAAACCTTAGGCGACATTTTTCTAAGAAATAAACTTGAATTATTTTTATAAAAAAAAATTCAGGATGCCTAAGAAAACTAACTCATGTGACCAATACCCTACCAAACAATAGTCCTTTTACAGGTAAGCGGTATAAGGATGGTAGAAGTAGTTGAGAAATCACTCGCTTGGAGTGATTAAAGTTAAGTAGACATCAAAAAGCACTAGAGTGTGCTAAAGTGCCAAGGGATTATACAGGTAAACCTAAGAGTTACCAATTAAGGGGTTATAGGGTGATAATGGACCTGAAAGTATTAGACCGGAGCAGGTCTAGAAGTGGAAATGGGCGTAGACCTTCGGGTACCGTCCAGAGATAAGAAAGTGAGTGCTATTGCCGTAGATAGCTCTCGAACGAGATAACGTGAGAGATAAACCCCAAACGAACTCGTGGAGGCTCGAGGGGAGAGAAAGTAGACAGGGATGAGTAGCCCCATAAAAGGGGGGAAGAGCGCTTATAAGACCCCATAGGATAAGAGTCAAGTAGGAGGTGGAGAACCAACTACTACCGTAATTGCATGTATAGTACACAGATTGTAGTGGACATAGCTAGGTAAGCTAGTTCCACAGGTTGGTGAACCAAAAATTCGTTAGTCTGAAGCCCGTGTATGGGTGGGGACTAAGTGGACAAACCAAACGTACAAGTGGCCATGTGGGTGCCATAAAAGGGAAATTCACCGTAAGGACGGTTAATCGAGAAGGAGAATTTAGTGAGTAACGAGTATGGAGAAATACTCGAAGAAAGAGTACCACGTAGGTACAGAATGAAAAGAAGAGAGTGAATACGGGAACGAAGTCGAGTAAGCATTGGGGCATGCGAGCCAAATGATAAAACAAGTATGTTACGTTGTGGGCGATTGGAACCCAACGGGTAACACACTTGCAAGAGGCGGTATATGTTTGTGAACATATGCCACATCGTAAGAAAGGAAAGAGTCAAACCGTGGGAGCGGATCCCGTTTGGTCAATGGGAGTATAGCATGTCCGGAAAGGTTCATACTGGAGTTAACGGATCAAATATTCCAAGTAGGAATACAGGATCTAAGTGAGTTAAAGAGTTACATACGCAACTACAAGAATTGCTTGACAAGGGTTTTATAAGACCCAGCTTCTCTCCTTGGGGTGCATCGGTCCTTTTTGTGAAGAAGAAGGACAAATCTTTGCGGTTGTGTATCGATTACCGAAAGTTAAACAAGGTGACGATCCGCAATTAATACCCATTGTCGAGGATAGATGACCTATTTGATCAATTGCAGGGCGCAAAGCGATTTTCCAAGATTGATTTGCAATCTGGGTATCATCAATTAAAGATTCGAGGATCAGACATACCTAAGACCGCATTCCGAACCTGATATGGACATTACGAGTTCTTGGTGATGTCTTTCGGATTAACTAATGCTCCTGCAGCGTTCATGGACATGATGAACAGGGTCTTCAAACCATTTCAGGACCGATTTGTCATTGTCTTCATTGATGACATCTTGGTTTACTCTAAGAATTCTGAAGAATATGCAGAACACTTGAGATTAGCAATGCAGAAGTTGAGAGAGGAGAAATTGTATGCTATGTTCTCCAAGTGTGAATTTTGGCTTGACAAAGTTGCCTTTTTGGGTCACGTGGTATCATCAGAGGGAATCCACGTAGATCCAAGTAAGGTAGAAACGGTGAAGAATTGGTCTCAGCCTACCTCAGTTACTGAGATTCGTAGTTTCTTGGGCTTGGCTGGATATTATAGAAGGTTTGTGCAAAACTTCTCTAAGGTTGTTGCACCTATGACTAAGCTAACTCAGAAGGGGGTGAAGTTCATATGGGATGACAAGTGTGAGTTGAGTTTTCAGAAGCTGAAAGATAGCCTCACTACCGCTCCGGTGCTGACATTACCTGAAGGCACAGGAGGGTATGTGGTATACTGTGATGCGTCGAGGATCGGGTTAGGGTGTGTCTTGATGCAGCATGGCAAGGTGATTGCATATGCATCGCGACAGCTGAGGAAACATGAGAAGAATTACCCGACTCATGACCTCGAAATGACAACTGTAGTATTCGCTTTGAAAAAATGGAGACACTACCTGTATGGGGAGACGTGTGAAATTTATATAGACCACAAAAGCCTCAAATACATTTTCGAGCAGAAAGACTTGAACTTGAGACAACGTCGATGGTTAGAGTTGTTGAAAGATTATGACTGCACGATCTTGATCATCCAGGAAAGGGTAATGTGGTAGCCGATGCTCTAAGTCGGAAATCCATGGGCAGTCTTGCTCATATAAGTGAAGAAAGAAGACCGTTAATCAGAAAGTTGCACGAGCTAGAACAAACGGGGAATCAGTTTGAGATTGGGAGTTCTAACTCACTTCTAGCTCATTTGCAAGCTAAATCCTCTCTGGTAGAAGAGGTGAAGGCTAGACAGGATGAAGATACCGACCTCAAACAAATCAGGGATACTGTAACTAAAGAGAAAGGGGATGACGTCCGATTCTCTATTGATGAGTTCAGGATACTTCGGATGGAGGGACGGTTGTGTGTCCCTATGATTGATAACTTGAAAGAAAGAATTCTTGAAGAAGCACACCGGACAACCTATACAATCCATCCGGGAGCCAATAAAATGTATCATGACCTGAAACAGATGTATTGGTGGAATGGCATGAAGAGGGATGTTGCAAACTATGTAGCCAGGTGTTTAGTGTGTCAACAAGTCAAGGCTGAACACCAGAAGCCCGTCGGAACATTACAACAGATAGAGATACCTGAGTGGAAGTGGGAGAGGATAACGATGGATTTTGTAACAGGACTGCCAAGATCACAACGGGGATTCGATTCGGTTTGGGTGATAATGGATCGCATGACTAAGTCCGCGCACTTTCTGCCATTTAAGACCACTTACGGAGTGAGTCAATATGCACATATTTATCTATCAGAAATCGTTAGATTGCACGGTGTGCCAATGTCCATAATATCTGATAGAGGGCCACAGATCACTTCCAGGTTTTGGAAGTCATTGCAGGAAGTGTTAGGAACGAGAGTTGATTTGAGTATTGCGTTCCACCCACAGACCGACGGGCAATCAGAAAGAACCATTCAGATTCTTGAAGACATGCTTCGGGCGTGTATTATGGATTTCGGCGGAAGTTGGGAAAGGTATTTACCTTTGGCTGAGTTTGCATACAATAACAGTTATCAAGCGAGTATCCAAATGGCACCTTTCGAGGCTCTATACGGTCGTAGGTGCAGATCCCCGATTAGGTGGTTTGAGGTCGGAGAGGCTAGTCTCATCGGCCCAGAATTGTTACAAGATACCTTGCAAAAGGTGAAGTGCATAAGGGAAAGACTGTTAACGGCTCAAAGTAGGAAGAAATCCTATGCAGATAATCGAAGAAGGGAACTCGAATTTTCCATTGGTGAACAGGTGTTTCTGAGGATATCACCGATAAGAGGCGTGATGCGGTTCAGTAAAAAGGGGAAGTTAAGTCCTCGGTATATCGGACCGTTTGAAATCCTAGAACAAGTTGGGAATGTAGCGTATTGGTTGGAATTGCCTATGGAATTGGAGGGAGTACATCCTTTTTTTCATGTATCAATGCTTTGGAAATATCTTCTAGACCCCTCGCACGTAATCCAATCGCAAGACGTGCAACTAACCGAAAATATGACATATGAAGAGGAGCTAGTGGAAATCTTAGATCGGCAGTTGAAGAAACTCAGAACGAAGGAGATTCCATTGGTTAAAGTTCTGTGAAGAAATCACTTGACCGAAGAAGCCACATGGGAGGTCGAGGGTGAGATGCGCAGTACGTATCCTCAACTCTTTCAAGACTAAGGTTAGTATATTGTTGAAATTCAGGGACCGAATTTCTTAAGGGGGAAGATTGTAATATCTGAGATATTTAGATTTAATCATTTCCATTTTTATTAAATTTATTTTTCTTTCAGAAAGAAAAATAAATTTAATTAAAGAATTATATGGTTAAAAATAGAATAAAGAAGAAACTAATATGGGATATTTATAACTTTTCTAGGACCTAAAAGAAAAGACGATTAAAAAGCATGAGAGAAAAAGAAGATATAACAAGTAAATAAGTTTTTCTAATAAAAAAATATATATAATATATATATATATATATAATATCTAATAAAAATATAGATATATAATATATATATATATATATTATATATTAAAATAATGGGTGGGGGCAAAACCGTGACCCCCCATCCCTTTTAAATTAAAACGAAAAAATATATATGTATTAAAATAATGGGGGGGCCAAATCGTGACCCCCCATCCAATTCATTAAAAAGTGCACACACACTTGATAACTCAATGAAATAGAGTTATTTAAGCTATGTTTTCACCGGTTTTCTGAGGTGATTAAGTGATTTTAAGCCACGATTTGTTGCATTTTAGGAGATTTTCTTGTTCTAGGCTTTTAGGTGGTTTACTTGTGTATTTTGTGTTGATTTATTAAGTTTTGTGGGTATTTTATTTAGTTTAAAGTATGTTGGGGACTCACTTGCAATTTTCTTTTTGTGTCCAGGGTCAAATGATAAAGAAAGAAGTGATTTTGGGCATTTTTGGAAGCCAAAAAGACAACAAGAGCATTTCTAACCAGTGGCGAGATGCTGCAGCACCTACACAAAGCGTTACAGCATGAACCCATGATTTCAACATCAGAGCCGAGATGCTGCAGCACCTGGTTTGAGTGCTGCAGCACGCCTGCGCAGGGGCAATTTTGGGAACCCGATTTTCTTGCTGTTTTAAAGGCTTTTCACTTAGGGTTCGAGCCATGGAGCCATTTTTAGAGTTTAGGAGCTGGAGAGGGGCGAAAATAGGAAGGGAAACTCAAGCTTCAAGTTGTCTCAAGTGGATTCAAGTGAAGAGGGAGTGGATTGGAGTCTTGGACACAAGAGTTTTCTTCTCTTCTTCTCTTTGCTTTGATGTTTATTGATTTTGCTGATTTAAGTAGTAAAAAAGGGTAAAATTCCATAAGTGAAGTGCTAGGTGTAACTACAATCCTAAGAGCTTTTAATCTCATTTACACTTTTGAGTTATTTTCGCGTTAATTTGCTAATTGCGTTGTTCACTTATTTTTAATTAAAACACTCAATTTCGATTGCTTGGCTTAGGTTACATATGAATGCATTAGTACTTAATTTGTTTTAGCTTAGTTCCCTGTGGACGATACTCTACTTATCATTATATTACTTGTTGGCGGTGTACACTTGCACCGCTTCGTTTGGGCGAGCAACAAGTTTTTGGCGCCATTGCCGGGGAACTTAGTTGAAATTTAATTGATATTAGTGCTAAATACGCGCCTTAGATCAAGCATTTTATTTTATTTTATTTTTTCTCTGATTTTGGTAATTGTTAGTTGAAATTCAGTTGTTTGTGTATCTTTTCAGGTACTCTTTCTAGTGTATGCCTCGTGGTAAGAAGAAGAAGAGAGTTGTTGAAATTTCACCACCTCCTGTGCGTGGAAGGAAAACGAGAAGGCGTGCTATCTCTCATTCTCCGGTTAGAACTCCTATTTCTCCATCTTCACCAGAGAGCACTCATTCTGAAGAAGCTGAAATGGCTGAGCAAAACAACCGCAATGTGTCTGACTATGCAACCCCGAAACTGGATGGGTTGCAACATAGTATCCGGAGGCCGTCTATTCAAGCAAATAATTTTGAAATCAAGCCGGCTACCATCCAACTTTTGCAAGCTAATGGGCAGTTTGGGGGTTCACCTGTTGAAGACCCCAACAACCACATCCTTAATTTTCTAGAGATCTGTGATACTTTCAAGCACAATGGTGTTTCTGATGATGCCATTCGTCTGAGGCTCTTTCCCTTCTCATTAAGGGATAAGGCAAAAGTTTGGCTACAATCTTTACCAGAGGGGTCGATCACTACATGGGAAGAGTTGGCCCAACAATTTCTTACTAAGTATTTTCCACCTGGGAAAACTGCCAAGATGAGAAATGACATAACTTCTTTTGTGCTTTTGAACAATGAAAGTCTCTATGAAGCTTGGGAAAGATTCAAAGATTTATTGAGAAAATGTCCACATCATGGGCTACCAAAATGGCTTCAAGTGCAAACATTTTATAATGGGTTATCTTCTGAGATCAGAACGTCTATTGATGCTGCAGCTGGTGGGGCTCTAATGTCCAAACCAGTAGATGCTGCTTATACTTTGTTAGAGACAATGTCATCTAACAATCACCAATGGCACTCGGATAGAAATGTGCATGCAAGAGTTGCTGGAGTACAAGACTCTGATATGTTTGCATCCCTATCTTCTCAAATTGCTGCTTTGACTAAAGAGGTTAAATCTTTGGGTATTCAGGGAGCAGTTAAAGCTATGAGCCCTTTTGTCCAACCTTGTGAGAATTGTGGAGAAAGTCACACTTCAGAGCAATGCCCTCTTGTCTTGGAGAGTGTTCAGTATCTGGCGAACAGGAATGCTAATAATCCCTACTCTAACACATATAATCCAGGGTGGAGAAATCATCCAAATTTCTCATGGAGCCAAAATCAAGGTACGGGACCATCTTCATCTATCGCACATCCTAACTACCCGCATGGACTACCTCCACCAGTTGAAAAGAAGTCATCCTTGGAGGAGATGATGATGTCTTACATGTCTAAGAATGACGCCCTCATGCAATGTCAAAATGCAGTTATTCAAAATCAAATTGCACTAATCCAAAGCCAAGCATCATCTTTGAGAAGTCTTGAAACTCAAGTGGGTCAGTTGGCAACTGCTCTGAACAATAGACAACAAGGTACCCTTCCCAGTGACACTGAGCTTAATCCTAGGAAAGAAGGCAAGGAGCATTGCAATGCAATATTTTTGAGAAGTGGGAAAGAAATAGAAGGGAATCCTGAGACAACGAAATATGAAGCAAGTAAGGAGGCAAAACCAGTGGTGATTGAGAAACCAGTTGAAGAGGCACTTGGGGACATGCCTAAGAAGGTGCCTGCAAATTATAGACCTCCACCACCGTTCCCTCAAAGACTCCAAAAGCATAATTCAGATCAGCAGTTCAAGAAATTCTTAGATGTGTTTAAAAAGCTGCATATCAACATACCTTTTGCTGAAGCCTTGGAGCATATGCCTTCTTATGTGAAATTCATGAACGATATTTTGTCAAAGAAGACAAGATTGGTTGATTTTGAGACCGTAGCTCTCACTGAAGAATGCAGTGCCGTTTTACAAAATAAGCTTCCACCAAAGCTTAAGGATCCAGGCAGTTTTAACATTCCCTGCACTATAGGCAATCAGTTTTGTGGCAAAGCTTTATGTGATTTAGGGGCAAGTGTTAACCTAATGCCTATTTCTATATTCAAGAAGCTGGGTTTAGGGGAAGCTAGCCCAACTACTATTATGTTGCAGATGGCTGATCGGTCAGTAGCTTATCCTCGAGGCATTATTGAGAATGTGTTAGTGAAGGTTGATAAGCTCATTCTCCCAGCTGATTTCATTGTTCTTGACTACGAGGAAGACAAAAATGTACCAATCATTTTGGGCAGACCATTTCTAGCTACAGGAAGAACTATTATTGATGTGCAGAAAGGTGAGCTGACAATGCAAGTCCAAGATCAAGAGGTAAAATTTAACGTGTTCAAAGCAATGAAGTTGCCGGGACAAACTGAAGAATGTTTTCATGTTAATGTGGTGGATAATGTGGTAGATTGTTCAGTTCAGGACGATGAATTAAAATACCACCCAATTGATCCTAGTGAAGTTTTCAAGTATCCTTATGCTGAGACTTGTGATGTTGACTTTGTTGGGTGTACAAAGATACTAGAAGCTCCACCTTGGAAAATCAGAGCACCGCCTTGGTGCCATAAACCTTCACCATCATATTCAATGGAACAAAATTGGATTTTCATCCAAGGGTTGCAAGACAATATAGTCCATGAAAGTGCTATCACATGGAATTTCTGCAATGCCATGCCAACTCCCTTTACTCCAATTGATCCAGGATAAGAAACAAAATATGAAAGTCTGGCTGAAGACTTTAAACTTAGCGCTACTTGGGAGGCAACCCAAGACGTCTTGAGTCCCTTTTTTTTAAATTTTAAAGTGTGATTTTTCTAATTTTGATTGTGTTAGTTAGGTTTCTAGCTAGTTTTTTATTAATTTTTCTTGTTTCAATTACAGGGCAAATGTGGTTGCCAATCAAGGACCAAATGCACAAAGGGTGAAACTACCAGGATTCAAGGAAACACAATGGAGCATAAAAAGGAGAATTAGGATGGCAATCAACTCAGGGAGATTTCCATATTCCTTGTCTCTTCTAGTTATCCTTTTGTTGTTTCCTATCTAGACCCTATAAATATTGGCTTATTTAATTTTTTTTCTTTTGTGGCTGAATGACATTTTGGACATATTGTTGTTAGCCCTTCCCCTTTTCCCCATTCCCTTTTGGTTGAATATGTTTTGAACATTGAGGACAATGTTCAATTTAAGTTTGGGGGTGGGGATGCAAAATTTTGCAAGATTTAAAAATTTTTGCTTTTGCTTGAGCCTTGGATGATATGAATTTTTGTGATAATTGTGGCTGGTGTTTGTGCTTGCTTGTGGTATTTATATTGGTCAAACCCCAATGAGGATTTTGTTTGCACTTAAAATCAGAGTTAATTAGAAAATGCATGCCCAAGTCTTTGAATGATTAGGTCTTTGAATATGGTTAAATTCTTTTCTGCTTTTGGAAAACTTTTAAGCACAAGGTAGCTTTGCATGATTTAAATGCGTGTTTTAGAGGAGAAATGCTAGCATGACTCAATATGTGTGTCTATTGCAACACTAGGGCTCTAGAACTTACTCTATACCCCCTTGAGGCGAAATCCTAGGTTTTGCATAGATTAGAGACATGATTTAGGCATATTTTTCTGCGTTTGAGCCTTTCAAGCCTTCTCCCATAATTGATTATATCCTTAGCACCCATTTTGAGCCTTATTAGAAAAACCAAGAATGAAATTTTAAAATTTACCCACATGAGCTTACCTCACCTAGCCCGAAAAACCAATGAATTACCCTTTCAAGTGGTTAGCGAAGCACATGTTATTGAAAATTTTGGGTGATAAAGGAATATGAAATTCAAACACAATCAAAGATTGTGTCAAAAAAAAAAGGGAAAGAAGAAAAGAAAGTAAAAAAAAAAAAGAAAGAAAGAAAGAAAAGAAAATAAAAGCTTTATGTGAAATTAAAAAAAAATATGTTGAATTAAGTCTCTATCATTGTGTTTTGTGCTATCTTAAGCGAACCCTTGATATTTGATTGTATCCTATCCTTTTGTTGGTAGCCCAAAACCCTAGGCCACGCTATAAGCTTAAAAGACCTGATGATCTCTAGTTTATGTGAAGCCTACATTAGTGGAGAGAGGGTAGACAAGTGAGCATATGAAGTACCTAGTTGTTGAAATTTTCTATACATGTTGGGATATGTGAACATGAACCAATAAAATATGCATGAAATGATTGTCTGGCTACCTGCACACACGCACTCCAAAAGCAAGTTAAGAATTTAGCTTATATTCCTAGAGCTTTGAATTGTTTGGCTTGGATATGTCTTTTATGGTTAAGTCTGGTAAAAAAGTGTAATCGCTGAGGGTTAAGTTTGGCCATTCATGTTTACCACATTGAGTCCATTCGCTTGCCTTTGTTCTTTTTATTTTAATCTACTTTGCCCGAGGACGAGCAAAAGCTTAAGTTTGGGGGCGTGATAACTCAATGAAATAGAGTTATTTAAGCTATGTTTTCACCGGTTTTCTGAGGTGATTAAGTGATTTTAAGCCACGATTTGTTGCATTTTAGGAGATTTTCTTGTTCTAGGCTTTTAGGTGGTTTACTTGTGTATTTTGTGTTGATTTATTAAGTTTTGTGGGTATTTTATTTAGTTTAAAGTATGTTGGGGACTCACTTGCAATTTTCTTTTGTGTCCAGGGTCAAATGATAAAGAAAGAAGTGATTTTGGGCATTTTTGGAAGCCAAAAAGACAACAAGAGCATTTCTAACCAGTGGCGAGATGCTGCAGCACCTACACAAAGCGCTGCAGCATGAACCCATGATTTCAACATCAGAGCCGAGATGCTGCAGCACCTGGTTTAAGTGCTGCAACACGCCTGCGCAGGGGCAATTTTGGGAACCCGATTTTCTTGCTGTTTTAAAGGCTTTTCACTTAGGGTTCGAGCCATGGAGCCATTTTTAGAGTTTAGGAGCTGGAGAGGGGCGAAAATAGGAAGGGAAACTCAAGCTTCAAGTTGTCTCAAGTGGGTTCAAGTGAAGAGGGAGTGGATTGGAGTCTTGGACACAAGAGTTTTCTTCTCTTCTTCTCTTTGCTTTGATGTTTATTGATTTTGCTGGTTTTAAGCTTGTAATTTCCTTGAATATGTTAGGCTAAGCTTTTCTTATCTTAGGGTTGTGGTACCCTAGCATGTAAACTTATGGATTTGCTACTTTGATTACTTGATTTAATGCATTTTGGTGTTTATTCAACTTTGTGCTTGATGAACCCTAGTTGTTTGGCCACCACTTAGGGAAATTAGAGGATTTGGGGTTTCCTTGGAAGAGGACTCCTAAATTTAGACCTTGAGTTGAATACCTCTTGTTCTATGTTGATTGTGTTTGATTAACTTGATTAGCCCAAAGGATAGTCATATACCCAAGGGCCTTGAGGAGTTAAAATTGGCTTGAATTTAATGCATCTCTTAAATTTATACTTCCATAGACATATGAGGAGTTAGATTTGAGAGGTAGAATTTATATAGGATTGGAAGATTCATATAATGAAAGTAGGGCTAAGACTAATACCAAATCATTTATTTAAGTAGTAAAAAAGGGTAAAATTCCATAAGTGAAGTGCTAGGTGTAACTACAATCCTAAGAGCTTTTAATCTCATTTACACTTTTGAGTTATTTTCGCATTAATTTGCTAATTGCGTTGTTCACTTATTTTTAATTAAAACACTCAATTTTGATTGCTTGGCTTAGGTTACATATGAATGCATTAGTACTTAATTTGTTTTAGCTTAGTTCCCTGTGGACGATACTCTACTTATCATTATATTACTTGTTGGCGGTGTACACTTGCACCGCTTCGTTTGGGCGAGCAACAACACTCATTAAGAAAAAAAAGAAGCAGCAAGCAACTCACGAGCAGAACGCAGCCCACAACCGGGAAGAAGAAGGAGAAGCCCGGACGGTGGTTTTGGACCGTTTTCTCACCGGAGGACGTGCGTCGGTGACCGAAAAAAGTGGCTGGAGTCTTCTTTCATCCCCACCAAGCTTTCTACCCGATTGAATCAAGGTGAAAAAGCCCCAAACTCCCAAAACCCCAATTTCTCCAATTTTGGGTATTTTAGGAATGCTTCAATTTCTTTCAATCGGGGCATTCCGGGGTTAAAGTTGAGCTTAGTGGGTGTTATTGAAAGCTTAGTGAGGTTCAAAATCGAAGTTAAACCGTAGGATTTGACCAGCTATGAAAATTAGGAAAATTTAGTTAGAAAATTACTATAAATTCGAAATTGATAGTTTGATGCATGTTTAGGCTTGGATTGGAGTAGTATAAGTGTTATAAATGCTGGAAATAGTCAAGGGAATAAAGCCCGAGCATTTACTGTCTCAACCGGAACCCAATCCGGTGAAAAAGAGGCGGAATACTAAGCCACAGTACCGTAAAGAGTTGTGCGGTGGGTTGGACACCTCGGTCTAAGTCCGTGGTGGACACCTAAGACCCGTTAAATTGGTCCCAATGCTCCAATTATACCCAATTATATTTTTATATATAATAAAAGAGGTAATAATTAAGCTTTTACTAGGCGAATAAGGGAGACGGTGGAATGAGCAAGCTAGAGCCTCTTTTGAACCGTGAATTTAATTCTTTTATTAGTTAAATACTCGTATGAATGCATGAAGTGAAATTTAGACAAATGGGAATCTTTAACCTAAGCAATTAGAGGTTCTAAATGGCTCGAAAGTGTGAAAGTCGAATATAGGGCATTCTGGACTTTCAAAAAGAGCAATTTAGACGACGTAACGAAATAAATAATTAGTTCTTGGAAATAGTTAGAGGGTGCATAAGCATTAGCATGAAACGTGCAATGGTTGATGCTTAGTTACGCGTTCTAAATTTCTTAAATATATGTGTATAGGGCACCACAGGGTAATTGGAGCTCCAGGCAGTCCGAGGACTGATTAGGAGGGCCAACGAGGTAAGGGGCTCTCCCATCCCTGCCCCACAGGGTTGGATAACTACGTGGAAATGTGGTTTGCTCTATTTGTGTAATTATTATATGAAATTTATTTATATGAATAAATTTGTATTATACGTGTATGATTTGCAAGTAAGCAGTCAACGTGCAATTGTACATGTGCTTATATGATTAGTCTCAAGTGTATATGCGATATTGTGGCTCACCGAGCCTTATATGATACCGTGGGTAGGATTGAGTCGGAATTTCATATGTGAGGGTTCATTAATATTAGAAACCCATTTAAATTGATCATCGTGCAAAGGTTTTGACCGTATAGTACATTGAGGAAAATGAACCTAGGTTGTTAAATGTGAGTGAGAGTGTTGCATAATTGAAACGGAGGAAATCTAGGCCTAACTAAATAACACGTATGATATTCAGTTAGTTACAAATAGGGCGTCTTTCAAGGTTAAATATGTTAGTTGAGTTTGTTTAGGTTGTCCGGGTAGATCGAGTCGGTCATCCTGGTCGGACAGACAGGATTATGATGTCAGCAAGTATGCCACATAGTGGCCATTACCTTGGTTTAACCGAGGTCAGACAAGTTGCCGGCTATTACTCTAAGCGTACCTTAGAGTCAGAAAGTTCCTAGTTTGATCAACTAGGTTCGAATAAGACATTGCCTTCGGGCCAGTATTTCTCTTAGCGTAACGCGGGAGACAGAAAGTGAATGCCTTTGGGCCAGTATTTCTCTTAGCGTAATGCAGGAGACAGAAAGTGAATGCCTACGGGCATAACTATGTATGACTTATGAAAATATATGATATATGTTTATGGTTGGTTTACATGCGGATTAATAAACACGTTAGGAGCATGAATTAGGATTTTACTTGTGAATATGATACATTGATTGTCTGATCATGTAAAAGGCCACGATATAAATCCGTTTCATGCGTATATGGTTGTGGTTGCTCCCTTCCCCCAGCTGTAGTGGTACCCGCTGCTACGCAAGGGATGGGGGAGCTTCTCACTGAGTCTGTTCGACTCACCCCCCTTGTTTATATGTTTCAGAAACAGGTGGTCCAGGAGTCGGGAACGCGTCCACTTCTTCTCAAGGAGGCGGACAGATCTGAAGACCGTACGCTTAGTCCGCGTCGGTAGTTATTTTGATTACGTACATATGTTGTGATGTATATGTATATGAATCCTTTTTGGGTGTAGCGTTTGTACAGATACAGCTGTTGTATATATATACGTCCTATTCTAGCATTGTCGGATTCATACAGATTAAAGTTAGGTCTTGGTGTTGGGAATATAGGCTATGATATGATATATATCATGTGTATTTATATATATGACTTCCGCATGCGACTAGGATAGATCACACGCCTTGAGGCGTGTGATCAATATGTAAATTATATATATGTGTGTGACTGAATACCTGATTGTATGAAAATATGGTTTCCGCATGTGAATATGATAGATCACACGCATTGAGGCGTGTGATCAATATGTAAACTATATGCAAGCGTGTGATTGAATATATGTATGACTGTATACAGGACTTTCACATGTGAATAGGATAGATCACTCGCCCTGAAGCGTGTGATCAATATGTATACTATATGTATGTGTGAATGAATATGTGTATATGTATAGACTGAAGCGGCGTTGAGCGAGCCGTGGATTGCACGCTACTTAGGTCATCGGATAAGGATGACCATATATATTATATACTGGTTGTATTAGAAAGGGGTAGTTATAGACATGTGAAAAGGTCAATTAGGGATTAGAGGCTTACGGGATAGGAGAAATCCTACTTCCCCTGCCGGTCACTGACGTCCGATAAGGGGTCTTGACAAATCCCAAATTACAATTGTCTGAACAAAAAACGACAGTTACAGAAGTCATAATGGGCAAAGGATAATGATAAAATTAAGGTAACTTCATTAACACTTCTACTACTTTACTTTTATCGTACTTTAGTTAACTTTACTTTTAGCATGAACAAAAGAAGAATTCAGCATGCTTGTAAACTTTGTTATAAAAAAAAAAAAAAAAAAGTGGTCAGACAAAGGGGTAAAGTTTATGAATATCATTATGTTTTGATTAAAGAAAATTAACCAGTAAATCCATCATTTTTGAGGCTCCTAAAGTGTTGTTTTAAATTAATCACCACCTTATCAATGGAGACAAAACTCTATGAACCCAAAGTGCCAAAATAATAGTTGCAACCTAAAGCATAATGGTAATCAAAGACCAACCAAAACTAAAACCCACAATATACTATCAACGTATTTGAGATAAATCAATAGTTCATTTCTTCTAACCCCAGCAAATTAGTTGTTTAATAACACAGTTCATTAGCTTAACACTAGAGTCCATGACCAAGAGAGTTTTAGAGCAAGTTGAATTGAACACAAAAAAATCGAAAAGCTCATTTTCTCAGCAGCCAAACAACATAAAATCCCCACTGAAACACATGAGAAGAATCAAAATTACGAACCTTGAAGCTAGAATACTTGACCGATTGATGAAACAAATCAAGAAGTACCTAGATGAAAAATTCCAGGTTCAACGAATCCCTTGAAGTACAAATCAAAATTTGGGAATTTACTAAAAGTTTTTATGAAAGCTGTGTTTACAAGAAGAAAATATGCCAAACCTTAGAAGAAGAAAAAAAACAAAACAAGTTTTAAAGTGAAGAGGTATACAAGCAGAACCTAATCTTCATGTGCAATTATTGGACCCTACGTAACTTAGCATAAAACAAAAAGATCTCTCAACATGCATTTCCTAGTAAAGTATATTATGATTGTAAAAATACAAGCAGATTCAACATATCATTCTTGCATATGCTTTATTTTCCGTGAGACAATTAGGAGCACAAATCAATTGAAAGAAAAAAATTTAGCAAACTCAAAAGTGAGTTGAGCACCTTCAGAAAACATATACAAGTTACTAACTAATAACTCAATTTAATTGGGCAGTAAAAGCTTTCAAATTTTCTTACACGGGGACCAAAGGCACTTACCATATTTAGGACAAGTAAATTTTCTTCCTATTTATTTCTATTTTAATTTCCTTTGAATTGTCACAACATTATATATTCGGGGAAAGGCACATAAAAAATTTGTGTTCGGATTGATCTCATTATTTTCTTCATAAGGAAGTGAAGGATATGTGAGTTAAGAAAATAATGAGAAATTTTGAAATATTTAGTATTGATATTTTGATATATGTACTTTATTTATGAGAAGGGGAAGAGAGTTATTTGCACGACAGTAGTTCTAACAAATGTGCTCAAAACAAGTGGTTACACACAATATGCCTAAATGAAAAATCAAAATCAAGTTACCTAACAAACTTCAGTAAATTAGGCAATTCTTTTTCTCTCTGTCTCCTCGTTTTTGAGCTAAGAAGAATTATATTCCAACAAACCAAGGAAACCAGAGTACAATAGAATCCACTGAAAAAGCCAGAAACCAACTACCCAAACAAAATCAACCAATACCCTTACGCCACAAAGCTAAATCACCAAAGAAAATAGAAGCCAAAGAGGATGGTGAAAGACAAATGAAGTATGCGTCCAACCTCCATCAAGAAACCAAAGAGCAAAAGTGGGTTACTTAATGTAAGAGAAATATCAACCACATACTTCTGTTTCCTATTCTTTGTCTCAATTTCTCTAAACAAAGACCCAAATGAAAGAATTCGACAATGATCCTAAATAATTAATAATGGATACTCGATTTATCAGTGAAAGGACAAGTCAATTCTACCGATTAAAATAAAGGAAAAAAAATCAAACCCAAGAATCCAAAGGTTACCTAATATTCAAAAACGATCCTACACTCAAAGAACTGCAAACCCCATGGCAAGAAGGACAACAATCAAAAGAGGAAAAAGATAAGTGAAATGTGAAGCAATCAGCAAGTAGGAGGAAGAGAAGAGGGAAACGGCGGCAATTGATTTTTTTTTTCATTTCTAACCATGGTTGTGACTGTAGTTAAACAACTGTGGTTAAACAAATTCCAACATTGCATTCAACCACGGTTGTCAATAACCTTGGGCAAGTAACCGCCGTTAGAAAGCCTGTTTTATGTAGTTTTTAGAGATGGAAAAGTCACGGAATAAACATACAATAGCCACGGATTGTATTTCGTCTATAATTTTCGTCTCTGATTTGCATTTTTCTTGAAGTGTCTTATTAATCAAAATATATAATTCAAGATATGGTCATAAAGATGAAACTGAATTCTCATAAAACATTTTTTCTTTTGTGACATGGAAGAGGTTAGTGTCACGACCCCCGTTTAGAGAACCGTGACCGGCACAGACACAGGGAATACCCCTCTGCCTGTAAGCCTTATCACCTAATTGACAGAATAGCTATTATAGGAAAATACATTCACATGCATTATAATACCATGGCTACACCGAAATGGTGGCCTATCCTAGGCAAGCAAATCCACGGCCAGTGCCGCTTCAGGATATAGATATAAGAAAACACACATAATATATATAACCTGTATACTGGCTACACATCCGAAGATGCTACATATCCTATTCACATGCAACAGATATGTTTATATATATATATATTTGAAAACAAATTTTTTCCTGCACTCGGGCTATTGGCCACCACGTGGCAAATATACTTAACCCATTCACTTAGGTATTGGTCACCTCATGACAATTATGTTAATCAAACACAATCAACTTCTATCTATCAAACAACTTACGCATAGGCACCACGTGGCACGTCCTGACCCATTGCTGTGGGGCAATAGCTTGACCCCACTCGTCCATTACCCAACCAGGCCACATGGCGGGCACGGCACGACGTCTCGAAGTATGGCCACTGACACACGCTGGACCAACTCCACAGGATGGTTTCTCTTTTACTAGGTTAGGCTCACGGTTCACCCGTAGGTTCCTCCCGTGTCTCCTTACCTTAGTCTCACATATTAATAGGATTCTTTGTATCTTTCCCGAATGATCAACAATTCTTCTCCTTATTAATATGTACAAGTATCCTCAACAGGATATAACTCATATACCCGTCCAGATGCACTCTCTAAGCCTCAAGCTATCGTCATAGCAATATAAAACCTTTCTGACCCTATTGCCAGGATAGGGCAATGACCCTGATCATGGTGATTATAAAACTGAGGTCTCAAGTGTCATCTGACGTTGTTCTAGTTGATGTCTCACATCGCTAGCACAATCAAATCCGAAACCCACCAATAACTCCCTTTGCATGATTATAATTTAAGTCACCGTCGTGACGAGTTTTCAAAATAAAAGCTTAGTTTTTCCGTACAAGGACTCTTGCCACCGTCGTGGAAAAGATTTAATAAAATACTCATCATGCCTCCGGAGTGTATGAGTTGGATTTGTAACACTCCAATCACAACAAACAATTACGCTATACTCCGATGTCTTCCTATCCAAGCCACTTTCCACAACTTATTTTCTAATTCTTTCATTCTTTTAGCATTTTATATCTCTAGCTAGCACATACCAGACAAGCAGAGAATATAGATACTCATGTAATCCACATAAGCATACGACCCTAGGAGCAGAGATGAAAGAGCCCTCACCTTGGCCAACCTTCCATGCAATCCTCTCATGTAACTTAAGTCTCCTCGGAGTTCCTATTGCACTCTTTTGCGTGCCGTTGTTCCTATAAGAACAACATTTACTTCATTAAGGTTATTACTTAGCTTAACTTGTTATTTATCTCTCCATTACTCTCACGTGTAGTCCATGGTTGCCACAGAGTTAAGCTCTTGGTCTTATTGGACCTCTCTATCCCGACTTATGCGTATCCTTCCTCGGACACTTGCCTTACTCACATATAACACTCTACTTGAGTGTTTCACATACTTGGATTTGAGTATTAGACCTCTATCTAACTTGTATTCACATCTAAGGAAGCTTATCTAGCTTGGTTGGAAGAAATCCTAATTTTAGGAAAGTTTAAACATTTTGATTCAACTTGTGTTCTTACTTGGGTTTTAGAAATCTAATTTCTAAACCTCAATATACCTATAATTTATCATACTTGGGTATCCTAAAGGTTGTGAAGGGATAAGGTTGCAATTCACAAAGTTAGACCTAATTTGTTCCGCAAGTTTCCATCCTTGAAAAACAAGAGGGTACTTGGAGTGATTTAATCCTCAAAAAGTGAATTAATTCTCAAAAACATGTTTAGGAGTGTTCTAGGGTGTTTAGGATTGAAGAGAGTGGGTTTGGAGGTCTGAGTTCGCCCTAAAAGGGGCTTGGGGCAACCCAGGCAGGGACCGGGTGCTGCAGCGCCCATTCTGGCGCTGCGGCGCCAAGGTGCTGCCTTGGTAGCCCTTGGCCAACCGGCAAGTGGGCGCTGCAGCGCCAGCTCGCAGCATAGCAGCGTTTTTGCTGTGCTGTGGTTGGTTTCGGCCGCCTTTTCGGCCATCTTCCGATCCGGCTTCGATTCCACTTTTCACGGGTCTTGTTCTCCAACATATATACTATATTTAGGAACTTCTACAACTCAAATCCAACTCCGATTTGTCGCTGAATCGTTGATTGTTCGAAATTGAGAAAAAATGGGTTTTATAAACCCCAAATTCTTCCAACTTCGAATCCGGCCAAATCCAATGATCTAGCTTCAAATCCTAAGTCCGGTGAGGGTTTAAGAACACTTTAGAAACATTATTCTACCCTCGAATCTGCCCAAACTCGGATTCTCAACTCAATTCCAAAAATGAAGAAAAATGAAGAAAATGGGAACTTGGAGAGAATCGGGTGTTGTACCAACCTTAACTCGAGAGATTGAGACGAGGAGGATGAGGAGGATGATCTCCGGCTCCTCCTCTAGCTCCGGCTCGCCGGATTCCAGCGAGATTCTCGTCGAATTTGCTCCCCCATCCAAGCCCTAGCTCCCCCTCTCTCTCTTCTCCCTCTCTCTCCTTTCCTTTCTTTTTCTTTTCTGATTGTGTGTGTGTGTGGCGTGGAAGGGGTGTAAGTGGGGAGAAACAAGTTTTCTCTTCACTTAAGTCCCTCCATCCTCCAACTCTACGTTTTCCTTCGTTTTAGTCCCCGGTTCCTTTTAACTTTCATACTTTTTTTCTATATTCTTTTTAAAGTTTTAAATTCCTAGTCCCGAAATAAATCCTTCTTTAATCCTCAAAATTTTTAAATAAATGATTCTTAAATCCTCAAAATTTTTTGGGGTATTACAGTTAGTACCATTGCTTATGAACACCTGTCTTATAAACTGAGTGGCGTGTAAGAAAAAGAGAATTAGCTTTGGTGCCTTTGATTTCATCATAGAGCCTCTATCCACTTTTCACTTTACAACTATGGCAGTCATTTTGTCTGTTACAAATTCTTATTTTGCTCTACCAAATTATTATTTGTCCACATCTAAAGGTCAAAACCACAACATAAGCTTCTATTCTCATGATGTTTTGATTTTGTACCCATGCTAAAAGGTGATTCATAACTTATTCACTTTAATGTATAAATTGTGTTATCTTGTTTATTTATGATCTATTTGTCTCTTTATTAATCAATATATAATTATCATGATAGGCTGTAACTACGGAATATTTTCCCTAGGGACACATGGCATTAAGCTACTAGAAGCTCCACGGTTTCCCGCACTAGTCACACGTTGCACCTCCCATCTGCCCCTTATGTGGCCAGTGTCCAAGTCTCTCCTCCTTGTCTCTCGTCCAAGAGACGTGGAAGACACCCCAGGCATCGTGAGATGACCCACGTTCTCGTGGGACATGGGTTGAGCACGTCCTCCCCGCACTCAGTATAAAAAAGCCTTCACCTGGGGGACTCAAGGATCCGAACATCAGGAGAACACACATAAGCATCTGGGCAAGAGGCAAACACTTTGAATACATCCAGGCATATCCTTGCCCAAATTACACATCGCAACCCTAGAGTTTGGTCCATGGCACCGCCAGGCTCCGCTACCAACCGACCCACCTCCGTCCCGGAGTACGCCATCAACAGAGCTCCTAATAGCTCCAAGAAACCCTTGCTCTCAAACAATCCAAGGCAACCTCCAACGAGTGGCTCGCCCGCCCGGAGTACCTTACGCACATCTTAGCCGCACACAGCCCGATACAGGTAACCGCCTTGCCTGACAGCTCCTATAGACGTCATCATGACGAATTACATGGACTTTGATCCCTTCCAAAGGGTACGTAGACACCTAGGTCCTCACCTAAGGACAAGTTCCCCAAGGTTACGATCCCTTGCAGTCCTTATTTACAAACTAAAATTGTTTGAACCAAAAACGACAGTTACATAGGCCATCTAATATCTATGTATGAAAAAATTTTCTTTAATGACAGACTATTATCTAAGGTGACCTAAAGGTGGCGTAGAATAATTTTCTTTAGTTAGATTCATCTCTAACATGTTTATTTATTAGTTTGATCTTGGGTTTACCTAAAGTTTTTTTTACGTAAATATAGTAATGACATCTTTTGTTAGTATTCACTATTCAGTTGCCGCCAGTGTTGGTACGGTGGGCGGCATCTTATCTCGGTACACTAGCCACCAAACTTCAAAATTAGCTCCAATACGACCTTCTCTAGGCAAAGAGCGAGCAAGTCAAGTTAATACTCAGGCTTAGGATGATAATGATAATGATGATTTAAGATTAGCTTGATTAGTATCTTTAATTTATGCATGCATATATATTATATATCAAACTTTGACTCTTGTATTAGCAGAAAATTGTCTATTTAGATATTTTATATACTTGTCACTTGTTATAAGATTTTAAGTTATTAATATTATTGACACTTATAATTCTAAAAGTGTAAAATTGTAAAATTGTATGTCTATATAATTCTAAAAGTGTAAATAAATTTGAATATTATATTATTGACATTAGCTACATAATAGCTACAAAATAGGTACGGATTAGCTAGGGAATTTAGCTACGAATTAGCTTGATAATTTAGCTACAGAATAGCTAAGAATTAGCAAAGGAATTTAGCTACTGACTAGCTATATATTAGATAGGGAATTTAGCTACTAAAAAGCTACAAATTAGCTAGGGAGTTTAGCTACGTAATAGCTACAGAAATATAAATATTAGCAACAGAATAGCTACGTCCATAGCTAATTAGCGACTTGGATTTAGCTACGAAAAATTTTGTAGAAAATTCGTAGCAAATCTGGTTAGCTACAGATACGGATTAGCTACGGAATTTTCCATAGCTAAATCTATTTTTTCTTGTGATAGTGTTTAAGGTTGCCTTTTGTAATAGTGGATATTGCAAGAAAATTTGAGAAAAAATTTTTAGTTTATTTAGAATTTTTCAAAAATTAAAATAGTTTAGGGAAAATTATTTTAAAAAAAATTAATAAGTCCAAGTAAAATTCATAAGTATAATATTTTGGTTAAATTTAATTACGTGAAAGTATAAAAGTGTATGTACTATATTCTAGAGTTTAGGGTACTTGTAAGATTTTATAGTGAATGGGGTATGTACAACTAACTCATAGTTGAAAGGTAATGTAATTGTCATTTTTTGTTAGACAACCAATTTAGGGAATTAAGGATCGCAAGGGGTCTAAACCTTGGGGGACTTGTACTTATGTGATGACCTAGGTGCCTACGTACCCTTGTTAAGGGATCAAAGTCCACGTAGTTCGACGATTGGACGTCCATATGAGCCGTTAGGCAAGGAATTTTACCTGTAAAGGGCCTTGTGCAGCTAGGATGTGTCATCTGCTCTAGGCGGGCGAGCCGCCTGTTGGAGGTAAATGTGATGTGAGTGAAGGTTGAGAGAATAGAGGTTTTTGTTTGGTAACAATGTGAGATTTTAAGATCAGTCCTCCTTTTCTAGTCCCTCTGGTGGGGGGTATTTATACTTGATGTAGAGAGGGAATGTGGTCGCCCCACGTTTCCTTAGATCGTGATCATCCCATGTCTGAGACTTCACCCCACGTATCTCTTATGAGAGAGTTCGGGAGAATATCATGGTCGGGAAGCACGTTTATGGCTCTCAAGTGGTGCAACGTGTCACTAATCCGAGGCCAAGTCATGCTTCTAGAAGTCTAGTGCCACGTGTACAGAGGAGGGAATATTATGGAATTACATGTAATATATGTAATTTTTTTTCAAAGAATTACTTAATGGTTTAAGTAAAAAAAATGTTAAATGGAGTTCTTTCATGCCCTACATGTCATTGCGCTCTGCCCAATAATCGGTATTGACATTCCAAGAAACATTGTAAATTTAAAGTAAAATAAACTTGCAAACTAAACTACTATTCCTTTCAAATTAAGGTAAATTTTCAAATACATCAAATTTATAACAGAATCATATTAAGAGAAACATCTAGACAGAACCAGGCTGAACAGACAAGAGCACAAGGCTCATGAAATCAGAAAAACCTATGGCTTTAAATAATCAGATGAGCATTAAGCTCAATATATTAGATATATCCAATCTACGTGTGTTGGCTGGCACACGGGGCTAGCAACACCCCTTCTCAAACCATAGAACCACATAAATATATACTCACAATTTACTTTTTCCAATCAAAGGAAATAAAGTTTCATCCAAATCAATTCAATAACCAAAATATATGAAAATTTCCATCAAATAATAAATTCCGAATCACTTAGAACATATTTCAAGAATAATAAGGCATTTCTTATATATATATAAAGAAACAATACAGATAAAAATAATTAAATCAAGAGTTCAAAATATAATATCAATTAAGTGGAAACAAAAGTATAAAAACTTGGGTTGTCCCCCACACTAGACTAACAGGCCAAAAATTTGTCAAAAGCAAGGGTGGTATGAAAGAGGGTACGATATGTATCATCCACTCACAGATAGTCCAAACTAGAAGAATATGCTCCAACAATTCTCCAATTAAGCTTCTCTATTGCAAATATCCTCGGAGGTCCCTAAAATTATAAATATCACAATCGCTATTCTCACATTCAAATAACTTATTGACATCTTTCCTTAACTCCAATCTCTCAGTAACTCAACCATACTTCTTACTTTCAAATATGACATTTAACACTTCTAAATCTTCACTCAATTTATTCTGAATTACTATTGGGACCATTACATTCTAGGAATCCAAATTTATGAATTTTCACATTAATTATACAAAATTTATAGAGTTTTCCATTTGGTCCCTATTCTCCAAAGTCATGATTTAACGTTTCATATCTCATCATTCCTCTCATTTATTTCATTCTAAAATTTTCATTCATCCCAAAAATTCAATTACTTAATATTTCACCTTCCTAACTTTACTTAAAAATTCTTAAATCAATATATAATTACCAAATTTATATGTGGAGATAAAAATTACCTTTGGGAGCTTGATTTGATAGACAAAAGTTGTAGGAAGCTCCTCAATCTAACAATTTGGGGCTTAGAGATCACAATCTAGAATCTCCAAATTGAAACCCTAACATATTCAACAAGATAAAACAAATAGATGAATGTGGGAGATTTTATCTAGCAAAATGGAAATAATAGAAGGAAGGAAGCTTCAAAGACTCTTTAATGGAATTAAGACTCACCCTTCCACCATTTTTGTGGCTCCACTAAGCTGAAAACGCAGTAGAGAGATGGAGGGGAGAAGATGGCCTTGTCATTGACCACCATCGGTGATGAGACAGCGGTCGACGGTGTTGGTGGTGGCGGTTCCGGCGAGGGGATCTAAGGGGGACCATCTTGGGTGAAATTTGTTGAATGGAGATGTAGAGGAAGGTTTGAAGAAGCAGAGGATGGAGAGCTATGGGAAAGAGAAATAAATGTGGAGAAGAAAGAGAAAAGAAAAAGGAAAGAAAGAGGAAAAGAAAAAGAAAAATAGAAAAAATTGAGATATTTTGAAATATGCTTATCTAGTACTTTTGGGCACATAAGATTGGTCATTTTTATCTTCCAATTATTTCATAAAAATAAGAATAGTTTCCAAAAATAATTTAGACCTCAAATTTATTTATTTAGGTTACTTATTTTATACTTAATTCATTCTTTGAAGACCTTGTAATATTTGGTTATTACAAAGTTAATGGATTTTTCTAAGCACTTAGACTTAAGCCCTAAATAAAGAATTATTTATGCTATGACAAAGTAAAATAGCCCACCAAATTAACATAGATGCACTTCACACTTAAACAACTTAACTAAACATTTTTATAGCTAAGATAGCTAACTAAACAAATATTAGACTTGTGGGAAACATTGAAACTCAATTGATTATGTATGATCTCTTAGGCCTTCATGGAGTTTTGCTCCTCCATATGTTCCAATAGTTTTCTCACATAAATCAAGAGTGATTCCTTAAACTTCTTTGTTCTTGATCTTGAAATTTTGGTTTCAGAGATAAACTCAACTCTTCCTTCATGCCTTCACACCTCATGCATTCCATGCTCACATCACGTGGGTCGACCCATCCCAACCCTTACAAGCCCACAATATGTAATACCCGAGAAAAATTTCCGAAGCTTGAAATAAAATAAGAAGAGGAAGAAAATGGAGTAGGAAATATTTTTGGGTATTTAGATTGGGAGATAAAAGAAAATAAAATTTATGGGAAAGAGGAGGGATTTAATTGGGGATATTTTTCCACCTCTTCCTTATTATAATAATTATTATTATTAGTAATTAATTATTTAATTATTAATTATTTTATTTATTATTATTATTAATTAATTAATTAATTAATTAATTAATTAATTAATTATTTTAGTTATTTAGGGGGTGGGTGTAAGTTGAAAAGAAAGAAAGAAGAAGGAAAGAAAGAGAAGAAGAAAGGAAGCAATCGAGAGAGAAAAATAAGAGAGGGAGGGAGGAGAAGAGTACAGAGAAGAAGGATAAAGGAGGAGGGGAAGGACCACAGTTTCGCCGGAAAAGTGACTAGGGAGAGCTAGCCGACGTCGGAAAAGTCACCAGAGCTCGAGTACGACGTCTCCTACACTTCCACTAATCGAATCAAAGGTTAGTAACCCCAATTTCATTCGAAACCCTCAATTTCACCATTTTTAGGGATTTCTTCGATCCACTTTCGATTGAGTTGTTTCGAGTGTAGATTGAGACCTAGGAAGTTCTCTTGAACACTTAATTGGGGTAAGAATCGAGGCTATACCCTCGGGTTTAGCCGAATTCGAATTTGAAAGGGTTTGGGGTTGAAAATTCTAAATATTCCCAATTTGGGAATTCGTTGATAAATTTGGAATCGGGCTTGGATTTGAGTAGTTAGGGTTGGATTTTTGTTGTTGGAATGTAGGTGAACAAAACCCGTGAGGTGCGGAGTCGAAGCCGGGGTCGGAAGGGGGCTGAAACGGACCCAAACCAGCCCACAGCAAACAAATTGTTGTGCTGCGAGCTAGCGCTGCAGTGCCAACTCTCGGGTAAACAAAGAGCTACTAGGCAGCAGCTTGGCATCGCAGCGTCAGAATGGGCGCTGCAGCGCCATGTCTCTGCCCAGAATGCCCAAAATTCATTTTAAGTCAATCCGGGGTGTCCGAACCTCCTATTTTCAATCCTAAACATCTTAGGACACCCCAACCATGTTTTTAAAGATCAAAATCATTTCAAATGTCTTCTTGTTCCTCTAGAATAGAAACTTACGGAATAAGCTAAGTCCAACTTCTTGAATTTCTAAATTCCTTATACACCGTCATTAGGTAACCTTAAGTAGGATATCTTAGAAGCACATTGAGGTTTAGTAACTTAAATCTAAGGCCCCAAAAGCAACTCAAGGAGAGCGATAGATGTACGAAACCAAGTGTGAGGCACTTGAGACTCTCAAAGAAGAGAGGGAAGATGGATAAGACCAAGGACTCGGTCCTTGACAATGTCTAGATGCATTGTAGGCACGAGCATCTCGTATGCATATGAATTGCATATAGTTGAGATGTTAACCACTTGAATGCATTCGTTAGGAAACCACGACTCGTTCGCAGCGGGAGTTACTCCAGGACAAACGCAAAGAAGCCGTCCAGGTGAGGGGTTTCTCATCCTTGCCTTACAGGGTTGATTAAGGATGTGGATATGTGGTTTACCTACTTGCCTATTTGTAAGAATAATTTAGTGGTTAACATGTTATTGTTGTTCCTAAACTGTTATATATGAAAGTATTTGTATATGTGTGTTTGACTACAGGTAAAGAGGTATTGGAGGGTATCCATGTGATGGCATGAGATACGTCGAATAGTACAAGCAAGGGGGTAAGTTGTTGATTGAGTCCAAGATTTGGTTTACCCTATTAGAAACTCATTAAAGAAATCGTATAGAAGTTGTTAGTAGACGTCGACAGTTTATGGTAATTGAACTTAGGAACGGCCATAGAGCTAGGTTATGATCTAATCAAGGGTTGGGTATTAAATAAGGATTAAAAAGATCTCATAAATGGATTAGTGAGTCATAGGGAGGTTCACACCACCTAGGTAAAGTCAGTTTAGGATAGAAATGAATAGACAGAGTCAGAATCCCAGTTGAGAGCTCGGGAGAGAGAAATGAGTAAGAAAACATTTTCCTGTTGAGGCCATTGCCCTAGACTGGCACTAGGTTCAGTTAAATACTAAAACATTTGCCCGTTGAGGCCATTGCCCTAGCCTGGCACTAGGGTCAGTTAAATATTAAAACATTTGCCTGTTGAGGTCATTGCCCTAACCTGGCACTAGGGTCAGTTAAATATTAAAAGATTTGCCCGTTGAGGCCATTGCCCTAGCTTGGCACTAGAGTCAGTTAAAGATTAAGAGAAATTGCCCGTTGAGTCCATTGCCCTAGCCTGGCACTAGGGTCAGTTAAACATTAAAAGAATTTGCACGTTCAGGCCATTGCCCTAGCCTGGTAAAAGGGTCAGTTGAGTGATTTACAGTTTTCAAATGATATGTTAAAAGTGTTTACTTGTTATGAAAAGCATGATAGAGGAGCATGATCCGCAGGTTTATCCATGATTTTATGTTATATTAATATTGCCTGATCGTAATATAACATTTGATAAACTGGATTTTCATGCGCATGTGATTGTGAGTGTTTCCTTTTCCCCAGCTGTAGTGATACCCGCCGCTACGCCGAGGATGGGAAGCTTCTCACTGAGTTTGTTTGACTCACTCCCTCTGCTTCAATGTTTCAGATATAGGGATCGGGCAGGCATCGACGTCCGGACAGTGAGACGGACATCAGACCATCCTTACGCACTTGTTCGCGTGGGTGGACACCTTTTGGTTATTTTGATTTTTTTTATTGTACATATTATAAGTTGTAAGGGTTGTATATATATATATATTTACAGCTTTCGATATGTACCTACTCTAGACTTGTCGGCTTCACATGTACTTAAAGACAGTGTCCAGTTGGGGATAAACTAGGATATATGTATGAGTATATAAACTTCTGCATGTGAATAGGATAGATCGTACGCATTGAAGCGTACGGTCAATATGATATGGATATATATATATAGCAGGATAGTTATAGTCATGTTTACATGATAAGGCTTACGGATTTAGAGGTAAAAATCTATTCCCGTGCCGGTCACGTACTCCCGATTTGGGGTCGTAAAACAATAGACCATAGGACTATTAAATGGACCAAGGCTAAATAGGGCCAAAACATTTTGATAGTCCCATATATAACATGGTAAGATTTAAGAATGTGTAGTAATTCTTTGGATTGGACATTTAATAATCTCCTTAACATGTCATCTCCTCTTTGTGCAATTGATTATTTTTCTGCTTGTAGATTCTCGTGCCTGTGCATCTTTGTCCTGCCTTTATGCATTGAGGACAATGCTTGCTCCAAATATGGGGAGGAGGCATTTGTGAAATTTATTATTGTTGTTTGAATTGTTGAATGAGTAGAGTACCATGTGATTATTGTGAGTGTTAACATCAGACTTATATTCATGTTTAATGAATGAGATTGCATTTATGATTTCTTTGGATCTAGCTTTTCAGCTTCTATTCTTGTGGATGTAAATGTAAATGCACATGTTTTTAGCCCTTTGTTTGTGGATATTATCAACCAAGTAGATGCTATTTTGTTTTCGTTTTAGACTTTTGGAATTAATGATGCTAATTAGGAATTCCATAAGCACTTTTTGATAACTACTGAAATTTTTTTCAAAAATTCTTTGGGAACCACACTAAACTTTTGCACCTGTTTAAGCTTTATAGAAAATGTTTTTAAGTTGTGTGTCAGAATCCAACAAAATGCACAATCATTTTAAGAATAAGAAACAATTCTTCAAGAGACTAGTGCTCTCTAATTCACAAATTAAGCAAGTCACTTATGTGGATTAATCGATGTGAGAGTAACCTAGCCTTGTTGGAAGATTTTGAGCCAAACACTTTATTGTTTTTCTTGGATATATTTGTGTGTTGTCTGCTTACTTAGTCACTTTCTAGAACTTGATTGAAATCTTGTTAAAGCTTGTCATGCGTTAGTTAAGTGAAAATAATTGAGGCATTTGTTTCAATCACCCATATCTCATACACAAATCACTTCTTTTGTTATCCATAGTCACCCCCTTTGAGCTCTAATTTTTGCATTTCTAAGCATTTTGCACTATGACTTTTAATTAAATGCATGACTTTGGGTTTCTTTTTTTCTAACCACTCATCTTCTTAGGGTCAAATTGTCTAATTGATACAATCAAGCAAAAAGTTTGAAAAGAAAATATATATATATATATATATATATATATATATATATATATATATATAAAGAGAAAAAGGAAATAGAAAAGAAAGAAAAGCAATGTAAAAATAATAATAATAAATGAATAAAGAGTTGCAACCAAAAGCAATAAGGATCTTAGGCAAATGCATGACTTTGGGTTTCTTTGTTTCTAACCACTCATTTTCTTGGGTTGAAATTGTCTAATTGATCCAATCAAGCAAAAAACTTGAAAAGAATATATATATATATATATATATATATATATATATATATATATAAAGAGAAAAAGGAAATAGAAAAGAAAGAAAAGCAATGTAAAAATAATAATAATAAATGAATAAAAGAGTTGCAACCAAAAGCAATAAGGATCTTAGGCAAGTTTCTTGGTGGTTTGAAGATGATTGTTGGTTAGACTCTTTTGGAACTCAAGTAATCATTTAATTGGAAGTCGATTCAAAATGTTTAGTTTTGTATACTTTCTTCGTAAACACTTTTCACCATAACCACACATCCATAATTACAAGCCATTAAGACCTCATGATTTGTTGAGCTAATGCATTCTCAACGGAGGTTTAGATCTCTCTCAAGTCTCAAGCCTATGGTAAAGTGCTAAGAAAGTAAGATTAGAGGGAAAATGTTTAACACTAATGAGCTGAGCGAAACACTCAAGTCATCGATCATTTGCAGACTCTAGTTCATTACTATACATGACAACCTTGCTTGTGTTGCTTGAACCAAGAACATAATCTCTTGCTTAATTATAGTTATTATGGTGAGACTTGTGGTTTACTGTTTGGGGCCTATTGTGTATGGAAATTATGATTTATGGGAATTATGATGCATTATAAATTTTTATGTAGGTACTACCTTTGATGCGGGTTTAGCTAGTTATAATCTATGGCATCAATTTACTTGGATTAGTCTTTCCAGCGTTGTCATTATAACCAGTTTTTCTTTTTGGTGCGCCCGTTTGGTTTTAGTTTTGAAACTTGTTTGTCTTAACCTGTTTATCTTGTTAACTTCTTTTTTTTAGGGACTGTCCATAACGAGTCTCCCCGTTATGGATGGTTTGTCCGCATGATGGACAGTCCGTCCGTCCATGCAGGACGATCCGTCTGTCGGTGCGGGACGGATGGTTTGTCTTCACGGACGGTCTTTCCACTTGCATGAGACAGATGGTCAAACGGTGGACGGGTAGATTGTCCGTCCAGCGGGGATGGACGATTCGTCCTTTTGAGTTGGGTCGTCCGTGCTGCAAAAGCACCTACAATACGATCATCCGTTATCAAATCACTAAACTTGTAGGATTTCCCCTTAAGAGTGTTTATCGTCTCAATGGATGTAGAGGATATCTCAGCAAGAGCAGGATGGGGACGAACCTCACATGGTAGAACCCACTTACAAGGAAACCACTAAGGTAGACGTTCCCTCCTTCGTGGAACCACAAAAAAAAAATCATCTCCCCAAGTTTTTAAAGAATCAGGCAAACCAATAATTATCTTATGAACATCCTTTCCATAAGGTTGTGCTTGAAAATAAAAAAGTGTTTCCCCTTGCACCAACCGCCACATACCAATAAAAGAAAGACTCCACAGTAAGGGTAACCTTAAACTTCCCCCAAATGGCTCGAAACCCACCAAGATGCAGCCAACCATTAGGGGTAAGCATAGAGGGAGCACAACGAAGAAAATGTAAGATGTCCACCTCAAAATAAATAAAAGGGGGCATAATAAAACCTTGGTTCAAGGGAAAAAGATAAAAGCCAAAAGAACCTGAAGGCCCGTCAAAAATGGATTCATCAACACAAGGGTTGGCAAGTGAAAGAGCTAAAGAAAAGTCATGATCACCGAAAGAAGCTCTAAAAAATCTTTCTTATGGGTGCAAAAAAGACTTTCTACAACAAACGAATACGCCTTATTCGGCAAAGACTGCTCTTATGCGCAGAAACGAACTGATCCAACCATGATGAATCACCAGAAAACAACTCAGGAGTGCGGCGGTGAACCAACCACGGCTCCACGGGTACATCCGGCCGCGGACCCTCATTGGACGAGGAAGCCGCGACAGTGGTAGGAGAATCCTCCGGGGCCGACGAAGCCTCTAAAGAACTATCCAAATCCCTAACTAACTCAGTAGGCCCAGACGAACATCCATCGGAACCAGACATGATGAAAGGCAAAAGAAGAAAGAAATAGTATCTGCCATTGGCAAAGAAGTATGGAATCAGTCAGATTAACCTCGAAAAAGGACGAAATCACGACCTAACAAGTAGAGCGCAAACAAGTTAGGCCACGATAGAAAGGCACATAAGCAATAAATCAATAATCAAATCAAAAATCAAATCGAACTCACCATGAAAATCGACAAATCGAAGCCTCAGAACCACCAAGAGGAACGGCGGAATGACTGGTCGAACACTCAAATCGAATCGAGCAAACGCACAAATCGAACTGAGCAAACGCACAAATCGAATCAATCGAAGCAAGTCGAAAGCGGAGATCAAATGGTGGAAATTAGCGGCGTCAAACGTGGATATCGGCGACGTCGAAGGCGGAGATCGAACGACGAAGATCGGCGGTGTCAAAGGTGGAGATTGAGCGGCATAAAGCGAATCTGAGAAACTCGATTGATATGATTCCCCGAACGGATTACTGTCGAACGACAGACGAAGAAGACAACGATTGAACAACGGCGACGATGGACCGGAATGAACAACGCAGCGACAACAGACACACGGAGAACAGCGGTAGCAGAAGTAAGAGTAGGAAGGAGTAGGAGAATGGAAAAGGGTGAAGGGAATAGTGAAATTGAAGCAGATTTAAATAGGCAAAAGAAAAAGACCCAAAGAGTTACCCAGTGATGATGAAACGTGCCACCAGTTATGGGAGGACCTGCAAACCCAAGCAAATAGCTCGCAAAATGTCCTCAACCACAGTAGGGGCTGAGACTCAAAATAAAAAAGCCACGCGATTCCACCTTATTGAACTCACATGACTTACGGGACTACTGATGGGGCACCACTGGCCGGCCTCCCTAAGCAGGTCATCTGGCCGTCACCCATCCCATCGCACAGTACCATCACGCCACCTGACACCTTTAATTCTGAATTTTAAATGAAAATAAATAATATACTGTAAATTATTCCATAATTATTTAATAATAAAAATATTATTTATTGGACTAGGTTGGAGGGATTTCAATCCTAAAAAGGTCGTGTAATAAAATAAGGAGGTCAACCTATTTTGACCCCTTTAATTCTGGTATGTAAATTATTTATTTCTAAAAGTATGTTTTCTCATAACTTTACTATCTTCTAGTATGTTATTTGCTTTTGAAAAAAATCAATATCATAAACAATGAAAGAACAAAATGAAATATATATATATATATATTTAGGTCGAATGTCCATTTTGGTCCTCTATGTTTCACCCAAGTTTTAAATTAGTCCTTTATCTTTCAAAAGTTCTATATTGGTCCTTTATGTTTCCCAAAAGTTTTATATTTGTCCTTCAGGTTTCATTAAAGTTATATATTGGTCCTTTATGTTTAATTGAAGTTTTATATTGATCCTTTATGTTTCATTGAAGTTTTATATTGGTCTTTATGTTTCATTGAAGTTTTATATTAATCCTTTATGTTTCATTAGAGTTTCATATTGGTCCTCTCAGCATGGTTTTATTTTTGGCTTAAACAACGCCGTTTGGGAGTTTTTGGTATGTCTAAGGCCACGTCAGCTATCTGATAAATGTAGGAGAGATTATGTGTCCACCTCGGCATGCCACGTCAACAATTAACTTAAGAAATTGACAGATTTGGACGGAAGGACCAATTTAGAATTTCTGAGAAACATAAAGGACTAATTTGAAACTTGAGTGAAACATAGAGGACCAAAATGAACCTTTCATCTATATATTTATTTGAAGACAGGAATCTATTCAAAGTCCAAACATGAGAATAGTCCAAGTCCATTTTGCCTCGATCAGATCTTTCCAAAAAAAAAATATCATATTTGAGTACCACAAATGGTCAACTCTTTGAATTAAACAAAAAACATATGATTGAGTTAAATTTCATAAAATTAGTTCTAATCATTTGCAATTAAAATTATTAACATTGTTGATGGGGCACCACAAGACTAGCCGTACGGTCGGCCTCCCTAAGTCAATTGTTCGCCGTCAGACATTGTACACTACTCTATTATACTATGCACTACTCGAGAATACTATGCACTCCCTGATGACACTGTACACATGGTAACTTTCAGCCCCCAACACATTCATCACTGTCACTTTAGCCTTCTCAGGTACTCTTATATAAACCCTTAACCCACCGGGGGTTTGATACGACTTTACTAACTGAGGAGCTGTCTGACTTACTTGTAAATGGTTTTTAAAAAGAAAAGAATAAAATATTTGTTTGATGAACCTATTCTCAAAAACAAGTTTTGTAAACAGTAAGTTCGTTTGATTTTTTTTATATAGACTATATGTTCATTATTTTTTTTATATGATAAAATAATTATTTACATATATTTTATAAAAAAAAGTTTTAAAATATATATGTTTTAAAAAATATATATAATAATGATTTTATATAAAATAAACATTTAAAGACAAATTTTGAATTTAATTTGACAGTACTTTAACAAAATTTGTAAAATTATAGGATGTATAAGCAATACAAATTAATCCATGATAATGTAATAAACATACATATATTAAATGGACTCTGATTATTCAACAAAAAATAAGTATCTACAAAATTTAAGAGCCTGCAGTTTGTCAAAAATAATTATTATCTACAAAAAATAATTAGCTCCAAAAATTAGTTGCCATCTATAAGTATAGCAATTTAATAATTTAGTAAATATTAAATGATCTCTAATTATTCAACAACAAAAAAATGTATATATTAAAGAAGCAAGACAACATTAATCTACAGGAAATACATCAACCACTTTGTATTAATGTTGTGATACATTTATTAAGAAGTTCAAAATATAAACACATTTTTTTAAGTCTAACATACAACTTGTGGTTAGACAACATTAATCTACAGTAAATACGGCATCGTTTTGTTGAGTTTGAGTGAGAGGGGGTGTTATGTCATTTAAATATGACACGTATAGGAGAGAGGGTGTGCCACATAAGCCTTCCACGTCAGCATTTAATGGCAAAACCAGACGGATGTTATGCTAGAGGACCAATTTTGACAAAAAAAAAACGTTGAGGACCTAAAATAACTTTTTGAAACGTTAAGGATCAATATTAAACTTGGTGCAAACGTTGATGACCAAAAGAGTAATTTGGCCTAAAAAACCCTATACTCTTTTTCTTCTTCTTAACGCTTCATCAAAGAGAATGGAGGTTAAGGATGAAGCAACTTTGATGCTTATTCACGGTGCTCTGCGGCTGACAACAGCGGTGATGGTGGCAAATGGCAAACAACGGTGGTAGTCATTTTTCTCCGATTCGAATGGTGATTTTGATAAAAATTTATGTGATCTCAAACATATAATCTCATTCAGAATTGGGAGAAAGATGAAGAAGAAATTTTTACTTACTTGAAACTCCAGAAGTCATGATGCAGTGACCAATTTCAACTTACAAGCAAGAGGGAATATCAAAGTAAGAACTTGACAAAAAGACTAGAGAAAAGGTAGAGATTACAGAGCAAGAAACTTCAAAAATTGTTTTCTTCAGAATGAAAACCACCCTCTAAAACTGTTCTGCTCTTTTCTTTTATACGTTAAAAAATAACTACTATCTTTTCCTAATAAAACACTAATTAACTAATAAGCCTTTTAAATATTAATAAAACAAATATTTAATAAATAAAATACACACACGTGTGTGTGTATATATATTAATAATAAATAATAAAAAGCTTATTAATTATTAGTAAATATTTATATCATTTATTTAATTAATTAAATAAATGAATAAATCAATAATCAACTAAATCCTTATAAATATTCTTTGTGTGAGTAATTTAAAGGGATAATTACTCATTCCCTCTTGATGCAAGTTGGGGTCTCTGATGAATTATGCATGTGTATAATTCAACCCATCACGAATTATCACATATTGCATATTAACCCCGAATCTAATTATTCAGATCTAATATAAATTTGTGTATGTTCAAATAAATATAAATATTAGAATATTATTAAATTAATACTAATCCACAAAATAATCAAACAATCTCCCACTTGGATAGTATTAATCTATTAATAATCTAATCATCAAAATTTAAAACAAACCACAAATTTATGTGCATAGTTATACCAGAATGTTCGTCAGTCAATACTATGCTTCAAACGAATCATTGAATCTGATAGGGAAGCAAATGATATTAACGAATCATTAAATCCGATAGGGAAACTAATGATTTAATCAAATCATTGAATCCGATAGAGAAACCAATGATATTAACAAAATTCACAAATATTTATTATTAACAAAATTTTACTGATCTGAATAAATGGAATACGAAATAGACTAGAAGTCATAATACAAAATAAATCAAATTTTTTCAAAATTCAACTCAAACTCCCACTAGACTAAGGCAACATCAAAATTGTTTACTACACCTATATGAGTTACATGATTCTTGAAAACTCCTACAGGTAAGCCTTTAGTCAACGGGACTAGTAGTATATGTTCTCCTGGAATGTGAACTATGCAATTTTGAGTTTCAACAATCTTTTCTCTAATGAATAGGAACTTCACATCAAAATGCTTTGTACGACAAGAGTTCCTATGATTATGAGAAAAGCTAACAGCGGAAGAATTATCACAATAAATGGTTAAAGGTCTTGATATAGATTTCACCAATTGCATTCCAGATATCAAGTTCTTTAACCATATAGCTTGACGAGTTGCTTCATAACAAGCTATATATTCTGCTTCCATAGTTGAGGTAGCTGTAATAGTCTGCTTGCAACTCTTCCACGAAACAGGGCCTCCAAACATCATGAAAACATAGCCAGATGTGGATTTACGATCATCCACACTAGATACAAAATCAGAATCAGAATAACCCACAATTTCAAAGGGATCAGTTTTCTTATAAGTAAGCATGTAATGCTTTCTTCCTTTCAAATACCTCATTACCTTCTTAGCTGCTCTCCAATGTTCTTGGCTAGGATTACTCAAATATTTGCCTAATACACCAACAACAAAAGCTATATCTGGTCAGGTGCAAACTTGTGCATACATAAGACTGCCTACAGCAGAAGCATAAGGGATCTTTTCCATTTCAGCCTTCAAAACATCATCTTTAGGACAAGAAGACATAGACAAGTTTTCACCCTTTTGTACAGGAGCAGCACAAGAGGCACAGTTGTTCATATTGAATCTTTTCAATACACGTTCAATGTAAGTTGCTTGAGATAGGCCTAAAATGCCTCGAGATCTATCACGATGAATCTGAATTCCCAATACAAAAGAGGCTTCGCCTAAATCTTTCATGTCAAAATGGCTAGACATAGCAAGTTTTGTCTCCTTCAACAGTTTAACTGAATTGCTGGCCAATAAGATATCATCAACATAAAGCACTAATATAACAAAATGGTTTTCATCAAATTTCTGATAAATACACTGATCAGCAGTGTTTTCTATGAAACTAATAGAAGTTATCACTTCATCAAACTTCAAGTACCATTGTCTAGAAGCTTGCTTAAGACCATAAATGGATTTATTTAACTTACACACTAAGTGTTCGCTTCCAGGCTTAGAAAATCCATCAGGTTGTTGCATGTAAACGTCTTCAATTAGGTCACCATTAAGGAATGCCGTCTTGACATCCATCTAGTGTAACTCAAGATCTAATTGTGCAACTAAAGCCATCACAATCCTAAATGCATCCTTAGTTGATACAGGTGAGAAGGTTTCTGTATAATCAATTCCTTCTCTCTGATTATAGCCCTTAGCTACAAGTCTAGCTTTATACCTTTCAATCTCGCCAGTTGCTCCCCTTTTGGTTTTAAATACCCATTTGCATCCAACTGGTTTACAACCATCTGGTAAAGTAGTCAGTTCCCAAACTCCATTATAGTACATAGAACTTATCTCATCATTCATGGCTTCCAACCATTTACCAGAATTAGATCCAGAAATTACCTCATAATAACTTACTGGATCTGTCCCATCTTTTATGTCCGATTCGAATTCTTGTAGATAAACATAATAATCATTTGGGATTGCAGATTTACGGTTCCTATCAAACAGTCTCAAATTTACAACTGGTTCAGGAACTTGTTCCTATACTTCATTGATTGGAGGTTCAATAACTTGTTCATCTTGAACATAATCAGTAGGATTTACATCTACTGGAACTTCAATGTTATCATGAGCTCTTGTAGGTACATGAGTAGTGGAAGAAGATGGTATAGAAGGCATGATTAATAATGTGTCTTCATTATGCAGCTTAACAGTTCTAGGAGCTTCACTCCCACTGTCTGAGTCATTCTCAAAATAGAATGCTCTATCAGATTCTATTACCCTTGTAGAATGACTAGGGCAATAAAATCTACTCCCTCTAGATCCTGTACAATATTCAATGAAATATCCAGTAATAGTTTTCAAATCAAGTTTCTTTTTTTGAGGATTAAAAGGTCTAACCTCAGCTTTACAACCCCATACACGAAAGTGTTTCATACTAGGTTTCTTTCCTGTGAATATTTCATAGGGAGTTTTCTCAACTGATTTGCTCGGAACTTGATTCAAAATATACGCTGCTATTTTAAGTGTGTCACCCCATAAGAATTCTGGTAAGGTAGAATAACTAATCATACATCTAACCATATCCATGAGAGTCCGGTTAAGCCTTTCAGCAACTCCATTCTGCTATGGCGTACCAGCCATCGTGTATTGTGCTTCAATCCCATGCTCCTTTAGGAAAAGAGCAAATGATCCAGGATTTCTACCTGATTCAGTGTATTTACCATAGTACTCTCCACCTTTATCTGATCTAACTGCCTTAATGATTTTATCTATTTTTAATTCAACAGCTGCTTTAAACGCCTTAAAGGCATCCAAAGAGTCTGATTTCTCACGTAAGAGTTCTACCCAACCATATCTTGAATAATCATCAATGAATGTGATATAGTATTTAAAACCACCAAGAGTTGCAGGATTAATAGGTCCACTAATGTCAGTATGGATTAAATCAAGAATACTATCGCATCTATTTGTCCCTTTTGTTCTGGCTCTAGCAGGAAACTTTCCCTTAATACAGTCTACACAGGAATCAAAGTCTGAGAAGTCAAGATCATGTAAAATTTCCTGTTTGACTAATCTTTCTAATCTTTCTCTAGAAATATGGCCTAAACGTCTGTGCTACAACATTGAAGAATTCTCATCTAATCTTCCTCGTTTATGGCCTACAACGGTATTAACAGATGCCGCTACTGAAGATTTAGAAACTGAGTCAATATTTAAACAGTAAAGACCATTCATCAAGTTTGTTGTTCCAACTACTAAAGTATTGTAGTAAATATCAATCCTACTATTTCCTTGCCAAAAGGAATAGCCAAATTTGTCTAATAAAGAAGTAGAAATTAAACTTCTCCTAGATGAAGGTACATAAACATCATTTAATACAAGTTTGTGTCCAGTAGGTAAATTCAAAACTACAGTTCCTACGCTCTCCACTGTAGCTGAACTCCCTTGCACTCCAAGTACGGTCTTCTCTCTCTCAATTGGGCTCCTCTGGTTTCTTAGCCCCTGTAAAGAATTTGTTAGATGTACAGTTGCACCAGAGTCTAACCACCAAGTGTCTAAGGAAGTCTCAAAACTATTAGATTCTAAACAAACCAAAGCTACAAGGACAACAATAGATGTAATACCTGATAGACCAGCCTCCTTCTCATTCTTTTTCTTAAGTTTGAAACAATCAGCAATTCTATGCCTAGATTTCTTACAATAGAAACATTCTCCTTTAAAGCCTTCCTTGATCTTACCTTTACCCTTAACCTTAAAATCATTCTTCTTAGGCCCAAAAGATTTCTTCTTCTTATCAAACTTTTTTCCTTTCCCTTTCTCATTACCACTCTTACTAGATGAGCCTAGAGTTAAGTTATTCACGGATTGAGTTAGGGATTTAGCATTCTTTTGGGATTCTTCCTCTTGAACCACAATAGATATAATTTGATCAATACTCCATTCACATTCCTGAGAGTTATAAGTAGTTCTCAAGACTCCATATTCAGCAGGTAATGACTCAAGAATCCTGTATACCAGATAACTTTCTCCAAGATCAACCTTCAATCCTTTCAACTTATTAAAATAGTTCAGCAGTTTCATCATGTGTTCGCTTACCCCTAACACTCTGTCATACCTAGTATTGTCTAAAAAAGAGAGATAATATGCTTTCTGTGACTTTTCAAACTTCTTGTATTTGTCACTGATAGCCTTCAAAAATTCAGTAGCATTCTCCTTCTCAGGAATACTCTGCCTTATGTTTTTCTCTATTTTGTATTTCAGAACAGTCAGACATATCCTGTTAGAGTCATGCCACTGCTTGTGATAGGCTTTGTCAGCTTCACTGGATTGTTCAGTCAAGGCTGCTGGTCTTGGCTCCATCATTGCTAGATCGTCCCTTGAAATAATGAGATACATTTGTGGGGATTCAAACCAATCATCATAATTGGTTCCATTTAATGTCTTCACCACTGAAAGTTGCTGTACCACGGAAGCTGATATACATGGTCAAAGATAACAAATAGGAAACATTAATTATGTCCCGGAAACATAATTATAAACTGAGTTTCCATAACAGAATCAGTTTATGCAACTTGTAATTTGAATGTGAAAAACATACTACACAAACTAGCACAATGAGGTTTATATCACAGAATATCTTTGTTGTTCCCATATCGATAGGATATAACAAACAACAAAGATATTATACATACTTGTTAATACTTACTAAATTGTATATCAACTATGTCATACCGATATGATACAACCATAATTAATATACTAACTAATCTCTTTCTAACATATGCTAATATATTCACGCTTGCCGCGACGAAGAGTGTTGCTCACCATTATATATAACAAGATCACTTTCTTAATTCTAATTTTGCATCTTAGAAATAATAATAATAATAATAATAATAATAATAATAATAATAAAATTTTAAAAAAAAAACACATGCTGTATATATATACACCAAAGTTCATTGTTCATGAATTTGAAGGTGTAACAATGATAATTATAATTGGCAACCAATTGTTCAATTAAATTCAATACTAAGATGCAAAACATAATTACAAGGTCAAATGAAAGGTAAGAGAATTACTGGGCCCAAACACAAATAGCCAAGATTCACTCATATACATGTAATTTTCAAACAATCACAATCAATACCATACGTGCAGTAGGCAAGTGCACTCTACATATTATTTTCAAACAATTGAAAGAAAAAATTACATAGGCATAGAGTGACGCACAGATTAGAAAAAAAAAATTGAATAACTTTCACCGGTTATTAAATTAAAAAAAACCCACAATTTCAATTCAAATTCAAATCAAAATTTACCCAACAAGATCAAAACCTCTTTCTTTTAATCATAATTTTAGTTTCCCTAATGATTCAAAAATTTTAGGGTTCATGCTGAAAATTTTAAATTTGTCTAATTTGATACTAAAACATATTAATCTATGTTTTAGAATAAAGTTTTGATGAACACAACCTGGCTCTGATACCAAATTAATAAAAATTTATGTGATCTCAAACATATAATCTCATTCAGAATTGGGAGAAAGATGAAGAAGAAATTTTTACTTACTTGGAACTCCATAAGTCATGATGCAGTGACCAATTTCAACTTACAAGTAAGAGGGAATATCAAAGTAAGAACTTGACAAAAGGATTAGAGAAAAGGTAGAGATTACAGAGCAAGAAACTTCAAGAATTGTTTTCTTAAGAATGAAAACCACCCCCTAAAACTATTCTGCTCTTTTCTTTTATACGTTAAAAAATAACTACTACCTTTTCCTAATAAAACACTAATTAACTAATAAGCCTTTTAAATATTAATAAAACAAATATTTAATAAATAAAATACACACACGCGTGTGTGTATATATATTAATAATAAATAATAAAAAGCTTATTAATTATTAGTAAATATTTATATCATTTATTTAATTAATTAAATAAATGAATAAATCAATAATCAACTAAATCCTTATAAATATTCTTTGTGTGAGTAATTTAAAGGGATAATTACTCATTCCCTCTTGATGCAAGTTGGGGTCTCTGATGAATTATGCATGTGTATAATTCAACCCATCACGAATAGGGATGGCAATTTTACTCGGACCCAATGGGTACCCTGAAATTTTACCCATTGGACCCGAGTCTGGGTATTGAAAAAATGGATATGGGTCCGGGTCTTGGGATTTTAACGGGTAAAAGTAAGGGTGCGGGGACAGGTAAGGATGTATTCACCCCGGGCTCGGACCCGGTGATATAATATATATATATATATATAAATATTTTATATATATAATATATATACAAATTTTATATATATACATATTTTTTTATCATAAAAATATTATCATATATATATAGTGAAAAGTTGATTCACCACCTCCAATCATATTATTCAATATTATGCATACTGTCCTTCTAACTCGGTGCCATTATCTTCCTCCTGTCACCAAAAAATGGTTTTACCCATTCCACCAGATTCTGTTCCACTCAACCATCCTACATTCATTAGATAGTTACACTTTATCAATTATATATCACTCATATCACTGAATGAATGAATGAATGAGGGGTTTGTGTATACAAAAATGCTTGAAATTTAAGAAACCACACATATATCTGTTTGAAAACTTTACACGTTGTTGTAATGAATTTTATGATTGTGTATTTAATATTTATGATGAAAGTACTTCTAATAAAAGTAGTAAATTTTGTAAAAAAAAAAAAAAATCAGTAAATTTTCCGGGTTCGGAGATCTAAGTATTCGATAGGTCTGGGGATGGGTATCAAATTTCATACCCGGCCGGGGACGGGGAAAATATTAACTACCGGGGCCGGGGAATGCAGTATCCTCTCCGGACCCTACCCATTGCCATCCCTAATCACGAATTATCACATATTGTATATTAACCCCGAATCTAATTATTCAGATCTAATATAAATTTGTGTATGTTCAAATAAATATAAATATTAGAATATTATTAAATTAATACTAATCCACAAAATAATCCAACAGATTTTTCACTTTAATTAAGTCCGATCTCTCTTAGCTATCTTTTGTTTCTTTTCGCCATTTCTTTCCTTTCCAAACATTTGTGGATGGATGGATTTGGTTTGAATTTAGGATAGTTAGCATTCAGATTTGTATATATGATTTGATGCTCATTTTTTCAGAAAAATAGTTACTTGAAGGAATATGCTTAGACTTTAATATGTCATCTATATATTGTTCAGTATTCCTTTTTCTTGACAGTGTTTGTTTTGTTTCTTTCTATTGAGAGAAGATAACTTATATTAGTCTCCTTCCATTTTGGAACATGTGAAGGACATGTTTTGTGCTATATTATTTATTCTTGCTTATTATATATAAATATATTGCCAGAAAAATTTTTAATTAGATGTTCTAATTCTTTTTTCTTTTAACCTTCATTGCTACAACTCACTGTAGTTAATTATTTTCCTTTAGGTGCTATATTATATCTACTCTTTACATCTATGTATTGCAACACACTGTGGGTTGTCAAAATTTGACAAACCATATACTACGATTTTTTATATTTGGCTAATTTAGTATAAACATCCACATAAGCTTGAGAGAGATCCACCGGAAAGCTTCAAGTGCTTAATGTTGCTATAGTGCTATTCCTTATTTTGGAATAAACATACACTAAGTTATTCTTGGAAAGTCCTATATTTAATTTGTTCTTGAAATTGTATAGGGCTGGATAAAATACACTTGGTTTTTTTTTTCTATAGGCTTGATTGCCAACAAGTTTCAACTAGGAGTTAGTTTTATTGTAGTCCAAGTTGCTTATTATTTTCAAGTATTTTTTTTTTTGGTAGAAGTATCCTTTCTTTCTTTATTAAAAGAATATTTTTATTGTTTGCAATTGTAGAGAAAGTATTGTAGAGGGAAATGTAGACTAAAGTGAGAGAGAGGCCAGATGCAGAAGAGCCATGTGAAATGATTTTAAACAAGGGGTGAAGAACAAGTTGTATTTGCACCTTTTATCTAATGAGATATTATTATTTGGATTTATAAATTGTTATATAAAGTTGTATAAGATAAAGTTCTAGAAAAAACTATTATTTGATTTGCAAATTTTGATTAAATTATTATTTTTTGGGGGGGATTATTATTATTTTTAATCATTAATTAAAAGATATAATTTGTCTAAATTATTTGCTCTTTTAAATTGTAATATAATAATTAATTATTTTCTTTCTTTGCTTACAAATAATATTTAGCTTTTCATTTATTATTTTATTTATTCAACAAAAAAACATTTGTATATCCATTATTTTTTTACTTACTCAACTTTAATTTTATGCTTTATATTCCATTAAATCATTAATAAAAGGATTAAACAACACTCGTGCTATGGGCACCAAAATTGCTTACTCTACAAATGTCTTTTATAAAGCCAATCAAACAAATTAAGAAGGAATTGTTTGATTGATCCAACTTCTCTATTTTGTATAACCTCTTTTGCCTTTTGTTTTTCCATTTTGGCTAAAATATTATTTTGGTCCTCAATGTTTGTATGAAGTTTAATATTAGTCCTCAATGTTTCAAAAGTTTAATGTTGGTCCTCAAAGTTTTTTTTTTTTTTGTCGATTTTGGTCCTCGAGCATAACACTGTTAATTTTTTGCCGTTAAATGATGGCGTGGCATGCTTATATGACACACCTTCTCTCCTACATGTCATATTTTAATGACGTGGCATGACACATCACTGCCACGTCACCCCAGATGATGATGATAATGATGTTGATGAAGGAGAGAAGATGATGATGTGGCAATCTGGGGTGACGTGGCAGTGATGTGTCATGCCACATCATCATAATATGACATGTAGGAGAGAGGGTGTGTCATATAAGCATGACACGTCATCATTTAACGGCAAAAAGTTAACGGTGTTATGCTCGATGACCAAAATCGACCCAAAAAAAAAAACTTTGAGGACCAACATTAAACTTCATGCAAACATTTAGGACCAAAATAAATCTTTAGCCTTCCATTTTTGTTGAGAATCTATTTGCTTTTTTGCTGAGGTGCTTTATTTAAGTAGTCATATAAAAGACAACATTGGTTATATTAAGTTTATTAACTCCACTTTCTTTATGTAACTCATGCACCATAATCATATATTTAATTTGGTGCGACTATATTTAAAACAATAATATGCATCATTTCAGATTTTTGTTTACTTATTAACTCTTTGTCAATAGCTTAGCTTCCCATGACACTTTCATTTACATTAATTAGATAAAATTTACACTTAATTAGTAGAAAATTCAAATTACACACTTAATTTATTATATAATATGTCCTTTTATAGAGTTAGGTTACATATATGATAGCCAACATATTTTAATATTGAGTAAAATATTTTAAGTCTTTCATATATTTATTTATCATTTTAGATAATAACAAATATTACTCAAATACATAATTCAATATTTTTAATATTATGCTTTTTTAAGGATAAATTACACTTTGATGTCCTGTGGTTTCGTCCAATTTTACTTTGGTGCCCTGTGGTTTCATTTTTGTCAGTTTGGTACCCTGAGGTTTGCATCATTAGCACTTTAGTGCCCTGAGATTTTCTACCGTTAGTTTTAACGGTAATTTTACTATTTGAATTAAAAAAAATCTTAAATGTGGCTTGTTGGAGATCGAACCCAAAATATCTAATAACATAGATTAATGCCTTAACCATTAGACCATAAAGTCTTGATATATTTTAATTTCCTTTCATTAAATATAATATGTCAAGACCAACTATACTCACCCTCACATTCATCTCTTCTCTTCCACTAAATCATTGAAAGGTTTGAGTCATTGATTCAATTATTTAATCACTTAAAAATTTGTTGAACTAATAAAATAAATAAATTTATTATTTTAAATTTAAATTTATTTCTTCTATTAAATGAGAATAAATTATAATTAATTAAAATAAATACAATAAATTATGTTATATGGAATTTATACATATTATTATAATTAATAGTTATGTCATTTAAAATTAATTAAATAATACATATTTTAAAATAATTTTATGTTATTAAATAATTATAATAGTTTTTTTTGAAATAATAGTAATAGTTAAAATGTTATATTTTTTTGGCCAAGTTAAAATGTTATATTAAATAATTATATTATTTAAAATTAATGAAATAATATGTAATTTAAAATAATATTTTTTAATTAAATAATAGTTTTTTATTGGAGAATTAAATAATATTAATATTTAAAACAGTTATATATAATTAAATGATATAAATTTTTAAATAATTTTTAATTTTATTTATATGTTTTATTTAATTAGTTTAAATTAAAAAATTACTGTAGATGAAATGATATTGAGAATAGTGAAAGCAGAGAGGGTTAATAGTGCAATTGTTATATATATATATATATATATATATATATATATATATATATATATTGAGAGGAAAACAATAATCAATTAAGACTTTGTGGCTCAATGGATAAATCATTGTTTTTAAAATTAGAGATTTTGAGTTCGATCCCTAGCAAGTCACATTTAAATTTTTTTTAATTCAAATAGTATAAGGAAAAAACTTAGGTCCATTTCCTTATGTCCATTTCATCCAATTCCACAAATCATATATTGTATTTACACTATCTTTCTTCTATGATTGGTCATATAAAATGTGGTCTTCTATATTCTCTCTCTACTGTGATTGGTCATTTAAATACTTTTTGCCACATGTCATATTTATATTGGGGAACTGGATGAAATTGACATAAGGAAATGGACCTAAGTTTTTTTCATAGTATAATTACCGTTAAAACTAACGGTAGAAAACCTTAGGGCACTAAAGTGCTAACGGTGCAAACCTCAGAGCACCAAACTGACAAAAATGAAACCACAGGATACCAAAGTGAAATCGAGCAAAATCATGGGACACTAAAGTGCAATTTACCCTTTTTTTTAAATTACATCATAATAATTACTTCTTTTTCCCCTTTCCCTATATATTTATAATTTTTTTCTTAAGAAAATAATTTATTCCATTATATTCTTTATGTTTCACTTTATTAAAATTTTACTTGTTCATTTTTAATACATTAGATTAGTTTTTATTAAATCATAAATAAATGTAATAAAATTATAAATAAAATGCAACAACCCACTATGCACGGGTATAAAGCTAGTTACTCCATATAATGTAACGCTTCTATATAATAATTTGAATATCTTAAATCTTACTCTCAACAAATTAATAAACTATCATTATCTGTCAATCTATCGGATAAAAGTTTAATGGTACCGTACTACCGAACTTCAGTGCATCCTTCCAATTATGTAGTGCCATTTGTTAATATTAATAAAAACTTACATTAATTAGGACCCACCTTGAATGGTTTAGGGACCAACTGATTGGAGAAATGTACTGAAGTTCAGTACTACCGTACCACTGAACATCTACTCCAATCTATCATATTCATATTTAAACAACAAATCAAATATTCTTTCAATTTCGAACTTGATCGGTTAAAGTATATTTTGTAAAAAGGTAATACTATAAAGTTCTTAATAACTTTGTTTCATTAGTCCAAAATCATTAAATTCTTTGTTAATATATTTTTTTAAAAATCTAAGATGACACATATTTTCTAAAGTTAATCACATTCTTTACTTGAGACACATATCCAAATTCTTTGATTCGTCACCTCAAGAAGCTTCATCACCATTCCAATTAATCTTCATCTTCGGTCCCGTGGGTCCTTCCTCTCCAGAAAGCTCATTAGGAAATTTAACATTCCAAGGCAATATTTTCTCCACATTCTGTATCACACTCGCTGCGTCATACCTAATCTTCGGACCCCACTGCCTTGTATAGTTCAGCCATGGCGGTTCTGTGATCGCCGAATCCAAATACTCCCCACCAACAATCTCCAACCCTACCCCCAAATCCAACACCTTATCGCTCTTCATAGCTTCATTCTTTATCCCAAATGCTCGATTCCCCTGCATTATGACCCCAGGTCTAGGGTACATCGCGTGGCCATGGAAGGAAGAATAAGCCACTGGTTTGTTCCCATTTTGGAACTCGAGCTCGGAGGAATCCACCCAGGTACCTTTACTGTGTTGTGAGAAGTATACCCTTTTGAGTTCTCCATTGAAATTGCTTATTCTTAGGGTCAAATGCTCCCAGTCCCCCACGTGTTCGCCGATTTGCCCCAATGGGAGATCGATGAAGAAGGCTAGTTTTGCTGTGGCTGGACCGTTGAAAGGGAAGAATACCCACATTGAGATGTCTGTGAATGTTCCTCCAAACATGGGTTTGATGTGTGCATAGGCTTGTGAGCTCTGTAAGTCTCCTTTCTTCACTCTGTCTCTCTTGTCTTTGTTTGCTGGAAGGTCTAACCAGTAGGCACCATCTTGGGTTCCACCCTGAGGAAGGTTGGAGCCGTTTTGATCTATTGGAACTGGTTTTGATGTGTCTTTTTGGTTGTAGAGTAAAGCACCATTGGTGAAAAACCAATTCACAGAAGAAGGCAAGTAGTCTTCATTGGGATGTAAGTGCAATAATGGAGAGTAGGCTTGGATTAGTGCTTTTATTTGGGGTAGATTAGGCATGGAGGAGGAGAAGTTAGGTTTGGTATTTTTCAAACAGGATATAGAAACAGAAGAGGTAGTGGTAGTGTTAGTTTCACTTTTAGTTTCACCCTTTTGAGCTAGGAATGTGCCAACAAGAACACCCGGAGCTTTGATTCCTCTATTGCTTGGTCTCACATCATAGACATTGAACCCTTTGGGATCAATATTGTTGTTCTTGTTCGGTCCCCAAATCCACGAGCTTACATCGCATTCCTCGGTGAAATCCGACCTGACACACCGGATTTTGTCGAGGGATGGCTTGTCAGGCGTGGTGGTGACAAGATGGCCTACGGCTTTGTAGCCATCAGGGGGTGTTGGTAACCAGATATAGCCTTCTTGCTCTTGCTTGATTTTCTGTGACTTGCTGCTATATACCAGTGTGTAATCCACTGGTTTCGCAAGAGCTCCATTAAGAGTGTCATGTGAAGAAGAAGAAGAAGAAGAAGAAAGATCATCTTTGGCTGCAAGAACACAGCCAAAGAGTGGCTTTTTGTTAGGTTGGCCATAGCAACCTAACATGAAGAATCCTTCAGGTATTCCTGTAGGCTCAAAGAAAGTAGCTCCTGCATTATTTGGTCCTCCTTCTAAAGTAGTCCAGATTTTGTTAAATGTTGAAATCTGACACACTTTTAGTCCACCCAGATCAATGATCCCACTGCCAAATCCATCACCATTATCACCTATAAGTTTGAAAACCATTGAAAACAAACCCATCAGAAGCAGAATTATAACAAAACCACACATTATTTAGCATAAGCATAATTCTTATTTGACAGTACTACTCTCTTTCTGTGATTTTCTGTTCATTCTTTTGATAGTACACTATATATAAGTCATGAATTTCTTTGAAGAAGAAAGAGGGAAGAAGATGGATGAGCACTATACATACCTTGTGGCCAAACTGGAATATGAGAAGGAAGCTTAAAGGAGGTGTCAATGGGCATTGATTCTCTTTTCTTTTCAGAGACATTAGCATTCCCCATTGTGATGTTTTTTTTTTTCTTTTTTCAAAAGAAGTGTAGTGAATATGAATTATTAATTTTTCTGAGAATGGGGAATATGAGATTGAGAAGTTGTTTCGCTTTTATATAGAACCATATTATTCCTAATCCTATCGTGATAAGTATAATGATAAAAAGGTCCAAAGAAAAATAAAATTGTTACAAAAAAAGAAAAAGAAAAAATTGAATTTCAAAACTGAACACGTATAAAGATATGATTTGTATTGAAAGATATGATTCATCTTTTTTATTTAATTTGTTCCCATCCGAATTATCTAATTATTAATTGTTTACCCCTTATTCTATATAGTGGGACAGAACTCGTGCAAAAAGGACCCATTTTTTAAATGAACACATTTTTAAATTATTTTTTTGGATATAATTAAGAGGATTGGACTAGCATGGCCACTAATTAAAAAGGGTAGAGTTGTCATGTTGATAAATATATATATATATATATATATATATATATATATATATATATATATATATATATATTTCAAATGCCGCATGTCCTATTGCGAATAATACATTAATACATAAATTTGAAATTGCTTTAGGATTAATAGGATTCATATTTTTGTATTTCAAAAGAATTAGGATTTATTTTATTTTATTAATTCTATTTATTTACTACTTCAGAGGATAAGTCTCTTGTCTATTTATTTAAGTGTAGGAATTTTATTAATTTAATAAATATTTAATTTATAATTATTTTAATATATAATAACTATTTTTATATTTTTAAAAATTTTAAAATAAATTTCATGTACGTACGTGTATACGAAATCAGTAGTGATCATAGATTACTGTTGAGAGGCGTTTGGTACAAGAATTAAAAAAATAGTCTCAAGATTATGAGCTTAGACATCTTATAATCTCGCATTTGGTACACATAATAAAAAATAAATTTAAAAATCTTATAATTTCATAAATCTTATAATCATATGTTTTTTCACTTTTTTAATTATATATAAGGGGGTGGAATTATTGTAATCTATGAAATTATTTTCATCCAAAAAATAAAATTTTTTTAAAATAATCATGAGAATGTGAAAGTTAAAATAAATATCTTTTATAATATTCTTGAAAATGCAATTTTTGAGATTAAGATTTCCGAGAATAAAAAATGAGACTATCAAAGGCACCATTAGTATGTTATTTTGGTGAGGAAAAGAGAAGGATGGTTCCCTTTAAATAGGGAAAGAAGGTTACCATATGAAGAGAGGGAAATTGATGGTGGGAGAGGAGAGTAATTGTAAAACTACTATTTTATCCTTGGTTAATTCCATAATTTTTCATTGTGTGGGGACAAAAATATCTTTTACAATTTTATCTTTCACTTCCCTGACTTCTTCCCATTATATCAAACTTTACTTTTTATTTCTACTTCTATTTTTTTGCATACTAAACACACTTTTTATCACTTACTTTCTCTTCTACTTTCACTTTTACTTCCACTTTCTACCAAAACGCTCACCTCTTATCAAACACCACCTTAGAGTTCAACAAATTGAGTACTTGGTAAAAAGTTTTCTTACATCCTCACTCATGTTTTGACGGATTCACAACTTCCATTTATTATTGGGACCCAAGTTAGGTTATCAATCTACATCTCATTATCAACAAAGTAACCCTTTTATTCAACCAACCACTTCACCACATTCACAACACTTACACACTATTAACAAATTTAAACACACATACATACGTGTGTGTATATGTATAATTGCATTAAAGATAAAAGAGACATATTACACATTGTTTATGTGTATATACCTATAAATGTACTTCATTTCAAGAAAAACAGTTCTTCACAGCAAAAAATTAGAAAATATGTTTAGAGAAGAAACATAGAACAATTACAAAAAAAAGTTTTGCTCTTTTATGGATTATTTTGAAAAAATATTTAAAGATTGACAACAAATTTGGGATATACAATAATAGGGGCACCAAAGGAAAGGGAGCTTAAAGTAAAATTCTCAGAGCAAATATAGAGGTGTATCCGTATTGCCTTTTTTAAAGGCATTAAGTTTTTTTTTTAATTTAAGCAAATATATTGTTGTTAATCTTCGAAGAGTGTGTGTTGCCATTTGTTATAGATATGTAAGAATATGAGTAGTCCACCCTTAGTGGATTGGACATAAAACCCAAAGCTCAAATTGTCATTGGGGCTATTTTATAATTTTGTAAAATACATGGGTTAAATAAGGTGATTTTCACCTAAAGTTGAAATTTGAAATGGGAAGCGGTTATGATACGTTCAATATATGTGGGAAATATATATATATATATATATATATATATATATATATATATATATATATAACTGTGAAAAAAAGACACTCTACACATAATTATCTTCTTTTTTTTCTACTCACTCTGAACTCTCCATTTTAAGTGCATTTGTTGTGTTCATTGCTTTAGTTTCAACGCTGATAACCGGAGTACGCGTGGGTACCTGCAAGAGTCAGATTCTACAGGTACGCCCATATACTTACAATGGCATCAGAGCCAGATTACATGACTTTTGCCGTGTTTTATATGTGAATGCGACATATGATGTGTGTGTTTGTTGTTCAAATATATGAATTCCATAAGTGGTTTTTTCATGAATGATTGATGAATGCATGTTTTGACTGCCAAATGAATTTTGGAATCACATGCTTATGCTTTAATTCGAATTTCAAAAGCTCAGAATATATTAAATGTCGAAACACTAGTCAACGTGAAGTTTCGAGAAAAATTGCGTTCATTAAAACTACAGTTTTAGGATTTCAAATTTAAACCATTGCGTAGAGCGTGAAAATTCAATGAAAATCGATATATGGTTTGCGTGAAATGGACTTTGGACCGAGATGTTATGATTGAAACAAGTTTTTCGGCGAAGTTCGCCGTTCATTGTCACAAGGATCTGGAAATTCAGAGGTTAAAGAAGATGAAGATTATAGTGGCGGTTTAGTGACCGCTGCATTTGTTTTCGTTGCACATTTCAAACCGTCACCAAAAAACCGCCACTAAAAGAAACCCCGTATAAAAAAATAATTAAAAATAAAATGGGCTAAGGCCCAAATCTGCTAATATAATTAAAACTTTTTTTGGGGGCTGGGCCCAAAATATATTAACATAATAATAATAATTGGGTTGGGCCCAACTTTTTAAATTAACAAATTAAAAAAAGAAGGGGGGGAATAGTTACAAAAGTGCCATGTGGCGCGTGTAGCCACGTGCCATCTCTGACCGGCGCGTGGGGCCCATCAGTCGACTTTTTTCGACGAAAGGAAGTCGACATGGTGGCACTTGTTGTTGGCGGCGGCCCCCACGACGGCGTGTGAGGTTCACACGCTTATTAAAAAAAATTTCTTGTCTTCTCGGGGCAGGTGAGAGCACGTCTGACCTCTGATCGGGGTGTCGTTAGTCTCTAAAATTCCAGAAAATTAATATCTTTAATTTGATATATAATTTGACATCTTTTGGAGGTGTTCTTGGGTCTGTTTTGGTAATTTAATGATATTGTGCTTAATTTTTTTAATTATTTTATGCGAAAAGAAATAAAGAATTAGCACGAATGTTAAAATAATTTATTGTTATTTTGCTTTCTAGGAAAACAATAAAGTAAGAGGCTTCAAACAACATTGAAATAACAAATCATAGCTCGCTGGAATATTTTTTGTGGATAATGATCCATTTTATATTCCTTTGGATGAGTCTAAGGAGGACAATATTCCAGAGTATATTCCTCAAGATGAGGACCCTGAGGAGGATCTTGGAGAGAACCCAATGAAAGATCTTGAAGAGGACCTAGAGGAGGATCCCGAGGAGTTTCCTAAGCAAGATCAAATGGATGAGACCATGGAAGATCTTCAGGAGGAATTTGAAGAGGAACCTCAGCAAGAATTGAGACAAGCGACGGACTCCGCACTGACATCGAAAAATTTGTTTCCAGTTGATCCTATTCAGTTAGATCAAGAACTAATTTTAAGCAACTCACTCACTCAATCTGATCAAACTGAAGTGGAGGAAGGAGAAGAAGTAAATCAACCCTTGACTCATGCTGTAGCTATGAATCTAGCTGAAAGAGACGTAATGCATCTAAATAATGAAGAAGACATTGAAAAAGTGCTGGACAAATACGTTCAAAACATGACCGATGGGAAAACAACATCGTTTTACGTTAGAGTCATAATAGAATATACAAGAGCGACAAGACTTAGAAAGAAACCCGGAGGCTGCACTGCCGAAAAATTTGGCTGGCTAACAGAAATAACAGAAGCAATAATCAGAGCTCCTTTTCCAGAAAAAGAAAAAAGCCTATTATGAAAACTTAATGCTTGCGGCATTTTAATATTTGTGTTCTCATTTGTAATGATGTAATGTTTTATTTTTCGATGTTATTGTTAGACATGTTTTTCATGCATGATAATTTTAATATGTAAACATTTTGACTTTAATGAAGTTATTTGAATTACTTGTTTAGAAAATTATATGCATGAATATATATTGAGATGCTTGTCATAAGTGGGAGCTTTTAGAAGTGAGGTCTTCTAATTTTTCATAAGTGAGAGCTTTTAGAAAATGAGCCTTCTAAAAGTCACCTGAATAATTAATTAAATCATGCATATGTTTTATTATTGTATAGAATATAATAACGGTTGTTTGACTCTGTATGATGGGAGGTACAAATGTATTCTCTTGATCATGGATATTACAATGGTCATATTACTCTTTTGGTCCTCAACGTTTGCATGAAGTTTAATATTGGTCCTTAACGTTTCAAAAAGTTATTTTAGGTCCTCAACTTTTTTTTTGTGTCAAAATTGGTCCTCTAGCATAACATCTGTCTGGTTTTGTCATTAAATGCTGACGTGGAAGGCTTATGTGGCACACTTTCTCTCCTACGTGTCATATTTAAATGACATGCTGGCATCCTCTCTCACTCAAACTCAGCAAAACGACACCGTTTTGATTTAATTTTCCATTGCCATGTCCATGGAAACGACATCGTTTTGCTTAGTTGGAGTGAGAGAGGGTGCCATATCATTTAAATATGACACGTAGGAGAGAGAGTGTGCCACATAAGCCTTCCACATCAGCATTTAATGGCAAAACTAGACAAATGTTACACTAGAGGACCAATTTTGATAGAAAAAAGAACGTTGAGGACCAATATTAAACTTCGTGCAAACATTGAGGACCAAAAGAGTAATTTGACCATATTACAATATTATTATTTTTTTATCAAGAATAATATGAATGTAAAACATTGTATACTTAAATGTGGTATAAACAACTAAAATGTTCTATGGTACGTTTCTTTTTTAGAAAAGAATCTAGAGTAATGTGGGATACGTTTGTAACAGAACTAAGAATGAAAACCAAGAACATAAATTGTTGAGTTAAATAAAGGGGAAAAGCTAAACAGGGACAACTGAGACATTTAGCATAGGAAGATTCAATACATCTTAGAATAACAAGATGTTGTTGATCCATTGACCACTGTTTTGGTCGAACTGGAAGCTGGGAATACAACTTAGCATAGGAGAGATCTAAAAGCTTACCAGAATTGGAAAAAGAAGAATAGCATAACAAGGACCACACTTTTGAGTGCTATGACTGATGACATCATGTGTGAATTTGAGAAGCACAAGACTGTACAGGCATTGTGGATACCCTAAAGGATAAGTTTGGTGGTACTTCTACCACCAAACTGAGAAGGTTGACGATTAAGTTCGACACCTACAAACTCAAGCCAAACACTCCATGAAACAACATTTGAGAGAGATGTCGAACATGATATGAGAATTGGAGGAAGCTGAACATGAATTATCTGATGAGCAACAAGTGCAGGCTGTCATCAGATTACTCCCTGGTAACTGGGGGCATATGAAAGTGAACCTAACCCACAACGAGCACATCATTACTTTTAATGATGTGGCAAAGCACCTTGAGCTGGAGGATGAGAGATTGGAGGCATACAAAACCTCAAGACAAACTTACTATACTGAGGAAGCCGGACCTTCCCAATTTAAGCCCAAATTCAAGAAGGGCAAGCAATCTCACAAGAAAGGGAAGAAGGGTGGTCCTCATGTCAACAAAGGAAAGAAGCAGTTCAAGAAGCAAGGAAAGAAAGGTGGAAAGAAGAAGTTAGACTAGAAGAAGGTCAAATGCTTTAACTGCCAGAAAATTGGTCATTTCACACGTGACTGTTTTAACAGGCTGAGAGCGAAAAGGTATTAATGAATTATATGAATTCACATATTTCTTATGTTTCTAGTATTGTTTTTCTAACAGAACATGTTTCTTCTAGGATTATTGATTCAGGATCCACAGATCACGTAACTAAGGAACGAGGATCCTTCAGTGAGTACTGTCGGTTACCATATCAAAGCAAGTGACTTTACGTTGGCAACAACACAAGAATTGAAGATAAAGGCATTGACACCTGTAAATTTACTTTACGTGGTGGAAGGTCCCTCATTCTTCATGACGTGCTTTGTGACAGCATATGAAAGTGAACTTGACCCACAACGAGCACATCATTACTTTTAATGATGTGGCAAAGTACCTTGATCTGGAGGATGAGAGATTGGAGGCATACAAAGCCTCAGAACAAGCTTACTATACTGAGGAAGCCAGACCTTCCCATTATAAGCCCAAATTCAATAAGGGCAAGAAATCTCATAAGAAAGGGAAGAAGGGCGGTCCTCATGTCAACAAAGGAAAGAAGCAAGGAAAGAAAGGCAGAAAGAAGAAGCTGGATCTAAAAAAGGTCAAATGCTTTAATTGCCAGAAAATGGGTCATTTCGCACGTGACTGTTCTAAACAGGTTGAGAGCAAAAATGTAATAGTGAATTATGTGAATTCACACATTTCTTATGTTTCTAGTACTATTTTTCTAACAGAACTTGTTTCTTCTTGGACTATTGATTCAGGCTCCACAAACCACGTAACTAAGGATCGAGGATCTTTCAGTGAGTACCTTCATTTGCCATATGAAAACAAGTGGCTTTACGTTGGCAACAACAGAAGAATTGAAGTTAAAGGCATCGGTACCTGTAAATTTACTCTACGTGGTGGAAGGTCCCTTATTCTTCATGACGTGCTTTATGCTCTGGACATCCGACGGAACTTAATATCTGTTATATGTCTTTTACAATTTGGGTTTAATGTAAACTTTCATGACAAAGTTGCAGACATTTTTTGCAACAAGATTTTTTATGGTTCAGCTTTCCTATTTGACAAGTTCTTTATTTTGGATATTGTTGGTGATTCTTATAATGAGAATGAGTGCTTTGCTATCTCTTCTAATCACATTGACATGAATATTTGGCATACTAGATTATGACACATTAATCAAAATATAATGATTAAACTAGCCAAAGAAGGGCTTTTAGGTGCCATTCCAAACATGGAAATTTCACTTTGTGAAAATTGTCTAATTGGTAAAGTAACTAGAAAACCTTTTGGTAAAGGAAAAAGAGCTGAAAATCCATTACAATTAATTCATTATGATATATGTGGTCCAATGAGTGTGAGGGCAAGACACGAAGCTTGGCATTTTATTACTTTTATAGATGATTATTCATGATATAGTTATGTCTACTTGAGTTCACATAAATCTGAAGCGCTTGATTGCTTCAAACGATACCTAAACGAGGTAGAAAATCAATTAAACAATAGAATTAAAGCATTACGCACTGATTGAGGTCGTGAGTATTTATTTGAACAATTTAAACAACTCTGTTAAGAAAAAGGGATAATTAGACAATTGGCTATCACTGGCACTCCATAGCAAAATGGAGTTGTTGAAAGAAGAAATAGAACTCTTCTAGACATGATTAGGTCTATGATGGCGCAAGCAAACCTTCCAATTTCTTATTGGGGTGATTCTTTGTTAACAGAGAAACTTTCATACTTAACCGTGTACCCTTAAAATAAGTTACCTCTGCACCCCATGAGCTAGGACAAAATGCAAACCACATCTAAGCATCTTAAGACCCTAGGGGTCAGCAGCTTATATTCATGACAATTCTCATAAGTTCGGGAAATTGGGTCCTAGAGGAAAGAAATGCATCTTTATAAGATACTCAAATCAATTAAAGGAATATGTTTTCATTAGAGAAAGCGAAGATGGAACTGTGATTGAAGTAGAGTCAAGAGATTCAACTTTTATTAACACAGAATTTTCTAAAAGAGGAGATGTTAATTGCACTGTTTCATTTTATGAAGCAGAAGAACAAGTCAGTGTAGAACAAATTGACATACCAGAATCATCTAGGTATGCCAATCTGAGTGAGAGCGAAATAAGGTCAACACCAAGACCTGAACAAATAAACAAAGAAAGACAAGCAAGTAGATCCCATTAGAAGGAGTGACAGGGAAAGTTTTCCCAAACGACGTTTTCAAATTGAAGGTGAATCTCTTCTAGTTACTCCAAATGGGGATGATGAACCCCGTTCTGTGCATGAAGCCTTGTTAAGTCCTGCTCATAAGGACTGGAAGAAAGCAATGGAAGAGGAAATGGATTCAATGGAAAAGAACCAAGTATGAGAGTTAATTGATCTACCAAAAGGGTATAAAACCGTTAGGAACAAGTGAGTTCTCAAAATCAAAAGAAAGGCGAATGGATCAATTGAAAAATATAAAGCTAGATTAGTGGCTAAGGGATATACACAACAGGAAGGGATTGATTACGAAGATATGTTTTCACCTGTTGTGTGTTTCAATTCGATTAGAATAATTCTGGCAATAGTAAACAACTTATATATAGAATTACATCATATGGATGTAAAAATCGTTTTTCTGAATGGTGATCTGGATGAAGAAATCTATATGGGACAACCATTAGGTTTCATTGAGAAAGGAAAAGAATCCAAAGTTTGCAAACTTAAAAGATCCATTTATGGATTAAAACAATCATCCAGATAATGATATTTGAGGTTTCACAAAGCAGTGACCTCATATAACTTCCAAATGATATAGGAAGACCATTACGTATACATCAAGCGGTTTAAGGGTATTTTTGTCATATTATCCTTATATGTAGATGATATACTATTAGCTGAAAATAGTCTAGAGTCAGTGATAACTATTAAGGAATGACTTTCATCGAATTTCGAAATGAAAGACATGAGTGAAGCAGAATACATTCTTGGACTCAAGATCCAAAGCGATCGTTCAAGAAGGATTCTCTCGCTTTCACAAGAGAGTTATATACATAAGATACTTGAACGCTTCAACATGACAGACTATAAACCCATGAATACCCCTGTAGCTACCGGAGTAGCTTTAAGCCTTGATATGTGTCCCAAGATTGAGTCAGACAAAAAGAAAATGGAAAGAGTTTCATATGCCAGTGCTGTTGGCAGTCTGACATATGCAATGATGTTTACAAGACCAGACATTTGCTATGCAGTAGGATGGGTAAGCATATATTAATTTAACCCCGATGAAAAGCATTGGAAAGTAGTGAAGATGATCTTAAGATACTTAAAGGGCACTTCCATTTATGCAATGTGTTATCAAGAAAGTGAATTATGTCTTGTTGGGTACTCCGATGCTGACATAGGCAGAGATGAAGAAGAAAGAAGGTCAACTTCAGGTTATACCTTCTTACTCAACAATGGTGCCATATGCTGGAGTAGCAAGAAGCAAACGTGCATTGCCTTACATTCAATGGAAGCTGAGTTTGTGGCATGCACTGCAGCAGTACAAGAGCCTTTGTGGCTGAGGAAATTTATAGAACACCTTGGATTTGGAAATGAGAATACCAATCCAGTGTTATTATACTGTGACAATACTGCAGCCATAGCCTATACTAAAGATCCCAAGTATCATAGCAAAACCAAACATATTAATATCAAGTATAATTTTGTTAGGGATTATATAGCACAAAAGATAGTTACTGTACAATACATTTCGACAAAATGTATGACAGCAGATCCCCTGAGAAAGCCAATTGGCGAACAAGTTTTTAAAGAACATATGCAAGTCATTGGCATGCGTAAAGTGTAATAAGTAGAGTTTTTTTTTTATAATGAATGATATTATATTTTTTTTCTATTTTCACTTTATGTGTTAGAAGTATACAATGTCTAGTATGTCATATAGGTTGAAAGGTTGGTCTTCTCACACGGGCAGTCGCCTTTGACACTCAAGTGGAGTGTGCAAAGATGAGACATTTGTGTTTACCAATAAAGCAGCTAAAAATGCTGATATGGTAGAGAAAAAACACAAACTATATGTCGCCTTAACTGAAGTTTAGCAAGTCAAGATGAGATCCAGATAAATAAAATTGGATCGAAGTTTGGAATCCCACTTCCAAAGTACCCGTAGCCAGATAACAAACTCTTCAACGCAAACATCATGTGAGCAGAGTTGAAGAATTTGGGTTTAGATACTGGGTGTTAACAATAATTTTAAAATGACTTACACTCTTAAAGGAAAGAGTAACACCGTAGCATGTGTTTCATACCACATGTGCTCAGAGAACCGCAAAAGGGAAAGCAAGTGAAAAATCCCTTCTTCAATGTTGTGTGAGTCCCAGAGAGGAACATTCTTCCCATGGATGTCCTTTTGACTTTGACAATATCACGGAGATATGTTTTACTGACTGCTACTTTAGCTTTTCTTCCTAGGGTCATGAGATATAGATGCGATCGATTCTTATCAAAATGATAATTGGGTGAAAGGAAGATTAACTGCAATATACACATCTATGCTAGTGTCTATGACTAGTCCCTTATGACATTTTGTTGTTATAAGTGTGGATACTATGCATACGGGGACGGCAATCTGAGTCAAACATTGACTCAAGAGGGATTAGATTTCCCATGTGAAAGTGTATATAGTTAAATCTAGGACATCTGAGGCATATTTTAAAATTCTAGTTACACGAAGGTGAAGGTAACTTGTGTTGGTCCTGTAGGAAAGGATTTCTAGTACAAACATTTAAATGAAGATGTCATGCCCACGCGGTCACGGCAAAGCACTAAGTATGAAAATGAGAGGAGAAAAAGAGATTAGACCCACGACATCTAATCCACCAAGTGTGAGTGGGAGCTGTAAGAATATGAGTAGTCCACCCTTAGTGGATTGGACATAAAACCCAAAGCCCAAATTGTCATTGGGGCTATTTTGTAATTATGTAAAATATATGGGTTAAATAAGGTGATTTTCACCAAAAGTTGAAATTGGAAATGGGAGAGAAACAAAAAAGATAATGGGTAGAAAGTTAATTGAAAGATGCGAAAGAAACAAGATAATAGATGGTAAGTTATCAAAGTAGTTATGAATTAAAAAATAATTAAATATTTAATTTATTATCATTTTAAAATATAATTTTTATAATTATTTTATATTATATTTTTTGTCAAAACCCCATTTTGGTCATTTATCTTTATCACAAGTTTTAAATTGGTTCTTCATGTTTCCAGTAGGTTCTATATTGTTTCTTCCGTCCAAGTCCGTTACTTTCTTTCGTTAAGTGCCGACGTGGCGTGCTGAGGTGAATTTATTATCTCTCCTACGTGTCCCTGTTTGCTAACGTGGCGTGCTGATGTGAACTTTTTCTTATTCTTTCATTAAGTGCTGATGTGAAGTTATAATCTCTCATATGTGTCCCTGTTTACTGACGTGGCGTGTTGATGTGAACTTTTTCATATAAAATAACTACTTCAAATATGAAAGAAAAGTTAACAAAGGACAAAAAATTGGATTAAAAATTACATAGATCCATGAAGGTATATAAGATGCAAGACCAAAAAAAAAGAATTTGAGTTGATACCTGAAAAAAAATTATTTGACCGGTAGAAAATTTTTTAAATACTCATACTTTTTTGAAGTAGTAAATCAAAATCATTCGTTCATATAATAATTGATAAATGATAATTTTCTATCACATAAAATCTGCAAATTAGAGGAGAAAGAAATGCTTCCTTAGATAATACCTTGTTAAAAAAATTGTTTTGGCTTGGAGTAGTTAACACGTAAAGACGAAAGTGATTTGGCTGTAAATCGAATAAATTTATGTAATAATTGTGGTTTCTGAAAGTTTGAAGAAAATTTTTGCGGTTAAAGCTCTGCCTCTCCTCTTTTCCTTTCCCTCTGCGTGGAAGCTTAAGAAATACAATAGAAGAAAGCATTAAAAATTAAAAGACAGAGTCAATGAGAAGTGGCACAATTGGTTAAGATTCGACTCTTACTCTAGAAGGGTGAGGGTTTGAACCCTATGATTGATCGCCTTTGGCCACTAAGCGTGCCTTGTACTTATTGATGGACCCATCAGGATGATACTTGATGGAAAACACCCACTTGCTGCCTATAGGACACTTTCCCGATGGTAAAGTCACAAGGTGCGATGTTCTGTTCCAAAGCAAGGCATCATACTCATCCATCATAGCTTGCTTCCAATGTGGATCAGCTAAGGCGTGAGACACTGTGGCAGTGAGAACCTTGGGTCGAAAAATTCCAAATTTTGCTCGTGTTTGCATAGGGTGAAGATTTGTTGGTGGAGCAACTAGAGGACTAGCATTATGCAGAGGTAAGGATGAAGGAGTAGATGGTTGACGGATGCTAGAAGCCTGAGAAGGACTAGAGGAAGGAGAGCCAATACTGAAATTGTTGGTAGGTGTCACAGTTAAAGGAGTAAGAGAAGGGTACGGGATACTTCTTGAGATGGGTTCAAAATATAGGAGTAATAACATGAATTGGAGTGATATTACCATATAAAGGAATAGATGTGGTGGCACTTTCTGTTTTGGATTCCTTAAATGGAAATACAGTTTCATCAAAGGTAACACTTCGGGCAATATATATACGGCCTGAGGAATCCATGCATTTGTACCCTTTATGAGCAAGACTATATCCGAGGAATGTACACCGTGAGGACTTATAGTCAAATTTGTGAGTATTATAGGGGCGCAAAAGTGGGTAACAAGCACAACCGAACACTTTAAGAAAAGAATAATTAGGGGAGACATGAAATAATGATTCCAAAGGTGTCTTAAAAGATAGAGTGGGAGTTGGTAGCCGATTGATTAAGTAAGTGGCACTGAGGAAAGCCTCATCCCAAAATTTTAAGTGAAGGGAGGCATTTGCCACAGTAAAAGTGTACAACCTGCTACGTTTCTTGGAAGGTAAAAGAATACCAGTCCAATTCTTGACAGATGCAGATGAAGAAGCCAAAGAAGTTAAATCCTGATTTTGTTAAGTTGGAGTGCTAAGATCAATTGATCATTTCCTGGCTCCTAAACTCTATGACAGACGGAATGGCAAACAAAATGGTGGGCTATGAGTACAGTCATCATGTATGGAAGAAGGTTGCAGATCTGTTTCTTGGACAAACAAGAGCCAGGGAACGTCAACTAAGTACACAACTCAGAAACACAAAGAAGAATGGGTCATCCATGAGTGACTTCTTGCTAAAAATAAAGTCACAAATGCTTTTGCAGCCATATAGGTTCACCTTTGTCGGATCATGAACACATAGAAACCATCTTTGATGGGCTACCCAGTGAGTATGAAGGTTTTATAACCTCTTTTTCAATGAAAAGTGAAATTCTTTCTATTACAGATGTAGAAGCTCTCCTGTTAGCACATGAATCCCATCTAGAAACTATCAGGAATGCCATAGATAATGTGACTGCCAATGTTGCTCAAACCCGAGCCAACACACCTTCATCCTCAAGACCACCTCAGTCAAATTTCCAGCAACACTCATATAGGTTCAGTCCTCCGTTCAATTCACGTAGTGGTCAAGGACGTGGAAGAGCAAGATCAAGTCATGGCAATGGGAATGGTGGTCGCAATTCAAACAATCGACCTCAATGCCAAGTTTGTGGTAGGACAGATCACATAGCAATCAATTGCTATCACAGATTTGACCATTCTTTTACTGCTGCAACACTGGCTCAGGCACAACATCAATTCAATAGGAACAACTAGAATAATCAGAACACGCCTGTTGAGGCCTTGGTTGCTGCACACGACACATTATATGACCCGGCTTGGTACCCCAATAATGGTGTCTCAATCCACATCACAAATGACAACTCCAATCTCCAAACTCAGCAACCATACACTGGGCTTGCATCCTCCATGTGAGGAAATTATGATCATCCCACTTGTTGGATATCAGTTGAGCAAAGCCTTGTGGAGCATATTTCTGCTGCTCGAGGATAACATCAATGCTCCTACTCATCTTTCCAAAATTAACGCTTTGATCTTTGCTAGTTGCGGTGGATCCTTCCAATTGATCTTTTTCCATTCTTCAAGATTCAAAGCTCTTATACCGCATGTTTGAATAGTCACAACAAACATATTTCAAGATCTTCAGTACAATAATTATATATTTAATAACACGTCTTTATAAACAACATTGCGTGTGCAAATATGATGTTCCCCACGTAGATGTCCTTTCTTGACCAGCACTTTGACTGTTTCCATGGATGTTCCCCTTGACATAGCCACATATAATTGACCGTAACTAAAAGACATGATATGGAAAATAAACACCAACATATGGTATTGTTTAACCTTGAGACTTATTTATTGTGAGTGCAAAACTCAAACGGATAGGAGGAATTTTAACACTTGCGGAGGCATTCCGCTCGGAGAAATTGAATTAAAAAATTACTGTTGATATAAGTTATGTGGATCATCATCCACTAAGTCAAATGAGTAAAGGATATGATCATCTTTAAGATATTTAGCAATTATCATGTCATTAAGCCTTTCAACCTCGTCATTTGTTAGCGTTAAGATTGCACTTTCCACCATATAGGATGAGTCATTCATATGTCTAGATAAATAAGGAAAAACACGAGCGATAAAATCATTCAAAGGATCTTCACCCTCCCATGGAATACCCATATTTGGTGGTTTTTTAATCATATCATTTTGAATCACCCGCTCCATTCCATCTCCTACCCTTAACCATTACGAGAAACCTTGGTCATTACTAGATCTTATATTTTCTTTCAAGTGCAAGACCTCAAAATGTCTCAACAAGTACATTCACAATTGACACATTGATCATATGTGCCTTTAAACTATTAGGAATGACTGGAAGGATTTGTTGAAAATCTCCACCTAATTGTGTTAATATAGGTGTTAATGGCGTCCGTTTCAAAGTTGATCTTCCTTTAATATATTTTTCTTGATCTTTTCGCTCTAGTTTCTTTAGAATTTCCATTTTTTGAGTTGTTAGTGATCTCTTTTGTCCGGTAGCATTTGTAACTACAGAGTATTCCCCCTAAGGACACGTGGCACTGAGCTTCTAGAAGGGCTGTAGGAGCTCAAGTCAGTGACACGTGGCACCATACATTCACCCCGTACGTGGCCGGTACCCATGTTTCTCCTCTTAAGCTCACATCCAAGAGATGTGGGAAGCCTTCAAGGTTCGTGGGACGACCCACGTCGAGCAAGATCTTGGGTCAACCACGTCCTCCCCTACACTTGATATAAAAAGGCCCTCACCGGGGGGACTCGAGGAACATCAAGTTAGATAGACTTTGAATACACAAAAGCTAGTCTTAGCCTTCCAAATACGATACGCCTCCTGGTTAATCTTAGAGCTTGGCCCACTGTATCCCAAGCTTCGCCATCAACCAATATATCTCCACCCCGGAGATCTCCATCAGCAAAGCTTCTAGCAACTCTGAGAGACCCTTGCTCTCTCCCAGTCTAAGGCAACCTCCAACGAGTGGCTCACCTGCCCGGAGTACCTTACACACATCCGAGCCGCACACGACCCTATACAGGTAACCACCTTCCCTAACGGCTCCTATGGACGTTACCACGGTGAACTACGTGGACTTTGATCCCTTCCTAAAGGTATGTAGGCATCTAGGTTCTCACCTAAGGACAAGTCCCCCAATGTTACGACCCCTTGTGGTCCTTATTTTTAACTTAGAATTGTCTGAACCAAAAATGACAGTTACATTAGTGCCCACCGCGGTCTTTCTTAGACCACAATGCCTTGCACACTCTGCCGCAAAATGTCACTTCTTTTTCGGGGGAGTAGGAGTATCTACCTAACACTTAGAAACCTATGTTTTAAATTTTATCTATAGGACAATACCCGTATGGCCAGCACCAACAGATCCTCCAAGTCACTGTAGGACTGATAGAATGTTACCAACAGCGACCAACGCAAGCGGCAAAAAACACAACTCGTGGCCTTTGAAGGGGTAAGCAACGCGACAGAAACAAACGAACCAATAGCCGTCACGGCGAACATCTCGGGATACGATGTCAAGCGTGTTCTGATAGACCCCGGATCGGCTGCCGAAGCACTCTTCACAAAAACCTTAGAAAAAATGCACGACTGCAAGGATCAACTGACGCTAGACGAAGAAACTCATGTTGACTTCTCGGGACAAGCTGTTGAGACGCGAGGGACCCTGACAACATGGCTCACCCTGGGCATACCACCAAAGGTCGCTCGAACAAGGGTTAGGTTCATCATATCAGCAGCCTCGCGATTTACAATGCCGTCTTGGGTCGCCCGACCCTCAAGGTAGTCATATCCATAACTCATCTGGCAATAAAATTTCCCACGACAGAGGGAGTAAGAGAAATACAAGCAGACCAAAGAGAAGCCCATGCGTGCTACTCAATAGACCCTCTCGGAGGGGATAAGACCGAGAATCATATCGGAAACTCCCCCGAGATAGTAGATCTACACGACGAAATCCCTGGAGCTCGACCGCAGCCTACGGAAGATCTCGTAAGTATTTGGGTAGACTGAACAAATAACAGAAAATTCGAGTAGGAACCCTCATCGACAAAACAGCGTAAAAGCAATTCCAAGAGCTACTCACCGAGTACAGGGACGTATTTACCTAGAGTGCCGCAGACATTCAGGGAATAGATCCAACACTCATATGTCATTCCCTCAACACAAAGGACGATCCCGGCGTCATCCAAAAAAAGCGACACTTTGGCGAGGAGAGGCAGCGGGCAATCAACGAAGAAGTACATAAACTTCTAGATGTTGGGTTCATACGCGAATTGCAATACCCAGATTGGCTCTCGAATATAGTCATGGTAAGGCAAATGGAAAATGGCGAATGTGCGTAGACTTCACGAATCTGAACAAAGCCTGCCCGAAAGACGCTTACCCGCTCCCCAACATAGACAAGCCAGTAGACAGAACGGCAGAACACCGGATGCTGAGCTTCCTAGATGCCTTTTCGGGATACAACTAGATCCAGATGAATCCAAAAGACCAAGAGAAGACCTCTTTCATCACGGACAGGGGTGTCTACTGCTACAAGGTCATGCCTTTCAGACTAAAAAATGCGGGTGCCACCTACCAAAGGATGATGGACATAATCTTCAAAGAGCAAATTGGTCGCAATCTCGAAGTCTACGTCGACAACATGGTGGTTAAATTTATGGAGGTCGAGTGACACCTGGCGCACTTGGAAGAGATCTTCCAAGTCTTGCAAAAGCACAAAATGAAGCTGAATACAACCAAATGCGCTTTCAGCGTATCAGCTGGAAAATTCTTGGGCTTCATGATCACACAAAGGGGAATTGAAGCTAACCCTAAAAAGTGCGCAACCATCCTCAACATGGAGCCGCCTCGATTAATTATAGGTGTATAGAGGCTAAATGGAAGGTTAGCAGCCCTCAACAGATTCCTGTCAAGAATGGCTGACCATTGCCTTCCCTTCTACAGGATCCTGAAGACAACACCACCGTTCCAGTGCGAAAAATTTTTCTAGGACCTCAAAGCGTACTTGGCTAAACCTCTGGTGCTAGCAAAAACCATAAAGAGAGAAACCCTTGTGTTGTATCTAACCACCATTGATCATGCTGTAAGCTCGGCGCTAATAAGAGAAGAAGGGACTGAACAATTCCCGGTGTATTACACAAGCCACGCCTTGCAAGGAGCCCAAGTCAGGTACCAGTGAGTGGAGAAGTTTGTTCTCGCCCTCGTCCAATCGGCTAGAAGGCTTCGGCCCTACTTCCAACAACACACAATCATGGTTCGAACTGACCAACCCCTGCAGCAGATACTGCAAAAACCCAACTTAGCATGGAAAATGACAAACTGGGCCGTCAAACTTTTCGAATTCCACATCAAATACGAGCCCCGACGGGCGATCAAAGCCCAAGCATTGGCAGACTAAGTCATCGAAATGACTTCGTCAGAACGCCATCAGGGGGACGCCCCGGCTTCAAACAATGACGAGACCCACGAGCCACAGCCAGAAAAATCTCCATGGCTAGTCTACGTAGACGGCTCCTCGACTGGGAAATCTGCGAGCGCCGACATCATAATAGAGAGCCCCGACAGAATCAAGGTGGAACAAGCCCTGCACTTCATGTTTCCCGCCTCCAATAATCAAGCTGAATATGAAGCACTCATAGCCGGACTAGCGCTAGCTCACGACCTCGGCGCCTCAAAGGTTAAGCCATTCAGCGATTCACAATTAGTGGTCGGACAACTCAATGGAGACTTTGAAAGAGTCCATTGGTTCCTCTCCCATATGGGTGATTATCTTCACAACATTGGATGTTATCTCTTTCTTTGTTGAAAGAGTCCATCGGTATGCAGCATTGGAGATTCAGTCCTCCTTTTTTAAGGGATTTCACACCATGTACCATTGAGGATTATATCTTTCCTTTCAAAGAGATTTTTCTCCATGCGGCATTAAGAAGTTCATCCTTCCCTTCGGAGGGACCATTCATCCTTTCCTTCGCTTTAGAGGGATTATTTGTCCTTCCCTTTGGAGGGAATTTTATCTTTCATCATTCAGGATTTCGTTCTTCCCTTCAAAGATATCTTTCATCCTTCCCTTCGGCAAAATGATCTTTCGTCCTTCCCATCGGCGGAGGGATCATCCGTCCTTCATCATTGAGGATTTCATTCTCTCCTTTAGAGGGATCATTCGTACTTCCCTACGAAGGGATCTTTCATCCTCCCCTTCGGCGAAAGGATCTTCCCATCGGCAAAGGGATCTTTCGTCCATCCTTTTGGAGGGATCTTTCATCCTTCCCTTCAGCAGAAGGATCTTTCATCCATCCCTTCAGAGAGATCATTCGTACATCGCTTTGGAGGGATCTTTTGTCCTTTATTATGGTAGAAGGATCCTTCATCTTTCCTTTCAGAGGGATCTTTTGTTTATCCCTTTAGAGGGGTATTTCATAGCTCCCTTCGGCGGAAGGATCTTCCGTTCCTTCCTTTGGATGTATCATTCATCCTTCCCTTCGAAGGGATGTTTCATCATACCACATTGAGGATTCTCCTTTTTCCCTTCAAAGGGATCTTCCATTGTTCATCCTTTAAGTTTGTGTCCTTCACTTCGGAGGGATTATTCGTCCTTCCCTTCAACGGAAAGATATTTCGTCTTTCTCTTCGGAGGGATCTTTCATCTTTCCCTTTGACAGGAGGATTATTCTCCTGATTAACTTTTCAGATTAGTCGATCTGCAATGCTCCTTATAGGGATTGGTCATGATCAAATTTTAGTCGATCTGTAGTGGCCTTCAGAGGGGTCTATATCTTTGTCGCTTTACTACACTCTTTCGGAGGGGTCAATCATTCGATCAAGTTTTTGGCTTAGTCACTGCTCAACACACCCCTTTAGAGGGGTCGATCATTCGATCACCTTTTTAGATCAATTGCTTCAACAATGCCCCTTCAAAGAGGTCAATTGATTGGTAAGCTTCTCAACTATGTGATTCTGCAGTGCCCTTTTTTAGCTCAATTGTTTCAACAATGCCCCTTTGAAGGGGTCAATCGATCAGTCAGCTTTTTTGCTTTTTTGACCCAAAGCTTTCAGCTTAGTTTATCCATAGTGCCTTTTAAGAGGTGTCGATTTCCTTATCATCCTTTCAGCTATGTGGATTTGCAACGTCCCCTTAGAGGGATCCATCGGCGTATCAACACTTTGGTCATCTTGCAGTGCTCCTTCAGAGGGATTTCAGCTTAGTTAATCCACAGTGCCAATTCAGATGGGTTGCTCCGTCAGTGTTTCTGGTTTGTCTGTTTGTAATGCCTCTTTAGTAGGATCAATCCGTCCATTAGCTTTTCTTATGTTGTCCAGCAGCACCCCTTCGGAGGGGTCGATCCGTCCATCAGATTTTTAGTTGTATTGTCCAGCAACGCCCCTTCAGAGAGGTCAATCCATCCGTCAGCTTTTCAGCTGTCCGATTTTGCATGCCTAATTGGATGGGTTGGTCTTTCGATCGAATTCTCCATCTTTTCTCATTCACAACGCCTATTTGGATGGGTCGGTCTTCTACTTAATCACTTCCAGCTTTTTCCATCCGCAACACCCACTTAGATGGGTCGGTCTTCCAGTCAATCTCTTCCAGCTTTATCCATCTGGACCGTCCATCAAGATGGATCGATCTTCTAATCAATCCCTTCTAGCTTTGTCCGTCCGCAACGGCTATTTAGATGGGTTGGTCTTCCTATAAATCTCCTCATCTTGTCAATTTTCCAGGCTCATTTTGATGGGTGGTCGGTCCTTGACTCTTCATCATCCTTTCAGCTATGTCCGTTTGCGATGCCCATTTGGATGCGCCGATCTTCCGGTCAATCTCTTCCAGCTTTGTGCATCTGGAACGCTCATCAGGATGGGTCGGTCTTCTAATCAATCTCTTTATCTTGTCAATTTGGATGGGTTGGTCGGTCCTTGATCCTTCCAACTAAGTCTTCGCAATGCCCATTTGGATGGGCCGGTCTTCCAGTCATTCTTTCTAGTTTGTTGATCCACATCGCCCATTAAGATGGATCGGTTGGTCAGTTTCATGTCAGTTAGAAGTAGTGGTCTTACTTCTTTTCTCCTTTTTTACTTTCATCCTCCATAATTGCGCTTTCTTTCTGAAAATTCTGTAATTGTGCAATAACAAGGACAATTATAGATATTCTTTAAGCAAGAAGGATCGTTCCTTTTTTTTCCAAGCAATAGGATTCACAAGGAATATTATAAATCATATGCGTGACTAATCACAATCATAATTAATCATGACAAATATGAATTTTGAGCATTTTACACAATTTATGGTTCTTCTACCAATTCTTTTCTTTTCATTCCACTCATAGCATGTTCCATATGCAAGCTCCAATAAATATCAATATATACCCAATATGGTTGCAAGCATGCATGTTGTAACAAATTGTGATTTACAAGTCACATTGAGTTGTGTATCAATATGGTTATATCAAGATGCATGGCATATATATTTACGCATTTTAGCCTACATTAGATTTTTCCAAATGCTCTATCGGATGCTTCATGAGATGCTTAATATGTATTGTAAATGATAATAATGCTTAATTTCAAGCATGTATTCGAAGCTAGGTTCATCCCAAAAACCATTTCATATATATTAACAAATTGGAATGAGCAGTTTGATGCTAAATTAAGATGGTATGCCAATTATCCATAAAGTGAAATAAGCAAATTGATGCATCTCATGTTTTCCATAAGCCATTTGTCAATCACGTTTATCTAAGTTCCTCTTTCAATTTCTAGTAAATATGAAGAAGAGTCAATGTTTAATGTCCACACAACATTTAAGAGTAAAGGCATGTTCTTCTACCCCTTTTCTTTTCTTTTTTTCAAGTATGAAACCATAATCTTCTAGAGAAGTTAAAAAAAAAAAAGGAATGGAGTATATATGTATTATTTTGTGCAAATTGACCAAACAAGCAAATGCCCAGCAAGTTGAAAATCTCTCTGAGTATTTTAGCATTCTTAAACTAAATATTCTTGGCATGGATGATCCTATTCCGATGGCCACACACGATCCAGATTCGCGTAACAATGGCGTGTGGAGGATTCGAGATCCAGATTCGAATATGCAATGTAGAAAATATCAGGGTCTTCTCTTCTGGCGAGAAAAGCATCATCTCCTCTGGATGAACCTTCGACAAACTGCTAACGGCGATTGATCTCAACCTTCGATCTACACCCGATTCGCTTCAGAAAGTGAGATCCTATAGTTGCGGCAGAAGTCTAGTGATTGAGTACGTCTCCAATGAACTTGGAGGAATCCTTCTATTTGAGGAGTCTCTCTCTATCCTTTGAGATAACCAAGTAGTTTTAGCTGATCTGAAAAATAAAATAAAGATCTGAGAAATGACATCTAAAAAGTAGTCAAGAAATTAATCTGGAATTCTTCTCTAAAATTTCAGAGATGGTCTTCATGTCTTTCTCCATCTTCTAGCCGGTACAGGTTGCAAGAAAAAAAAGTACGTGGAAATTTGGGAATAAAATTCAAGTTCCCACATACGGCGCCAATGATAAATCCTCAAGTTTCCCTTTAGTATCTCCGGTGACCTACAGGTTAGAATCACGATGAGGGAAGAATCCCGATTGGACTCTGATCCTTAAGATATAAGAGAGTATAAGAAAAGCCAAATAGAATTTAGTATAGATTAGATTGATATACCTGAGGTATGGGCCGAATATTTATAGTGCTCCAGCTGAGGGTATCTAGGTCATTTGTACCTGATAGTGATGTTTGGGTCCGACTGACCGAGGGAACTTGATCGGTAGGTAATCTCCATTTGTAGGTAAGCTCGGTCGGTAGGTGAGCTCGGTCGATAAGTATTACAGTATCGTATCAAAGACCATCTCTAAAATGCATTGGTCGCGCTCCCATTATCTTTCCCATCGCTCAACCATAGCGTAAGGGTGAGACACCTCCAAAAGCATGGACAATGGTTTCTCACTTCTTCAACTTGAAAAAACATGACGGGTACCTCATTCTCTTCTTTAACAATATGTGCATACATATAAAATAAAGAGAAAAGGGAGGAAAGAAGGCTTCAAGGTTGAAAAATTTTATCTGACATTAAAAAGTACTACTTATATGGAAATAAAGCAAAAGCTACTCTACTACTTGGATAACGTGCAGGAAAAAGTAAGGCTAAATAAACGAGTAGATGTTCAGTGGTACAATAGTATTGAATTTCAGTACATCCCTCCAATCAGGTGTTTCCTAAACCATTCAAAGTAGGTCCTCATTAATGTGAATTTATATTAATATTAACAAATGACTCTACATGATTGGAGAGATATACTGAACTTAAGTGGTACGGTACCATAGAACTTTTATCCTAAATAAACATGAGGTATGCTCTTTCATCATAACTTTAATTTGTGCAAGCAAAATATAATAATAATAATAATAACAACAACAACAAATTAAAGGAAAGGATCAACCTAATTCATTATTGACATTTGCTTATTGGAACTTGTTGGACAAATGCTTGGTCAATTTGGACAAAATGAAACATATTTCATGCCTCTCTTTTCAATTCTCTAGAAGATTATTGTTTCATATTCATAAAAATAAAGGGTAGAAGAACATGACTCTTTTATTAATGCCTATATGCATTGTGGACATTAAACATTGTCTCTTCTTCAAATTTACGGGAAATTGAAAGAGGAACTTTCACACATCAATTTGCTCATTTCACTTTATGGATAATTGGCATATGTTATCCCATTCTAATTTAGCATTAAATTGCTCATATTCCAATTTATTACTAAATAAATTAATTCACCACCCAAGCTTCTATATAAAGCTGTTGAACACAAGCCATTGAGGGCAAGAGAGAAGAAACCTTTGTGGAGAGAGTTTATAGAAAAGATAATGGAGAGGGTTTTCGATACAGCAAGAACAACGGGTCATTATTTAACAAATATGGAACATATTGTTCAAAATCATATAGTAGCATGTTTGCACTGTATACAAATAGCTATATCCCTAGATCCGGCATTCATTTGAGCAACGACTATCGTGCGTGCAAAAGATGCGTCTGAATACAAATATCGAAAATGTGGATGCAATTATAAGAATAACTAGTGGTCAGCTAGTTATTGATGATGAGAGAGATCAGTTTTGCAATAACACTCACATAAACAGAGTTACTTTATAGATAAATGATGCTCAAATCAAAGTTCAGATAAGTAATATTCATGATTGTATGCACAGTCAGCTTAGTATTTTCTCAAGCTAAAATTGAGACGTTAACAACAGCAAAAGGCGTTAACACATATTTTATGGCTCTCGCCTACCATATGATTGTTATGATATTCCTTTATATAGCCAAGATTATGTCCATGGCATGTCAATATCTATACTGAAGTTTTTATAGTTGTTGAAGTAAGTTATTATACACAGTTACTTCTCGTTTTACCGTCTTTCTCAATAAGAAAGATGTTGGAGAACCTTGTATACTGCTTGATGGGCCATTTGTGTTATTTTGTTGTGTCTTGGCACCCTATTATCTTACTATGGGAATGGAGGTGTATGATTTACATCAAACTCCCATAGTAAGAAAATAGGGCGCCAAGACACAACAAAATAACATGAATGGCCCATCAAGCAGTATAACAAGTTCTCCAACATCTTTCTTACCGAGAAAGACGATAAAACAAGAAGTAATTGTGCATAACAAATTACTTCAACAACTGTAAAAAGTTCAATTCAGATATTGACATGCCATGAATATAATCTTTGCGACATAAAGGAACATTATAACAATAAAATGGTAGGCAATAACATAAGGTATGTGCTAACGTCTCAAATTTAGCTAAACAAAATATTAAGCTGGCTGTGCAACCAATCATTCAGAAATATGATATGAACAAACAAATAATGGTCTGTTTCCAATTCCACCTCTCTGAAAAAAAAAATCATAAAAACTCATTAAGTATTTTTAATAAAAATTTTAATTTAAATAATGAATATTAATTACTTATCTGAACTTTGATGTGAGCATCATTGATCTGTAAAGTAACTCCATTTATGTGAGTGTTATTGCGAAACTGATCTCTTTCCTCATCAATAACTAGCTAACTACTAGTTATTTTTATAATTGCATCCACATTTTCGATATTTGTATTCAGACGCATCTTCGCACGCACAACAATAGTCGTTGCTCCAATTAATGCAGAATCTAAAGATACAGCTATGAAGTGCAAAACGCTACTATATAATTTTGAACAATATGTGCCATATTTTTTAAGTAATGACTAGTTACTCTTGTTATATCTAAAACTCTCTCCATTGTCTTTTCTGTAAACTCTCCACAATGGTTTCTTCTCTCTTGCCCTCAATGGCTTGCACTCAGAGGCCATATATAGAAGCTTGAGTGGTGAATTATATTTATTTAGTAAACTTTTGGAAAGAGGAAAAAATATATAATAGGAGAGGGAGAGAAAATAAAAGTACGTGAGAATGAAAAAGAAGAAAATGAGGAAGATGACCCCTAAATCCTATGTTTGGTAGAAATACATGGATGAGAAGGGAAGAGATATAAAATACTTTAGAATAAAGAAAAGTACTATTGAGAAAAATATATTGAAAATGTAAAAAATATAATGAAAGGTGTGTATGGTGAGTAAAAAATACGATATAAGAAATTATATTGTATGTACTGTAGCTCAAACCTACCAAACATAGTCTTAATGTTTAAATGTTGAGATTCTCTTTTATTTTATTGATGTTCAGCTCTTTTTTTTTATGAACTTAGTATTGTTGGACTTTTATTTTATCTTTTGCTTAACTTTTATATTTTTGAAGGGTACCAATATATAATGATACAATCAATGAGTTTATAGTGTTTGTTCAACCTGGTACAAATCACACGTGCCATCAAGAGTTTAACAACCAATGAGTTTATAGTGTTTGTAATTTTATTTTAGATCTAATGTATTAAGTATTAACCATGCAACAGTTAAAAATATAGTTTATTTATCTTTCTATCTACTATAAAAACACTAGTTGCTTACAGTTAAAAATATACTTATATAAAGTTGGTTTTGCTTGCTAAGGATTAATTTAAGTTGATATTGTATATGACTTTTTTCACAAAAGCTGCTTATTTAACAGTAAAAGAAATGTGTTTAAGTTTTGCTCAATCCTAAATCATTTTAGTGGGATTTTGATTGCTTTTTCATCGTTATTTGTATATTATATTTGCTTTCCTAGGAGACATACTTGAAAGTTGAAATGGTTGCATCTTATGTCTCTGGTTAGCAAGGGTGTTCAAATTCATTCTCATCCTATCTTAATCGATTCAATCTCATCCAACAAAAACTAACCTTTGATTGAATCAATTAGATGGGTGAAGAGCAAAACCGATATGATTGGATCGATTGATGGATGACCATAGGTGCCAACTGATCCAATCCAATCCATCCAATCTATTTATTAATATTTTAATTTTATATCTATATTAATCCATCCAATCTATTTATTAATATTTTAATATATATATATATATATATATATATATATATATATATATATATTAAAATGTTTGTAGTATATTATTATATTTCAGTTAATATGGATTAAATTGGAAGCATCACTATTGTAAATTTTTATGATTGGAAAACACTAGATTATTAAATTTGATTATGGTTGTAATAAATATTAGTGTGTTTGGACGTAAGATAACAAGTGTATTCTATATTAATGAAAATTGAAGAATAAATGTGATTTTTATTTTTATTTTAACATTAAAAACCGATCAACTGATCCAATTTGGTTTGAATTGGATCGGATGAAACTTTTTTACAGGATTGATTGAATGATGATTTTATCATTCAATTCAGATTGAATCGATTGAAAAAAGTATCCAACTGATCCAATTTCAGGGACAATACTATAGCTAGCTCTTGTGTGACTTATGTGTTGCTCTTGTACATTCACCTAATTGCTTTACTGGTGTGGATGGATTTCTGTTTGCCAGAAACTACCAACAATAAAATAACATATCTTACATTATAATTAGTTCTGCCTCTGCATAATGCAAACAAGTAGAATAAATTAACGCACTCTGGAGGCATAAAAGGGAATTATAAAAGCTGTTTTGGTAGTATTGAACCGGAGTCAAAACAAATTTTTTTATTTTATTTTTAAAAAAAAAATTGTTTCCAAAACAAATTAATCAAAAAAAAATTTTCTTCAAAACTTATTTTTAAAGCTGTTTTGGTATTTTATCAAAAAAAAAAAAGCTGTTTTGGTAGTATTGAACCGGGGTCAAAGACCCAAAAAGAAAAAGAAAATAGATTGCCATTTTTAAGAACCAGAAAACAAAACCACAAAGTTGTTTTGAACTCAATTTTTTTCAAAAATAAAGAGAATAGCTTTTGAAAAACAGAAAAACTTGTCTGGTAATTAATTGGTGGCAATTATTTCATCTTTTCTTCAAAATCTAGTTCTTTCCATTTTCACACCATCTACTTCACAATGCTTGAATTGTTTTGTTCTTGATAGAAATTCTAACACTGCAAATATGTATTTATATTAAAAAAAATCGCTTAAGAGAGCATAACAACCCAAAACCTATCAAAACGACTAATAACATAACTACACCATCATAACAATAAATAGGAACACCAGAAATAAGAAAAGATTACCAACAGGTGGTTAGTTGGAGTGGTAGGTACTCCATTTTCTTTAAGCAAGATCTCGGATTCGAGTCTTGTGTATAAAAAAACCCTCGTTATGGAACCTCAACTAGCTCGAACAGGATTGCCTCCAATAAAAGAATAACTGTGGAAAACAAAAAAAAAAGATTGCAAACGAAAGAAAAAAAGGATAGATAGATCCATGCTCTAGTAACAAACAGGATCTGTATATATAAGTCTCTCTCTATTTAGTCATCTTCTAAACTTCATCTTTCTCATGGGTTGGGTGGGGTTGGAGTTGTGGATTCATGTTCTTTTGTCAAGACAATGTAGATGATGTGTTTTTCTTATAAAAATTTAATAGATATTATTAGTTAACGCATAAAAATTGATACAAAATATTTAAAAAAACTAAAATTATATATGTATATAAAACAAAAAGAGACGATAAGAGATGAAAATGAAAAATAATCTATTACTATCAACGTGTATTTTCAATATACTAAAAAAAGGAAACATATAGATTACATTGAAACAAACCTAAAGATACAATCTTAAAAGGCTGTTATAATAGAGAGAATATGCTATTTAAAAATTAAATATATACATAGGGAAATAAGAGATGAGATATAGATTAACCACTGATAATAAAATTCTTATGAAATATGACAAATATTAGGCTTAAATAGAAGAAAACTGATCATGAGTTAATTTGACTTATTAATATATCTGTCACACCAAAAGTTGGGAGAGAAGGAATAAAACCAAAGCCTTTCGAGTCAATTTTTGCTTCCATCCTTTAGCTTAAATAATACTAATGGCAGATTTTGCTTGTTATTTTTTTTATGAAAAGAGGAAAAGACTCTCCTAACTGAATTTCTTATTCTCCAAAACGACATTCCTAACTGAAAAAATGTTATATTACTGACAAACATATACAATTTGTGACAAAATCCTCTCATTAAGATGTGGGGATTCATAAAACAAATTGTATATTTTTGTTGGTAATATAACTTTTTTCAATTGGCAATGTCGTTTTAGAGAATGAGATATTCGGGCTGGAGGGTCTTTTCCTCCTTTCACAGGAAAGATAACAAGCAAAATCTCTCATTAGTGTTACCTAACCTAAATGATAGAAGTGAAGATCAACTCGAAAGACTCAAAAAGCTTTAGTTTTATTCCTTTCTCACACCTTTTAGTGTGACAGATATACTAATAAGCCAAATAAATTCATAATCAATTTTCTTTTATTTACTGCCTAATATTCCTCTTATTTTTTAGGGATTTTATTAACAGCAATTATGTATATCTCTTCTCTTATTTCTTTATGTATATATTTAAATTTTAAATAACATATCTTTTCTATTACAACAGTTCCCATCTTCTATCTTCTAAGATTGTATCTCTAAGTTTGTTTTAGTGTAACATATATATTTCCTTTTCTCAGTATATTGAAAATACACGTTGACAGTAATATATAATTTTTCATCCTCATCTCTTATCGTCTCTCTATTTTATATACATCTAATTCTAATTTTTTTGAACATTTTGTTTCATTTTTTATGCGTTTAACTAACAATATATATTCAATTACATCTTCAAATTGCTTACAGGTCTAATGCTGTATAAGAAGCCTAAAAAGAAAAAAATGGAAGAAAAATCCACAATATACATTGTCTTGACAAAGTACCATGAATCTCCAACTCCAACCCATGAGAAAGATGAAGTTTAGATGATGGTTAAAAATAGGAAGAAGTTTATATATACAAATTCGTTGCTACCAGAGCATGGCTCTATCTGTCCTTCTACTTTTCATTTGCAATCTTTCCTTATTTCTAGTGTTCCTATTATGTTGGTGTAGCTGAGTTGTTGAGCTATCTTGTTAGTCGTTTTGATCGGTTTTGGGATTGTTATGCTATGTTAAGCGGATTTTTTTCAATATAAGGACATATCTTTAGTGTTAGAATCAAGGGCTCTATCAAGAACAAAAACAATTCAAGCATGTAGGAAGGCCTTTCAGCTTAAGAATGGATAAAAACCTCCACAGACAGCAAAAAAAACATTAGGTAAAGTGAGTGTAAACACATAACAAATTTACCTTGAAATTACTGTTTCATGAAGAATGGTTAAGGACACTCAAGAAACAAAGAGTATCTGATTTGAATGGTGCAAAAAAAAAATCACAAAGCAAAAGGATAGATCAACAACTTATTAGATAGGAAACTTGTAATAAGCACAAAACTTACATTTCTAATTGCTAGCAATCCCTTGTGGAAGAATATAATCCCAAGGAATGAAATGAATATGCCAAAGCCAGTTAGTCCAAATCCAGTCTCTGTTTCAAGTGCCAATTCAATTGCATACATCAAATGAGATGAAATGAGAGAATTGTATAAAAAACTTACACATGAAACTGATATAAATACAAACTAAAAAGACAGAGCAAGACAATGCACTAATATATATGTCAAAACAATTATTAAAATCACTATTTCATAGTTGCATTTCTTACTATTGGCTACAGATAGAAGTGGATAACTATGATTAAGTTGTTAAAATAATTATTTGCTGTAGTTAATTTATTGCTTGAAGACTTTGTTCAGAAACTATAACTAGGACCATTTTCAAGGGTACGAATGAAGATAGCAATTTGGAGGCAGGCAAGGTAATAGCTATGAAAAGTGTTTGTATTAATATATGCAATCCTAGTTGGTCCTCTATTCCTACGTTTGTTATGAACAATTTCCCCATTCCCCACTCCCTTGGTATGTTCTTCCTAACTCTTCAATACAGTTTCCTGAATAATAAAAAAAATAGATATATATGTATATCTATATATATAGTCAACCTAATACTGTCAGCCAAACACTTCCTAACCATGAATAGCTAACAAAGTTCCTAGCTACGTGATCTAGCACCAAGAGGAATGGCTCCATGCCCCTGGAGAAAAAAAGGCAAAATACTATTTAGTTCCTGCATCGTTGGTCAAATTATTATTTAGTCCTTGAATTTGATAAAAATACTATTTAGTCCCCAAATTTGCAACTCTGTCAACTCTAATGTGTATCAACAGTAAATGGACTAAATAGTTGACAGAGTTACAAATTTGAGGACTAAATAGTTGATATAGTTTTAAATTTGGGGACTAAATAGTATTTTTGTCAAATTCGGAGACTAAATAGTTGACATAGTTGTAAATTTGAGGACTAAATAATATTTTTGAAAAATTCAAAACTAAATAATAATTTAACCAACAATTTAAAAACTAAATAATATTTTGGCTTAAAAAAATTGATAGGGCAAGCTTTTATGAAGGAAACTGAACTAATATGATGTGATGGCGTCAACAGTGAGATAGAAAGAAGGAACTATTTCTTATACTAGAAAGTTGTGATAAGTTACCCACGGAAAATGTGATATTTTCCAACAAAATATGCTAGCAACTTTCGTGAAGTTACTGGCATCTGTTAAATTGGAAACAGAGGTTAAATTCATCCATAGATACATATATCGAGTTTTCAAATTAAAAATTTTAATTTTTTATATTTATAAATTTAGAAATTAAATCAAGGTAAACAATCTTGAAGAACGTCTGAAAGAGCTTCATGAAGTCGAAATATGTGTAGAATCACCTTTTCTATCAAAAGGAAAAAAGAAAAAAAATCATTGTCATATTGGTATAATACAATTCTTTCTAGTCTCTAACTGACGGAAACTACGGCATATTATTCATTATGAAGCACAACCCAAAAAAGATCTTCCCAATACCATATTTTTCATCACAAATGAAAAGAAGGATGAGTAAACTGAGCTCAGCAAACAGCACCAACAGTTACGTACATTCAAACTCAACAATAGCAGATCAGACAAAATGAAGGTTACCTTCAAGAAGGCTTTATTGGGCTATCCCACTGCAATAGTTAGTTTTTTAGCGTGATTCTCTCAGGGACTTGTGTTCGTATCAGAGAAGAAGGAATAAAAGTTGGAGCTACGGTAAAAGAGAATAAAGAAACGCAGAATTCGTAATACAAAAAATTCTACAGATAAATCAACAATCGCAGAAATTGGAAGAAGAAGCAAGCATGAATGAGAGAGAGAGAGAGAATACAAAGGCAATCTGGTTTCGTTCTGACGTGAGAAGAGAGGGTCTGTTGCAAGAGATCAGAGGAGCAAAGACTAGAGGGAGAGAGAGGAAGGATTTGTTGCAACCCAAGGAGAAGAGATGGGGTTATTAATAATAGAGTGTGAGGGTGGGTCGAGTAGAATGGAATTGTTCAAATACATTATTTTATTTATGAAAGTTTTAAAAAAAATGAAGAGGATGATAAATAATATTATTCTTAAAATAAGTGAGATAATTGTATTCATTGAATATTGTACTGTACGTATAATACTTATTTTATGATCTTTTATTTTGATTAATAATAGTTTAAAAGATACAACAATATGTATCTTAATATTACGCTTCTTTGGTGTTCGCCATCAAGGAGTTGTGGGCTCGTGACTGGGAGGTTCATGCATGTGCATCGTGAGGCAAATTGTGTCGCCGACAGTTTTGCTAAAATGGATCACTCGTGTCTTGAGGAAGGGCAAATTTTCATGGAGCCTCCTGCGAGTTGTGGTAATTATTTTGCACATGATGTTGATGGATTAGAGATCCCTAGTTTAATTTGGAGAATGGATCCTCTACATTATAAGGTGAAGTGTTCTTTAAAGTGGGGAAAGAAAGAGAAAGAAAAAATTGTGGGTCCTACATTTTTACAGTTTCTCTCTCTTAATTGTTCTTTCTATCTCTCTCTTTACTTTAGTGAACACTTCACCTTACAATGTAGAGGATCCACTCTCTTTAATTTGGTTGTTGCTTAGCCCCTGTGGCTTTCCTTTGTACAAAAAAAAAAAAGTAGTCCTAATATTATTTATGGAAAAAACTTATATGTTGTTGCTTACATGCTTTTGGTAAGATTAACCAATTAATAAAAGACATGTGTCAATTTCAATTTAATTGATTAAATTGACACATGTCTTTTTTTAATTAGTTAACCTTACCAAAAGCATGTAAACAACAACATATAAGTTTTGTTCATTATTTATTTATTGTACAACTAAATTTGGATAAGCTAGTTGATGATGAAGAGGAAGAGAAGGAGGAAGAGGGAAATGACATTGAGGTCAATAGACCAGTAGTTCAAGACTATTAGTTAAATACTTTTGTTGTTCCTTTTAGTTGGAGACAGAAGATTATTCATAAATTATGATCATTATTTAGTGTGAAGTGTGGTTATTTAGTTTTTTTACAATCTCAAATATGAATGTATTTGGTTGCTTGAATGTATTTGACTAATCATAAAATGTAATGGTTGTTTGTTTTTGCTTTTTTAATTTCAAGTATGAACTTATGCAGTAATATATTTCAGTATATATATAAATACACATTTTACCGGACCAACCGATAATTGGAACAATGGTCCAATAGTTGGATCAATAACCCAGTAACCCGAACCTTTCACCGGATCAATAACCCATTGGTCCGGTGCCTATGATTTATTCATTATGCTTTTACTATTCACATATTATTTCTATTGTCATTTCATTTATAGTAGTTTTCTTTTAATTTTACAATTTAAATCAATAAAGTTATAAATAAAATTAAAAATTATTTCAAAATGTATATTATTTAATTACATAAAATTATCTTAACTATTAATATTATTTATTAAATAAAAATATTTTAAAATATAAATTATTTAATTGATTTTAGAAGACATAATTATTCAATATAACATTTTAATTATTATTATTATTATTTAATTACATAAATTATTTTAAAATATATATTATTTAATTAATTTTAAATGACATAATTATTACTTGTAATAATTTTTGTACATTTCATATTTTAATATTTATTTTAAAATAATTTATTGTATTTATTTTAATTAGTTATAATTTATTTTTATTTAATAGAATAAATAAATTTAAAATAAAAATAATAAATTTATTTATTTTATTAACTGAACCAATTTTTAAATAATTAAATAATTGAATCAATGCAGGCCAAAAAAAATAATTGAATCAATGACCCAATGACCTGAACTTTTCACTGATTCAATGATTGATATGAGTTCAAAAACTATTTAGTGAAAGAGAATAGTATAATTTTGCAAAATAAATATGAAGGGAGTATAGTTTAATAATCTCTCAAGAGAAAAGACTAGAGAGTATAATTTACTCAATTATTTAATTTTTCAAAATAATACTATTATGTTTGAATGTTATATGGTTTATATACAACCACTCTAATAACAAAACAAACGAGCTCAATAAATTAAATTTCAATTGAAATATAAATATCAAATACATCATACACATTGAAAAATGAATAAAATGTATGCTTTATCAAAAGTACATAAATTTAAGGGATGATACTAGACAAAACATTTTGGCATATTTTAATTTATTGTTATTTAAATTATTTAAATGCTAAAATATTAAGTATCTAATTCATAAGTCATTAATTTAATAATAATTTAATTTTTGGGCCATATTTTACTGTAAAAAAGATGACGAAGTGAGAGTGTAATTAAAAGCGTTCCTAAGAAATATTATAATGTGTTTTTAATATTGTTCATACGTAGTTTTTATTCAATTTATTTATTTATTTTTTAATTAAATCTCATGATCTTTACGATTATGTAGAGAGACTTTTTTCAAGAAGAGATATATTATTCCAAGCATAGAAGATGCCTCCATCTTCTATCCATTCCTTGGACAGTAAACATAAATAAAGTACTAAGTCTCAGTTATAAATTCTCATGTTGAGCAAAGTGCTCAAGGATGCCCAGCGAATCCGTCCCTTGGACAATAAACATAAGTAAAGTGCGAAGTCCCTGTGATAAGTTCCCCTGCTAAACAAAGTGCTTCAGCGTGCCTAGTGAATCCGTCTCTCCGACAGTAAACTAAGATACCTCACTCTCCTCCTTTTAAGAAGTAAGAGATAGTGAAAAGTATGATGAGGGCATCCCCTCCCTCAAGGTCAGCACAGTGCTGACATGAGAAGAATCATGTCAAGGTCATTTCAACCTTCATATGTCCTCCCCTTGTTTGAGTGTTGATACCTCCTCTAAAATATTCCAATTTAGAGTATCTTGAATTTGTGAAGAGAAATGATAATGGGTGTTGATACATTCCACTTCCATTTTCTTACATACCAAACTCACTTTTTATCGCTTACCTTCCACTTCCCACCAAATTACTCCCCTCGTATCAAACGTGACCTAAGGGTTTATTTGGAAATTAAGGGTTTGTTTGGATTGAAGATTAAGGAGGAGAAGGGGAGGGGAGAGATTCAAGATATCTTTCCTTTGTTTGGAAAGATGAAAATTAGAGGGGAAGATGATGGAAGATTAATCCTTAATCCTCCACCATCCTTCCCCTTCACAAATTCATGATACCCCGAATTGGAGTATTTTGGAGGAGGTATCAATATCCAAACAAGGGTAGGACATATGGAAGGTTAATATTTCCTTCCCTTACCCTTCCTTCTCCTCTAATCACTCCCCTTCCCTTCCCCTCTTAGGGTATGTTTGGATTGGGCATTAAGGAGGAGAAGTGAAGGGAAGATGAGACTTTCAAGATATCTTCTCCTTTTTTGGGAAGATGAAAATTGGAGGAGAAGATAATGGAAGATCAAACCTTAATCCTCCATTATCCTTCTCCTTCACAAATTTAAGATACCCCAAATTGGAATATTTTGGAAGAGGTATCAACACCCAAACAAGGGGAGGACATATGGAAGGTTAACCTTCCCTTCCCTTCCCCTCCCCTCCCTTCTCCTCTAATCCCTCTCCTTCCCTTCCCCTCTTAATTCCCAAACAAACCCTAAAAGGGGAAGGGAAGGGAAGTGAATAGAGGAGAAGGAAGAGGAGGGAAAGGAAGGTTAACCTTCCATATGTCCTCCCCTTGTTTGGGTGTTAATAGCTTCTCTAAAATACTCCAATTTAGGGTATGTTTGGATTGGGGATTAAGGAGAAGAAGGGGAGGGAGGGGGAGACTATTAAGATATCTTATCCTTGTTTGGAAAGATGAAAATTGGAGGGGAAGATAATGGAAGATCAATCCTTAACACTCCATTATCTTTCCCCTTCACAAATTCAAGATACTCCAAATTGGAGTATTTTGGAGGAGGTATCAAGGGGAGGACATATGGAAGCTTAACCTTCCCTTCCCCTCCCCTCCCCTCCCTTCTCCTCTAATCTCTCCCCTTCCCTCACCCTCCCAAAATCCAAATACTGAGGATTAAGGAGGAGAAGGAAAAGGGAGGAGAGAGATTCAAGATATCTTCCCCTTGTTTGGCAAGATGAACATTGGAGGGGAAGATGATGGAACACTACAAAAAAAAACTGAGTTAGCTACGGAAATTAGCTAGGGAAAATTTTCCTAGCTTAGCTACGGATTAGCTAGGGAAAAAAATCCCTAGCTAATCCCTAGCTAATTTGGTAAAAAAAATTGGCGGGAAAATTTAGCTAAGGATTTGCTACGGATTAGCTAGGGAATTTAGCTAGGGAAAAAAACCGTAGCTAATCCCTAGCTAATTAGCTAGGGAAAAAATCCCTAGCTAATTAGCTAAGGAAATTAACTAGGGATTAGCTACAGATTTTTCCAAGCTAATCCCTAGCTAATTAGCTAGGGAAAAAAATCCCAAGCTAATCCGTAGCTAATTAGCTACGGATTAGCTACGGATTAGCTAGAGAAAAAATCCCTAGCTAATTTATTATATGTGTATATATGAAATGTTTTACATTAATAAATGAAAAAGTGATAAATGGCCTAGTGGTTGGTCTAAATGTTACCATCCATGATGTTTCGTCTTCGAGGTCTCCTAGGATCATTTTTCAAAAATATAAAGTGGTCGCCGGAGGGGGCCGCCGGCCGGCGGTGGAGGAGGTCGCCAACGACAATTTTTGGAGGGGTGAGTTAGCTACGGATTAGCTAGGGAATTTAGCTAGGGATTAGCTACGGCTTAGCTAGGGATTAGCTACGGATTAGCTAGGGAATTTTAGCTAGGGATTAGCTACGGATTAGCTAGGGAATTTAGCTAGGGATTAGCTACGGCTTAGCTAAGGATTAGCTAGGGATTAGCTACGGATTAGCTAGGGAATTTTAGCTAGGGATTAGTTACGGATTAGCTAGGGAATTTAGCTAGGGATTATCTACGGATTAGCTAAGGATTAGCTAGGGATTAGCTACGAAAAAAATCCCTAGCAATTAGCGTCCAAATATTAGCTAGGAAAAATCCGTAGCTAATCCGTAGCTAATCCCTAGCTAGGGATTAGCTACGGATTAGCTACGGATTTTTCCCTAGCTAATCCTGTTTTTTCTTGTAGTGGAAGATCAATCATTAATCTTCCATTATCCTTCCCTTCACAAATTTAAGATACTCCAAATTGGGGTATTTTGGAAGAGGTATCAACACTCAATCAAGGAAATGATATATGGAGGAGGTATTTTGGAAGAGGTATCAACATCCAAACAAGAAAATGATATATGAAAGGTTAACATTCCCTTCCCCTCTCCTCCCTTATCCTCTAATCACTCCCCTTCCCTTCTCCTCTTAATTCTCAAGGTATCTTGAATTTGTGAAGGGCAAAGATAATTGAGGATTAAGGATTGATTTTCTATTATATTCCCTTTCAATTTTTATCTTCCCAAACAAAGAAAATATCTTGAAAGTCTCTTCTTCTTCTACTTAATCCTCAATCCAAACATACAATATTCTCACCTACTCCTACAATCTACATTTGTCTCGGAGAAGCAGGCAAGCTTGTAACTAATGTTGTAAGAATCGAGCCGGACAAAAACTTGGATAAGTGTTCGGTTCATAGTCGATCGGTTTAACCGGTCGAACCGGATGACGCAATAAATAATAAATAATAAATATTTTTAATATATAAAAAGACATCACTCAAGTTTTAAGTTTCAACATACATATTTTGAAGTTTTAAATTACATGATTTCTTAAATTTTAATTTTTAAAACTTGTCAAACTTTAAAACAACTTAATCAAACCAAGCATGAAATTCTTGATAATCATGACTTCTAAATTTTAATTGTCAAGACTTTTTAATTTTAATTTTTAAAATTTTTCTAATTTCTTTTATGATGTTATTTTTTTTATTTTTATAAGAAAAGGACAGCAAAAAATTATTACATATAAAAAAAATAGACCGATTGGATTGCCGGTTGGGCGGTTCAATTCAGTTGACCGGTTGAACTCCGATTAAATTCAATCCAACTACAAAATCAATTTTTAAGTTCAATCGACTCATTTAAGTGATTGGTTCATGGTTAGACCGATAAAACCGTCCTCTCCGGTCTGGTATGATCCATACAACAGCGCTCGTAACTTCACAGGGGGACCAAAACCACGTGATAGGAAGCATATGCTTTAACAACATCTTTGCCACCAAATCAAATCCGTTGCACGGATGTTGTCGAGATCGCACAGGATCGAAATTGATTGAGATTATGGTGCGATGGCGATTTTGTAGGACGATTCTCCGATTCAGCTGTCAATTCAGATGTGCAATTTTCGCATGCATGTTTGCTATAATCAGGAAATATTCAGCATAATCAGAGGTTCGTTTTTGTGCAAACATGATTCAGCTTAATACTCAGCGGCTTTATTATTCATCACCATCCTTTATATACAATTTTACACACAAGATGATGTGATGTAAAAAAGGCAAAACTAACAGAAGCTTAAAACAGAAATCTAATCCTAACTTATTAATAGATAGAGCACGTGATATGTTTTGACAAATACTTCGTAATTAACAGTGCTATCAATATTATCTTTAAGAATATTAGGGTTTTTTTTGATAAATTGTGTAACTTGATATATTTTGATGTTGACTTATTAGTTGGTATTATGGTGTTGTACTATCGTACAAGTAGATGTAGGTTTGGTAATTAAGTTATGTAGATCTTGTTGTAATATTAATGTTTTTACGGTTGGTTGGACTGTATTGTAACTTGTTTTGTTTAATAGTATCGTTTTTATCAAAAAAAAATTAATAGATAGAGCATGTGAGAAACATGTGCTCCACTAATTAGAAGAATACAATACACTACAGAGAAAAAGTCAAAATTACGAAACTCTAATACTGATGCTAACGCTCAGAATGCTATATACATTATCTAAATAAGTTTTTAGTTTTTGTTTTGAATAAAATGGTAGTAATGAAAGACACTCCCAAGTATTACTGGGCAAAGTAATGGCATATTAGGAAGATCAACAGAGGTCTAACTCAAAGTATTATTGAACAGGCCTAAATCGCAAGCATTTTTATCCTGTCGCAGCTACTCAACTAGTCCTTGGGTGTCAGGGATCTCCTTAGGGAAGGATGCCCACCAAGCAGAATTTTGGATGGCTTCAGGGGGATTCGAACCCTCGGCCATGGATGAGACGAGAGTTTTCCAAAGGATGACTGTACAGACCTAAATCGCAAGCAGTTTTACCCAGTCGCAGTTACTCAACTATTCTTTGGATGTCAGGGGATCTCCCTAGGAAGGGATGTCCACCAAACAAGATTTTGGATGGCTTTAGAGAATTCGAACACTTGCTCATATATGAAGCGAAAATAAAGTTACTTTACCTAAATTTTATGATTTATACTGTTGATCGACTATAATATAATTTTATTTTAATCGATCAACAGCTAAATTAACTGTTACATAAAGTTATTTTAAGTCAGGCCGAGAGATTAAATCGGTAAACCTAAAGCCTGCGGGTAAAGATTTGAATATCATGTTCGGTCCCTTTCACATCTGTTCGTTTGTTTTAAAGGGAGAAGCATATATTCGAGATTAAGGATCTGCAAGATAGAAACCCAGATAAGGCAAAGTAAGATTCTCTTCACTTTTATTTAATTATTGATTTTTCTTTCTCAGCTTCTTCCTTCGATCCATTGAGCTTGGGAGGGTTTATTTCTTAAGTTGCATAGATATAAATACAAGTATAGATACAGGTATGAACACGACTAATTTTTTAAAATTTATAATATATGACAAATTTTATGATAATAAAAATAGATGATGACTATTTAATTATATATTAATATGATCAAACAATAATAGTAAATTGGTATTAAAATCTATATAAAAGGTATAGTTAGTTATAAACTAATTTGATATTTAATTATATATTTGTCTTTTTCTTGTAATTATCTAATCTATAATACTAAGGGCACGTTCATTAGGCTGAAATAGAAACGGAATGCATTTGATGTGTTTAGTAATAAAAGTTTGGTAATGGAAATGGAAAGGGAATGTATTAAAATGACCATTTTAACTCTTATATTAAAATAATAAAAAGAAAAGAGAGTTATAATTGTGTCAATTAGAGGGGTATAATAGATATTTTATATTTTTTTCTTTTTGTTTTAACTTGATGGAAATGAAAAAGTGAAAAAATAAGTGGAGCCCAGTAGGCCCACCATTTCCATTGATTTTTCTATTGTTGTTTCTTGCAAGTGAACATGTCCTAAAAATTAAAATTTTACCGTTAAACCTGTAATTCTTTTAATAAGGATTGAAATCAAACTTTTTTCAAAAATAAAATACTAAATCATATATATTTTGAAGTATTTAAAACTATTTAAAGAGATATGGATACGGATACTAATACATATTAAATACGAGTATAGTTTAATTTTAGAAGTACCATACAACCTACTCTATTTTGCTGTCCTTGTCTATTACTGTCAAAACCAGTACCTTGTTCAATATCTCAAGGATCGCACAAGATACTCATCATTCCGATTAATTTACTGTGGACTGATATTTTGGCACTTAATCAATAACTTTGAAACTATACAAAACATCCAATAAAAAAGAGGTAAAGAATCAACCCAATAACTTGGGGTATGTTTGGTAAGAAAACCAAATAGTAAAATCATGGTGTTTTACAATTCTCAAAAAAATTTTACATCATATTTTATATATATCAAACACACTTTTTATCATACTTTTTCTCTCTTTTAATTTTTCTCTCTATCTCTCTCCTCACTTTTCTCTACAGTACTTTCTTTTATTCTATAGTGCTTTACTCTATAATACTTTCTTTACAGTATTTTAGTATTTTACATCTGTACATTTATACCAAGCGTACCCTTGACTTTTGGTTCATTATTGACCCTTCACTAAAAAGAATCCCACAAATGGACCCCTTTCCAAATCTTCGTATCAAATAGACCTTTTGTTTTTTTAGTGTGCAAAGATTTCGGCCATCTGCACAAAAAGTAACTACAAATAAGAAAATATAAAAAATTGTGTCAGGAGGGGTTTTGGCCACCCCACATATATTTATATATCATATTCATATCCCCACCCCCCACAAGATAAGTATTATGCGTTGATGGCTTGAGGTTGTGTTTATTCTTTTTTTTTTTTATGTCGGCTTTGTTTCTCTTCTTCTTCTTCTTCTTGGTTTGTTGCCTAATTATGTTGATGTGGCTTGAGTTTGTACTACAATAGAGGTTTTTAAATGACATATAAGAATTAGGTCACGGTTTAACTTGATTTATTGTTGTTAGGTGATAAACTTAAAAAATAAACTTGGTCTTGGTTTAATTTTATTTTATGCATCCAATGCTTTTTCTTTTCACTTTTTGTTTTTAATGTGATGATGAAATATTATTAAAATAGGTCAACTCCACCACTTACTCTTTTTTTCAATATTATTTTTTGTAACATGAAATGTCCAATAAATTTTATTTGAAAGAATTTGTATATATTCAATACTTTTAAATTAATTCTTAATTCTTTCAAAACAAAATTTAAAAATTGTTCTCAACAATTTTTTCTTGTTTTGTTACTCATACTAAATCAGAAATTTATATACTCAATTAATTAGAGAGTTTTTCGATAAATTTATTATTTTTGCTATATTTTAATCATGTTTAAAGTAATAAATTTTCTTTCAATTAATTAATAAAAATCATAACAAAAATAAATAAAATGATATCTAACACTAGTCTTAACCTACTCCAACACAAGTCACATCACTCTAAATCAAGAGTGGAATTAGATTAAAGCAAACTGGAGCACATAATCGAGTTCAAACATCAAGAAGCAAGCCAACCTAGTCAAGAAGCAACACAAGAACTACTCCTACACAATAAGCAACAAACACAAGAACTTCTCCTACACAACAAACTACACAAGAACTATTCCTACTCCAAAACAATACCAGAAGAGCCAACAAGAGAATAACACGTTCTAAAACAGGTATGTGTGTCAAACTCTTCTTTCTCTCCTCTTCTTCTTCCCCCTCTTTTTCTTCTTCTTTTTCTTCCTCTTCTTCTTCTCCTTTCTCTTCCTTTTCTCTGTCTTCTTATTTTCCTTTCGCTTCCTCTTCCTCCTTTGCATCAATTTCATCAATTTCCCCTGCCACTTCACCATGAGTCTCATAGTTCTCCTCATCTTCTTGGTCACCATTGTTTTCCACCACTGGAGATAGTCCATCAGTCTCATAGTCCTCACCTTCAGTCTCATAATCATCACCTTCAATCTCAGTCTCAGAATCCTCACCCTCAGTTTCAGTTTCAAAATCCTCACCCTCAGTCTCAGAGTCCTCATCATTAGTGTGCTCCACATTTCGGCCATCATTCTCCTCCACCACTGGAGATTGTTATTGCTCCTCACTATCAGTCTCAGAGACCTCAACATTTTCTCTCAGTCTCAGCCTGGATTTGTTTAGAGGTGTCAAACGGGCCAACCCGGCCTGTACGGGTTGGCCCGTCACGGGTCACAAGTCAAACGGGCCAACCTGCACGGGTCAAGACTTTTACGAGTCGAGAAAATACCAACTCGGCTCGTATATGTGCGGGTTGCGGGTTAAACGGGCCAAACGGGTCATTTGTTTTTAAAAATATCAATTTTTAATTTTTTTTATTTTCTAATTTCCAAAAGGTAAATGGCGGAATATGCCGACTCGTTTAACTATTAATTTTTTTTAACTTTCTTTTTCACTTATTTTATGGGTATATTTTTTTTTTGGTAAAAAAGTGCAAATTATAGTACTAGAGATACATAAAAGTATTGCCAGTAGTCCCAATACAAGACTAACAAAAGAAAAAGAAGGGTTGTGGCTGTGGCTGCCAAGGTACTAAGTAGGGTTACAAACTTACAATTAAAATTTTTAACTTTACTCTCTTCACTTAAAATAAAAAAATAATTAAAAAAAAGAGTAACCCGCGGGTAACCCAACAAAACCCATATAAAAAACGGGTTAAACGGGCCGAGTTTCTTTTTTTACGGGTTGATTTTTCATCAATCCAACCCGCCCAAAATTGCGGGTAAACGGGTTCCACCCGCGGGTCGAACCCGTTTTGACAGCTCTATATTTGTTGAGGTCTCTGAGAAAGAGGAAATGTTGATGATTTTGAGACTGAAAGTGAACTATGAGACTGATGGACTATCTCCAGTGGTGGAAGACAATGGTGACCAAGAAGATGAGGAGAACTATGAGACTCATGGTGAAGTGGTAGGAGAAATTGATAGCAAAGGAGGAAGAGGAAGAGAAAGGAAAATAAGAAGACAGAGAAAAGGAAGAGAAAGGAGAAGAAGAAGAGGAAGAAAAAGAAGAAGAAAAAGAGGGGGAAGAAGAAGAGGAGAGAAAGAAGAGTTTGACACACCTACCTGTTTTAGAACGTGGTATTCTCTTGTTGGCTCTTCTGGTATTGTGTTGGAGTAGGAGTAGTTCTTGTGTTGTTTGTTGTATAGGAGTAGTTCTTGTGTTGTTTGTTGCTTGTTGTGTATGAGTAGTTCTTGTGTTACTTCTTGACTAGGTTGGCTTGCTTCTGGTTTTGGGTGTTATTTGCATATGTCTTAATGTTTGAATTCGATTATGTGCTCCAGTTTGCTTTAATTAATCTAATTCCACTTCTGGTTTAGGGTGATGTGACTTATGTTGGAGTAGGTTAAGAATAGTGTTATATATCTTTATTATTTATTTTTGTTATGATTTTTATTAATTAATTGAAAGAAAATTTATTACTTTAAACATGGTTAAAATATCGCAAGAATAATACATTTATAAAAAAATTCTCTAATTAATTGAGTATATAAATTTTTTATTTAGTATGAGTAACAAGGCAAGAAAAAAGTGTTGAGAACAATTTTTTAAATTTGTTTTTGAAGAATTAAGATTAATTTAAAAGTGTTGAATATATACAATACTTGACCTATATTAATAATATTTCATCATCACATTAAAAACAACAAGAGAAAAGAAAAAGCATTGGATGCATAAAATAAAATTAAACCAAACCAAATTTTTTAAGTTTGTCACCTAACAATAATAAATCAAGTTAAACCGTGACCTAGTTCTTGTTTGTCATTTAAAAACCTCTATTGAAGCACAAACTCAAGCCATCAACATAGTTAGGCAGCCAACCAAGAAGAAGAAGAGAAACAAAGCCAACATAGAAAATCAAGAAAAAGAATAAACACAACCTGAAGCCATCAACGCAGCAAACAAATAAGAAGAATAATTATCTTGTTATGCCTATATCAACTAGGTTCTTTACAGTGCACCACAAGAAGAAGAAGAAGAAGAAGAATTTTTTTGGTAAAAGTAAACCAAATAGATATCTTCATTTATGAGTTTAGCTTATCACTACTTCAAAGAAAAAGTTTCTTTGACTCAATAGAAATAGAAAAGTTTTTTTATTCATCTTTTCCCCCATCAAAACCGTGTCGTTTTGGCCTCACTATATTCCTTTTAAAATATAACTCAAACGCACGTGTCATTTTGTAGACAAAAACATCAAAGACATTACCCATTCTCTATTCCGCGAGGACGTTGTCGAAGAGAAGTCAAAATCGGTGCTCGGAAACTTTCACGGTTTCTCCGTAATCGAAGGTCGAATATGTCTTCCTAAAATAGAGAATGGATAACGTTTCTGATATTTTTATGAGCAAAATAGCGCGTGCGTTTGAGTTATATTTTAAAAGGAATAGGCTGAGATCAAAACTACACAACTTTGATGGGGAAAAGATGAGTAGGAAATCTGATGTGAAAAAAATATACCAAGTCAGATATTTTTGCCACATAGGATGCCACATAAACAAAAACTATTAAATATTTGGTGGTGCTAGTAAAAAGGGTGACATTTGCAGAAATATAAAACGTTAGGGGTACAATTGACAGAAAAAAAAACGTTACAAATCTAATGTGGAAAAAAATATGCCCAGTCAGATATTTTTGCCACATAGGATGCCACGTCAGCAAAAACTGTTAAATATTTGACGGTGTTAGTGAAAAGGATGAGACATTGGCGCAAAAACGTAAAACGTTAGGGCTACAATTGACAGCAAAAAAACGTTAAGGGCGAAACTGACAGGACCCCCAACGCTGGGGGTAGGAAAGATACTTTTACCAAAATATTATTTATTTTGATTACAATATATTTATTACTTATACATTTCTTATGGCTTTTATTTATATATATACTACATTATGATTCGTGCAATGCATGGCCTTCATTTTTTTTAATAATTCACTTAATATGTAGATTATGCTAACAATATAATGGTTATGAATTGCATAAATTATATTTTAGCATTTAAGTAATTCATATTATAATATGTCAAAATATTTTATGTAGTATCCTCACTTAGATATTTACTTTTAAGATAATAAAACATATGTTCTAATTTTTTTAATATATACGATGTATTTGATATATTAGATTTTAATAGTATACTAGTCTTAAGCCCCGTGAAAATTTCACGGTTTTTTTTAAATGCATATATATATATATATATATATATATATATATAAAATTTTAATTAAGGAAAATGTAATTAAAAATATTTAAATATAAATTAAATTAAATATAACATTCAAACTAAATAGAATTAATATATTTTAGAGTAAATTACACTGCCCTCCCCTCTAGTTTGTAAAATTATACTGCCCTCCCTCTACTTTAAAATTTTCTTGTTGTATAAAAAGACTTACAATTTTAATCATTTTAATATAATCAAAGCGCCCATAATAGAGAATATAAATTATCTATATTTATATGGCTGTGGACCCTTCCCGTCAACGGTCTTTCAAAATAGTCATTTAATTAATTAAAAATAAATAAAAAGATGATGTAAGAAGAATTCATGGGAGAGAGAAAAATAGGAGAATAGTGGTAGTAATAATTTTATTTTTAAAAAAATAATAATTATGATAGTTATCAAAGAAATAACTTTTTAATCTTTAATTTATTATTTTATAATTAATAATAATAATTTATTTTATATTTTATAAATTAAAAAAATTGACATGCACGTACGTGCATGTGAAACCTCTAGTAATATAATATGACGGTTACAATATCGTAATCCATTGCACCGTAGTCACTTTTAAAATTTGAGTAAATTACACTGCCCTCCACTCTAGTTTTTTACTTTAAGAACTTACACCACTACTTTGAAATTTTCTTGTTGTACAAAAAGACTTACAATTTTAACCATTTTAATATAATCAAAGCGCCCATAATACAATATGACGGTTACAATATCGTAATCCATTGCACCATAGTCATGCTACTAACAGAAAAGCCAAAATATTTTAGGCTGCATGACAATTAGTCTGTATGTTGTTTGTTTCTGTTTATTGAGCTTTAACATTGGTTTTCTTATAATTTTCTTGAAAATGCTAGTAACATTGGTTTGTTTATGTATGTTGTTGTCTTAAGCTAAGGACACTGGCCAAATGACTAAAAAAAATAGTTTTCAATTTGACACAAAATTGTAATTTTTTTTAATTTAATTTATATTTTCTGTACAATCGCTAGATTGTAATTATGTAAAAAAAAATTACTTTATAATTCATATATTTTCTCTCTACAATCGTTAGATTATAATTATTTTATACATTTTTTTCACTTTATAATTCATATATTTTCTCTGTACAATCTCTAGATTATATATATAATCCTATGTGTCAAGCTCTCCTTGCATTTCAGATCCTATGTGTCAGCTCCTCCTTCATTTGTTATGCTTTAATATATATATAGATATACCAATTGATACAACTTCTCTAGATTGTAATTATTTTATAATTCAAATTCTAAAACATTAATTTTTGTATTACTTTGTTTTAATTAGTTTTCCTTCCAATTTTTATATATATATATATATATATATATATATATTTTGTTATCTTACTAATATCTTTGAATTTAGTTAAAATTTTAAAATTAAAAATTAAAAATTACATTAAAACTAAACTAAATTTGAATTATAAAATTTAAATAAAGTTTAAATTTCGAAAGTTAAAATAAAACTGGTTTAGTTTTCAAATTTTAAAAATAACATTGAAATTTCATTCCAAATTTTCAAATCAAAATTCAATTTTTAAAATTAATTTTATTCCAAATTTGATAAAAAAATTTTACTATATTAAATTTTATATTCATAATTTATGTACAATCTTTCTTTATAATTTTTTTCAATAATTTTTAAAATATATATTATATTATTTTATTTTATTTTCATTATTTGATGTATTTTTTAATATATATCATCTTTATTAATTGTTCGTATATCTAGTGAGGTCTTCTCCCACAAATTCTATTTTATATGCCAATTAATAACACCGAGATCATTATATCAAAATTCGTCAAAGTAAGTGGTAAATGGTAATTTCTATGTGCTGCATATAGAGACCGGATTGTAACACCTAACTTACATTAATATATATATATATATATATGCATGCAGCTTGGATCGAATAATAATGGAATGAGTCTGATAAATAAAATACTTGAGAATAATTAAGTATTGTTATATATTTTTATATTAGATATAAAAATAGTACATCAATACATAATAGTTCAACATTATAAATAAAGTTAGAGAACCACCCATCTTACTAATAAACTCAGTTTTACACATTTAATTGAGTTTTGTGCATTGTCTTCACAACTTAATACCCCAGGGATTGCCCAAACTCATTGAGCAAAGAACTAACATATTCTTAACAAATATGCTAATATTTGTATTGAAATATTAATCTTGCCAAATCGCATAATTGACAACCACATATATTTTTTACGTTTGAGTAGTCCAAACCCCTGCTTATTCATGGACAAAATATCACATAGCAATAACATAGAAAATTTTATATATTTTGATAGATGATAAGCATGTAAAATAATTAATGAACAAAAGGATTAACTGATTCATAGAACAAAAAACATGAAGGAGAAAATTCATCTTGATTTTTCATCACTTTCTAAAAGAGAAGAAAACATAAAAACATACAACAATCAGCAAAGAAAGCATGAACAAAAAGAATGAAATGAAAAATATATATATAGAAGAACATAAATATAAATATTCATATTGTATCAATAGCAAAAAAAAAGGAAGGAGAGAAAGAAAAGCAAAGAAAGTGAGAATTAAAAACTAACATTCATTCATAAATTTGGACACAGGCTAGAAAGATATATATAGAGAGATTAGAGGAAGGAGAGAGGGAGAGAGATGGGGCATGAGAAAGAGACACTGGCCTTCATCTATTGGTCATTTTTAATGGCAATATTAAACTATTCCTATTTTCAAGTTTAAATTTGAATAATGAAAGAGAGTTAATTTAAAATTTTAAAAATATAACTTAGGAAAGAGTGAAATTATAATTTTGACTTGGGGAAGAGTGTAAATGGGAAAATGATCTTGGGAACTATGAATTAAAAAATCTGAACTAGATAAGAGTGGAGATCACTAATGATATCACACAATTTGAAAATTTTAATAAATTTTCAATAATAAAAAAGAAAATGAAAAATTGACATGTTAACTAAAATTAACTCATAGAATGACATGTGTAGCACCTTTTAAATGATAAACTATTTTTTAAAAGAAAAATTAAAATTAAAATTGAAGAATAGTATTCATGAGCCACCATTAAGCGACACATGTCAAGAAATAATTAATATAATCAAAGATTTTAAATTTTTTAAATGAAAAATAAAATAAATTTCAAATGTCAATTTCTATATAATCCTATGTGTCAAGCTCTCCTTGCATTTCAGATCCTATGTATCAGCTCCTCCTTCATTTGTTCTGCTTTAATATATATATATAGAATATAGATAAACAATTCCTATTTTCAAGTTGGAAAAAACTTATGTCCATTTCCTTATGTCCATTTTCTCCAATTCCCCAATATAATTATGACACGTAGCAAAAAGTGTTTAAATGACCAATCACAGTAGAGAGAGAATATAGAAGACCACCTTTTATATGACCAATCATAGAAGAAAGAGAATGTAAATACAATATATGATTGGAGGAAATGGAGGAAATGGACATAAGGAAATGGACATAAGTTTTTTCCTTTCAAGTTTAAATTTGAATAATGAAAGAGAGTTAATTTAAAATTTTAAAAATATAACTTAGGAGAGAGTGAAATTATAATTTTGACTTGGGCAAGAGTGTATATGGGAAAATGATCTTGGGAACTATGAATTAAAAAATCTGACCTAGATAAGAGTGAAGATCACTAATGATATCTCACAATTTAAAAATTTTAATAAATTTTCAAATCACTAATGATATCACACAATTTGAAAATTTTAATAAAATTTCAATAATAAAAAAAAAATGAAAAATTGACATGTTAACTAAAATTAACTCATAGAATGACATGTGTAGCACCTTTTAAATGATAAACTATTTTTAAAAGAAAAATTAAAATTGAAATTGAAGAATAATATTCATGAGCCACCATGAAGCGACACATGTCAAGAAATAATTAATATAGTCAAAGATTTTAAATTTTTTAAATGAAAAATAAAATAAATTCCAAATGTCATTTTGAGATATCCAAATGTCAATTTCTATAATCCTATGTGTCAAACTCTCCTTGCATTTCAGATCTTATGTGTCAGCTCCTCCTTCATTTGTTCTGCTTTAAAATATATATAGATTTATATTTATGCTTTAATTTTTTTTTTGTGATAATAGATAAAAACAATTGATAAAAATAAGTTTTTATTGTAAAACTATATGATAAGAGTAAAGGAGAAAAGAAGAAGACAATAGAAGAAAAAGTGTAGTGCTCAATAATCAACTTTTTGGTGTGTCAAATCATTGCATACACACCCTCTATTTATAGGACTACTAGGGTAACCTTCACTTCATAAGTTACAAAGCATTAAGGTATGCATATAATGCACAATCAATATTGGCATAAATCATATTGAATTTGGGGTTATGGACTCATTGATTTATGAAGATTTTGGGAGTGCTAAAGACATCCACAAAGCAATATATTTACAACACTCCCCCTTGGATGTCTAAAATTGTGCCTCATTAAAACCTTACTAGGAAAAACCCTGTGGGACAAAAAACCTAGTGAAGGAAAAAGAGTACACAAATTATAATAATACATCCATTATAAACTGCCTCATTAAAAACCTTTACCAGGAAAACCCAGTGGGGCAAAACCATGGCAAAGGGAAAAAGAGTGCATCGCTATCTCCCCCTCATTGTAGCATTATTGAAGGTCTCTTAATCGGCGCATTCCAATTTTGTAAATTAGCTTCTCAAATGTTGCAGTTGGTAATGCCTTAGTGAATAGATCTGCTAGATTATCACTTGAGCGAATTTGTTGAATATCAATTTCACCATCTTTGTGAAGATCATGAGTAAAGAAGAACTTTGGTGAAATATGCTTAGTCCGGTCTCCTTTAATGTATCCTCCTTTTAGTTGGGCAATGCAAGCAGCATTGTCTTCATACAATGTAGTTGGGGCCTTTTCATTTAGTAATAAACCACATGATTCCTGAATATGTTGAGTCATGGATCTCAACCATACACATTCTCGACTGGCTTCATGAATTGCAAGCAACTCTGCATGATTTGATGAAGTAGCTGCTATAGTTTGTTTTGTTGAGCGCCAAGATATAGCAGTATCACCAAATGTAAACAAATAGCCAGTTTGAGATCGGCCTTTATGAGGATCTGATAAGTATCCAGCATCTGCATATCCAACCATTGGAGACTTGGACTCATTTGAATAAAATAATCCCATGTCAAGTGTCCCTCGGAGATATCTGAATATATGTTTAACTCTGTTCCAATGTCTCTTAGTTGGAGAAGAACTAAATCTTGCTAATAAACTTACAGCGAATGCTATATCAGGTCGAGTGTTATTAGCAAGATACATTAGTGCTCCTATAGCACTAAGATATGGTACTTCTGGACCAAGAAGTTCTTCATCATTCTCACGAGGACGAAAAGGATCATTTTTCACTTCAAGTGATCTAACCACCATAGGGGTACTTAATGGATGCGCCCGGATTGTTTTAATCCGTATAATGATCTTTGCAACTTAATTGAATATATTCCTCGATCACTCAAATTATTTCTTTCAGGTATCTTAAATCCTTCGGGGATTTTCATGTATATATCATTATCCAGTGATCCATATAAGTAGGCTGTAACAACATCCATTAGGCGCATGTCAAGCCTTTTACAAACAGCCAAACTAATTAAATATCTAAAAGTAATTGCATCCACCACAAGAGAGTAAGTCTCCTCATAATCAATTCCAGGTCTTTGCGTAAAACCTTGTGCTACAAGTCGAGCTTTATATCGCACAATTTCATTTTTCTCCTTTCTTTTTCGCACAAAGACCCATTTGTACCCGACTGGTTTTACACCATCAGGTGTTCGGACGACAGGTCCGAAAACTTCACGCTTCTCAAGTGAGTTTAACTCAGTTTGGATAGCATCTTTCCAATTTGGCCAATCTTTTCTACGTCGATATTCTTCGACGGATTTTGGTTCATGATCCTCATTTTCATTTGTAAGTTCTAGCGCTATATTATATGAAAAAACATTGTCGACTATTGTTTCAAATCGGTTCCATATTTTTCCAGTATCAACATAACTGATTGAGATCTCATTATTTTCTTTACTTTCAGGTACCTGAATCTCTTCTGGAGATTTTTTATCAGTTATGTCTTCCTTATCATTCAAAATACATATTTCCTCGTCTTGGCCATTTTCTTTATTTGCTCCTTTTCTTTTTCGAGGATTCTTATCTTTGGAACCAATTGGTCTACCACGCTTCAGGCGTGTTGTATGTTCATTCGCAATAGTATTAGGTTGCCCTTTAGGAACCTCAATACGAATTGGAGCATTTTCAGCTGGAATATGTGACTTTGTCACTTTTTTAGGGTCAGTGAATACATCTGGCAATTGATTTGCAATATTTTGCAAATGAATTATTCTTTGAACTTCAAGTTCACATTGCTTTGTACGAGGATCAAAATGATGCAATAATTGTGCATTCCATGTAATTTGTTTTTCCAGCTGTTCCTTTTCTCCCCCTAATGCTGGGAAATTATTTTCATCAAAATGACAATCGGCAAATCGTGCCATGAACAGATCACCCGTCTGGGGTTCTAGATATTTAATAATGGAAGGGGATTCATACCCGACGTATATCCCCAACCTTCTTTGAGGACCCATTTTGGTGCGTTGTGGTGGAGCAATTGGAACATAGACTGCGCACCCAAAGGTCCTTAAATGAGAAATATTTGGCTCCTGACCCAAAGGCATTTGCATAGGGGAGAACTTATTATATGTTGTTGGTCTAATGCGTATGAGTGCTGCAGCATGCAGAATAGCATGTCCCCATGCATTAATAGGGAGTTTTGTTCTCATGAGTAATGGTCTAGCAATTAACTGAAGGTGTTTAATGAATGATTCTGCAAGACCATTTTGTGTATGTACATGAGCAACATGATGCTCTACACTTATCCCAATTGACATACAGTAATCTTTAAAAGCTTGGGATGTAAATTCACCAGCATTATCAAGACGAATTGTCTTGATAGGATAATCTGGAAATTGAGCTCGCAATCTAATTATTTGAGCAAGTAATCTTGCAAAAGCCACATTAAGCGTTGACAATAGACAAACATGTGACCATCTACTAGAGGCATCTACTAATACCATAAAATATCGAAATGGTCCACAAGGTGGAGCTACAGGTCCACATATGTCTCCATGAATGCGTTCCAGAAATGTAGGGCATTCAATCCCAACTTTTGCTGGTGATGGCCTTATAATTAATTTTCCTTGAGAACAAGCAGCACAAGAAAACTCATTAGATAAAAGAATCTTCTGGTTCTTTAATGGATGTCCATTTGAGTTCTCTATCATTCTTCGCATCATTATTGAACCGGGATGGCCTAACCGGTCATGCCAAATAATAGAAGTATTTGGATTAGTAAACTTCTGGTTTACGATAGCATGCGTCTCAATCATGCTAATATTTGTGTAGTACAAACCAGAGGAAAAAGTGGGTAATTTTTCCAAGATACATTTCTTACCCCCGATTGCAGTGATGCAAAGACATTCCATATCACCATCAATTGTGGTCTCAATGTGATAACCATTTTGTCGAATGTCTTTGAAACTTAGTAAATTTCTTTGAGACTTACTGCAAAATAATGCTTCATTTATATTCAATTTTGTTCCTCTGGGTTATAATAAGTTAGCTTTTCCATATCCTTCAATTAATTTTGTATTACCAGATATTGTGCTAACGTTTGCCTCTTTCATAACCAAAGAAGAAAAATACTTCTTATCCTTTAATATAGTGTGTGTTGTAGCACAATCCACAAGGCATATATCTTCTTTGATTTTAAATCCATCAGAAGACTGAGTAATATCCATATTCTTCATTGAAAACAAAAATACATTATAAGAAACTTAGAAAATTAAAATTACAATGAAGAAAGAAACACAACTAAAACATAAGAGGGAAAATAAAACATAGGTGAAAAGCATAAAATTTGCTGCATTTCATTTTTCAATAATGATTTTCAAAGAAATTAGCAGCATCTAGATGTGTTATGTCAATGAGGTCTTCATAGTCATCTTCTTTGTAGGCAAAATTGGCTTCCACATTATTTTGCATTTTTGCTTCATCATCATCATCATCATTTTGAAGGGTTAAATTAACTTCAGCATTTTTCCCCTTCTTTATTGAAGCTTGATAGAGCTTGACAAAATGCTCAGGTGTGCGGCAGACACGTGACCAATTGCCTTTCATGCCACAACGATAGCATATATTGCATTTACCCTTAGAAGAGCTATTTTGAGAACCCTTATTGTTGTTCTCTTGTTTATGACCATCGTGATTATGGTAATTATTTTTTCCCTTACCACGCCCACGTTCACGCCCGCGGCCACGACCACGACCACGGGAATTATTATTTCCTCTTCCAGAATTATCATATTTTGCTGCATTCGCTTCAGGGAATGGAGCAGATCCAGTTGGACGGGCTTCATGATTTTTCATTAACAGCTCCTTATTTTGTTCAGCCACAAGAAGACAGGAAATCAATTCGGCATATTTTTTAAAACCTTTTTCACGATATTGTTGTTGTAATAAAACATTAAAAGCATGAAAAGTTGAAAAGGTTTTTTCTAATAAGTCCTCATCAGTGATTTTTTCTCCACACAATTTTAATTGAGAACTTATTTTAAAAACTGCCGAATTATATTCACTCACTGTCTTAAAATTTTGGAGGCGTAAATGCATCCAATCATAACGAGCTTTGGGGAGTATTATCGTTTTCTGATGGTCATACCTTTCTTTAAGATTTTTCCACAATTCAAGTGGATCCTTAACAGTCAAATATTCTGCTTAGCCCTTCATGCAGATGATGACGCAAAAATATCATTGCTTTTGCCTTATCTTAGTTAGATGCCTCATTTCCAGTTTTTATTGTTTCACCTAGACCCTTAGCGTCTAAGTGAATTTCAGCATCTAGTACTCATGACAAATAATTCTTGCCATATATGTCAAGGGCTACAAACTCAAGTTTGGTAAGATTTGACATGATGCAAGCTAATAAAAAACAATAATAATAATAATAATTAGAGATATGACGTTACAATCTTAAAATACAAAATAAGATAAAATTAAGTGAAACAATAAACTATTAGTATATATAATATATAATTCATAAAATATATTAACAAGTAAATGAACAATTTAAATAATATGAAATTAAGATAGTTAACAATAATAATCAAATTAAGAACTCATAACAAATTAACAAAACTAATACAATTTATATTAAGTTAGTATAAATCAAGTAAATTATTACTTAATTAGCAACAAGAAAAATATTACGATAAATTGATAACGTATTATAAAATAAAATATAACAATAAACTAAAGCAAAGAATAATAAAATAACTATGATCAAAGAAACATATAACAATAAACTAAAGCAAAGAATAATAAAATAACTATGATCAAAGAAATATATCTACATAAATAAAATAACTAGATATATAAAACAAGAAGGAAAATTTTGATAGCCATACAAACAAGAAATCATAAATTGAAACATGAATTTGTAGAACTATCAAATGGATTGTTAGAAGAACTACCTTCGAGCTCTCGTGCTGATAACGTATTGTAAAACTATATGATAAGAGTAAAGGAGAAAAGAAGAAGACAATAGAAGAAGAAGTGTAGTGCTCAATAATCAACTTTTTGGTGTGTCAAATCATTGCATACACGCCCTCTATTTATAGGGCTACTAGGGTAACCTTCACTTCATAAGTTACAAAGCATTAAGGTATGCATATAATGCACAATCAATATTGGCATAAATCATATTGAATTTGGGGTTATGGACTCATTGATTTATGAAGATTTTGGGAGTGCTAAAGACATCCACAAAGCACTATATTTACAATAGTTTTATATTAATAAAATAATAATTTATTTAAAATTTTTATGAGTCTGGGTCTGAGTATAAGGATTTAACTATTCGTAAGGTCCGAGAATGTACATTAATTTTGGTACCCGCTCAAGTTCGGGTGTGGAGACAGGGAATATAGTACCCTACCCAAAATTCGGGTACTATATTTCCCGTCCCCAGAACCGTTGACCTTGTAACCGGGTCCATACCCAGACCCACATAGTACATTTCAGGGTACCTATTGAATATGAATATTTTAATCATCCCTACTTAAAAGTATTTTGCAATATACCAATAAAAATTTTTAAATATTTCAAATTACTTTTGTTATTAATTTTTTTACCAAAATTAAGTTATTAAAATTTTTTATTTCATAAAAAAGTAAAAATTTAAAATATAAAAAAAATTAAAAATTTTTGTAACTGCCATTTTTTAGTTCAGACAATTCTAAGTTAGAGATAAGGACCGCAAGGGGTCATAACCTTGGGGGACTTGTCCTTAGGTGATGACCTAGGTGTCTACGTACCCTTATGACGGGATCAAAGTCCACGTAGTTCGTTTTGTTAACGTCCGTAAGAGCTGTTAGGCAGGATAGTTACCTGTAGGGGGCCTTGTGCGACTAGGACGTGTGTAAGGTATACTCCGGGTGGGCGAGTCACTCGTTGAAGGTTTCCTTGGACAGGGAGAGAGCAAGGGTCTCTCTAAGCTGCTGGGAGCCTTGTTGATGGGGATCTCCGGGACGGAGATATGCGTGTTAATGGTTGAGCGTGTGAGGTGGCGGACCAAGCTCTAAGATTAAGAAGATGATGTCTCGTATATGGAGCATTGAGTCTTACTTTTTATGTGTTCAGAGTCTATCTCTGAGTCCCCCGGGTGAGGGCCTTTTATATTAAGTGCGAAGGAGGAACGTGGTCGACCCACGTTCTTGCTTGTAGGGGGCGACCCACGACGGTTGAGGGCTTCCCATGTCTCTGGTGCGAGATCTTAAGAGGGAAGACGTGGGTACTGGCCACGTAAAAGGCGAATGGGTGGTGTCACGTGTCACTGGTGCGTGTTCCTGCTGTCCTCCTAGAAGGTTAGTGCCACGTGTCCCAAAGGAAAAATATTCCGTAGTTACATTTTTTATAAATTATATAAATATTTTATTTATGGTTATTATTATTATTATATTATATTTATTATATAATATATATTCAATTTCAGCTTTGAATTTGAATTATAATAACTTATTATGTGTTTTTCATATTTATTTGGTTAATGTATGCATTAGTATATATATTTTTAAATTTTTTTAAAATTTGATCGGGCTAACCGGTTTTTTAGTGACCCAACGATTGAATCAGTGACCCAATAACTCGAGTTCTTGATCGGGTTAATGATCGGTCTGAGTTTTCAAACATTGATTTTAATCATCTCTACTTAATAGTATTTTTTAATATACCAATACAAATTTTTAAATATTTCAAATTACTTTTGTTATTAATTTTTACCAAATTTAAGTTATTAAAATTTGTTATTTCATAAAAAAGTAAAAATTTAAAATATAAAAAATATATTTTTATAAATTAAATAAATATTTTATTTATATATATTATTATATTATATTTATTATATATTATAGGGTAAACTACAGTTTGCCCCCCTGTGGTTTAAAATGCGACACTTAACTACCCTTTGGTTTGGCTTAAAATTAATGTGCCCCCCAGTGATTTAGAGTGTGGCACTTGACCCCCTGTAGTTTGTTATGTTATCACTTAACTACCCTATATTATTTTTTTCTCAAAATTTAATATTTAATATAACTTATAAAAGAAATTACCTAAAAATAATTGAATTAATTAATTATTTTATTAAATATTTATTTTATCTATAAAATAATAATAATGAATTCTAATCTTCTACTTTCAACTCTTTTTAGCGTTTCCTTCAAACTCTTTCTTTCCTAATCTCTCCACTATATCCAAGAGTATTGTTATGCTCCTAGTCTAAGGATACTTTTCTAAGAAAATTATTGTTTAATGTTAGAGTTTCTAAGCTCAATAATTTTAACATTGAATCCAAGTATGTATGTTCTGAACTTGAACAATAAAAAAACTTAAATTTAGTTATATATTTGTATTATATTATTCTTTTACAATTTTATTTTGATTGATTTAATAATTCTAAAACATTAAAGATAAAAAATACCAATAAAATGAATAAATAACTAAATATAAATAATCAATGGAGTAAACAATAAATATTAAATTATTTTATTGATTTTTTAAAATTATAATTTTATTTTTATATTAATTATAATTTTTTTTAATAATTTTATAATTCTAGAGTGTTGAATGACGAATTTTAAACATTAAAAGTATTAAATGATGATTAATTTGACTAAAATTTGGATAGAAGATAGGTGAATGTAGTTAAGTGATAACATAACAAACCACAGGGGGGTCAAGTGTCACACTCTAAACCACAGGGGGCACATTAATTTTAAGCCAAACCACAGGGTGGTTAAGTGTTGAATTTTAAACCACAGGGGGCAAACTGAATTTAGGCCAAACCACAGGGGGGCAAACTGTAGTTTATCTGTGTGTGTGTGGGGGGGGGGACGCATATTGTTTGGGGGGTGGGGATATTTATATGATATCTATATATATGGCTTTGGACCCTACTAGTTATTGTTGTAACAAAATAGCTATATTTTATAATTAAAAAAATATGAAATAAAACTTGATTGGAAGAGATATGAGAGAAAAAGAGATCATAAGTAAGATAGTTAATAAAAATGGTGAGAGAGAAATTAAAAATATATATAGTTAAATTTTTTTATATTTAAAACTAATAATAATAATAATAATAATAATAATAATAATAATAATAATAATTTTATATTAAATTTCAAAAAGAAAATTGCATGCACCCTAGCCTATAGTATAAATATACGTGGGAGGTTTCGGCTCCTCAGACAAATTTTTTTTCTTCTTATTTGTAGTTAAGTTTTGTGCCGGGGTTATTTGAAAGCACTGCTTTAGTGCTCATGTTCTCTAAATATACAGATCAGATCAAAACAAATGTGGCCATAAAAAGCACAAACCCAGAGAAAAGAGGGAGACAGAATAGCTCTGTGGCTCACCTCAATGCAAAAGAACGATGGAGATGAAGCCGAAGTTGCTGCCACGGAGATGAAGCAGGAGGCGCAGATGTGATGTGAATGAGAACTGAGACAAGAGACGAGAGACGGTGAATGAGAAGAAAAGTTGTTGCGGTGCTGCCTGCTAGGTTGAAGACTTGAAGTTGAACATGTGAGTAGTAGAAGAGAAAGGGTGCGGACTACAGCGTTTAGAAATTAGAATGGCTGAATGAGACCCTAGGTTTTTTTTTTTTATGAAAAGTACTTTAATTCATTCAATCATAATAAGTCTTGCCTCAAGGCATTACAAATCAAAGGGGGATAATCTTCAAGCCAAACTAATGAGCTTGAGTTATCATCAAGAAAATCAACTTGTTCATGAGCTAATATGTGGGCTACCCTATTGGTCTCCCTTCTAATCCACTTAAAAGAAATCGAGCTGAAAAAATTACTTAAGTCTAAAATATCCTCAATAATAATGCCCAGATAAGATTGATCAACACCACCCCTGTTGAGTAGCTTGAAGACGTTGGCAGAGTCCCCTTCCACCTCAATATTAAGGATGCTCATACTCTTTGCAAGCACAAGCCCATCATAAACTGCCACAGCCTCCATCGTATCTACAGAAGTAATTGTGTCAAATCTCTTGGTCATAGCAGCAAGGCATCTGCCCATGTAGTTTCGGATGATGCAGCCCACTCGATTCGGATGTCCTTCTTTTATGCTTGCATCCACGTTCAACTTCAAGACTCTCCAAGAAGGAGGCTGCCAACACTCTTGGTTCGCCACATTCGACCTGCTTGTTCTTTGATCTTTATCTCCATTTATCTCATTCCACACGTTAGTTACCTGCTGCCACAGCCCTTCCATCCTTGGTTCTGTTTCTTCTACTCTAATCTTATTCCTCCTTTCCCAAATCTTTTGAGCCACCATCGAGAATAGGTCCAAGCTTCTTGAGTCCCATTGCGTGATTGCTATATTGATCCAATCTTGAAAATTTACCTCTCAATCCATCTCAAGAATGAATGACAGCCCTGTATTTTCCCAAAACCTTCTCACTTGTTCGCACCCAACCAACGCATGAAAACACGTCTCCACTTCCGCCCCGCACAGCAAACAAAGGTCATTGATGTCTATGCCCCGCTTTTGTAGTGCTCCAGCCGTAGGAAGAATGTCTTTTCCTGCCCTCCACATAAAGAGTTTGGTAATAGGAAGAGTATTCATCTTCCAAACAGCTTGCCACACCGAACTGTACTCCACATCTGTGGCAAGAGAAGGTGTTGATGAATGGCAGGCATGATAGGTTGATTTGACCGTGAAACCACCATGTGATGTTAGCGCCCACGTCCATCTATCGTCACACCTCCTGGCATTATGTGGTAACTTCATGATAGTAGCAATTTCCTCGGCTGATAAAATTTGCTGCATAACCTCCATCCGCCACCTACCTGAAACATCGAACAAACAATTTACGTTAGCTTTAAAATCCAGGATACCCTCCCTCGGCAACAACCTCCTGTACTCCAATCCTGGTACCCACAGGTCTCCAAAGATTCTGGTCGCCTCTCCATTACCCACCGTCCTCACCAAACCCAACATCAGTGTTTCTCTTCCTGCCAAAATACTCCTCCATGTGAATGAAGGTGCATACCCCATCTTAGCTTCAAGAAAAGAGGTGTTCTTGAAATATTTTGCCTTTAAAGTTCTTGATAAAAGAGTGTTTGGGTGTTGAAGAATTCTCCACCCTTGTTTTGCCAATAGTGCCAAATTAAAACTTCTCAAGTCTCTGAACCCCAATCCTCCCTCATTTTTAGGAATCGCCATCTTCTCCCAACTAATCCAATGCATCTTTCTCTCCTCTCCATTCATCCCCCACCAGAAATTGGCCATCAACATGTTCAACTTTTGACACAAATTGAGTGGCAATAGAAAGCAATTCATTGAGTATGTAGGAAGGGATTGTGCCACCGCTTTGATCAAGACTTCCTTACCCGCTTTAGATAGGAACCTCTCTTTCCACCCCTGTAACTTTCTCCATACCCTGTCTTGAATGGATTTGAAAGAGGTTGACTTGCTCCTACCCACCATGGTTGGGAGGCCCAAATACTTCTCATTGAATGCCACTGTTCTAACCTGCAACAAATTCATCAAATTTGACCTACTGGAAGAATCAACACACGGGCTAAAGAAGACTGCTGATTTATGATAATTAATTCTTTGCCCCGATGCCCTTTCATACTTCTGAATGACACTGATTAAGTTGCTAACATCCTGCGTAGAGGCTCTACAGAATAGTAAGCTATCATCAGCAAAGAATAGATGTGAAATAGTTGGGGCTTGTGGACATACCCGAACTCCATGAAAATCACCATTCGCTACTGCCTTGTGAAGGATGCTGCTGAACCCTTCCGCACAAATTAGAAATAAGTAAGGCGACAAGGGGTCGCCCTGCCTTAAACCTCTTCCTGGCTTAAAATTCCCGAAGTCCACCCCGTTCATCATGACCGTGAAGGACACCGAAGATATACAACTGATAATTAGATTCACCCATCTACTACTGAATCCCAATTTCCCTATCATTGCTTCTATGAAACCCCATTCCACTCGATCATATGCCTTACTCATGTCTAATTTAACTGCTGCATAACCATTCTTATTGTAGCGCTTTGACTTTAAAGCATGTAACAACTCGTAAGCAAGCAACACATTATCTGTTATTTGGCGATTTGGCACGAAAGCGCTCTGATTCTCCGAAATAATCGAAGGTAAAACAGTTTTCAGCCTGTTAGCTATCGTCTTTGATATAATTTTGTAAGTCACATTACAAAGACTGATAGGTCGAAACTGAGTTAGTCCTCTGGATCTTGTGTTTTTGGGATTAAGACTATTCTGGTGTGATTCAAACCCTCTGGCAGGATACCGTTATTCAAAAAATTCAATACCAACTTGACCACCTCATCCCCCACCACTTCCCAATACTTCTGAAAGAACAACGCCGGGAAACCATCTGGGCCAGGAGCTTTTGTGGGATACAAACTGAATAATGCCTCCTTAACCTCCTCCTTCGTGAACTCCTTATCTAGGTCTGTCATGACCTCCACTGAGACTTTTCTGGACACGTGCTCTATTACTTCATCATAACTGTTAGGCCTGCTAGAAGTGAAAAGATCTTCAAAATACTCTACTGCTATTGCTCCCATATCCTCTACTTCCTCCTTCCACTCACCCGATCTATCTCTCAATCTCTTGATAGAATTTTTCCTTTTTCTATTAGTCGCCGAATCATGGAAAAATCTAGTATTTTTATCCCCTTCCTTGAGCCAATTCACTCTTGATCTTTGTCTCCACATGATTTATTCGTGCTTCAAAGCCTCTCTCAGAGCATTCTCTACTCTTCTCACCTCATCTTGGTTTAATTCTCCATCAGGGACCCTGTACAGATTCTGTAAGTCCTCTTGAAGTCTCCTAATCCTCTGGTTAACATTACCAAACACCTCCTTATTCCAGCGGGTAAAAGTTTCTTTCACCCCCTCCAACCTCATCTCCACTCCTTCACCCCCCATTGATCTTTCCTTCTCCCACTCCTCCTTAATAAGTTTCTCGCTATCTTCATGCAACGTCCACATTTTTTCGAAGCAGAAAATCTTTTCCATACGCCTGTGGCTTTTAACCGAGGCATAGTCCGTGTGCATAATTATGGGAAGATGGTCCGAAAGCCCTCCTTGTAAGTGACGTACTCTAAAGTTCGTAAATTTCTCAAACCATTCTTGATTACACAACGCCCTGTCCAATCTGACTTGAACGTTCGCCTCACCCCCCTTTTATTATTCCACGTGTACCTATAACCTTCATAGCCACCATCCCGCAAATTGCATACATCCACCGCCTCCCCAAATAACTGAATCTGACCCTCCGGTCTCGTATTCTTACTCAACTGCTCTTCCACTTGAAGTACTTCATTAAAATCCCCGATCACAATCCACGGAATATTTAAATCATTTTTCAGGGCCTTCATCACATTCCATCCATTCGGTCTTTGAGCCGTCACTGGTTCCTCGTAGAAGCCCGTCACTCTCATTTCCAACACCCCATTATTTAAGATCCACCCGTCAATGTGATATTTCGAGAAACACTTAATAGTCACATCCGTCTCTTCTTTTCATAACAACATTAAACCACCCTTTCTTCCTTCACACGGAACAATGAAGCCATTTCTGAAACCTAACCTCCACTTCGTATTTTCACTTTCCCTCACCGACAACCTCGTTTCACAAAGAAAAACAACATCGGGATCTTGTTGCCTGATCAACAGGCCAATCGAACTAGTTGCAGGTTGGTTCCCAAGCCCCCTGCAGTTCAGGGATAATATTTTCATGGCTGTCGTCAGGCCCGATTATCGGGACCTGCCGTTAGATCAATTGTATAACCATCTCCCCCTCCTCCTTTCTCACCTTTTTCGTACTCGGAACATCACCGTAATTCGGTTCTCCTAACCCATTTGTTAGATCGTTGAACAGTCTCTTCTTCACTTCCACCACTGGTACCACATTCTCTTTTTCTCTCACTACTCGTTTCCATGTTGATAATCCTCCCTTATCTACTATGTTTTTCTTCACCATGTCTCCTTCATTTAGGATCACCCCACGGGCCTTTGGTAAGGTTGCACCAATCCCTTCCTCCACATTCTTTTTCTCCTTTCTTTGTTCTTCCTCCATGGCAACCTTGTTATACACCTCATTTTCCCCACTCCTTGCCTCTAATTGCATGCCCTCGGCTTGGGCATGTTTATTCATCACCGAGACAATTCTTTCCTTTGTTGTCGTGATATACCCCAACCTTGACTCCTTTCCACTTCCTACCACCTCTCGGTTTGTCCCTTTTCCTCCCTCCTCCCTCACGGTGTCATCATCACTTACGGTCATTCTCGCCAATTGTTCTAGAATACTGCTCGTTTCCACCTTCTTGATCATGCCCACCCTTCTTCCCGTACCCTCCTTCCCTATCTCATGTGATATTTTATTCTCACCTGGCCACATAATTCTTTTCCCTCCATTCACAGCTTTCAGCCACGAACCCAATTCTTTTGATTTGAATTCTTCCCCTTTCTCCTCTGCCAACTTCTTCATTCCACACTCCGACTCCTCATGGCCAAATAAACCACAGTCGTAACAGCATCGGGGTATTTTTTCATATCTGAAATCTACCCAAAACACCCTATCTTTAATGTTTCCTAAGTTCGCTCCCTTACGAACATGTTTCTTTTAATCGAATTCCACCAAACCCTTCATAAACGCGTTCCCAGAAATCTGATCTTCATACAGCCCGACTTCTTTCACCTGTCCCAACAACGAACACAACTTTTTAGCCACTTTTGCTGTCCTGCAGTGTAAAGGCGAACCCCAGATTTGCACCCAAATGTTCACTCTAGATAGCAACTCATTCGACCCTTCCAAACCTCTTTTCCATCGTGTTAAAACCAACCATCGATTTCTGAAGATCCATGGTCCGTTCTCTAGTGCTTTCTCCATATCCTTCTCCTTTTCAGAGTGCAGAAGAAACGTGTTCATCTCCATCTCCTCAACTTTGAACCCCTCAGGTTGGTTCCAAATATTTTTAAAAGCATTCTCCAGGGCCCCTTTATTGACAGCTTTCATTGAGATAACCTTACCCATTAAGATGAACACACCATTGACACTGTCGTTAAGAATCTCGCTTTCCTCATACACCACCAATTCATCCTCCTCTCCCATCCTTACACCTCTACTTGCCTCGAATGATAAGCAAACTCTGTCACCGAACGTGAGTGCACGTCGGGAAATACTCGGCGGTCGCCGGAAAGTGGACGGCGCTGACCTGGAAAGACGTCTGCTAGTAACCTTAGCAGAGCGCAGTCAACGGCCAGCGGATGATAAATGTACTGCAATGAGACCCTAAGTTAGTACTTAATAATTACAGGTAATTTTATATATTTAAAAAATTATAATCGGTTGGTTCGGTTTGGATCGGTTGGAATTGTGACTCATCCAACAACTGAACCAAACCAAATCGATTAACAAAAAAATTATCCAATCCATCCAATTATGTAGTCGGTTTTGGTTGATTCGATTTGGATTGGATCGGTTGGTTCCGTTTGGATCGGTTCTACACACCCTACTTATATGTTTAATCCCCAAAGTAAGTAATCCCTAAGAGATACACAGCTTTAGGCCTATAAGCCTATGTACCACTCTCTATAAAATAATTTCTAAAATCCTTGTTAATCGTATGAAACTGATCTTACCTCTTATCATATCCGAAAATCAAGGTGCTTTTGTGAAATGTTGAAAAGCCATAAGACAATGTTATAATAGCTCAAGGAGTCATCCATTCCTTCAAAAAGAAAAGAGGGAAATGGAGATGAATGATGGTTAAATTAGATCTAGAGAAGGCTTACCAGAAGTTAAATTGGGGTTTCATAACTTCAATTCTTGAAAAACTCAACTTCTCTAGTGAAATTGTTGAATTATGGCATTTTAGCTCTAATAGTATGTTATTTTTTTAAAATTCAAATAAGAAATTTTTCAAGATTTTAGCTGTTAGGTTATTTATTTTTATTAAAATTTAAAATTTTTATTATCTTTAGTTTTTATATTTAAATTAGATGGTCCACAAAATTAGAAAGTTTGTTATTTACAATTTTTATGTATAAATCAAGTATGAATCATGAATAAGAATGCAATCAGCTTTTAACCTATTTTAAATTATCTCCATCTCTCCCTCAATTTCCTTTCTAAAATTTTAAAAAAATCAACAGAAACCATATCTCTGATTGAAGTGACTGACTCTATCCTTATTAATGGAGGTATTTCTGAAAATATTGTGCCTATGAGAGGCATTAAACAAGGTGATCCCTGTCCCCTTATATCTTCATATGTTGTATTAAACTTCTTACTTGCATAATTGAGGATAAGGTGTCTAGAAAGACTTGGCATCCCCCTATCATTAAAAATATACCTATTTCCTATTTGCTCTTCGCCAACGATGTCCTCTTGTTCTCTACAATAAATAAGAAATCCACCAACAGTACATATCAGGTTATGGAAGCTTTTCTATCTTGTTCTGGTCTCTCTATCAACAACCAAAAGACTTTTGTTTGGTTCTCAAGTACCACCCCTTCAGACATGAAAAATTACCCACGGATTTCCCACAGACGCTTCCGTGGGAAAAAATAGCCACGGAAGTATCTCGTGGGAGATCCATGGGGAATTACCCACGGAATAACCATGGAAATTGTCCGTGGGCAATTCCCCACGAACAATTTCCGTGGGTAAATTCAACATCGACAGGACCCGTCGCCGGCAGCCTCCACCGCCGGCCGGCCACTGGCACCCGTCGCCAGCGATGTGAAATTGAGAAAATAAGAATAGAACCAAAAGAATATTCGACAACACTTTTACATACATATAATGTTGCAATTAAAATAAAAGAGGATCTTGAACCTAAATCTGTCAAGGAATGTAGACAGAGAAATGATTGGCCAAAATGAAAAGATGAAATTCAAGTATAATTGACTTCACTTGAATAATGTTAAGGTTTTGAACCTGCAGTTCGAACACATGAAGATAGTTAAGTACAAACGAACTTTTGTACAAAAATGAAATGATTATATGGAGACATAATCTCTTGTGGTGGATGCAATCACCTTCAGATATCATATTAATATGGCAGTGCGTGAAAAGCTTGATATGTGTCTTATAAATGTAGCTACATATATAACTCAATAGATAGTGAAATTTCTGTGGAATCCCTAAAGGATTTAAATAGACAGAAGCAATTAAGATTTTTTGAAAAAATTGTATGATAAAATTAAATAAATCCCTATATGGATTGAAATAAACTAGACGGTAATATCGTCTTAGTAACTAATTGTGGAAAGAAAAACTATGGAAATGATTTAATTAGTCTATGTGTTTTCATAGAAGGACATGAGTTAAAATTTACAATAATTACTATGTATATTTGAATATTATTTGAACTCTTGAAGAGTTTTAAAACGCAGTAATTTGTTTAAAGAACAGGTTTGAGATGATGAATTTTGGAATGTCAAAGTTTTATCTCGGCCTAAAGATCAAGCACATTATTAATAGAGTTCTTATGATCTTATGATTAAAATAGTGTTAATCCAGTTTTTATATACAAAGTATATCCGTTGACACTACAAAAAAACAAGATTTTAATGACGGTCATCTAGCCACGGTTGCTGTCAACCGTGGCTAGATGCAAGTGTGTTCATTTTTTAACCATGGTTACTTACCCACAGTCATAACCGTGGGTAAAGTGCAAAAAATAATTAAAAAAAAATGATTTTGGCGCTCAATATAGGCGCTCTTTTTTTTATTCCCATTTACGACTCTTCATTTTCTCTCTTTCACTTTACCCATTTCTTTCACTTCATTTTCGTTCCTTCGTGGTGAATGATAGCGTGAACAGCAACGGTGTTGGCGGCATCAAGCGGTGCTAACGGCAGCGAGCGATTCTGACGGCGGCGAGTGGTGCTCACGGCGGCGAGTTAATCTCCGTGGTCCTCTACCCTTTCATCTTCTACTCTCTTTCCGTGGAGGACAACGCTGAAGGAGGACGCTCGAATGGTGAACGGTGCTTAGGTCGGCGAGGTAGGTCTGAATGATTTCATTAAATCATATCTCTCACGAGTACCCTAATTGTTATAAGATCATTAGATATAAATAAGTGTTATTTTTGTCCTCGTGAAAATGATGAAGAACTTTTTGGTCCAGAAGTACCATATCTTAAGTGCTATAGGAGTACTAATATATCTTGCTAACAATACTTGACTTGATATGACATTTGTCCTAAGTTTATTAGTAAGATTTAGTTCTTCTCCAAGTAAAACATATTGGAATGAAGTTAAACATATATTTAGATATTTCCGAGGGATACTTGACATGTTATTATTTTATGAATCAAAGTCTCCACGAGTTGGATATACAAATGCTAGATATTTATCATATCCTTATAAGTGTCAATCTCAAATTAGCTATTTATTTACATATGGTGATTCTGTTACATCATAGAATTCGACAAAATACTTGCTGCTACTTCAAAATAATTGCAATACATAAGGCAAGTTGAGAATATATTTGGTTGGAATTATTAATTCAACATATCCCGAAGATATGTAATTTGCCTTTACAATAGAAAATGTCAACTATATTGTATAAGAATAATATTGATCGTTCAACTCTGGTATATTTGTTCACTAAGGCATTATCAACCATAACATTTGAGAAGCTAGTTCTCAAAATTGGAATGCGCCAATTAAGAGACTTTTAATGATGCTACAATGAGGGGGAGATACGCGCTATACTCTTTTTTCCTTCATCATGGTTTTGTCCTACTGGGTTTTCCTGACAAGGTTTTTAATGAGGCAGCCTATAATGCGTATCAATAAATTGTGAATATTCAAGGGGGAGTGTTATAAATATTATTATTTATAAATATTCACAATTGACTTTATCATCTTGAGTTTTTACATATACATAAATAGGAAAAAACTTAGGTCCATTTCCTTATGTCCATTACATCAAATTCCACCAATCATATATTGTATTTACACTCTTTCTCTTCTATGATTGGTTATATAAAAGGTGGTCTTCTATATTCTCTCTCTACTGTGATTGGTCATTTAAACACTTTTTGCCACGTGTCATATTTATATTGGAGAACTTGATGTAATGGACATAAGGAAATGGACCTAAGTTTTTTCCACATAAATATGAGTTTATCCTTTCATCATGTACATTAAGTATGAGCTTATCTCTTAATTATGTACATTAAGTTAGGTACATTCCCCCTTGAGATCTTTCAAACTATAAATAGAGGTCTCTTGTGATGATATGTGCATAAGTGATAACATGAATAAAACGATTACTCTCTTACTCTTCAATTCTGTATTTCTTACAATGCAAGTCTCTTGTTCTTATAACTAGATCTTATTGTTTATATACATTTTATAACATTTATATGATTAAAGATTAATAATTAAGCTCTATTATCCGTCTATTAACATTTTAATCACACACTACATACATAACTCAAGGCTTCAAACAAGAAGTTTATGAAATCTTACAAAAGAAGTAAGCTCATAAAAGCAATATTAATTGCTTGTCTCACATGTGTTCTTACAAAGCATGCCAATGTATGCAATATATACAAGTACAAGCGAAAAATCATCTATACACCTTTGAATTTTGCCTGAAGTTTGTTCTTAATTTCTGGATCCTCCCATTCCAAATTGTCCCACCACCTTTGGTCTCCTTCAATATGCCTCAACTTATCCATGGAAGAATTATAATCCAATGGTAACTTCTTCAAATTTGAGCAGTGTGATACTCTGAGCAATCTTAGGGAAGGAAAAGACAAGGCAGCCTTATGGATGATCTCAAGCTGTGAGAGCCATATCAAATGCAGCTCCACGAGAGATGAGAATAAATTATCTGCATTCTCAATAATGCATTCTCTACTTATCACTTCTTGCATTGCCTCACATTGACCAATTTCAAGATATTGAAGGAGTGGAGCATATATGAGCCATGTCACATTAGTTATTACACACAGTTCAATAATCACATGTCGGAGCATTCTTAGGCAATAAGTGTCAGAAACCTAACCACCATCCACACAAAACAATCTATTGAAGAAAGTTTCCTCCAGCTGCTTCATTTTTGACATAGATGCTAATATTAATGCCATATTGGTGAACTCCATTTCATGATGACCGATAACAAGGGCGTTCACACAACTTTGCAACTTAGTGGAGTCATTTAATTTTTCAAGGCCATCCTTAGATGTTATTTCTATCGACAATTCCTCTAATTTTGGGAGGAACTCTAGCTGCTCAAGCAATTTTCTCTCTTCTTTATTCTTTTTGGCTGAAGTGTTAATAAATCTCAACACTCTTAACTCTTCAAGATTTGATACCACTTCCAATAGAATGCCTACAACATCATCACTCCTATTATATAAAGCAATATGCTTCAAGTTTCTCAACTTCTTCAACTCGGTGGGAATCATAGACATATCTCCCATTAAAGAAAGATATTCCAAATGTACTAAATCACCAAATTTTGCAGGCAGCTTTATTATCTTTTGTGGATGACTACTTGACACATCAAAGACTTTTAATCTGGTCATGTATTGGATATTTGACCAATCTAGAGTTTTTGGACCACCAAGTTCATTCATTGCAAAAGTAATGGTTGTGAGATTCGGGCAAGCCACGGCAGGTAGATGCAATTCATCGTAGTCTATGATTGAAATCCTTTCAACAGTTTTCCACATTTCAATATCATTTGGGGAGACTCTTGATGCATCTTCTTGTACCAGAATCTTTCTTTTGGGTTTATCTTGACCACGCACTATCCATAGTGCCATGTCTCTGATCACATCATGCATTTTAACTTTACGACATAAAAAGAGATCATCTTCAACACTTTCTAGCAAGCATGAAAGCTTTAAATTTTGAATTACAGACTCACCGTGAAGACACATATCTCGCATACTTTTCCCCGTGTCTTGACTAAGAAATCCCTCTCCTATCCATTTATCAATGAGATCACGAACTCCAATCTCATAATCTTCAGGATATAATGCACAATACAAGAAACAATTTCTATGTGCTTCGTCCGAAAGTTTGTCGAAGCTAATCTTGAGAATAGAAAATACTTTTGTTTCTAAATTTGGAGATGTCCATGAAGAACTTGTTAAGTTATTTCTCGAGTATTCCCATGCTTCCACACTCTTCACACCAGCCATGGCACTTCCCACCACAATAAGTGCAAGTGGTAACCCTTTACATTCCGCAGCCATCTCTTGTGCTAGCTTTGGAATGTCAGGATGAGACTTGAGAGTTTCTTCCCCGACTTTCATGAAGAATAACTCTAGTGATTCTTTCTCCGTCAAAATTTCTACTTGGAATGTACTTTGAGCTTGCATTTTTGCACACACATCTTTAGACTGTGTTGTGAATAACACTTTGGATTGAAAATTATTATCCTTTGGATGTGGAACTCCCACCATTTTCAACTCCAAGCTCTCCCATATATCATCCAATAATAGGACAAATTTTTGTTGTTTCAAGGAATAATAAATCTTTCCAACTTTTTCATCATGATTGCTACAACGATTCCAAATGTTATCTTCAATTCCTATCTGCTTTCTGATGTTTTCCATAATACTATCTAAATTTGGCTCTTTAGATACTACAATCCACATCACAAGATTAAAGTCTAGCATTCTCTTCCCAAGTTCATTGTTAATTTTTTTCAAAAGGGTGGTCTTTCCCACCCCTCCCATCCCATATAAACCAATCACCCCAACATTTTCTGCTTCAATGCTATCCCATACCTTAGTAAACATCAAATCCAGCCCAACTGTCTCATCAGGAGGCATATCTATTGCCAGTCTAGTGGGTAGTTTATGAGCGACTTCTCCAACCATACTAAACCTTTGCCCTTTAGTTGCTAGTTCATCTACATTATTGAGAATCTTAGAAACTCTCTTTCCTAACTTGTAACTTGACTTGCAATTCTTTGGACAACATTTACTAAGACATTTGTTTAGAATTTCTTTAGCTCCTTCAGCTTGAATTTCCTTTACTTCCTGGGTGAATACAAGATTATTAATTAGTTTTAAAATTTTATTGTGGGGTTTCTTATAATAAATATATATATATATATATATATATATATATATATATATATATATATCTGTTTTAGTACTGTGGAAACGAGTTTAAATATGTGGACCAACTCGTTTAACCTGTTAATTGGGCGATTTGGGTGGGATAAAATATGTTTGTTTAAAAATGAGCCTATATTAACTAGCCCACCTAAAAAAGAAAATAAAAAATTAATTTAAATTAGTTCAAAATAAGTAAAAATATATAATTTTATGATGATTTTTATGTTATCTAACTATTTTCTTACAATGTGAATAAAAAAAATTATATTAATTAACGAAAAATATTAATAAACAATTATTTGAAGTGAAGATCATACTGATTTTTAAAATAAATTGATTAATTTAGACATATTATTTATCATAATAAATTTAATTAGCCTATGTTTTGTTAAATATATTAAACATTAGCAATAATACACTTTATTATAAATAATTTTAAATTATTAAATATATTATTTTTTTAAAAGTAACATGCCCCATTTTACCTAAGGTTCAACAATCAACATGGATGAGCTTAGACTTCATACTCCAAACTCATTAATTAAATGGTTGGTCCATTTTGACCCGTTTGATAGTACTAATTAAAATAAACCAACTCAGATTTCATGAGTTGCCATGTTAGGTTGTGGGTTAGATGAGCTAAGTTATTTTGACCATTTTTTTTAATGGATCAGAAAACATTAACACTACTATCAAGTGGAATAAACTGGTTGGGCTTTTTAGCATACCAAATTAATTGACGGTAATATAATGAGAATTGGAAATAAAAATTAAAGAATCTTCTTATAGAAGTATGTTTTTGAGTGTATATACATTACTGTAGTCTGTATTGGTCAATTTGTTGTCTAACATGTTTCTGAATTTTGACTAGTGGACAATTCATTGTGATTTCTCTATAAAGTGTGAGATTCCTGGCTAATTAAGCTTAGACCAATTAATGACTAGGGGTACGTTGTTTACGCAGAAAGAGAAAGGGATAGGGAATAAAAATGGGTTTACTGTGTTTGGTAGTAAAAATCTGAGAATGGAAATGGAATGAGAATGTATTAAAATTATCACTTTACCCCTTATATTAAAATAATAAAAAGAAAATAAGATTATGATTATGTCAAATCAAAGGATATAATAGTTATTTTGCATTTTTTTTAAAAAAAAATTGCATGATTTCCTTCACTGGTAGGGCCCACAAGTTTTTCAATTCCATTCCATTGAGATTTCATTCAAAATGAAGGTAACTTACATTTTCATAAAAAAAATTAAATAATAAAATAACATAAATAATAGACTAAAGGTCTATTTTGGTCCTCAATGTTTGCATAAAGTTTAATGTTGGTCCTCAATGTTTCAAAAGTTTAATGTTGGTCCTCAAAGTTTTTATTTTTGGTCGATTTTGGTCCTCGAGCTTAACACCGTTAACTTTTTGCCGTTAAATGATGATGTGGCATGCTTATATGGCACACCCTCTCTCCTACATGTCATATTTTAATGACGTGGCATGACACATCACTGCCACGTCACCCCAGATTGCCACATCATCATCTTCTCTCCTTCATCAGCATCATTATCATTATCATCTGGGGTGACGTGGCAGTGATGTGTCATGCCACGTCATTAAAATATGACCTGTAAGAGAGAGGGTGTGCCATATAAACATGCCACGTCATCATTTGATGGCAAAAAAGTTAACGGTGTTACGTTCGAGGACCAAAATCGACCAAAAATAAAAACTTTGAGGATCAACATTAAACTTTTGAAACATTGAGGACCAACATTAAACTTCATGCAAACATTGAGGACCAAAATAGTACTTTTGCCTAAATAATAATATAAAAAGGAAGTTAGGAAGAAGATTTGAATAACATAATTAATTACCTGTTGAAGGGATTCAACTTGGTGCATCCATCTATCCATTTCTTGTGTCCTACGCATCTCTCCTGTGTCCTCAGCTTCATCAACTCTTGCCTTCAAATCTTGTTTCATACTTAGAAGATCTTCCCATTTATCTTCCAATGACTTTAGATTCTCTTCCAAATCATAAACATTGTTATTAGTGCATATTATAATTAAATATTTTCATTGCTCCATATCCTTTTGATTTATCTTTCAAACAAAAAGTCATGAATGTTAGAGCATATTATAATTAAATATTTTCATTATTATTTATGTGTGTGTGTATTCAAAATGAATGAAAGCTATAAGTTGAATAAAACAATGTTATTAGTGCTTAATTACCTCTTAATTAGAAGATTGGCATTCACATGAATTAGGATATGATAAATCCCAGTTAACCTTTGCTTTTTCGCCTACAACACTCTCTCTCTCTATATATATATATATAAGATTTGAACAATTGTTTCTATTCCTTTCTTAAGTTTTGCTAAAGTTTTGTGGTATCCTCCTTGCTTCATTTTTATTTTTTATTTATTTTTGTTTGGGTTGATTAACTTTAATTATATTGCTTCTAATTTGGTCTATTCTTACATTAATGAACAAGTTAGTAATCATATAATTCATATTTAAATACCGCATAGTTCCTCGCCTAATTAAAGCAACTTTAGATGAATTATGTTACAAATAACGAAAAGGCAAAATAACCTTAAGATGGATTTTGTTTTTGGAAAAAATTACACATTTTGGATCTATAATTTGTGGCAAATCTCAATTTGGTCCTTATAATTTGTTTGTTTTTTAAACCGATGAGATGTTATATATGTGGTCTCCATCAATAAATACAAAAATAGCCAATAATTAAATTGAGAACCCTATATAATCTCAAATCTCAATTCTTCACCACACTTTAATTAGACTCTATCCCAATAAGTGTCAAACTCTTACCTACGGTATTTTTCATGACATTTTTATTTATCACTTATAATTTGTGGCGAAATCTTGTAGTGATAATTTTGAATTTGTTGCTATTGCATAAATTGTTTTTATTTGTGGCTAAAATTTATAGTGACACTTTTTAATTTGTTGATGTTACATAAATTTTTATTTGTGACTAAAATTTTTATCTGAAGCTTACAATCGATAGAGAAGTGGCTTTAGACAAATTTCTTGAATTAGGGCCTATTTGGCCAAGTTTATTTAGGTTTTAGAAGCGCTTATTTTTTTAAAATGAGATGTTTAACAAATTATCCAGAAGTGTTTTTGAGTTATAGCAAAAGTAATTTTTCAACTTTAAACAGAAGCTAGAAATTGGAGCTTCTGCTACTAACAAAAAATAGAAGCTAAAATTCAATTATTTTAAGACAAAAAAATATCCTTACTAACATTTTGAAATTCTCATTTTGTCCCTTTTTACACCCTAACCCCACCCTCTTTCACGTCTCATACATATATGGCTCATTCACCCTAACCCCACCCCTTCTTAATAATAATAATAAATATTTATAATTAGTTTTTATTTGAATAAAATTAATAGGCATTAATAAAGATAATATTCATAAATAAAAAATTATATAAACTAAAATTAATAATTTTTTATTAATACATTATTAAATTAATAAACTAATTATCATTTAATATTTATTTGGGCAATAAAACTTAACAATAATAAATATTTATATAATTTATATATGTAATAATATTAATAACACTTAAAATCTACATATAGCCTTGTTGGTAATTTTACACTCAAAAGTACTTTTCAATACAAATTTGCTAAACACAAATTATTTTTTAAAAGTACTTTTCAATTCAGTTTGCCAAACACAAACTACTCTCTCACAACACTTTTTCTCAAACTCCCTTAAAAAGTCATTTGAAAATAAGCAAGGTACGTGGTCAAACAATAGAGAAAATGGGCTCGTGAACTAGAAACTTGACAGATGCCTCGCCAATTGGACCTGGAAAAATCTCTTTAATCAAATGAGGATAACAGCCCATCAAGCAATTAGCTCGGACCACTGCTACATAGCATAGTGAAGAAAGGTTTAAATCTTCTTGGAAGAAATATACTAGCCACGTTCTTTACGCAGAAAGAGAAAGAAAATGTATTTACTGTATTTGTTAATAAAAGTTTGAGAATAGAAATAGAATGATAATGTATTAAAATTATCACTTTGCCTTTTATATTAAAATAATTAAAAGAAAAAAGTTATGATTGTGTCAAATCAGAGGGTATAATAGAAATTTTATATTTTTTTTCTTTTACCAAGAAGGAAAAGAAAAAGTAGGTGAGGTCAAATGGGTCTCACCTACTTTTTGATTTCCTAGAATGAAATTTCATGGCAAAAAAAGGGACCTTAGTGTTTGATAATATTTTGAATAAAATTGTCTAATAAGATGATACATAATGGGCAGCCCAATTATTATACGAGATTCTCACTAAGTAAGATCTAGAGAAAGTAAAATGTAAGCGGCCATATTCTCATAGACACATAAACTATAACATTACTGTGGATTTTGAATAACATGCCTCACAACCCATAACGGACAAAGAAAATGTGGTCTTCTATATTTTTTCTCTACTATGATTGGTCATTTAAATATTTTTTGCCACGTGTCATATTTATATTGGAGAACTTGATGGCAAGGATATAAAGAACTTGATCTAAATTTTTTATAAAAAAAGAAATGATATATATACCAAGAAACTTCTTGTGAAAATTAACAATATACTGCTAAATCCCTATAATTTTACTTCGTTTTAATTTAGTCCTTATAGTTAAAAAAAATTTAAAATTGAATCCTTATATTGATATATTATAATTTTTGAAGAATTCAATTTTGAACCTTCCCATTAAACTTTCATGAATTAGTAGTTTAGTACACACTTAAAGTTAGCTGATGTAAATACTATATGTTATCTTGACGCTCTATATATGCATTATTTAAGATTAAATTAAGGGTAAATTAGTAAATTATAGTTTGCTCCCATGTAATTTGTCTTAAAATTAATTTGATCCTTATGATTTAGAGTGTGACACTTTATCATATTGTGATTTGACTTAAAATCCCCCTATGGTTAATAAGTTTGTTTTTTGGAAAGCTATGGTTAATAAGTTAGTTAGTATAGCGTATGGATAGCAACAATGCATAATTGTGACTATTTTATTAACATAAACTATGAATATTCGAATTTTAATATGATATATGATTGGTCACAAAAGCAAAATTTATGTGCATTAAATAAAACCTGATAGTAAAAATTAAACTAAAAATGATTAAAATTATAAAAACTTAATATTAATGGTTAAACTAAAAAAAAATCAACTTATAACTCGGCCAAATAAAAAAAGCAATCAATCAAATTAGAAATGAAGTAAAAAAAAATTATTAAAAAAAGAAGTAAAATTATTGGGCCCAAAATTGTTGTAAAACAAAGAATTTAGGAGCAACAAGAACATAAGGCAAAGAGCATAGAGAAATAATAAGAACATAAGAGAGAGATGCACCAAATTCATTCATCTATTCACTTGTTTACAATAGTCTCTATTTATAGGACTCTAGCCATAAGATAACATTAAGAATACAATAATGTACCTTTAAACACACTAATTGGAAGGTTACACAATTGTCTTAAAGGGACTTTCATGGAGAGGTTACTAAGGAGTAAAGATACAAAGAGACAAGTGATTATGTGGAGGGTTTAGGAAGAATCTAATGTTGAAATGTGGTCATCCACACACACACACACACACACACACACACACACACACATATATATATTTACAATACTTTCCCTTGGATGACCACCCACTATGAACATGCCTCATTAAAACCTTGCTATGAAAAACCCAGTGGGACAAAAAACTTAGCGAAGTAAAAAGAGTACATTATTCATAAATAATTTGCTTCCCCTCAAGTTTATATTTTATAATGAAAGTCTTCAAGACTCCGTATGAATATGCCTCGTTAAAACCTTGCTAAGAAAAACTCAGTGGGACAAAAGCTTAGCGAAGGAAAAAGAGTACAATATTCATAGTTATTTTTCTTCTTCTCAAGTTTATATTGTGTCATGAAAATCTTCAGGACTTCATATTTCAATGTTGTATCCATGCTTCTTAAAAACTTGAGATGGAAGACTTTAATTAAAGGTTAGCTACATTATTGCTGAATTGAATTTTGTGAACACCAATATCACATTTCTTTTGTACGTAGCTCATCAATATCTTATGATGCATGCTGCATTTTCCTCATACAATATTATTGGTTCTGCATTGGTTGCAGACAACCGACATGTTTCTTTAATATGAGGAATCATGGTTCTCAACCAAATACGCATATAGGTTGCTTCATGAATAACCAATATCTTTGAGTAATTTGATGATGTAGCTGTAACGATTTGCTTCACTTACTGTCATGAAAGTTTCTCCATATGTAAAGATGTAACATTTTGAGACCGAGATTTGCGGGGATCACAAAAATATTCAACATTAACATACCCAACTAATTATGGTTTTCCATCCTTTGAGAAGACTAAACTGGGATAAGATATTCTTTGAAGATATCTAAACTTTGCTAACAAATTTATTGTAATGGCTATGCCTAGTTTAGTACAAAGTGTCCTTATTGTACTAAAGTATGGTACTTCAGGACCAATAAATTGTGTTTATCGTCTTTTCGTGGATGAAAATGGTATGTATTTATATTAAGTGGACGAATGATCATAGGGAAACTTAAATTCCAAACAAAATCTTGAATCCCTAGATTTTTCATTTCAAATCCATTTCTTAAGTATTGTGCAGGTTTTGAAATCTCGTTCCTACAATATTTATGTCCTCAACATAAACTGCAACAATGGAAAATCCAGAGTTTGCCTTCTTTATAAATATAAGGACAAATAGGATCATTCTTATAACCTTTTAATAAATACTCACTGACGATTATACCACATTCTTCTAGATTGTTTCAATCCATATAAGGATATTTGTAATTTGATGGAATATATATCTCAAGGTTTTGATTTATATGCTTCAGGCATCTTAAATCCTTCAAGGATTATAATGACCTATATAGTTACTATTTCCATCAACATACATCAAGTTTTTCAAAGGCTACCATATCAATTAAAAATGGTAAAATTGTATTCATAATTAGATAATAAATCTCATAATGATCTATGCCAAGCCTTTGTGAAAAATTTTGTGCCAAAACTCGTGCACAATTTGTATTTTTCTCATTTTGTTTACGAACAAATACCCATTCATACCATACAAGTTTAACATCTTCAGATGTTTGGGTAATTGATCCAAAAACTTCTCGTTTTGATAACGAGTCTAATTTGGCTTATATTGCCTTTTTCTATTTTGGCCAATCATTTCGATATCGATATCATTTTTTAGTTTTGGGATCAGGTCCCTCATCATTAATAATCTCTGCTGCAATTGCAATTGAAAATATAATCAACAACAATTTCATTTATTTCTCGCATTTCTCTATAATTCAATGAGATCTCATAATTTTCCAGTACCGGTTCCACTTCTGGGGATGAAACTACTTCAGGAGTTACTTTTTCAAAAATGTGGGGTTGTTGATTCATATTTGAAATATCCTGAATATCCTTAAGAGCATATTCTTTACTTTTTCTCCTTCTGGGAATGATATCTTTTGCACTAATTGGTCTACCACGCTTTTGGCATATTTCAAATTCATTAGCTATTGTACTAGCAGATTGTCCACCAGGGACATCTAATCATGCTAGAATATTTACAGCTGATACATGCGATTTAATGACCCACTAAGTATTTATGAAATTATTTGGTAATTGATTTGCGACAATTTGCAAATAAACTATTCTTTGAACTTCAAGTTCAGATTAATTTGTACGAGTATTATGGTATGATAATGTTGGTGTATTCCAACTAATTTATATTTTTCTTCCTCTATTCATAAGTTAAAAGTTCAAAATATCTAATAATAGATAACGAATTAAAACCAACATGAATTTGAAGATGAACATATAAAATACTGTTGGGCCCCGCACAAAAATATAAGGAAAAGAGAAAGAAGAACACACAAAAATTTTAACGTGGTTCGGTACCTCAAGACCTACTACCATGACCCCCATTGGGAAAAACTTTACTAGTAATTTTTGAACGAAAAAATTACAAACCCTCCTCAATACATAAAAATACCCAAAACTCAATACACCCAATAGTTACAGGCTAGTATTCTTATATCTGTAGAAATCTATATAACAAACACCTATTTATATAAGCTCCTCACCCACTCACTCACTAAAGCTAGCCGATTTGGGACTTTAAATTTACATACACAACAAATACAACCAACAAATTCTAATACGGATCAAAGACACAGATGTATTATAGCATGTCCCCAAGAAAATTTTAGAAACTTTGACTTCATAAACGTAGGTTTAGCAATAAGCTCTAACCATTTAATAAAAGATTCAACTAAACAATTTTTTATGTCCATGAGCTACTAATAGTTCAACTATAAGTCCTATTGGCATGTAATAGTCATAAAATGTTTTTATCTAAACAAGAAAATATGCCCTTAATTGTATTATTTGAGCAAGTAATTTAGAAAAGCTATATTATAAGTTAAAAGTTAACAAATATATGACTATCAATTAGAAGCATCAATTAAAATGAAAAAATATTGAAATGAGTCACATGATAGATGAATATAACTATAGACATTTCCTTGAATATATTGTAGAAAATAAGGAGACTTGATGTGTAATATATAGAAAAAGATTATTTAATAATTAATTCCAATTACACATGATTCACAAAAGAAATCAATTACTAATAGGATCTTCCTGTCCTTCAACAAATGTCCGTATGTAATTTGTATAATATGTCGCATGAAAAGTGAATTTGGATGACCAAGTCGATCATGCCAAAGTATAAAAATCTTAGGGTCTGACCACTTTCAGTGCATAAAATTTGATTTGCCAAATTTTATATTTATTAGATATAACCTTAAAGAAAAGTAAAGAATTTCTCTAATATAAGCTTCAGGCTTGATATAGTAGAAATAATGTATATATATTCTATATCTCACTCATTTTTGTCTCAATGTGATAACTATTACGGTGGATATATTTCTTTGAAATTTGGTAGATTTCTTCTGGATCTACAAGAAATATATAATGTATCACCAATATTAAAAATTTATCTATTTGGCAAAGAAATGTGAGCTCTTCCAGAGTCTTTTATGACATTTGCAGAACTAGATATTGTATTAACATTAATTTCAGCTAATGTTAATTTTTTCATGAAAATTCTATGAGTTGTACTACTTTCCACAATGTAGGGAAAGGCCCGGATCCACATGATCCGACCCGACTCAGGGAGCGAAAAGAAAAACCAAAAATAAATCCAGGCAAAAATAAATATTGCGGAAGCTACTAACCTGGACGCCATCGCTAAAAGCTTGGATCTTGCCAGTGCCTCTGCTCCACCAGGGCTGACCTCCAAACGACGAACACAAAAAAGGGCCGCACCAAACGGAGGACTCTACCTACGAGAGGTAGAGCCACATGTCCACGACTGATGCGTGAAAGAGGACTCAAGAGAGAAAGAAAAATATTATACTAAGTGGGGTTTCCCAAACGGGACCCCCCTTTCCAACACATGGAATGAGCAACTAGAAAGGTGTGGAGTCACTCCTATTTATAGGAGGATGAGAGAGCTCCCATCATTGACGCAAGCAATGTGGGACTTGGAATTTTGCCACCGCGGAGCGCCAGTCAATCCTAAACACTAACACTAATTACATATTCCAAGTCAATCCTAAACGCTAACACTAATTACACAGCTCCTTATTACACAGTACACAACTCTGGAAAACTGTAATCAACGCAAGACGAGTGTAGATATAGTCAGTCTCTACATTCGAGAAGTGGGGTCAACCACTCTCATCACACAGAGAGCCTATATATGTACACCTTTCTCTGCTTGACTCAACAATTTTCATAAAATAGTCACATACTATTCAAAATCCCTTTCGGATTCCCACTACGTAAGCGATCAAGAAGGACATCGAGTCACCACAGTCACGACCACGAACTTCCTCTTGATTACAACGACATACGATCATTTAAATAGTCACTTACTATTTAAATTCCCACGTGGATAAGCATTTACATCGAGTTATGAGTTTGCCACATGCTGCCCCTAGCTCCCACTCGAGTAAAACTCTTAAGGTAATTTAAACGATCACAAACCACTTAAATTTTGTCTCTCGTTGTGTATGTGAATGAGTCAAGAGATGGTCATAGCTGCTCTTTAGACTCCAATTCACCCTAATTTCTCCACATTTTTGGATTCGTCTCGCTAAAACGAGAAAAACAACTCAAAAATTGTCGAAATCAAAGCTAAAACGGAGAAATTATGCGCGACAAAAAATTTCGCAACGCTGGTCAAAGGTCAGCGTTGACCAGTCAACTTCAGGTGGTCGCCGGCGGTTAACGGTTGTCGACGGACCGCCGGCAACAGTCGCGGGCGCCATGCGACGGTACCGATTGTCGGAGACCTCTGACCGACCGCTGTCACCGGCACCACGGCGGCGGAGGTCACCGGACCCACGCCGGCACTGGCGCTCCGCGGTGGCAAAATTCGCGGGACCTCCGTGCCGGATCCACACCGGCGGACCCCGTCTCTGGCAGCGCCGGTTTCTGCACAAACTCCGGCCGGCCGCTGGAGCCGGCGACTTGCGGCGCGCCGATCACCGATGAACCGCCGTCGGAATTGGCGACTTGTGGCGGTAGCCGTCGCCGATGAACTGCCGCCGACGGTCCATGGCGGCCCCAACCACCGGACGTCGGCCGCCCGCCACCGCATGCGGCTCTGACTGCCGTTACCGGTCAATCCTCCCCATTTCCGTCCTAAAACAGCAGTAGCATGCATCCACAGGTATATATCTAATTCGTATGGTACACATACCTTAAATAATATATACATGCATGCAAATCAGGGTATTTAATATATATATGCATGCAAATCAAGATTGAATTAAAAATTAACCCATAATTTAAATTCAAAAATCTTAGGACCCTACCCTACAATATATGATTATCACATGTTTTAAATCAAAATTAAAACATATAATTAATACAGGGAACCTATTCATGTTCCTAAGTTTTAAATAAAATAAAATCATATAAACCCTAAACATGTTTCTAACCCTTTTCGGTTCATCCATCCCTGGAGAACAGAGCTCTAGCACAACTAGGCTCTGATACTAATGTAGGGAAAGGCCCAGATCCACATGATCCGACCCGACCCAGGGACCGAAAAGAAAAACCGAAAATAAATCCATGCAAAAATAAATATTGCGGAAGCTACTAACCTGGACGCCATCGCTAAAAGCTTGGATCTTGCCAGTGCCTCTGCTCCACCAGGGCTGACCTCCAAACGACGAACACCGAAAAGGGCCGCACCAAACGAAGGACTCTACCTACGAGAGATAGAGCCACATGTCCACAACTGATGCGCGGAAGAGGACTCAAGAGAGAAAGAAAAATACTATACTAAGTGGGGTTTCCCAAACGGGACCCCCCTTTCTAACACATGGAATGAGCAACTAGAAAGGTGTGGAGTCACTCCTATTTATAGGAGGATGAGAGAGCTCCCATCATTGACGCAAGCAATGTGGGACTTGGAATATGAACAAAATATCATGCTTCCATCATAATCATCTAGCCCACTTTGGGCCACGAGTACGGGCTCGTGTGACCTCCGATGAGAGTCATTTTCGTTTCGTTTTCTTCGTCTCTCTGCAAGCTTTCCAACGGATCCTCACTTGACCCGATCGGACTCCATCATGGGCGGATATTTAGTCCCGAAGACCCCAATGTATCCAACACACAAGACATATGTCATCCTTCATAACATTATATGTAATTCTTTATCTCAAAGCAAAATTAAAATAATTTTAGTACACTATGGGAGCAAGTTATACTTAAAATTCAAATGAGACATAAACTAAAAATATTTTTAAAGTGTAGTCATTTTTTGTCACTAATTAAATGACAAAAGTTTTGCTTTTATTTCAATTTCCTTTATGTTTAGTGAAACATAACAAAGTATAACAAGATATAAGACCAATAACATATGCCACATTTTTTGTCATCCTCATTGAAGTATAACAAAATGTAAGGCCAATATAATCATTTCTTTGAGGTTTTTTTTCTTCAAAATAGTTCATCCTCATTTTTGGTCTCGCTTTGCACTACGACGTCATTCATGACTACGAGGAAAAGCCACATTCACTTCGGGGAATGAAATCGATCCGAATGGACAAGGTTTTTAATTATTCTTTATCAAAAACTCAAATCTCATTATTGTGCTCTTCCACAAGCAAACAAGAAACTAGCCCATAATATTTGATAATTTAATGTACGCTCTCGATATTGCTACTGCAGGAGCACACTCGAAGCATGGAAAGTATAATATGTTTTTCTAAACATATCTTCATTAGTAATTTCCTTTCCTCATAACTTAATTATAGAGCTAATTTTAATCAAAGATGACATATATTTACTTACAAAATATACTGCAGACATAAGTGCATCCAATTAAAAAGAGCTTTCAGATAAATCATTGATCATTTTGGAACTCATATTTTTCCTTCAAATTGTTTCAAAGAACTATTGGTTCTTATTTTCATATCTAGTTCTTCATGTAAATGATAACGAATAAAAATCATTGCTTTTTGCGCATCCTTCAGGGATGCAAGAATCCTTCATGGATGCATGATTTCGTTCTTCTATAGTATCTCAAAAATTCAATATTGCACTCAAATAAATAATGAAACAAAAAAAATCTCATGATAGATAATTTTTCTTGACATATCAAGTGCAACAAATATAAATATCCTGAGATTTGATAAAACTCACATTATGAGAAGAAGAAATATATTCTTGCTTACCATGATATTGTGAAAACAAGTTTGAGCTTCTTTCGACATAAAATTTTAGAGCTTCGTGCTAATAACGTGTTGTAAAACAAAGAATTTAGGAGCAACAAGAACATAAGGCAAAGAGTTTAGAGAAATAATAAGAACATAAGAGAGAGATGCACCAAATTCATTAATCTATTCACTTGTTTACAATAGTCTCTATTTATAGGACTCTAGCCATAAGGTAACATTAAGAACACAATAATGTACCTTTAAGCACACTAATTGGAAGGTTACACAATTGTCTTAAAGGGGCTTTCATGGAGAGGTTACTAAGGATACAAAGAGACAAGTGATCATGTGGAGGGTTTAGGAAGAATCTAATGTTGAAATGTGATCATTTACACACACACATATATATATATATATATTTACAATAAAAATATCATTTTCTCGTAACAATTATTAAAGTAGTTTAGAGATCTCAATTATTGTCACTACAACAAAACACAGATTTACCCACAAACAAATTCCGTGGGTAAAAAATTACCCACATAATTTTGAGCCCGTGGGAAAATAGCCACGGAATTTTAATTTTACCCACAGATTATTCCGTGGGTAATTACCCATGGATTGGATCCGTGGGGAATTTCATAGATTAGATAGGCCGCCAGCGAGCTTCGGTCGCCGTCGGCCACCTCCAACAACCCCTCCGATCACCGTCCGGTCACCGCCGCTCGCCCGCCCGCCGCCGGCAACTCCTCCGGTGACCACATTATTTTAGAAAAAAATGATCCTTTGAGGATTCGAAGGGAGGACATCTTGCATGGTAATATTTAGAATTACCACTAGGCCATTTGTCACATGTTATTTATTTAATATAAAATATTTTATATATATATACATCTAAAATTTAAATAATAAACATTTACCCACGGATTGTAAATCCGTGGCTAATTCCAAAAAATTGCCCACGGAAATTAATCCGTGGCTAATTTCAAGAAATTGCCCAGGGAAATTAATCAGTGGCTAATTAACAAATTACCCACGGATTTACAATCCGAGGCTAATTTTATGAAATTACACACGGAATCCAATCTGTGGGTAAATCCGTGGGTAATTTTGAACCAAAATTTTTTTTCCTCCATTTGCCCACGGATTACCCACGGAATATATTCCGTTGGTAAATTCATGTTTTGTTGTAGTTGGGGGAAGGAGATACAGGGGCAGGAGGTGGAGGAGGTTCGTGGGGAGGAGCTGGTCAAGATGATGTCCTGGCTCTGAGATGGAACGTGGGTGAGGCTAAAGGGATTGATGGAAAATCTCTGGTAGGAAGGCTGGTCACAGATAGAACCATTAACAAAAATACTGCCATGTCGATGATAAAAAAGGGGTGGAACGTGAAGGACGATGTCTCAATTATTGAGGTGAGTGAGAATACTTTCACCTTCTCTTTCTCTTGCTTTGATGATTATAAGAGGATTCTGAAAGGAAAGCCATGAACTATTCTTGGGTGTATTCTAAATATTCAGAAATAGGTTCCCATGGGTGTTCTGCGAGACTTGGATTTTTTTTCTTTTCCCCTTTCTGGTACAATTTCATGATCTCCCTCTAGAAGGAATGTGCAGAGAGAATGTAGAGAGGATGGGGGCAAAAGTGGGGGAGGTTCTGATTCAGGAGAATCCGATCATAAATGGTAGGTTAATAAGATGCTTTGATAGGGCCAGAGTGTTAGTGGATTTGAGGAAGCCTCTGGTGGCAGGATTCTGGGTGCCGAGGCCTAGCCTTCCGAGCATTTGGGTGGTGGTGAAATACGAAAAGCTCAACCAGTTTTGCTATAAATCTGGTATCATTGGGCATGACTCGAAATCTTGCAAGTCATCTTCAGGGGTATGTTCTAAGGACGTCAAGCCGTTGTATGGAGCTTGGCTGGGTGCTACTCCGGTAAGAGTTTGGGAAGAGGCGGTAGTGGTTTGCAAGGAGGGTTGGGAGCTCGTAGAGGATTGGCAGAGTGTGGTGGAGTGTGTTTCTAGCAGTGAGAGTGTGGCGCGTGACGTTGAGACTCATACTACCAATGATTGGGTGAGCAACCGTGACCAGAAGATTCTCCCTAACAGTTTTGCTGGTGTAAAAAGTATGGATTGGGTGGGGATCACTCCTAAAGTGGCCATGAGTCCGAATGCGGAGGATAGTAAGAGGAAGGTGGAAGCCAAGGATGAGGTGGCAATGGATATCGTTGAGTCATGCACCACGAGGAAGGATATTTCTATTTCTAGCAGGAAAGTTTGACTGATCCGGAAGGCCCAAAAAGGAGGAAGTAAGCAAGGTGTTGGGCTAGGCATTGGGGCTAAAAGTTCACCCTTTGGTTATATTGTTGAACTGCCATCTGACGAAGAGGATGGTGGGCCTTGTGCTCTTGTCCTGTTTTCGAAATCTAATCCTGTCTCTGATATGGTATTGGGCCTCAACAAGGTGTCTCTGAAGAGAAAGGGTGAAGAAGTCACGAGCCTAGTCAAGCTTAAGAAAAGATGGGTGGTTGAGAAAAAGATCAGTGAGAAAGCTACTATCTCCTTTTATCTGGACGATGACATTGATATGTCCCCTAAAACCTTTTCTCCAGGTAAAAGCCCGCCAAAGAGAGAAAAAAAGGAGGGGGAAGCAAGTTTGCCTAAACCTGGATGATGAAGCTTTGGTGGAGGTGCCGGTTGAATTTGAATCCCTCTTCCCTGAGGAGTGGTTCCAATTTGGTGCAAAGAATAATTCTGTGGATGATGGTTTTAATAAAAGTAAAGGCTCTGGTGGCTAGCCGGCTGGAGCCACCTAAGGGCAGTGATCGTATTATCGTGGAACTGCCAGGTAGCCGGGGTGGCCTTGACAGTTAAAGCTCTCAGGGAGCTGTGTAGGAAATTTCAACCCCAGGTGGTCTTTCTGATGGAAACAAAGAGATCTGGTCAAAAGATGGAGGTTTTGAGGAGGAGAAATAGATTTCGTTTTGATAAGACGTTTTATGTAGATTTTGATGGCAAATCGGGGGGATTGTCTCTTTGTTGGAAGGATAACATCGATATTGGTTTTCTCCTTGCTTCGAAGAACTTTATTCATATAAGTGTTTCCTCGTCGTCGCTTAAGACTCCTTCCTTATTGTCTTGTGTTTATGGCCCACTGAAGGAAAAGGAGAGGAGAATCGTGTGGGACAAGATTCGCTCTGTTGGCAGTAATCTTCATGGGTCTTGGTTGTGTGTTGGGGATTTCAACGATGTTTTGTATCATTCTGAGAAATACGGTGGCAAACCAAAGTCGACTAGGAAGGTGCTGAACGTCCAGAATTTCCTAATTGATTGTGGTTTGTATGATTTGGAGTGTAAAGGAGCGGCTTTTTCCTGGTTCAATAAGAGGCCTGGTTTGAACTTTATTAAGGAGAAACTTGACCATGCCCAGGGTAATGTTCAATTGATGTGTGTCTCTTCCCTCGAGGTTACAAGGTTTGACCAATGGGCCTTCTCCTTCTTAGTTTCAAATGCGGAGATTGAGGTGGAGGGAAAGGTTATCTTTGCTTACACTTGTTGGGAAATTTGGAAAAGGAGGTGTGATGCTATCTTCAAATGTGTTTCTCCTTATCCTATTTCGTGTGCAGTCATGGTTGGATCTGCTGCTAGTGAGGTTATTTTGGTTCGGCGTAAGGAAGAGGTTGAGGTGTCTCCCCCTTCCCAAGTCATTGTTTGGCAGCAATAGAGCCCCCCTCCTGAGAAAGTCTTTAAAATCAACGTGGATGGAGCTTTTCACAGCACCTTTCTGAAGGCAGGGACAGGTTATGTAGTCAGAAATAGTCTTGGAGAGCTATGGAGCTTTGGCTCCGCAAGAGTTTTTGCCTCCAATAGCCTTATGTGTGAAGCTCTTACACTTAAACATGCAATCCTACTGGCTTTGGATTCTCCCATGGAAGCTTTTATCCTCGGAACAGACTGTGAAGAGCTTTTTAAGCTCATTTCTTCTTCAAATACGTTTGATGGTGATTGGCAATGTGAGGCGCTCATTAAGGAGATTCAAAGTCTTGTTGCTTCTTGTCAATGCATCTCTTTCTCGCTGGTGCGTCGCCAAGGGAATCAAGCGGCCGATTGGCTTGCGAAGGGTGCCATTAAGGGGTTAGGTTGCTGCTCTAGGGTGTCTGACCCCCCACCCCCTCTAGCTTCTATCCTCTCCTTGGATCGCGAATTTGGTGTGCTGATGGGGGTCCCTAGAGAGGGAGTTGGCTGATTCTCTGTTTTTTTTTTTTTTGCGCTTTGTTTCCCTTGCTTTCTGTCTTTCTTTGCTGTGTTTCGTTGGACTGGTGTTTTGTGTTTTCTTGTTTATGAATGGAATTTCAGGCAAAAAAAAAAAGTATAAACGGTCAACATGCTGATTTCTCTGGTCTAATCGAGAAGATTAAAAGCAGACTTAACAGCTAAAATAATAAATCTCTCTTAAAAGCCGGTAAAGCTACCCTTCTTAGTTCTGTCATATCCCCCTTGGTTCAAAATTTTTATGGAATTGGAATTGGAATTGGATTATAATTGGAATTGAATTATTTGAATTGAAAAAGTATGTTTGGTATGAACAGATGGAATTGGAATTGAATTATTTGAATTGAAAAAGTGTGTTTGGTATGAAAAAGATGGAATTGAAAGTTTATAAAAGAAGGTGAGGTAAAAAGACTAATTTGCTCCTTAATAAATATTAAATAATTTTTTTTAATTTTGTTTTTTAATATTCATTATAAAAAATAAAAAACAGTAAAGAGAGAGAGAAAGAAAGTAGGGACAAAAATGTCTTTTAAACCCAATTCCACAAAATTTATCTCAATTCCTAAAAAATATCCAACAATCCAATTCCACAAAATTTACACACCCATTTCTAAAAAACCAATTCCACGTAATTCAATTCCAATTCCACATAACTCAACAAAACTAAATAATTCCTAGAATATTGTGCAATTCCATGTGGAATCCAATTCCACGTCTAACCAAACAAAACCCACTTTATGGAATTGAGAATTGGATTCCATGGAATTGAGTCAATTCCTTGGATTCTAATTCCAACTCCACATGGACGAACCAAACTGAAGAATTCTTCATATTCCGTGCAATTCCACTTTGGATTCCAATTCTACGTCAAACCAAACGCAGCTGTAATCTTATTGACAAATTCCAAAAGGGACTTTTTTTGGTGTTCCAATGATAATAGGGAAAAAGTTCAAACAATTAGTTAGGAAAAAATCTGTCTCCCTAAAGACATTGGAGGACTCAACATTTACAAAACCAAGGAAAGAAATCTTGCAATTCTGGCTAAATTTGCTTGGCAAAACCATTCACCACTATTTAATCCTTCTTGCAAGCAAAAGTCTCTTGTAGGAAACGGCCTGTCTAAAGGTATGTGCATTATCATAGAAGATTAATTCTCAATAAATTTAGTCCTTTAATTAATATGATAAATAGAAAGTTAAATAATAATATTATTGAAATATAGTTTTAAAATTTAAATATACCATAACTTTGCTTATTTGTTTTAAAATTTTATTCTAAAGGTTATTTACAATTACGAAATTTTTACTTATTAAAATTTAAGCTTTTATTGAAAACTACATAATTAAAATTAAAATTTTAATGATTTTAGATATTTAGATTTTATTGTCGTTGTTAAGTTATATTGTTTTTTAAATTAATCTTATGAAGATATCCAATTTTATATATAACATGTATAAAATTGAATTGGTAAATTAATAGGCTTCCTTAAATGGGTATATTATTTTTCAAATAGATGATTTATTAAACAATTTATATTTTTTAAAATTAGATATTTTAGTTTATATATGTTTAACTTTTCCTAAAGCCTCACATAATAAAAAAATATGAAAAAAATGCAGTCTTTATATTTTCAACAATAGACGAAAACACCTATGATTTGCTATACATATTTAAAAAAATTTACATACGAAAGGGGTAATATTAAAAAATGTTAAACTAATAAACTTTGTTCATATGAAAATTTTAGTTATATTAATCATATAATCTTTAAAATATTCATTCCTTTTATTGCCAATTTTTAATTAAAATACTTCATAATTTGAGTTTTAAATATTTTTATCTAAACAATTACATAATTTATTGTAATAAATTAAATTATAATTAATTTATAAATTTTAGTTTTAATAAATTATTCAAAATATTTATTTTACAGAAAAAATAGAAGTTAATAGATTTTTAATTGGGTTTAGATAAAATTTTGATATTAAATTGAATTGAATTTTTTATAATTTAATATTCATAGTTCATATTTTTTATTTACAAATCGAAAATGAAATTAGATTATGTTATATTAGATTAAATTATATTTTTCATAATTTTCAATTTTTAAATTAAAATAAATACAAATTAAGCTGCCACTTATTGTATAGATATAATTTATTATTTTTAAATTTGTAGTTATTAATAAGAAAATAGATACCAGAAAATAAAAATTTAAAATTATGCCAAACATAAAATATTATGATTCCATATTTTAAAAAAAAAATTTAATATACTAAGATTTTATATATATAGGTTATAAAAAAAAAGATTCTATATATATAATAATTAATAATATAGTTTTTAAAATATGCATCCCTCTTCAATTTAAAATTTTTTTAATGCTATATAATTTGGTTTTAGAATACTTTTATCTAAAATAATACTAAACATTTTTTTTTTGTTCGTGAAAATTTTTTTTATTATTAATTGAATTATATTTAATTATTTAATTTAATTTAATTTAAAAACCATAATTTTAATAAATTTTTAAGAATAGTTTATTGAAATTGATATTTTAAATATTTAAAATTATATCTTAAAAGCTTTTTTAATAAGAGATTATATAGTCACAATAATTTATTAAATTTTTCAAAATTAAAATTTTATATTTTTCATTCATTCTATAAGCAAATATAATATGTAATTTTTTGGAAATTAATAATAAAAAAATGAAAGTAATTTAAAGATCTCGTTAAAAAAAAAAGTATAGTTTACTCACTATTTGAAATTTCAAAAAAAATACTATTTTTCCCATAAAAAAATACTATTATTAATTTAAACAATTAATTAATGCATGTTTGTATATTTTAGTTTGTTTTTAACGGACACAATAAAATAAATCTCAATTGTAATATAAAAAATCAAATATATCATTAAAAAAATTTATGCATAATTTTACAATCTCAAAAATAAATATTTGAAAAAGAATCTATATAAAATATTTTGGTATATTATAATTTGAATTATTTAAATATCAAAATATAATTGATGTAATTTATATTCATAATCATTATATTATTAAGTAAAATATATATTAAGCGAAACTAATATCTATGCATTGTGTTTTTTCTAAGCAAAAATATACTATAATTTTTTGACAAAAAAACTATAATTTGAATTATTTAATTTTTATCTTATAAATGTCAATTAAAATATATTAAGGATGCAACGTTTAATCAATTTGGATTTTCAAAATTCATTTTTAGCAATTTTATATTATAAAAAATGTTTTTTATTAAGTATATTATATATATAGATGGAATATGTTTGTTATTGTTTAAATTCTATTAATTTAATTTAGATTTGGTTAGTTGATGTATATCTTTATTTTCATTTTAATTTTGTTTTATTAAAGAACAACTTAAATAATCTAGGATGGCATGTTTCATAGTTTTAAGTTGGTGGAAGCCCTTTTATATATATAACTAGGGTTTGGCTCGTGCGATGCCACGTAATTCGTCATGGTGACGTCTATCGAAGACGTTAGGCAATGTTGTTACCTGTATTGAGCCGTGTGAGGCTAAGACGTGCGTAAGGTACTCCGGGCGGGCGATTCGCTCTTAGGAGGCTGCCTTAGTGGGAGAGAGCTATGGTCTCTAAGGGCTGCTGGAAGCCTTGTGAATGGTGTGCTCCGAGGAGGAGATGAGCTGGTCGGAGGTTGGCCGGAATGGGAGCCGGCGACGGAGCTCGAGGTGCGGAAAAGACCTGTGTGGGGTATCTGAGGATGCTCAAATACCGAGAGAGTATGGAATATCAGAGATGATGTACGATAATCCTTCAGGTTGTGTATAGTTCCGTAAGGATGGATATCTTTTCTTAGTCCCCCGAGTGGGGGTATATTTATACTTGAGTGTGGAGAGCTCGTGCTCGACTCACGATCTCGTGGGACGTGGGTCGTCCCACGGGGCTTGTGGAGATCCCACGTCTGGTTGAGGGGAAGCTCCGTGTAGTGACGTGGACGAGGGCCACGTAACAGATAGATGAGTGGTGCCACGTGTCTTCAACGGGTGCTAGGACCGTGCTTCTAGAAGGCTCCGTGCCACGTGTCCCAAGGTGGAATATTATGTAGTTACATAAGTCCCCCAAGTCTACGGGTGCTGGGCGCCCGTGGACTTAAGTTCCTTTGCTTGTAAGACACTTTTAGGAAATTTCGCTGCCTTTACTCGCGGGATAGCTCGTCTGCTTAGAGTCGCGATTATGGGAGCTGGTCGTCCAACTCACGAGGTTGGCTCTTTCACATCGCTCCGTAAAAAAGGAGATGTCTTGGAGAGGACACGTGTCTCGTACTGGATGGTTGGACGCTTGGCTTCCTCAGCAAGTTTTTAAGCCGTTTCTGCAGGAAGTACACGACTTACCGAGGCGGAGTCATCATTGCTCAGAGGGGCTTTTCTCGAAATACCCTTCGAGGGCTTAGTGGGGGAAATCCAAAGGTCAGGGGCTCCTTTGGTCATTTTTGAGAAGCTCTCCTCTGGCTATGCTCGTCCGTGGTCAGTGGTTGACGGTGGTTTTCTTGCTGAGGGTTATTTGTTGAAGGACCGGGCTTTGTTGCAGGTGCCACGCATTAGAGCTTGAACGGGTGCCCCTATCATTTAAGTATTTTGCCGCCGTTTCTCCCTCATTAAATGCGGGTTCGTTTCCGAGGGTAGCCATCATTAGCCTGGGTGGAGAGTTTCGTGAAAAGGCCCTCAAGTGTCTTGAAGCGACTCTTGGGTTCTCGGGGGCTTTTCGGTCCTTGCTTCTCCTTTTCCCTGGTTGCGCATCCCGTCTGTTGCTTCTTTCCACGTGTGCGGTTGCAGCTGGGCTTGATTGTAGAGGATAGGGGGTTTTATCCGTTGCGGGATACGAGGGGTCGAAGTTTTTGAATCGTCACGCCTCTGGGTGCCCTATAAATGTCCAACGTTTGAAAGTTTGTGACTTTACATTTGCATTCACCTTTCTCCATTGCCTCTGTTTCACCTGTTCTTGCTTTTTCTGATTCTTGCTTCTGTCGAATCGAATCCTCGCAATGTTTGGTGGAAGTGATGACTATAGCTATTACCCCTTTGACTTCTTCGATTTGGAGGATCTTCCCTCATCTTCCCCTCCTCCTCTAGTCCGGACTCGCGATACTGGCCGGAGCAGGGGAGGAAGAATGGTCAACAGGGCCCGTCTCCGAGGGGAGCCGCCGATGTTCCTGCTGTGGTACCTGCTACGGTGCCTGCTGGTGGGGAGAGGGAAGGGCGGCTTCCCGTGCCTCCGTCTTCTGAGAGGGAGCATTGTCAAGAGCTTTTTCCGAGGGAGAAGAGGAAGAAAGATGGGAGAGCCAGCGTGAGCGGACCTTGGGAGGGGGAAAGGAGAGGAACCCCTGCGGCAGAGTTGCCCAAGGGCAGAGAAGGAGGGCTTAAGAAGCGGCCTGTCGGTGTGGAGTTGCGGTTGTCTCCGCAAGTTGCACGGCGAAGTACTGACCGGGGGGATGTACAAGTGGAGGCTCCAGCGGGAGATGCTGTTCCTATTTCTGCCTCTGTTACCACTTCTGCTCCCGTCCGTCAGTCACCCATGAGGGTGATACTCTCTACTCATGCTCCCGTCCTCGGCCTTGTTGAAGGGGTTAATCAGCCTCCTGCTAAAAGGGCCAGCGTGGTATTTAAGGAGTCTGTTGGAGACTATCCTGTGCCTCAGGCCGCGGTGGGCGAACCTGCTGGCTGAGGAGGTCACAGAGTCTGGTGATGCGGCCGTGGAGGCCAAAGCCCCCTCAGATAGAGAGAATGTAGTGGCGAGTCAAGCAGCTGCCATGAAAGATCTTGTTCCTGGGTCGAGCGTCGGCCCTTCTGAACCCCTTGGGCCACCGGAAGGGGGATTGTCTTTTGAACTGGTGGAACTGGGCAGGCGCTTCCCCGTGGAGATACAAGAGAGGGAAGTTAGGGGTTGGACACTTCGCCCCTGAATCTCGCTGTCCGAGGCTTTGGTTGGGCGGCTGAAGCGTTGGCTGACTTCCACCAAGCTGGTTTTGAGTGGGAGAAACGTGTGGTAAGCTCCCTTGTCTTGATGTTTTCCACATTTTGCTTTGGCTTGTGTTCCTGACTTCGCTGTATATATGCGTACTTCTTGCAGGAGGAGATTCCTCGCGACCAGGATCAGTTTTCCGATGTCGCGATCTCTAAGAGCCAGGCTCTAGAGGTCTCCCAGAAGAGGTTGGCGGACGTGCGGGAGCACCTGTCTGCCAATAAGTTGGAGTGTGAGGATCAAGGACACGAGGTTAAGTCTTTGACTAAAGAGGTCGCCCGTCTTAGGACCGAAGATGGTCACCCTACCGAGGTTGCGTTCCTTCACTCGGAGTTTGAGAGGACTCATAAGGAGCTGGTCGTCCGTCGGGATGATGCTGAGAGGCGTCAGCAAGAGCTGTATTAACTCCGTGAAGCCTTGCGGGATGCGGAGGTTTGTGCTGCTGAGAACCTTTCTGGTCGGCTAGCGACGGAGGGCAAAGTTGCCGACGTTGCCGATCGCCAAGAGGAGCTATCTGGGCAGAGGATGTACGGCATGCTCCTAGCGGTCGAGCAGCATGAGCGCCTCTGTGGGGAGAGATTCCCAGCAGAGTGTGTGGCTTCCTTGCACCCTTCCTTGGAGTTTTTTTAGGGTGAGCTTCGTGGTCGGACAAAAACGGACCTTCCATTGAATCTCGCTTATCTTCGTCAACTGACGGATCGCTTGGTGGATCACCAAGTGTTGTCCCGAATTGGCGGACCAGCTCCAGGGATTGGACATACTTCTCAACAGCTGGTTGAGGCGACCAGGCGGAGGTCGTCGGAAGGTGTTGGCCATACGGGGCCTGCGGGGGCCAAGGCCTTTTTAGATCTTGGGGATGCCCAAGATTAGGTTTCTGTAATTTTTTCTCCTGCTTTCCTTTTTATTTCTGGGCAAAAAGTCGTGTACGCAGTTTCTCTTTTCGTAGTTATCTCTTTACGTCTGGGTGAAAAGATTTTTTGCATGAGCACTGTGTGATCAGGATGGTTTGTATGAGTGTTGCTAGCATGGTTGGTCGAACGTTCGTTTTGTTGTTTTTGCACCCAATGGGTTTTTACCGCGCTATTGGGAGAAACTTTAGCTTGGCCCTGGGGGCGCTTAGCATTTCTTGGGGCGGTCGAGCCCATTGTCCTGTGATAGGACTTACGCGAGTACTTTGCAGAGTTGAAGTCTTGTCTCTAGCTGAAAAGAAGTACTTTTAATAATAAACAAAATGAATACATTCGTGCAGCCTCAGTTAGGCTAGCCTTAGTTAAGCTAAAGGTAAGCAAAATGTTTACATTCGGATTGCCTAAATCAGGTGAGCCTTGGCCAGGCTGAAAATCCTAAATTCAAATTAGAGACATATGCGACTTAACTTAAAGGTAATGTGATAGTGCAAAGTGCGTTCATAGTCTTAAGAGGAGGTTAGGTCCGGGCGGCCGGACTCTGGCCTCTTTTCTCCTAACTCTTTAGCCTCGGGGGGTTCCTCGCGTGTTTCTTTGCGAACAAGGCGGGCAACCTTGACGGTCTTGGTTAAGCTCGCTGCGTAGCATGCTTGCGCCAGTTTTTGGTCCGCCATGATTTCTCCAACCCCGTGGGGTGATGGGAACTTCATTGTGAGCTGTGCGATGGACACTACAGCTCTGAGTTTATTTAGGGACGGTCGCCCTAGGATAGCATTGTATGCTGATGGTGCTGAGACGATGATGAAGTCTACATCAAGGCTCGCGTCCTTTGGCAAAGTGCCCATTGTTGTTCGGGCGGTGATGATTCCTTCTGCTGGAACCTGGGTTCCTGAGAACCCTATGAGCGTGCCGGGGAATGGTCTTAGGCTGGCTTCATTTAACCCGAGCTTTCTGAAGTTGTCGAAGTAGAGAACGTCTGCTGAGGATCCTTGATCGATCAACACTCTCTTAATTTCGTAGTTGGCGATTATAGCGGTCACTACCATGGGGTCGTCGTGGACTGGTCCCTCTAGGTTAGTGAGGTCGAAGGTGATGGGATCTCCCTTGGTTTCGCTCCTCTTCTTATACTTCGGAGCGTAATCGAGGGCGAGTATGGAGCGTTCCATCCTCTTCTTGTTTTGCGGTAGGAAGGAGGTGCCTCACTGTGCGTAGTCCGCCTGCTATGTCGTTGATGACCCCGCGGGTAGGCGCTTGGTCGTCGGCTTCTCGGGGGTGTTCGGCATTAGCCCTGCTTCCTTCCTTTATGAATTTGCCGAGTTGTCCCTTTCGGATTAGGTCCTCGATCTGAACCCTCAGGTGGATGCAGTCGTTGGTTTCGTGCCCGTAATCCTTGTGGAGTTGACAATACTTGTACTTATCCACCACGCTTCCTGTTTTACGTCGTTTGACCTGCGGGGGGAAGCTGAGCATGTCCGAGTGATAAATCTCTTCCAATAACCCAACATGAGACTTGTTGAGGGGTGTATAACTCGTGAATCGTCCCCTGGGAGGTGTTCGCAGTCGAGGTGGTGACCTCTTCCTATTCTTCTCCATGGGGGCTTGGTTCTCGGTTCCCGTCTTCTCCTTCTTCTTCTCTGCTCGCTCCATGTCGGCCCGGCTTATTAGGAATTTTCGCATCTTGTCCTTGGCGATCTGAGCATTTTTCTCTTGAATGAACCACTCCGCATGGTCCATAAGCTCCTGTAAGGTGGAGACGGGGCATCTGTTGAGTTCCCCGTAGAATTGTGAACATCGAAGACCTTGCTTTATGACAAAGATGGCAACGACGTCTTGGAGGCCTCAGACTTGGAGTGAGAGCTTGGTGAAGCGAGCCAGGAAGGTTTGCAGGGTTTCCCCTTCCTCCTGGTGGAAACCGATGAAGGAGTCTTCATTTTTCTAGTAATCTTTGCTGTTGGCGAACTGTGTGAGGAAGTTCTGCGCCAACTGTTCGAAGATGTGGATCGAATTGGTGGGCAACAAGGAGAACCATCTCAAGGCGGCCTCTTTCAGGGTCGATGAGAATACTCGACATTGTTGGCTGTCCGTCATAGCCAGTATCGACATGGCCGAGTTGAAGGCGTTCAGGTGATCCTGTGGATCGGTTTCTCCACCATAAGGTTCTATGTGGAAGGGCATTTTGAAACCCATGGGCACGTGCTCATTCATGAACTGTTAGGGACTGGTGGTTGCGGATAGGTCATGACGGGCCGTGCAGCTTGTCCGGCGACCATGGTTGGTCCAGGTGGGATCACCGTTGGGGGTGGTGCCGCTGTCAGTGACAATCGTGCGAACTCCATTGGTAAGGCCCCAAATTGAATTGCAGGCAGGCCGGCAGGGTCGCTGGAGGTCCCTGCCGTCGCACCGTGCGACACTAAAGGTAACTGAGCGCTCACATTTTTTGGGGCGAGGTTCCTGTCCTCTTCCCATCGTTGCTGGCATAGAGCCGCTACTTCTGCTTCGAGGCGGGTGATCTCAGCGTCCCGCGGGTTCCTTGCTGGCTCTGTTATCTCTTGGCCACTGGTTGTGGGGCAGGAGAAGTGCGACATGCCATACGGGTGTTGAGGGCAAGTTTCCTCTCTGGTTGCCGGGTTCTGGATCACAGTCTCCGTGACGGCTACCTGTGTTATTGAGGAGCTTTGAGGCTGGGTTGCGCTTGATCCGCCTGCCTCAGTTGTGACTGGTTCGGCCGTTCCCTGTCGATTCCTCATGCTGCGTCTCAAGGCGCTAGCGTCGGTCGTGGTTGTGGGGACGTTCGAGTCGGTCATGATGTATTATATCTTGTATCTGTATTGAAGATCAAAACAAAAACAAGTACGGGTTTCTGAGCGTTAGGTGTATACTCCTACTCCCTAAAAAGAAATGTCGTTTAGCGGCAGAGTGCGCAAGGCATTGTGGTCTGAATAAGACCGCGGTGGGTGCCACTGTAAATGTTGTTTTTGCTCAGACAATTGTAATTTGAAATTAGGACCACAAGGGGTCTTAACCTTGGGGGACTTGTCCTTAGGTGATGCATCTAGGTGCCTACGTACCCTTCGGGAGGGATCAAAGTCCACGTAGTTCTTCATGGTGACGTCTATCGGAGCCGTTAGGCAAGGTTCTTACCTGTATTGGGTTGTGTGCGGCTAAGACGTGCCTAAGGTACTCCGGGCGGGCGAGTCGCTCTTAGGAGGCTGCCTTAGTGGGAGAGAGCTATGGTCTCTGAGGGCTGCTGGAAGCCCTGTGAATAGTGTGCTCCGAGGAGGAGATGAGCTGGTCAGCAGTTGGCCGAAATGGGGCCCGGCGACGGAGCTCGAGGTGCGAAAAGGACCTGCGTGGGGTATCTGAGGATGCTCAGATACCGAGAGAGTATGGAATATCAGAGATGATGTACGATAATCCTTCAGGTTGTGTATAGTTCCGTAGAGGCTGTATCTCTTTTCTTATTCCCCCAAGTGGGGGTATATTTATACTTGGGTGTGGGGAGATCGTGCTCGACCCACGATCTCGTGGGATGTGGGTCGTCCCATGGGGCTTGTGGAGATCCCACGTCTGGTTGAGGGGAAGCTCCGTGTGGTGATGTGGGCGAGGACCACGTAACAGATAGATGAGTGGTACCATGTGTCTCCAGCGGATGCTGGGACCGTGCTTCTAGAAGGCTCTGTGCCACGTGTCCCAATGTGAAATATTCCGTTGTTACAGTTATAGTTATAGAATATATTAATTGACCAATTTAATTTTATATTGATTGCCGAAATAAAAAATAAATAATAGATTTTTTTTATAAAATAAATAATAGTTTGATTGTTACACATTTTAAGAATAATGGAGATTGAATTCTGAATTTGAAATCAGATTATGAAATTATATGAAATAATCAAAATTTTCCTTTATAAAATTACCATTAATTTAGTTGAAAAAAATCACACAAAAAAGGAATTAATTTTTAGGAAATCAGATTTTGAATTTTAAAATTTGTAGATGATATAGGTGCATTTAACATGAATTAAGGAATTTAAAATTAATAGAATGTTTTATATATATATATATATATATATATATATATATATATATATAATAATTCATGATTTAAAATTAAAAAAATGTTGATTTGGATGCGATTTGCCACATTGCTATCTAGTTGGCTGCCATTGGGATACACATGTTGAGATTGCAAATGATAAAAAAAGCTTATGTGGCATAATGAGGCTTTACACCTCTTCTTTTATATATTTATTATACAGATACAGATGATAATGATAATGATAATGATTACGCATAGAAAGATAAATATTTTTTAATAATTTAAAAAAAATGTAAAAAAAAAAGTGTAATATTAATTTAATACAAGAGTAAATATAATTGAATTTATACTAATTTTTAGTGTCAAATCCTTAATTTCATAGACAGTTAAAAGATTTTATTAATATAATTGTACATAAAAGTAAAAGAAAATTTATTTTCAGTAATTTTGTTTTTGGGATAAAAAGAACTTCAAAAATGCAAAGTTCTTTTCAATCAAATTCATAATTTTTCTAATCACATGTTACATTTTAATTAGAGAACCTGATAATAAAAATGTAAGAAATTTCATATAATTAGTTTAATAATAAATGAAACTTCTATTTGGTAGGATGAGCAAAAATATTTCAATAATTAGAATTTTTATTTTGTAATTAAGAGGAGTAAAAGTGATATTTATTCTCCTAAGAGCTTGAATTTATTGTCACAGACTCACAGTGATGTTTGCATTAAAATTAAAAATTATTGACTTCAACTAACAAAATACTCACTTAATGCACACTAATTATGAATTATAATCTTTTTAAATAATATTAATAATTTTTTAATATTTATAAATAATACATATTAATTATAAAAACATCGGTGCAATGCAGGACATACAAGCTAGTTATGATATAATGGGTGAGTCTATATGATACAACTTATTGCATCATGCAATGGGTTATATGGCACAATTGTAGCCATTGATAAAATTCAACTGTATTCCATGATGCAACAAAATAACAAGTGTCACAATTCTATTAGTTGAAATTGCATTGCATGAAGCAACAAATTTCATATAATATATAAGAATACCGTTTCATGGTTGAGTCAAAAGCATCTGCTTCAAAGTTGATTTCCTTTCATATAATTTTCTTGATTTTTTCGCTCTAATTTCTTTGGAATTTCCAATTTTTGAGTTGTTAGTGATCTCTTTTGTCTGCTAGCATTCATGCATATTAATCTATGTGCAATTAGATTGTTCTTAATTACTATATTCATTTAAAAAGAATGATTAATAAAACAATGTTTCTATATAAACGTGAATTGATTATAATTTTTTTTATAAAAAGCATTAAACTTTTATTATATTGTAGAAAAAGCTAAATTGCATTTACGATAATTTAAAAAACTCTAATATAATAATATTGAAGAATAAACCCTAACAATTATTGAACTAAGTAAACAAAGTGTAAGTTCAGTTGATCCTATTTCTTCAGGATGAAAAATCTCACCGTCCTTGGTGTTGTCAACAAAGTTGTTACTCTTATTTCTACTACATATTAGATCTGAAGTAATCTTCAAAGTTGAAATTGTCATAAGCTCTTCTAACAACATGATGAACGAGTAAAGATTTTTTAATATAGATGATTCGTAGGTTTTAGATATGATTATAATAAACCTTGAATCCAGAATCACTTGATTGTCAAAACAATTCACAAAAAAAAAGCTCCACTTACTAGATCTGAATCGATCTAACAATGGGAGACTACACCCTCACAAAAGAGAATTAAAAAACTCATAAGTATATTGGAAGAAAATCACCACAAAAATTGGGGGACTGAATATCTACTTTATTTATGAAACGTAACGACTATAAAAAAAAAAAGAAAAATAAGGAAGAATTGTCAAATTTTTGACAACCCCTTCGAAAGCTGATTGAAAAACGAATATAGTGAAAAAAGAGAAAGCAGTTATAGTTTTTTTAAACTGTTGATTATAACTTTTTTTTTAAAGAAAAAAAGAGAGGAACCAACAATGACCTGTTTATAGGTGGTCTTTAGTTGTGTCTAAAGTTATAAAAATATTAATAAACTGAACCAATATTGTAAGAACTGAATCAGATAAAGACTTAGACAAATATTTGGTTTATAGTCTGATCAATTTAATCGATAGAACCGTCTGTTGAATCAGATGACGCAATAAATAATAAATATTAATTATTTTTAATAGGCTAAAGTACTATTTTGATCCTCAATGTTTGCATGAAGTTTAATGTTGATCCTCAAAGTTGTTGGTCGATTTTGGTCCTCGAGCGTAACACCGTTAACTTTTTGCCGTTAAATGATGACGTGGCATGCTTATATGGCACACCCTTTCTCCTACGTGTCATATTTTAATGACGTGGATGGCATGACACATCACTGCCACGTCACCCCAGATGATGATGATAATGATGATGATGAAGGAGATAAGATGATGATGTAGCAATGTGGGGTGACGTAACAGTGATCTGTCATGCCACGTCATTAAAATATGACACATAGGAGAGAGGGTGTGCCATATAAGCATGTCACGTCATCATTTAACGGCAAAAAGTTAACGGTGTTACGCTCGAGGACCAAAATCGACCCAAAAAAAAACTTTGAGTACCAACATTAAACTTCATGCAAATATTGAGGACCAAAATAGACCTTTAGCCTTCTTAATATAGAAAATGACATCACTCAAATTTTAGGTTTCAACATACATAATTTTAAAGTTTTAAATTACATGACTTCTCAAAGTTTTAATTTTCAAGACTTGTCAAACTCTGAAAGAACTTGGTCAAACCAAACATGAAATTCTTGATAATCATGACTTCTTAAATTTTAATTTTCAAGACTTTTTTAATTTTAAATTTTAAGATTTTTTTAATTTTTAATTTCTTAAAAAAATTGGTTCGGTTAGACCCCGATTAAATCTGATCCAACAAATAAAATGATTTTTTGGGTCAAACCGACTCGCCTTTATATCCAATTACTAGTTGGACCGTCTGATCCGGCCCAAACAAAACTGGACTGAACTTATACTCTAACGAATGTTAGTATTTTAGGAAATTTTTTTTTTATTTTGAATATAAAAATATAAATATTACTTTTACTCTATTTATATAGTTTCTTTCTCTTGTGATAATCCTTCATTCTCATATTTTATGAAGTCTTAATTTGATCATTAGTCTGAGTTAAAATAAAATAGTAAACAGTTAAATTAAATTTTAATTATTTAAATTATCATTTTAAAATTTAATAACAATGATTTAAAAAAAATTTAATAATTATTATTTTTATTGTATTTTAAAAATTAATAAAAATAACACGCATTTTTATTATGGGAGATGTTAATATTATATATTAGATTATTTATTTTTTTAATGAGATATATATTAGATTGGTTAAGAGGCCAAAGATACAAAAAGTTCAAAATGATATAATATGTATATATAAATTAAGGGTGACTCTATGATGCAACTTCTTGCATGCATGTAATGTAATTTTGATCGATAGGATTGTGATCGATACATGAGTAGGATGATTTGAGATACAATGTAATTTTCCACGTGCTGAAATTGCATTGCATACATGTAATAAGTTGCATCATAGACCAACTCATAAATTAAATAACTGTAATTACAAAGAATAAATTAAATAAACAAATAAATAAATAATTACATACTAGAAGAATAGAAATACGATCAACTCAAAATATGCAAGTTATTGGTCAATATATATATTCTCGTACAAGTATATATAGCACTGTCAAAATGAGTCGGAGTCCGTGGACTAGCCTGGCCCGCCTCTTAAATGGACGGGTTTGGGTTAGCAAAAATAGGCCCGTTTAAGCCCGCGGGCCGGCCCGCCAAAAAAATAAAAAATAAAAAATTAATATATATTTGTTTAAAATATGTATAAATATATATATTTTAGATAATTTTATGTGTTAAATAGTAATTTTATTCTAATAAAGTATATAAATAATTTAAATAATAATTAAAATTAATAAAATATTAATTTAAAGTTAAAAAATTACTAATTTTTAAGTAAATATATAATTTTATAATTAATTTTTTAAAAAAAATAAAAAAAATTGGCCCACGGGCTAGCCCGTTTAGCCTGCGGACCATTACGGGCGGGCTTGGGCATTACTTCCCAAGCTCGCAAAATAAACGGGCCAGCCCAGACCGGCCCGTTTTGGCAGTGCTAAGTATATATGAAAGTGACATTTTGTCAATCTCTTTTATTTTTTTTAGTTAAAAGTTTAGATGAGTAAGCACTGTATTCCCCCAGAGTGACGGAATATCTCTCAACTTTTTTTTAGAGTTTAAGAAAGGATTTACATAACACCCACTAATAAAGTTATAACATCGATCATAGAATTTGAGCCATCACCTCTGTAAGATAAGAGTCATAACCTTAACCAACCATTCGACTCCTCATTGCTGTAGATCTATTTTTAAAACTATAATTGTGATGTCATTTTTTGGCCAAACTATAATTATGATGTCTGATTACTCATTGTTACAAAAATTTTAGTTAAACCCACTTTTTATTTAAGTGGTATCTTGTTGGATTGGCTTTGGATAGGACATTGCTTTTGCTTGTGGATTTAGTTACCTATTAAAATAAGTATTATGAATCATTCATATTTTCGCTTATCCTTAATTATCCTAGTTAATGAACTAGGATGTTTTCAATTTTTCAAGATTTAACCACCTAAATTATACCTATAATTTTGTTGTTTAATTATTTACTTATATACACCACATAACAGTACCATTATCATAGTTATTTACTTTTTGCAATTAAGCTTTCTCTACGTAAAGGTTCAAAATTAATTTCTTTAATTTTTTACTAAATTATTACTTAAACCTCTAAAAATAAACCATCTATTAAATAAACCCATATGGAATAATTAATTACCATAATTTTTAATACTAAAACTTTTTAAAATAAACCATCTACTAAATATCTATAATTAGGGCACGATCATTAGGCAGAAATAGAAATAGAAATGAAAACGAAAACAGAAACGAAAACGGAATGCATTTGATGTGTTTAGTAGTAAAAGTTTGGTAATGGAAATGGAATGAGGAATGTATTAAAATAACCATTTTACCCCTTATATTAAAATAATAAAAAGAAAATAAGATTATAATTGTGTCAATTCATGTCAAATCAAAGAGGTATAATAGATTTTTGTATTTTTTTTAAAAGTTGATAGAAATGAAAAAATGAAAAAGTAAGTGGGACCCAGTGGGTGCCACTTACTTTTTCATTTCTATGGAATGCATTTATAATAAGTGAACAAGTCCTTAATATCTCCGTTATATACACTTCCTAATCTAAATGGAGTAGATGTTCAGTGATACGATAGTACTGAACTTCAATATATCCTTCCGATTAGTTGGTTCCTAAACCATTTAAGGTGGGTCCTTATTAATTAATATGAATTTATATTAATATTAACAAATGATTCTACATGATTGAAGGGATGTACTGAACTCCAGTGATACAGTACCACTAAACTTTTATCCATCTAGATGATGGTAATTTTTCACATGTACCACAAAATAAATGAGGAGGATTAAGAAAAGTTTAGAATTGAAGTCTACTTATGGAGACAAAAATGATTTGCTTGCACGACAAATTCTTGTCTTGTGCCGTCCAATTTGTTTGCTTGCGCACCCATTAGTTTTCTGTGTGACCTTCATTTCTAACGTCACTTTATAACTTTTATCATCAAAAGGAATATCCTCCTTGCAAAATCCATCCATTGCTTGCATTAATATATAAATAATATATAGAATTGCTCATCTAATTTCTTTTGTATGCAATAATCTTTGTTTCCATAGTCTCAACAATGGGGAATTGCCTTACCCTCCCTTGTGCAAAGGGTTCCTCCAAGAATGATCAAACTCTCCCCATTGATACCACATTCAAGCTTCCTGCTCCATTACCAGTCTGGCCTCCAGGTAACATCTTCCATTCATCTTCTTCACCTTGCTTTCTCTTTTTTTTGTCATGTTCAAATTACTACTTGTACACCAACAGAAGTTGGTTTTATTAGTGAAAGGGATCAGTCCATCACAACTTGGTGAATCAAGGTTCGAATATTTGTTGAAAGAGTTACTCATGTTTAGTGTCCAATAGTACCTCGAATAAGATTGTCTCCCATAAGGGAGGATATTGGTGGGAAACCAAAAAAACTAGAGTAAATTACACTGCCCTCCCTTGAGAGATGCTGAAATTACACTACCCTCCCCTCTAGTTTGTAAAATTATACTGTCCTCCCTTGAGAGATAAAAAATCATTATATTTTGATCCAAAACACTATTCTCCGATTTAAAAAAATGTCTAAAAAGTCAATATAATAAATATTAATTACTAATAAATATTCATGACTAAATTGACCCTCACACAAGATAAAAACTGTACAACGTTATGCTTTATCGAAATTTATAAAACTGAATTCTAGTACACCTAACAAATTTTTTTTGATATATTTTATTATTATTATATATTAATATATATACATATATATATATTAAAATTAATTGTTGAAAATTAAGTAAAATAATAAATATTTTATATTACATTACATTATTAATATAAAAATCTGTAAACTATTTTAAGTTACAGACCTTTCTTTTAGAATTTTATTTTGTTAACAATAATAATTACTATAAATATTAATAAAATAATAAAAAACAATAAAAAAATGAAACAATGTTATTATAAAAGGATGAAAGTATGTATAGGTCACATTTTATAGAGTTTCTTTCTTTTGTGAGGGGTAATTTAGTCATGAACATTTATTGTATTGGAAGTTGAAAAATTTTGATCTTTTAGACTTTTTTTTATTGGAGAATGGTTTTTTGGATCAAAGTGTAATGACTTTTGATCTCTCAAAGGAGGGTAGTATAATTTCAACATCTCTTAGAGGAAGACAGTGTAATTTACTCAAAAAAAAACTAATACTTGTCCAAACTCTACATAAATACAACAAGCTAGCTATATCAAAATTGTACAAGTTATTATGCTTCATATAGCTAATTAATTATCACTTTATATATATAGGTGATGGATTTGCCAGTGGAATTATCAATTTGGGTGGGTTGCAAGTGGCTCAAGTTTCAACATTCAACAAAGTATGGACATCCTATGAAGGTGGACCAGATAATGCTGGGGCTACAGTTTTTGAACCAACAGGAATACCTGAAGGGTTCTCTATGTTAGGTTGCTATAGCCAACCTAACAGCAAGCCTCTGTTTGGATGGGTTCTTGCTGCTAAAGATGACTCTTCCACCAGCAATAATCCAGCATTAAAGGAACCACTTGATTACACATTGATATGGAGTAGCAAGTCCTTGGAAATCAACCAAAATGGTTCTGCCTATTTTTGGTTGCCAACACCTCCTGATGGCTATGTAGCCGTGGGCCATGTCGTGACCACCTCGCCGGACAAGCCTTCCCTCGACAGAATCCGATGTGTCCGATCCGACCTCACCGATCAACTCGAGACGGATTCATGGATTTGGGGGAACAATGGGTTCAATATCTACAACACAAGACCAACCAACAGAGGGACTCAAGCTCCAGGGCTTCTTGTAGGCACATTTATAGCCCAAAGTGGAGGAAGTAGTAATGGTCCTCTCTCTATATCCTGTTTGAAAAACACCAATCCCATTTCAACAACTTCTTCTATGCCTAATCTACAACAAATTGATGCAATAGTCCAAGCTTACTCTCCAATAATGTACCTCCATCCTGATGAAGAATACCTACCTTCTTCTGTAAATTGGTTTTTCAGCAATGGTGGATTACTCTATAAAAAAGGAGATGAATCACAACCTACCCCAATACAACCAAATGGCACTAACCTTCCTCAGGACCCAAATAACGACGGTTCTTACTGGCTCGATCTTCCTAAAGATGAAGCCAACAAAGAGAGAGTCAAGAAGGGAGACTTACAAAGCTCACAAGCTTATCTTCACATAAAACCCATGTTTGGTGGAACATACACAGACATAGCCATGTGGGTGTACTACCCATTCAATGGAGCAGCAAGAGCAAAAGTAGAGTTCTTCAACATTCCATTGGGGAGAATCGGCGAACACGTAGGGGACTGGGAACACGTGACGCTAAGAGTAAGCAATTTTAATGGAGAACTCCAAAGGGTATACTTCTCGGAACACAGTGGAGGCAATTGGGTGGATTCCTCCGATCTCGAATTCAAAAACGGAAACAAATTCGTGTCCTACGCTTCGCTTCACGGGCACGCGTTTTACTCGAAACCGGGACTTGTTCTCCAAGGGAGTAATGGGATCGGAATTAGGAACGATACTGCGCCGAGCAGTATGGTGGTGGATTTCGGGGTGGGGTTCGAAGTGGTTTCGGCGGGGTATTTGGGGTCCGGAACTGTGGTGGAGCCACCGTGGCTAAACTATTACAGACAATGGGGTCCGAATATCACGTACAACATTGCGAATGAGCTGAAGAAGGTAGAGAAGTTCTTGCCTGGGAAGCTGAAGAAACTTTTTGAGAATATTGTGGGGAAATTGCCTAGTGAAGTGTTGGGAGAGGAAGGACCCACTGGTCCCAAAGTGAAGAATAGCTGGAATGGAGATGAAGTTTGAAGTTTGAACATTGTTTTGTAGACTAATTGTATTTGTATTGTTCATTATGAATATAATTGAAAAGTTCAATTCAGCATTGTTTTTTAAGAATATCATAGACTAGTGCTGGAGATCGAATCCTCTGCTATCCGAGGATTTACTATCTTGGTTAGCCATGATGATAACCGAGGCTAACTGAAAAATAATTGTGGCTATCTCGGTTCTCAATTAGCCACAGTTTCTAAACGAGACAGCAAACCCACAGACAACAAAAGATCCGTTACTACAAGAAAATGTTGATTTAGCTACAAAAGAATTTCCTAACTAATTAGCTAGGGATAAAAATCTCTAGCTAACTTGGTAAAAAAGTTTGCCACGAAAATGCGAGAAAATTTTGCTACGGAAGAGCTACAGATTTTCCGTAGCAAGTTTCTCCAATTTTAACTATGGATTTGCTACGAATTTTTCCGTAACAAAATTTTCTCCAATTAAAATCCGTAGCAAAAGTTTCTGCAATTTTAACTACGGATTTTTTCGTAGCAAAGTTTCTCCAATTTTATCTACGGATTCTTTCGTAGCAAAATTTTCTTCAATTTTAGCTACAGATCCGTAGCAAAAATTTCTCCAATTTTAGCTACGAATTTTTTCTATAGAAAAACTTTCTCCAATGCAAATTTCTAAACCTTTTATTATATGTATATATATAAAAGATTTTTTACATTAATAAATTAAAAACTTATAAATGACCTAGTGGTTGGTGTAAATGTTACCATTCATGATTTTACATTAATAAATTAAAAACTTATAAATGACCTAGTGGTTGGTGTAAATGTTACCATTCATGATTCATAATGTTCCGTCCTCAAATCCTCCTATGACCATTTTTCAAAAATATAATTAAGTGGTCTTGAGGAGGAGGTCACCTTTAGCTAGGGAATAACTACGAATTTTCCCTAGCCGTTAGCTACGGACTCATTTGTTTTGTTTATTAAAAATTAGCTACGAAAAAAATCTATGACCAAATCCGTAGCTAATGCTAATTAATTCGTAACTAATCATATTTTTTTTTGTAGTGAGTGTTCCTTTATTTGGGTTATATTAGGCATGGAAGGGAGGTTAGGTTTTGGTATTTTTCAAACAACATATAAAAATAGAGGTAGTAGTAAGTTTCACCCTTTTAGGCAAGAAATTTGCAAACAAGAACACCTAGGCTACGTTTGGTTGGAAAAAAATTAAGAATTGGAATTGGAATTGGAATTAGAATTGGAATTGGTAAGATGGAATTGGAATTGAATTATTTGAATTAAAAAGTGTGTTTGGTATGAAATAGTGGAATTGAAAATTTGTAAAAGGATGTAAGATGAAAAGACAAATTTGCCCTTGAACAAATATTAAATAATTAATTTTTTATATTTATTAAATAATTAAACAAAAAAAATTTTAATGGTACAAAACTTTTTCTTATTTTCTTTTTTCTCTCAGACGGTATCATGATTTCTCTCTCTCACTCCTCAAACCCATCTCTAATCTCAACCATGTCTCACTCACACACACATTCTTCTTCATTAATTCCTTCCAATATCATCTCAATAGCCAGCATATTGCAACCTATCAAAAAAGAAAAGCATGTGAATCGAAGAAGCAGATGCAGCGTGAAAAGCTTGTAGTTGGGTACAAAACCATCGCCACAGTTGACGCCGCCGCCGCCTTCGTCGTTAGAATGTAGTCTTAGAACTCCGGCGTTCAAAGGTTCTTCTCTTCTCCTTCTCGATTTCCCATCCTCTTCCATTCTTCTTCTCGATCTGCTTCGGCTCCACCCCGATCTGCTTCGACTTCTCGATCTCCCATCCTCTTCTTCTTATGTCTGTTTCTTATATCAGTGTTGGTGTGATTAGGGAGCCGATTTGTTGATTGCTGGTTTTTTAATTTCAGATACTAATTACTGATGTATGTAGATGTTTTTATTTTAATCTAATCCTATTTCTATGAAAAAAAAGATATATTATTATTAATTTTTTGCTTGATCTGAGATTGCAGCAAATGAGATTTAAGTGGGATATATTATTTTATTTAATTTTTTGCTTGATCTCCTTCATCTTCATCTTGCAGAGAGAGCAACACGAGAGAGAGAGAGAGAAAACGGACAAAATAACACAAGAAAGAAGAGGACAAAATGGACATTTCCTAGTAATTCCACAAAATTGGGTCCAATTCCTTGTAAAAAATAAGGAATTGGATTCAGCCTTCAATACAAAGGAGAAGGAATTGGACCAATTCCCAGATAATCCAATTCTCAATTCTCAATTCTGAACCAAACTAAAGAATTCTTGGTAATTGTGCAATTCCACCTATGAATCCAATTCTATGCTGAAGCAAACATAGCCCTAGAGTTTTAATTCCTCTAGTTCTTGGTTTCACATCATAGACATTGAACCCTTCAGGTTTATGTGTAACTTTTCAAATGATATTAAATTTCAGTGATTCAAGGTTTCTTTCTTGTTAATTGATCAAATTGTTCTAGGTTTTGAAGCATTTCTCCTTTAAAAGTTGTGACAGAAATTAAAGAATTCAAAGGAAGCATTCTTATCCAATCCAGGATCTGTTATTAGAATTGTTTTGTTAAAATCCCAAAAAAGTACAAATATTTTCATATAAATCAAAGCCTGGTCTTTGCATTTATTATCTCTTATTCACATTACTTGCTTAAATTTGATCAGAGGTTGAATTGAAGTGTGGTTAATTTGATCTATCCTTCCCTTACAAATCAAAGCTATGGGTGTTCTTTTGTGCTTTATAAAATGTGGTACAGCTAGTAAGTGCAATTCAAATCAAAGGAGAATTTGTGTGGAATAAGTTAAAGTTTTCAGTCTTCTTTATTTTGAAGTACTAAACTCACTAATGTCAAGTGAGGTTGGTGTTGACAATGTATTTGTATTTTTGCTTGGTGTTCTATAATTCTATAGCAATGTGAATATTAATGTTGATAAGTCTTGGGGTCAATGGATCACCACAAGTTTATCGTAACTTAATCGGGTAAATGGTAACTCCGACAAAATTCAGACTCCGTGTACAAGAATATATAGTGGAAAAAGATACACAGGTGGCTTCTAGGCTTCTAGACCATCATTACTACAGTAGCTTGGGCGGTGCCGTATATCAGATTCTAACAAGTGAGATAGTGTGAAGCACACATATTAGGACGGACGGCCAGTCGATAGGCGGCCTAACCCGTCGAGTTAGATTGGGATTATATCCTTTCAAATGTATTATAAGTATGCTAGAATAAATGAGCTATTAAGAGTTATATAGTTTTCTATGGTTATTATTATTGCCTCATTGGTTGCACTACTGCATACAACAATTTCACTCATTAGCTAGGCTTTATATCGTTTGTTTTGAAGGAGGCTTTATCTAATCCCTTCGAAGATAAATAACTCCTTTATTAAACCAACCAATTTACCACATTCACATTGTTAACTGATGAGTCCTTTACAAAGGAGGGGGCCTCAGGTTACGATCCTTCAGCTTGACGGAGAGTAGAAGGCAACTAGAGAACTCCAATGGTAGTAAACTCGTACCCAACCCTTGGAGGGTTGGGGGTTTATATAGAGGTCCTTGAGAGGGTTAAAGTGGCAGTGATTGAAGTGTTGGGAGCTAGAAACTATCAAAAAGTATACAGTGTTATTGGAGAGTGAACAGTGTCAGGTGATAGCGTATCCGTACTCTACGATTGGACAGGACAACAGACGAACGGTCGCTTGAGGGGACCGTCCATCTGGTCTAGTGTGGCTTAGGATAGACATTCCAGATATGCCCTATCATTAACCTAACTTGGGTCCCAATATAATAAATGAAAGTTGTGAATTGGTCAAAACATGAGTGAGGATGCAAGAAAAGTTTTATTAACTATTCCTTCAAGTCTAACGGTAGTATCATAACACCAAATATATAACTTTCTCTAAACAAGATTTTAATTGCAACAAGGGGGCATTTTATAACTTATAAAAAAAAAACTGGTTTCAATCATAGAAATCCAACACTATTTAAGAGAATTAGTTACTGTTTATTTCATCTGAATTGTTTCAGAATATGAATCTATTATAGACCACCAAACAAAACTCTTAAATAAACAAACCTTTGAATTAAAATAAGATTAAAAGATAAACAAAAATTCTTAAATAAATAAAACTCCTAAACTTAAATAGATCAGACTTATCCTCTTAAGTACTAAGTAGATAAAATTATTACAGCAAAACAAAAACAATCAGAACATTTTTTCTTTGGTCTTTTATTATTTCTAACTATTGATTTATCTTCCATTTGATTTAATTTTCGTACAAAAATCTCTAATGGTCTCTTTTGTAAAAGTAAAAAATTAATAAAATCTTAATTATTGTGAAATACTAAAATATCAATTCTATCCTAAACTAATACCAAAATTATAATTATATAAAATATATTAAAAGGCAAAAATACATTTGGCACTCAAAAACTTTGAGGCTTCTATCAATTATACCCTTGAACTTTATTTGTTGTCAATTATACTCTCGATCATTCAATTTTTTAACAATGTTGTCTTTTTCACCAACATCATCAAAAAATTTCACAGCACTGTAAACATGTGACTATCCAACTGACCTACAATATTGCCGAGATACATATTTAACTTTGGAGGATTTGTCAGTTATGCCCCAAGCTTTCTTTTTTCTTTTTTTTTTTTATCAATTGTACTCTCAATATTTCAACTTTTTATTGTTGTCATTTTCACTAATACCATCAAAATAATAAGCTGCACTACTATACACATGTTTGTTTATTCATTATTTATTTTAATCATATATTTTTTAAAATACATTGTGATTTAAAAAATTCTCTTTATTTTAATCATTTTTTTAATTATTATGAAAAAAATTACTATATTTCTGAAAAAAATAATAAAAATGATATTCTATTAATACCATTTCTTCATTCCTTAGAAAAAGTCATTTCATTTTATACATGTAATATAAATAATGTTTAGCCACGGATACATGGTAAAATAAATGGTGGCTAAATGGATTGCTATGAGCCTCAATTTAACACAAAATAGTTAGCCAATGTTATAAATATAGCTAAATAAACGTGGCTAAAAATACTTTAACAACATTGTAGGCCAGCTGGTCACCTGTACAATGTCGTTAACTATTTTGATAATGTTAGTAAAAATGACAACAATACTAAAAAATTAAAACATTTAAGGTACAACCGACAACGAACAAAGTTTGTAGGCATAATTGACGGCGCCCCAGAGTTAAATATTTGACTTGGCAACATTGCAGGCCAGTTGGACAGCCACATCTACATTACCGTTAACTTTTTTGTGAAATTAGTGAAAATAACATTGCTAGAAAATTGAAAGATTGGAGATACAATTGACAACAAATAAAATTTGGGAACATAATTGACAGAGACCCCAAAGTTTAGGGGGTACCAAAAGTATTTTTGCCTATATTAAAAGAATAACCTGTCCTAATTTAATTGGTATAATTAGTAGCACCAACTGATGTGGCACAGATGGTAAGGGATATGTATCCTCTTAACTATTACCTCCCGGGTTCGATCCCTGGAAAGATGGGAATGGAGCGTCATCCATTAGGAGAGTCTCCCTCAGCAATGAGCCTCGTGATACTCGAGGAATTAGTTATCAAGTCTGCTTTGATGGATATCCAGTTATAGACCAAAAAAGAAAGTATTAGCAGCAAAGTGATGTTCTTATGAAATCAAGTCCATATAAATCATACATAAACTCTCAATATATTACTTAGTGGAGAAAATAGAGGAAAATGTGGGGTGTAACTATAATTGACGTTTACAAACAATTAAATTAAATTGAACTATTCTTTAAATTATATTATTTTCAATTTTATCTACTTAACTATTAACATGTGTCATGTTTATATACAATTAGACCAAATTGAATCCTCTTTGTTCAGAGAGAAATATATTTAGTGTATTTAGAAAGAGATAGAAATATAAGGTGGATCTCACTTGATCTCTCTCTATATGCACCTTTCTCTCACTCTCTCTAACTAAGAAAATTTATTCTCAAAAGGCTAAAATGTACATAAAACCTTTGTGTTTTAAGTCATGAGTACATAACACTCTTAAAGCCTTCAATCATTGCACTCAACCCACATAAACTTTCAAATTTTGGGCACAAGACGTTCTCCGTGAAGAATTCCATTCATTCTTGATAGAATTCCGTCTATTTTTTAGCCATCACATCAGCAAATATTTTATCACATTAACATTTTTTTAACTAATTGAAGGACATTTTGATCATTTCACAAAAAAACTTCAATCAAAATCACTTCCAAGTTTGTTCAATTAACACTGAAATGACAGAAATGCCCTTCAATTAACTAAAAAAATACTGACGTAACAAGATGTTTGCTGACAAAACAAAATTCTATTAAAGAATAGACAAAATTCTAAACAAAGAGAATTCTGTGTCAAAAGTTGAAAATTCATAGGGTTGAATGTAAAGTTTAAAAATTCAAAAAAAAAATTGTGTCCATAACATAAAATTCAGAGATGTTCTGTCCATTTTAAACTTCTCAAAATTAGATAAACTCAGTCCGTAGTGAATATTTTCCTTAGTAGCAAAAGCGTAAGCTGTATTTGTGTGTAGTCAACACATGACAACTCTACATTCAGGACAAAAAAAACACATGACAACTCTACCCTTTTAAATTAATGGGCCATGCTGGTTTAATCCTCTAATATTATATATCAAAAAATCAGTTTCAAAATCGTCAAGGAAAATGTGTTCATTAATCTATGATCCAAGAAAATGGGTCCATTTTGCACGAGCTCTGTCCCACTATATAGAACAAGGGGGCAAAAGATTAATAATTACATAATTCACATGGGAACAAATTAAAAAAAGATTAATCATATCTTTCACTTTCACTACAAAAAAACCCTTTAAACGCGTTCAGTATTTAAATTTTGTTTTTATTTGACCTTTTTTTTCATCATATTTATCATGATAGAATTAGGAATAATATGGTTCTTTGGTTCTATAAAAAAGCCAAACAGCCAATCATCATATTCCCCATTCTCATAAATCATAATAATTCATATTCACTACGCTTCTTAGGAGAAAAAAACTCCACAATGGGGAATTCTAATGCTAATGTCTCTGAGAAGAAAAGAGAATCAATGCCCATTGATACCTCCTTTAAGCTTCCTGCTGATATTGCAGTTTGGCCACAAGGTATGTATATTGTATAGTGCTCATCTTCTTCCCTCTTTCTCATTCAAAAACTTAATCAATCCAATCAACAAAAACTCACAAAAGAGAGTACTAGTGATAGTGGATCCCATCATTTGAAACATTCAAATAAGATTTGTTTTTTTCAGGCTAATTGTGCTTATGCTAATGTCTGGTTTTATTATAATTCTACTTCTGATGGGTTTGTTGTCAATGGTTTTCAAACGTATAGGTGATGATGATGGATTTGGTAGTGGGATAATTGATCTGGGTGGGTTAAAGGTGTGTCAGATTTCAACATTCAACAAAATCTGGACTACTTTAGAAGGAGGACCAAATAATGCAGGAGCCACTTTCTTTGAGCCTACAGGAATACCTCAAGGATTCTTCATGTTAGGTTGCTACACCCAACCTAACAATAAGCCACTCTTTGGATGGGTTCTTGCAGCCAAAGACGATCTTTCTTCTTCTTCTTCACATGACACTCTTAATGGAGCTCTTGCGAAACCAGTAGATTACACACTGGTATATAGCAGCAAGTCTCAGAAAATCAAGCAAGAACAAGAAGGCTATATCTGGTTACCAACACCCCCTGATGGCTACAAAGCCGTAGGCCATCTTGTCACCACCACGCCAGACAAGCCATCCCTCGACGAAATCCGGTGTGTCAGGTCGGATTTCACCGAAGAATGCGAGGTGAACTCGTGGATTTGGGGACCGAACAAGAACAACAATATTGACCCCAAAGGGTTCAATGTCTATGATGTGAAACCAAGCATTAGAGGAATCAAAGCTCCAGGTGTTCTCGTTGGCACATTCCTAGCTCAAAAGGGTGAAACTAACACTACCACTACCTCTTCTATTTCTATATCCTGTTTGAAAAACACCAAACCTAACTTCTCCTCCTCCATGCCTAATCTACCCCAAATAAAGGGACTAGTCCAAGCTTACTCTCCATTAATGTACTTACATCCCAATGAAGACTACTTCCCTTCCTCTGTCAATTGGTTTTTCACCAATGGTGCTTTACTCTACAACCAAAAAGACTCATCAAAACCAGTTCCAATAGATCAAAATGGCTCCAACCTTCCTCAAGGTGGAACCGAAGATGGTGCCTACTGGTTAGACCTTCCAGCAAACAAAGCCAAGAGAGACAGAGTGAAGAAAGGAGACTTACAGAGCTCACAAGCTTATGCACACATCAAACCCATGTTTGGAGGAACATTCACAGACATCTCCATGTGGGTATTCTTCCCCTTCAATGGTCCAGCCACAGCAAAACTAGCCTTCTTCATCGATCTCCCATTGGGGCAAATCGGCGAACACGTGGGGGACTGGGAGCATTTGACCCTAAGAATAAGCAATTTCAATGGAGAACTCAAAAGGGTATACTTCTCACAACACAGTAAAGGTACCTGGGTGGATTCCTCTGAGCTCGAGTTCCAAAATGGGAACAAACCAGTGGCTTATTCTTCCTTCCATGGCCACGCGATGTACCCTAGACCTGGGGTCGTAATGCAGGGGAATCAAGCATTTGGGATAAAGAATGAAGCTAAGAAGAGCGATAAGGTGTTGGATTTGGGGTTAGGGTTGGAGATTGTTGGTGGAGAGTATTTGGATTCTGCGATCACAGAACCGCCATGGCTGAACTATTCAAGGCATTGGGGTCCCTCAATTAGGTATGACTCAGCGAGTATGATTCAGAATGTGCAGAAAATAGTAGCTCTTAAAATTCCTGACGAAGTGTTTGGAGAGGATGGACCCACGGGACCGAAGATGAAAGACAATTGGAATGGTGATGAAGCTTCTTGAGGTTGGGAAGAAGGACGGAAGAAGTGTTTGATTTTGTTGTTTTTTTTTTTGCCTGAATTTTGATTTTGTTGTTTGATTATGAATAGAATAATGATTGTTTATTAATTAATCAATTTGTTGAGATAAGAGGGTTGACCCTTGGCACATAATTTTCTATTGAAAAAAGTTGGGTCAAGGTATATTCTATAATTTAAATTTGTTATTAAGTTTTTTAACATAAATAACACATGAGACAAAAAATGTTTACATAATTAATTATAGAAAAAAAGAGAAGGTGAAACACTACCTTCCTTTTTCCATATACAAAACTCGCTCTAAACCTAAGGAAAAGGGAATGATACCAATCAATCACCTATTAGTGCAAAATATTACATTTTATATAACTAATCATAGAAAAAAGGTCAAAGTACTATTTTGGTCATCAATATTTGCATGAAGTTTAATGTTGGTCCTCAATGTTTCAAAAGTTTAATGTTGGTCCTCAATGTTTCAAAAGTTTAATGTTGGTCCTCAAAGTTTTTTTGGTCGATTTTGGTCCTCGAGCGTAACACCATTAACTTTTTGCCGTTAAATGATGACGTGACATGCTTATATGGCATACCCTCTCTCCCACGTGTCATATTTTAATGACGTGGCATGACACATCACTGCAACGTCACCCCAGATGATGATGTGGCAATGTGGGGTGATGTGGCAGTGATATGTCATGCCACGTCATTAAAATATGACATGTAAGAGAGAGGTGTGCCACATAAGCATGCCACGTCATCATTTAACGGCAAAAAGTTAACGGTGTTACGCTCGATGACCAAAATCGACAAAAAAAAACTTTGAGGACCAACATTAAACTTTTGAAACATTGAGGACCAACATTAAACTTCATGCAAACATTGAGGACCAAAATAAACCTTTAACCTAAAAAAATAAAGTATAAATAAAACTTATGATTGATGGAACTTAATGGCAAATATATAACAAACTTAACATAATCTTTTTTCAAAATTGTTTATTTTTAAAATGTTGAATTTGGAATAAAGGTATTAAAAAACTGTTTATGTTAAAAAAATTTAGTTTAAATAAATTTTTATCAGAAGTTAACAATTTGTATTTAAAATTTTTTGACTAAAATGCACATAACTTTCTTAAGTGTAAGGGTGCGTGCATATGATTTCCCTGAACTTCAAGGTGACGTTTGGTATTCGGTGAGTGTTTTGGTGGGAAATGAAAGTGAAAGTGAGAGTAAGTGATCAGAAGTGTGTTTGATATGCAGGAAAATAAAAGTTAAATATATAAGTAATGTTATTTGGTATGGTGGAGATAATATAAGGAAATGGAAAATAAAAGTGTGAAAAATCATTTTTACCCTTGCTTTTGTAAGAACTAAAAGTAAATAAATACTTTTTTAGAGGTTATTTTGGTTTTAAAAAAATTGCTTCCTAACAAGTTCTTTAGCTTCCCTCCCTACATAGAGGGAACCAAGCTTCCCTCTCTTGAGAGGAAAGCTTCTTACCACTAAACATTACTTCACCTCCTACCAAACACACTCAAATCTCACCTCACCTCACTCAACAGTCAACACTCACTAACTACCAAAAATGCCCCAAAAGTTGTCAAAGAAACCCCTAAACTTTTTATCATGTGCAATTAGCACCTTCTATTAAATGTTTCTTCCAATTTCTAACATAGATAACCATGTGAGCCATTACAAAGCTATGTAGGACTTTCATTTGATCTAAACTAAAGATTAATTTTGTCATTTTAGTTTTAAACCCATTCCACTTCATCTTCTACCTCTCACTTGAGACTCACAGCCTTAAAATATCGTGGTATGCCTTTCTTATAGGAAAAGTGATGTGAGATGAACTTACTGCATATTTAGTATGCCTTCAGCACAAGGAAGGTGAGGTGAAGATTCCCTCTGCAAAGGAAACCTTGCTTCCCTTGTAATTGGATGTGTATTAAGAAACTTACAATTAACTGAATCTACAATTAAATTATGGGTGTGTTCGGTATGATGGAAAATAGGGAATGAAAAAAAAACATGTAGGTCTCACATGTTACCCACTTTTTTATTTTCATCTTAAAAAATGTGTATAATTAAAAAAAGAAAAAGAAAATACAAAATATTTATTATACCCTTTGATTTGACACAATCATAACCATCTTTTCTTTTTATTATTTTAGTACAAGGGGTAAAGTGGTAATTTTAATACATTTCCATTCTATTTCCCTTCTCAACTTTTACTAACAAACACAATAAATGCATTTCATTTCTCTTTCCCTTTCCGTTTCCATTTCTGCGTAAAGAACGTACCTATATGTATTAGATTTAGAGGTGAAGTCAAAGTGGGTGAGATGTTTGATTTAATGTGTGCGCTTGGACTCAAATCGTACAGGCAAAAGTACAACGCGGTTTTTATTTGCAGTTGCTCCACCTCCTGCAGAGATATCTCGAAAGAGGATCCAATGAAGTGCAAAATGTGTAAAGTGTATGAAGTGCGTCATCCAGATCGTTAAATAAAAATCGAGATTCGTGTCCGTACTGTAATAGTTTCATCCAACGGTTCATATTGTGCACTTTACTGGATCTGTACTTTTGTAGATCCGGATCTGAGAGATCTCTGTGATGGACCGCTTCTTCAGCACCTGCGCAAGACTTTCGTCGATGTGCGCGTTCATCTCAGTTTCTTGTCCCCGTTGCAATGGGTGATGCTCGTTGGTGAGAACTGTGTATGCTTCTCTTCGCCGCGTGCAAAGGTCCGATCCTCTCTCTTTCTCGGCATTTATGGCTTCTCTCCTCTCTTTCAATGGTTTTGAATTTCTAGGGCTGGGTGAGTCGATGAACAAGATGGGGAAGGTCGAGTGGAATTAAGGAAAAAATGAAGGTGGAGTTACTTAGGTGCTTGATATGAAGTTTCAGTGCTTTATTTATTCTCTCTTTATGCAATGATTGGTTATCATAATTTAATCTTTTATATTCTCTTTCCCCTATAATTGGTCATATAAGAACTTTTTGCCACATGTCTTATTTTTATTGGAGGACTTCACAGTAAGCACCTCTAACTTTAAGTAACTTCACCTTAGTTTAGTCCTGGAACGAAATTGAGAGTTTGTAAATGACAAAAGTATCCTTTAGTCTAGAACAAATGGAAGTCCTACCTGAGCTTATAATGGCTCACATGGCTACTTCCGTTAGAAATTGGATGGAAATTCTAACGGAAAGTGCTAATTGCACACAATAGAAAGTTGAAGGGAGTTGTCAAATTTTGAAGTTTAAAAGTTTAGGGAGGTTCTATGTATTTTAACAAAAAAATTATAAAGAAAATTGATCATAAAATTATCAAAAAGGTATATAAAAATTTATAGTGCTATTAATATTAGGAATATTTATTATTATCACTTTTTGTTAAATATTAAACATATTATTAATTTATAAAATGTTAGTTAAATAAATGATTAATTTTAATTAAATAAATTTTTTTATTTGTGATTATTTTTTATTGATTATCTATTAGTATTTTAAGTTGATAAATGATAAAATTTTGGAAAGTTAAATAAGTATACCTTAAGAAATATAAAAGTTTAATAAGAATATTTTTGTCTTAATATATTCAACTTTTAGTTTAAACATAAGTTTCAATTTCTAACTTCTATGTCAAAACTAAAAAAAAAAATTGCTACAACTTAAGAGCAATTTTCATCACAGAAAAACCTTGTTCAAATGCCTTAAAATTTTTAAATAAGTGCTTTTTGAAAAAAAATACTTTTGACCCTATTATTAATTTTGTGTTTAAATTTATTTGTTGTCCAAAAAATTGCCTAAAATTATCAAATTAATTCTAAAACTTGTTATACTAATAGAAGTTTGATATTTGGCAATAGACCACTTTACCAATAGGTGGTAGTCCAATTCTTTTAAGAGAGGTTGTGAATTTGAGTCTTTATGTATAAAAATTTTTATTGTATGAGACCTCCGAATAGAATTACTTTTTATAAAAATATGTCTATAAAAAATAAATAAATAAATTATTTGTATATAAACCTTTCAATTAAGTTTTTCCAAACTTTGAACTTGAAATTTATTAGTATTAGTATTTTTTTTTCAATCAACATATAAATCGTGTTATATGTAAAGGTGTCAAAATGATTTAGTCCTGACTTGACACAGTCCTAATTAATTCGTATTGGCCCTATTTTATTAGAGGTGGGCATGGACTGACTCTTTTTTTGTTTTTTCAAAAATAACATTTTAAATTATTAAAGAATTACAAAATATTTTATATTAATTCTAATATTTAGGTCTTCCTCTCCTCTGCCGCATGCCGCTTCGATTCTTCGTCTAAATTACACTAGCAGCTTCTTCTTAGCAGGAGGGGTTGCTATAACTTGCAAATTTTTGTAAGTTTAGTAACCCCTCCTTATTTTCTTTATTTTGTTTGATTTTAGTACTTAAAATAAATAGATCTTTCAGATCTATATTGTCCCCCATTATTTTGGTGGTGTTTTCTTCCAGATCTATGATATGTGTTTTTTGTTTTCATTTGTGAAAGTTTACTCTCTAATTACTAGATCTTCTTAGATCTGGTAACTAGAGTTGGTTGTTGTTTTTTTACGTTTGTGTTGGAAGATTTTTTACAGATCTACAGATCTTTATATCAGAAAGCTTCCACTTCATCATGTTGTTAGAAAAATTCAAGGCACCCTCAACTTTGAAGATTACTACAGATTTGATATGCAGGAGATCTAACAGTAAAAACTTTGTTGACAACATCAAGAATAGTGAAGTTTTTCATCCCAAGTTCATCTTACAAATGGGACCAGTTGATCTTTATTTGCCCTTAGTTCAACAATTTTTACGAATTATTTCTTCTGTATTGTTAGGATGGAGTTGTTTGATTTATTATAAGTGCCGTTGGGCTTTTCTATAATTTGATGAATTTTATTATTATAAAAAAATATTTATTTTCATTTAAATTTAAAATAATAAGATATTTTGATAAAATATGAATTAAACTAATTAGATAATTGAGTAAAAATCCAAAATATTGAATATAATTTGAGTTAAGTGAAAATTATAAAATTAATTTATTATATAAATATTAAAAAATAAGAAATTTTATAAATTAAAAAAGGACTAACTCGATTCGACCCTAGCTCAATTTCGTCATATTCTTTTTAAAAATTGGATTGACCTACCTATTTTTAATTAGGACAATAATTTTTTCTAGTCCAATCCTACATATGTTATAGGATCGGATGGACTTATTCGCCGAACGTATTTTGATATCTCTAATTATAATATAAATACTTAGTAAAATATGTATTTATATTTTTATTAGAGAAAATTAAAATCAGCAAGTTGCATTATATAATTGAGTACTATTAGAATACAACAAATTTAGAATCATAATGAAAGTGCATTCATTTATTTATCATTTGTTTAGAAGACATTTTGAGTATTTTCTTTAAACCTATAAAAACTTAAAAAGGAATATCAACTCTAAGAAATAAAATTAAAAAATATATTGGTTAATCAAACACATCCTTAATTGTTGAAATTATCTTAAAATGTATATGTAGAATAATAAAAAATGTATAAAATAATTAAAAATATTTTGTTGCGAATCCTTATATTTTTTTAAACCAAAATATCTATACATATTTCTTAACAAAAAAATTTCAAAGTGACAAACCAATCAAATCACAATAGTTATACATATTTGATCTTAACACAATAGTAAAAACTAAACATAAACTCAGCCACGCACGCAATATTATGGCCTATGTGTTAGCTTAGAAAAAGGAGGGGTACAATGGGTTAAACCCTGAAATATTCTAAGCATCTACCAAACGTAGCAATATTTCAAACCCTTGATCATTCCGTCATCTAATCTATTAACCAAATATGGCCCAAGGTTGTACGTTCAAACAATTAATATCATGACATTTGTTAATTATTAGTTGAGTCAGTGTATTCTTTTGTACTATGTATTGTTACTAATATGCTAAGATTAAGATGCTAGGTATCAAGTATATTGTATTCGATTCTTGAAATATTGTGTGGTTGAAAGATGAAATGAATTTCATATCAACATTACTACATGTATAAAAGTACTGACAAAGGAACAGTCGTCTCAATTTGTGTACAAAGACTGCAAGAATATCATATAAATTTGACGTGTCTCACTTCTATGCTTTAAATGGTTAAAATTAATATTAAATAATTTATAGTCATATCCCGTGCATCGCACGCGTTCAATGCTAGTTAGAGTGAAAAGACAATTAAAGGGATAAAATTTCAGTATTATAGGAATACTGAATTTTAATATATCTCTCCAATTATTTAGTGTTATTTTTTTAACTTTAATAGAGACTAACACTATTAATAAAAACTCGTCTTGAATGAATTAAAGAGAAGTACTGAAATCTAGAACTATTAAAACATTGAGCATTCAGTCCAATTATAAAGAGAATAAAATTAAAAAGACATAACTCAGAAAAAAAAAAGCATTTGAAAATATCACCACACAGTAGTTAATTAATTAACAAGGCAAAAAAAAGTAGTTAATTAATTAAGGAATAGAAATGGAAAGGGTATAATAATTATATAATTAAATAGTAAACAATGGTTGGTAATAATTAATTATTTGATTTCAATTACACTTCACTTATGGAAGCACATCCAAACCAATAATATATATATATATACACACACATATATTAATATGCCAAAATTAATGAGAGCAAAGTCAATAAGGAGGTTAATGGCAAAAAAAAAAAAAAAAAAGCCAATGAGGAAATTATATATATATATATATAACCCACCAAGAGTATATGTAGAAGTATAGGAGGTGGTGACTGGTGAGTACTGAAGTTTCAGCTTCTGGGTTGTGTTGGGATATCTTTGTAGAAGCAAAGGAATATATATATATATATATATATATATATATATATATATATAATTAGGGTTGCAGAATAAGGAAGTAGAAAATGATGAAGACAATGATGGTAGTGAGCTTCATTTTTAGCTTTGCTTTTGCATGGATGACGACTCCTCATGAGGCAAGGATGGTTCCGGCGGCCGGACCTGCACCGGCGCCGGTGGAGGCATTTTCAGGTGAGAACGACTAACTATATATATATATAGCCTTCTAAAATTAATTTCACATTAATTAATTAATTGCTACTTAATTTAATTAATTTTTCTCACTTTAATTTGTTTCTTTTTAATTTCTTTGGTGCTCACAACTATTGAGTTGTTAGTCTCTTTGTCTTGTAGCTAGCGTGCATGCATATTAATTATTAATTATGTGCAATTAGATTATTGTTAGGTTAGTTATTGCATCCATTTAAAAAGAATAATTAATATATAAAACAATATTTTTATATATATAAATTAAATGTACCTATATACATGTGAATATTAATAACAATATAAATTGAAAAATAGTTTAAAAAATTATGAATTAAAAAAAAAAGAATGGAGGTCTCTTGATTATGGTCTTAAATTGTCTCTATAAAGTTATAAAATATTAATAGACCTCCTGACAGTAATGAATGTTAATTATTAACTATGTGCAATTAGATTATTGTTAGGTTAGTTATTGCATCCATTTAAAAAGAATAATTAATATATAAAACAATATTTTTCTATATATATATATATAAATTAAATGTACCTATATATACATTTGAATATTAATAACAATATAAATTGAAAAATAGTTTAAAAAATTATTAATTCAAAAAAAATATATTTGAATGGAAGTCTCTTGATTGTGGCCTTAAATTGTCTCTATAAAGTTATAAAATATTAATAGACCTCCTGACAGTACACAATATTAAATAACTTTCTACTCTTATATATATATATATATATATATATATATATATATATATATATATATATTAATTTTTTTAAAAAGGACAATAATTCAAAATTATATTTATATTCACTCACCTTTCTTTTGTATACAATCTTTTTCTCATAGTCTCAACAAAGGGTCCTTTCAAGAATAATCAGACTCTGCCCATTGATACCACATTCAAGCTTCCTGCTCCAATACCAGTCTGGCCTCCAGGTAACATCTTCCCTTCATTATTTTCATCTTCTTTTATCTACAATATTTTAATATTGTATAAGGTATTATGCTTCATATAGCTAATTAATTACCACTTTATTAATATATATATATAGGTAATGGATTTGGCAGTGGAATTATCAATTTGGGAGGGCTACAAGTGGCTCAAATTTCAACATTCAACAAAATATGGTCATCTTATGAAGGCGGACCAGATAATGTTGGGGCTACAGTTTTTGAACCATCAGGAATACCTGAAGGGTTCTCTATGTTAGGCTGCTATAGCCAACCTAATAACAAGCCATTGTTCGGACAGGTTCTTGTTGCTAAGGATGACTCTCCCACCAGCAATAATCCAGCTTTAAAGGAACCACTTGATTACACATTGATATGGACTAGTGAGTCCCTAGAAATCAACCAAAATGGCTCTGCCTATTTCTGGCTACCAACACCTCCTAATGGGTACGTAGCCGTGGGCCACGTCGTGACCGCCTCGCCGGACAAGCCTTCCCTCGACAAAATCCGATGTGTCCGATCCGACCTCACCGATCAACTCGAGGCAGGCTCATCAATTTGGGAGAACAAAGGGTTCAATATCTATAACACAAGACCAACCAAGAGAGGGACACAAGCACTAACGCTTGTCTTAGGTACATTTATAGCTCAAAATGGAGGAAGTAATGGTCCTCTCTTTATGTTTTGTTTGAGAAACACCAATCCTAATTCAACAACTACTTCTATGCCTAATCTACAACAAATTGATGCAATAGTCCAAGCTTACTCTCCAATAATGTACCTCCATCCTGATGAAGAATACCTACCTTCTTCTGTAAATTGGTTTTTCAGCAATGGTGGATTACTCTATAAAAAAGGAGATGAATCAAACCCTAGCCCAATACAACCAAATGGCAATAACCTTCCTCAGGACCCAAATAATGACGATTCATATTGGCTCGATCTTCCTGCAGACGAAACCAACAGAGAAAGAGTTAAAAAGGGAGAATTACAAAGCGCACAAGCTTATCTTCACATAAAACCCATGTTCGGTGGAACATACACAGACATAGCCATGTGGGTATACTACCCATTCAACGGACCCGCGAGGGCAAAAATCGAGTTCTTCAACATTCCATTGGGGAAAATCGGCGAACACGTAGGGGACTGGGAACACGTGACGCTAAGAGTAAGCAATTTCAACGGAGAACTCCAGAGGGTATACTTCTCGGAACACAGCGGAGGCAAATGGGTGGATTCCTCCGACCTCGAATTCAAGAGCGGGAACAAATTCGCGTCCTACGCTTCGCTTCACGGACACGCGTTTTACTCGAAACCAGGGCTCGTTCTTCGTACGGGTAATTATAATAATAATGGGATCGGGATTAGGAACGATACGGAATCCAGCGATAAGGCGGTGGATTTGGGGGTAGGGTTTGAAGTGGTTTCGGCGGAGTATTTGGGGCCGGGGATTGTGGTGGAACCGCCGTGGCTGAATTATTACAGAGAATGGGGTCCGAAGATTACGTATGATATAGCGAATGAGTTGAAGAAGGTAGAGAAATTCTTGACCGGGAAGTTGAAGAAGCTTTTTGAGAAGTTTGTGAGCAAACTGCCTAGTGAATTGTTGGGAGAAGAAGGACCCACTGGTCCAAAAGTGAAGAATAGTTGGAGTGGAGATGAAATTTAGAGTTTCCAATATTGTTTCATTTTCATAGAGTAGTGGTAATTTTATTTTACCTATTTGTATTGTTTGTTATGGATATGAATATCATGGAAAAGTTTAATTGAATAATGGTGTTAATTAGCAATGGCCACTAAAAATTGCTCTAATTCTCATCTTTCTCTTGAATCTTGAATTCAAACAGTACTATTTTTTCATCCAAACACTACACATTTTAGTTAAACAGATACTCTCTCTCTCCCTCCCGAATATCATGGAAAAGTTTAATTGAGTATTGGTGTTAGAAATATGGCTGCCAGAAACTGCTCTAGTGCTCTTTTTTGTCTTGAATCCTTAATTCAAACCGTATATTTTCATCCAAACACTACACATTTTAATTAAAGAAAAAACGTATATCCATTTATTTATATTAATTTTTTCAAATTTGCTTATTAAAATATGATATGTGTCATTTTATCTATATGAACTTTTTTTTTTAATTCTGTTAACTTGGTATTAAAAAAAAACTTACACAAATCATATTCTGATAGATAAATTTAAAAAAATAAATATAAAAAAATTGATATAAGTTTTTTCCTTTGGTTAAAACAAATACTCTCTCTCCCCCTCTCTCTTTCTCTCTCTCCCCCCTCTCCCCCCCCCCTCTCTCTCTCTATCTCCCTCTCTTTAAACAAATATATTCAGAAAAATAAAACACTAAACAATTAAAATTTAAAATATATAAAATAATCACAAATTTTATCAGAATATAATAAGCCATATAAAAACAAATATATCATATAGAAACACATATTATTTAAGATTTAACAAAAAAATAAAGCAACTTTAAAAGGAAGAATATTTAAAATCTTAAATAATATATGCTTTTATATAGTGTATTATATTTTTGATAAAAAATTGTGATTATTTTAATATATATTTTAAATTTAATTGCTTTTTGAGAACTAAATTTTAATTGTTTAAGAGGGTGTTTGGTATTACTGCCAGTTTTATGAAAACTGAAATCCGTGGTATTTTTTGTGTTATGTTTTTTATTTTTTATTTTTTTTATATCTTTAGTTTTCTATATTAATAAAATGACAGAAAATAAATATTTATGGAAGTTCAAAATATACTTACGTGAATGTTTCGGAAGCAAGAAGATTTATGCACATTTAGTGACGACTCAAAAAAGTCGTCAGTGAAAGTCCACCTTCAGTGACGACTCAAAAAAGTCGCCACTGAAAGTCTACCTTCAGTGACGACAATTTCATGTCGTCACCAACATGTCGTCACCAAAGGACCTCCTTCAATGGTGAAAAAAGTCGCCACTGAAAGTCCACCTTCAGTGACGACAATTCCATGTCGCCACCGAAGGTCCACTAGAAAATCTACTTTCACTGAAAGTCGACCTTCAGTGGCGACTCAAAAAGGTCACCACTGAAAGTCGACTTTCAGTGACGACAATTCCATGTCGCCACCAAAGGTAGGAAACATAATATATATTTTAGAATGAAATTATATAACAAAAATTGACATATGGCTCAGTGGTTGGTGTAGAAAACACTATGCATCATGTCCCACCTTCAAATTCGTCCATGCGCCAATTTTGAAAAATATAAGGTGGCCAGTGACCGGCGGCAGAGGTCTGACGACCGGCGTCCGGCGGCGGAGGTCCGGAGGAACTTTTCATCGACCGTTGGATCCGGCAAGTGGTTTCAGTGGCGATTAAAATTTTCCACAAAAAGTGGTTTCGGTGGCGACTAGAAGTCGCCACCGAAGGTTTTCAGTGGTGACAATAAAAAGTCGCCACTAAAGGTCTTTTCAGTGGCGACATAAAGTCGCCACCAAAAACTCCAACTTTTATTGCTGTTTTAGTGACGAAAATTAACCTTCTTTGGTGGCGACTTCGAAAGTCGTCACTATAGGGCTTCAGTTGCGAACTTTTCAGTGACAACTTTTATGTCGCCATTGAAACCCTTCAGTGACGACTTTTGGACTTTCAGTGACGAAAAAAGTCGCCACGGAAACCCTTATTTTTTGTAGCGGTGGTGGGTGTTGGTGGCGGTGGTAGTACGTGGTGGTGGTTGGTCGGCAGTTAGTGGTGGTGGTGGGTGATAGTGGTGGGTGATGGTGCATGGTGAATGGTGAGTGGTGATATAATAGTGGTTGGTGGTGGGTGTGCGTGGTGGTGGTTGATGGTGGGTATGCGTGGTGGTAATAGGTGGTGGTGGGTGTGATGGTGGTGACGGGAGTAGTGAACAGTGGGTAGTGAGTGGTGCAAGTGGGCGATGGTGCGTGGTGGTGGTTGGTGGATGGTAATGGTGGGTGTGGTTGGTGGCTGGGGGTGGTGGTGGTGGTGGACGTAGTTGGTAGTGCGTGGTGTTGGTGGTGGGTTGTCGTGGTGGTGGGTGATGGTTGCTGGTAGTGGTGAGTCATGGTGGCAAGTGGTCTTAGTGGTCGGTGGTGGACGTGGTTGATGGTGGTGGTAGGTGGTGTGTGGTGGTGGCGAGTGGTGGTGTGGTGATAGGTGGTGGGTGGTCGTGGTGGTTGCTGGTGGTGATGAGTGGTGGTGGTGGGTGGTGGTTGCTGGTGGTGGTGAGTGGTGAGTGGTGGTGTGGTGGTGGTGGTGGGTGGTGGTTGTTGGTGGTGGTGAGTGGTGGTGGTGGGTGGTTGTGGTGGTGGGTGGTGGTGGTGGCTAGAGGTGTCAAAACGGGCCGGCCTGCCCCGTCTCTAATTATTTGGGCCCTAATTATTTAGGGCCGGCCTGGCCCATTTTTAAAAGGGGCTAAGTTTTCTCTAGCTCGGCCCGTCCCTTTTAGGGCCTAGGGCCGGGCTAGCCATTTTTTGAATCTTTTTTTAAAAATTGGTCTTTTAATAATAATTATTATTATGTGTTTTATTTTATTTTTATTATTTTGTAAATTAATTAATACGAAAATTAAATGTTAGATATTATATAAAAGTTTATGCTAAAAATATTGAAAAGAAATTTTAGAATATCTTTTCATTCTTTTTAAAATATCTCTAATCAAAATTAATTTAGTTGTGTAAATAATGTTTTTCAACATATTATTGTTATGTGTTTTGTGTTTCTTCCTTTTTAATAAAAAAATGAATTAGTTTATTTACTTTCATAAAAAACAATAGTTGATTTATTAGTAGTGAGTGAATAGCTAGTAAATGAGTAAACGACTAAGTAAGTATAGATTAAATATATTAAGAATTTTTTATAAAAAAATGTTAAGAATTTAGGCTAAATTAAATAATAATTAATTAAATTAATTTTTTTTTTAAAAAACGGGCAAGCCCGACCCGGCCCTAGCCTGTTTTGGCTCTAAAAACGGGCCAAAAAAATTTCAACCCGTAGGTGGTGTGTGGTGGTGGCGAGTGGTGTGGTGGTGACAGGTGGTGGGTGGTGGTTGCTGGTGGTGGTGAGTGGTGGTGGTGGTGGGTGGTGGTTGTTGGTTGTTGTTGGTGGTGAGTGGTCGTGGTGGTGGGTGGTGGTTGCTGGTGGTGGTGGTAGCTAGAGGTATCAAAACGGGTCGGCCTGCCCCGTCCTTAACTATTTGGGCCCTAATTGTTTAGAGTGATGGTTGAAAAAAAAAACAGAAATGAAATTTATGAAAACCATATTTTGTGATTTCCTATATGGTATTTTATGCTTTGATATTAAGTTCGAAATTAAAAATAAAACTCATTTAGCCAAACAACTTTTCAGTTTTGTTTTCAAAATAAAACTGAAAACTGAAAACCGCAACAATATCAAACACCACCTTAGTGTTTTATTTTTATTTTGATATTTTTTATTTTATATTATATGGTATATTTAAGCATTTTTACTTGTTTAATTTTTCTGAATATATTTTAGTTAAAATATTTAAGTTGCTTCAATTTTTTAAATCTTAAATAGTGTATGTTTTTATATTGCTTGTTCTATTTTGATAAAATTTGTGGTCATTATATATATATTTTGAAAGCCAACTTGGCAACTTCATTCATCAAAAATCAAAATGTAATACATCATAAAGAAAATTTGGTAACTGATCAAACCACAAGTTATCCTGAACATAGTCTTTGCAAAAGATACAAGAAAATGGGACGGCTTATTACAATATCTTGGTACCTAAGAAAAAAATAGCATATACAAATAAAGTCTTAGCCTCCTTAATTTTACGACATGTACCCAGTAATGGTGATGAGGGAGCATCCATACTCACTAATTGATCAAGAACCAATTTTGCATCGGTTTCGAACACAATTCTGTCATACCCGAGTTGCAAGGCCACCTCCATTCCTCTTCTTATAGCTTCCGCTTCAAGAACCATCGAGTTTCTTGTTTCGCCCACCTTCACAGTGAACGCTGCCAAACTAACTCCATCCCCATCTCGCAACAAGCCACCAATTACTCCTCCACCCTCTGGCAAAGTACCGGCGTTCGTGTTCATCTTCACCTTTCCCCTCCCTAGTTTCTCCCATCTTAAGTTCTAACCGAACACATTATTCCACTCCCTCCAAGCTTTTGAATCTTGGACTTCCTCCCATATTGCCGACACTTTACACCAAAATTGATCCGTTGACAAATTCGTGTCCGAGAACCTTGGCATTGCACGCTTCTCATATATCAGATAAAAAGCAAGAGAGTACATACCCTATTGATCTTGGGACCACGTGGAACCCTCCACCGCCAGCCATTCCACAATATTGTTGTGCCACCTCCTACTATCAAAATTGAATCGAGACCCCATTCCATATTGTTAGCCAGAAAATAATCAAGAGGGGGTGAATTGGTTTTACAAAACTTAGGCTTTTCTTTTCTAAAATGACGTTTACTTTTAATTAGGACTCTGGTTGTTTCTTTAGGAATCTGATTACTGAGAGTTATGATAAGTGAGCAGTAAAAACACCAGATTTTTCTGGAGAGGTTCACTATCCAAATATACTTGTATAGCTACGTCATCTCCCTCTCTAACTCAACTGTTAGAGAGCTTTCAATTAAATCAAGACTTCTTATACAACCAAGTAACCCAAAGGACTCTTCTTTGGGGGAGCACAAATGCTTTTACACTTAACTTACAATTTGAATGATTTAACACCACAGAACTTTTGCTCTCAGCCTCAAGCTTACAAGATTATAATAGAATGAGATCTTGTCTCAACCTTGTTTTCACAAGGATCAACTCCTGGAGCTTTTACGCTAGGACTCTCAGTTTATTATATTCTTAGCTTCACAGCTCAAGGTCCCCTTTGAGACCTCTATTAAGTATTTAAGTATTGAGCTTCCTTATCAGACACCTTGTCTTACACCAAGGATAAGTCTCTAAGACTTTTATACTAAGGAATTACAATCCTTAAATACTTACACGATATAGATGAGAAATAAATGCAGTATCCTCCTATGGACTACCAAACCTGTTTGTTACAAACCGCAGCCTACACACAATAAGCTCACAATTGATCACACAGCAAGTTGATCTCACGGAGAGAAGTTTTTTAGAAAGCTTAATGATCGCACAAGTCTTTTGACACTTAGTCACTTGATGATGTCCACCTTATCAGCGAGGCAATAAATAGGGACATTTCTTATAGCCGTTGAGACCATCTCCTCACTCTTCTTTCTTGCACCTCTTTCTTCATAAATGCTTGACGCTCCTCCATTGAAATTTTGAGACGATCAGAGAGAGAGAGAGAGAAAGGATGCAGGACAACAAGGATGGTTTCTGTGAAGGATTTCCTACAGCTCTTTTTTTTTTTGATATGAGAGACCACGTTTCTTCTTCTATTTTCAGCAAGGATGCCTTAAGCTCCTTTTCCCCAAAATGTGCTGCAAGGCTACTCAAACCTTTCATTAGATAAGACTTATATGAAAGTAAAATAGACTAGCCTTACCTTTTCCTTCTTTTACGGAATCGTACGCTGCCAGGGACCAAAAGGATTTTTTGAAGATATATTATATGTGTTCAGGCTTAGTGGGTCAAGATATATTTTCGGGCCCAAGACTAAAGCAAACAAGATTGGCATATTGAAACTATTAATTGGATTTTTGGTTCAACACATATATCATTAATCACAGGACAATCAATAAGAACATGGTACAAATCCTTTTCTTCCACTCCAAAAAACGTGTACTTCGTCTCTACCTCTACCCCTCATTCCTTAAGTGCTACACTTGTTGGAATAATCCCAACACAAGTTCTCCATAAGAAGTTTTTATGCTTTGGTAACACCGGTAATTTCCAAATCCTCCTCCAAAAATCGCTATGCGCATGCCCCTGTAAGTTAGGCATAAGATCAATCCACTGCCATTTGTTTCTCATAGCATTCAAATAGCATTGCTTCACTGTGAAGCCTCCCCTCGCATCCCCCAACCAATTCCATTTATCCACCCGTCTCACATCCGGTGATCGAATGCTTCTAATACGACGGCATATATCCGATTGGAAAAGAAGGTTCAGAATCTCATCCCTCCATGCTCCTAATCCGTCCATCAAATCACATACCCTCATATCCCCTACTATAATATAATTCGATTTCTCAATCGAGAAAGGAAAGATACCTGGGATCCATGCTTCACCCCATACTGGCGTTGACCTCCCGTCACCAATACACCTGATTAAATCTCTTTCAATAAGCTGCTTGCCCGCCATAAGTCCTCTCCATGTCAACAAAGGGTGCCTTCCAAGACTCGAGTGGTAAAAATCTGAATTAGGATAATACTGAGCCTTCAATACCTGATAAAGCAGTGAATTTTCATTCTGCAGTAGATGCAAAAATTGTCTTTTCGGTAAGGTCAACTTTTCCCATCTCATCCAATGAATCTTCTTCTGGGTATCATTTGATCCCCACCAGAATCTTGCCATCATCTCGGTCAAATCCTTACAAAAATATGATGGCAATAGAAAACAACTCATAGAGTATGTTGGGATTGATTGCGCCACCGCCTTGATAAGGACCTCCTATCCTGCCTTTGTCAACAACTTCTCTTTCCACCCTTTCAGTTTCTTCCATACTCTATCCTTTATAGATTTAAAGGAGCAACCCTTATTTCTTCGTACCATCGTCGGCAACCCCAAGTATTTTTTATTGTACGCTTGAGTCCTTATTCCCAACTCCTCGTTGATAGTACCTCTAATAACTGTTCTGCAATTCAGGCTAAAGTAAACAACAGACTTATCAAAATTAATTTGTTGACTAGATGCTCTCTCATATATCATCAACAGAGCCTTCAGTTCAAGGCAATTATCTCTATTAGCCTTTAAGAAGACTAAACTATCATCAGCAAACAGTAGGGTCTGAGATTTAAGTATTTGAAGTTTGCTTTGTTAAATATTTGTAAGACTTAATTGTATTTTAGAATTTGGATAATAATTTTATGATTTTGGACTTGTGATAAATGTAGAAATTTTTCGAGTCTAGGGTCGAGTCTGGAGATTTAAGTATTCGAAGGGCCCGACAACGGGTACTAAATGTCATACCCAGCTGGGGACGGGAAAAATATTTATTATCAGGGACGAGAACAATATTATAAGATCCTCTCTAAATCCTCCTCATGATCATCCGTAATTACTTAGAAAAATAGAGAATGAAAATTAAGCAATTAGTTTTTTTTTGGTCAAAAGCAATTACTTACTAAAAAAGACAAAAAAACTAGGCAATTGATAAAGTGGAGAGCCGGCCCACTTATTTACAAGTGAGAACAAAGTATAGGGATAGTGTCCCACAATGAGTCACCACTGACCACTTATAAAATGGATTTCTGGCATAGTCTTCACCCAAAATCACAAATAAATATTCATCTAAAAAATAAATTCACAAATAAATAAGTAAGAGAAGAATATCAAGGGGCATGCCGGCATTGCTTTTATCATATTGAAAACTAAAACAAAATAACTATCTATAAGTGTATAAAAATCACAATTGGAATCTTTGTTCAAATATTCATTTGGGCCCATATTGATGTTGTTGACCTTAAACTCATTCTGTATAAAATAAAATCACAATTGGAATCTTTGCTCAAATATTCATATATGAACATGTCAATAAGCACTTTTTTTTTTTTTTCACTTTTCTTACTTATAGTCTTGGGGTCATTCTCAAAATTATTTATTTTTTTTAAAAGCGTTTTTTTTTAATTTAAGGTGTTTAGAGCATATTTTAAAATCGCTTTTGAGTTGCAACAGAAATAATTTTTTTAACTTTATGCAGAAGTTAGAACTTGGAGTTTTTCCTTCAAACTTAAAGTATAAGCTAAAATTTAAATTTTTTAAGACAAAACTACCCTTACTCAAATTTCAAAATTCTCATTTTATCATTCTCTTAAAATTTAATTATTCTTCTCATCAAACTACCCTTATTATTGTTGTCTTTAATTAAATAAAGACAATAATAATTATTCTTATAATTAATCTTTTATTTAAATAAAGTTAATAGATATTTAATTAATTAATAAAAATAATCATAAATAAAAAAATCATATTGATTAAAATTAATACTTTATTCCATTAACATTTTATTAATAAAACTAATTGACATTTTATATTTATTAACAATAATAAATATTTATACCATTTATCTATTTAATAACATTAATAACACCATAAATTTATTAATGTCTTTCTTGATAATTTTACAGTCAAAAATATTTTTTTTATACAAATTACCAAACACAAACTGCTTTTGAGCTATTGAAAAAAGTATTTTTCAACTCAGTTTATCAAACACAAACTTCTTCTCTCTCACAACAGTTTTTCTCAAACTCCATTAAAAAAAAGTCATTTAAAAATAAGTAATTTTCAAAGGCTACCACAAACGGACTCTTAAACTCTTAACACATAATAAATTTTTATATGATTTATACCTATAAAAATATATCTCTTTATCAAATCCAATGGAGCAAGAATGTAGGTGAATTTTTCTCCCTAAAGTCACATAAAAAAACATGTTATGATACGACTCTCACATTGGGGAGGTTGACTTTAAGAAAGGGCCTTATAAGGCATTTGATTCTCTGACTACAACAATTAGTTTTTGGGGTGTAGTTCTCTCAATAATTTGGGCTCGTATTAATTGGTACTTTATTTTATTGAGAGCCGCCAACCAATATGGAAATACTGAATACTAGTGTATAGGTAATACTGAATACTGAAAGTTGTATGGAGCTGTCAAAAAAGTGGAAAGAGCTATCAATGGATCAGTGTCATCAATAGAGTAGGCCGCCGTGGATGTCAGCTTTGGAAGGGATAGTAATGATACAAATTTTACATCGAGAAGGTTGACTTTAAGGTAAGGTCTTATAAGACATTGGACTCTCAAACTTTAACAATAAACTTCTAAGGTATGAACATATCTTTGGCCAAAAAAAAAGGTATGAACATATCATTTACCTAATAATTATGAGTCATGGTTGCTCCTTCACCACAAGAAGAAAATGAAGTATAAAACGACTATGATCGATAAATACCTAACTGAAAAAAATATATAAAACTAAGATCACCTTGCACACTATGAAGACTTTGAACATTTGTAAGAATAGGAGTCATTGGCATAAAACAAATAGACTTATGGGAACCTAAGAAAGTGTCAACTACACTAAGTCCAACCAATTAGCAAACAAAGTGAAACAAACAAAAGCTACATTACATGTCCGAAACCTAGACGACTCTTCTTCTATCACACTCATATATTTCTAAGAATAATCTTCTTGTATTCCTCACCTTTTATTTATTCATATCTGATCTCTAGAAGTTTAATTCATGAATAAAATAAGAGTTTGATTAATAAAGTATATATTTAGTAATTTTAATATCATAAAAAATAAATAAAAAATAATTTTAATTGTTTAAAAACTCCTTCAACCAATCAAATAAAACTTTAACTAGTACTAAAAGCATGTTTTGGCAAAAATATTAAACTGATAAATGTTTTTGAAAGGTAACAAAAACAATATTTTAACTTTAAAGTAGAAATAGAAAATTAGAGAATCAACTTTTAAGTTTTAGATAAAAATGAAAGTTAAAATTTAAATAAATAAAAATTTTTTTATAATAAATTTATATTTTTTATTATATCCTTATTTATTTTATTAAAACTCTATATTCTCTGTGCTTTGTATTTTTAGTTAGTAAAACTGAATAACAAATTTACATTAATTAAAGGATTAAACTAAGGTAAAGTTACTTAGGTGCTTGCTATAAAGTTCACCAATATAATTAAAACACGTGGCAAAAAATTTTTTTTATAACCAATCATGGTAGAGAGAGAAAATGAAAAGCATTAAATGACATAACCAATCAAATAGGAGAGAGAATATAAATAATATTTATGATTGGTGAACTTTATAGCAAGCACCTAAACAACTTTACCTTAATTTTTTCCTAAATTAAATCTCATTATTAACACTCTAAATTTATATATGTAATTTTCATAATTTTACCGTAAAAGCACTATTTTATATAAATTTTTTAAATACAAACTAATTCTTTTTTATAAACTACATTATTTTACTATTTTTTTGAGTAATATTATAGAGAGATAGTGAATCAAAACTCATAATTTGTACGTCGTTGACAGATCCAACAGCTCATACCTAATGAGCTTTAATTATCTATAGCTCTAAAGAATTACCAATATAATTTTTTTTTAAACTTCTGAATTAAAAATAAGCAAAATTTCAAAAGCATAATCCAACAAAATTGATATTTTTTATGTTGGTGAAGTGAGAAAATTTTAGTATATATATTGATAGTGAAGTGGCATGTTAAAGCACATAAGTCCATTCTTTTTCCACCAAAAACTTCAGACACAGGAAAAAAAACCAATGGCTTCCATTCCATATACGTCACTTCTCCTTCTATTACTATGCACATTCATTTCTCCAATAGCGATAGTGCAATCTGCTGCGGGCACTACCATCGGCCTTACCCTGTGGCCTCAACCCCGAAATTTCTCATGGCCTTCTCAACAAGCCGCTCTTCTCTCTCCTTCCTTCCACATCACCACCAACGCCGGCAACCACCCAAACCTCGCCGCCGCCGTCAGCCGCTACCTCCGCCTCATCCTCACCGAGCACCACCGCCCCCTCGTCCCCTCCGCCGCCGTCAATCTCTCCTCAAACCTCCCTCCCTTGCAAACCCTAGCCATCGCCGTCGCCGATGCCTCCGCTCCGCTCCACCACGGCGTCGACGAGTCCTACTCCCTCGCGATCTCCACCTCCGGATCGGCGAATCTCACGGCCGCGACGCCGTGGGGCGCGATCCGAGGCCTGGAGACGTTCTCGCAGCTGGTTTGGGGGAATCCGTCGCGCGCGGCGGTGGGAGTGGAGGTCTGGGACGCGCCGATGTTCGCGCACAGAGGGGTTATGCTTGATACGTCGAGGAATTACTATCCGGTGAAGGATATCCTGAGGATGATCTCGGCGATGGGGATGAACAAGATGAATGTGTTTCATTGGCACATAACGGACTCGCATTCTTTCCCGTTGGTGGTTCCGTCGGAGCCTGGTTTGGCCGATAAGGGGTCTTATGGGTCCGATATGGTGTATTCGCCCGCCGATGTTGGAGCGATTGTGCAGTTTGGGCTTGATCATGGAGTTCGAGTTTTGCCTGAAATTGACTCACCTGGTTAGTATTTAATCTTACAGTGAAACTACCTTTCTTCTGGAATATGCATATAACATCCATTTAGTATCTAAACACCACTCTAGCCTGGGTTTGATATCTTTTGGGCGATGAAATGGGATTAGAGTGAATTAAAAAGAGTAAATAATCTTTCATAATATATTGTTAATAAAATATATTGTATTTAAATGCAAACTTGTTACGTTAATTAACTGGAAGGACAAAAAAGTCTTTTCCAATTTCAACTTAGTCCCATGGTACCATCAATATAATTCCAATTTCATTTGTGAACATCCAGAAATCCTGCTAGTTCTCGCCTCACCCATGGGCGAGGGTTCAAATCCCATGAAGTCATCCAAAATTCTGTTTTGATGGTCATCCCACTTCAGGGAGATCTTCTGGCACCCAAGGGCTAGTTGAGTAGCTGCGAGTGGGTAAAACTACTTGCGATTTTGGCCCGTGCAGTAATCCTTTGAGTTGGGCTTCTGTTGGTCTCCCCAACATGCCACTGCGCCCTGCCCGGTAGTACTTAGGAGTGCCTTCCCTTACTACCATTTTAACTAAAAAAAATCCAGAAATCCTAGGAGCGAATTAGGTTTGTGTGCAATAATAGCATTTGTTGGTCTTCTAACATGCTATTGGCCTCATGTTGATAGTATTTGAGAGTTTTTCTATACTATTATTTTGTTTAAAAAAAATAGTTCAAATTACTCTTTTGGTCTTCAACATTTGTATGAAGTTTAAATTGGTCTTCAACGTTTTAAAAAATTATTTTAGGTCATCAACGCTTTTTTTTTGGTCAAAATTGGTCCTCTAGCGTAACATCTGTATGATTTTGCCATTAAATACTTGCGTGGAAGGCTTATGTGGCACACCCTTTCTCCTATGTGTCATATTTAAATGACATGACACCCTCTCTCACTCAAACTCAATCAAACGACGCCGTTTTGATTCCCTCTCTCACTCAAACTCAGTAAAACGACGCCGTTTTGATTCATTTAAATATGACACGTAGGAGAGAGGGTGTGCCACATAAGTCTACCACGTAAGCATTTAATGGCAAAATCATACAGATGTTACGCTAGAGAACCAATTTGACCACAAAAAAAACGTTGAGGACCTAAAATAATTTTTTGAAACGTTGATGATTAATATTAAACTTCGTGCAAATCTTAAATACCAAAAGAATAATTTGGCAAAAAAAAAAAAAAAAATCTTCTCACTCATTACATATTAATGGGCATACGAATTAATTAATTTATAAAAAAAGTGCACTTTGACATTTTATAAAAGAAAAATATTACTAGAAATTTGAGTCCGTCTAATTATACATTGAAACTGCCATATTTTAATGCAATTTATAGGATAGTTTAATATAATTTAATTTTTTTTTTATAATTGTCAATTATAACAACATTTCACATTTTTCTCTATTTTTTTCAATTAAACTTTAACACGTGATGAGTCCCATATATGATTTATATGAACTTAAGTCTACAAAATTATCATTTTTTTTTATAAAATTCGCATTTTAGAGGATTTATTATTGGTTCAATTGATAGAGTATTTATTGATTTTAAATTTGTACAATATCAACAAAAAATAATAATTTTTGTTGTGTACATTTTTTATCAATTGGTCAGACAAAACTTTAAACAGAGTAATTAGGAGAACTTAGGCCAAAAAAAAAAAAATAGCAGAACACTAAAGTTAGACATTCTTTTTTGATCCGCCTGTTCTGTCGCCTGTTAGACATTCTTTACGACAGAAAGTTGCTTAAATTTGTAGAATTCCTAGAATTGACAAACTCGCTGAGCGAGACAATCAAACTCATTTATATGTAAGTCAAAGGATTTATTATTGGTAATGCTTTGGAGATATGGTGAATTAAAGTTCACTATTTCTTAATTATTTGATCTGTTTCGAAATTTGTATCATCTTAAATTTTAAAATAAAATATTTTTTTAGTATAGATGTCGAAACAGATCTGATAACTAAGAAATAGTGAACCAAAACTCACCATAACTCCGTACCTTATATTTTAATCTTGGTTTTAGCACCACATAGGTGGTTATAACTTTGAGCATATCGAGTTAGTTGGTAGTTTGTCCAAATCTGTATGATAAAAAAGAAAAGAATTTGGGCATAGCTTTACCCTTTATATAATTAATATAGTTTATTATTATTATTATTATTATTATTATTATTATATTCTGATTGAAAGTCTTAAGCTTGTGATGGGCCATATTTGTATATATACCTGGGAGCTATATGTCGCCACTAGTCCCCTCCTAAACCTTTGGGATTATTGCCCGAATTATTTTATTCATAAGGCTGATTGATATATTAATTAATATATACTTTTCATTTCTTATAACATGAAAAGTTTAGAACTTTGTGCAAGTAATATGTTTTCAATAAGCATTATTCTAGTCCAAAAGTATGCCCCTTTCCCTTTACATAATTCTGTTTTTCTGAGTTGATAATACTGAGGATTATATTCATACTAAACACAACACCACTACCTTGGGATTGCCCAACTTATTGAAGTTTGAAACTGCACAGAGGAAGATGAAAGAAACTGACTATTTAAATCATAAATTTCAATCTACATTATTATGTGACATGAAGTTTAAAAGCATTATTCTAGTCCAAAAGCATGCCCTTACTCCCTTTCCACATAATTCAGCTTTTACAAAGTGGTAGTATAGAGGGTTAGCTCATCTAGTCACCTTCTGCCCATGACATTGTATGGCTTGAGTTCGATTCCAGGTGATCTCTCATCTGTGGGGTTTTTTGAGAGAATCCCTATATGTATACTTGGAGTTAAGGGGCCTGCTCTGACCATAGACTGTGACGTCATCTCCTCATCTAAATTTTTATTTATGGAAAAAAATAATAAATACATAAATAGTTGAGTTAGTCTCTAGTATTATGTATTGGACTTGGATCCGCTAAAGTGTATTATGGTTAAAGTGCCTGAAGTGTACGATCTGGGCCGTCAAATGCAAGTGTTGCAGTGCGGAAACGAATCTAGATTTTCATCCGACGGCCTAGATCGTGCACTTCACGTACTTGCACTTGCATTTTAGCGAATCCAAATCCATTATGTATTCATGTCAGTGTCCACACTTCTGACATTATAGTAGTGATTGCTGATTATATGAAACTGAACATTGGCAGGGCATACTGGATCTTGGGCTTTGGCATATCCAGAGATTGTAACATGCGCCAACATGTTCTGGTCGCCAACAGGAGGTGAAATCCTTGCTGCAGAACCAGGAACAGGGCATTTGAACCCCTTAAACCCCAAGACCTACATAGTACTTAAGAATGTCATCAACGATGTAACAACATTATTCCCAGAACCATTTTACCATGGTGGTGCTGATGAGGTCATCCCAGGTTGCTGGAAAACCGACCCCACAATTCAAACCTTCCTATCCAACAATGGAACACTCAGCCAAGTTCTTGAGATATTCATCAATTCCACTCTCCCTTACATCTTATCCCTCAACCGCACTGTAGTCTATTGGGAAGATGTTTTCCTAGATGCCACCATTAGTGTGCCATCCACAATGCTTCCTAAAGAAAATGTGATCCTCCAGACATGGAACAATGGACACAACAACACGAAACGCCTTGTTTCCTCGGGATACCGAACCATTGTCTCGTCTGCGGACTTCTATTATTTGGATTGTGGGCATGGGGATTTTGTTGGGAATAATTCTCAGTATGATCAGCAAAATGGAGACCACTCAAATAATAATGGAGGGTCTTGGTGTGGACCCTTTAAGACATGGCAAACTATATATAACTATGATATAACATATGGGTTGACTGAGGAGGAGGCAAAACTGGTTCTTGGTGGGGAAGTGGCATTGTGGTCTGAGCAGGCAGATCAAACTGTTTTGGATTCGAGAATTTGGCCGAGAACTTCAGCAATGGCAGAATCGTTGTGGTCCGGGAACCGCGACGAGAATGGTAAGAAGAGATGTGCAGAGGCCACAGATAGATTGAATGAATGGAGAAGCAGAATGGTGAGCAGAGGAATAGGGGCTGAGCCTATTCAGCCACTCTGGTGTGTGAGGAACCCTGGTATGTGCAATAATGCACTATGATGAACTGCTAGACTCACTAGAATGGGTGTGATGTTAAATATGTCTCTTGCCTAATTCATTCCATAATGAGATTGATTGATGTTGTGAGTTCATGCCTATTGTTTATGTTCATGTTCTTTTTGCAACTTGCAAGAATTATGTTAGGTGATTGCTTTGTGGCTTTAGGAACAATGAGAGGAAGTTGGATTTGTATTGATATAAACTCCATTGTGATGGATAACTGTCAATTAAACATTCCATACTTTTTGTAAGCAAATACTACAAATCTCTAGATACAAGGAGGAAGGTTTTACGTGTTATTTGTGATAAAAAAAGTACAACTTAAGCTTTAGGGAAAATATTATTACACAATTATAAAACTTGTTTTATTGTATGGTACTGAATATTGGGCAATAAAAAGTTAACATGATCATAAATTCACTGTGACACAATGAGAATGTTGCGTTGGATGAATAGTCACATTAGAATGAATAGGATTAAGAATGGTTGTGCTAGTCACAAAATAAACCAAGAGGGGGGGGGGGGGTAAATTCGTTTATTCAGATTTTAATCTTTTTTATGAACGTTCTTTTGATTAGGACTCTTAGTAAATTTATGACTCTTTTAAAAATCATTTTCCTTTGAAAAGAGTCGGAGTCGGAGAAGAGTTGCACACACAATTTTACTGGAGAGGTTCACTACCAAAGTTTGCTTGAATAGCTACGTCATCTCCCCTTCTAACCTAACAGTTAGAAGGATTATATTAACTTAATTCAATTCTTACAACCAAGTAACCTAAAACCCCTTTTGGGAAAGCACACTTGCTTTTACACTTCTCTTACAATAAATAGGACTTAACCCAACAATTCCCTCAGATCTAATGTTAGGTGATTGCTTTGTGGCTTTAGGAACAATGAGAGGAAGTTGGATTTGTATTGATATAAACTCCATTGTGATGGATAACTGTCAATTAAACATTCCATACTTTTTGTAAGCAAATACTACAAATCTCTAGATACAAGGTGGAAAGGTTTTAGTTGTTATTTGTGATAAAAAAAATATAACTCAAGCTTAGGGAGAATTTTATTGCACAATTATAAAACTTGTTTTATTGTATGGTACTGAATATTGGGCAATAAAAAGCTAACATGATCATAAATTCAACGTGACACAATGAGAATGTTGCGTTGGATGGATAGTCACATTAGAATGAATAGGATTAAGAATGGTTGTGCTAGTCAGAAAATAAACTAAGAGAGGGGTAAATTGGTTTATTCAGATTTTAATTTTTTGATGAACTTAAATCTTTTTGATGAACTTTGTTCTGATTATGACTCTTTGAAAATCGTTTTCTTTGAAAAGAGTAAGAGTAAGAGAAGAGTTGCACACACAATTTTGCTGGAGAGGTTTACTACCCAAGTTTGCTTGAATAGCTACGTCCTCTCCCCTTCTAACCTAACAGTTAGAAGGACTATATTAACTCAATTCAATTCTTACAACCAAGTAACCCAAAACTCCTTTTGGGAAAGCACACTTACTTTTACACTTCCCTTACAATAAGTAGAACTCAGCCCAGCAATTCCCTCAGACCTAATATGATAAGTTTTCCAAGTAACATTCCTCAAGGATCAGTCACTACACTTGGCTTTTACCACTAAGAAATTTAGTATATTAAATCTTCCAAAACCAAATTCAGGATTCTTGAATACTCAAGACCTTAATATAAAGAGATCCTTCTCAGCAACCTTGCCTACAGACAAGGATACGCTTCAACAAGCTTTTACAACATGGATACTCAGTGTATTAAGTTCTTGCTTTCACCTTAGTCCTCAATAGGACTTACCCAAGTATTTAACGATTGAATCACCTTTATGCAACCTTGCTTACCAACAAGGATTAGCCACAACTTGGCTTTTACACCTTTAGTAACTTCAATCCTTAAATACCCATCTCAAGTAAGAAATAAATGTAGCAGCCTCCTAAAGACTACTTAACAGTTTCAGAGCAGGATTCACACAGAATACAACAACAGGAGTCACACAGACAAGAATTCAAACCCAGTGAGTAAATGCTCTCTTGAAGGCTCTTGAACACTAAGTTCGTAATTCCAGCTTCCTCAACCTCTTCATTAAATAAGACAAGAAACTAGCCGCTAGCTTCTTCCACTTTGAATCTCCTTCTTCTCCATCTTTCTTCATTTAATGCAAGAGGCTCCTTGTATTAAATGCTTTTGAGATTTTTCGTCGCTGGACCCTCAGGAGAAGGAAGAGAACCGATGGATCAGATAAAAATATTTAAGACAACATCTTTTCTTTCTTTCATGTCTCCTAGACTTTACAGAAGATGAGATTTATCCTTCTTTTTATCTTCCATAGCCTGCAGAACAATCACCTACCAACTCTATCTTTTTGGTTAGATAAGACTTGCATAAATTAAGGAGAGTAGATACACTTTTTCTTACACACCACGTGGTTCAACTTGCAGAGGACATATTTGTTTAATCTCAGGACACTGATTCAAAATTTAAATCATATGGGCCAAACATCCAGATATGCACATAATACCTTATATTTCCAAGACCAATTAATAAAACATAATTAATGGACATATTAAAATTTATCATGAAACTCCTAAGCGTTTTTGGTTCAACAAGTTGCATTACAGAGGAAGTCGGAGTGGCAAAAATTAGTTTAAACACGTCTTAGGTGGTTTGGTCATGTACAAAGAAGGCCATTAGAAGCTCTTATACGTAGAATTAACAAGATAAAAAATAGTCCAATGACTAGAGGTAGGGGAATACTAAAAAACAATAGGAGAATCTACTAAGGTGAATTTAATTATTAATAGTCTAACCATAAAAATATATAAAGACAAACATGTTAGCATTATTTGATCTCTATAACTAACTCTACCTAGTGAAAAAAAAAAACATTAATTATCGTTGTTGTATTAATCATAAATTTGACGACTTGTTGAACTTTGTGGCTTAACTGTGCAAAAGTTATTACATGTAGTGGAAACATGATGATTCAAATCGTTTTTTAACAGATAAAAAAACTAAAGTTTAAGAAGTTTACATTAGCAAACTGAGACGACATATTTTTTACTCTTCACCCCTTAAATTTTTGTTGGGGAATACGTTCATTAGGCAGAAATGGAAACAGAAATGGAAACAGAAATGGAGACGGAATACATTTGATGTGTTTAGTAGTAAAAGTTTGGTAATAGAAATAGAAAGGGAATGTATTAAAATGACCATTTTACCTCTTATATTAAAATAATAAAAAGAAAAGAGGGTTATAATTGTGTCAAATCAGAGGGGTATAATAGATATTTTGTATATTTTTAAAGTTGATGAAAATAAAAAAATAAAAAAGTAGGTAGGGCTCAGTGGGCCTCACCATTTTTATTGGCTTCTACCATTTCTATTGGCTTTTCCATTAACATTTCTTGCTAATAAATATACAAAGTTTAATTAGTTTTGCATGATATAGTCCAGCACATAAGACATACCCTTTTACTTTCTCTTATCAGGGTACTTTACTATGTATATGTTGAGTGTGAACTGGGAATGTGTGCTTAGCATGGCAGACTTTTAACACTCATCATTCCTGGATTGAATATATATTCCTGGATTGAATATATATTAATACAATGTCAAAATTCTATTTTGGTTCTTTATTTTTCACTTCAATTATATATTGATCATTTATTTTTTGGAAGGTCTACATTGGTTCTTTATCTTTTTCAGAAGTTCTATATTGGTCTTTTATGTTTCATTAAAGTTCCATATTAGTCCTTTATGTTTCATTAAAGTTCCATATCGGTCCTCTCAGCATGGTTTCATTTTTGGCTTAAACGACATCATTTGGGTATTTTTGATGTGTCTAAGGCCACGTCAGCTTTCTGATATACGTATGAGAGATTATGTGTCCACCTTGACATGCCACGTCAGCAGTTAACGAAAAAAATGAACAGAATTGAATGGAAGGACCAATATAAAAATTATGGGAAAGATAAATGATCAATATAAAACTTGGATGAAAGATAGATGACCCAAAATGAGGTTTTGACCTTAATATAATGTAGAAGCTTTTTATAAGTAGAATCAATGAATTGTTGGAATGTTATAAGCAAGGACATGAGTACTCTTGTGGTATACCGTATAAGACTAAGAAAAATGATGACAATGTCACCGCTTACCGCTTGAGATATATACCAACATTTCGGGTATGTTTATTTTGTGGAAATGCCCATTTCATAGAATGCAAAAAGTAGTGAGGCCCACTGGGTCCCATTTACTTTTTTTACTTTTTTCATTTTCATCAACTTTAAAAAAAAGAAGAAAAATATAAAATATCTATTATACCCCTTTGATTTGACATGATTTGATACAATTATAACCTTCTTTTCTTTTTATTATTTTAATATAAGGGATAAAATGGTCATTTTAATACATTCCCATTCCATTTCCATTACCAAACTTTTACTACTATACACATTAAATACATTTCATTTTCGTTTTCGTTTCCATTTACATTTTCATTTCTACCTAATGAACGTGCCCGTTTCTTACTCATTATAGTAATACTATGGATCACGATTTATTTGGCATCATGATTCAATTGGGTTAATTAAATGTGTGTTTGAATAATTTTATGAAGATGGAATGAATTGGCAGAGGATGGTCTCTCCTCTCCAGAGCTCTGTTGTGTACTTGTGTCCCTCTAGATTAGGGGATGGAATAAAATAGCTTAATATTATAAAATACAATTATATTCTTTTATTTTTTTTATTGTTTGTCATTTTTTTGAAGTACTGTCTCAACTAGTATAAACTCGACTCGTGTTATGTATTTGATTATGGTGGAAGAATCTCCAACGAGAATAACTGCATTCATAAGGTCTCAAACTTGAGATCTTTACTTAACTGATACCAAACCGCTTCCTACATGGACCAACTCCTCATTGGTTACCCTTCTAATTTCTAAACAAAAAATTAATGAGTCATTTCATTCTAATTATGAGGAAGAATATTGAAAAAAATTAATTAATAAGTCATTCGTTTCAGGCAATAGTACATTTGATGCTCCTATACTATAGAGTTTATGTTACTTATGTCCTTAAACTTTTAAATTGTAAGTAATTTTGTCATTCACCTAAATTTTGTGTAAATAATTAACTACATATGTAAATGTAACTCTCCTCGATAGTGATTTACAATGTTCATTTAAATATATTTAACAATGTTATTCGTTAACATTTAGCAACGATTATCATTTTATCAAGACACAATATATTTTTTGGTTTTGGATTTTTTTTGTCTATGACAGAGGTATCCATCAGAAAGGGTTTGATGATTAATCTTTCGAGTACTGCGGGCTCATTATTGAGAGCGACCCTCCCAATAGATGACGTTCCATTACCATCCCTCCAGGAATCAAATCCGATAGACAATAGTTAAGAGAATACAGACCATTTACCATCTGTACTACACCGCATCAGTTTTTGGTTTTGGATATGCATGCATGAAGATGATAAGAATAATGAATGTCCTCACACGGCGCCTATCATTCCAAGTTCCACCAACTTTCCAGTTAGCTACCACTCTCAAACTATATATATATATATACACACATTAGTGTTTCATTCAGCAAAATCAAAAGCAGTAATTATAAATTCCATATAATTTACATCGTCAAACTCAAAAACACCATGAAATTACAAGTGGTAGCCCTTCTTCTTGTTCTTGTTCTTCTTCTTGTGCCTCTTGCTTCATCATCAAGTAATGAAATTACGTGCAGTGATGTGATAGGGTACCTGAGGCCGTGCGAGGAGTACCTTACGGCAGAGAGTGGATCGAAGCCATCGGAATCATGCTGTGAGGGTGCCAACGCTCTGAAATCCGCCGCCATAACCCAACAAGATAGAATCGCTGCGTGTGAGTGCATCAAAACCGTTGCTAAAAGTATTAAACTTAACCCTCAAAATGCACACGATCTTCCTTCCAACTGTGGCATCACCTTGCCCTTCGAAATTTCTCCCACCTTGGACTGCTCCAAGTAAGTCATCCTCATCGTCATCATCCTCATCGTCTTCATCATCCTCATTATTATTATTATTAGGTAAAATACTTTTTAATCTCAGAATTATTGGTTAAATTATTATTTAATAATCCTTGAATTTTGGAAAAATATTGTTTATTAGTCTCCGAATTTGTAATTGTGTTAACTATTTAGTTCCTCTGGATTTTATCCGTTAGATAACCGAGTGACGTGACCGTTAACTGTCAACGACGTAGGAGAGGATTTTGTGAGGACGGAGCATAACGTGGCCGCCATAGCTGCATTTTAAGCAAAGCTTGGCTTTGGGAACAGGGAGAAGGGGGTCATCGACCCAGTTTTCGACAATGCGAGAGGAGGAACGAGGAGAAGATCGAGTACAGCCACGTCAACAGTTAACGACCAGGTCACTTGGTTATCTAATGAGTAATTATGTTTAGGGGATTAAATAGTTGACAAAGTTACAAATTCAAGGACTAAATAAATTTTTTTCCAAAATTCGAGGACTAAATATTAATTTGACTAACTATTCGGAGACTAAAAACTATTTTTCCTCTTACTTAATTATATTATACACTATAATTGTAACTTATTATTTGACCATGTTCATGTGTGACCCATTAAATTTTAGGTTAAAATGTACAAAATCTCCTTTAAATTTTAGGTTATGGACGCAAAATTTCTTCGAGTTTTCAAACTTTGCAAGCAACACTCCTAAACTTTTAACTTTACGCACAAAACACCCTCTATTAATAATTCTGTAACGTCGCTAATCACTTTGTCATGTCAGCCATTTTTTAACTAATTGAATTATAACATTATTTTCGATAAGGTATTGTATTAATGAATAATAATAGAGCAATTGGGATTTTTTGTGAAACGACTAAAATGTTCTTCAATTAACTTTTTAAAAAAAGAATGATGAGACAAAGTATTTGTTGACGTGATGGAACTCTGTTAAACGATGGACGAAATTTTGAATGGAGGGAATGTGTCCAAAATTAAAAGTTTTTAGAAGTTGGATGTAAAATTTAAAAACTCAAAGGAATTATGCGTCCATGAACTAAAATTTACAATACTGTGCATTTTATTTAACCATTAATTTTAAGTGCTTCAATTTTTGTATCAATACTTTTGCAGGATTGGTTTGAAAATGAGGACTCAAGAGCGTGGTCCACAATGGAGCTGAGAAATATATAAATGGCAGTGAATATTTCTGGGTACACAGATATATATATAAATTATGACCTCTTGATCGCTTTATGATCTAATACAAAACAATTACGTAGCTGTGTAAGAAATAAATAAGGTCAAAGGTTCATTTTGGTCCTCTATGTTTTACTCAAGTTTTAAATTAGTCCTTTATGTTTCAGAAATTTTAAATTAGTCCTTTGTGTTTTCTAGAAGTTCTAAATTGGTCATTCCGTCCAAATACGTCAATTTCTTAAGTTAACTGCTGATGTAGCGTGCCGAGGTGAATATATAATCTCTCCTACGTGTATAAGATAGCTGACGTGGCTTTAGACACACAAAAAACTCCAAAACGGTGTCGTTTAAGCCAAAAATAAAATCATGCTGAGATGACTAATATGAAACTCTAATGAAACATAAAGGACTAATATAAAACTTCAATGAAACATAAAGGACCAATATAGAACTTGAATGAAACATAAAGGACTAATATAGAACTTGAATGAAACATAAATGACCAATATAGAACTTTAATGAAATCTGAAGGACAAATATAAAACTTTTGGGAAACATAAAAGACATTATAAAACTTTTGAAAGATAAATGACCAATTTAAAATTTAGGTGAAATATAGAGGACCAAAATAAGTATTTGACCAATAAATAATTATAAGGTCAAATGCCCATTTTGGTCCTCTATGTTTCACATAAGTTTTAAATTGGTCCTTTATCTTTCAAAAGTTCTATATTGGTCCTTTATGTTTCCCAAAAGTTTTATATTTGTCCTTCATATTTCATTGAAGTTCTATACTGGTCCTTTATGTTTCATTGGAGTTCTATTATATTGATCTTTTATGTTTCATTGAAGTTCTACATTGATCATTTATGTTTCATTGAAGTTTTATATTAGTCCTTTATGTTTTATTAAAGTTTCATATTGGTCCTCTCAGCATGATTTTATTTTTGGCTTAAACGACGTCGTTTGAGTGTTTTTAGTGTATCTAAGACCACGTCAACTATCCGATACACGTAGGAGAGATTATGTGTCCACCTCGGTACGCCACGTCAGCAATTAACTTAAGAAATTGACGGAAGTGAACGAAAGGACCAATTTGAAACTTCTTGCAAACATAAAGGACCAATTTAAACTTTTTGAAACATAAAGAACCAATATGAAACTTCGTGCAAGGGACAAATTTAGAGTTTTGACCTAATTATAATAACTATGTTCGGTTGGAACTTATGGTTCCTAGTTCATATTCCCATAATATATAATTTCATCTCATTTCTTCATTTTACTTTTTATGAAATAAAAGAAGGTAAGTTCCATATAAGTACTGCAGTACTTCAATATTAATGCATTCCTATCTTAAACCAATTAAAACAATACAATCAAAGAAAAAGAAAATAAATACACTATGTCTCAATACACCATTGAATGGATTAGGGAACAATTGATTGGAGGGATGTATTAAAGTTCAGTACTACCATACTACTGAACATCTACTCGTAGGGATAACAGTTTAGTAATACCGTACTACTGAACTTCAATACATCCCTCCAATCATGTAATACAAATTTGTTAATATTAGTAAAAACTCACATTAACTAGGACACACCTTGAATGGATTAGGGGCAAACTGATTAAAAAAATGTACTGAAATTCAATACTGTTGTAATACTGAACATGTACTATGTTTGTAGAAAGAATTAATTTTAGATAAAGTCTAAAAACACCCTACAATATATATACCAAAGGAAAAGTAAACTTAAGTTAAGTAATTATTATTGTTTATAATAAATAACGGGTAAACTTGTTGGATTTTTATGAGAAATAAAGCAGAGGAAATATAAAGTGAAAGTAGAAAGAAATTGCTAGATGAATTCACTTGATTAATTGATAAAAAATAAATGACCTTATATAAAGGCTTTATAAAAGAAAAGTGGAGTTATGGAGTTGTTCCACTAATCCATAAAATTAGGACTAAATAAATTACATTAATTAAATAATTAAAATGCAAGATATGAATACATAACTATGAGAAAGACTCCTAAAATATTGCAACGTGCAGTTTGCTTCAACGGCCCCATCACTTGATGCTTTTTACTTGCTCTCCAACGTGCACATTGTGAAACAATAAACGGGAATATTAAAGAATATTCTAACAATTCCTTCCTTAAACTGAACTTTCTTTGCAAAGAAAATCAATTTAATTGATAACACAAATACCAAACAATTTTCTCATCTTCTTGAACGCAGCTAATGTAAAAGGCTTGGTAAAACTAATTAAATAATAAATAATAAAATCAGAAAGTACAAATGGATTCGAAGTACTTCTCTTCTTTTCATAATATAATGATGCACTTCTCATCATTTTCCTATTGGAGCACATCTCTCCAAATTCAAAGAATCTTGGTGTACTTCTCTTACTTGCTCTTCCTTTTTTATTCTGCATTTTTTCTGTAAATGTCCAAATCTTTTGCAATTGTAGCATTGAGGTTTTCCTTTGTGTCAATAATCTTCTTCAACATGACCAGACTTCTTGCAGTGGTTGCACTTAGGAATATTGTCTTTTCCTTTTGTAGCTTTAGCATAAAGAAGTGTTTCATCTATTTGTTGTGTTTCTTCTCTTCTCATAGCCCTCCTTTGCTCTTGTGCCTGTAATGCATTGATTAATTCAGATAATGTTAATTTATCAATATCTCTTGAATCTTCAAGAGATGAAATTTTTGCCTCAAATTTTTTCGACAAACTTATAAACATTTTTTTTAACAACTTTGCTTTCAGGAAGATCCTCCCCAAGTAGTCGTATTTTGTTCACCAGTGTCACCAACCGGTCAGAATATTGTTGGATGCTTTCATTTTCATTCATCTTCAAAATTGCAAAATCCCTTTTGAGATTCAAGGCTTGTATTTTTCTCATTCTTTCATTGTCTTGATATAATTTCTTCAACATCTCCCAGGCTTCTTTAACAATTTCACAAGTCATAATTCTTATGAAAACTGTTTCAGAAATTGCTGAATAAATTATAGATAAAGCTCTTGGAACTTTCTCTTCTTCTTCTTCTTCACGAGCTCTTATCTGAGTTAGTGTTGGATTATTTCCTAATGCTGGTAATTCTCTTTCACCTTCAACCCATTGCCACAAGCCAAGACCTTTTAAGTGAGCTTTCATCTTGACTACCCCTATTTGATAGTTTTCACCATTGAAACTTGGAGGTGGTATGGTAGCTAAATTGTTAGCCATTATTTGCACACAATCTCACAAACTCTCAAAAACCAAGCTCTGATACCAGGTCGAATTTTTATGAGAAATAAAGTAGAGGAAATATAAAGTGAAAGTAGAGAGAAATTGCTAGATGAATTCACTTGATTAATTGATAAAAAATAAATAGTCTTATATAAAGGCTTTATAAATAAATTACATTAATTAAATAATTAAAAATGCAAGATATGAATAACTAACTATGAGAAAGACTCCTAAAATATTGCAACGTGCAGCTTGCTTCAACGGCTCCATCACTTGATGCTTTTTACTTGCTCTCCAACGTGCACATTGCGGAACAATAAATGAGAATATTAAATAATATAATATTCCAACAAAACCTGTTTATGAATCAAATAGTCCATGAGATTATCAAAGCTTAATTTCATGGGTCAGCTATCCAACATTAAAAGTCAGATTTGGAAAGTACTTGAGTTATAGTATACCCATTAAATACCAAATTTGTAAAAAGTATCAAGGAAAAAATCTAAACACTACTTGGACAATCTATCCAGAGTTGCTTTCTGCTAATTATATATAATTAGAGCAGCAGAGCAGCAAAGCAATGGCAGCTTATATTCATTATGATTAAAACTAAATAATAAATGTAAACATCTCTTTAAATTTTTATTTGTTGAATTACTTCTAATAATTAATGCTCATTTAATTTTAAAAATAATTAATTACGCTTCACTCACACCAACACTTTATATATGCTATTGATATAAACATCTATATGTTTATATATTTATATATCTATATCTATATCTATATATCTACAAAGTAACATACATAGGCTAAAAATCTGCCACCTCATCTTAAATCATGCTATGCAAATCAGTCACACCTTCCATGAAAAACCAATTTCAGATGCCCTCTTACACGTGTCTCTTAGGTGCAAATATCACATTCAATGCCTTTAAAACTTATAAACCAAGAAAAAAATGCAATTAAAACTAATCAATGCCACGTAATATCCTAAACAATTACTAATATGCAATTATGTAACTCTAGCAACCTCATATTTAATAGCTAGCTTTTTCCTCTCGAGAGCCCTGAATTCCTTCCTTATTAAGGAGAAAACTTTAGTACTACTATACTACTGAACTTCGGTGCATTCCTCCAATTATGTAATAATGTCATTTGTTAATATTAATAAAAACTCACATTATTAAGGACCTACCTTGAATGAATTAAGGACCAACTGATTGAAAGGATGTACTGAAGTTCAGTACTACCGTACTACTAAACATCAATTCCCTTATTAAACACATTAAACACATGTAACTGATCCCTTGATTTTCTCCATATTCTTAATTAACATCAATTTCAAAAGTAACACGTCTAACATTCTACAACTTTAAAATATTCAAAAAAGTGTTGAAATTCATTTATTTTCATTCCAATTTATTCTATATCTTCCTCTGTTTCCTCCATATTCTTAATGAAGCTATTTACAGCACTATCAAAGCTTCCTTTCACTGAAATAGAGAAGATGCGAGATTCTTAGGTACTTCATTGTACAAATTTTATGTTTCCTTTATTGGTGGATTTGTTCTTCTTTTTATATGTATAGGTAACAACACTCTTATATGTTTGAATTGTTAGGCAGAACTAAAAATTGATAGATACTTTGGCTTCTAAAAATGCACATTGTTTATACATGTTCACTTAAACTTTTTTTTGTTCCCATTGCTCTTACAATTGGTCTTATGTAATGGTTTCTTCTCTACTCAGACAACTTGATAGAGACTGAATTCCTAGAGGAAGAAGGAATCTTCTGATCGGTCTTCTTTTTTGTAACGATTACTCAAAGCATGAACAAAAAAGTTCATCATATGATTTACATTGATATATACTTCGTTTCTTATTTTATGGTTTTGATTATGCTATGCTATGAATTTGATTCAAACATCCAAAAGACATAGAATTTTCTGGTTTTGAATGCAGCACAGCTTCACAATACTGAAAGGATTTAACTCTCATGTTTTTTATACTGTGCAAATCTCAGTGTTGCTGATAGTGGATGTAGGATCATTTGGGTGGTTCGTGATTTCCAGGGCCAGTGTCTTGCTGCTATGAGCCTATGACAAAAAAAGTGTAGTTCCTTAGGAGTTTTTAGAAGTAGTAGTAGTAATGGAAGGGCTGGCTTTTGCTTCAAGGTAAGAGCTTTCTGACATCATATTTGAAGATAAGTTGATTGAAGAGGATTATTGATGTGCTTAATTACAAAAAGAGTTGTGATTCATACCACATGTGCTTAAAGAAATCGCATAAATAGGGAAGCAAGTGCAACGTCTCTGATTCATTGCTCTGCGAGTCCTTGGGAAGGATCAACTTCCCATTGATATCCTTATGACTTTGACAATATCACGAGGATATGCTTCTATGTCTAATACTTTAGCATTTTTTTCTAGGATCATGACTTATACGGTCTAAGGTATTATGCTAAGAAAGCGACTATACATTTCTAAATGATATATGGGCGAAAGAAAGATTAATTGTAATACACACATATATGTTAGTGTTTGTGACATGTCCCTTATGACATTGAGTGGTCATAAGTGTGGATACTACACATACAAGGAAGGCAATATGAGTCAAAACATTGACTCGAGAGGGATTACATTTGCCATGTGAAAGTGTATATAGTTAAATCTAGGATATATGAGGCATAATTTTAATGTTCTAGCTACACGAAGGAGAAGGTAACTTGTGCTGGTCCTATAAAACGGATTTCTAGTACAAACACCTAAATGAAGACGTCATGCTTATGCGGTCACGACAAAGCACTAAGTATGAAATTATGGGGAGACAAAGAGACTAGACCCATGACATCTAATCCACCAAATGTGAGTGAAAGACGTAGGAAAATGGGTCAGTCCACCCTTGGTAGATTGGACACATGCCCATTTGAAATTGGGACTTTTATGCAAATACCATAAATATGTGGGTTTATGGGGTGTAATATTTACATTTATTTAAATTTAAAATGCGGGAACAATTATTAGCGCATATATTAAAGTGTGTGCAAAACTGATTCATTAAGTAAGAATCACCAAAAAGATAATTTCATTTTTCTCTTCTCTTCTTCTCCCCACAAAAGTGCATTTGTTGTGTATTATGATATGAGTCCGTCACTGTGACCGGATCGGGCGTGGCTACTTGAATCCGACATCCAAGTATGCCCGAAAAGTGTTAAATGAAGTTATTTTTAAGCATGTCAAAGTACAATGGAGTATTTGCCACAAAACATAGTTAAGGAGATTATTTGCAAGTAAGTGATAGTTGGAGGGAAGTATTTGCATTTTCCCTAAACTTTAAGATGACATGGATATCAAGACAGGTCCAATGTCTAAAAAATGATGAGTCAAAACTCACTATATCTCCATAACATTATTCCCAAGATAATACCCTTAAACCAACTAAAAAATTGAAACTTAGAGCCCATTTAGCAACCCTTCATGCAAAATACTTCTTTTCAAATAGAGTTTGAAAATTGGACAAAAAAAATGTTTGGAAAAAAAACTTTGTAAGAGAGAAGTAATTTATATTATGCAAATTGAATTGAAAAATAATTTTATTACTAGCTCAGAATCAATTGTGTTTAACAAATTTATATAAAAAAAATACGTAAAATTATCAAGGACATGGTTTAAGAAGATTGATGGAGAGATACCAGAGGTCAACCATAGAGGCAATATATCTATTAAGAAGATTGATAGAGAGATACCAGAGATCTCATAAGGATCTATATATGGTTTTTATTGATTTGGAAAAGGCATATGATAGAGTACCGAGAGAAGTATTATGGAAGGCTTTGTAAAAGAAAGGAGTACGAGTGGCCTATATCCGAGCAATCAAAGACATGTACGATGGAGTCACGACTTGTGTGAGAACACAAGGTAGTGTTACGAAGGATTTTCCTATAACCATAGGACTACATCAAGGTTCAGCTTTGAGCCCTTACCTCTTCAATTTGGTATTGGATGTGCTCACTGAACATATACAAGAGGCAGTACCAAGGTGTATGCTTTTTGCTGACGATATAGTCTTGGTTGGAGATTCCACAGAACAAGTAAATGAAAAATTAGAGAAATGGAGACAAGCTTTGGAGACATATGGATTTCGCATAAGTCGAAGCAAAACGGAGTATATGAAATGTAAATTTAGTGGTAGGGACGTTGATTCTAGGAGTGAGGTGAAACTTAGAGATCACCCCATGCGGAAAGTCACAAGTTTTAAGTATTTGGGAACGATAATACAAAATAATGGAGAAATAGAGGAAGATGTAAACCATAGGATCCAAGCTGGATGGATGAAATGGAGGAAGGCATCAGGTGTTATTTGTGATAAGAAAGTACCGCTTAAGCTTAAGGGGAAATTTTATCGCACCGCGATAAGACCAGCTTTACTATATGGTACTGAATGCTGGGCGATAAAAAGCTAGCATGAGCACAATTCAACATGGCAGAAATGAGAATGTTGCGCTGGATGAGTGGTCACACTAGAATGGATAGAATTAGGAATGATTATATTAGAGAGAAAGTGGGGATAGCACCTATTGTCGAAAAATTAGTCGAAACACGCTTTAGGTGGTTTGGTCATGTACAAAGGCGGCCGGAAGAGGCTCCGGTACGTAGAGTTGACCAAATAGAAGATAACCTAATAACTAGAGGTAGGGGAAGACCAAAGAAAACAATAGGAGAAACGATTAAGAGGGATCTAGCTATAAATAACTTAACTATAGAAATGTGCAAAGACAGAACATGTTGGGACCGCTTGATCCATATAGCCGACCCTACCTAGTGGGATAAGGTTTTGATTGTTGTTGTTGTATCAAGGACATGCATATATTTAGAATATTAATTTTATTAAATAGATGAATGAGCATAACATTTTTTATTATTAAACTTTAAATAAATAAATATAAAATTTTAATTATTTCATTAATTTACTAAAATGTTAATTAAATAAATTTGATTTTAATTTGTATAAAAAAATAATTTTAATTGTAAAATTTTCAAGGACATTTATATATTTAAGATTTATAATTATTATTTTTATTAATTAAATATATATTAATTTATTTAAATAAAAAATTAATTATAAATATTTATTATTAACTAACTAAATATCTTAGTAAAGATAACAAAGAGGATCACGGATAGTTTTATAAAGATTAAATAGTAAATACAGAATTTTAGTGAAAGTATTTTTATCCTAAAATATTTAAATTTTAATTTCTTCTTTTGATAAGTTACTGAAGCTCTAATTCTTAGTTTATGCTTAAAACTGAAAAATTACTTTTACTACAACTCAAAATTATTTTTTTTACTGGCAAACAGAAATGACTCGACACATCCAAGTAAATACCACCAAAAAGATTTACAACAATTACCACTCAAATACATCAAATAGTGCGGCTCTTGCACTGTAGGAAGCATCTACTGCCTATTTATAAGTTTATAACAAACAAACACGGCTTGAATATCACCTTCAAAGATGATAATAAATTTATCACCAAAATTATAGCAGTTAAGCGGAATCCAAAATAGAAGGCACGAAGACTCATCCACTATAACTAGATGTGCGACTCGAAATGCTAGGGTCTTTAACCTCTTTCAGCTTTAGTGAGGACAACTAAGTATAATATATTTAGTTTGCCAAACTTTTTTTTCAATAGAAAAAGAAGTATTATTAAGAGAGGAGTACAAAGGACAAGAAGTCCTCAAATCAACATGGCAAGAAAACAAAGAGAAAAACAGCAAAAGGAAAACAAAAACTTAGCTCCACAAAGCATTCCAATCCCTTTGTAAGTCCGTAATAGAAACCCCTCTAAACATTCCATTCGCTGAGATCCATAGTGACGATAAGAAAGTGATTCTATCCTATAAAAGATGAGGAGAGATGAACTTAATATTAAAGACCCTAGCATTTCGCTCTATCCAAAGGCACCACAAAGTTGCGAGAATTGCACCATGCCAAAGAGCTTTATGCTCTTTATTCCTCCCAAAGCCCACAAACTTGATAAAAAGAAAAGTTCCTAGGTCCTGTGGGCACACCCAACTCTCCTAGCCAAACAGTTTATTCCAAACAAATCTTGTCACCTCACAGTGAAGAAAGAGGTGACTATTCGTCTCAGAATTACCAAAGCCATTAGGAGATAAAGCCTTATTGGGACGCCGAGTTTGGAGCAGATCATTTGTATTAATTTTGTTGAGGGTTGTCGTCCATATGAAGGCCTTAACTTTAAACAGCATCTTGATCTTCCAAAAGAATCTAGATAAGACTATACAGTTCCTGTTAGTACTTCTAGTTAAATATCTGAGTAGAGAAGAACAAGTGTACGAGCCCAAAGGATCTAAATTCCAAATCTTTCTGTCAGGGGTCGTAGCAATACGAAAAGGAGCAAGAATGTCCAGCAACAAAGCAATATCATCAGCAAGTCGATCATTAAGATTTCTCGAAAAGTGGAAGTTCCAAGAAACTTGATATTCACATATATCAAATGCAGTAACAAATGCATTAAAATGTAGTTAGTTCCTCAGGCAATAGAAACAAGAAAATGGATAATAGATCCTTTGTAATCACTATAGGTGTAGTTCTTTGTTTTAAAGCTTTCTTCCCACTTGTTATAAAAATCAACCTGGAATGATAACGTGGTCTCCCTCCTTCACACGAAAACATGGTTATATATGTGTTGGAATGTTTGAGTGTCTCTTTTCGTACCTTTGGTATTTCTTCACAAAATGAAGGTAGTTGCGGCGGACGATAATAGTCCTTGTCATCTTAGCACTGTGGCAAGTACCAGCAAGCATGCGGCCCCGGATGGAAACAGTACCAGTGAATGGGCATTTCTTATCAATGTAAGTCCCTTCAATGGCATATCTGGGAGTCTTAAAACCCAACCCAATGCTTTTCCAGAATCTGTTTCTTCCTTTTCCAGGCCTCTTCCTCTTCCCGGATTTCTTCGAGCAGAGAAAAACCTTAGGTTGCTTCAAGAAGGCCTTCTCAGTCTGTTCCGAAACGATACACGGCACACAAAACCCTAATTTAAGCTGCCAGTCCAAAGCCCCAAACATATTAACAAGTGAGAGCTTTAAAACAAAGAACTACACCTGTAGTGACTACAGTGGATCCAGTCTCAAGAAAATGAGAACAAGCACAAAGGAGTGTCACACCAAATTAAAAAAAGAAAGGAAAATGCAGCAAGTAAAGAATCAGGCATCAGCTTAAATATATCATATGCAATAACAGGTGCATTAAGCATATCTGTAACCAGAGAATTGGAGAAGGTATAGTACAAAACACTGGACCTGATTGCCTCAGAGTTGTGGAGTTAATCTAACCCAGTTTAAGGGCTCTGCAGCACAGGCCAAAGTTAGATTATCTTCACTAATCTTTTTGGAGCCTACATTTTGCTGTGAAGCCTTTGTGCAAACGTAAGATAAGGACCGCAGCCATGAAACTAATATTGGTTTGCGTATGACATCGTCAGATTCAGCCACTTGTGAATATAACTCATTTAGAACCATGTTCTGTGCATCTTGTGGTAACTTAGTAATCAACTGGGCCAACAACTTCATCAAGTCCGTCAAGACCTGGGTAGTAGTAGTAAAAGGCTTGCTTGCATTAAATTAGTTATATAACATTATTTGATGAATATGGGAAAAAATATATTTGAATAAGCTAGTTCTAATAAATTAAAAAATAACATACCTGTATATCTACCAAAAACACCGTGTGTAAAAGCAAGTCCAATAATTTCTTGCATGGCTCTGGCTCTCCTTGCTTCTTCCATGCATCGACATCCTTAGCAAAGACTTCAGCACAGAGCTTCTCAGCTTTCTCAACAAGACTGTGGATGCAATAAAATATGGAAGGACTTCCAGCAGGAAGATGCCGGAGGATCCCTACAACTCCAGAAGCCATACCCTCAAAAGGAGTTATGCCAGGATATCCCTATATTCACATACCATAATATATTAGAACTGTTTTCTTATACCCAGAAAAACGAATTGTTTTCAATTTTATCAGTCTCAAATTTAAGCTCAAAACTCTCAGTTGATTCAGATACCTGTAAGGATCTCAGTACATAATAGAAAACGAGCTGCTCCTTCAATGACACTCCTCCATTTACTTCAGATTCTTCCGCCAAAGATATGAATGCCACAAACAAAGAATGAGAGGCTCGAGCCACTTTTCCATTTGGGTGTTCCATATATCTAGTTTCACTTGAATTAAGGAAACAAGGTTGCTAAGCATGATAAGGAAAAAGTTACCCACATGACAATGTGACCTGATAACCCAGAATATCATTTTGATATAGGATACAAGAACATTGTTGGAGCTACCATGTTCCTGAATACATGGCCAGGCAAATGCTCAACAAAAGTTGGAATGACTCGTAGATAAAACAAAACACGTGCTGTTTGCACTTCATCCTTGGACCATGTGTATTTGGTTTTGTAGTCCAGAGTAAAGTCTAGAAGACATGTTGAATCTTATTAAAAACAAGATAATCAAAACAAATGGGAAAAAACACATAAAAGATCCAACTGTTAGTCTTATTTATTAAATAATGTTAGATGCTCCTAATAGTTAGTAAAGACAGAACACGTTGACGTCGTATTTTCCTAACAGTTAGTCTTATTTACATTGTAAGTTTCACACACCTCCCCCTAATTATGCCAATGAAATGGAGGAATGAAGTCACTTTATTGTGCATAATTAGTTAATTACCATTATAATTAAACTAAAGGCAAAATGGGATGAGAACAAGTTTTCATCACTATATATATAAGTGTGGGGGGGGGGGGGGGTGTTGGGAGAAGTAAAGTATAGATGCACATGAGGAAAAGAAGAAATAGCGTGTAAAAAACTATGTAAAATAAACAGGGGATTTTGGAAATGATAAACCACACCTGGGCCATTTGTCAACTCAACATAAGAGGGCATGGACTTCACAAAAGAAGTACAAGCATGTTCATTCTCTTTAACACTTGCAACTACCTTGCGAATTGTTTCTATATACTCCGGCAAACGGACATGACGAAAATACTCCACACAAGAAAATGATACTAATATATTCAAGGAGACATTCATCTGCATTTCTTGAGTGAATTTGGAGTTCAACTTATACTTGGTGACAGCTAATGCAAAAACCACAATCATTAGAAAAGTGGATTCGGCAATTTTTTCCAAAGCCTCGAGCAGCTCATCTTCCCTGCCTTTAAAAAGTAAAGATACTTGCCTATGTCCATAGTAGAAATCTTCACAAAATTTCCATATAAGATTTTCCACTACATCCTTATTTTCTTCAACTGCTGATACATACTGATAGCAGAAAATCCCTGTTACAGCTCCTGATTCCTTGAAAAGAATATTATCTAGATGTTCTTTGACCTCAGTGAGCTTCAATCCACCCGAACTACTAGACAATTCAAGTAACGACTTGTATATTCGTGGCAATGGAAATATTTCAGTTAACAATGCCAAAGCAAGGCAAACAAAAAACGAGGGATGGCTGGAAAATGAGCTGGTTCGAGTTAATGCTAATGAGATACACTGCAGCAAAAGCCTATCTCTAAGATCATTGCTTGAGATTGACATATTAGGTTTCAAAATCCTTGAAATCAAATTGCTAGCTAAAGCCTCCATCCGAATAACTGCAGAAATCTTCACTCTAGAGATTATGTCTAATTTCATACCACTTGATGTAGATCGACTTACAGCCCTCACAACTCCTGCAGCAGCCATGAAAACGGAAAATGGAACATAGTTTACCTTAAATTTCCCAAAAGTTTCTTGAGACAACACGCTTATTTTATCCAAAAACTGGAAACTTATCAAGTTTGACATAACCCAATCCATCAAATAAAGAATCATCAGCCCATTAGAAATACTACCTTCGGGCCCATTTTCCTTGCCCCAAATTTCAAACAATGAATCCAATATTGTAATATTATGAACTGCCACTGAAGAAGACAGAGCATACCCAATTCCAGCCAAAACATTAGGTACAAGTTCTGTAAACGATCCAAGTAATTGATACTCTTTTATCAACAGTCTAGACTGTAAGTTCAAGCAGATTGTTTTGGATCTTTCGGATAAAGAAGGCACAAAAGAAATGGCACCTAGAAGAACAACACCTTCAGAGAAGAAGAAAGGATCGTTTCCAGATTTAATCTGAACAGAGAAGAGGTTAGAGAGGACCTCCACTACCGAATCAATAATAACAGAAGTAGGCTTCAAGGTTTTTCTAACCCATATATAAAAGAGCCTAAAAAATAGAGGATAAGACTCATAAGGGAGAGAAAGGTTTGGAGACGAAAGAATGGCAAGGAGGAGCTTTGCCTGGGGTTCTGCAACATGGAGAGATGTTTGAGAATTAACAAGGGTTTTAAGATATTGCAGATGATGGGGGGTAAATGATTGATATTGAAGGGAGTCTCTAAGCTCAGCCCAAGCTTGAATTATGGCTCTAGCAGATGAGGAATAAGAATTTCTATGGTTGAATTTACCAGTATCACTGCATTTGCCCCTCAACCACTCCTCCAAGAAGATGTTAGGTTGTCTAGACATATTGTGCGATGCCGATGCTGCAAAATGGACAATAAAAATAAGATGAAATAGCCGTCAATTATATATTGTCCAACATCAGCTTCACAATTCAATCGAGCAATAGCAATCATCATCTCATCAAAGTTAAATTCAAACATAACATACTAAACTCAATCCTAAAGTACCAGCCTGTTGGCTGAGCGTGCTCTGAGAAATTCAGGGTCCATATTAATGGCTGAACGTGGAACACCACCTAAAGTTGGCATCTGAGGAGGGAGGGCATTTCGATTTGGCTGGGATAGTCCAGGCAACTGGGATCCTGCTTGATTAGGTACCTGGCCTGACATCTGTCCCGGAATGTGTGCCTGTAGTTTCATCTTCTTTATTCTTGACACTTACTTTACAAAGCAAGTATCGCATAACCAAGTATGTTATTTGTTTGATAAATCACAAAGTATGAGTGCAATACATACAAAAAAACAAGTTATTATATAGGTTACTGATTTTCTATATAATTATAGTATATATTCTCAAACTAGATTTATCTGGGACTGAGTTCACTAGTCAATCTTTAACCATAGAAACAAGTAGCACCAATAAGAGTGAATAAGTTCTCTAGTGAATCTTTAACCATAGATTTCTTCTATCAACCATAAAATGACAAGCAACAAGTAAATGGGTTTTGGGCTCTTTTCTTTACTAGTAAAAAGTACGAAGTAGAAGGTAGAAAACCTCTAAATTGTTTCAGTTATATAAAAATTGATACACAATCCTTCAAATTCTATAACTTGAGCAAAATATAATTCCGCCAATTTTTTTATAAAAAATCCTAACAGAATAATGATATGTTAATAAAATCAAATCAGAAAACTTGTTTAAACATAGGCTTGGTGAACGAAAAAACTTAAATAATTTTACATGTTAAATGAATTACCCTAGGGATATTTCAAATTGCAGTTAACTTGTTTAGAATGAGACAAAAAGCAATCTCGTGTTCATATAATCTCAAGTAAAAGGCTTCCAAAAAACCATTGTACCAATAAAAAAAGTTCATATAGAGAAGTGTTCATTTATTGGGTAGAACATGATTTGCTTAAACTGGGCAGCATATGAATGATAAAACAACACTTCAAAGTTCTCAAAAATGCCAAAAATATGATTTACAAAAATTATGACAACATATGAAATGCATAACACTTACCACACTTGTTGGAAGAAACCAGAAAGCACCCAAAGATAATAACAGAACAAGAGAGCATATGACATACAAGAAAATATTAATCTTGAACAGACCACAAAAAAAATGCTTCTATAAATGCCTTTCTATTATATATGGCTTCTGCTTCCTGCAACTGCATTCTCTGCTTCTTACCACAAATGGCATATCTATAATTCTATACTTCTTACACAAATGGCATGTCTATAATTCTTTGTGAGTCCATATTACACAAATGGCAAATCTATAATTCTCTGTGAATCCATTCTCTGCTTCTTACACAAATGGCATATCCAAGTTTAGCAACTATTTATCATTGTTTACTAAGACAGAAGCATACTTCTCATCACAGATAGAAACAAGAAGTACAATATTTTTAGCCAATCTACACTTACACAAAACTTCCAAAAACATGTAAAAAGAGCAAATTCCACATTGCAATATTTGAAAAACCCACCAAAAATTCACCAAATTGAAACAATTATGAAACCCTCTCAAACAATGAAAAAATTTAAACCTCTCCCTAAACCTGCACGAAACAATCAAGGCATATGTACTTTGGTTTTAGGACTATAGAAAGAAAGGCATATTGAATTGAAACGATTCAATGGGGTAACTCTTTTAGCCCTAGTAATACGACTAGATCATCCATGAATGTAGTGATAAACAAAAATTTCACAAGGTACAGAAAAATAGAAGCCGACAGCAGAAAAAAGAAAATGGACAACTCACCACTCTCTAGTCCATGCACCACCGCAGAGTGGGGTTTTTGTGTTGTTGGACGGTGGCGTCGTCGTTGTCACCGACGAAACGAGTCAGTGAGTCACGGTGATTGGTCATACAAAATTTAGTCTCTATATTCTCTTTCCATTCATGATTGGTCATACAACCACTTTTTACCACGTCTTATTTGTATTGAAGAACTTCATAGCAAGCACCTAAGTAACTTTACCTAAGTTTAGTCCAAAAACATTTTCCCGTCCCCTTTCCAACGGGTAAAAATTCCCGCATCCGGGCTCCGTGCGGGGAATCCCCGTAGGAATCCCTGGGAGGCAGGGAGGTTTGCCATCTATAATTTTGGTCCTAAATATTTATCACTTTTTTCATGTTAGTCTTCGTTCTTTCAAAAGTTTTAAATTAGTTATGTATCTTTGCAACTTGTTTCATATTAGTTCTTTTGTGTAACACCGTCAAGTGATGATGTGGCATTATAAACACGGTTGGAAATTATACCATATTAAGGGCCTGTTTAGGCATGCTTATGAAAACTGCTGATTTTCAAATGACTTGTTTTTTAATAAAGTTTATTTAAAAGTGCTGTGAAAGAAAAGTTGCCTGTGTTTTGCAAACTGAATTGAAAACTACTTTTATCAGTAGCTGAAAAATAATTTGTGTTTGGTAAAATTGTATTAAAAAATACTTTTGCCTGTAAAACTACCAAGAAGAATATGTATAAATTAGGATGTTATTAATGCTATCAAATATATAAATGGATATTCATGCCAAAAAAAATAGATAAATGGATATCAATATTTAATTTGTTAATTATTATTAAATAAAAATAAAATATTTATTTATTAATTTATTAAAATATTAATTAAATAAGATGAAGTGACAGAACCAAGATAAAAGGATTATCCTTAATTTATTAAAATATTAATTTGTTTATTAATTTATTAAAATATCAATTAAATATTAATTTATTAAAAGTAAGATAGAAGAATTATCTTTGAGGAAATATAATTTTTTATTAAGGGCATTTTTGTCCTAAATTATTTAAATTTTAAATTCCAGCTTCTGCTACTAGCTAGAAAAAAAAAGCTCCAATTTCTAGCTTCTGCTTAAAACTAAAAAAGTGCATTCTACTACAACTAGAAATCATTTATTTTATGAAAATAAGCATGTACAAACAACACACTTTTTTAAAATAAGTGATTCTTTCATAAAAATAAGCATGCACAAACAGGCTATCTTCAACAAGCACATATTTTTAACAAGCTTGCAATAACAAAGTTCATTGAAAAGCCAAACAACAAAGTTTACAAGCAAATCAAGTTAAAGAACAATACAACTTAAAAAAACTTGAATGAACCAAAGTTTTCTTGCATAATTCATTAAGTTTTCATGTTCTTCATGTGCAGCTTGCCGGCAAAATAAACAAAAAGTTTGGCTAAGCTTAAGCCTTAATAATAACAGGACAAAAAGTTCCATTCCGTATATCCAACACAATGCCAATTGGATTCTTCTGATTTACCTCCAATTAATACATTTCACACAAAAATTTTGAGTATTTCGCTAATCTTACCTCTGAATCCTAGTCCCAACTAACCCATTCTGCAATATAATCCCACAAAATCCTTTTATGTTCTATTCATTAATATGTCCAATTCCTCACATAATCCTTAATCAGATCACACTTTTATTCCAAAATCTCAATACCCACTAACACTATCACACAACAGCAAGCGTGAAGGTGTGAATGGATATGAGATTTGGTGAATACAGAAGTAGACACATGTTGACTATATTTAATGTCCAATAAGTACAATTGCTTTTTCTTGTTTTTGAAGTTCACATCCTTACCGCCCTCATGGCTTTTCCACCCTATTTTATATATATACACAACACTCACTTCCAATTCCAATCCAAAGGCAGTCTTCCTGTTTCTTCTTCGCATCTCTCCAAATACCATATCATCACTTACCATCCCCACCTTTACTTATGAAGAATGTTTCAAAGAACACCAAGGGCAGCATAACGATTCAAGAGTTAACAAACTTAGAAAGAATTGATTCAACAAATTCAAGTAGCATCATACTTAGATTTAAATGCATTTATATATTATATTCTTCAAGTTTCAATTCTCTAATTGGAACAGAACAAGAAAGAAACCACAAAAGACAAAAACTGAACATACTGCTCCGGCTATTTATTTTTCTTTGTGTTATATAATAAGAGAGAACAAAAATTTGGCAGATCCTTGAATAACATTTAAAACTCCCACACAATCACCAATCTAAACCGTAGCAACTCAGAGAAGAAATAATACCTCGGTGGAAGCAAGCGAGTGAAGGTGAAGCTGCTGACGAGAAGCCAACAGTGAAGATTTGAGGGAGGGAACTGAAACAATGACAGGGAGAAGAAGATGGGGACGACGAGAAGCCAACGGTGAAGGTGAGCCGTCAGCCGTTGATGCTTAGGATTAGGGATTGACGATGAGTGAGGAATGAACGAGGATGTGAAATTGTTGAGAATGGATCCCCTGCTGTCCTATATTTGCGCTGTCTATACTGTCCCCAAAACGACACCATTTAAAGCGGGACTGGATCAGCTGAAGTTGGGAGGGGCCGAAGTTACTGAAGTTGTTTTTTATCTCAGCTGTTCATCTTTTTCAACATCAAGAATCAGCCACATCACCTAAGCTTACAAGAGAAAGCTATTTCAGACTTCAGTATTCTCCATTTCCCGCTCTTCTTCATCTTATGGTGCTGCATCTCTACTTCACTTCTTCATTGTTCTACAGCTAGTGATTCTTCATTTGCCCATTTTTGCCCTGTCATTCTTGGTCGAGTTAGAGCTGTGCACATATCTTTATTAATACAAATATAGGGCATCAGCTTCAAAATGTAATACTCATTGTGTGGTTTATTTACATCATTCTCACCAATATAGGGCTTTTCTCGTTGATTTATTGTTTCTTTTGCCTTGAACAAGTCTTAGCTTTGCTTTGTATTATGTTGCTTCTGAACTCTGTATCTGTGCTTTGTTTCTAATATTGATACTTATAATATAAATACTACTATAAATGTCATATATATATATAGATATATATACATATATATAGATATATATATATTACAATATGACTCATTTTAAAAAAAAAAAATCAATGCTTCATATAGCTCCATAACCTATAAAAGTTAGATGAAACTATGAAAGAGAGAAATATTCTTAGGAAGTAAAGAGAGGATATGAAGGTTACCACCAAAAACATAAGGCCATTAGTTGAAGCACACGTTGTTACTGCTGCTTAATGAATCTAATAGTCATGCTGGGTAAAAGGAAGTAAACAAAAACTACAGAAAGGATAATATTCATGGCAACATAAAGCTTCAACATAAATGTAACTAATCAATTTCATGCAAAGTAGATAAAATTGAGGGAAAGAGATGAAATCGAAATCAATAGTAAAACATGTTTGAATTTTGCAGCATTCAAACGAACCAAAAAAGTCCTTATTCAAGTACCAGAATTCCAGAACAATATAGCCTTATTGCATTTGAGTGGCTTTCAATTCAACAAAAAAAAAAAAAGAAGCAAAAAAACCAAACACAAAACAAAACAACCCTCATTCAAACACCACAAATCAACGAAAATCAGCCCTTGCATCAAAGAACAAATCAGAATCCGAAAAATAGCATAACAGAGCACAAACATACGAGAATCAAGTCAGCACAAATTAACCGAAACCAGCCAATGCATTAAAGAAGAATCTGAATTTGAAAAATGGCACAACGTAACACAAATAGGCTTGAACTAACGAAATAAAGCAAAAGTAGTGGCGAGATGCTTACCTCTCTCAGATAAATCGAGAAACGGCGGCGACGGAGGTTCACTTTGCGATGGATTTGGCGACAACGACGGAGGCATGTGGCGGTGGACGCGGTGGAGGCTGAGACGACTGTGATGCAAGGTTGTGGTTTTGTTTCCCTCTGCTGTGTCGTTTCAAGGCTGAATCAGATTTTTTTTTTTAAAAAAAAAAAGAGTATGACAACGTGGCCACATCTGGAGCGTCAAAAAATATGAACGGCTGAGATAAAAAACAACTTCAATAACTTCAGCCCCTCCCAATCTGATGCGTTTTCCAAAATGCTTGGTTGAATAGAGAAGATAATATTATACTTTTGCATTAGGAACAATATTTATCTTTCATTTAGTCCCATTAGATATTTTTTATTTAATTATTTTTTAAAATATTTTATTTGACTAAATATCAATCTATTTAAAATAAATATTATAAATTAAATTACAAAAATAGTAATTAAACAAATTATTTAGTGTAGTTTGTTGTATAACTTAATATATTTTAGGGTAAATTATACTTTAGTGTCTTGTAGTTTCGTCCGATTTCACTTTCGTGCCCTGTGGTTTCATTTTTGTCAGTTTGGTATCCTGAGGTTTGCATTGTTAGCACTTTAGTGCCCTGAGATTTTCTACCGTTAGTTTTAACGGTAGTTTTACTATTTGAATTAAAAATCTTAAATGTGGCTCGTTGGGGATCAAACCCAAAATCTCAATCTAATGAGATAGATTAATGTCTTAACCATTGGATCATAAAGTCTTGATAGATTTTATTTTCCTTTCAATAAATATAATATGTCAAGAAACTATAATCACCCTCACATTTATTTTGCAGAATTACACTCTTCTCTTCCACTAAATAGTATTTGAACTCATACCGATTATTAATCGTTGAAAGTTTGAGTCATTGGGTCATTGAAACAATTATTTAATCACTTAAAAATTTGTTGAACTAATAAAAAAATAAATTTATTATTTTTATTTTAAATTTATTTATTTTATTAAATGACAATAAATTATAATTAATTAAAATAAATACAATAAATTATGTTACAATGAATATTATAAATATGAAACTTATAAATATTATTATTATAATTAATAGTTATGTCATTTAAAATAATTAAATAATATATATTTTAAAATAATTTTATGTTATTAAATAATTATAATAGTTTTTTGTTGAAATAATAGTAATACTTAAAATGTTATATTTTTTTGGCCAAGTTAAGATGTTATATTAAATAATTATGTTATTTAAAATTAATGAAATAATATGTAATTTAAAATAATATTTTTTATCGGATAATTAAACAATATTAATATTTAAAACAATTTTATATAATTAAATGATATACATTTTTAAATAATTTTTTATTTTATTTATACTTTTTATTTGATTGGTTTAAATTTTAAAATTTAAAAATTACTGTAGATGAAATGATATTGAGAATAGTGAAAGCATAGAGGGTTAATAGTGTAATTGTTATATATATAAATTAAAAAGAAAATAATAATTAATTAAGACTTTGTGGTCCAATGGATAAGGTATTGATTTTTAAAATTAGTGATCTTGAGTTCGATCCCTAGCAAATCATTTTAAAATTTTTTTAAATTCAAATAGTATAATTACAGTTAAAACTAACGGTTGAAAACCTTAGGGCACTAAAGTGCTAACGGTGCAAACCTCAGGATACCAAACTGACAAAAATGAAACCACAAGGTACCAAAGTAAAATCGGGCAAAATCACAGGACACTAAAGTGTAATTTACCCTATATTTTAAATAAATATTACAAATTAAACTATAAAAAAAAGTACATGACAGCCGACAGTGTTTTCATCAACAGTGTTCTCATTTTTAGGGGTGTTTATTGGTTCAGTTTGGATAGTTTAAAGAAAACTTAGTGAGAGAAATAGTGTTGCAGTCAGAGCGAATGTGTTTCTACATCTTGATTCAAGCGAAGCTAGTGCTGGCAGTTTCTTACCATGCATGGCTCTCTTATTCATTTGATGCGATCGTTAAGTTTGTGTGGTGATTCTAGGTGTATTATTTTACTGTTACACTGCTTCGTGTCCTTTTTTCTAGTAGTAGTGCTGTCAACTTCTGGTTGGTGGTTTCTTTTAGTTCGTCTAGCAGTTCTGGTGGGCCAATTTGAGATTTAGTTGATACTATTTCTCTACTCAGTTTCAAGTCTTCGCTTTTAATGCGTCGTTCTAGTTGGATTCTCTTTAAAAAGGCTCTTTATTCCTTTTGTCTGGTATACTCTATTTGGCAACTCAAACGTGGTATATTGTTGTGTTTCTTCTACTCTGTACTTCTCAGTACCCTTTGTCTAGTTGCTAAGTGGCTCTTGTTTTTTACTCTGGTTTTTTCTAAAATCATTATTTCTCTAATGGATCTTCAGCCACCTAATCCTTTTCCTTCCAATGGTGAGAATATTTTATCAGATCCTTCTCACCCATCCTCGATGTGGTCTTCAGCTCCTCAATATCTCCTCCCTCGTCAGGGTCCGGTTCTGGAGCTACAGGATGACTATATTGCCTATCGTCGTGCTCGGTGGTCGAGGAAAGTTGTTGCCACACTTGTTGATAGGAAGGATATGCCTATCTTTCATTTGCAAGCCATTATTGATGGAAATTGGAACCTCCAGGATCATGTGTTAGTTAAGTCAAAGCATAATAAATCTTATATTCTGGAGTTGGCCAATGCAGAAAATCAACAGTTTATGCTCTCTAATGGTCCATGGGCGGTTCAACAATCTCCTCTTGTTCTAGAGGAGTGGCAGCCTGAGATGTCGGTGGATCGTTTGGAGAAAGACAGGATTGATGTCTAGTTCAGAATCTCAGGTGTTCCTTTAGAATTTATGTGCAATAGTTTTTCCAACCTCATTGGAGATCTCATTGGCGGCACAGTTAAACTAGATCCCCATAATGACTTAGATGACAATCTGGAGTTTCTTAGAGTTAAAGCTTCTCTTGATAAAACTAAACCTTTGTTCATGGGTGCTTTCTTGCCTACAGAGTTTGGGGAGAAACTATGAATTTCATGCACTCTTGAACGAACGTATCGAGTCTGTGAGCAGTGTGGTTGTATAGGGCATTTACCTGCTGATTGTAAAAGGGATTTTTTGTCACTCTTGCGGCCATGCAACAACAGCGTCTAAAGGTGCATGCGGCTTTTGGTACTTCTTTTTGGATGCATTCACTGTTTGTTCATTTTCAATGTCCCAAGAGAAAGACGGAGCAGTGGCATTTTCTGAAGACTACAAAAGTCCATGCTGAATTTCATGATTATGGTGTTAAATATGTGGTGACGGATCTTAAAACTAAAATTTTGGCCTCTAATATCATTTCGGCAGAATGGTCTTCTTCGGAGTCCTCAGATTCGGATACTGACTCTTCTCCTTCACATGGGGCAGATACGAAATTGGATGTATTGCCAAAAATCAACTCAAAGCCATCAGTAGGAAATCATGAACCTGACATTGAAGAACAGCTGCCAAATTTTCAATCTCAGCCACCAGCTCAAGGTGGGGTAGCAGATGATATCCACGTGGCATCAGAGGCTAATAGTCCAATGCAAGTTGACAATCCATTCCCAGCTCTTGAAGGCTCTTTTCAAGGGCAGGCTGACATACTTCAGAATATTTCCTTATCTGTTGCAGGAGCATTAAATGAAGGGGAAGTTGCAAATTGCATGAAAGAGAATGAGAGGCAGGTAATAGAGGTGTTACCCTTACTTGATGAAGATGTGCCTCGGGGTAACTTGTGGTGTAGGGATTTGATGGATACGATTACTTCTGAACTAGCATTAAATGCTCCCTCTTCTCATGTTCCAGCTCATACGCTTGCATGTGCGACTTCTACTTGTAATTTGAATATGGAGGGGACATCTTTCGTTGAGTTGGGCTTTACTTCTTGTGGGCTTGCTTTGCATTCCAGTACTAGTGTGGATGGGGCTATGTCTGTGGGCCCTCCTTTTTATTTTAATGATCTTCTCAATTGGCTTCTTCAATAGGATTGCAATGATTGGTCCAATTTTGCTGTTGGAGTTGGCAATGACTCTGTGGGCCGACTTTCTCTCCCTTTCAACTTTCTTCAAAGGTGGCTCATATGTTTTCTAATGAATATATGGGTTGGTATCGTGATCCATCAATTCTTCAAAATGATCATCTTTCTTATTCTTGGGCTACTGGTTCGCTTCCTCACAATGTGGGTTTAGCAGTTCTTGCTCAACTGGGCCCCGCAGGTTTGTTTCGATGGGATACAATGCCAATTTGGTTGGACCCACTGGACCGTATTGTTTTCCTAAATCAATTTATTCTTGGAGTTCCTACCTTGGAAGGGCCGTTTGAGCTGTCGCTTTTCAATCCTCTCTTTTGCTTCTTTATATAGAGTTATTCCATGAAGTGCCATGTTCTGAGTTCTTTTTGGCCTCTGGTTAGTGTGGTAGAATTTGATGATGATGTAGAAGTAAGTGTTTGTGGTAAGAGGCGTCGGTTTTCATCTCCATTCTACAAGTCCTTTTTTCTCTCGCATGCGGTGATAATACCGATATTTACCCTTGTATCTTTTGGCATTTACAAGCTTTTGTTGAGTTTAAAGAGTCATTATGCATGATTTAATGTTATTTAAGGGCACTTAAGAACTTAAATAACAATCTTGCTAATTCCATGTTTTTATTGAATAAATTGCGATAATTCTCTAGTTTTATTAACTTGAGAGCCTCACAATTGTTTCTGGTTGATTTGTAGGTCAACTAGCTTGAGGAATAGTAAGGATTCAAGTGCTAGAGGTCGAGAAAGAAGCTGGAAAGCGAAGCCGGTACAAGATTTGAAGCTTATAGGCATTTTTGGGCCTGTTCTACTATTCCACCCGCTGCCAGAGGGTAGCCTTGCAAGTTGGCAGTGGGTGGACCTCAGTTTAAAGGGAAAACGCGCGTTTCGAGTAATCCACCCGCTGCCAGCGGATACACCAGATCTGCACAATTTTCTTGCTACTTTAAGAGCTGAAACGGATTGTGGGCCCACTTTCTCAGCATTTTACCACAAGGGGAGCATCCTAGGTCGTATTAGAGGGAATATTCTGATGTTTTGGAGGCCTTAACCTAATTTGGAGAAAAACTCACTCATTCTAGGACATTCATTATTCAAGCTTCTCATCCTCTCAAGTCTCTCTACATTTTCCAGCCACACTCATCATTTTCTCTTCATTTCCTCCACTCTCCACACCCATTCACACCAATATCCAGCAACTTCCATCATCATCCATGGCTAAGCAAGGGTTGGAGGAGCTTGGTGAAGCATTTCTTCCATCCATGAGTGGCTAAATCTCTTGTGCTTTTGAGGAGGATGATTAGGGCTTGAGCTATGGCATCCAATAGGGAGTTTTTCTTGTTTTCCTTCTACTTCTCTTTATAGATTCATTTTTATCTTGTTGATATTGATGAGTTTGTATTGATTGTGGTTCCATGGTTGTGGAACTTAACTAGGTTGTAGTAGGATATTAGAAATTTATATAGACTTGTGATTTGTATTTTGATTCTCCCATTGTGGGTTTTGATTACATTGGATTTGGTTGAATCTTATTGTAATTTTTGATTCATTATGAAAGCCACTCTAATGACAATGGTAATTGTTGAGTTGAATTCTAGTCTATGTTAAATTCTCCATTTGCTTCATTGATGGTATTTGATTAGGCTTGTTAATTGTCCGGTTGGTTAATTGCATTCTCTAATTAATTTACCTAGGTTTAGTGGTCACTAAACTACTTTAGGAATGGCCTTTCATTGATTAACTTCACACTTTTTGATAGCAAGGATAGCCCAAAGCATTCTCCAACAAAGCATATTCATCTCATTTCATTCACCTCAATTTACTTTAGCTTTTAAAATATTGAAAATCCCAAAAAGTGTTAGTTCTAGTTTCATTTAGTTGCATTTAATTCCATTTATTTTCATTGCGCACCAAGTGTTTGTTAAATTGCCTCAAAGACATCCCTTTTTGTGTTAATTGTGCATATTTGTCCATAGAGTCCATAGGCTCCGCGAGAGAGAATCGACCTAGGTTGTGCCACTAGCTGCACTTTCTAGTATTAATTTGATTGGTGCCGGCCTCGCGACAAGGTCGCGTTTATCATGCGGACTACAAGTGCATCTTCTTCTCTTAATGATGCTATGGTTCCTTTTCACACACGTAAGAAAGTGCGTTCCATAGCTTTTTTGGAATTGCAGAAACAAGTTCAAGTTTCGCTGAATCAACTGACAAATGAGATTACTGCTGAGATGAAGGGTGAAATGGAGGCTAGCCCAGGAAGGCCTCCACATGTTTTATGAGACTTATGGCCTGGAATTGCCGTGGCTTTGGCTGCACCACGACTATTCAAAGGCTTAAGCAGTTAGTGCTTCAGTACAATCCTTCTTTTTTGTTTTTGCCGGAAACTAAAAGAAAGTTATCTTATGTTGCTAGAGTTTTTAGAAGCATGGGTTATCTATCGTTTTGTGGCACTAATCAGGTTGGCAAGAGTGGTGGTACTTTTTTGGCTTCGCACTCCTCTGTTCGTTGTGACATTCAGGATTTGAGTCCTAATTTTGTGCATGTTTTATCTGAAGATTTCAGAGATAACCCTTTTTTACTTACTTTTGTTTATGGTTGCCTGGAGTTGGAGCATCGTCACTTATTATGGAACTAGTTTACTTCACTGAGTCCTAACATTTCTCTTCCTTGGTTGGCTTTGGACGATTTTAATCAAATTCGTAATTTGGGTGAAAAGGATAGTGGCTCCAGTAGGTTGGTGGGTGCTGATGACTTCAATATGATGATTAGCCAAAATGGGTTTATTAATTTAGTGCCTAATGGTTTATGGTATACATGGACCAACAAACACAAAGGTGCTAATACAGTGTGGGAACTGTTGGATCGTGCTTTATGTAATAGTTCTTGGTTGGATAGTTTTCCTAATTCTGTTATGTTTTCTTTTCATGTGGTTGCCTCAGACCATGTCCCTATTTTAGTTTATTGTTGCAACGTGAAGCCATTTCATAAAAGGCCTTTTCCTTTTGAGAATATGTGGTTGTTGTTTAAAAAATGTAATATGCTTGTTAATGAAGTTTGGCATGAAGATATTCGGGGCTCCCCTGCTTTCGTTATACATAAGAAAATTGATTTGTTGTGTGCTAAACTTAAACAATGGAACAAATTGGAGGTTGGTATTGTTCAGGAGAAAATTAAAACTTTATCCTCCCAATTGGAGTATGTTCAACGGCATATTTCTTCGCTGGAATCTAAAGTTTTAGAGAGCAATCTGAGTAATAATTTTGAGTTTTATTTAGATTGTGAGGAAATGATGTGGGCTCAAAAAGCTCGTCAAATGTGGTTAATTAATGGTGATCGCAATACTTCTTATTTCCATAAGATTGTGAAGAAAAGGCGTTCTCAAAATCATATTTCTGCCCTCCTTAACGATCAAGGTGATTGGGTTTCAGATTATGACCAGATTGAAGAAATGGGTATCAATTATTTTTCTAATATTTTCTCTGAGGTTCAGACGCTTAAAAGTGATAAGATTTTACAACAACTTAGTAATTATTCCATTCCTGAGTTGTCTATTGAACATATTGGTTTCTTATCTCGGCCTTTTTCTTCTAAAGAAATTTTGTCGGCATTACAGCAAATGAAGCTAGACAGTGCCCCGAGTCCTGATGGTTTGAATTGTAGGTTTTTTAGAACTTTTTGGGATGATGTTGGTTCTGATGTTGTTGCCATGGCGCAGTCCTTTTTACAGGGAGGTTATATGCAGCTATGAATAGGTCTTTGATTACTTTGATTCCGAAATCATCATCATTTCAAAATTTTCAAGATTTCAGGCCTATCAGCTTAGCAAATGTAAGGTATAAATTGATTTCTAAGACTTTATGTAATCGTCTGAAGACTGTGTTACCGGATTTCATTGCCCCTAATCAGAGTGCTTTTCTTAGGGAGCGGCTTATTTCTGATTATATTCTTCTGGTAAGTGAACTTATGAAGAAGATTAATTCTACTCGTAGGGGTAAGACTAGTTGGTATGCGTTGAAACTCGACATTAAGAAAGCCTATGATAAACTTTTGTGGCCTTTTGTGGAAGTTTTTCTTCGTCGAATGAAGTTCCCTGCTCTTTGGATTCATCTTCTAATGCAGTGTATCTCTACAGTTTCTTATAACATTGTTATCAATGGTGGCATTACTAAGGAATTTCGGCCTTCTTGTGGAATTCGTCAAGGTGATCCTATCTCTCCATATTTATTCATCCTTTGTGCCAATGTCCTTTCTTGTATGATTGATTGGAAGGAGTCAAATGGTCTTTGGAAGGGGAATAAAATTGCTCGAGGTGTTTCTCCAATTTCGCATTTGATGTATGTTGATGATACTGTTCTCTTTTTCCAACTTACCTCTCATAATATTGTTGTGGTTAAGCGTGTTCTTAACAGGGATTCTACATTATCAGGTCAGCATATGAATTTGAGTAAGTCATTCCTTATTTTTAGTCCTAATACGTCTTTTAGGATTAAGAAGGAAGTGGCTGACAATTTGGGGATTCAGTTTCATTCTAAACTGGGTAAATATCTTGGCACTTGGGTGGATAATCATCAGAGTAAGTAGGAGGTTTTTAATGATGTTTTAAATAAGCTGACTAGTAAGGTTCAGTTGTGGAAATTTAAATGTTTGTCGCAAGCTGGTCGAATGACGTTAATCAATTCGGTTATGACTTCTTCTTTGATTTATCCAATGTCTCATCACTATTTCACGTTAGCCCAGTGTCGAAGGCTTAAGCAGGTAATGGATGATTTTTTCTGGGGTTATAATGGTGACAATGCCAAGTTACATCTTCAGAATTGGCCTTCTTTGTGTTTACCTCGTCACAGGGGTGGGCTCAATTTTTGTAAGCTTGATCTTCTCAACCAAGCTCTATTGTCCAAACATTTATGGAGAGTGATAATTAAGCATGCATCTCTTGCGAGTCTCTGTTTAAACAAGAAATATGTAGATGCTGTGTGTCCTGGTGTGATTTGTAAAAAGTCTTCCGCTTCTCCGGTGTGGAAGGGTATAGCAAAGTTTAGGTCTGTTGTTTGTAATAATCTCAATTGGCAAGTTGGTAATGGTGCCAATATTCCACTTAACCACCCTTTGTGGTGGCCGATGCTTCAAGATCATTCTAGCTTATCTACTGTTAGTGATCTCATACAGCATGATTCTAGATCCTGGAAGCAGGATTTAGTTTTTCATTTGTGTTCTTCTAATGTGGCCCAGAATATTTTATCTATGCCTATTTCTATCACCTTAGTGCAAGATAGCCTTTCTTGGCAACTGTCCAAAGATGGTAATTATAATGTGAAAGATTTTTATAGTCATATACTTTCTGATACTTCTGGTGTGGTTTCTAATCATGGTCATCTTGTTGTCAACTCTAAAGTTTGGAAGGTTCTATGGCGTCTCAAGATTCCGATGCGTATTATAGTTTTCATGTGGCGATTGTTATGTAATAATCTGCCTAATTTGGTTAATCTTCGGGCACATCACCTTTCTGTGGATGTTAGGTGTGCTCTATGTGATGCAAAAGAGAGTATGAATCACGTGTTTCTTCTTTGTCAATTTCCCAGGGCTGTTTGGTTTGGCACACACTTATCCCTTCGTGTTGATTTGATTCCTAATGGTGATGTGATTGGTTGGCTTACCCACCTTTTTGAAGTTTCTGGGACTCAACAACAGGATCTCACTTTCCTTAGTTTTATTTGTATTATTCTTCATTCCATATGGTACTTGCGTAACAAACGACTTATGGAGGGTAAACTTAGTGTTCCTTCTGATTGTTTATCTCAAGCCTATAGGGTTTGGAACCGGATTAATCAGAACAATGTGCTTTCATTTCCTGGATCAGTCTGCACCTTTGTCATGGATCCGGTTGATACTAGTAATTTGCCAACTCTTAACAATATTTCCATTTTTTCAGCTAGTTTATGGGAATGGACAATTGTTTGTCACGCTCGTTCTTCCAAGGTCTCCCCTCTTGTTACTATGGTGTCTACAATTTCGGTTGTGGTATTTTGGAGACAGTCCTTTGTTGTTCGATTTGATACACAAGTTAAGGATCAAGATAGGCTGCTTCCTTCCTTTCTTTGGGTTATTCGGAAAGGAATTCAGGTTGTGGATCAATTTGGTGGGCAGAATAAATGTTGTCATCTTTTTGTTCCACATAACGGCATTAAGCAGTTAATTATTTCCAATTTTAGTCGTTCTCGCACTTGCCAAGTTTTAGGGCAGGATATTTGTAATTTAGCTAGTACTTTCAGAGTGTTTAAGGTCAGTTTGGGATTCCCTTTTATGCAGGGATTTGTTTTCAATAGGTGTTTGATTACACCTATGAATTCTGGCCTTGGCACCATGCTGTAATGGTTTGTTTTTCTCTGTATCGTTTTTATTATTATAAAAAAAAAGAAATTCTTAAACTAAATCAATCACTTTTTATTTAGGCGGTTCGATCTTATATTATCAAACCAAACCATAAATGAACGATTTAATTTTATAATTTTAGACACTAAAACTCACCAATAAATAAGGAGAATCAAACAATATTTCATTCACTATAACAACATAAATGAATAACACTTATATTGTTCTTTCAAATTTAGTCCAAAAAAATCAAATTAGTTCTAAAATTAAAATTTTAAGAATAATATAAACTAATTAACCAATTCTTCTCAATGCAAATCTTAAACTTTGAGAAACCAACCTAATAGGCTAATACAATGAAAAAAGAAAATTAAAATATTAAATTAAAGTTATTCAATATAATTTATTTTTAAATTATAAACAAGTTGATGTTACCTTAAATATGTAATGGTACATATATATTTTTATTTACAAACACCTTTTAATCATACATTGAGGGACTATATTTCTATTTATAAACACCCATACATATATATTTTTTTAATTTATGAAAATGATTCAAACAGTCAATCAATACTATCTATTTATTCATTTATAAATCAAAGACATTTAATATATATATATATATATTATATATCAATTTGGTTCGGTTTAAAAAATATTAAATTGAAAATCGAACTAAAATGTCCACTCATTGATTTAGTTTGGATCAAAGTGTAGGGTATTTTAATGTGCCAATAAAATTCAATGTAATATTTTAAACGAGATGGGAGGTTTGTGTAATATTTCAATATGCCTTTCTTTCTATTGTCCTAAAACCGAAGTGCAAATGGCTTGATTGTTTCCTGGCGGTTTAGGGAGAGGTTTAAATTTTTTTCATTGTTTGAGAGGGATGCATAATTGTTTCAATTTGGTGAATCTTTTGTGGGGTTTTCAAATATTGCAATGTGGAATTTTGCTCATTTTACATGATTTTGGAAGTTTTTGTGTAAGTGTTGATTGGCTAAAAACATTGTACTTTCCATTTCTATTTGTGATGTGAATTGAGAAGTATGCTTCTGTCATACTAAAGGAAAAAACTTAGGTCCATTTCCTTATGTCCATTTCATCCAATTCCACCAATCATATACTGTATTTACACTCTCTTTCTTCTATGATTGGTCATATAAAAGGTGGTCTTCTATATTCTCTCTCTACTGTGATTGGTCATTTAAACACTTTTTGTCACGTGTCATAATTATATTGGAGAATTGGATGAAATGGACATAAAGAAATGGACCTAAGTTTTTTCCCATACTAAACAATGATAAGCAGTTGCTAAACTTGGATACATATGCCATTTGTGTAAGAAGCAGAGAATGGACTCACAGAGAATTATGGATTTGCCATTTGTGTAATATGGACTCGCAAAGAATTATAGACATGCCATTTGTGAAAGAAATAGAGAATTATAGGTCCTGTTTGTTAGACAAAATTGATGAAGGAATGAAAAAAAAAAAAGTAGGTGGGGTCTACCGAAGCCCACCAACTTTTACATTTTTCTTTTCTTGTCAGATTTAAAAATATAACATAAAAATATAAAATATCTATTATGCTATTTGATTTGACACAATCTTAATATTTTTTTTCTTTTTATTATTTTAATATAAAGGATAAAATGGTAATTTTAATACATTCTCATTCTCATTCTATTTCCATTCTAAATTTTTACTACTAAACACATTAAACTCATTCTCATTCTCTTTCCCTTCTTTTTTCTGCGTAATATGCCATTTGTGTAAGAAGCAAAGTATAATAGAAAGGCAGTCATAGAAGCATTTTTTTTTTGTGGTCTCTTCAAGATTAATATTTTCATGTATGTGTAGAAGTATGGTGTTAGAGATTGAAGGTAGCGTGCTGGTCAAGTTAGATTGTACAGACTAGTTAGGAGTAGTTAGTTTGTTATGGTGTAATTACTTTGTTGTCCTTCTGTTAGTTAGGCAATTAGTCTATTAGTGTTTGTATATAAACCTTTTGTTAATTAATAAAATTATCTCTTTCTTCCATTTCTCCAAGTCTTGCTTTCTGTTTTATCATGGTATCAGAGCATCGGGATTGGTCTCTGTAATTTCGTTTCCGCATTTTGCATCCTTCTTCTTCTTCTTCTTCTTCTTCTTCTTCTTCTTCTTCTTCTTCTTCTTCTTCTTCTGCTTTATTTCTTGCCTGCTTCAGGATTCAATTATTCTCGATTGAATTCTTACATACTTTCTGCAATGGAAGAGAAGGATAGCTCAGATAAATCCGTTTCTACAACACTGGAGGTGAAGAGGAGGAGAGATCCTTACTACATTCATCCATCGGATAATTCTGGATCTCCGATCGTGGTGAACCTGTTAACCTTGGGAAATTTTCTGATCTGGAGTAGATCAATACGTATTGCACTTAAAACCAAGAACAAGCTTGGTTTCATCGATGGAACGTGTTTGCCGCCTGAAGATACGACTTCAGAAGACTTCCAGCGATGGAGTGATGCTGATTCCTTAGTCATAGGATGGATCTTACATTCGATGACTAAGGATTTGATGGAAGCATACATGTTTGCATCATCTGCCAGAGCATTATGGCTGGAATTAGAGGACAAATTTGGAGTAAGTGACAGATCTGTTGTTTTTAGCTTGGGAAAACAGCTGATCCAGACAGTACAAGGTAATGATTCCTTGGCCTTATACTCAAATAAGCAGAAGAAGTTGATCGATGAGCTTAATTGCATGTCACCTAAGTCTCCTTGCATCTGTAATGGATGTACTTGTGGAGGATATAAGAAATTGAATGAAAAGGTTGAATCAAATGACACAATGACCTTTCTATATGGTCTTAATGAATCGTATGATAACATAGTTAGCACAATTTTGTTAATGGAGCCTCTGCCATCGTACAATAAAGTATATTCTCTTGTTGCTCGAATTGAGAAACAGAGAAGTATAGGCAGCATCACTAGTGGTACAGTAGATGCTAGTGCCTTAGCTGTAAATACGAATTATTCTGCTAAAGCTGGAGGATCTAATAAAAAGAAAGAATATGTTAAGAAATCAGATAGGTACTGCCAATTTTGTAATAAGTCAGGGCATATGGAAGATGCTTGTTTCAAGAAGCACGGTTATCCTGAGTGGTTTGATGAGTACAAGAAGAAGAAGAATACACAACATACTGCATTGGCCACTGGTGAAACAGAAACAGATTCCAAGCAGAAAAATACTGAAGGCAGTGCATCACAGCTCTCACAAATGATACAGATGGAGATTAAGAAGTTCATGAAGATGAAGGGAAGTAATGAAGAGAGTCCAGTGAATGCGAATGCAACTTATTTTGCTGACTTCGCAGGTAACACTACTCTTTCTAATGCTAATTACATACAAGGCAGTAATAAGTGGGTTATAGATTCTGGTGCATCGAGTCATGTAACTGGAAATGTTGAGTTGCTGCATGATTTGAAAGTAATTCGAGGAAAAAATACTGTGACATTGCCTGATGGAAGTGTTAAAATAGTTAAATCCATGGGTACAGCCAAGATAAATGGGTGTTTAAGACTTGACAATGTGTTGTATGTGCCTGAGTTCCGATATAACCTCATATCTGTGAGTAAATTGGTCTCTGATTCTTCTATTGAGGTCAAATTTCACTCACTTGGATGTGTCATGCAGGACCGGTTGAATAATCAGGTTTTGGCTGAAGGAACGTTGGAGAAGAACTTGTATGTTCTTAATAAGACCTTGAATTGTAATTCAAATTCAGTAGTTCTGAATAATGTAGATGCAAGTGTGAATCTTAGTTCACAGCATAATGATTTGTGGCATGTTAGGATGGGACATCCTTCTAGTAAAGCTTTATCACAATTGTCTTTTGTTGCAAAAGTTGTTGATTGTAAGCCTTGTAATATTTGCCATTTAGCTAAACAAACCAGAGTACCATTTACTCTTAGCACTATAAATACAAATATGTGTTTTGAGATGATACATATGAACATATGGGGGCCTTATAAAGTATGTTCATTAACTGGTGCTCAGTACATGCTCACTATCGTGGATGATTTTTCTAGAGCTACTTGGATTTATTTGATGGCAAATAAACAGCAAGTTGTTAGTGTGATTACAAACTTTTTCAAATGTATACAAACTCAGTATAATGCTGTCATTAAGAAAATTCGAACTGATAATGGTTCGGAATTTTTGAGTAGATCATGTCAAGATTTGTTTGCTGCCAAAGGTATTATTCATCAGAAAAGTTGTGTTTACACTCCACAGCAGAATGGAGTAGTGGAGCGTAAACACAGGCATCTTGCACAAGTGGCTAGAGCTTTGTTATTTCAAGCTGGTTTGAGTGATAAATTTTGGGGAGAAGCTATGCTTACGGCCACTTACATAATAAATAAGTTGCCTACAAAAGTACTGAATTGGAAGTGTCCTTATGAAGTGTTAACAGGGAAGCAACCGAAATTTTCTGACATTAGAACTTTCGGGTGCCTTGCATATGCTACAAATACTCATCCTCATAAGTCTAAGTTTCAAGAAAGAGCCAAGAAGTGTATGATGATTGGTTATGCAGCAGATAGTAAAGCTTATAAATTGTTTGATCTTAACACTGAAGAAGTTTTTATTTCAAGAGATGTGCAATTTTATGAAAGTGTTTTTCCTTTACTTGGATCTCATACTAGTAATGGGAAGTTGGCAGTACCTATCCCTCTTGCTTCTGTTGATCAAAGGAAGATGGATTTAATTGATTTTTCTGATGAAGAAGCAATAGATCACACTCCTGACGTGGTTAATGAGTCTGTTGTTGATGAGACAGAATTAGAAGAAGTTGATTCAATAAGTGCATCTGTGACTCCAAATCCACATTCTTCTCCGGATTCAGTGCCTTCTACAACTTCAGATCCTCATGTTGTTTCTCCCACACCTGAAGCACCAGTAAGAAGAAGTACAAGAGAAAGGCAGCCTCCTACATGGTTGAAGAACTATGTGAACTGTGCAGTTCCTAGCTCTTCTTCATATACTCCACAAGCCTTTCCTTATACTAAACCAAATTGTTTCTCTGAATCATATATGGTTTTCTTGGCTAATATGTCACAGGTTCAAGATCCTACAACTTATGCACAAGCTAAAGGTGTGCCTGAGTGGGAAGATGCCATGAGGAAGGAGATTGATGCACTGGAACAAAATAATACTTGGCAATTACAAACTTTGCCAGCTGACAAAGTGGCTATCGGATGTAGGTGGATCTTCAAGACTAAGCTCAATCCAGATGGGACTATTGAAAGGCACAAGGCTCGGCTAGTTGCTAAAGGTTTTAATCAAGTAGAAGGAGTGGATTACTTTGATAGCTTCAGTCCTGTGGCTAAAAATGTTACTGTGAAGATGTTTTTGGCTATTGCTTCTATCAAAGGGTGGCCTTTGCATCAATTGGATGTGAATAACGCATTTCTCCATGGTTATTTACAGGAGGATGTTTTTATGCAGCCTCCTCCTGGGTATACAGTTCAAGAAGGGCAAGTTTGCAAGCTCAACCGTAGTTTGTATGGCTTAAAGCAAGCATCGAGGCAATGGAATATTGAGCTTACACAGAAGTTATCATCTATTGGGTTTAAACAATCCATAAATGATAATTGCTTGTTTGTACGTAGCAACAAGGATGGATTTATTGCTCTTCTTGTTTATGTTGATGATATATTGCTTACTAGTACTTCACTTTCATTGATAGATCAAGTGAAAAAGTTTCTTCATAGTTGCTTAACGATTAAAGATCTTGGTGTAGCTAGGTACTTCCTGGGGTTGGAGATTGCAAGGTCTTCTAAAGGCACTTACATAAATCAAAGGAAGTATGTACTTGATTTGATTCAGGAAGCTAGACTTGCAGGTTGCAAATCTGCTAGTGTTCCTATGGTTCAAAATACCAAGTTGATTGTGGAAGGTGGAGCAAAGTGTGAAGATCCAGAGCGTTTTAGAAGACTTATTGGCAGATTGCTTTATCTCGGGTTTACTAGACCTGACATTGCCTTTGCAACTCAACAGCTTAGTCAATTTGTTCATGAACCTCGTGAACAACATTGGGAAGCTGCCATTCATGTTTTGAAGTACCTCAAGGGTAATCCAGCAAAGGGGTTATTCTATCCTACAGGAGGTGATTGTGTGCTTGAGTCGTTTTGTGATGCAGATTGGGCAGCGTGTGCTGATACAAGACGCTCTTTAACTGGTTTTTGTGTTTTTCTGGGAGATTGTTTAGTTTCCTGGAAAGCTAAAAAACAATCCACAGTTTTCAAGGAGTTCTGCTGAAGCTGAGTATCGAAGCTTGGCAGCCACGGTATGTGAGTTGAAGTGGATGACTTATGTTTTGCAGGATTTCAAGCTTGAGGTTCCTAAGCCTATTTCACTATGGTGTGATAACCAAGTTGCGATTCACATAGTGCAGAATCCAGTCTTCCATGAGCGCACAAAACACATAGAAATTGATTGTCATTTAGTGCGCAATCATTACAAGGAAGACTTTGTTCTTCCTCGGTATTTGGCATCACAGAGACAGCTTGCGGATGTTTTCACAAAACCACTAGCTTCTGCACGTTTTGGAGAGATTGTTTCCAAGTTGGGTCTGGTTGATTTTCACCAGCCTCCAACTTGAAGGGGGGGGGGGGGTGTAGAAGTATGGTGTTAGAGATTGAAGGTAGCGTGCTGGTCAAGTTAGATTGTACAGACTAGTTAGGAGTAGTTAGTTTGTTATGGTGTAATTACTTTGTTGTCCTTCTGTTAGTTAGGCAGTTAGTCTATTAGTGTTTGTATATAAACCTTTTGTTAATTAATAAAATTATCTCTTTCTTCCATTTCTCCAAGTCTTGCTTTCTGGTTTATCAGTATGTCATATGCTCTCTTGTTCTGTTATTATTGGGCTTCTTAATTTGGGTGCTTTCTGGTTTCTTCCAACAAGTGTGGTAAGTGTTGTGCATTTCATATGTTGTCATGGTTTTTGTAAATCATATTTTTGGCATTTTTGAGAACTTTGGAGTATACGCAAATCACGTTCTTCTACCCAATAAATGAACACTTTTATGTGAACTTTTTTATTGGTACAATGGTTCTTTGGAAGCCTTTTACTTTAGATTATATGAACATAAGATTTCTTTTTGTCTTATTCTAATTAAACAAGTTAACTGCACTGTGGAATATTCCTAGAGTAATTCATTGAACATGTAAAATTATTTAAGTTTTTTCGTTCACCAAGCCTATGTTCAAACAATTTTTCTGATTTAATTTTATTGACATATCATTATTCTGTTAGGATTTTTTTAATAAAATATTGGGGGAAGATTATTTTGCTCAAGTTATAGAATTTGAAGGATTGTGTATCAATTTTTATATAACTGAAACAATTTAGAGGTTTTCAACCTCCTACTTTTTTTTTACAAGTAAAGAAAAGAGCCCATAATTTACTTTTTGCTTGTTTTTTTATGGTTGATAGAAGAAATCCATTTTGACCCAATTTAATAAAAAAAAAAGAAAAAGATAGAAGAAATCTATGGTTAAATATTCACTAGTGAACGTATTCACCCTTATTGGTGCTACTTGTTTCTTTAAAGATTGACTAGTGAACTCGGGCCAACCAACTTTAGGATTGAGTTTAGTATGTTATGTTTGAATTTAACTTTGATGAGATGATGATTGCTATTGCTCGATTGAATTGTGAAGCTGATGTTGGACAATATATGATTGTTTTGTAAAGAAAAGTTTAGGTATGTGGGAGTAACCACTGGTATCTCATTAAAATTGGATCTGGTGCAATTAGTTTTCGTATAATTACGGTGTAATTACTTCAAAATGTACATTTTTACTTCATTTGTGAAGTACTAATAGGAACTCACACTAACAAGGACCTACCATAAATGGATTAGGGACCAAATTTTTATCAATATTGACAAATATTATCGTCTTAAATGAATTAGGGACCAAATTGTTATCAATATTGGTAAATATCATCGTCTTAAATGAATTAGGGACTAAATTGTTATTAATATTGATAAATAGTCTCACAAGGCTATTTAGTTATGATATTTACTAATATTAACAAAAATTTGGTCCATAATCTATTTATGATAGGTCCTTATTAGTGTAGGCCCATAAAATTATTTCTCAAATAAAGTAAAAATGTGCATTTTGAAGTAATTGCACCGAATTCAATCCAATTTCGGCCAAGGTCAGGGAATACCTCCCAACCTTTTTGAAGATTTATGGGAGGATTTATATATCACCCATCAATAAGGCCCTCGCATCTGTCATAGGATTCGAACCCTCGCCCTTGTAGGATAAAAGCCCAAACCTTAATCAACTGTGCCACTCCTCATTGGCGATTGATGGCTATTTCATTTTGTTTTTATTGTCCATTTTGCAGCATCGGCAATGTACAATATGTCTTTTAGAATATACCAAACTCTTGTTTCCATCAGTTAAATCATGATTTTTTTTGTTAGGAATGAGTTGCTCATTAATAATATATAGATACCACCATAGGATCGTTTCTGAGTATACGGATCACCCAAATATGGAGTTCTTTTAAGGTTTTCACCCTAGGGTTCATGACCTACGAATTTCTTAAGAAATTGTGAAAATTGTAAATTTTCTTGAACTTGATAGCATTTATGAACCTTGAATAATTTAATTAGACATGTTAAATGAACTCTTGGTGAAGATGAGAACTTTTTATAATTGGCAAATTCTCCATTGATGGAACTTGGAGGGTAATTAAGGGTGGGGGGTGAATTTAGTTGCTTAAGTATTAGTTGGGTTGAATCAAGAGAGGACACAAATGATGACCATGGTCTAGTTAGGGGCAAATAGGTTAGCTTAGGGAACGGGTATAGAGCAGTTAGGAAGTTTACAGATTTTGGATTGATCGGTGAACTGCACATGCTAGGAACCAAAGAACTCCTTTGAGGCAAGAGCACTCAAAAGTATAATCAATGAACTTTTCGAGGTGAAGGGCTCTCTTATCTTGGCCCTTTTAAAGGGTTGTATGTGTTATGTATGTTGTGACATGAATTGTGGAATTAAATTATGATTTGGTATGCTAATGAATGATTGTTGATGAGAGACTTGAACTTGTGTATAGGCCATAATTGTTGTTATGGATTGAGTTGATGACTTGCTTGTCTTTTCCTTGGAGTTGAAAGATATATTAGTTTGTGAAGACTATGGTACAAGATTTTGTGATTGTGTATTGTTTTGTACATTTGATTTGTTGCAAGGTGGTGTATGGGAAGGAACATGGTTGAACCATACACAATATATGAAAGTTACATGATTGGAATCATGGGAAGGAATGGAATTGAACCATGTGACTAATCATGAGTTGATATGCTAAGGCGCGGCAGGGGAAAGAACATGGTAGAACCATGTGCCCGTCAAGTAGTGTAGTTTAGGGGAGGTGGTGGGAAGGGACGCAGCTGAATCATGCACTGACCCATTTTTCATGAGCCACGAAGCAAGCATGGGTTCGGGAAGGAACCAAGTTGAACCACATTCCCTTGTTTGCTTAGAGCAAAAACTTGTGTGAAGGGGGGGGGGGGGGGGGCATTGTTCATTTATTTAACCACACTCATTATATAATCACCCCTTGTGGTTTATATATTTTTTAGAGACATGTACAGGTGCCTGCACGTCAGATAACTAAAGAACATACACTTTGTTTGTGTGGGTGTTATATTTTCTTTTGATTATATTTTGAATTTGTAAATTTTATTGAACTTTTAGATGTCAACTCCATTAACTTAGAGGCAGGTTTTGGGATTTGTAAAACTACTATTGAATCTATATTTTGTAGTTGACTTAAAGTATATTTGAAAATTAATTGAATGAATGTTTAGATTGATAATTTGATAATAGATTGGGTTTTGACATTGAGGTGTAGAGGCTCGGCGTTGCACATGTAGTCTGTGCTGGTCACGTGCCCTCGAACGAGGGATCGTGATAGTGTCCGTAATGCACATTAAATTTGTTTAAACACTGAAAATTAAAGTTATATGCCCACATGTAGAGCTTCAAAGTTATTCTATACTTAATTTAATTAAAACCCAGCCGTTTAAACGTTTAACTTTTTTATTAGATTTCAATACTCATTTAATATATTTTAATAATTATATTTTATTATAATATTTCTAACAATAATTTTTTAAATATCTCAAAACCGTTTGATAGTATAGACATCTCTCCTACCGTTTAATTTGTATGCTTATATATGTTGCTTTCACATATGTTAGACCCTAAAAGTATCATGAAATTAAACAAATGAATAAATTAAATAGAGTTGAGGACGAAATAGCAACCAAAATCGAAGCACAAAGACTTCAATGGCTGGACTATATATATGAATATTTGATATATTAATGTGGTTCACTACTCATACAATATTTTAATAAATTGGTAATTATTTTAATAATATAAAAAGAGTGTATTTGAAAATTTCTCACATTAACAATAATATCACTTTATTGGCTAGCATCCATGTGCATTCCAATAATTTATAAGATAAAACATTTATTTTGTTATTGTTTTGAAAACTTTTATGCTTATATATTAAGACTCTTAATTACATTATGGTATATATATATATATATATATATATATATATATATGAGAAAAATAATCAAGTGTTTAATTTGTTTATTAAAGTTTAATCCTTATATGTTAATCATTTACTTAATTATTTAAAGGTGTGAAGTGACTAAGTTATATGGTAGCTAGCTCTATCTACCAACATGTGCAAGTTGCGGATGCCAGATGATATTTGTTTTCCATCACTAATTTTTATCAATTAAAAAATAAATAAATTACACTCTTCTCAGATGTTAAAATTACACTTTTTTTTAATTTAAAGAAATACATTCTATTGAAAGATAAAAAAACACTGTAGTTCAAAAAGTTCATTTCCAATCAATATATATACTTTTGTTCAACCTTCAATACAAATTTATTTTAATTATTGCCGAATTGTCATCCCAATGAATATAATAATGAATATTGACATCTCTAAAAGTGGCTCCTTCATCTACTGATATTATTTTCTTTTTTTATTACTGTATATTTTATTATTATATAATATATTTTAATTTATAATTAATGTAAATTATGAATTTTATTTATAATCTAAAAGTGGAAAAAAAATTTATTAGAAAGTAAACTTTTGGACTAAAGGTATCTTTTAATCTTTCAAATGTGGAAATTTAATTTTTTAAATTAAAACAAGGAAAGGGAAGTGTAATTTCAATATCTACAGTGAATTTGCTAACCTAAAAAAGAAAAGAAAAAATTCATGAATATAATGTTTTACCAAGAGACATCCTTCGCAAAAATCAACATATATATTCTGTATAATAATAAGCACACATTCACATTTGAGCATTATGGATTCCAATTTTTAAATACTTCAAAAAAATTAAAAAAATAAAGAGACCAAAAAAGAAAGAAAATTTATATAGACTTCTTAAAATATATTAGATTATTCTATATATATAGTATACCTTTCTCAATGATATATATTTATATATAAACAAGTTAATTAACAATTATGCTTTCTTTTCTCTTTTCAACCTTTGTATATAAATCATCAAACTTTCTTACCAACAATTTTTTTTTCTTTTTATTGTATATTTTTATAAAGAGATTCGAGAGAGAAGTGAGTATCTGCCAACTCTAGATCGAGATATTAATTAAATCTCGGGTTTAATTAATACCGATCGAGAAGACGACGATCATGGACAATCAGGGTTTCTTCCCGGACCGCCATAGTAGAAGTAACTTCCCCATTTATCAGAACTATCAGTATGAACATTGTAGCAGCTTGATTTGTCACTGAAGTCTTGAATGTCACTAGGAGATTGAAGCTTGTTGGTATTATCAACCACTTGAATGTTCTTGAAAAAACTTGCCTTCTTGAATCCTTCTTCTGGAAAATGACCACTCCCCATTTGATTTGTAGTGTGTTGGCCATGATCAAATTGTGAGTTCACCACTTCACCTCCCCATTCTATTGATGAAGCACTCTCAGAAAGGTAAGAGAAGAGAGTGGATGGCCAATATCCCACAATGTGCTCATTCCCATATTGCATCCACCAATGTCCCTCTTTTGGATCCTAAAAATTATATTGATTTATTAATATTAGTAGTTCATGCTTATCTCAAGGATAAAAGTTCAGTTCTACCGTGTATCTATCCAATTATGTAGTGTCATTTGTTAATATTAATAAAAATTCACCTTAAATGGATTAGGGACCAACTGATTAATATTAGAGGGATGTACTGAAGTTTAGTACTACTGTACTACTGAACATCTACTCTTATCTCATATGATCAATTGAAAAAATTAATATTATATTGACTTGAAGAGTATTTTAGTTGAATTATTAGTGATGAAGAGTTTTCATCACTAAATCAATTTTTTTTCTAGGAGTAAACAATCTCCTAATATATACAAAAATTCCCATTTGCTAAATGAAAAATGATGATGATGAAATATATATTATAGAAATAATTAAGATACAATTTTAATTGATCTATTTTGACCAAATATGTTTTAAGATAATATTAATTTCTTATTAAAAGTGTGTGTGTATATATATATAGTTTATTAAAAAAATATTTTTTTAAATTTTATTACAAAAATATTTACTAATTTTGAATTAAAAATTAATTTCATTTATATAGATAAATAATAATATAATTAAGAGCATATAAGTCAATCTTTTTATTTCAAGAAAAAGGGTATCAATTTGCTCTATCTAACCCTTTAAGATTATATATATTTTAGTGTATTATTGGATTGGGTATGAAGGAGTGCAAGGGTAAGATTTGAATCAAATAAAGTGCAAGTGCATAAAGTACATGATCTAAACGGTTAGATAAAAATTAAAATTTGTGATCGCACTATAAGAATCTTATTTAATGACTCAAACTATGTAATTTATGTATGCAGATCCAGATTCGGCAAGGAAAGATAAGCTAAGTAAAACATTTTTTTTATTTGTGAAGTTAAAAATTAAAGGTAATATAATGAGGATGAATTATCTTTCACAATTTTAATCATCTATTATATTTATCGGTCACAATTTTAAAATAGGCCAATTTAGAGTATTCAAATGAAGATGAGATTAATCAATTCTCTTATTTCTTTTCCCTCCCTAATCTCTTCTCTTTCGAGAGTGGATCTTCTAAAGTAATCCTCTACATTTTTTGGTGGAGTTATGAGAGAGATAGAGAGAAGAAAAATTGAGAGAGAAAAAAATCAAGAAAGAAAATATTTTCCTTATCTCTATCATTTTTATCTTTCATTTTTATCTTTAATAATTTTAATCCCTTGAGTTTTGTTTAGCTTGAAGATTAAGGAGGGATAGGGGAGAGAAGTAAAACATCTTTCTCTTATTTGAGAAATTAAAAACTTAAGGGTGTGTTTGGGAATTAAGAGGGGAAGGGAAGGGGAGAGATTAGAGGAGAAGCGGAAGGGGAAGGTTAATCTTCCATATGTCTTCCCTTTGTTTGGGTGTTGATACCTTCTTTCAAAATACTCTAATTTGGAGTATCTTGAATTTGTGAAGGGGAAGGATAATGGAGGATTAATGATTGATTTTCTATTATCTTCCCCTCCAATTTTCATCTTCACAAACAAGAAGAAGATATCTTAATAGTCTCCCCTTCTCTCCCCTTCTCGCCTTAATCCTCAATCCAAACATACCCAAAGAGAAAGATAATAAACAATTAATTTTTAATCATTCTTTATCTTCATCCTTTACAATAATTTTAAAATATATTAATTTAGAATAATTTTCACTTTCTTTCCTCTCTCTCTCTCTCAATATATATATTTTCTCACCTAATTGCACAACATACCTTAACCATCAATCCAATAACATCCACAATTAATTATGAGGATGTGCAAGAGATTCTTGGGATATATAATTAATCAATCAATTAATGCCTTTGCAATTATATATACACACCATTATGGAAGTGTTTTGATAACAAAAATGTCAAACAAAAATAATATTTAAAGAAGAGACAAAAAGAAAAAGAATAAAAAAAGTACCTTCCACACAAGGATGGTGATATCATATTGAGAACCATCATAGCTAGAAAGGGGAGATATGGTGGCTCCAAGGGCTATTTCTCTACTCACTTGAACAAAACCAGAGCACAGAAGATTATAGCACCCAGTTGATTGATAAGAATCACTCTGTTTGATCAATATCCATTAATTTCAAATGATTTATCTTAATTAATAAATTAACAAGATTTTTTTTTTATATATTTAATGTTCAAATAATATTTGAATTAAACTTACTGTCCAGTATATAAAAAACCTAGTGTTATCGTCTCCATATAGTTTAAGGTTCACCTATTAAAAAAAAAAATGGGAAATGAGATATTTTGAAATAATTTATTAGTTTTTTATTATTTTTTTTGTCAAAACTCCAAATTGGTCCTTTATGTTGTCACCAAGTTTCATATTGGTCCTTTATGTTTCAAAAAGTTTAAATTGGTCCTTTATGTTTGCAAGAAGTTCCAAATTGGTCCTTCCGTCCAAGTCCGTTCATTTCTTCCGTTAAGTACTGACGTGGCGTGCTGAGGTCATGCCACGTCATTGCCACATCAGCTTAGATGGACACATCAGCACGCCACGTCAGCACTTAACTTAAGAAATTGACGGAAGTGGACGGAAGGACCAATTTGGAACTTCTTGCAAACATAAAGGACCAATTTAAACTTTTTGAAACATAGAGGACCAATATAAAACTTGGTGACAACATAAGAGACCAATTTAGGATTTTGACATTTTTTAAAAAAAAAAATGAACTACCTGCCAACCAGCTTCAATGGTGTTGAGATCTTTATCAAAATTCCCACCAAGAATCCACATTTGAGAGAGACTAAATCCATCAATCTCTTCAACTTTGGGCTTCCAAACGTTAATGGTTGCCTTTGTTCCATAATATTTATCTCCTGTCACATATGCTATGGAATGCTACACAATATCCCAAAACCATCAAATTAGGACACATGATTCATCTTAATTTTCTTGTTGAGTTTGATTCTCTCGCGTAAAGAAAATAAGATGAAGAATCTTATTTGAAAAGAGAAATAGACACAAAAATTTAAGCGATGAATCTCACTTTCATAAAATAAATTGGAAGGATTTTTTTTGGTTTATGATCGGGGTATCCATTAGAGCGAGTCTGGTGACTAATCTCTCGAGTACTGCAGAATCCATTACTGGGGACGACCCTCCCAATGGATGACGCTCTATTCCCATCCCTCCAAGGATAGAACCCGGGAGGCAATAGTTAAGGGAACACGTTGGTAAATTGGAAGGAATTTGATTCCTTGTTGTTAGATATCCTAAAATTTTTCCTCTCATTCCTTCAAGATAGTACTAAATTTTAATATATCCCTCTAATCACTGGGTCTCTAATCAATTCAAAGTTGGTTCTTATTAGTATAGATTTATATTAATATTGAAAAATGACACTAAATAATTAGAGAGATGTACTAGAGTTCAACACTCTCGTAATTCTGAACTTTTATCCTTTCAACTCAAACCCTCCCTCGCATTCAAGCATCGCAGTCAAGTCACATTATATATATTTGTAATTACGAGTAGATGTTTAGTAGTACGTAGTACTAAATTTCAGTACATCCCTTCAATCAGTTGGTTTCTAAACCATTTAAAGTGGGTCCTTATTAATGTGGATTTATATAAATTTTAACAAATGACTCTACATAATTGGAGGGATATATTAAACTTCAATGATACTGTACCATTGAACTTTTATCCCTATTTTAAAAAGTCTACACTCTCTCTTAAAAGATTAAAAAACTGCAATTTTACTATTTTGACTAAACTACTTAATTAGAAGCCTTAATAACATTATTAAATTTCTTTTTTTAAAAAAAATATTATTATTTTACTATTATGTATTTTGAGTTAAAAATAATTATTCTATTTTAAATTAAAAATTTTTATATTAGTCGAATACATATATAAAAGAGTATAATTTATTCTCATTAATTTCATTCATAAATACCAAAATTTTATGATTGTCATGAGTGAGGGAGGGTAAGATCGAGGAAATCGATAGGAGAATTTTATTAATTGGATTTTCTGAAATTCATACAACTCGTAGATCTCACAATCTATTTATATATCTCTCTCACAATTTATTTTTTGCCCTACGGCATATGATCTATTCTCGAATTTAGAGACTAATTACGGAGTATTTAATTCCAAATTTAAAATCATAAATGAAGTGTATGTTTTTTTATAGTGACAAACATACCTCATGATTATTATGAGTAGTACACAAGAGGCCAGGTTGAGGTTGAGGTTGAGGTTGAGGGATAGTTTTTTGCTTCTTCTTCCCAAATTGTTGAACAGAATTTGCTCTTAAAATGTCTTCCTCTCTGGTTCTTCTTATGGGAATGGTACCTTCTGGGCATTTTCCACTCTGGTGCCATAGCTGAGTAAAATTACCCTTTGATCTTGAACTTGAAGATGAAGATGAAGACATTTTGGTTTCTCCAAGAATCCTCCCTTCTAAAGGCACAAAATTTGGCCTCATCTGCATCATAACTCATAACCCAACAAATAATATTCCAAACATTTAAAGAATTAATTAATTAATTCGAAAAATTAAAAGGGCAATAATAACAACTTTAATTACCTGAATTTTGTGATTTTTGAGGTCTGGATGATCCAAAGCTGGCTGCTTTGAGATATGGACGCAGTCGATTATATCCCCATCAGGACTCTGTTTTTCAATGACACTTTCAATTAAAACCAAATTTTAAAAAAATATAAATAATTTTTTTTTTTTTTAAAAATGTCTATACTACCTTAATAGACTTAACAGCTGGTCTGTTCAAGTTTTTCAAGTGCTTCTGAACGTCAAGCTCCTGAGTTGAACTGCCATCGCCGCCGCCGCCGCCACCGGCGGCGTTGGCGGCGGCGACTCGGCATGCCGACACAAAGGGTAGAGAAAGGAAGAAGAAACAAAGAAGTATTTTTGGGAGTAGGAAGCTCTTCCCATTTCCTAATTTCGTTGCCATTTGTAGATGAGAAATCTAGAGTTTGCACCTTTATGAGAATTCTTCTTGTGGGTATTAAACAATTTGAAGGTATTATATATATATATATATATATGATTATTATGTATATAGGTAAATGGAGTATATTGGGAAATTCAAAACTGTGGTGGGTTATTAGGGGGAAAACAAGAAAAAGGAAAGAGGGAAAAGGGAAAAGGGAAAAGGGAAAAGGGTGTTTTAATGGCTTTCCTCTGCTTATCCTACGCATCCACCAACTCCTCTCTTTATTCACAAAATAGTGAAATACAAATATATTTGAGTAGGGTCTTTAATTTCTTTTTTCTTTTTTAATTTTGTCTTGTTCCTTATTTGTAATTTTTTATCCTACCAAACAACGTTGAAATGGATCGTGCGTAAATAGACATGATCATAGGATTAGGATATATATATATATATATATATATATACACAACAATGGAGTTAACCAATTTATTGAGAATTGATTAGTTAGTGGCTTCATTATAATTATATATATAATAATTATCAAATATAATAATTTATAAATATTATTTAATTTGTTAATAACTAACATTATAGGTTAGTTTATGATGCAATTTGTTACATTATGTAATGGGTTATGTGGCATAATTGTAGTCTTTGATGTGATTCAATTACATTGTATAATGTAAAAAAATAACAAGTGTCACAATTCTGTTGACTGAAATTGCATTGCAATGCATCATAAACTCACACCGACATTATAAATATATTGGTTAACTCAATTGTTGTAAGTTGTAACATTAAAATGGTTGCAACAAAATCTTTAGTGTTGTTCGTGAAAATGATGTTAATATATATCTTTAGCATCAATCATAACTAACGTTATAACTTTTAATTAATTGACAATAGAATAGTATTTTTCGTAGTAATTAATATTAACATTAAACTATATTATTGATCAAATTAAAACATATAACATAATTACATATATATTTGTTTTGATAGAATAAATTAAATATATTTATTTATATATACTATTAAAATTAATATTTAAATAAATACATGTTAAAAATTTAGAATGATCCATATATATGCATGCAAAATAAGACATATCACAATTTTTTGTATAATTTGATGAAATCAAATGTGTTTTGTATGAATGTAAAGAAGTTGGATTTTTTTTTTTTTGATAACTGGAAATTCATTCAAGCCAAAAGAAACTCAACACCCATCAAGGGTAAGTACATCAGCCAGAACAGCAGGCTTGTCCTCAAGCCAGACTAAGTCACTTACAGCACTTTGACCTAAAAAAGCCAACCTATCAGCTACTCTGTTGGCAAGTCTCGGCACCCAAAGGAACTCCACCCGCCTAAAGCAAGAACTCACAGAGCTTATGCTGGCCAAGACGGAACCTACCGGGGAACGAAGATCAACGCTCCTGTTGATGTAGTTGAAGACCACCTGGGAATCTCTTTCAACCACCACATCAAGGATCCTAAGATCGCGAGCGAACTCCAAACCTGCAAGAATCGCTTTGGCTTCCAAGATCTCCACCGAACTCGCCCTGGGCACACGATTCGCCATCACTGCTAACACCTTGCCTCTGCTATCACGGATGATACCACCGACTCCCCCAAACGAACCTTGATTAAGGCTAGCATCCACATTCACTTTGTACAGAGGCCAGCAAGGGCGCTCCCATCTCACACCCGAGTCCAAGGAACTGCGGGACTGAAAGTCCGGGGCAAGAAGCTTCCGGAGCTCATTCAGAAAGCTTAGAGAGATCTCCAGAACCCGATCTGTGTTCGGAACGTTTTTCCCCATCCAGATCTCGTTTCTGCGATGCCAAATGTTATATGCACAGATTGCAAAGCGCACGAAAGTATCTGCATCCCACAAAGAGCAGGTAGAATTAAACCATTCAACAAACGGGATGGAGGCGTCATATTGGTCGGTTAAAGGGATATTGGCTCTTCTCCAAAACATGAGCAGCTCCGGGCATCCTATTAAGGCATGGAGAACCGTTTCATCCTCAGAACAACCCGAGGGGCAATCGTCAACCACATCCATCCCTCTTCTTCTCAGACTGGCTCTGACCGGTAAGACCTCTCTGCATGCTCTCCAAACAAAAATCTTAATTTTTGCAGGCATTTTAGCTTTCCAAATTCTCTGCCAAACATTCGAGAACTGAGAAAAATGGTCTGCTTCCATGATATTCTGTTGAGTAACTTGTCTTAAAGATCTGTAGCCTGTCTTCACTGAGTAGAAACCATTAGGGGTCAAGGTCCAGTACCATCCATCTTCTTTATTACTTGAGCTGAGAGGGATTCCCAGAATGCTGTCAGCTATTCTCGGGGGGAACATGTTCATAATGACATCTCTTTTCCACCTGAAATTCTCATCTATCAAAGCTCCCACCTTTAGTTGATTAGGAAGGTTTTGGCAAGACTCCCTCACCTGATCTGCCGAGAAGCCCGGGATCCAATTATCCTGAACAACATCCGTATTTTGCCCATCACCAATTCTGCTGGCAACATGGTGCACCAGAGTGCAACGACCTGCCACTATACTTCTCCATGTGAGAGACGGGTTGTGTCCCTCTCTTGCATCCATGAAAGACCCATTGGGGAAATATTTCGCTTTTAAGATCCGAGCCAGGAGAGAATGGGGTTGGATTTGGTGCAACAATTCGTTTTTTTTTTTTTTTGTATGTGTAATTTTTAATTATGCGCAATTCTTTTAAATACTTTGTAAAGTAATAATAAGCTTTTAGTTAGAATTCATATTAATAAGGACTCACTATAAATAAATTAAGGACTAAATTATTATTAATATATTAACAATGACTCACTATGAATGAATTAAGGACTAAATTATTATTAATAACAATAAATAACATGTGAGTTATTTAAAGATAATTATTTTCGAATAAAATAAAGAACAAGATGATATTTTAACCAATATAAGAAAAGATCCTCTCTATGAACCCAACAAAAATTAAAGGAAAAAACAAAATCTAGCCATTGAAAGCACTACTAATTAGTGCAAACGACGGGGAATAAATAAATATATTTACCACCATTAATTATCGAACTTTTTTTAATAAATAAATATATTTGCCATAAAATATAATGACTATTTTTTTTATTGATTTATAATTAAACATCTCAAACATAATAGGACAATTGATTCAATAATTTAAAATTATTTCATTTTCAAAATAAAAAATTGAATCCTATATTCAATTAAAGGTGAATGAATCATTATTAAAAAAAAAAAAGGTGAATGAATCCATTTCCTCAATCACACCCCATTTTCCATTATGGAACACTTGGAAAATTTTCTTAATGGTATTGATTATTGGAGAAAATACACTCCTTTGATTATGCTATAATTGGTACTAAAGTTTAAAACATAATAAAAATATACTTTCTTATATAGATAATATAAGAAAATTTTCAATTTATAGATTATACTTGAATGCTGATTTATGCCTTTTTAGAAAAATGAAGAAGGAATATTGATTGACTCAAATAAAGTGTTCAATTTGTATATATCTAAAAAAATGGTTATAAATGTCTTTTGGGAGAGCTCTACCCCATTATGGAACCTCCGTTAGTTTGAACAGGATCGTCTCAAATAGGAGGATACATGTAGAAAACAAAAGAAATGGTTATAAAATAAGAAAATATACTTTTTAATTGTTAGTCAACCTATTATTTAGTCTCTGAATAATAAAAGTAGAGTATTAGGTCTCTAATTTTTTACATTTGCCAATTAGATAGTTCCTTAATAATGAAATATGTTATTTGGTTCCTGAATTTTTACCTCTGTTAACTATTTAGTCCTTAGGACATTAGTTAACTATTAAATGCTCATATAAGATTAGTTTACTTGCCACCAATGCTATCATGTCACACTTAACGTCTTTTAAACTATGATGTTGCGATAAATGTGTTGCGTCTTCAACTTAACATTCGTGTACCTTTATCGCCAACCGATCTTTGTTATTCAACAAGTAGAGTTGACCAATAGGATTGAAGTTCATTGGAAGGCCGAATTGAATTATGAGGTATTGAAATCAGTTGAATGGCAGAGATCAGTTGGCGGTGAAAATGCACGAATGTTATGGTGGAAACGCGACATGTTATCATAGTATCATAACTTTGTTTATTTATGAAATCCTAAATCTTTAATTTGTATTTTAAAGAACATCACGGTTCAAAAGATATTTTTGTCCAATTATTTTTGTTTTTCTTTTTTTTTTTAAAAAAATATTTTGATATTCAAGATGATGCTATGACAAGTAAACGGTGCATATGCCAGCACTTAATAGCTATCCGGTTAGATAACGGTTAATATTTTATAGACTAAATAGTTGACAAATATAAAAATTTAAGAATCAAATAATTTATTTTATTATATAAAAATTAAATAATTGATAAGTATAAAAATTTAAAGATTAAATAATTTATTTATATTATTTAAAGATTAAATAATAAGTTGATCCACAGAAAAAAAAAAGTTTCCTCTTATAATATTGAAGCTTCGAGGACAATTTCTATGGAATGCACGTTCGGTTGAGTTGACAACTTTTTATGAAGATATTATTTATTAAGAATAATGAAGTTTTGGTAACAAATGAAATCATTATTTTTCTTTCAATTAGTGCTTCCCTTCTATATATCATTAATGCAAAAAAAATAAATTTTCATAAACATATTTTTTAGGAGATCAGAGTATATATATATATAAAAGCTAAGTGTTAATATGGGCCAACTTTAAAATAATTAGAGCCAAAACGAGTTAGGATCAGACCGAATTAGCTCATTTTTTAAGTGTTAATATTTGAGTTTAATATTTGGCACTTTCAGATTAACATTTGAGTTAACAAGAAAGAGAATAACAACATCATTCTACTAGAAAGAGAATAACAAGCTAAGTAGGAAAATATAATCAACACAACATCATTCTACTAGAAAGAGAATAACAAGAAATTCATTGTCCTAGTATTATCATAAAACCTATCTAGGTCCCCTTTTGCCCCTAAACTCACCAAACATGTCAACTGCCAATCTATCACGCCAAGAACTCCAAGTATCGGATGGTTCAATTGTTGAGATGGGGTTGTCGTCCTTCATAGGTGTATCTTCGCCCGGTGATTGTTTTCCACCGGCAAGCAATGATGACGCGGTTGTGTGTTTCGACAGGGTAGAATGACGGAATTTTTAAGATAACCTATCTTTTCTTCAGTATTCCAGAACATTGTTCGATTACATTTCGAACTGATGAATGTCTCATATTGAAACACTCTTGGTGTTCAAATATAATATTTTCAGTTTTTGTTTATGTTTTTTTAAGCCATTAAATCATATTATTATCAAGATCCAAATAGAGCATGTGACATGCACTGAAGAGGAGGAAAACTTTTTCCTTCGAAAGCCTTCTTAACAACAACTACTAGTCTACTATGCATGGTGACAAAACTTTAAAGTTAACTAACTTTAGAAGAATCTGAATATAAATATAACATACTAGAGGCTTCACATGCGCTAAGGTACATGCAATCATTTTTTTTAAATTTTATTATAAAAATATTTTTATTATTATTATTTTTTTAAATATAATAAATAATTCAATTACTACTTATATTTATAATTTCTCTTTCACCACTTTTATTAACTACCTTACCCATGATTTCCTTTTCTCTCATATCTCCTCCAATCATATTTTTTAAAATTTTTTATTTGAGTATAAAAAAGTGGGGTTAGGGTAGTTATTTTTTTAGTGTCACACTTTGATTTGTGACACCAAAAACTCCAAAGCCATATATATATATAGATATTGCTACTAATTTAGGAGAGTCTAGCTTGCTCTTAGTATACAACAATAATCAAAGCCTTTTTTCACTAGGTGGGATCGGCTATATGGATCAAGCGACGTCAACATGTTTAGTCTTTGCACATTTCTATGGTTAAGTTATTTACGGCTAGATCTCTCATAATCGTTTCTCCTATTATTCTTTGTTCTTTCCCTACCTCTAATTATTAGGCTATCTTCCATAAGAAAAATTAATTAGGTGAGGAATCTTGCCTGTGAAGTCAATATATAGAAAGACATTTAGAGTCTTAACAAACATACCCCAACTCTGAACGTTTATCTTAAAAAACATAATACAAAAGAGTGAGCTTGCAATTCAATAAACAAATAATACCTACCACACAGGAACGGAACAAATATGAAGACTTGAGTTTTTCGTAAATATTGATGTCACACATTTAATTTCAGGAAGGGAAATTTCAAAGAAAAACAAGTGACACAAATCAAATTATTATTTTATTCAAAATTTCATTCCTTCTCATAAGGTTATAAATATATATTCATATTAAAAAAAAAATCAAGTTAGAAATACTCATCAACATAATCAAACAAATCAGAAGAGAGCTCAAGGCTCATAATTCATAATGGGTGTTAGCTTTTTTTTATTAAGAAGGTTATCATGCCCATTTTTTTAGAATGGATTGAGTGTTTGGCTCTTCTATGCATTAGTATGCCAGGTCGACTTTTTTTCATAGTTCTCTTCACTTTTTTTATTTAAACTCGAAAATTTATAATTTTTTTCTAAAGAATAAGAGCTATAAACACAAAAAAATAAAAAATTCCACACAAATAAGGACCTACCGTGAATGGTTTAGGGACCACCTTTATTAGGGACTAAAAAGTTAGTCCCTAATCCACTCATAGTAAATCTCGATTTACATGAAATTTTTAATTTTTTTGTATCTATATCTTTCATACTTTAGATATTCTTTAGAAAACGATTATAATTTCTCAAATTTAAATAAAAAAATAAAGAGAACTATAAAAAAAAGTCGACCTAACATACTAATGCATAGAAGAGCCAAACATTAAATCCATTCTCCAATTTTCTTCAGAAGGACATTGTCACACTCACACCCCCACTGTCATGAAAATCCAACAAATTCTCCTTTAAGAAAAATAGAAGTTCCCATATTTATACAACCAATCATTACCAATAATACACATGGAGAGCTCCGCTCTCAATATACATAAATTCCAAAAGTACAAAAACAAAAGTAGGGACTTGATATTATTACTCAAAGTTCACCTGGCTATCTGAAACTATTAAAAGGAGAAAAATACAAGGTGGAATTTCTCAATTCCTTGCACCAATAAACAGAGGTGAGTGCTCTGATCTTCAATGAGACTAATTCTTGGAAAATAGGCCATTAATAAGCCAAGCCTTTGATCTTTTGATAGCAGATTCCATACTAAAAAAATTCCCCCGAGTAAAATGGTCAGTCATTAAAAATATATATATTAACATAAGGATAAAATGGTTATTTTATCCACATTTATTTTTTTTTATTTTTTATTACCAAACGCAATAAACCCATTCCTATCACATTCCGTCTACCAAACGAGCCCTGACAATTTCACATGGAGGGCCTGTAGAAATAATTTTCCAACATGTGTGGGATTAAAGGGTAGAGGCATGGATGTAAATGATAAATGTTGTAATATGCAACTCTGAATTGGAATCAAGTGGTCTCCTTCACACTGGACATGCCTTAAAGTGTATGAAGGAGTGTGTGATTTGAAACTACACAGGATGTTGTCTTGCAGCAATGACCAAGAAGATCCCAAGGATTATGCTTATTGATTATTTAGAAGTGAAATAACCAAGAAGGGGGTTGAATGGGTTATTGTTTAAAAATCATTATTTTAAAAATTTGGCTACAGAAAAACTTTGGTTGACAAAAACTAGGTTAATGACGGAAGTTCCAAGCTTTATTTTTAAAACAACTATTTTGAATATGCAGTAAATAGATAAAGATATAAGAAATTAACATGATCACTTATTATAGTGAGAGGTTCGGACTAAGTATCTTATGTCCTCTCACTCCTCCTTACTTAAGACGTAAGGAGAGTTGCTTCACTATATTGGGAACAAAAATTACAACTTGACAACATTCAATACATCAAGGGATTAGCCTATTAGACTTTTTCTACCTACACCAAGTAACCCTTAAGACAGGATCAGTGTCACGCCCCCAGAAAACTAAAAGGAGAGTGACCGGCACCGAATTCAAGGAAAACCCTATGATCCGGTAAGCCCAAACCATAAAACATATGCATACTGTTCTTAGTATTTGCCTATCAAGGCATAAGAGATTCATAATGAAAATTCGTCAGAGTATCTCCTAAAATCAGAACGTTTCCCAACAACTCAATGGTCTAATAACCAATATAATGTTCCTATTGGAGAGCTCTGCTCTCAATCAATTCAAACCAATGTATAATCAATCAAAATACGACAAGGGAATAACAAGAACCCTGCCTGTGATCAAAGAAGCACTCTAGATTCAAATAACAATAATCTAAGGTTTAGAGTAATACCCACGGACAATGCGGGTTCACCAAAGTACATGATAGTCTCGAATTATGCACAGAGGGGAACGAATCCAATGCTACACGATATCTGAAAAGAAAATTTAGTGAGGGGGTGAGTTTTACAACTCAGTGAGCAGATAATACCTACCATAACAGGAGGGGAACAAACCTGCACGCACGAGTTTTTTTTTAAACATATTCCATAGTTCTGGTTACTAAAGAAATATTGTGAACAATTATAATATCTATGCTTTCGAAATTAAAGGAATAATACTTTTCAAATCAAATTTTATTTTCTAAAATGTGTATATATATAACACAAAATAATAATAACAAATAAGCTTTCAAACTAAATCAATAGTCCCCTTCAAATCAGAATACGTTCTAAAAATCTTATCATATCATATAGAAGAAAATCAGTTAGGGAAACCAGATCCACAGAACCAATCAGAACAGACATGAGCAACAAGACTCATGAAAATAGAAAAGCCTATGGCTTTAAATAATCAGATGAGCATTAAGCTCAATATATCAGATATATCCAATCCACGTGTGTTGGCTGACACACGGGGCTAGCAACACCCCTGCTAGCTGGGGTTCCAAGGTGCACCAAGGGCTAACGATACTGCGTTAGCTGCAGGGTTCCATATCAGATGGCTTCCCAAGAAAAACCATTTAAATAAGTAAAAACATAGATTTCCTGAAATATTTCTCACTTTCAAAATCAGAGAGTCAAAAATACTCAATGATCACAAATAACTAACTGAAACATAGTGCATATAATGCACTTCCATATAATCAATCGTACTTTCATTGCAGAACAATTATTGCTAAATAGTCAATCTTTCAGAGAAGTCTTACATCCGCCGCATCGTTTCAAATCAAGGTGAGGACATGATCAATGAATACAGAATCATATACAAATTTGCACAAAAGACTTTGTAGAGTAGTACTTCAATGAATAATCAAAATATGATTGAATTTCTAACATATCCCTCACCTTTTGAGTAAGACTCACGAAAACGTACTTAGTGGAGATCATATCGTCAATTAAAGATACATAGCTTATTAACTTAAAGATCAAAGGAGAGATAAAACTATTTAAATTTGGTTTGTTCCCCATTCTAAACTAAAGGCTAAAAGTAGTCAAAATGCACAAGGTAGGTAAGAAAGAGTATAGTAAGTATCATCCACTCACTGATAAACCAAGCTTAGACGATATGCTCCAGCATTCCTAATCAGACATCATAGTAGGCGAAGCCATAAAGGTCCCTAAAATCATAAACACAACAAAATATCATCCTCACCTCCAAATAAATCACTAGCACCCCTCATTTAGTCTAAGTCTCTTAGTAAACAAGATGATACTAATTTGAAGTTCTCATTTTCCTTCTATTTTCCTTCTCATTTTCCTTCTCATTTAAGTCAAGCTTTTACTGTATTTCTATTATATAAATTTTACTTGATCTCAAAAATCAATTCTACAGAATATCTAATCTTCTTATAACTAAAAGTTCCTAAATCATCATATCCTTTACTAGGCTAATGTTTGAGTTAGAAACAACCTATGGGAGTTAAATTTAACAATCAAGAAAGTATACAAATCTCCCTAATAACACAAATTAAACTCAAAGATCACCATCTAAAAATCCCTAATCTGAAACCCTAACATAATCCTCTAACAAGCAAATTGAGGAAAAAGAATGAGTGGGGAACATTAAAAGCAAAATAGAAATTGGAGGAAGGAAGAAGCTTCACTTACACAAAAATAAAGCTTAACTCTCTCATCACCATTTCTTTTTTCTGGGTTCCACCATGAGTAGAGAAAAAATCGAAAAGAAAGAACATTGAGGAGAGAGAGTGCTAATGGCCGGAGAGGACAACCGGAGGTGACGACCGGTGATGGTGTGGTCGACGGTGGCGGGGCGGTGATGGAGGTTGAAGAGTGAAGACCAAAGTGACAAAAGATAAGAAAGGAAGAAGAAAAAGGAGGCGTGTTGATCGTGGAGAGAGAAGGAAAATCTGGACCTTTCTTTTCTTTTCTTTTTTTTGCATTTTGCAAAAATTCAGTTTTGCCCCAACAAGAAAAATATCCTTTCATTTTAGTCCCTCATTATTTTTAATTTTGCCCCAACAAAAAAAATATTCTTTCATTTAGGTCCCTCAGTATATATATGTATTTTTTTTTTCAATTAAGTTTTTTTTTCAAGTCTTAAAATGAGGGTTATAACAATCAGCCACTAAGAGCTTTTACTACTTAAACCAGGTAACCTCAGTCGAAAGCTCAGCACAAGTGCTTTTACAACCAGACAAGTAACCTTACTCCTAGTAACCAACTAAGACTAGTAACCTACTAATCTATTAACCTCTCTATTCTAGATTCCCACCCAGACTCTAAACAGAAAGGGAAGAGATTAAGAAGTGAAGAATCTGAGGAAAACAAACTTCAAGAGAAATACTACAAAGATGAATGCAAGAAGACTTTAGCTTGCTTTCTTAGGATGCTTTTAGACTTGTAAATCAATCTCTTGAGTTCCAAAGTTCACGCCTTTGTGATTAAATAGGCTCGACCCCTTGTGAACGTTGGAGAGTCTTAAATGCAGCATATCATCCTTATTTGCTTTTGAAGGCTGTCATATCTGGCAGATATATTCTTGCCTTAGGTCAATGTTTGACAGCTCCCTGGCAGGTGCTTAATATGGTAAGATAAGATAGTTAAAGCTGGATCATGCTGCTTCTTTTCTGATTTCCTGAAATCAACCTTCATTCCCTTTTCGGAATCATCAATATTTAAACACATTTAAAGCCATTGATAATTCAAATGCAGACTTGCCTAAATAGATTAATATCCGAATTAATAATATAATACATGATTGATTTCTTCCTTAAGTACTTGGTCAGCGGATCACATTTTTAATGCAACTGATCGCACCCGTCGCAAGGTTGACCAAATTAACCGAATTAAAAATGCAATATAGTAGCGCAATCCGGATCGTTTTCACTCAAGGAGCCTTTATCTAAGATCCTAGGCTAAACTAAGTATCAAAAACATGAAATTAACAAACTAAAGTGAAGTGTTGGGTTTTTAAGCTATCTACTAAATGAGAAAAGCAATAAAAGTAAACTTAAATGTAAATAAAGAGAACCTAAATTATTATTTTTGGTATTTTTCTTGAAAAAGCTAATTAAAAAGAAATTGGAATTAATATTGAAAATGCCCTTGGAAATGGAATTATAGCTATCATAGTTCAAAGTAATATGTGAATTAAAATTTCACTAAGTCTTAAAGTAAAACCTCAAGGTACCACTTGAGTCTTGTGTTCTTTCTTAATAATTACTCCTACTACCATAGCTAGCAATTACTCCAAAAGACACAATTAAAAATCACTTAGTGTATGATTAAAATTAGACAAAAGCAACTTGTTCCTCTACTAAAAATTGCTCAACCAAGACAATCAAATACAAGCATATAAGATTATATCTTCTAGTCATGAACATGATAGAAAATACTTTCTAATTGCATTGTAAAGGTAATATTTCTATACAATCATCAAGTTGCCAAAATCAATCTAAATCATAATCACTCAATACACATAGACAATGTATCCATAAATCTAAAATTCTAAATTGCATAAAGATAAATCCTAAACCTAGAAAATCAAATATACAATTTAAAATTAGGTATTGAGATAAAATAACTCCCCTTTGTAGAATGAGAACTCAAGTCCTAATCTCCATCTCCAAGAAGCAAGGAAACTAGCCACACATGAAGAGAGAAATGGAGAACTCCATCACTTCCACAATATTGCTAGATGCTGTGATGAAATGCTGAAATAGATGATGATGATGAAAATGGTGAAATGATGATGATTGAGTGATTATGATGGTGTATTGGTGATGGATGGAAGAATATGGTGGTGGAGTGGCGTGTGGGAATGAAATAGATGAAGTGAGGAGAAGTGGAATGAATATTGAAAGAGAAAAAAATGGAGTCTTAGCTTCTTGCCCCTGTAGCGCCGAAAACAGAGAAGGAAAATTGGGGAAAAAATCTGCTTTCTTCAAAGTGGCGTGAGGAGGTTGAAATGAGGGGAGGTGGATTTGGGTCTTGGGTCTTCAATTTTCTTGGGCTTCTAATTTTTTTATTGAATTCTTTTCTTCATTTTTTTTTTCAATCTTTCTTTTATAACCTACAAAGCAAAAATAAGCCCAATATAAAATAATCATCCCAAAATATTTTAATTAAAAAGCAATCACAAAAATATAACAATTTAACCCTTTTTAATATTATTTTCATGTAATTACTCTTTAACCAAATTTATCATAATTGATGCAATTAAGCCCAATAAAATATAATAAGAACCCTAAAATAAGAGAAAATATTATACAAAATAGGGACTTATCAAATTCTCCCACACTTGAACTTTTGCATTCCTGCGCAAAAACATGCAAGTGCAAGCAATCTAAGAATTACATTCAAATAAATACATGACTAACATGTTCTGAAAGAAGAATGCAACAACTCAATCAATTTTATCCTCAATCTAGCATAGTTATAGAATGAATTATTGCAAAAGATTAACACAAGAAAACAATTGAATTGATGAAAATGAACAAAAGAGAATACTCAAGGATCAAAGTGTTTCTCTCATCTCACAAATATGGGTCCTTTCGCTCAAATCCACCTAAACTAAGATCTACCATAAGCTTGTAAAAATTCTATTTTCTCCACCATTAAGTAGCAACTAGACTCATGAATCAAGGGGACTTAAGAGGGTTGTAATGATGGAAAATGGCCAAATGGAATGGATAAAGAAACTAAAGCAAGTTTTAAGCATGAAAAAAGAGTTAAGAGGGAGAATTAAACATAGCACTAATGCAATACATTAAATACATATAACATGCTTGGTAACCATAAAAATCCAATGGATGTGTTCCTTTTCATTCGTTTTTTTTTCTCTTTCACTATTATTTTATTTATTTATTTTTCTTTTGATTTTGATTTTGCTTCTTTCTTTTTGTTTTTTTTTTTGTAAAGTATATGACACTCCATTTCATGTAAATAACAATATTGGTAAACCAAGCTTCACAAAATAAGGTGCTATGAGAAATTCAATGAAATGACCATGCTTAACTTGTTAAAATATATGGATTTAGGAAAGTGAATGGCTCAAAGGGGGTTGACAATGGATTAATTAGTAATGGTGAGTGTTTGGGTAAATGGCTATGAGAAATGAATGCCCCTTTCATCTTCAATCATCTAAATGCAAATGTGATTTTGAAAAAGAATTCAAACAAGTTCTAGAGATTCATTAGAGTATGTGGACAACACTCAATGAGAAAAATGAAAGATATGCTCAAGAATCCTTCCAACAAAGGTTATTTCTCATAAGTTCATTCACATCATTCAGTTGAAAACTAGAGTAATCACAATACAATAATTCATCTATTCCAAATACTAACTCCAAGAATAATAACAATCAATCAAACCATCACAATCAACTTAGAACATGCATAGCTCTCAACAACCTTAATGTAAACTAGAAAAGTGCACTTTCAAAGCAAAGAGATGCAAAAAATTCAAATGTAGGTTCACTTCCTTTGAAAATTTTTCAAATTTTTCCAAATTTGACCACTAAATCACCTAAAAGCACATGCAGCAAAATATTCACAACCCAATCCCTTCCCCCACACTTGAATTATTGCATTGTCCCCAATGCAACAAAATTCAACAAAACAAAAGTGGCGAGCAAGGAGTACATCAACAAAGGGGAGAATTAAACTAACTACCTAAAGTCCTAAACTATTAGAATGGTTTTCCCCCACACTTATCTTATGCATTAAAGCTCAAAATATGTAAATAGATAAGGGAAGGAAAGAGACAACCTGAGACTTAAGGAGGCTTGAAATTTTCATGGTATATCTTTAAGAGATGCCCATTGACTTTGAGAGTTTGTCCAGTTGCTGCATCAATGAGCTCTATCATGCCAAACTTGTGAACTTTGGTGACTTTGTAAGGGCCATCCCACTTAGAGTTGAGCTTACCATGCTTGAATGTGAATCGAGCTCTAAATAGTAACACCTTGTCACCAACTTGAAAACTTTTTCTCATAATGCCCTGATCATGCAACATTGTTGTCTTTTCTTTGTAGAGACGAGAATTTTCATATGCATCTAGTCTCATCTCTTCCAACTCTTGCAGTTGCAACTTCCTTTCTAAACCCGAGGATTCCATATCCATATTGCAAGCTTTAACTGCCCAATAGGCTTTGTGTTCAAGCTCCACAGGAATGTGGCAAGATTTGCCATAGATGATGCGATAAGGTGACATTCCTATGGGGGTCTTGAATGCAGTCTTATAGGCCCATAAAGCTTCTTCCAGTCTTAAGCTCCAGTCTTTCCTAGAAGGTTTTACAATTTTCTCCAAGATGTGCTTGATCTCTCTATTTGACACCTCAGCTTGACCATTGGTTTGTGGGTGATAGGCAGTGGAAACTTTGTGGGTAACCCCCAATTTAGCAAATAGGCTATCAAGAATCCTATTGCAAAAATGGGTTCCTCAATCACTTACTATAGCCCGAGGTATTCCAAATCTACAAAAGATATGAGACTTAAGAAATTTGGAAACCGTAGTGGCATCATCCTTACGTGTAGGAATAGCTTCTACCCATCTAGATAGATAATCTACTGCAAGAAGGATATAATTAAAACCAAAAGAGGGTGGAAAGGGACCCATAAAGTCTATTCCCCAAACATCAAAAACCTCACAAAACAACATCGGCTGTTGCGGCATCTCATGCCTTTTACTTAACCCCCCAAACCTTTGACACTTATCACAAGCTTTACAGAAGTTATAGGCATCATTAAACAAGGAGGGCCAATAAAAACCAGCATCTAAAACTTTCCTAGAGGTTTTTCTAGCACTAAAGTGTCCACCACAAACCATAGAATGGAAAGCTAAGAGAATGGACTGAAATTCTTCTTCTGGAACACATTTTCTGATCACTTGGTCACTGCACATCCTCCATAAGTGGGGAGCATCCCATACATAGTGTTGAGCTTCTCTCTTTAGCTTCTGCACCTGAAAATGAGACAAAGAATGTGGAATCAAATTTGTAACCAAGTAATTGACTATGTTTGCAAACCATGGCTCTTTAATAGCTAAAGCAAAGAGAGTAGCATCAGGAAAATTATCACAAATAAAATCAGAATCATCTACTCCCTTTGATTGATCTGGAAGTCTACTTAAGTGATCAGCTACAAGGTTCTCTGCTCCAGCTCTATCCTTGATCTCAACATCAAACTCTTGTATAAGTAGCATCCATCTCAATAGCCTTGGTTTGGACTGGGGCTTCTTGAAAAGATATTTAACTGCAGCATGATCTGTGAAAATAACAACCTTGGAGTTAATCAAATATGGTATGAACTTATCTAAAGCAAAAATAATGGCAAATAACTCCTTTTCAGTGGTTGTGTAATTCACTTGGGCGGCATCCAAAGTTTTGGAGGCATAAGCAATAACCTTGGAAATCTTACCATCCCTTTGACCAAGCATAGCTCCTACTGCACTATTAGAAGCATCACATGAAAGCTCAAATGGTAAGTCCCAATTGGGAGAAGTCAGAATAGGAGGAGATATGAGCCTTTGCTTGAGTTCATTAAATGCATGCTTACAACTATCATCAAAAACAAATTCCACATCTTTTTGCAGCAAATGAGATAATGGCAAAGCTATTTTACTAAAATTCTTGATAAATCTTCTATAAAAGCCAGCATGCCCCAAGAAAGATCTAAGCTCTTTAAGTGTAGTGGGATATGGCAAAGAAGATATTATTTCAATTTTTGCTTTGTCAACCTCAATTCCATTGCTAGATATTAAATGGCCTAAAACAATTCCTTGATCAACCATAAAATGGCACTTTTCATAATTTAGCACAAGACCTTTTTCAGAACACCTAGCAAGGATTTTATCTAAGCTGTCTAAACATGCGTCAAATGATTCTCCATAAACTGTAAAATCATCCATAAATACATCCATGCATTGTTCAAGAAAATCAGAAAAAATAGACATCATACAACGCTGAAATGTACCAGGAGCATTACACAAACCGAAAGGCATTCTCCTATATGCAAATGTACCAAAGGGGCAAGTAAAAGTGGTCTTTTCTTGATCCTCTGGAGCTATAGGAATCTGAAAGTATCCTAAAAAACCATCAAGAAAACAATAATGTGACTTCCCTGCAAGTCTTTCTAACATTTGGTCAATAAAGGGAAGGGGAAAGTGGTCTTTTCTAGTGGATGCATTCAGTTTCCTATAATCAATGCAAACTCTCCAAGCATTTTGTACCCTAGTTGGAATCAATTCATTTTGTTCATTTTTAACCACAGTGATACCACTCTTCTTAGGAACTACTTGGATTGGACTAACCCACTCACTATTTGATATAGGATATATAATTCCAGCACTAAGGAGTTTAGTGACCTCTTTTTTCACAACATCTAGAATAAGTGGGTTCAATCTCCTCTGAGGTTGTCTAACAGGCTTAGACTCCTCATTAAGCAGTATCCTATGGGTACAAATAGATGGATTAATCTCTGGTATATCAGTTAATGTCCAACCTATAGTTCCTATGTGCTTTTTGAGCACACCAATTAACCTATCCTCTTCATCTAAAGACAATGCATTAGAAATGATCACAGGAAGTTTCTCATTACTTTCTAGAAAAGCATACTTTAGATTAGAGGGCAAAGGTTTCAATACAAGGTCAGGAGGTTGAACATTAGAAGGAATTAAATGAGTGAGTTCTAAGGAGCAAAGAGTACTCCCTTTTTAGTTTCAGCTTGGGTGCACTGATTTAACTCCTGTGGTGCAACAACTTACTCTTTGGTCTTCCCAAGTGTTGAATCAACTCTAGGTTGATCTATGGCAGCAACATGCTTGGGGTTCTCCTTCGCACCTGTATCACAACAAGAAATAAGATCATGTAAGTATCTCAAGGTTTGAGGAGAAAAAACAGATTTAGAAAAATTAGCAAGTGGCTTCTCATTTTCAAGTTTAGGCTGCTTTTGATCTTCTTGAAGCGCAAGAGAAAGTGAAGTGGCTAGAATGTGGTCACTTTCATCTTCTTGTGTACTCAAAGAGTCACTTCCAACCACCAATTTAGCTTCCATCAAAGTTTGAATATCTGCACAATCACAAAGCAAACCTTTCTCGGAACTATCATCACTTGCTAAAGAAGAAAAAATAAAATCTTGTGGAGTGGAAAGACAGCAATTAATTTCTTGACAAATAATGCATGTCACGTCATCTCCACAAGAACAAAAGGAAGAAGGTGAAGAAAAACAAGAATAAGACTCATCAAATCCATATATATCAAGATCATGCAAATCAATGTTAGCATGCACATTCAATTCATGTTCATCTCTAGCCTCATCAATGATACAATCAATGGCATTGACACCCAATAAAGACTAATCTTCATAAGGATGTTTCATAGCCTCATACATGTTAAAATAAATTTTCTGGTCCCCTACCTCCATAGTGATGACACCTTCTTTCATGCTAATCATAGTATTAGCAGTCCTCAAGAAAGGCCTACCAAGAATCAATGTAGTATCATGTGATACTTCATTAGTCATGTCAAGTACATAAAAATCAGCAGGGAATACCAAATCCTTTACTTTAACAAGTATGTCCTCTAAAATGGCATGAGGGTGGCTCATAGTCCTATCAGCTAATTGCAACACTACACTAGTGGGCTTAAGAGTTTTTATACCTAGTGATGCATACATGGACTTAGGCATGACATTTATAGCAGCCCCTAGATCTAACAAAGCTCTATTTATGGTTGTCTTACCTATGGTGCAAGGGATAGTGAAAGATCCAGGGTCTTGGCATTTTATAGGAATTTGAGGTTTGAACAAGACTGACACATTAGAACTAATCTGCACTCTTTCATTAGGCCTAAATTTTCTTTTATGTGTGCAAAGGTCCTTAAGAAATTTAGCATATTTAGGCACCTTTTTTATTAGTCCTAACAAAGGAATATTGACCTCAAGTTTGCTAAACAATTCTAAGATCTCTTTATCTTGCTTATCATCATGCATTTTCTTGCTAGAAAGATAAGAGTGAGGAAAAGGGATATCTTGAATACATACCTCCTTACCTTTATGCTTTGAGGCTCCTTGCTCATCTGCTTTCCCTTGTTCAGGTTGTTTGCTTCCATTGGACTTTGCAGAACCTGCATGAAACTCTGAAGAATGCTCTGCTTCTTCATGAGGATGAGTGTTATCCTTACTTTGCAACTCTGACTCTTGTTGGGCCAGTGTGGGATTCTTGTTGACAAGCAGCTCCTTTTCTTTCAAACTCTCTGATTCCTTCAATGTGTTAGGAACCAATGATGCATCCTCAACTGCAACTTCAACTTGGTCATCATCTTCACCAGGAAACTTCACCTTTTTGCCACTTCTAAGAGTGATGGCATTCAAGGATTTAGGGTTGATAACCGTGTTGGAGGGTATTGAACCACTACTCTTTGCTTGTTGCTCACTCATATTGTTGGACAGTTGAGTGACAAAAGAAGTGAGGTTGTTATTCTTCACACGTAGTTCCTCCAATTCTTTACAAATAGTGGAGAGTTGAGAATTAGTAGCTGCTTTATCATCTTTTATCATATTACCCATTTGACTCATCTGAGTCATTAATCCTTTCAATAACTGGTTGGTCTCATCATTTTTGGGAACAGAAAGAGAATTGTCTTGAGAAGTTCCTGCCCCACCACTCTGCTGAAATCTATTTTGGCCTCTGTTGTCTCCATCTCTCCAACTAAACTTGGGATTGTATCTCCACCCTTCATTATATGTATTGGAGTAAGGATCCCATCTTTGAGATGTGTTGGGATTTCCTTGATACATAGCTGACACTTCTTCAAATCGGTGTGGACAAACACTAGAGATATGCATAACTGAAGCACAAAATTTACAACTTGGGGCCACGATTGCTTGAGAAGTTGGATGTTGCACATTCAAGTTGTTCAACTGAGCAGACATCTTGGACATTTGAGCAGTTAATGTCTCCACTTGTGAGGAAAGAGAGCTAATTTCTCTTGATTGGCTTGAAGAACCACTCAATGCACTCACAGATCTTGTGTCCCGACAACTATATTGTTGGCTATTTGCAGCCATCTTCTCAATCAACACCCATGCTTCTTGAGCTGTTTTATCAATCAAAGAACCTCCAGATGCAGCATCAAGTACACTCTTATCATGATTCAAGAGTCCATCATAGAAGTATTGGACCAATTGTTCCTCTAGGATTTGATGATGAGGACACTTTGATAGCAAATCTTGAAACCTATTCCAATACTCATAAAATGTCTCTTGATCCATCTGTGTTATTGAATAAATTTCTTTTCTAACTGCAGAAGTTCTGGATGCAGGGAAGTACTTTTCTAAGAAAGCCCTCTTCAAATTTGCCCATGAGTTGTATGCATTTGCCACATGACGAGGAAGTCTCATGTACCAATCCTTGGCTTTTCCTTCAAGAGATAGATGAAAGACCATCCATTGAACATCATCTGTGCTGGCTCCGACGGGCTTCATGCTTGCACATACCATGTACAAGGAGTTCAAATGATTATAAGGGTCATCACCTTCCAAGCCACAAAATTTTGGTAAAGCATTAACAAGAGGACCTTTCAATTCAAAATTCACATCAAGATTAGGACAAGCAGCATTAATAGGATTAAAATTAACATCAGAAGTTGTGATTTCCCTAATGCTTCTTCTCACATTTTGCCCATTATTTTCAGCTTCTCTTTCCCTATTGTTCCCATTATCATTTCGTTCATTTTGATCCCTAGGTATATCTTGATCATCCATAGTGAAAGGTAAATCAATATAAAATTCTAAACTAGATTCAGAATCACTAGACACACCGGACTCACTAGATACACTAGTTTCTTGAATTACACTATTGCTAATAATGCCTCTTGACTTCTTTTCTTTCCTTAACTTCCTCAAAGTCCTTTCAATTTCTGGATCAAATGGTAAAATTTCAGGACTTTGGTTCATACACAGTCAGAATAACAATCAAAAGCAACAATGGAAATTCAGTGAACCTTAATAATGAACAAAGCTATTCCCAAAGAGTCCAAAAGATCTATACACTTGAAAAGTTTAAAGTATGAGCTACACCCTAAAGTATGAGCTATGCACTAAAAATAAATAAAACAAAGTAACAAGAGAAATAATAATAATTGTTGATTTTAGTTTTTTTTTTAATAAACAAAGGGGAAAGTTTAGAATAGGAAAAAAAATGCAAACTATATATTAATATGCTTTAAACAAGACTAAAACAAGAAAGAAAGAAAAATCTAATAGGCAACACAAGAGAGATTGATACTTAGCTAACCAAAGAACCAAATAAATTGGCTCCCCGGCAACGGCGCCAAAATTTGATCGCACCCGTCGCAAAGTTGACCAAATTAACCGAATTAAAAATGCAATATAGTAGCGCAATCCGGATCGTTTTCACTCAAGGAGCCTTTATCTAAGATCCTAGGCTAAACTAAGTATCAAAAACATGAAATTAACAAACTAAAGTGAAGTGTTGGGTTTTTAAGCTATCTACTAAATGAGAAAAGCAATAAAAGTAAACTTAAATGTAAATAAAGAGAACCTAAATTACTATTTTTGGTATTTTTCTTGAAAAAGCTAATTAAAAAGAAATTGGAATTAATATTGAAAATGCCCTTGGAAATGGAATTATAGCTATCATAGTTCAAAGTAATATGTGAATTAAAATTTCACTAAGTCTTAAAGTAAAACCTCAAGGTACCACTTGAGTCTTGTGTTCTTTCTTAATAATTACTCCTACTACCATAGCTAGCAATTACTCTAAAAGACACAATTAAAAATCACTTAGTGTATGATTAAAATTAGACAAAAGCAACTTGTTCCTCTACTAAAAATTGCTCAACCAAGACAATCAAATACAAGCATATAAGATTATATCCTCTAGTCATGAACATGATAGAAAATACTTTCTAATTGCATTGTAAAGGTAATATTTCTATACAATCATCAAGTTGCCAAAATCAATCTAAATCATAATCACTCAATACACATAGACAATGTATCCATAAATCTAAAATTCTAAATTGCTTAAAGATAAATCCTAAACCAAAGAAATCAAATATACAATTTAAAATTAGGTATTGAGATAAAATAACTCCCCTTTGTAGAATGAGAACTCAAGCCCTAATCTCCATCTCCAAGAAGCAAGGAAACTAGCCACACATGAAGAGAGAAATGGAGAACTCCATCATTTCCACAATATTGCTAGATGCTGTGATGAAATGCTGAAATAGATGATGATGATGAAAATGGTGAAATGATGATGATTGAGTGATTATGATGGTGTATTGGTGATGGATGGAAGAATATGGTGGTGGAGTGGCGTGTGGGAATGAAATAGATGAAGTGAGGAGAAGTGGAATGAATATTGAAAGAGAAAAAAATGGAGTCTTAGCTTCTTGCCCCTGTAGCGCCGAAAACAGAGAAGGAAAATTGGGGAAAAATTCTGCTTTCTTCAAAGTGGCGTGAGGAGGTTGAAATGAGGGGAGGTGGATTTGGGTCTTGGGTCTTCAATTTTTTTGGGCTTTTCTTGGGCTTCTAATTTTTTTTATTGAATTCTTTTCTTCATTTTTTTTTTCAATCTTTCTTTTATAACCTACAAAGCAAAAATAAGCCCAATATAAAATAATCATCCCAAAATATTTTAATTAAAAAGCAATCACAAAAATATAACAGTTTAACCCTTTTTAATATTATTTTCATGTAATTACTCTTTAACCAAATTTATCATAATTGATGCAATTAAGCCCAATAAAATATAATAAGAACCCTAAAATAAGATAGAAAATATTATACAAAATAGGGACTTATCAGCAACATTAACCAAACTTTCCCTTTTTCATACCTCAAGAATTCTTTGACTAAGTGAGATAAACAAAATCTTATTTTTATTGATAAAAAATTATCAAAACAATTTGAATGTGATAGTGTGACACATGGTCCCAACAAGAAGCAATAGCAATGAGTTGCTTGAAGATTGAGGTGAAAGGCCAAGAAAGTCTTTGATTTATTATAGTCTGAATTTGTCTTATTTAAGCTTTTTAGCTATGAAATCAATCTTTAATCCTATTGATCCTTTAGTTGGGTTGCTAGAGACGCTAACATGGTAACCCATACTCTTGCTCATTCAGCGTTTACTTTGTAGTGTATTGAAAATTTATGTGTTTATTATAGTCTCCCATTGCCTAGAGTAAAGGACATGTGTATATATATAATAACTTGTGATATACAGGAGATAAATGAACCAAAAGGAAGGTGGGTCTCGCATACACAACAACTAGTCACGAGAAGGGAAACGCACGAGATGGACGCGATATTCAGTACTTTGCATATTGGATATGCCCTTGCCTTTACAACATTAATTTTACACGATAAACAAGCTGGTGATTGCCAACAAACTCTCCTTAAAAAAAAAAGAGGTTCTCTCGTACGTCTAAAATTAGATTCGGTGCAATTCTCCGTAGATCCTCCCATCATAATTTTTTTTGTATTTTTTTTAATATTTATTAAATATGTATCTTATGACACCAATAATAAAAAAAACCAAATAATCATATTAATATAAAGATAATACAAGAAATTATCTCTGTAATCTTTATTGTCAAACCCAGTAAATATTCACCAACCAAGACTTAGGGCACATTTGGTAGGTAGAAAGGGAAAGAGAAAGGGAATGTGTTTGATGTGGAATTTGGAATGGAAATGGAATGAGAATGTAGTAAAATTACCCACCCACTTTTTGGACTCCTTTTCATTGCTAGCGCTTGTAACCGAACGGGCACTTAGGCTCCGTTCATTAATTTTTTTTAATATAAAGGGTAAAGTAGTAATTTTAATACATTCTCATTCTATTTCCATTCTTAATTTTTACTACCAAACACATTAAACACATTCTCTTTCCCTTTCCCTTTCACGTACCCTTAGTCATTAAGAATTAAGTAAGCACTCATATATAATGATTGGGAAAAACTCATAAAAACAGGATAGTACATTCACATAGAGTTGTCAAAGTGGACCAGCTCGGCCCACTCAGGTTGGCCACGTTAAACGGATTGGGAATCTCAGCCCGACCCACCAAGGTGGTGGGTCGGGCCAACCCACCTATATATTTTTTTAATTCTTTTTTTAAAAAAAGAAATCTATATTTTTTTATACATTTTTTTCATGAACTAAAAAATTTGATATGATAAAATAAAATAAAAGATTTATTATTCATCATGTGACTCACAAATAGTTAAAAATAAAACAATGGAAGTATGAAACATGGTCAAAATGTCACAACATTACTCATTTCTTTTCCTCCGAGCTCCTACAAATGTGGTGAAAAATGAAAATATTTCACAAAAAGAAGGAAACATGATTAGAAATTATTATTTTTTAAGTTAGGTGGGTTACGAGCCAACCCATCGGTGGATCGGGTTCCTCCAACCCGTTTAATAAACGAGTTTGGATTTTGAAACCCAACCCACCAAATTGGTGGGTTAAACGGGCTAACCCACTGGATTGGACTCGTTTTGACAGCTCTACGTTCATATATAAATAACTCTGATCTTAATTAATTACATAATTTGAGGCTTTTATTTATGGTTTTTTTTATTTTTCTTTTAGAAGATCAAACTTCTCTTTGCGTCAAAATGAGAATTCGTCCAAGGTTAGTGTGTGAGTTGGGTTGGCCCATAACAGTTTGGACCAAAAATGAAGTGGATCAGCTTAATTTACTCATGTTTTGGTGAAGCAAACCAAAAAATATATATTCACTCCTTGGTGATGAAAAAGTATACTTTTTAACTAATAATTATAATATTATCAAAAAAAACTAATAATTATAATTAAAATAAACCAAATCTAATTATACACCAAAACCAAATATCATATATATAAACTTATAGTTCCCTTTATAAAAAAAATAAACTTATAGCTCCCTTTTTTATATTTGTGTGAAAATTTGTTCATTATAAATTGATTTTTAATAATTACTTGGGATATTTCCTATCAAAAAATAATAATAATAATAATTACTTGGGATATAGTTAAACTAACCAGCACCTCAGTCCATGAAAGAAATTAACAAGTAATAATACCTATTTGATATACTTGCAAATGAAGGGAAGTGAAGCAAAATTTTAAATTCAAAAAAATTTATATTGTTTGGTATACTTTACATGTTCGATCACTCTTTGACTCTGACTGAAGGAGAAATATCGAAAATGTTCCTCCTAATTACTCTCTCTTTCTTTATTTTTTTACCTACTAAGAAACACTTTAATTATAAAGTTAGGATATTTTAGTCTTTTTAAATATTTTACTTTACAAATTGTACATCACATTTCCAAACATAATTTTTCTTTTTTTACATCCTTTACTCTGAACCAAATTAAGCTCACAAAACAAAAATATTTAACATTATTATTGTTAGATCAAAGATAAAGACAACTTATAGAAAAGTATATTTGGATGTTTTGAGCTTCACCTCTTTGTAGCAATTAATTAATACCTTCATACTGGTTAACTTGTGGGAATCCCAGGCTTAATTAACAATTCAATGAGATAATTAACTCTTCCACTTTACTTCTTGAAGTGGTTGTATATGTATATATGCTAACCCATTATAGTCAATAAAAATCAAAACCCTTGGTAAATCCGCCCTTTTTTTTTTGTTTATCACAAGTATTCTTTTATTGGAGGTAATCCTATTAGAATTACTGTTAAACACTAAATGTGAGCACTTCTCCCGACCTGAGTTTGACACTCATACTTATGCACAAAGCAATTTTTTTATGATCAACAGGTGGTAGGTACTCCATTCCTCTTAAGCAAGGTCTCGGATTCGAGTCTTGTGTATGAAAAAATTTCTGTTGGAAGAGCTCTACTCCCTTATGGGACCCCAGCTAGCTTGAACAGGATTGCATCCAATAGAAAGATACCGGTAAGAAACGAAAAAAAAAATTTCTTATGGATGAAAATAAAGTTTATTTGTTTTTTGTTCAATCCTTACCATAATTTGTACCAACTCTATGTGTTGATAAACTCTTTCTCCATTTCAAAGGACAAAGCAATTAATGCTAATGAATTTCAACATTTTCTCCATTAAGATGGCTATAAATGAAAGGAACATTAAAGACATCAATTCTTTGATTAGGAATAGATTCCACATATGTACCACATTTACAAGACTTGAGCTTTTCTCCAAGATATCATATTATGTGCAAGATTCGTGACCCCCTTATGTCATTGTCACATATTTATGCATCTCTCTTCCACATATATCTCCAAGGATATCATCCCAATTTACACATCAAATTTAGGAAAAAATTCGTCTTTAATTATAAATTTGTAATCTATAAAATATATATTGATTTTTTTTTTGGTGGATAAAGAGGAAACAAATAAAACAAAGAAAAATGTTGAAAAATGTGACAAGGTGATCTTGAAAAATGTTGAGTTTGCAGGAACTTCTTCGCATCCCTCATCGATTTTGACAAGGTAGTCAGCATGAGAGGATATTCAGTAATATGATAATATTAAATTTTAGTATATCTCTCTAATCATTTGGAAGAGTGTACTAAAATTCAATATATACTTCTGTAATATTAAATTTTTTTTTTTGTTAACACATTGATTATCTTTGTGAAACACGTGATGAATAATAAATATTATTGCCAAGAGTGGATCTAATATCTTGAATAATGTTAAGAGCTTCTAGAGAGTTCGTTTCAATTTCAAATTGAGAAACACCAAGATGTCTTGGAATCTTGATTCCTTTCTAATAACTTGAAGTTCAGTTAGGGATGGCAATCTTATCCGGATTTTTTAAGAGGTCTAACTCACCCCAAAAGAGTTCTCAAGGGGAGAGGATTACCTTAGCCTATATATACAGCTTATTAGCCCTTTAACTAAGCAATGTGGGACTTCAACAAGCCTTCCTCACGCCCGACATAGGAGCGTGAAGCCAACGGGTTATCCCCGGGGCAGCCCATAGTAAAGCTCATCCATCCACACATACCTAACCTTCCTCTGATATCATCTTAAAAGGCCTAACTCACCCCAAAAGAGCTCTCAAGGGGAGAGAATTACCTTAGCCTATATATATAGCTTATTAGCCCTTTAACTAAGCAATATGGGACTTCAACAGGATTTAATGAGTATTTGGAAATTTTATCTGTTGAGTCTGGGTATTAAAAAAATAGGTCTGAGTTTGGATTTAAAAATTTTAACGGATAAAAGTCCAGAGACGAGAAATGCAATCCTCCCCAAATTAACCCTACCTATTGCCATCCCTAATTAATAATCTAGTACAAAATTTAATTTACGTACATGTATTCCGCAAAAGTGCTCAAACTAAATATTATGGATCATCAGGTACAATTTCATTAATTAAGATAATATAAACAAAGGGGAAAAAAATAATAAGAAGAAGATAGTGGAATTGACCGAAAATGAATTCAAAAGAGAAAAAAAAATCAGAAACGAGGTCGGCAGAAAAGAAATTAATTTTTATTTTAGGATCAAATAGATTACAATAGTTTAATTAATATATATCCTATATTGTCTACGTTGATCGTTTTCACAAATTTTAATAGTGAAACATCGATCAATTCTTATCATCTTTTCTTGCTGAGAATTGAATTGTCAAAATAACAAATAAAAAACTTGAAGGTTTGAATTGAAGTCTCATTTCGTATAATATTATTATTTTTATCATTCTCTTTATTTAATTGATTAGATCCATTCTTGAGTTAACACGTACGGACTTCTCTAATTTGGCCTACTATGAGAAAACTTTGAACGCATGAATCACTGCATAAATATTACAAAATTATCATACGTATCAAATTAATTCATGCATGCATGTATAAATATTAAATAGGTAAATAGAAAGAGTTAACAAGTAAACTTTATATATATATATAATGTATAATAGCCCCGATATTTTGAGTAGGGATGGCAATCTTACCCAGATCCAATGGGTACCCGAAAAATTTATCCGTTGGGTCTGGGTTTGAGTATTAAAAACATGGGTCTGAATCCGGGTTTGAGAATTTTAACGGGTAAAAGTTCGGGTCCTGCAGGTAAGGATATCTTTTCTCTCTTATTCTGACTACCTGTCAGTTTTAGGAATATCAATGATGCCATCATGAGAATTTCTAGACCGCATTAGAAACATTTTCCGCCAGTCCTCTAATTCGAATCCATCAATGGAAGATCAAACCTTCTCTCTGCCACCTTAAGAACTTTGTTCTTTCTATTCAGGGAAGAAGTATATCCCTCATAATCTCATAAGCAACATGCAAAACCATTCTTGCATGAATCCATCAGTGTCATAGCTGATGGATAGCAATCAAGGATGGTCACCGACATCAACCAATACAAAAGACAAGAAGTATGACACAACCGCACAAAGACATTTCCTTCGATTGGTCCAACCCTGAATCCAAGAATTCAGATAACATTGAACACGTGGTGATCACAACGTAGATTGACGGCTATGAAGTAAGAATAATTTTGGTAGATCAAGGCTCCTCTGTCGACGTACTCTGTTACGAAACTTACAAGAATCAGTTACAACAACAAACAGTTAGCCATTCTCAAGTTTACCCACCAGCGTTTTCTAGGTAACAAAGTCTTTAATTATATATTAAAGGTACGATTACGATGCTAATTTGTCTTGGTGATTCACACGTTTAAGGGTAGGAAAACTTTGTTGTAGTTTCTATCCCATCAACGTACAAAGCTATTTTAGGACGCCCGTCACTTAACAAAATCCGTGCCATAGTTTCTACGACACAACTAATAATGAAATTTCCAACACTAATAGGGATTGGGCTAGATATTGTTACACCACTAGCCTAGCATAAACCCACATGAGTCTAAAAGAAGTGTTGAGCAAATTCAAAGCTTCAAATGAATCAAATGATGTCATGGAAATCATAAATCTTCGAGACGAAATTTCAGTAACACGTCTAGAACCCACAAAGGATCTTATTCCATAAGAATCTATGGAGAAAATGATAAAATAAAAGTACATATAGGGTCACTCTTTCCATCGGAAGTTCAAGAACCTCTCACAAAACTACTTGAAGAATACAAGGATGTATCCAAATGGACGGAGACCGACATGCCATGCATTTGATTCCTCGCTGAGTTATCATGAATCCCAAGAATTTTTCCGCCGATATCCCGAAGGAGCATTTGGTTGAGTTCAACTTCATGATATGATGCCTCAATTCATCGAATACCTTTCTCAACTCATGAAGGTGGCGATCATTTTCTAAGGACTTGACCACCACGTCATCCACGTATACTTCTAAATTCCTACCAATTTATTTTTTGGATGTGATGTCCATCATCCTTTGATAAGTAGCTCCTACATTCTTAAGACATAATGGCATGACATTGTAACAAAATAAACCTCTATCGGTAATGAAGGAGGTTTTCTCCCTTTCTTTGGTGTTCATCTGATCTTTATTTGATTGTACCCTTAGAAGACATCTAAGAAGCTCAACAATTTATGACTTAATATACCATCAACTACTTTGTCGATGTTTGGTAGTGGGTAGGCATCTTTAGGACATGCCTTATTTAGATAGGTAAAGTCAATGCACATGCGCCATTTCTTTATCACTACTACATTTGATAAACATTGTGGGTACTTACTTTCCCTCATAAAGCCCGCATCTAGGTGCTCTTGAACTTCCTCTTCAATCGCCTTTTGGCGGTCTTTTCACCAAACTTTCTTTTCTTTTGAATGACTATAGGACGGTCATTTGTGTTTAAAGAATGGAAAATTAACTTTATCAACCTTGAAAAATGCCGAGCAATATTGAACATGGAGTCATCAAAGAAAATGAACGAAGTTCAAAAGTTGGTGGGTCGACTTGTTGCATTTTCCAGGTTTTTATCCAGGTTAGTTGATCACTACTTACCTTTCTTTGAAACTTTAAGAGTAGCAAACCCTTTTCAGTGGACCGACGAATGCAAATAGGCATTCAGCAAACTGAAGCATTATCTAGCCAACCCACCATATTAATAAAACCCTTGGCAGGAGAAATATTGTATATATAGCTAACAGACACCAAACAATCGGTAAGCCTCACCCTAGTCAAAGAAGACCAGATCAAACAACGTCCAATTTATTTCACTAGCCGCATCCTACAAGACTAAGACTTTACTCTCAACAGCACACCATAATATTGAAAAACTAGCATTTTCATTAGTTACATCAGCCAAAATGTTAAGACCTTACTTTCAAAAGCACGCCATAATAGTGCCATCAGATCAATCCCTTATGCAGATCCTCCACAAGCCAGACCTTGTGGGTCAGCTAATCACCTGGGCTATAGAATTATCGGAATTTGACATATTGTATGAACCATGATGGGCCATTAAAGGCTAGGCGTTGGTAGATTTATTGCATAAATGACATTTCACAAAAAGGAAAGCCAGGAGACCACAGAGACCCCATATTGGACAATATATGTAGATAGGTCGTCAAGAAATAACTTGTGAGGTAGGAATCATAGAAAGCCCTGTACATGTTAAAGACATCAAACAACCAAGAAGAATACAAAGTTGTACTAGCAGGTCTAAATCTGGCACACATTCTTGAGGCTGACTGAGTTAAAGAATTCGGTGATTCCCAATTAATTGTTAGCCAATTGAATGGAGACTATGATATCGAAGAGTCCACCATTAAGAGGTACGTACAACTCGTACAATCAATTATAAAAAACTTTAAGGATACCCAAATTGGCAAACATGAAAAAAATCGTAGGAATATATCGATCAATCATCAAAAAGCAACTAGCCTAGAATAGATTATCAAGAGGTGCTACCTTTCATGGCAATATTCCTAAGAGATGTTTGTTACCTCAAGAAAAGAATGAGTCGAGAAAGATACAACGAAAAGCAACAAGATACTTCATATGTGGAAATGACTTGTACAGGAAAGGCATATCAACACCCCACCTCAAATGCGTTACACCAGAAGTAGGAATGCCATCAGGAAAATAAGAAGGCGTAGAACGCCTTGCTCTATCCGGATGGACTGGATAACGAGCGTCAATAGAAGCTTGAAGAGGTTCATCACAAAAAGGGTTTCAAGCAAACCCTAGGGGATTATCTACAGCAGAATACCCAGAATCTAATAAAGCTCTATTAGCACTACGAGAAGAAGAAGACACACCAATATAAACCTTAATAGGGCGAGAAGGAAGATTGACTCGGACCTTCGATTGGATCATTGGCGCCAAACCTACGACGAGCGGACCTGGTCTCAACCATTGTTCCAAATAGAAGAGGAAAAGTGGCAAAAGACAAGAGTTTGCATAAGGAAGCAAAGGAAAACGATTAAGGAGTGGATGAGTCTCCAAGAAAGGCAACAGAACGCTTAAATAGCAAATGAAGCGTCAAGTATTTGAAAAGACGCAATTACTAAAAACACCCCTTCATCAAAACCTGAACCACTCATAGCATATGATTACATCCTGACAAAGCGCAGCCCTTGGCTAAGGCACTGGTTCAAAACAAAAAGACACTTACTTGTTAACACTCAATGCAATGCCACCTCCTCAATCTTCAGGGGACTCAAAACGTTACTGCATGCAAAGTAGAACAAGTGACCGACCGCACGACCTCCTTATTGATCGAAACCTAAGAGCATTAAAGTACTCTCAGGCTTGGGGGACTTATGGTATTCTGGGAACGTCCTGATTGAACGGTCGACCTCTATCACACGATCGACATCGGGTAAAAAGAAATCGTTAAGCCTCATAACTGTTTCCCACACTCCTCAACTACTCAATGCCAGTATTTATAAGGATTCTCTTTTCTAGAAGAGCTGTCTTGCTCACAAATTCCTCTCATAGTCTTGCTTGCCAAGAATCTCCACTTAGAGGACCCAACTCAGATCCTCACCAAGGCGTATCGACCCCCTGTTCTTGGTCCTCGAACGTCTTCAACCCGGGAACATCACCTATTTCAAACAAATTACATGGACTCTGATATCTTCGTGAGTACGTAGGCATTGGGTTTGCCACCCAGCTTGAATCCTTACTCCTCCAACCTCTGTCTGAGGTCTTTTCTTTCTTATTCCAATGGTTTGTAAATTTTAGGAATATCATTTATCTTTGAAAGATTTTATTTAAAAAGGTAATTTTGAATTTTAGAAAATTAATAAAAAATCATTACTTAGCTTAGATAAACTAACTCTCACTGTTAACATAAAATTTACTCAAATAAAATAAATAATTAAATAAACTAATAATTAAAAGGTAAGGCATTAAAAATAATGTGGTTAATTGGAGTTGTAGGTACTCCATTCTCCTTAAGTATGGTCTCGTGTTCGAGACTTACTTATGAAAAAATCTCTGCTGGGAGAGCTCAACTCCCATTATGAGATCTCAGCTAGCTTGAACAAGATTGCTTTCAATAGGAGAATAGCTTGTGAGAAAAACCAAAATAATTTCCATTATAATTTAAAGTAAAAAAAAGATTAAATCACAGAGTTGAATGATCTTAATTAAAAACATAGAATAAAGAAAATTATATTATCTAATTGGTGTATGTCAAAGGAGGAAAAAATATGATAAGGGTTGTAACTGTCGTTTTTGGCTCAGACAATTGTAATTTGAAATTAGGACCGCAATGGGTCTTAACCTTGGGGGACTTGTCCTTAGGTGATGCACCTAGGTGCCTATGTACCCTTCGGGAGGGATCAAAGTCCACGTAGTTCGTCATGATCACGTCTATAGGAGTCGTTAGGCAAGGTTGTTACCTGTATTGGGCCGTGTGCGGCTAAGACGTGCCTAGGGTACTCCGGGCAGGAGAGCCGCTCTTAGGAGGTTGCCTTAGTGGGAGAGAGCTAGGGTCTCTGGGAGCTGCTGGAAGCCTCTTAAATGGTGTGCTCCGAGGGGGAGCTGAGCCTGCCGGAGGTTGGCCGGAGCAGGGCCTGCGGCGGAGCTCGCGATGTGTAGAGATTACGTAAGGTATCTGAGGGTACTCAGATCACCGAGAGAGTGTGTGGAATGTCACAGTGGAGGTGTAGTATTCCTTCGGGTTGCGTATTGTTCTGCTAGGATTGATTGCCCCCTTAGTCCCCCGAGTGAAGGTATTATACTCGAGTGTGAGGAGCTCGTGCTCGACCCACAACCTTGTGGGACGTGGGTCGTCCCACGAGGCTTGTGGAGTTCCCACGTCTGGTTGAGGCGATGCTCCATGAGATGACGTGGGTAAGGGCCACGTAACTAGTATATGAGTGGTGCCACGTGTCTCTAGCAGGTGCTGAGGCCGAGCTTCTAGAACATCAGTGACACGTGTCCCAAGGCAGAATATTCCGTAGTTATATAAGTCCCCCGAGTCTACAGGTGTCGGATGCCCGTGGACTTAAGTTCCCTTGTCTGTAAGATACTTAGAAATTTTTTGCTGCCTTTACCCCTGGGATAGCTCGTCCGGTTAGAGTCACTGTTTATGGGAACTGGCCGTTCGACTCACGAAGTGGGCTCTCTCATATCGTTCCGTGGAAAAGGAGACGTCTTGGAGAGGACACGTGTCCTGTTTCGAATGGCTGGGTGCTTGTCTTCCTCAACAAGTTTTTAAGCCATCTCCACAGGAGGTACGTGACTTACCGAGGCGGAGTCATCATTTCACAGAGGGGAATTTCCCAAAATACCCTTCGCGGGCTGATGGGAGAAATCCAAAGGTCAGGGGTCGTTTGATCATTTTGAAAGGCTCTCCTCTGGCTATGTTCATCCATGGTCAGTGGCTGATGGTAGATTTCTTGCTGAGAGTTGCTCGTTGAAGGAGCGGGCTTTGTGGCAGGTGCCACACGTCAGAGTTTGAACGGGTGCCACTAGCATTTAGGTGTTTTGCCATCGTTTCTCCTTCATTATATGCAGGTTCGTTTCCGAGGGTAGCCATCATTAGCCTGGGCAGAGAGTTTCCCAAAATGGCCCTTAGGTGTCTCGAGGCGACTCTTGGGTTCTCGGGGGTTTTTCAGTCTTTGTGTCTCTATTGCCCTGGCTATGCATCTTGTCCGTCCTTTCTTTCCACTGTGCGGTTGGAGTGAGCGGTTGCAGCTGGGCATGATTGTAGAGGATAATATGTTTTATCCGTTGCGGGATACGAGGGGGTCGATGTTTTTGAATCGTTGCGCCTCCGGGTACCCTATAAATATCCAGCGTTTGAAAGTTTGTGACTTTATATCTGCATTCACCTTTCTCCGTTGCCTTTGTTTTCCCTGCCTTAGCTTTGTTCTTTCTGATTCTTGCTTTTGTCGAGCTTTCGCAATGGCTGGTGGAGGTGATGAATATAGCTTTTACCCCTTTGACTTCATTGACTTGGAGGATCTTCCTTCCTCTTCCCCTCCTCCTCCTCCTCCTCTAAGCCGTACCCGCGACGCTGGTCGGAGTAGAGGGAGGAAGAATGGTCAACAGGGCCTATCTCCGGGGTTTGCCGCCGATGTCCCTGTTGTGGTACCTGCTGTGGTGCCTACTGGTGATGAGAGGGAAGGACGGCTTTCCGTGCCTCCGTCTTCCGAGAGGGAGCGCCGTCAGGAGGTTCTTCTGCGGGAGAAGAGGAAAAAAGATAGGAAAGTTATCATGAGCGGACCCCGGGAGGGGGAAAGGAGAGGAGTTTCTGCGGCGGAGCCGTCCAAGGGCAAGGAAGGAGGGCTCAAGAAGCGACCTTCCGGTGGGCAGCTGCGGCTGCCTTCACAAGTCGCACGGCGGAGTACTAACCGGGAAGACGTACAAGAGGAGGCTCTAGTGGGAGATGACATTCCTGCCTCTATTCCTGCCTCTGTTCCTACCTCTGTTCCTACTTCCGCTCCCATCCCTCAGTCACCCAAGCGGGTGATACTTTCTACTCGCCCTCCCGTCCCCAGCCCCGTTGACGGGGTTGACCAGTCTCCTGCTAAGAGGGCCAAGGTGGTTATTGAGGAGTCTGTGCAGAATCTCCCGCTCCTCAGACTGCAACGGGCAGAACTGCGGCCGAGGAAGACGCGGAGTCTGGTGGTGCGGCCTCCCTCTCAGATAGAAGAATGTAGTGGCTTGTCAAGCGGCTGCCACGAGAGATCTTGTTCCTGGGTCGAGCGTCGACCCTTCTGAATCCCTTGGGCCACCGCAAGGGGGATTGTCTTTTGAGCTGGTGGCGTTGGGCAAGCGCTTCCCCGTGGAGATGCGGGAGAAGGAATCCAGGGGGCTGAACACCTTTCCCCTGAATCTTGCTGTACGAGGTTTCAGCTGGGTTGCTGAGGCGTTGGCCGACTTCCACCAGGCTGGTTTTGAGTGGGAGAAGCGTGTGGTGAGCCTCTTCATCCTGGTGTTGCGTTCTTTTTTATTTACTTTTTGAGTTTTTGACTCTTGTCTCTCTGCAGGGGGAGGTCCGTCGCGACCGGGATCATTTTGCTGGTGTCGCGTCCTTCAAGAGCCAGGCTCTGAAGGTCTCCCGGAAGAGGTTGGCGGACGTTCGTGGTAAGCTACCCGCGAAGAAGCTGGAGTGTGAGGACCAGGGACGCAAGGTTGAGTCCCTGACTCACGAGGTTTCCCGTCTTAGGGCTGAAGCTGGACATCCTTCTGAGGTTGCGCTCCTTCGCTCAGAGTTGGAGAGGACTCGTAGGGAGCTGGCCGCCTGTCGAGCTGATGCTGAGAGGCGTCAGCAGGAGCTGTATTCACTTCGCGAAGCTTTGCAGGGTGCGGAGGCTCGCGCTGCTGAGAACCTTTCTAGTTGGCTTACGGCAGAGGATAAGGTCGCCAACATGGCTGATCTCCAGAGGGAGTTGCCTGCGCAGAGGATGTACGACATGCTTCTAACGGTCGAGCAGCTCGAGTGTTTTCTTGGGGAGAGATTCCCAGCGGAGTGGGTGGCTTCCTTGCATCCTTCCTTGGAGTTTTTTGAAGGTGAGCTTGCCTTTCTTCGTCAGCTGACCGACCACCTAATGGAGCACCAGGTGCTGTCTCGAATCGGCGGGCGAGCTCCAAGGGTTGGACCTACTTCTTAACAGCTAGCTGAAGCGACCAGGCGGGGGTCGTCGGAAGGTGTTGGCCATGCGAAGCCTGCTAGGGCCGAGGCCTTTGAAGATCTTGGGGATGCCCAAGATTAGGTTTATGTAAGTTTTAGGGTGTTTACCCTTTGTAATGGGCGAACGCCCTTTCATTTTTGGCATCTAATGAGAATGATTTTTTGCAAAGAGTTTTCTCCTGGTTTACTTTTTACTTATGGGCAAAAATTGTATGTTTGCAGTATCTCTTTTTCGTAGTCATCTCTTTACGTCTGGGTAAAAAGATCTTTTGCATGAGTACCGTGTGATCAGGACGGTTTGTATGTGTTTTGCTAGCATGGCTTGTCAAACGTTCGTTTAGTATTTTCTGCACCGAAGGGGTTTTCACGGCGCTACTGGGGGAAATTTTAGCTTGGCCCTGGGGGCGCTTAGCGTTTCTTAGGGCGATCGAGCCCATTGTCCTGTGGCAGGACTTACGCGACTACTTTGCAAATTTGAAGCCTTGTCTCTAGCTGGAAAGAAGTACTTTAATAATAGACAAAATGGTTATATTCATGCAGCCTCAGTCGGGCTAGCCTTAGTTAGGCTGAAGTAAGCAAAATGTTTACATTCGTTTTGCCTAGGTCAAGCGAGCCTTAGTCAGGCTGAAAATCCTAAATTCGAAGTAGAGACGTATGTGACTTGATCTAAAGATGGTGTGATAGCGCAAAGTGCGTTCGGAGTCTAAGCGGAGGTTAGGTCTGGGCGGGCGGACTCTGGCTTCTTTTCTCCCGACTCTTTACCCTCAGGGAGTTCCTCGCGTGTTTCTTTGAGACCAAGGCTGGCGACCTTGACGGTCTTGGTTAGGTTCGCTGCATATCATGCTTGCGCTAGTTCCTGGTCCGCCATGATTTCTCCAACCCTGTGGGGTGTTGGGAATTTCATTGTGAGTTGTGCGGTAGACACTACAGCTCTGAGTTTGTTTAGGGACAGTCGCCCTAGGATAGCATTGTATGCTGATGGTGCTGAGACAATGATGAAGCCCACATCAAGGCTTGCGACCTTTGGTAAGGTGCCTATGGTTGTTCGGGCGGTGATGATTACTTCTGCTAGAACCTGAGCTCCTGAGAACCCTACGAGTGTGCCGGGGAATGGCCTCAGGCTGGCTTCATTTAGCCCGAGTTTTCTGAAGGTGTCGAAGTAGAGAACGTCTGTTGAAGACCCTTGGTCGATCAAGACTCTATTAACTTCGTAGTTAGCGATTATGGCAATCACCACCATGGGGTCGTGATGGACCGGTCCCTCTAGGTTGGTGAAGTCGAAGGTGATGGGGTCTCCTTTGGGTTCGCTCCTCTTCTTGTGCTTCGGAGCGTAATCGAGGGCGAGTATGGAGCGTTCCATACTCTTCTTGTTTTGTGGCAGCGAGGAGGTCCCTCTCTGCAGTCCGCCTGCTATGACGTTGATAACCCCGCGGGTAGACGCTTGATCGTTGGCCTCTCGGGGGTGTTCGATATTAACCCTGCTTCCTTTCTTGATGAATCTGCCGAGCTGTCCTTTCCGGATTAGGTCCTCGATCTGATCCTTTAGGTGGATGCAATCGTTGTGCCCGTATTCCTTGTGGAACTGGCAATATTTGGACTTGTCTACCGCTTTTCCCGTCTTCCCACTTTTGACTTGAGGGGGAAAATTGAGCATGTCCGATTGATAAATTTCTTCTAACACCCCAATATGGGATTTGTTGAGGGGAGTGTAGCTCGTGAATCATCCCCTGGGGGCATTCGCGGTCGAGGAGGTGACCTCTTCCTATTGCTTTTCTCCTTGGGGGCTTGGTTCTCTGTCGCCGTCTTCTCCTTTTTCTTTTCTGTTCATTCCATGTCGGCTTTGCTTATCAGGAACTTTCTCATATTGTCCTTGGTGATCTGAGCGTTCTCCTCTTGGATGAAGCATTCTGCACGGTCCATAAGCTCCTGTAGGGTGGAGACGGGGCATCTGTTAAGTTCCCCGTGGAATTGTGAACATCAAAGGCCTTGCTTTATGACAAAGATGGCGACAGCGTTTTGGAGGCCTCAGACTTGGAGCGAGATTTTGGTGAAGCGGGCTAGGAAAGCTTGCAAGGTTTCTCCATCCTCCTGGTGGAAATCAATGAAGGAGTCTTCATTTTTCTGGTACTCTTTGCTGCTGGCGAACTGTGTAAGGATGTTCTACGCCAGTTGTTCGAAGCTGTGGATCGAATTGGTGGGCAGCAAGGAGAACCATCTTAAGGCAGGTTCTTTTAGAGTTGACGAGAAGACTCGGCACTGTTGGCCGTCCGTCATGCCCAATATCGACATGGCCGAGTTGAAGGTGTTCAGGGGGATCTCGTGGATCGGTTTCTCCACCATAAGGCTCTATGTGGAAGGACATTTTCAAACCCATGGGCACGTGCTCATTCATGATTTGCTGGGTGATAGGATGTCTCCCCTTTCCCTGGAAGTCGAACGTGGGCCACTAGTAAGCATTCACGTCGCAGGCGGCGTACGGGTTGTATTATGCTGCCCATAGCATGTGGAGGTAGGATCCCGGAGGGTAATTTGGCACTGGTGGTCGTGGATAGTTCGTGACGGGACGTGCTGCTTTTCCGGCGACCATGGTTGGTCCAGGTGGGATCACTGCTGGGGGAGCTGGTGCCGTCAGCGATAATCACGATAATCACGTGAACTCCATGCCGTCGTGCCGTGTGGCATTAGTGGTAATTGGGTGTCGCGCTTACGGGGGCGAGTTTCATGTCCTCTTCCCATCGCTGTTGGCGTAGAGCTGCTAATTCTGCTTCGAGGCAGACGATCTCAGTGTCCCGCGGGTTCCTTGCTGGCTCTGTCATCTCCTGACCGCTGGTTGCGGTGCAAGGGACGTGTGGCATGCCATACGGGTGTTGAGGGCAAGTTTCCTCTCTAGGTGCCGGGTTCTGGACCATAGTTTCCGTGACGGCTACCTGCTTCATTGAGGAGCTTTGAGGCTGGGTTGCGCTTGATCCGCCTGCCTCAGTTGTGACCGCTTCGGCCGTTCCCTTTTAATTCCTCGTGTTGCGCCTCAGAGCGCTAGCGTCGGTCGTGGTCGCGGGGACGTTCAAGTCGGTCATGATGTATCCTGTATCTGTATTAGAGATCAAGACAAAAACAAATACGGGTTTCTAACGTTAGGTATATACTCCTACTCCCCGAAAAAGAAATGCCGTTTAGCGGCAAAGTGCGCAAGGCATTGTGGTCTGGGTAAGACCGTGGTGGGCGCCACTGTAACTGTCATTTTTGGCTCAGACAATTGTAATTTGAAATTAGGACCGCAAGGGGTCTTAAGCTTGTGGGACTTATCCTTAGGTGATGCACCTAGGTGCCTACGTACCCTTCGGGAGGGATCAAAGTCCACGTAGTTCGTCTTGATGACGTATGTAGGAGCCGTTAGGCAAGATTGTTACCTGTATTGGGCCGTGTGCGGCTAAGACGTGCCTAAGGTACTCCGGGCGGGCGAGTCGCTCTTAGGAGGTTGCCTTAGTGGGAGAGAGCTAGGGTCTCTGGGGGCTGCTGGAAGCCCCTTAAATGGTGTGCTCCGAGGGGGAGGTGAGCCTGCCGGAGGGTGGCCGGAGCAGGTCTTGCGGCGGAGCTTGCGGTGTGTAGAGATTGCGTAAGGTATCTGAGGGTACTCAGATCACCGAGAGAGTGTGTGGAATGTCACAGAGGAGGTGTAGTAATCCTTCGGGTTGCGTATTGTTCTGTTGGGATTGATTGCCCCCTTAGTCCCCCGAGTGAGGGTCTATTTATACTCGAGTGTGGAGAGAGCATGCTCGACCCACGACCTTGTGGGACGTGGGTCGTCCCACGAGGTTTGTGGAGTTCCCACGTCTGGTTGAGGGGATGCTTCATGAGATGACGTTGGTAAGGGCCACATAATTGGTAGATGAGTGGTGCCACGTGTCCCTAGCAAGGGCTGAGGCTGGGCTTCTAGAACGTCAGTGCCACCTGTCCCAAGGCGGAATATTTCGTAGTTACAAGGGTCATTGTTTTATATATCCACTTGAACGATTTTAATTTTCTGTCGCTCCTACGTGCTTATTTGATATGAAAAAAATTGAAAGTATATTTGTAAGGTCCACTTGAATTTGATTTTGATGCATGCATATATTTTTATAGGAAAAACTTTGCATAAGCACACGATTTAATTTTATGTATTGTAATTGTCATTTTTTGTTAAGAAAATTCATAATTGAAAATAGGAACTGCAAGGGATCGTAACTTTGGGGGACTTTTCCTTAGGTGAGGACTTAAGTGCCTACGTACCCTTATTAAGGGATCAAAGTCCACATAGTTCAAAGATGAAATGTCCATAAGAGCCATTAAACAGGAATGTTACTTGTGGTCGCTATGTGCAGCTAGGGCATGTGTATTGCTCCGAGCGAGCGAGCCACCTATTGGAGGTAGGTTGTATGTGACAAATAAGAGAACTGAGATCTCTGAATAGTAGTGTGAATGAGGAGATAAATGTGCTGTGAGTTATATCGATTGGACTTGATTAAGTCCCCCAAATGAGGGGTATTTTATACTTGATGTTGGGAAGAACATGGTCGCCCCACTTCCTATAGGTCGTGCTCGACCCATGTTTTCGATCATCCTCCACGTCTTTATTACGAGAGAGTCTGGGAGAATCATGGGTAAGGGACACGTACGAAGCCATCGAGTGGTGCCACGTGTCACTAATCCTAGGTCTGGCTATGCTTCTAGAAGGTTAGAGTCATGTGTCCATATAGAAAGGAATATTATGAAATTACATGTATTAACTTTTTTTTTATTTTCAATTTTTTATTTTATCTTTACAAAAATTGAAAGAGCTTCTTTCCCTTTCGTCAATAGTAAATAAAAATTGTGTGATTAATTTATTACTCTAGTTAACTGTGATTAATTGCTAATATATCCATAAATGCATTGCTAATAAAATACTTATCATTCTAACCAAATACATGTTCTTTGTGTCCTACTTTAACAAAAATAATTTCATAAAAGGCTAAAACTCCATTTTGGTCCCCTATCTTTTCTACTTGCTCCAAATTAGTTCTCTATCTTTCAAAAGTTTTAAATAAGTTGCCTATATTTGCAACTTGTTTCAAATTGGTCATTTTTGTGTAACACCGTTAGTTTGGTCCATGCATCAACTAACGACGTCGTATGATGAAAACTTTTCAAAAATTATACTTCTTCAACCTCATAAGTTTTATTTCAATCCCTACACTCTATCTCATTTTTTCTCTCTCTCCACACTAACTAAATCTCCTTTTCTTCTTCTCCACTCTGTCATTCCCTTCTCATACGAGCAAAGGAGGTGTAACTAGAGCTAGTATAATCATGGAATCATTGAAGGAGCTTATGAAAGAGACTTAGACAAATCAAATAGTAATTTGGCCTTCAATTATTACTGAAAACCTCATTTGCACCAAGTGAGTTGAAAATGAAGCTTTACAACATGTATTGGGCTTGGAAACATCAATTTGGAGTCCTTGGACCAAGTGCTATACATGTGGAGACTTGTTTGAGCTTAAAGCTTCTTTTTCGCTTGGGGCGAATTCATTCTTGATTTTTAAATCAACTGATTATTTGCATTTTCATTTATGTTGTCATTTGGGGGTTCAATAGGTTGGGGATTTCATTCTGTCTACTTGTTCTGTCAATATTGTGTGTTCGGGGTTTTGGGTTCTTTATAACCATAGGGTTCCTCATCATTTTGTACCAGAGCCGTGGTTGGGATAAATTCTTATTTATCTTGTTTATTTGTTGCTTTTCTTTTGTTATTGAAAAAAATCTGGACAGATTTGAGTTTATGTTCTTATTTCTTTGGTTTGTGATCTAAAAATTCTGAATGTCATAACTTTCCCAGCCTTGTTCGTGCACTTTTTGTTTGAGTTTTTTGAAGTGTAATATGTCATTTTGATAGTTCTGAATCTCATCGTATGCTTGGTGTGAAATTGCTTGAATCCGAGTTCTACTCATTAAGTTATACCTAAGTTTGTAGAGAACGATTCTGCAATGTCTGGGCTGTAGTTGCTGGGCTGTAGTTGCTTATTTCATTTTGTTTGAGATTCTGAAAATTTTATTTTCTAAGTATTTTGACTCTTTGTTTCATATATTCAAAAAAAAGACAAAAAATTTTGAAAAAAAAATAGTAGTGAAAAAAGGGAGAGAAAAGTTTCAAATTGCAAAGATTTTGGAATATCCATATTGTTTGATAGGCATTGATTCAAATTGTTGAGTTACAATTGAATTCGGAAGGGGAACTTGTTTTTTCTTTGTTTGATTAGTTTTTTTTTTAAGTTCTAGCATCAAATTGGGATTTCTCTTTGAGAGATTTCCAATTCTACATTTTTGCATTGGTTTTGTCTTTCTTTCTACTCTAAGTTTCTAATATTTTTCATGTTGTGCTTTTGCCTCTAATACATTATAATTGACAAATTGCTTCTTGTTAATTGTGTTTAATCTGACTAACATACTTTTCTTCTCCATGTATGCTCACTTTCTTTTTATTTTGTTTGGTCGATTTGTCTCTAGATTTGAAGTGTGCTTTCTTTTATTAGGTTTTCATTGTTTTTCTATTTGCTAAAGTGCTTTTATCTTATTTGAGAATTGATTCTGAAGTGCAATTGAGGTCAGAAGGCTTGAGTGGTAAAAGGCTAGAGTGTTGTGAGTTTAAAAGAGAGAAAAATTCATTACTTGTGTGAAACACGAGTGGAGAGCTATCTTAGAGTGAGACACATGAGGAAGATAAGATTGTGAGAATTTTTTTCTACTAACCTTTTTCTTGCAGCTAATTATAACATGGTTCATAGGGGTGTATAAATTCTGAAAGTAAAGTAGGAGGTGGTGATATGCCTATAGATCCGAAGTTGTTTTACAAGGCGATGATAAATGAGTTTCAAAAATTGAGGACTGAAATGACAGATATGAGAAAACAATTTGTTGAACAATCTAGGAATCATTCTAGAGATGCTACAAGAAGTGATTTGGAAAGGAAGGATGAAAAAAATGATGTGAAGAATATAAACTTGCATTCCACTAAAAAGAGAATTCCTACTTTTATAGGAAAGAATGATGGTGGTTGCCAATGAGAGAGAGAAAGGCATGTATATTATGATTGAATGATTGGTGGTGCCCTAACTACCACTCATATCTTATTTATATCTTAATCATTTGTACAATTCTATTACAAAGAATATTCTAGAGTATACACGTATAAAGCATAGTTGTACACCTCTAACTAATTGCTCACTAATACAATTACAATTTATCTATTTGTCTTAACATTTCCCCTCAAACGAGAGGATGAAAAATTGAGTTTGAGTTTACTTCTATAATCTTGAAACTAAGTGTGAGACAATGCTTTGGTCAGGAAATATGCAATATGAGACTTTGAGGGTATATATCTAATGTCAATGAATTTCGATAGGACAAGATCACAAATAAAATGAATGTCGATCTCAATGTTTTTGCTCCTTGCATGTTGTACTGGGTCTGTAGTGCTTTTGAACTAAAGTTATCACACCACATCATTGTTGGCTGTACATTTAACAAAAAGACCAAGTTTCGTGAGTAACGTGTGAAGGGTGAAGCCATTTAACCTTCACTCCTCCATTTGCCAACACCGATATTCTGATTCTTTGTTGGACTGTGAAACAACTCTTTGTTTCTTAGGTGACCATGAAACAAGAGAGTTTCCTAGAAACCCACATGACCCGAATGTCGATTTTCTGCCATTTGTGTATATTGCCCACTTGGCATCAGAGTAAACATTTAGCTGGAATAAACTACATGGCATGATGTGCAATCCCATATGAAATGTACAGATACTGTAGGCTTCTCTTAACCCCCTAATATTGTAGTATTCTATGAACCCCCTTGTGGGAAAGTATGTCGACTCTCGTCCTATGCCAATCGTCTGCCCCGTACTCCGATCCTGAATAGAAACACATTGATTAGTAAAGGTGATGGAGTAATTGTGAGATTTAGTCAATTTACTAAGCGAAATAAGGTTGAAAGGAGATTCAGGGACATAAAGAACATAATCAACAAATAGGGACGGAAGAATTTGTGCTTTACCAATTCCAATAGCAGCAGTTTTAGAGCCATTGGCCAGAGTTACAGATGGAAGTAAAGATGAACTAGAAAGATGGGTAAAAAATTTTTATTACCAGAGATGTGTTCAGAAGCACCTAAGTCAAGAACCCAAGGTCCAATATCTGGGGAACGAGCAAAGGAAGTAGTAACATTACCAATTTGGGCAACTGTGGCAACCACAGAGAACTCAGAAGTAGGAGCTATGGCCATGACAGTATACTGACTTGGGATGTTCAAGAGAGTGACACACCAAAGTCTGAGATAATGGCTAACTTAACATGTCACATATGGTAGGTCAATGGTCTTATGCTAGCAAGCCATACTACCATTCAGCACAGTAAGTGTTTAAGCCAGTATGAGAACCTGAGAAAGAAGCAAGCCTTTCTTGACAACTACCGGAAGTGTGATGAAACGGCAAACCAACCCCTGGAACGTGAAGAGAAGAGGCCGGTGATTACAACGGCGTCGAGAGCAGCGGAAGACGGCGTCGGAAACGGCGTCACGCGCCGACGCGTGCAAAATCCAGCGAACAGACGGACGGCGTGTGGAGGCACGTGCGACGGCGTACGGCGGCGGGAATCTGGGGTTTGGCCGGTCGGAGGCTTCTAAGGACGGTGGTCCAGCGCGTGCTCCAAGAAGACGTCGGGAAGCCGTCGGATCTGAGGGTGGCCGAGATGAACATTGGAGGAAGAGGTTTTTAGGGATCAAACCAATTGTCCTTATACCCCACAACAAAATGGGATAGCTGAACGTAAGAATCGCCATCTTATTGAAACAGCTCGTACTTTGCTTATTCATCATAATGTCCCTACTAATTTTTAGAGTGACACTGTTCTCACTGCATGTTACTTGATTAATCGCATGCCTTCTTCTGTCTTGCATGATCAAATCCCTCATTCTTTGTTATTTCCTAAAGACCCTCTTTATCATCTTCCTCCCCGTGTTTTTTGTTGTGTTTGCTTTGTGCATGATTTAACCCCAGGGAAAGATAAACTTGCAGCGAAATCCGTCAAGTGTGTTTTTCTCGGTTATGCTCGACTCCAAAAAGGCTACCGATGTTATTGTCCAACCACTCGACGTTGTTTCACCTCTCCTGATGTGACCTTTTTTTAGTCTTCCCCATTCTTTGCATCTTCTACGCCTGTAAGTCCCTCTGTGATCGAAGTCCTTCATGTTCCTTCTCTTACTATTCCAGAGGCCTTACCCCAAGACATACCTAGTCCTCATCTTCTGACATATCATCGCCATCCCCGTCCTAAGCCTACAGCTACTCTTCCTGACTCACTGCCTTCGTCTGAATCACCCCCTACTCCGGTCCAACCGCCACCTGCTAGTCCTCCTATTGCCATTCATAAAGGTACTCGTTCCACCCGTAATCCTCACCCTGTTTATAATTTCTTGAGCTATCATCGTTTATCTACTCCATATTATGCATTTGTGTCTTCTTTGGATTCTGTTTCTATCCCTACGACTACAGATGAAGCTCTTGCACATCCGGGTTGGAGGCAAGCTATTCTTGATGAGATGGCTGCCCTACATTCTAATGGTACATGGTACTTGGTTTCACTTCCTCCTGGAAAATCCCCAGTTGGTTGCCGGTGGGTTTATGCAGTTAAAGTTGGTCCTGATGGCAAAATTGAACGACTAAAAGCTCGTTTAGTGGCTAAAGAGTATACTCAGATCTTTGGATTGGACTATGGTGATACCTTTTCTCCTATTGCCAAGATTGCTTCCGTTCGTGTTTTCCTATCCATTGCAGCTATTAATCATTGGCCACTTTATCAGCTGCATATTAAGAATGCCTTCCTCAATGGAGACTTGGAAGAAGAAGTATATATGGAGAAACCGCCTGGTTTTGTTGCTCAGGGGGAGTGTGGGAAAGTATGTCGACTTCGTCGTTCTCTTTATGGACTTCAGCAGTCACCGAGAGCTTGGTTTGGCCGATTTAGTTCTGTGGTTCAAGATTTTGGAATGACTCGAAGTGAAGCTGATCACTCAGTTTTCTTTCGCCATACTTCAAATGGCAAGTGCTTATAATTAGTTGTCTATGTGGATGACATTGTTATTACATGCAATGATGATTTAGGCATTGCTCAACTCAAACAACATCTGTGCAACCACTTCCAAACTAAAGATTTGGGAAAGCTTAAATATTTTCTGGGAATTGAGGTTGCCCAATCTAGTTTTGGTGTGGCCATTTCACAACGAAAGTATGCACTTGACTTATTAGAAGAGACTGGCATGTTAAACTGCAAACCAGTTGAGACTCCAATGGATCCAAATGTCAAACTCTATCCAGGACAGGGGGAGTTGATAAACAACCCTGAGAGATATCGAAGACTTGTGGGAAAACTCAATTATCTCACTATCACTCGTTCAGATATATCGTTTGCTGTAAGTGTAGTCAGCCAGTTCCTACAATCAACATGTGATAGTCATTGGGATGCAGTTGTTCGAATTCTTCGATACATGAAGGGAGCGCCAGGCCAGGGACTGTTATATGAGGACTTCAAATCATTGGCTTTACAGATGCGGAGTGGGCTGGTTCACCAGATGATAGGCGATCCACATCTGGATACTGTGTTCTCATCGGTGAAAACCTAGTTTCTTGGAAAAGCAAGAAACAAAATGTAGTTGCAAGGTCTAGTGCAGAGGCTGAGTATCATGCTATCGCATTAGCAACTTGTGAACTCCTATGGTTAAAACAACTTCTTCAGGAGATGAAATTTGGAGACATTGGTAAAATGGAACTGGTATGTGATAACCAAGCGGCTATGCACATTGCCTCAAACCCATTATTCCATGAGAGGACTAAACATATTGAGATCAATTGTCACTTTATTAGAGAAAAAATTCAACCAGGGTTTCTTGCTACCCGATTTGTCAATTCAAATGATCAGCTGGCAGATATCTTCACCAAATCTCTTAGAGGTCCTCGAATAAAATACCTATGTGACAAGCTTGGTGCCTATGATTTATATGCTCCAGCTTGTGGGGGAGTGTTGTGAATATTCTAGGATTAGATGTATCAATTAGTGATATATTGTATTTATTGTAATTATTTTTACTTCCTAGAATAGGTTTTCTTCTCTTGTATAAATACCTATGGTATTTTCATTATAATACACACAGAAATTCTTTCACTTAACACCCCCTGAACTACATGGCTTGCATGCATATCTATGACAAATTTATGACATAATGCTGACGGATCTCTGACAGAATAAACTCCATCATAAAAGTTCGTCAAAAATTGATTTTTTTTTTGTAGTGAACATTTGTTGGCTTTGACAAAAATTGGCTCTATTTGTTAATTGAAAATGTAATATTTAGCCTTGTGGTAGTGCCTAGATATTGCAATGACCCAATAGTCTTATCACCATAGGTGTAGGAACCTTTGCACGCACATTAACATTTCAAACCGTTTAAGGATGTCAAGAGTGTACATTGCTTGATTCAAATAGAACCCAATATTTTCTCTATGTACCTCAACAGCCAAGAAATAATATTAGGAACCTAAATCCTTTAAATCAAAAGTGTCATTCAGTTTTCGAATGAAGATCTTCAATATCATCAACATAGATAAGCACAAACACTGTCAATTGTGGTATCCCACGATAAATAAAGAGATGTCACTTTTTACATTTTCAAATGGTGGTGGTTCTGCTATCCCATTGATATAGGACTCAAGATTATTTCCTTCGATCATGGTTAAGACCACTGACTCCTGAAGGAGATAGTTGCTCCTATCTAGCTTGATAGAAAGTTGCTTGAGATGAGCTATTAAAAAGAGAGTATGTCTTTGTATTGGATGAAGCAGCAATAGAGGTCCTAGAAGTTGTTGATGAAGTTTTCATTTCGCCGCTCTGAGACCAAGAGAGAAAGGCATGTATATGATGATGGAATGATTGGTGGTGTCCTAGCTACCACTCATATTCTATTTATATCTGAATGATTTGTACAATTCTATTATAAAGAATATTCTAGAGTATACACATATATAGGACATATGTACACTTTTAACTAATTGCTCACTAATACAATTACAATTTAACCAAACTTGTGAGGAACAACCAGTAATTTTCTTTTCCATTAATCTTGATTTAGTGGTCCATTTTCAATTTCAAATTCTTGCATTCATCACCATTCAAACACATTCATACCCAATCAATTCCTTTCATTATGTATTTATCACCATTGATGGAATGATGCCTCAATTCCTACTATAAATATGGGTCCCTAGGTCTAGTTTCTACACACCACAATCTACAGAACTCATACCATCTGAGAGTGAGGAACTAGGACCTAGAAGCATTCATATTTCAGCTCTTAGTTTTTCTTCTTGTTTATTTTAATTTTCGATTTGAGGCAATGGCTGGAGGTATAACGTTTCCGCATTATTTCTTTCACTCTAGACATTCTAACATGTCATATTTTAGTGATAAAGCTTACATTTGGTATCAGAGCCCATTATGCCTCTGCCTTGCCCCGTTGTGAGATTACAGAAAAATTTTTGGTTCTGGTTTTTATTTTATTTTTCAATTTTAATTTCATAAAATGATTCCTTACGAAATTCTGATCATTTTGGCTTTTGAATCACTCAAAACAGAGCACTATAGCAAAAGTTATGAATTATTTTCTATATCTGGTCCAAATTGGGTCTGTTTCGAATTGTTCAATCTGTCTGGAGGAAGAAGACGATCCAAACGACATGTAGTTTGGATCTCTTATTGAACGACACGATAGGAGATGCGTTTTAGGCCATATTTAAGGGCCAAGTCGTTTTATTGATTATGTTTATTAAAAAAATCAATTTTGGCAGTGCAGGGATTTGAACCACGCTCAACCAACATAAATGCTACATTTCTGACCACTGAAGCAAGAAACTATTTTGGTATTTAATGGTTTTAAAAACTATTTAATGGTCTGTTTATTTTGCATAACAAGTTGTTTGACTCTACATATGTTTTATTAAAAATACATACAGTTTCGGCGCTTCAGGAGATTCAAACCATGCTCTTTAGGTTTGAAGGCTACATTATGACCATTAAGGCAGCCATCCATTTTAGATATTAATTGGCTTTAAAAGCTATTTAATTATCAGTTTTGCCTAATGCTAAATGTGCAAATTATTTCATGATTATATATTATGTTAATTTCTATTTATTTATTTACTTGAAATTATTTATTGGCACATTTTGAAAAATGTTATAGATGAGATAATTAATTAATTTGTGACATTTTGTTTTTGTTGATTATTTAATTAATTTAAATCCCACTATGATAATTGCTTGTTTATTATAAGCATTTGAAATGTTTTATTTGTCATGTAATTAGTATATTTTTGGCATGATTAGAGTTTAGCCACAGCATATTTAATTATTCTAAGAGTATACATCAAGTTTTGTTTTTTAAATTACACAAAGAAATGACACTAAATTGTAATTAATCATATTTAGTGTTGTAAACATCATCCTACAGGAATGTTACCACATTGAAAAGATTAATTAGGATGTGATAGCATATTTTCTTTTCTCAATTAACCCACAGGGATTGGGGAAATGAGTGTTATTTGCTAGTTTCATCATAATTTGTACATGGTCCTAATTAAATAGAATTTAGCTCACAGGCAGTTATATTTGTCAATAGGCTCATGTTTAAATTTACATGTTTTGCATTGGTACAACATGTTATATATAATTTATGAAAGTTGTCTCAAGTATTGATATAAGCATGTGATTTTTGTGCAGCTTTGCAACCACTCAACATTTCTTTCAGGTTCCTGAACTTGATGGGGATAATTATAAACTTTGGAAGGGGAAATTATTCTCCAATTAGGGTGGATGGATGTTGACTATGCCATCCGAAAGGATGAACCTCCTGCACTCACGGATACTAGCAATAAATATGAAATAGATCTTTACTAACGTTGGGAGCGATCTAATCGCCTCAGTATGATGTATATCAAATCAAAGATATATGCTAGTATACGTGGATCACTAGGAGTACATAAAAATGTCTGTGACTTGCTAAAAGCCATTGATGAACAGTTTGAGTCCTCTGAAAAGGCTTTAGCAAGTACCCTAATGTCTAAATTATCCACCATGAAGCTTACTAGCATAAAAGGAGTGCGAGAGCACATTATGAGGATGAGGGATATTGCAGCTCAGTTGAAAACTATTGAGGTTGAGCTTCCTGATTCTTTCTTGGTGTACTCCATTCTGAATTCCCTGTCGCCTCAATATGGAACTTTCAAAATCTCTTACAACACACATAAACAGAAATGGTCAATCAATGAAGTATTGACCATGTGTGTTCAAGAGGAGGGAAGGCTCTTAGCGGAAATGGAAGAGAGTGCACATTTGGAAAATCAAGGGAAGGATAAGAACCAAGCTAAGAAAAAGGGTAAGGGAAAAAACCAATTCAAGGAGGAATTAAAAAGGAGTCTAAGTGTTTTTTCTGTAAGAAGAAAGGACACATGAAGAAAGACTGCATGAAATTCAAGGCTTGGCCTGACAAGAAAGGTAACTCAATCTCATTTTTCATTTATGAATCTAATATGGTAGATGTTAGTAGTAACACTTGGTGGATTGATTCTGGTGCTACAATCCATATCTCAAATACCTTACAGGGTTTTCTAAACCAAAGGAAGCCAACGAGCAGTGAGCAATACATCTATTCAGGCAACAAGATGGGTTCACTAGTTGAGGCTATTGGAACTTGCAAGTTGATCTTAAATTCTGGTTTTGTTTTGATCTTGGATAGGACTTTTTATGTACCAAGTTTTTCTAGAAACTTGATTTCAATTTCCAAACTTGTACCTTTGGGATATTCCTTTGAATTTTCAAATAATATGTTCAAGTTGTTTTTCAAATCTAATATTGTTGGAAATGGTACAATGAGTGATGGTCTTTTCCGAGTTCAATTGCAAGACAATACATCATATGATACAATGCATGCTTCCAATAGCATAGGTATAAAGAGATGTGCTACTAATGAAAATTCCTTTATGTTGTGGCACCGTAGGCTTGGTCATATCTCATTAGAGAGAGTTAAAAGGTTAGTAAAGGAAGGAGTGTTAAATACTCTTGACTTTACTGACTTTAATACTTGTATTGACTGCATTAAGGGTAAGCAGACAAACAAGACCAAGAAAGGTGCTAAGAGGAGTTCTTCCTTGTTAGAAATCATTCATACAGACATATGTAGTCCTGATATGGACTCAAGTAATCAGAAATACTTCATCACCTTTATTGACGATTACTCATGATACATGTTTCTTTACCTTCTTAATAATAAAAATGAAGCACTTGATGCCTTTAAAGTTTTTAAAGCAGAAATAGAGAAACAATGTGACAAACAGATTAAAATAGTGAGATCAGATAGAGATGGTGAGTACTCTGGTAGATACACTGAAGATGGACAAGCACCTGGTCCATTTGCAAGGTTTCTTCAAGAACATGAGATTGTTGCCCAGTACACTATGCCTAGTTCTCCAGACCATAATGGTGTTGCTGAAATAAGAAACCGAACATTGTTGGACATGGTGCGGAGTATGATTTGCAACTCTAAGCTTCCTAAATCCTTGTGGACTGAAGCTCTTAAGACGGCCGTGTATATACTTAACCGTGTTCCAACCAAGGCTGTTGAAAAGACGCCATTTGAATTAATGAAAGGTTGGAAACCGAGTTTAAGACATATGCGCGTTTGGGGATGCCCGTCTGAGGTAAGGATTTACAACCCATAAGAAAAGAAGCTAGACCCAAGGACTATCAGTAGCTACTTTATTGGGTATGCTGAAAGGTCTAAGGGGTATAGATTTTATTGTCCATCACATAGCACGAGGATTGTGGAATCAAGAAATGCTAAATTTCTTGAGAATGACTTGATCAGTGGGAGTGATCAGACTTGGAACTTAGATTCTGAGAATGATCATATAGAAACTCGAATTCCTACATCAAGTGATAGATTGATCATAATTAATGCTCCTCAAGTACAAACGGGTATTGAAGAACCAATCATTGAGGAACCACAATCAATTGACCATGACTTAGTTGATCCATTTGTACAACAACCACAAGAACCTGTTATACAACCAGTTGAGGATGATCCTGATTCAACATTAAGGAGATCAACTAGGGTTAGAAGGTCAGCTATTCCTAATGATTATGCTGTGTATCTACAAGAATCTGATATAGGAGTTGAAAATGATCCTGAGACGTTTTCACAAGCCATTAATTGTAGAGAGTCTGGGTTATGGCACAATGCTATGAAAGATGAAATGAATTCCATGGCGTCTAATGGAGTCTGGGATCTTGTTGAGTTGCCTAATGGCTCGAAGGCCATTGCTTGTAAGTGGGTCTTTAAGACAAAAAGAGACTCATTAGGAAACATTGAGAGATATAAGGCAAGACTCGTGGCCAAGGGATTTACTCAAAAGGAAGGAATCGATTACAAGGAAACATTTTCTCCTGTATCAAAGAAAGATTCCCTCCGTATTATACTAGCATTGGTTGCTTATTTTGACTTAGAATTACATCAAATGGATGTGAAGACGACTTTCCTCAATGGTGATCTAGAGGAGGAGGTCTATATGAAACAACCTGAAGGATTCTTCTCTAGTTCTGGTGAACATTTAGTTTGAAAGCTTAAGAAATCTATATATGGACTGAAACAAGCCTCCCGTCAATGGTATCTTAAGTTCCATGAGGTTATCTCTTCATTTGGATTTGTGGAGAATATCATGGATCAATGTATATACCAAAAGGTCAATGGGAGTAAAATTTGTTTTCTTGTACTATATGTGGATGACATTTTACTTGCAACTAATGATAAGGGGTTGTTATATGAGGTGAAAGAATTTCTCTCTAAGAAATTTGATATGAAAGATATGGTGAGGTATCTTATGTCATTGGCATTAAGATCCATAGAGATAGAACTCAATGTATTTTGGGTTTGTCACAAGAGACCTATATTAATAAAGTATTAGAGAGATTTCGGATGAAAGACTGTTCACTAAGTATAGCACCTATTGTGAAAGGTGATAGGTTCAATTTGAACCAATGCCCAAGGAATGATCTAGAAAGGGAACAAATGTCTAACATTCCATATGCTTCAGCTGTTGGAAGTCTTATGTATGCTCAGGTTTGTACAAGGCCTGACATAGCATTTGCAGTTGGAATGTTAGGCAGATATCAGAGTAATCCAGGAATGGATCATTGGAGAGCTGCGAAGAAGGTTATGAGGTATCTCAAAGGTACCAAAGATTACATGCTAATGTACAAGCGAACTGAGAATCTTGAGGTGGTTGGTTACTCAGATTCAGATTTTTCCGGTTGCATTGACTCACGGAAATCAACTTCTGGTTATATATTTATGCTTTCCGGTGAAGCCGTATCTTGGAGAAGTACAAAGCAGTCCTTAACTGCTACTTCTACCACGGAGGCTGAGTACGTATCTTGTTTTGAGGCAACATTGCATGGTGTGTGGCTGAAGAGCTTTATTTCTGAGCTTAGAATCATGGATTCTATCTCAAGACCATTAAGAATATATTGTGACAACTCAGCAGCAGTTTTTCTGGCTAAGAACAACAAAAGTGGAAGTCGAAGCAAACATATCGACATAAAGTACTTAGCCGTTAGAGAACGTGTCAAGGAAAATAAAGTTACCATTGAACACATAAGCACTGAGTTGATGATTGTTGATCCTTTAACAAAGGGCATGCCACCAACAAAGTTTATGGATCATGTAGCTAAAATGGGACTTGGTTCAACATTGAGTATATGATCGTTGTACTAGGTAATAAAAAACTCTTATTTATTTTTATTTGAGTTGTTTTTCTCATTTTGTGTGCACATTTACATTTAGAGAATAAACAACATTAAGAGGACCTAGAATAGGCATATGGCTTATTCATTAAGTTTTGGAAAGGTTGAGAAAGTAACATGCATCGTAATACATGGAAGGTAATACTCACTTATAGAGGACTTACCGCTATGATTCGTGCATCTAACTTTTTCTCTTTTGGAATGTGTATAGCAAAGGATATTGAGATTATTAAGTGATATGGACCAAGTGGGAGAATGTCAGTTTCTTTTCCATTAATCTTGATTTAGTGGTTCATTTTCAGTTTCAAATTCTTGCATTCATCACCATTCAAACACATTCATACCCAATCAATTCCTTTCATTATGTATTAATCACCATTGATGGAATGGTGCCTCAATTCCTACTATAAATATGGGTCCCTAGGTCCAGTTTCTACACACCACAATCTACAGAACTCACACCATCTGAGAGTGAGGAACTAGGACCTAGAAGCATTCATATTTCAGCTCTTAGTTTTTCTTCTTGTTTCTTTTAATTCTCGATTTGAGGCAATGGCTGGAGGTATAATGTTTCCGCATTATTTCTTTCACTCTAGACATTCTAACATGTCATATTTTAGTGATAAAGCTTACACAACCCTGCACCCACGTTCAGAAATGACAAAGCCAAAACAGAGAGAGTTTCTAATGTTACGTTGGAAGTGAAGTGTCAAACTTGATGCACAGTGGAATTGCATGTGTCATGTACAGGCATTAATGTTAGGCTATATATATGGAGGCAGTGAGTGAGAAGAAGATTGAGTTAGTGTGGAGAGTGAAAAAAAAGGACATAGAAAAACTCTAGCTGAATTAAAAAAAAAAAGGAATTGAAATAGAAGAATGAAATGAAAGTTCTGAGGTTAAAGAAGGGATGAAAGTATCATTTCTGAAAAGTTTCCATTATGCTACATCATCAGTTGACGGACCAAATTAACGTCATTACCCGAAATGGCCAATTTCGAATAAGTTGCAAAGATAAAGGATTAATTTAAAATTTTTTATGAAATATATAGGACCAATATAGAACAAATGAAAAAAATAGGAAACTAAAATAAAGCTTTCACCTTTGACAAAATATATAGTGACCTGTATATATATAAATTAAAAAAGAATGTTTGAGATAATAAATTAAAAGCTCCTATATAGGATTAAAGAGGAAAAAGAGTAAATTATTATTTTGATCCATTAAAGATGAAAGTGTCAACGAATAATATATTTTGTCTTAATTTAATCCTCAAAAGATATAAATATTAAATTTAATTCTTGAAATATACAATTTGTCTTAATTTTAATCTTTAGAAAATTTTTCGTTTGTTATGCTTTTAATGAGGATTCCTATTAACTGAATTGATACATCATTCAAAGATTAAATTTATTATTTACATGTGGTAGAGATGAAATTGGGATAAATTATATCTTTTGAGGATTAAATTTGATATTTTTATTTTGTAAGGACTAAATTAAAATAAATTGCATATTTCAAATATCAAAATGATAATTTAATCGTAAGTAAACCAAGTTTAGCCTTCAAGGCAAAAATAAATAATAAGTTTAGCATTATTGTAAGCCATGTGTGTAATACCCGAGAATATTTTAATTAGCATCATTGGTTTAAATTTATTTATTTATTTAAAGTCGAAAGTGGATAGAAGCACACACTATCCTACTACTTATTTGTTTTTAAAAAATATAAGTTAAGGTAAATCCTAATTAATTTTTTATATATTCATTTTTCTTAATTATTATTATATCATATGTGTTTTTTTTATGACAATATGTATGTATATTAATTTATTGTATATATATATATTTAATAAGAAAGAAATAAAAGAGAAAAGGAAGTAAAAGAAAGAAGAAAAAGGAAGCAGATATATTAATATATATATATATATATATATATATATATATATATATATATATATATATATATATATATTATAAAAAGAAAGGATAAAGAGGAAAGAATAAATTAAAGGGTAAAAGAAAAGTCTTAGACAAGTAGAATTTATGACTCTTGAGCAATAAATTTGGGGTGCATTGAAAGGTTGAATGATAATTATATAATTGTTAAAAATTATTAGAATGTACGAGGGGTTAAAACCCGAGTAATTTCCGTCTCACCCGGAACCCGGTTCGGGGAAAAAGAGACACTTTCCTAATTTTACGCGTATCCGGATATGTGTATTCATGTGTAGGTAAAGTATTGGAAGTTATTTTAGTAAATAGAAGTCTTAGACAAGTAGAATTTATGACTCTTGAGCAATAAATTCAAGATTTGCGCAATGGAAACTTCGCATGGACACATAGAGGTGGAAATGGGGTAACCTTGCATTCCCAAATTCAACGTTTCCGAATAGCGTGGTTAAGCAAGGGTTGGACACAAATTAGAAGCATGCTAGGTGTTCCGAAAACTAGTTGAGGGCATTCCAAGCCAACAATTAGTCTATGGAATTAATTAGAAAGAACATGAGCATTAGCGTTACATGTACACGATAGTGGTTGAATTTTCAAGTCTCTGAATCTCTCAAGTATATGTGTATAGGGCACCATACTGTGAGTGGACTTTCGGGTGCATCGAGAGCCGATCAGAGGGGCCAACCAGGTGAGGGGCTTTCCTATCCCTGTCCTATAGGGTTGACTGCGGATATGGATATATGGTTTGCCTTCTTGCCTATTTGTAGGAATTACATGTTAAATAACATGCTATTGTTGTTCCTAAATTACAGTATATGTGAAAACGTGCTATATGTGTGTTTGTGAATTGTAAAAGTGATGGTGGCTTAAGGAGCCTTATATGAAAAGAAGGTCCACGAGACCTATACGATATCGGGGGTAGGATCGAGTAAATATTATCTGAAGGGTCTGGTTTTGTATGTAAGTCCTTAAAGAGAATAAACCTAGGTGACTTTGTTCTGAACCAAAAGTCCGAATTAGAAACCACTTGGAAATCTAGATTTACCTAAGAAGAAGTAAAATGAACAAGTAGTGGTCCATATAGGTCATTTATGGTACAACGCGGGAACCGAGTCTATCACGGGTGGTCCGGGTAGATTGAGTCTCTTGTCTCGAGTCAACCCACAGAAATACAGAGTATATGAGTTCACCACATTATGGCTATTGCCTTGGGTAAACCGAGGTCAGATGAGTCGCCGGCTATGCTCCAAGTGAAGTCTTGGGGTCAGATTATTGTTCCAAGTATAGTCTTGGGACCAGGGGTTCCTAGAATGATCAACTAGGTTCCCATATTGCTCACGTGAGATATTGCCTTCGGGCCAGATTCTCTCCTAACGGAGATATTGCCTTCGGGCCAGTTTATTATTACGGTTAATTGAATACGGGTGACCACTTGGAAATATATGTTAAACTATGATATGATGTATGTGTGAATTTAAATGTATGTAAATCCATGCTTTAAATTCTTTATTGTGAATATGATATAAGCTAATTGCCTGACCACTTAATATATGGAAATTCAAATCTGTTATATGCGTATGTGTTTGTGATTGGCTCTTCTTCCCCAGTTGTAGTGGTACCCGCTACTACACCAGGGATGGGAAAGCCTCTCACTGAATCCGTTTGACTCACCCCAATGTTAAATGTTAGAGACACAGGTGGTCTAGGCATCGGGAGCGCTTCCACTTCATCTCGGGGAGGCGGACAGACTTAGAGACCGCACGCATTGTTCGCGTGGGTAGTATTGATATATGTATTTTTTCAGGATGTATATGTATATGATTCTTTTGGTATAGCATTGTTTGTACAGTTGCTATATGCATATATGTATATGTCACACTCTAGAACTATCGGCTTCATACAGATTAAAGATTGGTCTGGTTGTTGGGATCATAGGTTATGATATGATGAATATCATGTGTATATATATATATATATATATGAATGTGACTTCCGCATGTGAATAGGATAGATCACACGCACTGAGCGTGTGGTCAATATGTAAATTTATATATATGTGTGACTGAATACTTGATTGTGTGAAAATACGGCTTCCGCATGTGAATAGGATAGGTCACACGCATTGAGGCGTGTGATCAATATGTATATTTTATGCAGGTGTGTGATTGAATATATATGCTTGACTGTACACAGGAATTCTGCATGTGAATAGGATAGATCACCTGCCCTGAAGCGAGTGATCAATATGTATATTATATGTACGTGTGATTGATTATGTGTATATGTATAGACTGAAGCTGTGTTGAGCGAGCCGTGGATTGCGTGCTACTTAGGTCACCAGATAGGGGTGACCATATATACTATATATTGTTTGTAATAGAAATGGGTAGTTATGCATATATAAGAATGTCAATCAGGAATTAGAGGCTTACGGGAGAGGAGAAATCCTACCTCCCGTGCCGGTCACGGACGTCCGATAGGGGGTCGTGACAAACTTGGTATCAGAGGCAGGTTTACTTTAAACTGTATGAAGCCATAGGTATGGCCGGGTGTCGGTTTACCACTCTTTGTGTACCCGGGCACAACGTGGGAGTAAAAAGGCACTTGTGGAAGTACCCAGGAAATTGTGTCAGCCTTTCTTTCTACTCTCTTTGATATGAAATGTCATAAGTATATGTGTACTTATTAGGTGTGGTCCTTGTGCAGTATAGGGATGCCACCTATCACGAGACGGACTAGGGGTGGAAAGAGAACTCCTACTGAAATTGATCGAGAATCAGTTCGGGAGGAGGGAATGCCCACCCGAGGCCGAGGTAGAGGCCGTACCCGAGGCCGAGGTAGAGGTAGTGCTCGAGGTCGAGGTAGAGCACAAGTGAGAGGGGACAGTCGCCGGAACCTCAACCTCAAGTAGAGACAGGTGCACCTTCTGTGGCGAAAATGCTCACGGCAGGATTTCAGAAACTAAGGGAAGAAATGACAAGACAAATACAAAGGGAAGTACGCCGGTTAGTAGTAGGCGAGGAAGAACAAGAGAGGGTTCCTAGCAATCAAGAGATGGAGGCTGTTGAGGAAGAGGATAGGGAATGGCAACAACCACAGGGAATGCCTCGTGAGTCACAGCTAGCACCCAGAGAGCTGCCAATTTCAAAATTTCTGAAGCTTCATCCAACCACTTTCTGCGGAACTAGTGAGAAAGAGGATCCGCAGTATTTTATCAGAGATGTGGTCAGAATTGGGCGCAAGCTGAGGTGCTCAGGCCCTGAATTGGTGGAATTAGCTTCATTCCAACTGAGGGGAGCGGCTAGAGTATGGATAGAGTTTATACAGACGAGGTATTCACGTAGAGTGGCACCGATGACCTGGGAAGATTTTCAAAGGGAATTCTTGGGTCGGTTTCTACCTGAAGGTACCAAAGATGCAAAGCGTCAGCAATTCGAGGAGTTGTGGATGACGCCTAACATGACCGTGACGGAGTATGAATTACTTTTTACTGAACTGGTTTAATTCTCACCTGAGTTAGTTCCTAATGAAGAGGTGAGGATCAAGAGATTCATACACCGACTCACGGAGCCGTTGTTTACTGCTTTGCTATCTCAGAGGAGACAGTTTGAGACTTTAGCTCAAGCAGCAGACTGTGCTAGAATGATTGAAACCAGGAAAAGGTATGGGACATCTGTTGATCCCAAAGTGAAGTTAATTACAGGCAGTGACAACCAAGGAGGTGGAAGTAAGAAAAGGAAGACAACAGGTGGAGGTGCCGGATATTCAGGGTCCGCAGGAGGACAATCCTCAACTACCACCCATGAAACAGGTACAAGAGGTAATGTTCAAGGGGGACAGAGGGAACAAGGGGTTGGAAATGCCGGTAAGACAAAGCCCCAGTGTGTGACTTACGGCAGATTTCATTCTGGTATATGTCGGAAACTGACAGGTGGATGCTACCATTGCGGCCAGATGGGCCATATGGCTAGAGAGTGTCCAAAGAAGAAAGAGGGTACAAGTGTGAGAAGCAATCCGACACCGAGGAGTACACCTATTCCAGCTCCACCAGTGAGAACCGTGCCACCACAGGTAGCAAGTACAAGTGCAGCTAGAGGCCGTGGTGCAGGGTCTAGTGGCCGAGGGCCAAGGGCAGTAGGTGGAGGACAGGCGCGGGTATTTGCACTCTCTCAGCAGGTTGCTCATGCATCAAATGCGGTTGTGACAGGTACTCTTATTGTCTGCTCTCTTGAAACACGAGTCTTATTTGATTCCGGCTCCACTCATTCCTATGTGTCACATGCATTTGCCTCTAAATTCAACAAAAGTCCATCTAGAATGGAAGAAACAGTACTGGTCTCTACACCAATGGGAGAATCGGTACAAGTAGAGTATGTGCACAAGTCTTGTATTGTGGAGGTCGATGGTCATGAGACTATGGTAGACTTTCGGTTGTTGTGTATGGTTGATCTTGATGTGATCCTCGAAATGGATTGGTTGTCGTCTTGCCATGCGGTTGTGGACTGCAGAGCTAAATGCTTGAAATTCAATATGCCAAACGAGGAGCCTTTTGTGATACGGGGTGACAGAGCTGCACCTATCCAAGCTTGATCTCAGCTTTGAAGGCATGCAAGTTACTGGCAAAGGGATGCAAAGGGTATTTGGCATTTGTCCAAGATACTACGAAAGCGGTACTTTCACCGACTCAAGTACCGATAGTGCGGGAGTTTTCGGATGTATTTCCAGAAGAATTGCCGGGGTTGCCGCCCGATCGTGAGATTGAATTTGAAATCGAGCTGCAACCTGGCACCCAGCCTATCTCCACACCACCTTACCGTATGGCTCCGAAAGAGCTGAAGGAGCTACATACACAATTGCAAGAGTTTCTTGACAAGGGTTTTATAAGACCCAGTTTCTCTCCTTGGGGTGCACCAGTCCTTTTTGTAAAGAAGAAGGAAGGATCTTTGCGGTTGTGTATCGATTACCGAAAGTTAAACAAGGTGACGATTCGCAATCAGTATCCACTGCCGAGGATAGATGACCTTTTGATCAGTTGCAGGGTGCGAAGCAGTTTTCCAAAATTGATTTGCGATCTGGGTACCATCAATTAAAGATTCGCGAATCAGACATACCTAAGACCGCATTCCGGACCCGATATGGGCATTACGAGTTCTTGGTGATGTATTTCGGATTAACTAATGCTCTTGCAGCGTTCATGGACCTGATGAACAGGGTCCTTAAACCATTTCTGGACCGATTTGTCATTGTCTTCATTGACGACATATTGGTTTATTCAAAGAATTCTGAGGAACATGCTGAACACTTGAAATTAGCATTGCAGAAGTTGAGAGAAGAGAAATTGCATGCCAAGTTCTCCAAGTGTAAATTCTGGCTTGACAGAGTTGCCTTTTTGGGTCACGTGGTATCATCAGAGGGAATCCACGTTGATCCATGTAAGGTAGAGGCAGTGAAGAATTGGTCCAAGCCTACCTCTGTTACTGAAATTCGCAGTTTCTTGGGTTTGGCGGGATATTATAGGAGATTCGTGCAGGACTTCTCTAAGGTTGTTGCACCTATGACTAGATTGACTCAGAAAGGAGTGAAGTTCGTATGGGATGACAAGTGTGAGCAGAGTTTTCAGAAGCTGAAAGACAGTCTCACCACCGCTCTGGTGCTGGCATTACCTGAAGGCACAGGAGGGTATGTGGTATACTGTGATGCGTCGAGGATCGGGTTAGAGTGTGTCTTGATGCAACATGGCAAGGTGATTGCGTATGTATCGCGACAACTGAGGAAGCATGAGAAGAACTACCCGACTCACGACCTCGAAATGGCGGCTGTAGTGTTCGCCTTGAAAATATGGAGACACTACTTATATGGTGAGACTTGTGAAATTTATATAGACCACAAAAGCCTCAAATACATTTTCGAGAAGAAAGACTTGAACTTGAGACAACGCCGATGGTTAGAGTTGTTGAAGGACTACGACTGCACGATCTTGTTTTATCCAGGAACGGCTAATTTGGTAGCCGATGCTCTGAGTCGGAAATCCATGGGAAGTCTTGCTCATATAAGTGAAGAAAGAAGACCGTTAATTAGAGAACTGCACGAGCTAGAACAAATGAGAAATCAGTTTGAAATTGGAAGTTCTAACTCATTTCTAGCCCATTTGCAAGCTAAGTCCTCTTTGGTAGAAGAGGTGAAGGCTAGGCAAGATGAAGATACCGACCTCAAGCAAATCAGGGATACTGTAACTAAGGGGAAAGGGGACGACGTATGATTCTCTATAGATGATTTCGGGATACTTCGATTAGAGGGACGGTTGTGTGTCCCTGTGGTTGATAACTTGAAAGAAAGAATTCTTGAAGAAGCATACCGGACAGCGTATACAATCCATCCGGGAGCTAATAAAATGTATCATGACCTGAAACAGTTGTATTGGTGGAATGGCATGAAAACGGATGTCGCAAACTATGTAGCCAGGTGTTTAGTGTGTCAGCAAGTTAAGGCTGAACACCAAAAGCCCGCCGGAACATTACAACAGATAGAAATACCTGAGTGGAAATGGGAGAGGATAACGATGGATTTTGTAATAGGGTTGCCAAGATCACAACGGGGATTTGATTCGGTTTGGGTAATAGTGGATCGCATGACTAAGTCCGCACACTTTCTGCCAGTTAAGACCACTTACGGAGTGAGTCAATATGCACAAATTTACCTATCAGAAATCGTTAGATTGCACAGTGTGCCAGTGTCCATAATATCTGATAGGGGTCCACAGTTCACTTCCAAGTTTTGGAAGTCATTGCAGGAAGCGTTGGGAACTAGAGTTGATCTGAGTACTGCGTTCCACCCACAGACTGACGGGCAATCAGAAAGAACCATTCAGATTCTTGAGGACATGCTTCGGGCGTGAATTATGGATTTCGGCGAAAGTTGGGAAAGGTATTTACCCTTGGCTGAGTTTGCGTACAATAACAGTTATCAAGCGAGTATTCAAATGGCACCTTTCGAGGCTCTGTACGGTCGTAGATGCAGATCCCCGATTGGGTGGTTCGAGGTCGGAGAAGCTAGCCTAGTCGGCCCGGAATTGCTACAAGATGCCTTGCAGAAAGTAAAGTGTATAAGGGAGAGGTTGCTGACGGCTCAGAGTAGGCAAAAGTCTTATGCAGACAATCGAAGAAGAGAACTGGAGTTTGCCGTTGGTGATCAGGTGTTCTTGAGAATATCACCGATGAGAGGCGTAATGAGGTTCGGTAAGAAAGGGAAGTTGAGTCCTCGGTATATCGGACCGTTTGAAATCTTAGAACGAGTTGGGAATGTAGCGTATCGGTTGGAATTGCCTACGGAATTGGAGGGGGTACACCCTGTCTTTCATATATCGATGCTTCGGAAGTATCTTCCCAATCCCTCGCACGTGATCCAATCGCAAGACGTGCAACTAACCGAAAATATGACGTATGAAGAGTAGCCAGTGGAAATCTTAGATCGACAGTTGAAGAAACTCAGAACGAAAGAGATTCCATTGGTTAAAGTTCTGTGGAGAAACCACTCGACCGAAGAGGCTACATGGGAGGTCGAGGGTGAAATGCGCAGGACGTATCCTCATCTATTTCGAGACAAAGGTTAGTATTTTGTTTGAAATTCAGGGACCGAATTTCTTAAGGGGGGAAGATTGTAATACCCGAGAATATTTTAATTAGCATCATTGGTTTAAATTTATTTATTTATTTAAAGTCGAAAGTGGATAGAAGCACACACTATCCTACTACTTATTTGTTTTTAAAAATATAAGTTAAGGTAAATCCTAATTAATTTTTTTTATATATTCATTTTTCTTAATTATTATTATATCAGATGTGTTTTTTTTTATGATAATATGTATGTATATTAATTTATTGTATATATATATATATTATAAAAAGAAAGGATAAAGAGGAAAGAATAAATTAAAGGGTAAAAGAAAAGAAGCAGAGGACGTTGCGTGCGAGAGGGAAGGGACAAACGGAGAAGCTATGGGAAAAGGGGGTTGGCCAACGTCTTGCACGGGAAGCTCACAGACGGAGGAAGACAAGCTTGTGGTGGTGGCCGGACGTGCGAGCCGGTGCCGGAGTGACTCGCCGTTCGCCGGAAACCGTCTTGGTGCTAGAGAGAGAGAGTGATGGGCTAGAGAGAGAAACAAGAGGGAGAGAGCTTTCTCGCCGGAAAACGTCGTCTCTTCACCAGGGAAGGTAGCTGGGAGTCTCCTCTACTCCATATCGTCCTTCTAACCAGTTGAATCGAGGTGAGAAGTCCCGAAACTCTCAAACCCCAATTTTATCAATTTTAGGGATTTTTGGAAAGACCTTAATTGATTCACTCTGAGTATTCTGGGTCCTAAATTGAAGTATTTGCATGTTAGGAAGTGAGTTGGAAGCTTAAGAACCGGAATTAATTTGATGGAATTTATCCGGGTTGGAAAAAATTGTAGGAAAATGTGGTTGTTAAGGTTTAAGGGTGTTGTGGAATGATTTGGGGTGCATTGAAAGGTTGAATGATAATTATATAATTGTTAAAAATTATTAGAATGTACGAGGGGTTAAAACCCGAGTAATTCCCGTCTCACCCGGAACCCGGTTCGGGGAAAAAGAGACATTTTCCTAATTTTACGCGTATCCGGATATGTGTATTCATGTGTAGGTAAAGTATTGGAAGTTATTTTAGTAAATAGAAGTCTTAGACAAGTAGAATTTATGACTCTTGAGCAATAAATTCAAGATTTGCGCAATGGAAACTTCGCATGGACACATAGAGGTGGAAATGGGATAACCTTGCATTCCCAAATTCAACGTTTCCGAATAGCGTGGTTAAACAAGGGTTGGACACGAATTAGAAGCATGCTAGGTGTTCCGAAAACTAGTTGAGGGCATTCCAAGCCAACAATTAGTCTATGGAATTAATTAGAAAGAACATGAGCATTAGCGTTACATGTACACGATAGTGGTTGAATTTTCAAGTCTCTGAATCTCTCAAGTATATGTGTATAGGGCACCATACTGTGAGTGGACTTTCGGGCGCACCGAGAGCCGATCAGAGGGGTCAACCAGGTGAGGGGCTTTCCTATCCCTGTCCTATAGGGTTGACTGCGGATATGGATATATGGTTTGCCTTCTTGCCTATTTGTAGGAATTACATGTTAGATAACATGCTATTGTTGTTCCTAAATTACAGTATATGTGAAAACGTGCTATATGTGTGTTTGTGAATTGTAAAAGTGATGGTGGCTTAAGGAGCCTTATATGAAAAGAAGGTCCACGAGACCTATACGATATCGGGGGTAGGATCGAGTAAATATTATCTGAAGGGTTTGGTTTTGTATGTAAGTCCTTAAAGAGAATAAACCTAGGTGACTTTGTTCTGAACCAAAAGTCCGAATTAGAAACCACATGGAAATCTAAATTTACCTAAGAAGAAGTAAAATGAACAAGTAGTGGTCCATAGAGGTCATTTATGGTACAACGCGGTAACCGAGTCTATCACGGGTGGTCCGGGTAGATTAAGTCTCTTGTCTCGAGTCAACCCACAGAAATACAGAGTATATGAGTTCACCACATTGTGGCTATTGCCTTGGGTAAACCGAGGTCAGATGAGTCGCCGGCTATGCTCCAAGTGAAGTCTTGGGGTCAAATTATTGTTCCAAGTATAGTCTTGGGACCAGGGGTTCCTAGAATGATCAACTAGGTTCCCATATTGCTCACGTGAGATATTGCCTTCGGGCCAGATTCTCTCCTAACGGAGATATTGCCTTCGAGCCAGTTTATGATTACGGTTAATTAAATACGGGTGACCACTTGGAATTATATGTTAAACTATGATATGATGTATGTGTGAATTTAAATGTTTGTAAATCCATGCTTTAAATTCTTTATTGTGAATATGATATAAGCTAATTGCCTGACCACTTAATATATGGAAATTCAAATCTGTTATATGCGTATGTGTTTGTGATTGGCTCTTCTTCCCCAGTTGTAGTGGTACCCGCTACTACACCAGGGATGGGAAAGCCTCTTACTGAGTCTGTTTGACTCACCCCCAATGTTAAATGTTAGAGACACAGGTGGTCTAGGCATCGGGAGCGCTTCCACTTCATCTCGGGGAGGCGGACAGACTTAGAGACCGCACGCATTGTTCGCGTGGGTAGTATTGATATATATATTTTGTCAGGATGTATATGTATATGATTCTTTTGGTATAGCATTGTTTGTACAGTTGCTATATGCATATATGTATATGTCACACTCTAGAACTATCGGCTTCATACAGATTAAAGATTGGTCTGGTTGTTGGGATCATAGGTTATGATATGATGAATATCATGTGTATATATATATGAATGTGACTTCCGCATGTGAATAGGATAGATCACACGCACTGAGCGTGTGGTCAATATGTAAATTTATATATATGTGTGACTGAATACTTGATTGTGTGAAAATACGGCTTCCGCATGTGAATAGGATAGGTCACACGCATTGAGGCGTGTGATCAATATGTATATTTTATGCAGTTGTGTGATTGAATATATATGCTTGACTGTACACAGAAATTCTGCATGCATGTGAATAGGATAGATCACCCGCCCTGAAGCGAGTGATCAATATGTATATTATATGTACGTGTGATTGATTATGTGTATATGTATAGACTGAAGCGGCGTTGAGCGAGCCGTGGATTGGGTGCTACTTAGGTCACCGGATAGGGGTGACCATATATACTATATATTGTTTGTAATAGAAATAGGTAGTTATGCATATATAAGAATGTCAATCAGGAATTAGAGGCTTATTGGATAGGAGAAATCCTACCTCCCGTGCCGGTCACGGACGTCCGATAGGGGGTCGTGACAATGTGTTTGACGGTGGTTCATTTTTGTTAGAATAGTTAGTGATTAACTAAGTCCTACATCTGGAAAATCAAGGATGGAAGCAGTATATATAAATGCTTATTGAATAATTTGTAATAAAATAAATAAAGGGATCTTGGATAGAAAAATCCAAGATCCTGGTGTGATCCAAATATATATAATATATTAGTCAAAGATTATTAGGCACTTGGGCTTAAAATTGATAGCCCGAATAATTAATTTTTATTAATTATTAAACATATTCATATTAATTAATTAATTTGGATGAACACAACATTCAAATGCCAACGTCCATATCTGAAAGATCACATATAGAGGAACATGTTTGTTCGAATTTTGTCTATAAATTCGCATCTTCCATCAAATAGAAACACAACAAAAAATTCGTAATTAATTCATCTTCTCTTTCTTCTGAATCCTAGAAAATTAAATCGTGTTCTGAGATATATATATTATAGATTGCAGACTATAATATCTAGCTTTATAAAATCCATGTCGTAACAAACCCAGCAACAACAAAATAGTGGGGGCTTAAGTTCCTTAATGATAGTGATTACACTATCAAAACCATCAAATTATTCTTTCTAACAATTTTAATTATAGATATGCTTGAACATCTATATCGATCGATCTATTATATTAGAAAACTCAAATAAGGTATTTAGGTATATATCATTCCTCTTGTTCATGTGGGATATATATGGTAAAAAGCCCATTTTGGTCCCTTATGGTGTACCCAAGTTTTATATTGGTCCTTTATATTTCAAAAGTTCTAAATTGGTCCTTTATCTTTCCCAGAAGTTCCAAATTTGTCCTTTCGTCTATTTCTCCCGTTAAGTGATGACGTGGCTTGCTGAGGTGTAACACTATCTCTCCTACGTGTACTGCTTAGCTGACGTGGCCTAAGTTATCCTAAAACCATGGACTAATATTAAACAAAATAATTTTTCACAAATAAAAAATGCAATTTCCTCACTTTCCCATCTTCTTCTTCTTCCTCATCGCCTATTATGTCCATCAAGACGTTTCCTGCAACTCCTCTTCACAAATTAACTCGTTGACACATCCAAAAAGAAGAGAATTATTGGAAGAAGAAATTCCCCTTTTTACTTGCATCGCTAGCAGAAACGCTGTTGTTTTCCCCCAACCAACACAATCAGACTTTTGGAGTGCTTCTCACACACTTTGTGCCGCCGATGATACTCTTTGCAGTCACTTAGGTCAGAGTCGCATCCATCCACCGAGCACGACACATTCTGCTATGTACAGCTCCGCTCAGACGACCCACAAGTTGAAAATTCCGATTTCAACTCTCTCGATTGGGTTTCATTATGAGCCGATGATTTCTCCACCGAATCGGAAGTGTCTCCGAGCCTCAAATTCACCGAAGCGGCGTCGTTTGATAGCTCCAACCCGTACAGATCACATGCAATATCTCTTTCCAGTCCCAATCCATGTACAGGCTATTCCAACCGCTCTTTCTTCTCCACCGTCGACACCTGGCCTGCAATCGGCCTCGTGAACTCTGGCAATGTCTCCGACCAGACAAGATTCACGAGTTTGTTGTTGGAAATGATGAATGTGACAGCAAACGAGGCAGCAAAGAAATTGGGGGAAAAAACAGTATGTGACGAGGAGTGCGAAATTAGGCTGAAATTCTGAATATAAATAGTTTGCAGTATTAATTCCCTTCTTATTCATTAACAATTATTCCCTTTTCCTCTACTTCTCTCTTTCGTTTCAATGGCTGCAATCGAAGTCTTCTTCTGCATTCATGGTGGGTGCAATGAGGAAGAAGAAGAAGAACAACAACAAGAACAAGAAGAAGAAGAAAATGGGAAAGGGAAAATTATTTTTTTTATTTGTGAAAAATTATTTTTTTTATTTGTATCCCTAGTTTTAGGATAACTTAAGCCACGCCAGCTAAGCAGTACACGTAGGAGAGATAGTGATACACCTCAGTAAGTCACGTCATCACTTAACGGAAAAAATAGACGGAATGACCAATTTAGAACTTTTGGGCTATAATGACCAATTTAAAACTTTTGAAATATAAAGGACCTATATGAAACTTGAGTACAACATAAGGGATCAAAATGAGCTTTTGACCTATATATATATATATATATACACACATACACTTGTTTCTATTATATCTAGTAAATTAGGCATATCAATATATAATTAACATATATACGTACACTAGAAAAACTTATCTCTATTTATCGAACGGACTGATATGTGTGTGTATATATATATATATCTTTTCACCCACGTAATGAATCATGCAACAGCAACTGTTTAATCTAGAGTGATAATATTATTAATTCTTTAATATAATATTTTTATAAGTTAATTATATATGTTTTAATGGCTTTGGGCCTTTAGGTTATTGGATGGTCTAAAAATATATATAAAATATACAATAAAATATGTGATGTGAGTAAAAGATAAGAGGAAGAAAATAAACATAATAAAAAATTGGAACCAAATAGTTGATAGTTAAATAATCTTTTATCACTCAACTATTACATTAAAATTTGATGGTTATTATTTTATATTTTAATTTTTTAAAAAGAAATTATAGCATACACTTTTTTTTACATGTGAAACTTTTAATAAATAATAATTATAAAATAAAGAAAACCTAGTCTACAAATTAAAGGAAGTTCCCATCAACTATAAAAATTAACTTACAAGTGTTTCCCAAACTTGACAATTAAAAATGATGGATCACATTAATCTTTTCATTCAAAATCTTAACGGAAAAATGATATATCAACAAAAATAAGTCGTATCAAAATGTTAAAAAAAAAACTCTTCTTAGCTTAAGTCTATGCATATTATGCAAAAAAAAAAAAAACTCATTTGAGCTTATGCCACATATGCAAAAGTTAATCTCTAGACCTTGTGCAACAAAAAAATCTCTTAAATAACAAAAATAACTGTTTGCATAAATTATAAAGTTTGATAGAATTCTAATTGAGTTATTTTTTTTAGTTGAGAGGTTCTAAACAATTATATACATTAATTTTAACCTAAAATTAAAAAGTTTGGATTAAGTTTATTTTTTTGATTTTATAATAAGTTATACATTTTGCATACTTAAAATAAATATAAATTTAAGAGGAGTCATTAGAATGGATGTGATATATGATGGTCCTAGCTAGCTAGCTCTACTACGTATACAAAAGATATATTAAAAGAAATTATTTGGATATTCAAAGATGTTTAAAAAAATATTAAAACTTTTGACTTAAAAGTTTAAGTCGTTAAAAGCCACACTACTGATTTCATATTTAAAATAGAGTAGTTGCAATTTGCTTCAACATTCTATAAGATCATGCACCAAAAAAGAAACATTATATAAGATCGACCTTGGTATTAATATTAATTAATTTAAATTATATTAAAAGTACGATCTTATCCTTTTGCTAATTGTCTTTTTTTTCTTGTGCTGTCTTGGAGAAAATTCTTCATCTCCCTTAGCTTCTTTGATTTCTTTTTTCTTTCTCATATATAATGAATGCATGCGTGCACATATCACCAAAATTATATATATATATATATATATATATATATATATATATATATATGAATAATATAGTTAGATGATAAAATTTATATATTAATGACTCTTTGGTATGACAAATTTTCTTTTTGTTTCAATCCTCGAAGAATCAAAGCTTGTCATCATTGTAAAAACACAATCAAAAAGTTTAAGCTATATATTTATAAGATTTTGCTACCAAGTGCCTTTAAAACACTTTTTAAGGTTTCTCTTCAACCAATGAAAAGATCTTAAAACATACATGTATTGGTGAACTTTTCACCAACTTCAAAAAAATTAATTCTCTCTCCACCATTTAAAAGAAATGTTAACGCTCCAATCAAAAAGAGAATTAAACAAGAAAAATGGACAGATAAGAGATGAATCAATGGATGATTAAGTATCAAATCCCTAAGGAAATTGGGAAGTATACTAAACTCTCCTATTCGAGCTAGAAGAACGCTCCAAGCCAAAAACTTACAAGAAAATGCATAAGAGCAATATCAGAACACTCAAAGCATTATAACAAACTAGCAACGTCTTCCACGCACAGCTTCCAGGTGGAAAGGGCTGAATCCAAAATGGGCTTCATCACATCACATAATCTTTAGCCCACTTGGGTGGCTTCTTGACCATCTTGCTTGTGTTCTCAGCTTCGTCTGCCACTTTGGGTCCGTCCGGAGGTTCATTACTTGGGCCAAGCCCACTCCCTTCCTTAGCCTTCATATCATTACTCCCCCATAAAAAATAAACTTGTCCTCAAGTTGAATATTAGGAAAAACCTTCAACAATTGTTCCCAGTCTTCCCACGTGGCTTCATCTTGGTTGCCACCCTCCCGCTCAACCAAAACTTATTTTCGGATCACTTCATCTCTCTCCGCGTGCATTTGGTCAGTGATGACTTTTAGCAGTTGAATAAAAGCCTGTGGTTCTTTTGGAATGGTCACGGGGGGTTGTACCTGTGAGGTTCCTTTAAATGCCTTTAAATAGGAAACATGGAAGACTAGATGGATGCGGCTGTCCTCGGTTAAACTAAGCTTATAAGCTACAGCTCGATCCTCTCTGCCACCGGAAATGGGCCATAGAACCTCTTTGAGAGTTTAAAGCACAATCTTTTAGCTGCTAATGATTGACGGTATGGTTGGAACTTCACCCACACTAGCTCGCCCACTTTAAACTCTTTCTCCTACCTTTTCTTATCTACGATGCTCTCCATTCTTTCTTGTACTTCTAGCAAATGGCCACGCAACGCTTGCTGCAGTTTTTCCCTCTCTCGGATCAGTTCATCCACAGCATCAACACTCGCAATGCCAGCTTTGTAACGTGGTGTAACGGTAGGATTTCATCCTTAGAGAGCCTGATATGGTGTCATTTTCAGGCAAGAATGAAAAGTTGAGTTATACCAAAGTTCTACCCAAACCAAATATTCACTCCATTTCTTCGGTTGATCACTAGCATAAGCGGGTAGATACTGCTGAACACAACGATTCACCACCTCTGATTGTCCATCCGTTTTCAGGTGATAAGTTGTGCTAAAATGCAAAGTAGTGCCATTGTATTTTATCAATTGTTGCCAAAAATGGCTCAAGAACAAGGGATCTCGGTCACTCACAATACTCTTGAGGAACCCATGAAGTTTCACCATGATATTAAGGAATAACATTGCTACAGTGGCCGTAGTGTATTCTAACTTGAGAGCTCTTAAATGAATCACTTTTGTGAAGCGATAGACCACCGTGAAGATTGATGTGTAACCATGAGAATTTGGAAGTCCCGCTATGAAATCCATGTTGATGTCTTCCCATGGTCCCGCAGGAATTGGCAAAGGCTGTAAGGTGCCCTGTTTCTTGGTGGTCGAGTACTTAGTCTATCGACACACTTTTCACTCTGCTACATACGATTCAACATCCTGCCATAATGATTTCCAAGTAAATAATTTCGTCACCACTTTATAAGTCTTATGAACCCCTCTGTGGCCTCTTGTTGCTGAATCATGGTAAGTGTGCAAAATCAACTTCTTTACTGTGTCAGATGCAAGCACACAAGTCTTGTTCTCATGCATCAACATTCCCTCTTGCATAGTGTATGACTTGGATAATTTGTGTTGCAAGAATATATAACTGGTGGAGCTCCTTGAACTCTTCATTCGCTTGATTTGCCATCTTAATTGCCTCGAAAATTGCATGCCTGGCTTTTGTCAATATATGTATGGAAGCTACAGCCTTCATCTCAATTCCAGTATCTTCATGCCGAGAGAAAGATTTGCAGCCAAATTCATTTTTCCTATTCTGTACACTATTTCAAAAGCGAACCCCATTAGTTTAGATAAATAAAACTATTGTTCAGGAGTTTCCACTACTGGCGAACTAACTCCTTCACACTCTTGTGATCTGTCATGACCATGAATCTCCTCCCCAACAAGTAATGGCACCATTTCATGACTGACTGTGTGATGGCATACAACTCTCAAACATATGCGGATGCCATTAACAACTTTTTAGATAACTTCTTACTGAAAAAAGCAACTGGGTGTCCATCCTGGCTCAGCATAACTCCTATCCCAATGTTGGAAGCGTTTGTTTCAACCACAAAAGTCTTTTGGAAATTTGGCAAAACCAATATCGAAGCCTGAGTCATCTTCTGCTTCAGGTCAGTGAAAGCATTCTCAGTGCTGGCATTCCAAAAGAACTGGTTTTGCTTCAATAGCTCAGTCAATGCATGAGCAACACAGGCATAATCTTTTACAAACTTCCGATAATAACCTGTTAACCCCAGAAAACCTCTCAACTGTTTGACAGTGGTTGGTCTTGGCCATTTAAGCATGGCATCAACCTTCTTTGGATCCATGTGCACGCCTTCTCTACTAAAGATATGGCCCAAATAATCAATGGTATCCCTGCAAAATGCACACTTGGAGAGCTTGACAAAGTGTGTCTCTTCAAGGCTTCTAGCACCAATGCTAAATGTTCAACATGCTGCTATAAAGAGCAACTATAAACCAAGATACCATCAAAGAAAACCGCTACAAAATGACGCAAGTAAGGCTAGAACACCTTGTACATAGCAGCTTGGAAGGTAGAAGGTGCATTGGTTAAGCCAAAAGGCATGACCAAGAACTCGTAGTGCCCCAAATGAATCATAAAGGCTGTTTTGGCAATGTCTCCTTCATGCATCCGAATTTGGTGGTACCCAGCCCGAAGATCCAGCTTTGAGAAATAGGAAGCACTACGTAATTCATCCATGATCTCATCGATGGTAGGTATGGGAAGTTCGTCCTTCACTGTGATTTCATTTGAGGCTTTGTAATCCACACAAAAACGCCACGATCCATCTTTTTTCTTGACCAACAAGACCGGAGATGAGAAAGAGCTGTGACTATCTCAAATAATGCCCCCTTTTTGCATCTCAGTAACTAGTCATTAAATTTCAATTTTCTGGAAATGCGGATACATGTAGGGTATCAAGGCTATAGGTTTGGAATTGGGCAAGAGATCAATTTTGTGATCCACCTCCCTCTCGGGTGGAAGCTGAGTAGGTTCACCAAACACTAAAAAGTACTTAGTGAGAACTTCTTGTATCTCCAATGGCAACTTCTCATGATTTGACAGCTCTTGTTCATCCACTTAGCGTATGGAGTAAAGTCAAGCTAAGGTATTTGTAGAAATCATCTTCTTTATACCTCTTCTAGAAATGGGTTCTTGAGACAAAATAGTTTCTCCTTGCAACCTAACTTCTTCATCTCCCATGACAAAACTCATGGTCAACTCCTTATGATTAATAGTTATGCCACCAAGTTTCGCGAACCCTTGCACACCCAGCACTATATCAGCACCTTTGATATCCAGAACACACATATCCACAAAGAACACGTGATCCTACACCACCAACTGAAAATATTCACATTTGTAATTACACTCAAGGTAAGCCCCATTCCTTGTTTGTACTTTAAATGGCTTAATTGCTGTGAGTTGCAGCTGAAGTTTCGATGCCACATTACTTTTAATGAAGTTGTGGGTACTACCATTTTCAATTAGCACCTTCACTACAAAGTCCTTGTGCTTCCTCGTGACCCGTAATGTGCTAGGATGGAACTGCCCTTCAAGGGCATTGAAACTGATCTCAGGTATGACTTCAACATCTTCTTCCTCTTGTTCCTCTGTCTTTAATTTTCTAATGCCTTCATTCTACCATCACCATCTACACCCAACAATTCTTCTAATTCATTCCATGCCAAATAGCAAGCTAAAACTCGCCTAACACTTGTGTGACCTGTTATATTTCTCGAGGTAGTAGTAGCACAGCCTCTTAGCCCGACGTTCACGCAATTTAGCTGCAGTAAACCATTTATATGGTGTGGTATTTGAAGCTTGTGATGAAGCTGGAGTATGATTGGGTTGATCTGTGGGAGGTTTAGAAGAGCCACTCTTAGTGTTTGGAGAATAAAAGAGACTTTTGGGTGGATATAAAGTTGGTGAAGAAAGTACAAAGTTGAGGGATTTTGGGGAATATGGGATATTTTAGGAGGTGAATATTTGGTAATATGGAGAAACTTATTATGTTTTTGTCCATGCATCTTAGCAAGAGAAACTGCCTGATAGTAAGTAACAGGTTGGGCTAACATTACCTCAAACTGCAAATACTCCTTCAATCCTCCAACAAACATACTCACAAGCCAATGTTCAGATAATCCCAGAATGCAGGTAGAGAATGCTTTGAATTTGTCTTGATAGTCAGCCACATCATTCACATGTACCAATTGCTTGAGAGCTGTCCTGGGATTCTCACACAGAGTATAACCAAAACAGTTCAACAAAGCTACTAAAAATTCATCCGAGGTTAAATCAGGTTGGTTTTGACATACCTATTTATACCAAGTATAGGTTGGACCCTCCATGTGAAATGATGCCAGGTAGATTTTCTACTCTGAAGTGGTGGTGTATGAGATTTTTGCTACTCATAAACTGCAACGAACAGGTCAGGAGTGTTAGATCCATATGCCATCGACATCAACTCAACGAAAGCACCAGTGTTAACGCTCTAATAAAAAAGAGAGAATTAAACAAGAAAATTGGACAGATAAGAGATGAATTCAATGGATGATTAAGTATCAAATCCCTGAGAAAATTGGGAAGTATACTAAAGAACTCTCCTATTCGAGCTAGAAGAACGCTCCAAGCCAAAAGCTTACAAGAAAACGCATAAAAGCAATAAGGGAACACTAAAAGCATTATAACAAACTAGCAACGTCTTCCACGCACAGCTACCAGGTGGAAAAGGCTGAATTCAAAATGGACTTCATCACATCACATAATCTTTAGTCCACTTGGGTTGCTTCTTGACCCACTTGCTTGTGTTCTCAACTTCGTCTGTGACTTTGGGTCCGTCTAGAGGTTCATTACTTGGGCCAGGCCCACTCCCTTCCTTAGCCTTCATATCAAGAAACCTTAACAAGTGTCCTAGAGGACTTGTTAGATAAACCCATATATTAAATAAAATCTCTTAAATTTTGATAATATCATTCAAATTCGGTATTTTTATTGAGAAAAATATATAGATTTTAGAAGTTTAATCAAACGAAATCTTAAATGACGCCATTAAACTTGTTTTAAAAAAATTTAGGGGACGTTTGGTATGGTATCATACTGATAGTGTCATCTAAGTTAAAATATTATTTTGGATAGCACTGTTAGATGACAATGACATTATTTGTTATAGTGTCATGTGATGACACAGTATCATCCAAGATAACACAGTGTCATCATATAACACCAAAAAGGGCAGCATCCTATGACACTAAAAATATTATGTCATCTGAGATAACACCCTTAAGTGGAATAATTTTTTTCTACTTTACCAATTTTATCCCTATTATATTATATATTTTTTAACATAAATAATATTTAATATACGACATTTTCCCTACTTATTTAAATCATTTTCTTGTGTATTTGATAATAGTTATTTTTAGGTATACTAAACTATATTATTGTTTAAAATATTTTGTTGTTGATGATTGGTGTTTTTTTTAAATTTAAGCTATCATCATGAAATTTTAAAAATAATTATAGAATCAATATAATAGTTAATTTTTTTTGGACATAAAATAATCTTGAAAAAAACTAATTAATGTGAAGTTACTTAGGTGTTTTTATGAAATTTCACCAATTATAGGCTTTATTTATACTCTCTCTTTTTTAATAATGATTGGTCATCCAAAATATAATCTTCTATATTCTCACTCCACCCATTATTAGTCTTAAAAATACTTTAAACACATAATAAAAAATTGCCATATCAACACGATGCCTCATAAATTCATCTCTAATTAATTTTGTTCCAATAAAGCACTTAAAATGACATTGAGATGGATTTATCAGTTGGAGGCATGTTGATATATCATTTTTCCATAAGAAAGCTTATTTGGCTTTTAATAAAACACTAACTATATCATCATTTAATAAGTCACGTCACCTGCTCTATTAACAGCTAAGGACTCATAGACTAACAAGTTCATTGTTGTGATCTTTTAAACTTTTAGGGACCAAAAAGTGGATTCTCCCTAAAGATTTTTAACAAACCACCACAATTAGAAGTCTATTGACTTTTTAACTAATGAGTGATTTTCTTATGGACTTGAGTTCGTATAAATTATATCCCGACCCGCCATATGTGTTAAGAGTTTAGTAGAAAAAAATTGTCGGTATAGCTATAATTTATAGTTAACTAAAAAGTTACTTTAAACTATTTTTTAAATCATACTTTTTTTTATTCACTTAACTATATATTAACATTTAACGAGTTTATATAAAATTGGATTGAATTGAATCTGTATAGTGATAACATTTTTCTTAACTAATATGGCTTGAGTTAGCTAATGTCCACAATGAAAGTAGAACTTTTCCGATAAAATTTTTTTCATTAAAATGAAATACCTATCACATTAATTAAGATTATGATATGAATAATGTAAATATACTTTTTATTCTTTAAAATATTAGCAATATAACGATTTAATTCTCATCATCATAATTTTTTTGTCCTCAAAAGATTATAGAAGTTAACTCTTTAGTTGTCTCTAAATTGTTGGCCGTTAACAAAATAGTTGACGTGACTCAATTAAATGATGATATAATACAATTAATTGCTTTATTTTTGGATGCCAAATAATTGAATAATGCTTGTCTATGTAGAAAAAGTGCAATCTCAAAGGGCCAACTTTATAAATCTATATCAGTATTCCAATACAACATGTAATGTAATGAAAAGATAAGTTTATTTGGTGACGACGTGATGAGATGACATTTTTTTTCTATGTAAGCAAGTTTATTGGCTTTCAACGAAGAACTTAATAGCATCACGTTATCATTTAACAAATTACAACACTTGTTCCCTCCACAGTTAACTACTCAAGGGACTAATGTAACGAGTTGATTGTTGTAATACCCGAGAATATTTTAACTAGCATAATTAATTAAATTAAATTAAAGTGGAAAATAGGATAAAAATACACACTACCCTATTACTTACTATGTTGTGAATACAAAGTATTTTAAATTCTAAATTTTTTTCATATTTTTTTTATTATATCAGATGCCTTTTTTCTTTTTGTAACATATATATATATATATATATATATATATATATATATATATATATATATATTATAAGTAAAAGAATGGAATAAAGAAAATAGAAAGGAAAGAGCTAACGTGAAAGAAAGTAACGCGTGAAGGAAAGAAGGCGTGGGGGAAGAACGCACGCACGGAAGCTGCGGGAGAGAGGGCAGAGCTCGACAGAGAAGCACGCGGTGGTGGCCGGACGAACGCGAGACGGAGGCTGGAGTCGCGACCGCCGGAGCTCATTGCCGTCTTGGTGCTAGAGAGAGAGAGTGACGGTTTAGAGAGAGAAAACGAAGGGAAAGAGCTTCCACGCCGGAAAACGCCGTCTCTTCACCGGGGAAGGTGGCTGGGAGTCTTCTCTACTCCATATCGTCCTTCTAACCAACCGGTTGAATCGAGGTGAGAAGTCCCGAAACTCTCAAACCCCAATTTTATCAATTTTAGGAATTTTTGGAAAGACCCCAATTGATTCAATCTGAGTATTCTGGGTCCTAAATTGAAGTACTTGCATGTTAGGAAGCGAGTTGGAAGTTTAGGAACCAGAACCAAATTGATGGAATTTATTCGGGTTGGAAAAATTGTAGGAAAATGTGATTGTTAATGTTTAAGAGTGTTATGGGCTGATTTGGGATGCATTAAGAGGTTGAATAGCAATTATATAATTGTTAAAATTATTGGAATGTACGAGGGATTAAAACCCGAGTACTCACCGTCTCACCGGAACCCAACTTGGGGGAAAAAGAGACAATTTTCCAATTTTACGCGTGTCCGAATATGTGTATTCATGTGTAGGTAAAGTGTTCAAGGTTATTTTGGTAAATGAAAATTTTGAACAAGTAGGATTTATGACTCTCTTGAGCCGTAAATTCAAGACTTGGGTAATGGGAACTTCACATGAATACATAGAGGTGGAATTGGGTAAACTTGGCATTCCCAAATCAAGGTTTCCGAATAGGGTGATTAAGCAAGGGTTGGACACGAATAGAAGCATGCTAGGTGTTCCGAAAACTAGTTGAGGGCATTCCAAGCCAACAACTAGTCTATGGAATTAATTAGAGAGAACTTGAGCATTAACGTTACATGTACACGATAGTGGTTGAATTTTCAAGTTTCTGAATCTCTCAAGTATATGTGTATAGGGCACCATACTGTGAGTGGACCTTCGGGCACACCGAGAGCCGATCCGAGGTGCCAACCAGGTGAGGGGCTTTCCTATCCTTGTCCTATAGGGTTGACTGCGGATATGGATATATGGTTGACTGCGGATATGGATATATGGTTTGCCTTCTTGCCTACTTGTAGGAATTTTATACTAGATAACATGCTATTGTTGTTCCTAAATTACAGTATATGTGAAAATGTGTTATATGTGTGTATGTGAATTGTAAAAGCGATGGTGGCTCAAGGAGCCTTATATGAAAAGAAGGTCCTCGGGACCTATATAAGATCGGGGGTAGGATCGAGTCAATTTGGTTTGTGAGGGTCTTGTGGTACTAGAAACCAACCTTATTGATTATTATCCGAAAAGTGTGGGGGTGGATGTAAGCTCTTAAAGAAAATGAACATAGGTGACCTTGTTTTAAACCGAGGGATCCCGGATTAGAAAACCACTTGGAAATTTAGAATTTCCTAATAAGAAGTAAAATGAATAAGTAGTGGTCCATAGGGGTTATTTATGGTACAACGCGGGGACTGAGTCTATCACGGGTGGTCCGGGTAGATTGAGTTTGTTATCTTGAGTTAAACTCCCAGAAATACAAAGTGTATGAGTACACCACATTGTGGCTATTGCCTTGGGTAAACCGAGGTCAGATGAGTCGCCGGCTATGCTCCAAGTGAAGTCTTGGGGCCAGGGGTTCCTAGAATGATCAACTAGTTTCCTATATCGCTCACGTGATATATTGCCTTCGGGCCAGATTCTCTCCTAACGGAGATATGCCTTCGGGCCAGTTTATGATTACGGTTAATTGAATACGGATGCCCACATGGAATTGTATGTTAAATCATGATATGATGTATCTATGAATTTGAACGTTGTGAAACCATCCTTTAAATTCTTTATTGTGAATATGATATATGCTAATTGTCTGATCACTTACTATATGAAATCTCAAAATCTGTTATATGCGTATGTGATTGTGATTGGCTCCCTTCCCCCAGTTGTAGTGGTATCCGCTACTACACCAGGGATGGGAGAGCCTTTCACTGAGTCCGTTTGACTCACCCCAATTTTAAATGATACAGACACAGGTGGTATAGGCATCGGGAGCGCTTCCACTTCGTCTTAGGGAGGCGGACAGATTTAGAGGCCGCACGCATTGTTCGCGTGGGTAGTATTGATATATGTATTTTGTCAGGATATATATGTATATGATTCTTTTGGTATAACATTGTTTTGTACAGTTGCTATATATATACATGTATATGTCACACTCTAGAATTGTCGGCTTCATACAGATTAAAGATTGGTTTGATGTTGGGGATATAGGTTATGGTATGATGAATATCATGTGTATATATATGAATGTGACTTCCGCATGTGAATAGGATAGATCACACGCACTGAGCGTGTGGTCAATATGTAAATTATATATATGTGTGACTGAATACTTGGTTATGTGAAAATACGGCTTCCGCATGCGAATAGGATAAATCACACGCATTGAGGCGTGTGATCAATATGTAAATTATATGCAGGTGTGTAATTGAATATATATACTTGACTGTACACGGGAAATTCTGCATGTGAATAGGATAGATCACCCGCCCTAAAGCGCGTGATCAATATGTATATTATATGTACGTGTGATTGATTATGTGTATATGTATAGACTGAAGCGGCGTTGAGCGAGCCGTGGATTGCGTGCTACTTAGGTCACCGGATATGGATGACCATATATTCTATATATTGTTTGTAATAGAAATGGGTAGCTATGCATATATAAGAATGTCAATCAGGGATTAGAGGCTTACGGGATAGGAGAAATCCTACCTCCCGTGCCGGTCACGGACGTCCGATAGGGGGTCGTGACAATTATCATAATTTTTTTACCAAAAAGTGTATTAATTATAATCTTTTAAAAACTAAATTGTTAGATTGGTAATCTTTGGCATATCAAAAAAATTTTCTTTTTTCAAAATCAAGGTATCTACTTAAGCAAGATGACTAATTTCTTTGTTGGCTTGTAAGCAATCAAAGAGTGGAACAATTATTAACTCAGAAATTTAATATTATTCCATATTTAGGGTTTGTTTGTTTAGTAGAACGTTGGAGGGAATATGAATGTTATATCAATGTAATGTGATTTGATGTGAATGAAATAAAAGTGAGTAAAATAAAATGGAATAAAAGTGTGTAGAAAAATAAGGGTGAAAATATAATTTCATTAAATTGCAAAAAGTAAGGTTTGTTTGGTCGGAAGAATGTTGGAAGGAATATTGGATTACCTCCAAGATTACCTAGTTGATTTTTACTACCAAACATAGCATATATAAATATTAAAAGCAATAAATTACATAACCAATCAAATAGAAGAGAGAATATAAATAATGTTTATGATTAATTAACTTTATAACAAGCACCTAAGCAACTTTACCTTAATTTTTTTCATATTAAAACTCTTACATTTTATTAAAATTTATGAATCGTTTCCAATCAACCACATCCTCTGAATTACTAAAAAAAATGTCTTGTTTGGTACTAGGAATGAAATGAGAAAATGTTGGAGGGAGAGGAAATAGATTAGGAAAAAGTCAATTTTTCCCTCCCTTTTAAATATTACTAATTTTTAAATGAAGAGTATAATTATCATTTTACCTAACTCTCATTTTATTTTCTTTTTCATTCTTTCTCGATCTCTTATATTCTCATTCCCTCGTATAAATTCCCATCACGACTATAGGCTATGTTCGTTAGCCAATGAAAAAAAAAAGGGAAAAGGAGTGTAAAAAGGGCCACCCACTTTTTACTTTACGTAAAAAAAATACAGAATGTCTATTATACTATTTGATTTGACACAAACTTAATATTTTTATTATTATTATTTTAATATAAGGGGTAAAATGATAATTTGAATACATTCTCATTTCAATTTTTTACTACCAAACACATTTCTATTCTCTTTCCCATTCTTTTTAGGAAAAAACTTAGGTCCATTTCCTTATGTCCATTTCATCCAATTCCACCAATCATATATTGTATTTACACTCTTTCTTCTATGATTGGTCATATAAAAGGTGGTCTCCTATATTCTCTCTCTACTGTGATTGGTCATTTAAACATTTTTTGCCACGTGTCATAATTATATTGAAGAATTGAATAAAATAGACATAAAAAAATGGACCTAAATTTTTTCCTTCTTTTTATTGCTTTTATGTAAATAACATCCACCCACAGTGATTTGAATATTATTGGCATGTGAAATGGTATGACCTACCTACTTATATTCTATTCCCCTAACCAACACTACTATGAGTCTATGACCACTCTCTTTAGATTCCTATTATTAGGATCTGTGGGTTTGGCGCTAATAACGCTTCTTTCAACTGTCATATTGGAACTTGCAACCACCCCTCAATCATGCCTCAAATCTTCAATACCACTATTCAAGTCATTTTGACCAAAATGACATTAACTTTTTGTTCTCTTTTCAATTTGGGTAAAATTAATTTTTTTTGTTTTTTATTTCAAAATTTATATTTGAGAGTGAGATTTAATTTTTTTAATTTAATTTTTGTCAATAAAATTAATATTTTATTATTGAGTATATTTTATAGGATATATATTCATTTCAAAATAATAAAACTATTTAATTGTCAATATAAAAAATTATTTTTAGGAATTTTAAAATAAGAAATTTTAACTCAAAATAAATAGTTTATAAAAAAAACTCAAAGTAAATAAATAATAATAAATTAATAGAACTTTTAAAAGGTCTTTTTTTAATTAATTTTTTTCTTTTCAAAAATTCAATAATATCACAATGATATTTTGTTAAAATAGATGACATTATAATTTTCTAAAAAAAATTAAGGGAAAAAAGCGTATGTAATTAAAAATTAAAAAAAGAAAAAGAAAAATAATACTACTTAGTTTTACACGAGACTTGTTTTCCATTTTTCTTCTTGCAAATATATAGGTTGTATTCTCTCTCTCTCTCCCTCTCTTTTTGAAAAACTATATATATGTTGTATTCTTGATAAAAAAAATGATAATAAGAGAAGACACTCTCAAATACTATCGAGCAGAGCGCCAGTGATATGTTGGGGAGACTAACAGAAGTCCAACCCAAAGGATTACTGCACAGGCCTAAACCGCAAGCAATTTTACCCCGTCGCAATTACTCAACTAGCCCTTGGATGCTAGGAGATCTCCCTGGGGATGAATGTCTGCCAAAGGCAGAATTTTGAATAACTTTAAGGGGATTCGAACTCTCGGCCATGAGTGAGACGAGAAATTTTCTCTGGATCATTGACTATTTGTACCAACCCACTTTCACTTTGTTGGTTTTCACACACTTCGATTAATTTATTTTTTCAATACAATAAAAAGTAAGATCATTTTTTTCATGAAAATAAAATACTTGCAAGATCATTCATTCACGTTAGACTATGTAATGTTTTGGTGATTCCATCCCAAATTGATATAATTATAATATGAAGATTTAACAAATATTTTATTTATTATTTACATCCACCGGCCGTTCACGGGTAATATTAATTTAATATTGTTAAATATTATACTTAAAATGTCAAAATGAATATTACCAAAAAAAAATTTAGCATATGCTACTACAAATAATCCAGTGGCTACAAATTATCTCACGTGAACTCATGAATTACTCCCGACAAAACTCAACTTCCACCCATAGATTTAAGAATATATAATTTTTTATTATTTCCCTATACATTAAAATTTGAGAAAGAATAGAATCTACTGTTATATTGATCACAATTTTAAAGTATACAGATAAAACAAAATGAAGTTAATGACCTTGCTTTTCGGTGCTTAATTAATTAATTTTTTAGTTTATTGGAAGGATTATAAAAATATTTGGAAAACTTTAATATTATCTAACAAAATTTAATTTAAAAACTATTTATATAATGTAAAACAAATTAAAAGGATTAATATGCATAAATTTCTTAAACTTTGGATCATATGTAAATAATTTCATAACTATAAAAATGATCAAGTCATAAATTTTTTTTTACAGAAAAAATGGTAGTAAGGGAAGACACTTCCAAATACTACCATGCAGGGGCGACAGTAGCATGTTGGGGAGACAAACAGAGGCCCAACCCAAAGGATCGATTACTGCATAGGCTTAAACCGCAATCAGTTTTACCCAGACGCAGCTACTCAACTAGCCCTTGGGCGCCAGGGGATCTCCCTGGAGAGGGATGCCAACCAAAGTAGGATTTTGGATGGCTTCAGGGGAATTCGAACCCTCGCCCATGGGTGAAGCAAGAACTTTCCTCCGGATCCTTGACCATTTGTGTCAACCAACTTTGGCATAAGTCATAAATTTAAAGTCATGATCAAGGAATAGAATCTACTAGAGGTGATCAGCGGATTGGGTTAACCCGCCAACGCGCTCAACTCAAACCAACATGCCATATTGGGTTGGATTGGTTTGGTTTGGTTCAGGTCAATGGGTTGGTTCGGGTTAAATTTTTTAACCCATTGTATTATTAGTTCGGATAACGATTTTGAGAATTTTCAACCTGACCAACCCGCCAACCCGCCACTTTAAACAAAATGAATTTTTTTAATGTTTAACGAGATTTTTTATTATTAATTAGTTATTTTCTTATAATTAATTTATGAGTTGTGAGTTTTCTTATTTTTGTTTAACGTATGTATAAAATATAATTGATTCTTAACTAGTTGTAAATATATTTTTTAGATTTTTTATTGCGTAATTATATTATAGCTTAAACTATTGTTTTTATTTAAAATACATTATAATATATTAATTAAGTAAAAATAATTATCTCATTTAGTTTTGTATTATCTATAAAATTTAACTTAAAAATTATTGACAATTAACGACTGACTAATACAAATATTAAGAGTGAACAAGAACAAAAAAATGTAAAAGAAACTAAAAAAATTTTTTTTTAAAAAAAGACGGGTTGAACCCAAACTAATCCGAACCAATCCGTCATTAGGTGGGTTGGGTTGGGTTGGTTAGGGTTAGACACCTTGATTCTATGCGACCCGAATCAACCCAATCCGCCACCATTCAATTGGATTGGTTCCACTTTTGCTTCAAACCCAACCCAACCCAACCCGCGATCACCCCTAGAATCTACCGTTATATTCACAATTTTAAAGTATACAGATAAAATAAAGGTCAAATGTTCAAATTGGTCCTAAAAGTATAGGCTAAGTTTCAAGTTAGTCTTAAATGTTTCATTTGTTTCAAATTGGTCCTATAGGTTTCGACCGTGTTTCAAATTAGTACTGTCGTTACAAACCGTTATATTTTTTGTTAATTGTTGATGTCATCATTGTCCAATCAACAAAAAAATTCCAAGTCATCAATTCTTGCCACATCATCATATTTCTCTCTCATTTTTTTGCATTTCAGACTTCTAATTTAGTTTTCACTATTCATACAATACCCCTCTTTCATTTCGAAACGCAGGAAAATGAGAGAGGAAGATGATAATGTGGTAAGAATTGATGACTTGAAACTTTTTTGTTGACTGGACAATGATGATATAAGCACTTAACAGAAAAATAAAATAGTTTGTAACGGCAGGACCAATTTGAAATACGATCGAAATTATAAGACTTTAAAACAAATAAAACATTTATGACTAATTTAAAATTTATCTTATACTTTTAGGACCAATTTGAACATTTGATCTTAAATAAATTGAAGTTAATGACCTTACTTTTCGGTTCTTAATTAATTAATTAATTTTGTAGTTTATAGGAAGGATTATAAAAATATCTGGAAATCTTTAATATTATCTAACAAAATTTAATTTAAAATTTATTTATATAATGTAAAACATATTAAAAGAATTAATATGCATAAATTTCTTAAACTTTGGATCATATGTAAATAATTTCATAACTATAAAAATGATCAAGCCATAAATTTAAAGTCATGATGCATAAAACTCCTTAAATTTAAAGTATTGTTCACAAAAATTTTAAAATTATATATTAATTATTTTTACAGTATAATAAATAATTCTAAAGACTAATTATTAGAAGACTTCAAAATGATTACAATAAATTTATATATAATAAAAGTGAATAGAGTAAAAAGTTAAAATATGTGAAAAGGAATTAACTTTTTGAATATTAAAATATAAATAAAAAATGGTTTTAAGTGGTGGAGGAGGGTTGGTAGAGATGGTTTTAAAAGTAGGGAAAACGGTAAAAGTATCAACGTTATGCAGACTCACATGTGAGTCAGAAGCAGAGAACACAAGAAAATGCAGCAGTTGGCAGTTGCATATTTGCATGTGGATTGTCCTTTTCCTCATTTCTCAATTATATTATTTAGAGATACATAAATGATGGTGAGAATTATTTTAGGTCCCCTCTGGTTATTGGAATTGGGACCGTAATTTATGATGCAATATAATATTTGTTCAAACATTCTTTTATTTTTTTTATAATGTGATGAAATTATATTTTTGTCTTTATTTTTTTTATTCATTTTTATTCCATTCTCAATTTTAACATAAGGGTAAAATGGTCATTTTATACACTTTTATTCCGTTCACATTACAGTAACATCACATTCTCGTTCCCTTCAACATCATCTTTCTCATTCACATTCTCATTCCGTCCAACATTCCAGTAACCAAACGAGCCCTTAATTATTGATTATTCTACTGTTTAGTCCTTGAATTTTGGAAATAGATTATTTGATTTTTGAATATTTATCTCTATTAACTATTTAGTCCTTATTAAGATGTTAGTCGTTATCTAATTGAGTGACGTGCTTGTTAATTATTGATATATTACTGTTTACTTGTCACTTGTTCTGTCATATCATAATGCTACATTATATTGAACAACAATTTTTTTAGTAAAAACAATGAACAAATTAACAATAGAAAAGAGGAAAAGGGGGTTTCGTGAGAAAGATTACCTAGCACTTCATATTTCAACTTGGCAATGTTTATCTTAGAGGTGTGCACGTTACGCTCGGGCGAGGGTAAGAGGAATCATAAGAAGAGTGCACTACTAAACTTGTACAAAGGGTACCATAGGAATTGTCGCCTATAGTTTGCTTTGGTTCTTGCCATCAACAATAGTATCTTGCCATCAACAATAGTATCCTTCTTCCACAACCACAAAAAATGTATGATTCACAAAGATTCAGTGCTACCACTCCTTCATAATGCTGAGTTTGGTTTCATGGTTACAATTCATTGAAAAGTTTCGATTAAGTTGGGGAAGATAAAAAAAAAATGAAGCTTTAACTTAAAATGGTGGAACAAATAATAATAGGTACTGAATCTGAACTTTGATTTACCAGCTTCGATTTACTAGTAACATTGGCGAAACTTAAAAAAATGAAGCTAAAGAAGATGAAAGACGGACCTGAAATTCCTCTTGCACTTGTCCTAGTGTGCGCACCCAAGATGAAGGCTACCAAGCTAAAATTTGAACCCTTAGATAATCCTTCTCAGAAGACCCATTTTTCTTTTTTTCTTTTTTTTCTTTTTTTATTTTGCTGGTCAATGTGATGGGGCACAATAACATGGCAGCACGAGTGGCAAGTAAATGCTTAAATATTAGTATTTAAAAGCCACGTCACTCGGTTAGGTAACAACTAACATTTTAAGGATTAAAAAGTTTAAAGATGTGAAAATTCAGGGACTAAATAGAATATTTTCAAAATTTAGGTACTAAAAAGTAGGTTGACCAATAATTCAGGGATCAAAAAGTAAGTTTCCACCATAAATGGTTGATTAAAGTAGCAAGTACTTTGCTTCTCTTAAAATAGTATTGAAATTGACTAATTAGGGTTATGGTTGAGTGGGAGTGATTCATCCACCCATAACCAAATATCAAGGGTTCGATCCCTGACTTTGGGTATAAAGCGACTATAAATTCTCGTACCAACTGTCCCATCTGATAAGGTACACTCATACTGACCAACCGAGCTAGCTATCACACCTTACTCTCACAGTCCCAAAACGTCATTGTTAGCCAATCATTACTTCTCTTCACTACTAAGCAACTCCATACATTTCGTTATGGCCACATACTCCACATCCCTGTCCAGCACCAATGACACAAAATACCTTTAGTAAATCAGTATAAATGCCCCATACGAATACATCTATGACTCAATGAATTATTAGTACTTACCATTACTTTGGGTTCAACAGTGGATACCTTAGTATGTACTGAAAAAAGCATTGAATTTGAGTATTGGCTATGAAATTTTTTTTACTAAGACCATGTTTGGTTGCATGGAAGTATGGAGGAGGGAAGTTCGCTTTCCTGTGGTAGCTTGTTTGGTTGATAGGGAGGAGAGAAATAGGAAACTTGGCTTTCCTATGCACAAGAAAGCTAGCTTTCCTCTCATGTGACAAGGAAGTGGAAGTAGGTAGATGATAATTTAAACTGTAATTTCAATTTCCCCCCAAAACTTACTAAATTATTGTTATACCCTCATGAATGAAAATGAGAAACACGTACAGGGTTGTAGGCTATTTAGAAAGGGGCCAAATTGTCTTTTCACCCTCTTCATATTCTACTTCTCTGTCTTTATTCCGTCATACCAAACAAGATTTGTCTTATAATCTAATTCTATTTCCTTGCCTACCAAACAAACTTTTGTTATTTCTTATTCCATTTTTCTCTCACATACTTCCTTTTCTATTTTCCGTTCTATTTCCTATCAAAACATCTTTCACTCTACCAAACGCCATCTAAAGATTTGATTGGATGGTATCATGGGAACATGAGGGAAGGGAAGATAATGAATGATTAATTTATAATCTTAATTCTATTATTTTTATTCTTTACAATTTTTAGATACTCTAATTTGAAATATTTTAGAGATATTCAAATAAAGAGAAAGAATTGCCAAACATACATTAAAAAAATTCTACAGATCATGAGATTTCAATTTCAACTAGCTCGAATTAAATTACGTGGGATCAATCATCTTTATTAGAGAAATTGCACGTACAATAAAGACAAAGCATCATTGGGATTGACCAACTTTTATTTATTATTTATTTTTTTCTTATCTTGATTATTATAATATATTAATTAATCCAATTAATATACATGGGGACCATATTGATCTTTAATGACTTTGTGAGCATTCCAAAAAAAAAAAATGCAAAGCATGTGAAATCAAATCTATCTTAACGGTAACCTAAGTAAGGGATAATGTAAAATATGTGCATTATCAACGTAATCTCAGGAAGTAAGGTCACTACATATATATATATATATATATATATATATGGCTTTTCATTTTTTTACCTACTATAATAAAAATATCTATGTTTTGTAAATATTGATTTTTTTTCTTTTTTTTTATAGAGTTTAAGTACGGTTATTAAAAAAATTGCTGATTTTGATTTTTTTTATATTAAATTACATTTCAAAATTGATTTATTAACATGATCATGATCATTTTTAATATATATATATATATATATATATATATATATATATATATATATATATATTGCTCAATTTTTTTTTGGATCAATTTATTGGATTGAACAGGGGCTTTATAAACAATGATGAAGTCTAATTCTTAGATGTTCACTAATGTAATAAAACTAATAAAGCTAATGTGAGTTAATTTTTTTTAAATAACTAAAATTTTTAAAAATATTGTTCATCAATTTTTTTTAAAAAAAAGATTTAGATATAATGATTTTTTTGCTTAAAAGTTATAATTTCTTTGTCCAATGATGAAGTCTAATTCTTAGATATTAACTAGTGTAATAAAACTAATAAAGTTAATGTGAATTATTTTTTTGTTAAATAACTAAAATTTTTAAAATATATTTTTTTGATAACTAAAATTTTTAAAAATATTTAGATATGATGATTTTTTGTTTAAAGGTTATAATTTCTTTGTTCATAATTTTTAAAAATAGAATCAAATAGATATAACCATCCATTTTAAAAATTAAATAATCATTTTACTTAAAATTTAGAGAATGAGAAAAATGATAGGGAGCTACAAGTGCATGGGCTGGTTTTGTGATTTCAACTAAAGCCCTCATTTGTCTGCTTTTGATCTTTGAATGAATGAATGAATTTCTTTATGAAAAAAAAAGAATGAATGAATGAATTTTTTAAAAATATTTAATTTTTTAATTTTTAAATATTTTTTTGTTGGTGTGGATTGTAGAACAAGATTTTTTTTTTTATGGAATGTGGAACAAGAATTAATTAGTAAGAAGAACAATGAACACCTTTTTCTCCTTTTTGATTATTGTGAGTGAAAAGGGAACCAAAACAATATTGAATCCAAAAAAGATTAATAGATTCTTCTCCTCATTGGACAGATCTGAGAGAATCTGATTATACAATATTACAAAAACCCCTTTTTTATGTTGAAAAGTTAATGCAAAATTTAATAATTGATTAACTTTCATAATTATACATATATATTACAAATATTTAAAATGTGCTTTGTTTTAAATTGTCAACAACCCTTTTAAATTTTATGTCTTAAAGAGATACCTTATTTAATATATGTATATCAAATAATAATGGCAATATCTCAATCTAGATTGAGACAAATAGTCAAATTTTTTTTTTAACAAAACTTTTCTTTGGCCCATGTTGAGAGTCGAATCTTTCGAAGTCATTCAAAATCTCGTTTGATGAACATCACTTTTTAGGAAGATTTTATTGTATTTAAGGGCTTGTTGAGTAGTTATGAATGAGTGAAAATATTTATAGTTTAGGCTTGTGTAATAATCCTTTCAGTTAGGCCTCTGTTAGTTTCCTCAACATGGGTACCCATAAAATATATTCATTGGCTACAAATCTAGTATTAAAAGAACGGGTATGAATGATTTCAAAGAAAGTGGTACCCAACCTGAACCTTACCCGCTCTATATATAAATTATTTTTATTTTATAAATATATCTATTTAACTATATAAAATATATGTTTTAAAAAAAACTATAATAAAATATATTATTTGCTTTACTTTTATTAATATGATAATTTAACTTTACTATAAATATATAAATTATTGTATTTAATAAATTTATAAGGATGAATTTGTTAAGATTTTATATTAATTATATATTTGAGTATTCAACATTATTATATTTGATGTAACTCGTATATATTTGTATTAATCTATAGGTAGATGAGTAATAATTTGAAGAAAAATTAATTATTTTGAATTTTTTTCGAGTCCGAGTACGAGTACGGGTAAGGAAATTGAGGTATTCTAAAGGTCCGAAGATGGTAATACCCACTTGCATCCGGATCGGGTCCCTATCCAATATGCCAACGATGATGTCTTGCCCGATAATACTTCGGGTGCCTTTCCTAAAAATCACTTTTTTAATAAAAAATAATAATAAGATACAATATCATATTAGTTGCATTTAATAAATTTGATTTTGCTTTAAAAAATAAATATATTTTTTTTTCTCACAAGTATCCTTCTATTGAAGGCAATTTTGTTCGAGCTAGCGGAGGTCCCATGACGGGGGTAAAACTCTCTTAGCAGAGGTTTTTCCATTTGCAATTCTCGAACCTGGGACCTTGCTTAAAGAGAATGGAGTACCAACCACTCCATCCGATAATAAATTTGTTTTTCTTTTAAATATGTACAAATCTGATACTTTACATATCTATATTTAATTTTCAGATTCTGAGTTTATATATTAAGCTATTATTGAAACATTTACAAATCTGATACTTTACATATTTATATTTAATTTTCAGATTTTGAGTTCTATATAATTGTCTCATATAAATGTTTGAATCATTTTCAGTTTCAAAAAGCATTAATCAATTATATTGTTACTTTTAAAAGAGTGGAAGAAAATTTTGGTCATTGGGTCCAAAACAATAAAATTCATCCCCAATCTAGAACCCTAAATTGTATGAAACCTAATAGGAAGGGAAGTAATTATCATTATTGTTATTATTATTATTTATTAATTAATTATTAATTAGTTGTTGTGGGTTTTGCTTCTATTTTAAGTTGAAAGGGTGAGTGAAGCTGCCTCGTTCACCCGCCGCCTGAAAACAAGAAGAAGGAGGGAAGAAGAGGGCAAAGAGAAAGAGAGAAGAGAAGAGAAGAGAAGAAAGAGAAGTTGCATTTCTTTCTTTCTTTCATTTTGGGTATCTTCTACATCAAAAAAATTTCCTGCTTTTCTTCCTCTCTTATATGTGTGTGTATATATATAGCCTAAATCCCCTCAATATTATCCATTTCTGGCTTCCTTTGATTGAGGATGTATGTTTAAACGCCAAAAACCTCGCTCCATACAGATTGATTGAAGGAAAAGGGTTTTGCTTGTAAACTCCGTCATTGTTGTGAACAAGGTTTTGCTTCCTTTTCTTTTTTGGTTTTGTGAAGTTTTACTAAAATTCCTCTTTCCTTTTTCCCGTTTTGTAGTTTTCTTCTTTTTTTGCTATGATATCTATGTCTATCTCTATCCTCCTCTTATCCACAACCCCACATCTTTATCACACCACTAACGGTCACTATACGTGTTTTTTGTATTATTGCTGTCATCATTCTTAGTTTTTTTCAGAGCAAAGGGTTAGTGGGTCACGTAGTATAACTACTTCAGTAGGTACTGTTAAGATTTCTATCTGTCTCTGGCTGTCGGTTAAGGTTGTTGTGTGTGTCTTTCTTGGTTTTGCCAAATTTCTGATATCTGGGGTTCCTCTCTGCATTTTGACCAGGAATAGGAGAAGAGTATCAGTTTTCTCTTAGTGGAAACAAAGGAAGGAAGAAATGAAGTACGTGTTGGTGACAGGTGGTGTTGTGAGTGGACTTGGCAAAGGAGTCACTGCTAGCAGTATTGGTGTACTCCTCAAGGCATGTGGTCTTCGGGTTACTTCTATTAAGATTGGTATTTTTCTTCTTCTTCTTCTTTCAGCTGAAGTCTCACTATGTGGTTGTGGTTGTTGTTGTTGTTAACTGATGAAACGAGAGATTTCATTGGGAAGGGGGGTGAGGGGAAGAGAAGGGGAAGGGGGGAATGCAATTTTTGTTTTTAATTTTTCAATTTCTATGTCAATTCAGTCCTTGAATTGGTATTTGTCTTCTTCCTCTTCTTCTTAAAAATTAAGTCCCACTATGTTTTTAGTTAACCAATGGTGGTTTTGAAGGGGAAAAAAGCGAGAGAGTTTTAATTGGGGAAGGCCATGGGAAAGAATAAAGGGGAATGTTTTTTTTTTCTTTGTCACTTTAGTTCATTAATAAAATTACCATGTAGTAAAGTGGCTGACTTAATAATCAGCTTGACTTCTTCCCTTGATTTTGTGTGTGGTTTCATTTAGAAGAAACTAGTTTTCTCGTTGAACCAGAGAGCAGTTCCAATTTTATTCTGAGTGTTTCTGCCTCTCATTAATTTTTCTTATGGTATTTTATTTTTCATTATTTTTGTAGTGTTTAAACTTATCTATCTCCTGCAGATCCCTACCTAAACACTGATGCAGGGACAATGTCTCCTTTTGAGCATGGGGAGGTCTTTGTCTTAGATGATGGTGGTGAGGTAAAAAAATTGAAATCTGGGACTGGGATCAAAATTGCTATTTTCCTTTTCAGGGTTGAAATGCAAGCTTGAGATTGTACTCATTACTTGTAAATGATACTATATCATCCATTTTGTGAATCTTTGCTTATGTGGCATCTCCCATGTGATATCCATATTCTCATCTCACTTGAAAATACACCTGGATATCTATTATTTGTTTTTTTTTTGAGGAGATTTGACTGGTTTCAGTTATGGACTAAAATTAGATAAGGTTCCTTGTATTATTGCTATAAGGTTCCTCAATACAAAGAAGACACATGGCAAAAAGTTTTTGCATGACTAATCACAGTAGGGAGAGAATATATAAGACCACCTTTTATATAACCAATTGTAGAAGAGATAGAGTATAAATGAAGCCTATGATTGGGGAATCTTATGGCAAAGATATAAGAAACTTTACCTAAGCTTCAGTTATTAGGACAGAGGTATCTGCATTCTTTTCTTTTCTTTTCTTTTTTAGTTTTAATTTTAATTTTTTCTCTTTTCATTTTGAAGGTTGATCTAGATCTTGGAAACTATGAGCGTTTTTTGGACATCAAGCTAACCCGTGACAATAATATTACAACTGGAAAAATATTTCAGGTAGTTGAACTTCCTATTTCTTTTGTGAAATATATATTATTTTCTTACCCTACTATACCTATGGTTTCTTATATTTTTCTATTTTTAATGTTTGATTAGTCTGTTCTGGAAAAGGAGAGAAGGGGTGATTATCTGGGAAAAACTGTCCAGGTCTGTTTGATCTTGATAATTTTTTCTTTGAAGACACTTTGCAATGATTGGCGGTTCGTTGGCTTATATTGATCTTTGGTTTATTTGTAGGTTGTTCCACACATAACAGATGCCATCCAAGAGTGGATAGAGCGTGTAGCAAAGATACCAGTTGATGGAAAAGAAGGGCCAGCTGATGTCTGTGTCATTGAATTGGGTGGAACTATAGGTAAATTGGGATTGTCAAAACAAACTTGTAATTAACTAAGACTGTATTTGATTTTCAATTTTATTATAATTCCATTTGGATTTTGCCATTTCTTATTATTTAAATATCATGGGTGAGGGGGAAGCAGAAATTCAGCTAGTCTTTTATGCAGAAAATTGTGTAGGAACAGTATGATTTGTTCAGTACTATGAAAGTTCTAGAACTTCTTCTCTTTTATATTGTGAGCCTAATTTAAAATGGCTTTTGGTTTGATGTAGGGGATATTGAGTCTATGCCTTTTATTGAGGCACTTGGCCAATTTTCATACCGTGTAGGTAATGTTTTTCTTGCTTCAGGCCTTGTAATTTACTGATTAATGTCACCCAGTACGCTGTTTCACGTTCTTAGAAGAAGTTTCTCTTATTTTGTTGTTTCTTCTTACAGGCTCAGGCAATTTTTGTTTGGTTCATGTCAGCTTGGTGCCTGTTCTCAATGTTGTTGGTGAACAGGTATGCTTCACATTATGTGTCAATCATCAAGGCAATTCTAGTCTACTTTGTGAAGTATGGTTTGGAAAAAAAAAACATTTTTGTTGATTATTCTGAGTTTCTTGAAAAGAAATTGACTATACACACACACACACATATGTCTCCCAAGTGATGGTGAGCCTTGGAGCAATGGTAAGGTTACCTCCATGTGACCTGGAGGTCATGGGTTCAAATACTGGAAATAGCCTCTCTACCTACAGGGTAAGGCTGTGTACATCTGACCCTCCCTAGCCATATGGTGGGAATCTCGTGTACTGGGCTGCCCTTTGTTTATATCTCCCTAGTGGATAGTGGTGTTGTTTGATCAGTTATTATCTTTTCTACATACTTATTGAAGGTTTTGATCTGCAGAAAACAAAGCCAACTCAGCATAGTGTTCGTCAACTAAGGGGATTAGGATTAACCCCTAATATTCTTGCTTGTCGTAGTTCAAAGGTGTGTCTCTTGTCCTTTTTTTTTCTTTCTCAATGCACTTCCTGTTGGTTGACTTGGTTTCAATCTAACAAAGGATTAAATATTCTATTTTCTCTTGTTCTTATACAGGAACTTGATGACAACGTCAAGTTGAAACTTTCTCAATTCTGCCATGTGCCTGTAATGACATCAACATTGATTATTGATTTTTTATGGGGTCATTTTTCTTTCAAAAAACCCTTGCATCTTCTCTAATTAAGCTGTTGTATTTGCAGTTATCAAATATAGTTACACTCCATGATGTCCCAAACATTTGGCACATTCCTATACTAATGAGAGTAAGTAATATTCTTTGGTTTGTGAAACTGTTTACTGTGGCTGTCTTCCTAGATAGCTGACTTTGCATTTTCTTTTCATTCATTTCCAATGAGTGATTTAACTCATACAAAAACCTGATTTTCTTTTTTAATTTATCTTCTGTAATAAATAGGATCAGAAGGCGCATGAAGCAATCTTGAAAGCATTAAACCTACTAGGGTTTGTTTGACAAACTTATTCTTTATTTGATGATTAACCTCAGTTTCTCATTTGCTTGACTGATTTTCTGAACATGTTTAATAATATATGCTGCAGCAATTACCTCTATTGCTTTGTCATTCAAATACTGTCCCTATTGTTTGCAGTGTTGCGACAGAGCCAAATCTCGAGGAATGGACCAATAAGACTAAAGTCTACGAAAAATTTATTGAACCTGTAGGCCTCAAATATCTTCAATATATGAATAGATATTTATCTTTGTATTGTCAATTATTAAGCTCACACCTATTATATATTTCACAGGTTAAAATTGCAATGGTAGGAAAATACACTGGCCTTTCAGATGCATATCTTTCTGTTCTGAAGGTACATTGCTGTATAATATGTTTGCTATGCCTGGTAGTACTACATGTTAATTGCCATTTATTTTTGCATTTTCTGCAACTTGTACTCTTATACTTAAATTCTCCCAAAAGAAAAAAAAAACTGATGAATTTTCAAGTCATTATTTCCAGCCTGCAAAGATTGATCGATTGCAAGCTAATTTACTTGCTTTTTGTGCAGGCACTTTTGCACGCTTCTGTTGCTTATAATCGTAAACTTATTGTGGAATGGGTTCCAGCTGAAGATCTTGAAGAAGTTACTGCTAAAGAGGTGATTACTGACCTTTCTGCTGTCTGTGCTGCAGATATTAGTTAACCTTTTGTTTTACTTCATACTAGACCTCTAATGATAATTCACTGCTTGCAGGCTCCTGATGCACATAAAGCTGCTTGGGATCTTTTGAAGGTCATCTTACTTTTTCGATCTTGGATTGGTTGCATTTCTACAATTTCCTTTTATTATTAGAAATATCCCTTCTAAATGTATTTAAATGTGAGATTGACTACCTCAACGTTACCTGAATGGTCTTACATTGCAGGGTGCAAATGCGATTTTAGTTCCGGGAGGTTTTGGTGATAGAGGAGTGCAAGGGAAAATTCTCGCTGCTAAGTATGCTCGAGAAAATAATGTTCCATATCTTGGCATTTGCTTGGGGATGCAAATTGCAGTCATCGAGTATGCACGATCTGTTTTAGGGCTGCATGATGCGACCAGTACAGAGTTTGATCCTGAAACCAAGAACCCTTGTGTTATATTTATGCCAGAGGTATATAGTCCCATTTTACTTGATTTGATAATGGTCTTCCTCTGAGAAGGTCTTATTAAGCTGGATTTATTCTATTGATAGGGTTCAAAGACTCATATGGGAGCAACTATGCGTCTTGGTTCAAGGAGGACTTACTTCGAAGTCACTGACTGCAAATCTGCAAAATTGTAAGAACTAATAACCAAATTCAAGCTTACTTGCATGCATTTATACATCGTAGAGATATGATACGATATTATGATTTTCTAAAGGTATTTTGGGGATCCTCTTCAAACAATGACCTCATAAGTCATAATTCACATATTTGCTTACATTTTTAATGTTCAATGCAATAATTTTACACAGATATGGTAATGTAAGCTATGTTGATGAGCGGCATCGTCATAGATACGAGGTAAAATGTGTTCCCATGCAGAAAGTGTCTTCATATATGAAGAAGAAATAATGTTCAGTTATAATAGTTGTTACCCTGTACAGGTTAATCCAGACATGATATCACAGCTAGAGAATGCTGGGCTATCTTTTGTTGGCAAAGATGAAACTGGGAGTCGCATGGAGGTATGTCCTAGCTTGAAACCCTAGTGACATGAACCTTGAGATCATCCCGCAAATTAATTAAGGATAAGACTTAATATGCGGTTTCTTATATTTTGCTATGTGGTTTTCCAATCAAAATAAAACATGGAGTTTTTATTAAAGAACCAATCATGGGAGAGACGTGTCAATTTATGATTGGAAAACCTTGTGGTAAAGATATAAAAACTACACCCAATTTTTTCCATTAATTATAACTATAGTAATTATCTGCATGATATAAGTGCAGATAGTTGAACTGCCTGGCCATCCTTTCTTTATTGGTGTTCAGTTTCACCCTGAGTTCAAGTCTAGACCCGGGAAACCTTCTCCGCCATTTTTAGGTATTTTCTTCAGACTCGTTTGATCTATCTTTCTATTTAAATTAAGATGCAACTTTTTTTTTTGCTCAAAGTATCTTTGTGCTTTTTCATCTTGAGAATCTGAGATGATGATACATCAACTTCTTCAAAGGTTCTGTAGATTCTTCTATGATTTGTTCTGAGAGATGATTGTGTTGGCACATTGTAATAATGCTATGCTGCATCAAACATATTGACATAAAAGGAACTTGCCTCATAACACTAGTTTTTTTCACAGTCATTGCTTCATTTTGGAGCTTGCATCTTCAAGGCTATATATTTGCCTTCACATGCTATCCTCCAACAATTTTTCTTCTTTTATGCCAAACAAAAAAACTAAGCACTTCATTTTCAACAGGATTAATAGCAGCAGCATGTGAACTGAGGAGGACAGTTCTGCCATCAAATGGCCATGCCAGTAAATTACCTAATGGGATATGTAACGGACACTCATCGACGACGACGAAAGCGAACCACAATGGAAACACATTCAAATCTTCAAACGGTGCCTTAAATGGCGTGTATACCAACGGAAACGGCGTATACGTCAATGGGACCTGGTAGTAATCGTCGGTCCGGCATTTTCTGCTTGCCTGTAGGACATTGACTGGAGTTGTCCTCGGTTTTGTACAGTTACTGAGTGGTAGATGTTTTAGCTCCAAGAGGACTTTGTCTAAAGTATGAAGCAAAATTTTTGAGTCTAACAGGTTTTGTATGTGTCCAAATTGACAGGTTGAAGGTGAAATTTTACCCCTTCATCCAAAGTGTCTTCTTTTCTGAGTGGCCATTATAGGCCTTAGAGAGAATGTACACAGTCTTAGTTATATGCTTTGAACAATGAACTTAGATATTGTTTTGTTTTTAATGATAATTTTTTTTTTCTTTCTCAATGAAAATGATATGTGAAGTTCTCTGGGGAATCTGATCTTCCATTGTAGTTTTTTCTTCAGTTGTATTGTTGGATGATTTTGAGGTTGATGTACCTCATACAAAGATTTAAATGAACATAGTTGTTCATTATCTCAACTCTTTTCATTGAAATTGTAACATGTGAATGTTTTTACTTGACATCTTTCCATTCATTCTCTAGAAAGAAGAGTTTTTCACATGTTGGGTATTGATTAGCAAAAGTATTTTCATGTCTCTAAGCTTTATATTAATTTAAATTGTCTCAGTTAATTTTGTTTCAAATGTTAAGAAGTACAATCGAGAAAATGATAATCTATTATCACTCGAAATTTTTAAGACAAGTCAAAGTAATGTCATTTCTTCTACTTCTTCATAATATGAAGAAGTAATATCGTTAGGTGATAAGTTAGTATTAATAATGAAGAAATAATATTATTTTGAGTGATGAGTTAACATTAGAAGTATATATGTGTGATGTTATGTCATTATTTATCATTAATAATTTAGACGGTTTTAAATGTTAAGACTGAAAAGGATAGTAATTTGAAATTATTAGAAAAAAAAAATTGACCATTAAAAAAAACCCAAAAACAGAATCTGATAGTCCAATTCTGAAAACATTTACACCATATAACTCCAAAATGATTTTGTAGTGACAACTGTTCAAACATTTGTTGCCACATTTCTCGAATTTAACAGTTTGTGCTATGCATAAGCATATCCAATACCTTAGCTGCTACGTGTAATCCTCTTAGCTTTACTAAGATTGAAAAATCTCTACTTTTTCTGTTTGTTAGGTTGTTTCTGTTCTTATTCTTCCTAAGTTTCCTGCTCATAGTGGACTCCAAAGTTTAGAGTGCAATCTCAAAGTCTAGTAGTTGTCAAATTCAAATTCAGGGATGGTAATGGGTATTCATATTATGGTATTAGTTGAAAAAAATTATTCCATATTTAATGGATATCATATATCGGATAGAGTGTGATTAGAATATAACTATCATCGAGTAGACGAGTGCGGATATTAGCTTAAGATATTTTGTCCAAAATGAATGGATAGGTTATCCGATAGATATACAATATCCAAATAATATATATTATGAAATATAATATTAAATATTAAATAAAATATATTTTATTAAAAAAAAAATTTATGCTTTCAATGTTATTAAAGTTATTATTAATTTTAATTTATAAAAATTAAAAAATTAACTTTTATAGCAATTTATTTATTGGATGGATATTGAATAATGAATATAGGGTTACTTATTTGATTATAATATATTCAATATCTTATATTCATTATTATTTTTGGGTATTCAGGTGTTTTAAGTATTTCGAATATTGAGTAATTTCGGATACGAATATCGAAAATGTCATTTTTTTGAATTCAATTAAGGTTCGAGTATTGAGTGTAATGTCTTACAGTGAAAAAATGAAGAGTACCCACCTATTGTCATCCCTATTTAAATTAGATGTTTTATGGTTTTATTTTTACTTCAAAGAGAAAATTATCTGAAAGAGAAACACAAATAGTACTATTGTTTTTCATAACTTTCTAACAATTGTTTCCAAGTAATTGGCCTATTATAGATTACCTACTATTTCGTTTTAGTACAGTTCCTACCTAAGTTTAAAATATTAAGGCAAAAAAAAAAACATTTTAAAATATTATCTTCTAGAAAAGGTTAATAAAATGGTCTGATTAAGAAAGATTTGTGATAAGTTGTAAAAGAAATAACAATTCAATAGGCCTAATGATAAGGGATAGAGTTTGAACACAACAAAAAAAGCTCAGTCTCTCCATTCATTATTTGTCAATATTAAATAAAAATTTGACCTCTAATTCATCCAAGGTAAGTCTCTGTGAGTGTGGACTCTCGATGACAAGTAATGAATGGAAGGAGTTCGGTATCCATTTGAACACCTTGGTCCAAAACTCATTATATATATAGTATAGTAAGAGTTCTTCAAAACTTCAGGAAAAGAAAACATCTAGACTTCTACGTTTGAAGAAATATTCCCCTACTACTATTGCTAACTTGCCTTACCATTAATACACTGAGAATCACTTAATACTTCCTATCAATCTATATGAAACTGAGAAGCTATTGTTGCAGAAAAGAAGTTGTGTAGATTTGACAACCATATTGAAAATATATGTGCAAAAAGATTGGTATAAATTTGAGGGCATATAAGATTTGAAGCCACCTATAATCTTAGCTTTGGAATATCAGAAGACTGGTCTCTAGTGGACTCAACAAGCCAATTTAGCTGGTTATTGTTAGAATCAACTGGGGATATCCGTAAAATCTTCTTGTGATAGTCACGCAAGGTTCGCCGATGGCCGATACTGATATAAGTTATGCCGGCTGCTTCAATCTTCTGATACAAATGAGCCTGTAAAGCCACAACACAGACAAAATAGAATTCAATACTAAAATGTTAATATATTATTATCTCATTGTGCTCGTGATGCTAGGCATCTTTACGAGAACGAATCATCTAAATTGCGTTTTTGGTGAGGTGTGTGAAGTACTCTATTTTCACACGTTAACTAGTATGCAAGTTAATATATAAAACAAGTACACTTCAACATTTTACAAAATCGGCACTTCCTGTTGTTCTCCATCTATACAGTTCCGAGCAGAGAATATCTGGCCACATCTAGCCAGTATTACTTGTATAGTACTATAGTAAGTTAGACTAAATAAAACTTCAAAAATCATGCAATTTTCATGAGCAGGTTCACTAGGACCTGAATCAAATGCCTTTTGGCCTTATCAATCTTTTTTTGCAAAGTCATTTCTTTGTTCTAGTTTATTTTGCCCTACTCCTCACTATAAAAGATTCTCCATCAGTAGCTAGTAAATTAATAACAAACTCAACTTTTGTCAGTCATTATAATAAAATATGCATGGACATTTACTTAAAAGTTTAAGGCTAAAATGCACATTCACCCCCTGAGTTTTGAGTCAGGGCCATATACACCCCCTTAGTTTTAAAACGTTGCACATAGACCCCCTGAGTTTTCACTTTGGGACAGAGACACCCCTTCTGTTAGGGTTCCGTGAAAATTAGGCGTTAAGTGCCACGTCAGCAAACATGTGTGAGGACACATACACCCCCTGAGTTTTCACTTTAGGAGCCCATACACCCCCTAAGTTTTCACTTTAGGGGCACATACACCCCCTGAGTTTTCACTTTGGGGCAGAGACACCTCTCACACATGCTTGCTGACATGACACTTAACGACTAGCTTTCACGGAACCCTAACAGAAGGGGTGTCTCTGCCCCAAAGTAAAAACTCAGGGGGTCTATGTGCAACGTTTTAAAACTCAGGGGGTGTATGTGCCCCTGACCCAAAACTCAGGGGGTCTATGTGCATTTTAGCCAAAGTTTAACCTTCTGAGTTGAAGTAATTTTCGACATATTAGAGCTGGAATCAAGAGGTCGGAAGTTGCTCGCATTTTTTCATTAAAATTAGAGATTATTATAAACTATTCACAGACATTTACTTAACAGCTTAAGCTTTTGAGTTGAAGTGGTTTACAACAACTATGAAGGCATCCCATGCATGCTAATGCAACTCAAAAATGACTACTTGATAATGTTGGCTGTCCTCATTTTATCAGAGGTACTAAGGAATTACAGAAAATATCATTTGTGTTCAACTTTGTTTTGGGGTCTTAGCATACACTACAAAATTAAATACCAAGTTTAGCGTAAGTTAATTAACATCATTTGTTAATAATTACATTATAATTAATAACGCTATTCGTTAATAACGTTATATACTTATATGTTAGTTTGGTAGTTGTATCTGACGTTAAAATGCTCTCGACACAATTTCTAACGTTAGTTGTGAAACTAACGCTTAACCCTTAAGCGTAAATCATAACTAAATAGTTTATAAGTGACACAAAAATCTTTTTTTTTTTGTAGTGAAAATCCTTGCATGCATAACTATAGGTCACAACTGTAGATATTATATATAACATATATGTCAGATAAACTTGGAATAATGAATACCTCATTGGCTTCATCAAGAGCACTTGTAGATTCATCCAACAAAACCAATTGTGGTGTAGAAAGCAAAAGACGGGCAAATGCGAGGCGTTGCTGCTCTCCTAGAGAAAGAACACTAGACCATTCACATGTTGAATCCAAGCTAAACCGAGCCAATATATAGCTGAGCCGGACGTCCTCTAAGACCTTTATCAGCTCATCTGTTGTTGGCATTTCAGGCTTTTCGTTCATGGTGCCTAAGTTTGGTGGTTTCATCAGGAAAGGCAGTGTAGCTGCAGACAAGTCAAAATAATTTCACTTAGTAGAGCCTTATAGACAGTCATCATTCCTAAACTCCTAAGCATATGATAGTAAATAAAGATCAGTTAATTATATATATATTTTCATTTAATCAGAATGAAGAGTATTTTCATTGACACAGTTATGTAATTGATTGGGATCTTTACTGACTAAATATTTGACAGCGGCAGAACAATACTGTGAAGAAAACGAAAGACATATCATCTATAACAATCTGTTGTTGGGAACTAAAAGTCAGTGGTCACAGTTTATCCTTTTGAAAGCATTTTTTTTAAAAAAAAAAAAAAAAGAATTAGCATTCACATTCACCTTTCAAGACCTGAGTGTTTTTCTTTTTTTGGTTATATCTTTCTTTTAGTTTTCTTGGGTATATTCAGCCCTAGTTTGATCATCACAAATAGAAATTATGAATTTTAGTCTTTCCTCTTGAGTCTTGAGTACAATCAAGGAATACAATCTGGCCATTTTTACAAGGGTCTTGATGACTCTTGACAACTTCATCTCCATTTCATTGAGCTTAATGAAAATGGAGAAAAATAACTCAGCTACTTGTCTAAAAGTCTCTCTTTATTGTTGCATGTACAGAGGACTCAGCTAGCTATCATAAATTAACACGTCTCATTTACAAGTTTTTTTTTTAAAAAAAAATTAAACCTGTCTATGGGTCAGAATTTCCCCCTTACATTAGATCATGAAAAAGTCTTCACAAATAACTGTAATTGCTCGTTTGGTTAGATGATTTATTTTGAGGGAATGAGAAATGAGAATAGGAATGGAAATGGGAATGTTTAAGACCACGTTTGGTACGACATAAAAAATGTGGGAATGGAGATGGGAATAAGAATGTAAAAGGGGTACAATGACCAATTTACCCCTGTAATTAAATTTTGGTAGTGGTGGGGTGGTGGTGGTGAGAGTGGTGGGTAGTGGTGGTGGGAGGTGTGGGGGTAGTAGGATAGGGGAGGGGCAGTATGGTAATTTTTTGTTTTGTATGGGAGCAATTTTGTCAAAAAATTGTCCAAACCATGACTTGCTCTCCAAAGTCCAAACCCTCCCTCCATGTAGGTTTTGTTATAGCCCTCAAACATGGGCTGTGTTCAAACCCAAGAAATCCTAAACCACAAATCAAACTTGGGGATCTCATTCCCAAACTCATTCCCTCCTTGTCAAGCTAATAACCAAACATGCCATAAGAGTATTCCTGATGTACCACTCTCTCCATTATGATTCAGCATCTCCGCATGTCCCTTGAGAGATTGATGGAACCTAATTACCTAAATGACTTGGGGACCGTCCTTCAAAAGCTAGCTGTTGAGGAGGAAAAACCAAGCCACTTAAGTACCCCATCGAGCATCCCATACTATCCGATGTGGGACTTAGGTAGCTCACACTACTCTATGGGCATCCGATACTATTCCCATCCTCATTGGAGACCAACATATATTAAAATCATGATGGTAGTAAAACTGTAGTATATATATTAAGTGGATGGAGCACAACAAAAATATGCTTTAGAAAAAAGCAATACGAATGGACTTAGCATAGGAGAAAATAATAGCATTATCAGGTAGTGTAGAAAAAGAAATTAGACATCACTTACTCTTATCTTCTGTGTTTTCTGATACAAGAACTGCATTGTCAGCCCATATTGGATAAAGTAATTGTTGACGAAGAGAACCCAAGACCATGTATGGCCTTTGAGGAAGGAAAAAAGTTCTGGAAATTTTGTTCAAGGATTTTCCATGTACTTCTTCTTGTGGATCTTGAGCCTTGTTAACTGTAGGAATATTTTCCTTGTCTTTCATGTAGTAAGTGATTTTTCCAGTACCAGTATTCCATAGACCAGCCAGAGCTCTTAAAAACGAAGTCTTGCCACTTCCACTTGGTCCCATTATCTGTTAAATTGATAAAATAGAAGGTTCAATTACGCCTTATCTATATATTGAAGCAATTTCTTTTGGGTATGTGGAATTTTAAACGAAATACTTACCAATAAATGCTCCTTTTCCTTGATCCTCAATGACAAGTTTCTAATAAGTGTAGCTTCACTTGGAGTCTTCAGAGTCAAATTTTCTATCTCCAATAATGTTTCACATTTTTCCGGTGGTGTCGATCCATTGGATTCCAATACAAATGAACTCTCAACATTTTTGTAGGTAATACATATCTCTTCCGATGTATAAGAGAGAGATTTAGAGCCACTTCCAGTGTCCAGAATATCATCAAATTCACCTGCACATGCATGACAGAAAGTATTTATCAATACTATTAATATCAAAAGAATATGTCTTCTGCAGAGTTAAAAATGGTTTTACTTATATCTCTTCTGCAGAGTTAAAAAGCTGTTTGCATACACCCATATCTACATGAGATCCTCATAAATTGTACCAGGAAGAAATAAGGGGAAAAGTGCAGTACCTAGCCGATTTATGACAGCAGAAAATGCACTTATTGCTTGAAACTGGTACACAATAAGGGAAAAGTCACCAAGGATATGATTGAAAGCAGAGACCGACTGATTAATGACACCAAATTCAATTTTTCCTGAGAAATACATGGGAGCAACAACAGCCACAGGAAGAATTTGAATGAGATAGCGGTATCCATTGGTGAAGAACTCCAGATTTCTAGAAGATATCAACAATTGCTGTAAAGAAAGAACAATGCAAGTTAAGTCATTCAAAGACATATTGTCACTTGTCAGCTAAAGAAATAGGACTTTTTGCTACATTATATGCTGAAAATTTATGGTAATGTACATTTTTCCAGTTTAAGAAAGAGAAATGCATGCATTATGCAATTAAAACTCAAGAATAAGAACACGTTTTACTCAATGAAATGTCAATGAAGTCTTGGACAGAAAGTATTAAAAAATGTACATAAAAAATAATATCTTACAGTTAGGTTTTCAAAAGCACTTCTGAAGCGCTGCAGAAGAAGTTGCATTTCACTTTTTTCACCACTATAGAAAGCAATTGATTCAGCGTTTTCCCGAATGCGCACTAGCCCATAACGAAAATCTGCTTCTTTTTTCTCTTGCAAGAAATTCAAGTTCACCAATCCCTGTTAATGTAACAATTTACCATTAATGAAAATAGAACCATCTTAAAGTTTTTTCTATTATTATTATTATTTTTTTTGTAGTTGTCTTCTTATGTAAGGTTGTGGGTGGAGGGAAGAGAGGACGTAGAGTTTTTGCCCAAGATTTCAAACTATCACTCAATAAAAGATTCATTACCCTTCCAAGAAAAACACTGATAGCGGTCCCACCAAGGGAGTATGCAAGAAGAACAATGAAGAGAGGAGGATATATTCCATACAAGATGTTACTGAACGAGATTAAGTCTACCGCAGAATTAAAGAGTATCAGAGAGAATGAGAGGGCTGTCCCAGTAAAAGAACTAAGATCATCAACAATTCGCTGGTCTGGGTTGTCAATGATTGATTGTGATTGAATTCTATAGAAAGTCTGATTTTTAAGATAGCGCTCCATGTAATAGCTTGTCATCCAAGATCTCCATCTCAAAGAAAGAGTATCTCTTGCATAGTCTCTCAGTACAAAAAACTGCAACACAAAGATGAACAGGGTTAGAAACATCTTTACAAGAATGAAAACAACGTACAACAAACTAGAAAATATCAAAATAACACAAAGGCATCCATATAGCAGGATGTCATGGGGACGCCGGGGAAGAAAGAAAATGATTAACAAAAGCCAATAATATGTTCATTCCAAAACTAATTGCAGATTAAGAAAAGCCGAGTCTACTTCCCAGAAAGGCAGTGAAAAGTAATAATAGTACATAAGTCCTCATATGACAGGTAAACATCTGAAAATATGACAGAATCTATTACAGTTACATTACATTACACCGGAGTAATTGTAATCATTTAGAAGAACTAAAGCAAAGTCTAACAGAGCTATACCTAAGAAAGTGCAGCAATATGCTCACCGGGATTCCTCCAGCAAATCCAGCCAAGTAGTACAGTAGCTGCTTCGTGAATTGCTCCTGGTCCTTGTCTTGCATTGATAAACAAACTTTTTTAGTTACTTGTTGCCACTTCATAGAAGATCAAATAATTAAGAGAAAACTAAAAATTTGATCATGAATAGTTAATATGTGAACTTAGCTCTAGACCTTAAAAATAACAAACTCATTGTACATTAACCCTTCTGATTCGTCAAGTGACTCAAATACTCTGAAATAACTAACATGCAAAAAGTTTGTTATTTTGAAGGACTATCTCATAGTCACTAATTTTCAGGAACTAAAACAAAATAGGTCTAAAATTGAAGATCAAAATTGTTAGTTCACTCAATAATTAATCACCTAAGGGAAGGAATTCTCAAAGGACATATGCTCAAATGGACTATAAATGGACAAGAAACAAGGCATTTTTTAGCATCATTTATATAAGTTAACTTACTCGCAAGTGCATTATAAAAGTCTCGCCCAAGGAAATTGAAGCCAACGCTGATTCCAGTGGTAGCCAAAGTGAGGGCAAAAACACCAGCAAGTTGTATTCTAGCTTGAACTTTGTCATCTGAAGCCCAATAAGGAGCAGCCACTTTCCAAAACCTTTTCAGAAGTGTTTGTAAATCCTGACTCTCATTTTGCTGCTGTTGCTGCACTTCAACACATTCTCCCACTTTTTAACTCTATTATCAATTAATTTCAAGTAAAATCACAAAGAAACGGGTAAATTACACTTTGAGTCCTTGCAAAATTGCAAAATTATCATTTTGGTTCATTCCCAATAATTTATCTTCAATCAGTCTAAACCCTCTGTTTGTTACTTAAACTCACATAAATTTACCTAAATTAATATAAGGCTGATGAAATAGCCATGATTAAAGTCTTTTTTTTGGTTGCTTGCCCGGTTGACTAATCCGGACTCAACCCATGTTATGCACCGGATGATAAAAGAGTCTCCCAACGAAAATAGTTGCGTTCACAAGATCTCGAATCCGAATCTTGCTTAAGCTATACCAAACCGCTTACCATTTGTTGCATGGTTAGTGTCTAGAAAGGTAAATGATGGAGCACAAGGGCATATTTGAAAGCCATTCTTAAAAAATAATTTCTCATTTTTAAAAGCAGAAAAACGAAAAACCTATTCTAATATACTTTTTCAACTAAAACAAAAAAATAGAATGAGTTTCGGAAAAAAAAAAAAGCACACACACAAGTATAACTTCTTCATCACATAACTTAACAAATAGAAGAACTAAATTGACTCGAAGATAAAATTGAAAGGCTTTCCACTTGGCAGCACTAAAACGAAAATTTTGTAATCTTCCAATGAATTTACTCAAGAAACAGCAAGAAGTGAAGAAAACCTTATCTGGGTCTGGCGGCAATGGAATCGACGTTGCTGAAGCAGAAGAAGAAGAACATCTGATGGGGTTGTTCGAATTCCTCCTCCTGCGGGCCTTGCTAGTACAAGTTGGGAAAATGGGCACTTCGGAAAATGGGGAGAAAGCACGAAAGCGAACATTGAAATGGAGATGATGGTGGTGGTAGAATGGAAAGAAGTTGGGTTTACAAGCGGAGGCGAAAGAAAGAGGGTGTGCTTGTTGAGTCTGCAAAATCATTTGGTTTTATTTCTCCTTTCTGGGATTTCTTATTTTGGTCCTAAGCTATACATACATACACAATCACTTCTCTCTTCTTCTGAGTGAAAGTAAAACAACTTTCAAATTTCAATTGATTGGGGTCTCCTTTGGTTGTGTTTGCGATTTGAGTTTTGCTCTGTGAAGACGAAAGAAAATTTTGGGAGCCGCATACATATTATTGCAGAATTATCCGTACGGTAGAATTGCATGCGATCCACAAAATGCCACGTCAAGGAAGGAATTTCATTTCCCCAAGTTCCTTCATACGAAAATTCCATTTTGGTTCCCAACTTTTAGTGCTTCTCTCAATTTAGTCCTTTGTGTATAGGGATGATCATGGGTGGAGTTTGAATAGGGTACTATATTCACCGAACTCGAACTTGAACGGGTATCAAAATCAATCCCCATCCCCGGACCTTATGAATAGTTAAATCCCCATACACGGTCCAGACCCATAAAAATTTTAAATAAATTATTATTTTATTAATATAAAATTTATTTTTATCAATTTTTTCATCTCTAATCACAAAAAATAAAAAAAAAAATTAAATCATAAATATAAATATACTATTAAATTACTTTCATATTTATAAAATATTTAACATTTTTTTTAGAATTATATATTTTCTCAACACAAAAAAATTTAAAAATATTATTTTTTATATATAAAAATAAATAATTACTATTGCGGTAGGGTACCTCTTTACCCGGACCCGTTGACGTTGTACTCGGGCCCATACCTAGACCACAGGGTAAAATTTCAGGGTACCCATTGAGTATGGGTATTTTGATCATCCCTATTTGTGTATTGTGTTCCTCCTGTTTGCGATTAGTACTAATTTGATCCCTCTATTATGACAACACTTTGTTAAGTAATTTTAATACTTGGATAATGAACATACCAAATTGATATCAATAGCAAACTTTAGAACTAAATTGAAAATGGACAAATATTAGAGATTAAATTGAAAAAAGTACTAAATATTATGAACCAAAATAAAATTTTATCATGAATTAAGTTAGTAATGGAGTAAATTCTATTTCCATCCCGAAATTTAACTAGCAAGATCTTTAAATTGGTTTCTTGATAAGTTCTTTTGATTAAATTTTAGATAATTTTAAATATAAATTGAATTATGATAATATTTGAAAAATTATAAAAACTTAAATAACTTCTTATTATTTATGGATTTGTCTACAATATAATCACCCTTATATAGATTATTAGCTTGCGACCCTTATATAGATTACTAGCTTGCGACTTGCTATACCCTTGGCAAAAAGAGGAATACTTCCAGAGGTATAGCAGTCGATTGGCATCTTTTTCTAGTCGACTGTTTTTCCTCTAGAAGTTTTTCACATTTTGAAGCACCCACGAAAGTCGACTTCTAAGGATTCAATAGTAGTGTCAAAACTGGCTGGCTCGGCCCGACCCGCACCGGTCCGTGACGGGCCAGCATTAAACGGGGCGGGTGGGCCGGCCCGTTTATTTGGCGGGCTTGGGAAGTGATGCCCAAGCCCGCCCGTATTGGCTCGCGGGCTAAACAGGCTAGCCCGCGGGCCACTTTTTATATTTTTTTAAAATATATATGTTTTTAAAAATAATTATAAAATTATATATTTACTTAAAAATTAGTATTTTTATTATTTTATTAATTTTAATTATTATTTAAATTATTTATACACATTATTATAATAAAATTATTATTTAACACATAAAATTACATAAAACATACATATTTATACATATTTTAAACAAATAAATATTAATTTTTCATTTTTTTTTAAAATTTTTAATGGGCCGGCCCGCGGGCTAGCCCATTTAGGACCCTTTTTAAACGGGCCTATTTTTCAATGCCCAAGCCCGCCCATTTAGCGGACGAGCCGGGCAAGCCCGCGGACTCAGACCGTTTTGACAGTACTACTTATCAATGGACTGACATATTCTACTAATCAACTTTAATCCTTGTAAAATTGACACAAACTAGGATTGCCATTTGAACTGATAAAATTGGCAAGACATCATTCCTTCTTTCACATTAAGTATAAGCAACAATTACAATGACATTGGAAGAGAATGACCATCACATTCATTAAAGACTTGGAAGAAATTATAGACTAAAAACACCATAGCATTAAACATGCAACATTTTACAATGAGATTGATACTTGAAGAAAACAACCATTACATGTACATGACTCTTTCCAGCAAATTGAGCATTACAAGAAAATAAAGGACCTATTTTGCACCATCTTCTGCAAAATGACCATTACATGTACATGACTCCAAATACTCATGCAATGAGTCTTCAACTTGCATCATCTTCAACTCAATCTCATTACAACCAAGTCCACCAACACCTTTTTTTGTAGGGCCTTGCAGATATTGCAGCTGAGAAGTAAAGTACATACAAATATAGAAAAGTAGAACCCACCATCAAAACGTACATCATATATAGCCCACTGATATCTCTCAATGTAAGCTAAAAAATAGTTCATTGTGAGAGACATGTATTCACATCAAGGAAGTCGTGGGCATCTATACATAATTACACTAAATAAGTGGGTGGGTGACATAGAGCAGCTCTATCCAAGAAGAGCTTTAATCCACAGCAGCTTCAAATCATCACGCATTCCACTAAATGCTACCATTAAACCCTCCTCAGATGCCAGCTTCAAATGAGCTTGAATTAACTCCTACAAACCCAATCCTTCAACCTTCTCCAGGTCATCAGCAAGCTTCAGACGTCATAAACTGTCATATCATATTCATGCTCCAGCTTATCAACATTACTGGACAGTGAGTTAATGCTAGACTCTATGGATGCACCAACATTTTCCAATGCAACAGCCAGATGATCCTTATGATTTCGCTTTCTCTTCTTCCTTCCAGATGACATGTCACTAGCATTCACAACAGGGCCCTCAGTAAAATTCATTGAGGGCATTGTGCCCACAGTTTCTTCAAATGTCTTCCAGTACTTCATGAATGATATGGTCCGAGATTTCATTAATGTCACAAGTTGAACATGCATCCTTCCCATGTGCACGATCATTTCCCCATACAATACAAAGCTCCTTAAACTGTGGGAAAGCACAATGCCTATAGAAGGCTGCCTTCGGATGAGACTACAAGTAATCATGTATATTGAATGTACAATTAAATTAGCATATCATACATAAGTAATTTCAAAAAATGAAAATGAAGAAATAGATGGCATAAACAAGATTATTACCATCAAATACTCCTCCCACACTTCATTCTCAGTAGTGACGCACTTCAGTTCAGGATCCCACCCAAAACCACTTGTGTTTGAGCCAACAATCATGTCATGGACAACAGCCCAAGCCCCCTTCAATGTCTTTAATCATGACTGGATATGTGGTTTGTCTTTCAGACCGCAACCAAGCAGGTGTTCCTCCATCATTGAAAGTCGATCCTTGCATGTACTTTTGTTCTTGCCTCATGACAACCAAGCATTCAGCAAGTGCTTTGTCTTCAACGGTGTCCATACATGCTTCCTAGGTTCAACTTGAGAAGCTACCATCTACATCATCAAAGTCAAAGGTTCTTTAATACTCAATAAAAGTCCAATAGTGAATTATAGAAGTTACACAACGTATAATGAAGTCCATTGAAACACACAAACAAAGTACTTTAATGAATTATAGAAGTTACACATAAATGACAATATCCAATGTCACAACATATAGTTCTGCAATATAGTTTCTTTGATAAATCATAGATGTCATATGTTAAATTCGTTGACAATCTAATTATGTATGCCATGTTTCAAATTAAGGATATAGTTATAGACTTCAATAAAATAAAACTATTTAGGGGTCTTGCTAAATATTAAGCTGTAAAACTTTTAAGCAACACCTATGATTGACGTTAATTTAATTGCTTTGATTGATCCTGGGATATGGATTTAACCTGTAGGATGTCATTGATAATTATTTTCTCACTTTAAGCTAATAGCTTAAAATGAGAAAAGGGGGAGAATGATTGCATATGTACTTCTTGTTTGCATCTCCTAGTTTTATTTTATAAAGTTATGATTGATAGGAGAATTTTAGAAATTCATAAAGTTAGAAATGTAAGAATTTTAATTCTTGCAATTGAGTTTCAATCATTTAACTTTATAAAGCTATGAAGAAGAAATCAATGTCTATAAAGGCTTATTTATTGATAAATAAAGGGAGTTTGAAAGGTCATTATTTATTGCACGAATTATTTTGTGACAATAAATATTAGAGATAATTAATGTCCATATGGTTAGTTTTAACTCTATAATATTTTAAAAGAACCAAACACGACCTAAATAGAACAAAATATTTAAAAGGGTAATATGCTGTGATTGTGTATTGTTAATTTTGATTTTCCTAGTCTGAGAATATTATTTCGTAAAGTTGTTGAGTATGTTATCATCGAACTGATTCATACATCAAAGTTTTACAAGATAGTTTAATTCTCTTTGTTGATAGGAAATCATAAATTTATCATTCCTAGTCTGGAGTTTTTTACGTTTCTTGGATTGTTGAGAAAGTTTATCATTAAAGTGATTCATTCATCAAGATTCATAGATATTGTTTAAATCTCTATGTTAATAGGAAGTAGGGAAATTTCATACATAAATTATAGTCTGAAAATTTTTGCCTTTTTTGGTGAATTGTTGGGGTATTTATCGCTAAAGTGATTTTGCCATCAAAATTCTCAGATTGTGCAAATTTCTTGTTGATAGAATTTGATTGAATTAATGCATATAATTACCTGCCCAAATAGGGACGTTGTGTATATTAAGAGCCTTTTAGGTTACATTGGTATTTTAAATTTTGAAAGTTTTGACTGTCCAAAGGTGACAAACCTTTCAGATTTGATATACAGTTAATGATCAGTTTATCCCCTAACAAAAGGTAAAGACCCATACAGTTGGAAGAACACACTCACGTTTATGTGTGTTTGGAGGTCTTTTGATTTCTTAAGTTAGTGGGAGCTTTATGTACTTAAAATTTAAGAGTCTCATGATCTTTCGAATCAGTGGGAGTCTTGTGCACTTAAAGTCTAAGAGTCTCATGATCTTTCGAATCAGTGGGAGCTCTGTGCACTTGAGGTTTGGAGAGTGCCTCCACATATGTTATCATTGGGTATATTAATACCTTGCTTATGCAAAGAAAGGTGGATACAACATGTGCCTTAAGACATTTTGTTTGTCTTAAGAGTGACCGTTGTATTTGATAAAGTATTAAACACAACATGTGCCTTAAGACATATTGTGCCTGTCTTAAGAGTGCTTGTTGTGTCTTATAGAGTATAATACAACATGTGCCTTAAGACATTTTGTTTGTCTTCAGAGTGACAGTTGTGTTTGATAAGATATTAGATACAACATGTGCCTTAGGACATAGTGTTTGTCTTAAGAGTGACTGTTGTGTCTTATAAAGTATGATTTACAACATGTGCCTTAGGACATAGTGTTTGTCTTAAAAGTAACCGTTGTAAAGTATGATACACAACATGTGCCTTAAGACATAGTGTATGTTCTTAAGAGTGACAGTTGTATTGAAAGATTTATATAACATATACCTTAGGATTTTTGTCTTAAGAGTGACAGTTATATATGGTATGGTATGTCTCCAGTGGCACCAATTTTGTATTCGTGAAATAAGGAATGAGACATACGGGCTTGATTTTTAAGCCAAGAGATTTCTCATGCGGATTAAGCATAAAGGTATTGAGAAATCATATGGAGGACCGATAAGAAATAGTGCGTCGTAAATGACTTGAGAGCTATTTCTTACTACACTTTCAGACCTATGATCCATGTCGATATAGTTGTTAGTATGTGTGACCATGGATTAATCCTATGCTGCTAAAGGTCATAGCGATTGCCATGATCCCATATTGATAGTTATGTTGGACCAGATTGGTACATTGTGCTGTATTATTTGGACCATTTTGCGCGCATAAAAGGTTTATTAACCCAAGAGTCTTTTAACATAATTAAATTTTGTTTAAACACAATTAATGTGGCCCAAGTGGGAGAATGTTAGAAAAATATTTATATTTAGGCTCACATTAATTGTTTAAAATATTTTATTTAGTTTTCTAAATAAATCGGGTTGATAGGTGGTCCAATATAAAGGAAGCCCAAAGTATAAAGCAATCACTGTTGGGCTAATAGCACACATTATGATAAAGTCTGATAGGCGGCTATGTGTAGGCCTTCAGAAATTTACTGAAACCCGTAATGGGAGGGCTCAGTAAGACACACTTATAAATACAGGCTAGGTCCCCTCTCTAACCCTAACACAGTGAGCCTCTCCATTGTAGCCGCTGTACGACCAGGGTAATAGAGAGGAAGACCTAGTTCTTCTTTAGACTGGACCATAGCATATCAAGTACACGTTTTGCTTCCATACTTATATTATTTTCAATGTCCTATAGATCATATATGCCTATGCCTATTGATTCTTCCATGCCCAACGTGATTTCAAAATTCCAAAACACCGCCTATTTACATTGCGAGCCACAGAATGTTTCATGTTAAAGTACTCTCATGCGGTCGTTGGATGCCTCCCCTCTCGCTCGTTCAGGTGGTACCTTTGTCCCCTGAACGGTGCAAGAAATCCTTTACAGTTAGTGAATCCTGCATCTACCAAGTAGTAATTACTTGCACAATATCAAGTGAACCATTTAAACAAATAAATAGTAAACAACACATTATGAACTGATGAAGATGTAACATACCTTCTGGAACTCTTAACCCATTTGGTCTCCGAGTAGCATCACGTAACACTCTAATCTTCACATGGGTTCCATCCAAAGCACCGAGACAACCCTGAAAACAAGATTTAATGGTATAAATGATGGCCATATCAACATGTGAATATAACTTTACCTACTAAAATAAATCACTGCTTACCTTGAACCACTTCAATCTTTCATAAGTAGAATTGTTAGCAATAGGCTCAGGCTTCTTGAAAAGCTCACCATCCAACCGCATCATTGCTTTGAGCACTATGTGAAAGTATCGACTAATGCTCTCACCTGACCGACCAAAATTAAATTGGACAACCCTATTCTTCACATGGTGAGCTAAGACAAGCAAGAACAATGCTACTTGTTCGTCCACTAACATAGGGGTGTTGTTTGGTTTGGTTCGGTTTTGTCAAAAATTTGAACCGAACCAATATAATCGGTTTTCAAAATGCGCGGACCTTGCCAGTTTTATTTTCGAGCGGTTTGGTTCGGTTTTAGAGTCGGTTTGGTTCATGCTAATTTGATATTTTTATGTTGACATATATTAAACAAACTCTAACTTTATAAAGCCTACAAAATAATAAATTTTAAAAATATCAAACTTATAATACTATACTAAATAACTAATTATAAGTTGTTAAATGAAGATTTTATAAAGATTAATAAGAATTCAAAATATTACAACAAATTAATTCACTAAAAAAAAACTAATTTTAGCGTAAGTGAATTAATGTCATTTGTCAATAATGTTATTTGTTAATTTGATTGTTATAATTAACATTAAAATGATCTCAACATAATCTCTAAGTTAACCTTGATTGTAGCTGAAAGAGTCATAACGTTAAAAATAATTTTAAACTAACGGTAAGGATATAATTTTTTTTGTAGAGTTTATATTATCTAATATAATTATATCAAATGTTTCTATTTTTATCAATATATATATATATATATATCTATATATATATGGCTTTGGAGTTTTTGGTGTCACACAACTAAAGTGTGACACCAAAAAAATAACTTCCCCCTCAACTTTTCAATAAATAACTAACTTCTCACAAAATTAAATAGGTATATTTTATAATTAAAAAATACAAAAAAATAATATGATTGGAGGATGTGGGAGAGAGAAAACAAGTATGATAGATGGTTACTAAAAAAAGGAAAAATGCAATACTTCTCACTTTTTAATTTTTTTATTTTAAATTATGATAAAAATTCTATTTAAAAATTTTAAAATTGTCAAATATTTAATTTTTAATGATTTTAAAATATAATAACTATTTTATATTATATTTTTAAAAAATTTAAGAATAAATTACATGTATGCACGTAGGTGCATGCGAAACCTCTAGTATATATATATTCACTTAACAAACGAACAAATAATAACTAATAGCTATAAAGTACAATTACAAGATATACTATAATTTTTATTATTAAGAGATAAAAATATATATAGATATTTGCAGTAGGTGTGGTTCGGTCGATTAATCGAAAAAAATCTTAAAAACCGACAACCGAACCGACCTAATCGATTATACAATCATAGAAACCGAAAGTGGAGCTTCTTTTTTCGATTTTTAAAAGTGTGATAACCTTCCACATTAATATGCGAATTATGAGTACCTTTCTCATATGATCCATCTCTGTATGGCATTCAGTGTGTAGCAAGTATGAATAAAAAAAGTATATTACATTCAAAGAATGTTCCACATAAGTATAGTACAAAATGAATGGAAGGAAAAATGTTTCTACAACAAGAATGTACAACAATGGTTTGTTACATATAAGTATAATAGAAAATTATCTTCTCCTTAAAAAAAAAAAAACAAGTATCTTCACATTCAGCAAAAACAAGTTTCTTGACATTCACCAAAATTAACAGCACAAACTGACAATAGTCAAGCACAACACCAAATAATGAAGACAAACTATTCATGAGTAAGAATGCTGAAGCAGGTTAAAACCAAACTATTGATGCATAAGAATAGGCACCGATGCTATAGAGTTGATAAGAGGCATAGAAGCTTACTGGAAAAGAACGATGAAAGATTGCAAACAGACGCAGATTCTTCTGTTCACCACAGCACCAAGAAAAGTAGAACTCTGAGAAAGTGATAGCGGTGAGAAATGAAGAGGATATTGTTAAATAAAAAGGAGTGGTTGAGTGATTAGGACAGTTGGGTCTTGTTTACAAAAAAATGGGGGGTAATTAGGACTTTTTACTAACAAATTAAAGGGAACTCATTTAATCTCTCTCTCCAAAATCTGAAAAAAAAAAATTGGCCACTTCCCTCATTGGTTTCCATTGCAATCTATCTCTATCAACAAATCTATAAACCAAACAAGCTTGATGGAACCCACCTAACCCCATTCCCTTCCCATCAAAACATATTCACAAATCAAACACCGCTTAAAGAAAGAGAAATTGTACAATTTTTTTTTATCTCTCTCCTCACTTTAGAGACCACTCTAAGTCACAATGTAGATCAATGAGAGCTATGACATCTCTCTACTTCGAGCCCTAATCACTCGCTCTCAGCATGACAGTAATCGAGTCATTAGAGGTATTCAGAACTGAACAAAACCAACGCACTTGAACCAAAACAAATCGAATTAGCACAAACCGAACAAAACCGATCAATGTTTGGTTTGGTTTGGTATGTCAAAAAACCGAACCAAACCGCATGCACATATATATATATATATATATATATATATATATATATATATATATATATATATGTACATATTATGTTAAAATTTTTAAATAATAAAGTTTAAAATTTGTTTTTAAAAGCTTTAATTAAATTTAGTCAATATAAAAATTTAATTTTAGAACTAAGTTGATTGTATATTGTAAGCAAATGAAATATTATTATACTTTTTTATTATTTATATTGAATAAAATTATATTTTTTATTAATAAACTGAAATATGTAAGTTTTATGATATAAAAATTCTAAACAGCAAAATTCAATAGTTCAAACCTTAAATCCTGAATCAAATAGTTCAGTTTTATGGTTTAGTTTGATGCTATCAACTTAAACGGCGCTGCCTAAACCCTAGAACTCACTCCCTTCCTTCGCCACCGGCGGCCCTACCAACGACGGCGCATTTCCTCGGCGTCTACTTCACCGGCGCCTCTGACACTGCTTCCTTCATGAGCGTCGACCTAATCTCTTTCTTACAAATTTTCGACATCTTCGACAAGTGTGAGAACTGAACCTTGCCACTTCTGTCGCTTTTGATTTTCTCTCTTGCTGGGATTTTGGGTTCGAAATATCATTGTCTGTCAAGTTGTTTATATATTTGGTTTCAATCTCTCTGGTGTTTTGGATTTTAGTCTGTTCGTTCTCCTGGTTTTGCAAATCGGTTTTACTATTCCTATCGTTACTCGTTTTTGTTGAAGATCAATGAATTCGTTTTCAGCTTCTTTTGGCTTAGAACCATCCTCTTCATTTTTCTCAATTGTGTGCTCACTGTCGAAAGCTTTGAATCCAATGTTATTATACTCTTCTCTTTGTTGATCTGATCTCTAGTTAGCTGGGGTGCTTTCTTTGTTTATGCATATCTATTGGCTGTTTTACTGGTTTGGCTAATTGTTGATTGTTTATTATTATCTTGTCTAACTTGTTTGATCACTTTAGATTAGTCATTGTTGGGCTTTATTTATTTAAGTTTGAAGATTTGTTTATGGTCCTAACTCAACATTTTCATGCATTTAGCTGTATTTATATGTCCTACTGATTTTTTTTTTTTAATTTCCTCTCCTGCATCATTCCACTCGGTAGTGTTTGTCTATCTCTTTAAATATTACGTATTTAGGTTAATATCATTTGCTTGCTAACTCTTTTGTGCGTATAATTTATTTGGGGCAGCCAGGTTGGTAGGAGGAGTAATTATCTTGCTGAGAGGGTTAAAGTAAATTGTATGAGAATCTTGGATTCCTCTTCTATTATAGTAGGTCAAAACTCTAAATTGGTCCTTTATGTTTGCACGAAGTTTTATATTGGTCCTTTATATTTCAAAAAGTTTAAATTGGTCCTTTATGTTTGCAAGAAGTTCCAAATTGGTCCTTCCGTCCACCTCAGCACTTAACGGAAGAAATAAACGGACTTGGACAAAAGGACCAATTTGAAACTTCTTGTAAACATAAATGACTAATATAAAACTTCGTGCAAACTTAAGGGACCAATTTGGGGTTTTAACCATTATAGTATTATAAACAAGAACAGAGCAGAGGAGGAGTAAATTGCCATATTCACAGATAAAATAAAATTAAAAATAAAAGTAAACCCATTAAGTTAAACAGTGAGAGAATAATTTTTTGAATTGCCTAAACCCCTTCCATGGACAAGTACCTTAGCTCTCAACTTCTGTATATGGGAAATTGAAGGTTCCTTATCCTTTATTTCTTGTAATCACTTAAAAAAGAAAAAGAAAGGATATGTTCATTTGAATCAAACACTGATGCTTTTTTAAACGGGCCTATTTTGGCCTCTCCAAGCCCGCCCAATTAACGGGCTGACCATTTTGGCAGTGATATTTGAGCATACTAGCCTACTTCATTTATAACCTTCAGTTTTTGAGTACATTTTTTAGAAGACAATAGGTTCTATATATGTCTATAAGATTAACCGATTGAAGCTAAACTAGTGGATAAGTTCAGTAAGTCTTTAAACCGAAGAATCTTTTAATTAGTTTTTAATTTCTTTCCTTCTAAGGGTTGTATATAGATAATATCTCAGTTAGCTGCAGTACATATGCTGGCTAGAAACATAGATTTTTAAATAGGTTTGGTGGATAAGTCTTAAAAAACTACCTACGTTTGATTTCTAAATTATACCTATATATATATATATATATATATATATATATGAATATGTCCTTGGATTGCCTATATATGATGTGTTGGGTAAACCAATATATATCCGTGGAAATGAACTTTTTTTCTAATTATACAGTTTTCCAATATAAATGTGTAAAGACATAATATGCTGGCGTCGTTTGATCATATAGTCGACCCTACCTAGCAGGAAAAAGCTTTGGTTGTTGTTGTATACAGTTTTCCAATATATTGTAAATTTGTTGTCCTACATCCTCGAGCACCTTTGGCTCAGTTTTGACCCGAGACTTTGAATCTTGACCAATCATCACTGCATTGTCTATTTGACGATCCAAGAAAAGAAAGTGAACATACTACTTGACCAACTTCTACGTATATGATCTATCTTCCTTAGAACAAATGATCTAGATTATTATGGGGGCATTTTTATAATTCCCTTTTCAAGGTGATCCTCTAACTCATAAGTTTTATACATGAATATATAGTAGTGGTGAATTGGGTATTGTGCAGTTTTGGCGATGCTTTGGTGTCTTTGGCTAGAAAGAAATGCTAGGGTCTTTAATAATAGATTCCTCTCACCTCATCTGTTGTGGGATAGAATTACTTTCTTGTCTTCTTTATGGGCTTCGTCGAATGGTAATGTCCATTATGGATATTCAAAGGGATTGGAAGGCCCTACTGAGATAATGTTTTAGTTTTCGTTTACTTGTCTTCATCTATTTTCTATTCCTGAGGCTTGCTTGTTCTCGTGTTTGTAATCTTCTTTTTTCTTTAATACAATTTCTTTTTTCTATAAAAAAAAAAGTAGTGGTGAACTGGTGACCACGTATACCTCCATCATGCCTTCAATGTGGTTTTTCTGAATTAAATATGGTATAGGCTCAGTTAGCTAGCTAGAAAACTAGTTCATTGATATCAAATTAATATAGATGCCGATTGACTTTAAAGTTACATGATCAAATGTACCAAATTATTAGCTTCAAAGTCCAGATTATAGAGAATGAATGATTAATACCAAATTATTAGCATACTCTTCTATATATATATATATAAGCACACACGCTAATTAATTAACCATTTTAATCAAACACTGATGCTTCTTTTTTGAGTATATTGACCTACTTCTTTTATAATCTTTATTTTTTTCCCATCATTTCTAATTTCTATATACGTTAGGCTCAATAGTCAATTCATTTCATTTTTTTTTTGGTATATTGACTTCAACTACAAGTAAACTCAATGTGTTAGACTGCTGCTAGGACAGCTAGGTGTTATACTTGATATATTTCCTTCAAGTTAGCCTAATTTAATTATAAACTGTTGTCTAATTGCAATCTAGTGATATGATACTTTTTTTATTTTGATAACGTGATATGATACTTTTGATTCTTCTAGATTATTGTTTCTGTTGTAATATTCAAGAATTCAAGAGTTCCTTTTTTTTTAAAAAATATATATTAGCAGTATCTGAAACTAACCAAAAATACTTCTCTGTTAGGGCATATAAGTACAGTGAAAAAATAGTGAGTTTTAGATTTACTGTGCAACAGGGCTAGGCTAAAGATCAGTCAGACTTAGAAGAAACTGAATATGATTGTTTCCTTTTTAATTTGACTGCATTGAGTGTTTGAGTTTGATAAATGTGTTGTTTGGTAATTAGTTATTGTTTATGAGGGACAACATAATGCTCATTCTTCTAAACTTTTGGCATTTACCTGTGTTGTTTTTTTTTTCCCCTCAACTGAGTTTTAATGATTAGATGATCAACACCCCTCTCCTTTAAAAAACTAGAAAAAGCAAAACACCTTGGTTGGTTTTATCATTCAAAATCAGCTTAAGTGTTGGAAAAGTCCATGATTAGACCAAGCCCTTATGGGGAAGTATTTGACTCAAGCATGAAGACAAGAACTAGCAGTCTAGCACCAATAGTAACTAGCACAAAAGATTAGCTTTGCAAGCCAAATTTGAAAAGAGAGATATTAGGCTAATAGCTCTGTGGACCAGGGTGAGTATGGAAAATATCAATTGTTAGATCCATTGTTTATCAAATCATTAGTAGATACTAGTATTTTATCTTGTATCGGGGACAAAAGCCTAATGATTTGCAAACTCGTCAGTGGACAAAAACCCTTGCGTGTGGGTAGGTATTGTTTGCTCACTGAGTTGCAAACTCACTCCTTTGCTTTACGTTTTTAAGATAAGTGTTCAAAGAATGGGGTATATGTTTGTTAAGACTCTAGATGTCGCTACATTGACTTCACAGGCCTTCCTCAGCTAGTTAGTTTTTCTTAGCATAATTAAATGTTGAATATGAAGAGCAAGGCTCTCCTATGTTCTTAGCAATATTTGTTATATTTCTTCATATGCTTCTAAAGTCTTTAAAGTTTTATTATCATGTTTAGTAGTTGCTGTTACTAAGTAGGCTGACGGATGTAGGTTTTTCTCCTCTTTCGTGCTGGTCACATGCCCTATTGGGGTCGTGACAAATTAGAACTAAGCTCCACTTGTCAATAGATGAAAGCGCTTTAATATATGAATTTATCTATCATGTATCTTAGGACACATATTAAGATTTTATGTGATTGATTAATAGAGCATTTAATGCTTTAAAATATGTGGAAAATTAATTTAAAAAATAATTTTTAATGGATAAAAACTCTATTGACCAATCAGGTAAAATCTTAACATGTGTCTTTAAGGTACATGTTAGATAAACCCTTTACATATATAATGATAAGGATTATATAAAAATCACTGAGAAATTAAATATAATTAAAGAAATAAACAAAGATTGCTAATGCAATCTTTTAAAGACCAATACTATATACCATTAATTCTAACCTTTTCCAATTCCACTATAAGTTTTTCTTGTCTTTTCTCTCATCATCCTTCCTTCCACACCTTCCAAACTTAGAAATTGTTATTTCTTGACTTACACAGTATTTTATTCTTTTTTCCACAGATTTGTGCGCAGGATTCAATGGCTTTGTATAAACGTGCACTTCATGTGGGTGTAAATTCTGGCATTTGCTTATCCAAGTGTAGTGAATTCGTTTCATCCTTACCTTCTAATAATAGAAAATATAGTAAGCAAGTATCGCAAGGCATGAATTCCAATGGAAACCGAGCATTTTTAGTCGATACACTATCTCTGGTAAATTATCTGCCTTGATGTCTAGATTCTGTTTGTCTGAATTTAGAATTTTTCTTAAAACTTGGGAAATATCTTTTATTTGCGCCCTGGTTCAATTCTTGTATAATCTCGTCTTATTATTCTTCAAAAATATTAAAGTGAGTTTGTTTGGATGATCACCTTAGTTAAGGGGTCTAGAAGCACGCGGGATTCCATCCAAACAGGCTGAGGCTATAACATCTGCTTTTACCGAAGTTCTAAGCGATAACATGGAAATTGTATCTCAGTCTTTTGTTTCGAAAGACGAAATGCAGAAGGCAAGAATTCTTCACATCTTTGAAAAAGTAAATCAGTACTGCATTATTAGAACCGCATCATTGCTTTCCTCTGGATTTTGCAGTTGGAGATGCTCCAAGAATCGAATTTGTCCAAGTTCAAATCTCAAGTGCAGAGTTCTCAGGTTTTTTTCATTGTTTGCATGTTATAATGTTTAAGATGTCTTTATCACTACTTCTTAACTAGAGTTTTTGTCAAGTAATATACATCTATTTTCTTGTGGATGCAAATTTATTCATGTGATCCTTTAAATGATGTACGGTGTAGGAGCATAATTTTTCTTTGTTGCAACGCGAGACAGAAAAGCTCCGCAGCGATATAGAGAAGATGAGAAGTGAATTGAGGTATGCATCTTGGAGTACTATTCAACAAGAATTTTTTTTCCATCTCAATGAGATTTCCACCATTTGACCTTTTTATGATATTATTATGTTGTATTGTCACAGGTATGAAGTAGACAAAGTGAATGCTGGGCAACGATTAGACTTAAATCTCGAAAGAGGGTAATTAAAATCATGGATATATATATATATAGTCTTCTTGATTGAGTGATCTTTGGTTTGTTTATCCCAAACGCACATGTCTAATGTATTTAGTTTCTTAAAATCTGAGTGCAGACGTACACGTGATGAGCTTGCTAATCAAAATGCTGAAACCACCAATTTGAACAACAAACTTGATCGTGTACGCATCTTGGTCAATTTGTAATTATTATCTTGGTTAAAACCTCAAATTGGTTCCTTATGTTTGCACGAAGTTTCATATTAGTCCTTTATATTTCAAGAAGCTCCAAATTGGTCCTTTATGTTTGCAAGAAGTTCCAAATTGGTCATTCCGTCCACTTCTGTCAATTTAAGTTAAGTGCTGACGTGGCGTGCTGACGTGTCCATCTAAGCTGACATGTCATGTCATATCATTGTCACATCAGCACTACGTCATCACATATGATAGTAGATGATGACGTAGCGATGATGTGACATGACACGTCAGCTTAAATAGACACGTAGGAGAGATGATATGTCCACCTCAGCACGTCACATCAGCACTTAACGGAAGAAATAAACGGACTTGGACGGAAGGACCAATTTGGAACTTCTTGCAAACATAAATGACCAATATGAAACTTCGTGCAAACATATAGGACTAATTTGGAGTTTTTTTGACCGATTATTTTTTAACAAATTTTCAATCTTAAGTTTTTGTTTTTTATTTTCATTCTCTCCTCTCAGGAAGTTCATGCATTGAGAGCCGAAATAGGGGCTGCAAAATATGATGTGATCAAATATTGCATAGGTACCGTGGTCTCCATATCAGCATTCAGTCTCGCCATAATCCGCATCGTAATGTAGTATAAGAATTCAAGGACATTCTTTATATATTTAAGGCAATTGAGGCACCACTAGTTTGTGAATTTCAAGTATAGGGTTTAAGTATTTGTCATCATCATCTTTAAATGTAAACAAAATGAGTGGAAATCATGCTGGCAAAGTACTTTACAAAATTTTATTTTAAAAATTTTTGATGTTCCCATAAAAAAAATTGATGTTTGTGCAAAATTTTGAAAAGTTCAAAATTGATTTTATATCGTAGCATATTAATTTTTTTTTCATCTTTTAAATAGAAGATAGAAATTGGAGTTTTATTTATAAGTTTAATTTTATAAGATGAAAATATCCTTGGAGTATATTTAGATAGTAGTATTTTGAATTACATGAAATTTAAAATGCAAGAAATTCGGATGGTAATAAATATCAAATGACATGGGACCAAAAAAATCAACATAAAATCGAGATATATATTTTTAGTACCAAAATTGACCCTCTTTCTAAACAGCACACGTGTCACTTTGGTGCTGCAAATTGGTCTACACTCAGAAGACCCACGGTTTATTAGTTCATTTATAGCACTATAAATAGTGGAGTAAATTAGATAGTTCTGAGAGATGTTGAAATTACACTGTTCTCCCCTCTAGTTTGCAAAATTACACTGCCCTCCCTTGAAAGATCAAAAGTCATTACACTTTGATCCAAAACACCATTCTCCAAAAAAAAAAAAAGGTCTAAAAGGTCAAATTTTTTCAATTTCCAATACAATAAATATTCATGACTAAATTACCCCTCACAAAAGAATGAAACTTTATAAAATGTGACCTATACATACTTTTATCGTCTTATAATAACATTGTTTCATTTTTTATTGTCTTTTATTATTGTATTAGTATTTAGAGTAATTATTATTGTTAACAAAATAAAATTCTAAAAAAAAAGTCTGTAACTTAAAATAGTTTATAGATTTTTATATTAATAATGTAATGTAATATAAAATATCTATTATTTTACTTAATTTTCAACAATTAAGTTTAATATAATAATAATAATAATAATAAAATATATCAAAAAAAATTTGTTAGGTGTACTAGAATTCAGCTTTATAAATTTCGATAAAGCATAATGTTATACAATTTTTATCTTGTGTGAGGGTCAATTTAGTCATGAATATTTATTATATTGACTTTTTAGACCTTTTTTTTTTAATTGGAGAATGATGTTTTGGATCAAAGTGTATTGATTTTTTATCTCTCACGGGAGGGCAATGTAATTTTACAAACTAGAGGGGAGGGCAGTGTAATTTCAGCATCTCTCAAGGGAGGACAGTGTAATTTACTCTAAATAGTGTTACACACGGAATCCTAAAGAGAACTTTCACACCCAACATATTCATAAGAATTAACTCTTATACTCTCTTAACCATAATTTTTAAAATTGAACCGATCATTGAACATATCGAGGTACTAGTTTATGGTTCAATCGTGGTCGAACTGGTATTAATATATACAGCAATTTCTATTATAAATTAAGAAATAATTACATATAAATTAATATATATATATCTATATATATATGGCTTTGAATTTTTTGGTGTCACAAAAGTAAAATGTGACACAAAAAAACACTTCCCCCTCAACTTCTCAATAAATAATTAACTTCTCATTTTTATAATTAAAAAATACAAAAAATAATATGATTGGAGGATGTGGGAGAGAGAAAACAAGTATGATAGGTGGTTACTAATATGGAGAAGTGCATAACTTCTCATTTTTTTTTAAATTTTTTAATTTTAAATTATGATAAAAATTCTATTTAAAAATTTAAAATTTTTTAATTTTTAATGATTTAAAATATAATAACTATTTTATATTATATTTTTTAAAAATTTAAGAATAAATTACATGTATGCACGTGTGATACCAAAAAAATAATTATTTTTTAAAATATAATAACTATTTTATATTATATCTATATTAATATGATTGTGGGGTCTTCCCGCGGTCTCCTAAAATAGTCAATTAGTTAATTAAAAAAAAATGATGTAAGAAGATCATGGGTGAGAGAAAATAAGAATAGTGATAACTTCCCAGGATTCTATTTATTATTTTAAATATAATAAATATTTTATTTTATATTTTAAAATTTTGAAATAATTTAATATTTAATTTTTTATTAATTTAAAAGAAGACAAGACGCACGGTAAAAATATATAATTTATTATTTAATTTTTTATTAATATTAAATATGAAAAGCAGACAAGACAACACATACGGTAAAAATATATTTTTTTATACGCGCACATATTTAAACAAGTAGATTACACACATAGAAAAAGCAGACAACATGCACGGGAGTGCGTGTTGGATGCTAGTTATATATATGGCTTTGGAGTTTTTGGTGTCACACAAGCAAAGTGTGATACCAAAAAAATAACTTCCCAACTAAAAACAATTAATTAATAAATAACTTCCCATGATTTAATATATTATTTAAAATATATTTATTATATTATATTTTGAAAGTTAAAAAATTATCAAATATTTAATATTTTATTATTTTAAATCATAATAATACTTTTTTCTTAAATATTTTTTTTAAAAAATAAAAATAAATTACATGCACGGTACGTGCATGCGAAGCCTCTAGTATATATATATATATATATATATGTGTGTGTGTGTGTGTGTGTGTGTGTGGATGACTACATTTTAAACATTGGATTCTTCCTAAACCCTTCAAATGATCAATTGCCTCTTTGGATTGTTAGTCTCATTTGTAACATCTCCATGAAAGTACTTTTAAGAGAATTGTGTAACCTTCCAATTAGTATGCTTAAAGGTACATTATTTTGTTCCTAATGTGACCTTATGGCAAGAGTTTTATAAATATGAGGCTATTGTAAACAAGTGAATAGATGAATGAATTTGGTTCATCTCTCTCTTATGTTCTTATTATTTCTTTAAGCTCTTTGTCTTATGTTCTTGTTACTCCTAAATTCTTTGTTTTTACAACACGTTATCAGCACAAAGCTCTAGAATTTTGTGTCGAAAGGAGCTTAAACTTGTTTCTATCATATCATGGTAGGTAAAAATTCATTTCTTATAAATTTTACCAAATCTCACAATGTATAAATTGGTTGCACTTGATATGAAAAAAAAATTGATTATGTTTTTCTGTTTCATAATTTATTTGAGTGCAATATTGAATATTGGAGATACTATCAAAGAACAAAATCATGTATCCCTGAAGGATTTATGCATCCCTCAAGATGCGCAAAAGGCAATGATTTTTATTTGTTATCATTTGCATGAAGAACTAGATATGAAAATAAGAACCAATAGTTCTTTGCAACAGTTTGAAGGAAAGATACGAGTTCCAAAATGGTCAATGATTCATCTTAAAGCTCTTTCTAATTGGAGGCACTTACATCTGCAATATATTTTAATTTGTAAGTGAATATATATCATCCTTGTTTAAAATTAGCTCTATAATTAAGTTATGAGGAAAGTAAATTACTAATGAAGATATGTTTAAAAAAACATATTTTACTTTTCAGGCAAAAGTACCTTTCCTATCCCTAATGTTTGGGGGTCATATCAGTTTCACCCCTAATGTTTTTCATTGTCATTTGTACCCTTAATGTTTTGTGTTTCTTCCAATGTCAGGTTTTTTGCTAACACCGTCAATTTTTGGACTTTTTTTTATGATGTGGCATCCTATGTGGCCAACTATTCTGACTGGACTTAATTATTTCCACATCAGCAGTCCTACGTGGCATCCTAGTCAGAATAAAAAAAAACTTGCCCCTCAAAAAATGGGTTTGAGTATTGAAAAAATGGGTTTGAGTATTGAAAAAATGGGTCTGGGTTCGGATCTGGGAATTTTAACAGGTAAAAGTCCGGGTCCGAGGACGGGTAAGGGTGTATTCACCTCGGACTCGGACCCGGTGATATAATATATATAAAAATATTTTATATAAAAATATATTATATATCATATCAAATTGTGTGTTTGAAGTTTGTTTTTCTTAAATTTGGAGATAATTAAATTTATAAATGTGTGTTTAATACTTGTGATGAAAGTAGCAAATTTTTTAGAAAAAATAGTAAATTTTCCGGGTCCGGGGTCGGGTCTGGGAATCTAAGTATTCGATGGGTCCGGGGACGGGTATCAAATTTCATACCTGGCCGGGGACGAGTCTGAGGATGGGGAAAATATTGACTACCGGGGCCGGGGACGGAGAATGCAGTATCCTGTCCGGACCCTATCCATTGCCATTCCTACTCAAAACAACGCCGTTTTTCCATCACCCAATTCATTACAAAATATATCTCACACAAAACGTGCCAAGCCCCAACATTCGGAGACATTTCACATTTAGAGTTATGGGAAGACGTCCCCATAGAGTAGTCGGAGTCGAAGGTCGGAGTCGTTGCTCAGTAGCTGTCATGTTTACGTTTTTCTTGAAGATCGAAGACGGTTTTTCGAAGTGGAGGTAGGTCGCCTTTTCTCTTTAACCCTACATTTACATTTCTTTGGAAGACGTTACACACCCTGTTTTTGTCGAAGGCCATTGTTACTATAATACACAATTTTCTCACACTCTAATTGTCACACTGAGTCTCTTCATGTTTGTATAGTGTTTACACATTGATTGTACTAAATATCGAACCCTAATGTTGCACACTAACTAATATATATGTATTGTGATTTACAGAGTCTTGTGTTGTGTGTTTCTTTTTTGAGAAAATTGTGATTCAATGATGGCTTGTTGTAAATATAGGGATATTATTATTATTTTACTATTACCATCTGATCTGAGTTAAGTATTGAAGAATGATGTCAAGTTTTTGAATCGTCATTTGATATTTGTTCTCTTCTATAATTTTGAAAAACGGAATAGGAAGGTGGCTACTAGAACGCAAATTCACTTCATTACTTGCATCCACCAAAATAAGCGTAGCTCACAGTAGATTGCACAAGCAAAACAACTAAAATATCATTATTTCTCAATCCCACAAAGAGTAAAGCTGAGATAAAACAACTTAATTACATGTTTTTCTTTATAATCAAATGTACAAAGACAATAGTAATTTAATAAAAGCATGACGGGTTAAATTGAAATTTTCATTGAAAAACAGCTTTGCCAGATCCAACTAAGATTTCACAAAACCATTGTGTCCTTTTCCTTTTTATTTTCGTTTCCTTTATTAATATAAATTAAAACTTTGTTTCTTTTTCTTTTAAGAATAAATTGTATCAATCGCTTTAAAAAAACTTATAGTAATTAACATTTGAATCATAATCGTCTTAAAAAACAAGAGTTCCATAATTGGTGTGCAAGCAAGCAAAGATTATATGCCTTTGCTATATATTTCGTTTTTTTCCCTTTTGTAGGATGACAAATCTAAAAGGAAAAGCCTACTCATTAATTTTATCACTTTTGTTCCGAGGCCTTCAGAACTATATATATATATATATATATGGGTCCTCCAATATAATTAATAGAGCTATTTCTTTTTTTTATTATTGTTAGTTATGTTTTAATTTTAAATAAAAAAGGAATATATAAGCTAAGGGAGAGATTTTTACTTAGTGTGCACAATTTGTTGGATACTAAATTAATAAAGAAAAGGGAATGATATATAAAATAGAAAATTTGAGCAAGTAAGAATGTAGTACTTCATGGATCATCTCTCCTACCTTGTTCATCTTAATCATCATCTCTGTAAATAAGAAAAATTTGCATTTCATGTTGCAGGTACTCCTCCATGGAGTTCTTTAGTGTTGATGTACATTATGGAGGAAATCTAGAAGGAGATCCACCTTTTGCATATCAGGGTGGATGTACTGCTTCATGGGAGAACTGTGACATTGACAAGTGGAGTTGTGAAATCAATGATTGTTTGGAAGAGCTAGGAGTTGTGGATTATGGATCACTATGGTTTAGATTGCCTGGACATTCTTTGGAGGACAGTTTGAAGCCCATTTTAAATGACAAAGATGCAATGGCAATGGCAGAAATTGCAACCAAAAATAGGAAGGTTGATTTACATGTTTATCGGCCGCAATACATTCCAACAACTAAGCAACCCACGTTAACAAATGACGCACAAGCCACAACCCGCAAAGAAAAAGTGGTCAGTTGCATATATATATATATATATAATATTATTGTTAGTTGATGTCTTATAGCGTATGCATATGAATGCGATTTTCATAGGTTGATGAAGACAACAGTGAATATGAGAGCAACGACAGCGCGTTGAAAATTAGGTTCAACGATAGTGAGGAACAAGTTGATTCCAATGGTGACCATGGGTTGTTTGATGTGGAGGTTACCAAAGCACAAGCAATGGAACAATCACCTCTTGACAATGGAAATGCCACACAAAGTAACCATGATTCAATAGTAAAAAATCATGGTGCAGACAATAGAAATGTCACAGAAATAGATGACGCACCCAAGGGGAAGAGAAATGTTAAGAAGAAAAAAGTCAATAGGAAGAAAAAAGCTGATAGGAAGAGATTTGTGCAAGTGAAACAATCACCAATTGACAAAGATGGCGATGGTTCAGGGCATAGAGGGCTAAGTGGTGATGAATACGAAAGTGAGTCCTTAGCTAGTATGGATAGCAATGAAGAAAATGAAGGATTGCCTAAGGATTCACGCTTTCCCATTTTTAAGATGTTGAGAGATATGTCTGATTACGATTGGGAGATGAGGACTATATTCCTTACGAAAGATGATTTCAACGAAGCCATTGCCACATATGTTGTACATGCTGGTCGAGACTTGTACTTTGAAAAGTCTGATTGCAAAAGGGTCAAAGTTAAATGTGTTGGAAAATATCAAGGGAAAGATTGTGACTGGGAAGCATATGCAAAGAAGTTGAATAATGAAGAGACATGGCAATTGACAACAATTTACGGGCGTCATTCATGCAGTAAGACACACGATGTTAAACTCATGAGCTCTAGATGGCTTAGTAAGAAGCTAGAGAAGAAGGTGAGGGACAACCCGAAAATGACACTTAAGGACATAATTGATAAGGCTCAACAAAAGTGGACCGTGAATTATTCCATGCAAGGTAATCAAAATCACAATCTTGATCGTAAGATCGTTCAAGATCGCGATTTTATGCTTGGTTTTCGATCTGGATCGGTAAAAAAATCGGAATTGAGTGAGATCGTAACGGGATCGCGATCTGGATCGTGAAATTGCCAAATTGTTCGATCCCGTGCAATCTAGGAAGAAGACAAATTGTGTTTTTTGAAAAAAAAAAAAAGATGGAAGCACATCGTTTAGGGTTTGCTAAATTAAAAACCCTTTCCTAAACTCCATTGCATAGCAGTTTTGGATTCCTGGAGTTGTGGGTTTGCTCCTCTTTTCCTCTTGACTTGCTTCCAAGTTTGGTTTCGTCCTTTCTTCTTATCTTTGCTCTTGGTTGCCATTGTTGTGTTGTGTTGTGTTTTGTTTTCAGTTTTGAAAGTGTGTGAGTTGATTTTGGACTATAGGCTTTTAAGTTGTTACAGTGGGTAACCTCTGACCATTACTTGTTTCTTATGCCATAAAATATTAATGGTCTTGATAGTGAGTGGCCACATTTTGTCGTGAGTTGTGCCATTAAATAATGGCTCATGAAGTAATTTATGAAACTACTATAATATTTTGATTTTTTAAAAAATATATTATTAAATATATATACATTAATTATTTTTTAAAAATTGATAGGATCTTACGATCCTCGATTCGATCTTGCGATTCGATCTATCTTATGCCTCTTTCGATCCCACTTAAAATCTCGATATTGATTACCTTGGTTCCATGTCAAAGGCAAGTAGAGCTAGGAAGGTTGCATGTGAAGAGATAAATGGGTCATTTACTGAGCAATTTCGAAGGTTGTACAACTTTTGTGAAGAGATTAGATCGTCAGACCCAGACTCAAATGTAAAGTTGAAAGTCCAAAGATTACCTACTGTAGTTGATGGAACATTTGGTCCTCCTCAATTTGACAGGTTGTACATTTGTCTAGATGCGTGTAAGAAGAGTAGCATACTATGAAGGCCCATCATAGGCCTTGATGGTTGTTTCATAAAGACACCATGTGGTGGATAATTGTTGGCAAGGGAAGAGACCCAAACCACCAAATGTTGCCAATTGCATTTGCAATAGTCGAAGCTGAAACGAAGGATTCTTGGTGTTGGTTCTTGTCTTTGCTCATTGAAGATATTGGAGTTGCATCAAGCAAGTCATACACCTTTATATCATATCAACAGAAGGTTAGTGTTTCCATTTGATAACAATTCTATCAAATTACCTACGTTTGCATTTCTGTCAAACTAACCCCTAACGTTTGTGTAATTGTCAAATTAAACCCTAACATTTATTCAATACTGTCAAATGAACCCCTAACATTTCTTGAATACTGTCAAATTAACTTCTAATGTGTGTGTCACTGTCTTTTTTTTCGTAGGGATTACTTCAGCATTGAATAGAGAGGAAGAAAAATATAAATTAGTTGGAATACACCAACATTATCATACTATGATACTCACACAAATTAATGTGAACTTGAAATTCAAAGGATAACTCATTTGCAAATTATTGCAAATCAGTTACAAAATAATTTCATAAATAATCAAAGGGTCATTTAATCGCATATATCAGCTACAAATATTCTAGCACAATTAGATGTCACTGTAGGACAATATGCTAGTACAGTAGCTAATGCATCTGAAATACGCTAGAAGCGTGGTAGACCAATTGGTGCAAAAGATATCATTCCCAAAAAGAGAAAAAGAAAAAGTAAAGAAGATGCTTTTAAGGATATTCATGATATTTCAAATATGAATCAACAACACCACATTTCTGAAAAAGTAACTCCTGAAGTAGTTTCATCCCAATAAATGGATACGGTACCGAAAAATTATGAGATCTCATTGAATTATAGAGAAATGTGAGAAATAAAGTAACTTTTGAAGTAGTTTCATCCCCATAAGTTGATTATGTTTTCATATGCAATTGCATCGGAGATTATTAATGATGAGGAAACTGAACCCAAAACTACAAAATGATATCGATATCGATATCGAAATGATTGGCCAAAATAGAAAAATGCAATATAAGCCAAATTAGACTCGTTATCAAAATGAGAAGTTTCTGGATCAATTATCTAAATACCTAAAGATATTAAACCTGTATGGTATAAATGGGTATTTGTTCGTAAACGAAATGAGAAAAATACAAATTGTGCACGAGTTGTGGTACAAAGTTTTTCACAAAGGCCTGACATGGATTATTATGAGATTTATCATCCAATTATGGATACAATTTTTCCATTTTAATTGATATGGTAGCCTTTGAAAAACTTGATATATGTTTGATGGATGTAGTAACTATATAGGTCATTAGATATTGACATAAAAATCCTTGAAGGATTTAAGATGCCTAAAGCATATAAATCAAAACCTCGAGATATATATTCCATCAAATTACAAATATCCTTATATGGATTGAAACAATGTAGACGAATGTGGTATAATCGTCTTCATGAGTATTTATTAAAAGGTTATAAGAATGATCCTATTTGTCCTTGTATTTTTATAAAGAAGGCAAACTCTGATTTTCTATTGTTGCAGTTTATGTTGAGGACATAAATATTGTAAGAACTCTAGAAGAGATTTCAAAACCTGCACAGTACTTGAGAAATGGATTTGGAATGAAAAATCTTGGGAGTCAAGATTTTGTTTGGGATTTTAAGTTCCCCTATGATCATTTGTCCACTTGTTATAAAAACATACAATTTTCATCCACTAGAAGATGATAAACAATTTATTGGTCCTAAAGTACCATACCTTAATACAATAAGGATACTTTGTACTAAAGTAGGCATATCTATTGCAATAAATTTGTTAGCAAAGTTTAGTTCTGCACTAACAAAAGGATATCAGAATGCTGTGAAACAAATCCTTCGATATCTTCAAAGAGTATGTCATCCCAATTTACTCTTCTCAAAGGAAAGAAAGCCATAATTAATTGGATCTTTACATATGGAGGAATTTTTTTTTTAATATTAAGTGAAGCAAATCGTTACAGCTGCATCATCAAATCACTCAAAGATATTAGTTATTCATGAAGCAATTTATATGTGTGTTTGGTTAAGAACCATGATTCCTCATATTAAAGAAACATGTCAGTTGCCTGCAACCAATGCAGAACCAATAATATTGTATGAGGAAAATACAGTATGCATCATAAGATATTGATGGGCTACAAAAGAAATGTGATATTGGTGTTCACAAAATTCAATTTAGAAATAATGTAGCTGACCTCTAATTAAAAGTCTTTCACCTCAAGTTCTTAAGAAGTATGGACACAACATTGAAATATGAAGTCCTAAAGACTTTCATGACACAATATAAACTTGAGGGGAAGAAAAATAACTATGAATATTTTACTCTTTTTCCTTCGCTAAGTTTTTGTCCCGCTGGATTTCCTTAGCAAGGTTTTAACGAGGCATATTCATACGGAGTCTTGAAGACTTTTATTATAAAATATAAACTTGAGGGGAAGGAAATTATTTATGAATAATGTACTCTTTTTCCTTCGCTAAGTTTTTGTCCCACTAGGTTTTCCTTAGCAAGGTTTTGACGAGGCATATTCATACGAAGTCCTGAAGATTTACATTATACAATATAAATTCAGGGGAAGAAAATTAATTATGAATTATGTACTCTTTTTCTTTCGCTAAGATTTTGTCTCACTGGATTTTTCTTAGAAAGGTTTTGTCCCAAGGGGAAGTATTATATATATATATGTGTGTGTGTGTGTTTGTGGATGACTACATTTTCAACATTGGATTCTTCATAAACCCTTCACATGATCAATTGTCTCTTTGGTTTCTTAGTCTCATTTGTAACCTCTCCATGAAAGCACCTTTAAGAGAATTGTATAACCTTCCAATTAGTATACTTAAAGGTACATTATTGTGTTCTTAATGTGATCTTATGGCAAGAGTCTTATAAATATGAGACTATTATAAACAAGTGAATAGATGAACGAATTTGGTGCATCTTTCTCCTATGTTCTTATTATTTCTCTAAACTCTCATTGAATGTCACATTGATTTATATATTTAGTTACATTAAAAACATTTTTTATATACATTTTTACAACAATTTTTAATTATGATCAATTTCATTCTAACTTTTAAAGATATTAACATTGTATCATATATAATATAATACTGATTCATTACTCAAAATGATATCATTCTTAGGCTATGTTTGGTAAGGATGTAATTTAAGAGAAGGGATGTAATCTCACATTTTCTAATAAACTTTACATCATATTTTTTACATACTAAACACACTTCTTATAATATTTTTTTACATTCCCAACACACTTTTCTTTACAGTACTTTCCCTTATTCTATAGTACTTTACGTTCAGTATCTTCACATCCGTACATTTGTACCAAACATAATCTTACTATAGTAAGTTCAAGAAAGTGATTTTCTCAAGTTCATTAGATCGTCTGGCATAAGAAAGGTAAAATGTTTGTTTAGAGCAAAGCGGAAGGTTCTTATTTGTTAGAAGTGTGGCTGCAAATTTTAATTAGTCCACATTTTACTCACATGCAAAATAGCCACCTATCTACTGGCTATCTACTCCTAAGAGACATGAATTATGATGGAAAGATTGAGTATGAACTCATGGATTTTAGGGTGTGTTTGGGAATTAAGAGGGGAATGGAAGGGGAGAGATTAGAGGAGAAGGGAGGGGAGGGGAAGGGAAGGTTAAGCTTCCATATGTCCTCCCCTTGTTTGGGTGTTGATACCTCCTCCAAAATACTCCAATTTGGAGTATTTTAAATTTGTGAAAGGAAATGATAATAGAGGGTTAATGATTGATCTTCCATTATATTCCCCTCCAATTTTCATCTTTTTAAACAAAGAGAAGATATCTTAATAGTCTCCCCTTCTCCTCCTTAATCCCCAATCCAAACATACCCTTACGCATGCAACATGATCATTTTGTAGCCACCAAATCTTGACTTTTCAACCCACACACATTAAATGTATTCACACCATTAGCATTGCCTATATAATGGAGTGATGGACATTGTGCAGAAGTGTGGAGACAAAACTTGCTTCCTTGAGAGAGAGTACACCTTAGTGAGTTTGTGTGTGATATAACATACTTTGATAAGTGTAGAAATTGCAAAGTGTGTAGAGCAATTTCTCTGAGTGTGGAGTGATACACCGGTGAGAAAAATATTGTGCGAGATATTTTTTAGTGTATTTGGGGTGTCGGCTTTGAGTGCAATTTAGTCACTTTTGTAATATTCATTTGTTCCTATTAGTGAAATCTGTTGACCGTCTTTGCCCGTGGACGTAAGCTTAAAGCTGAACCATGTTAAATTTTTTGTGTCCATATTTTTACCACAAAATTATTTTGCCCATTTATTCTGTTAATTAGGTAACATTATTAAATCCATTGCTTAAGCAATTCCTACATACCTGATGACCTGGTAATATCTGTCAGAAGATGGGGTCTAATAGCCGACTTTTGGTGGGGCAATAATGGTGAAGGGAATAAAACACAGAGTTGGAGCACTCTTTGTAAACCTAAGGGCTTGCTTGGTAGGACTGAGAGTGGCGTGGGATGGTGTGGGTGGTTTGGGTTTATATTTTTTTATTGGTAGTTTAAATGAGTAATAGAGTAGAATGATTTTGGATGATTTGAAAATCATTTCAAACCATTCAACAGCTCAATTTTCAAACTCTTCTAAATTGGGAGGTTTTAAGGTGGTTTGCATTGTTTATAAAATTTAATTTTATTATTAACCCTATTTTTTTTTATTTTTGTTCATCCATTACAAGGGTAATATTATCCACCACCCTTTTTAAAATTTTCAAACTCCTAATCAATGGAATAGTTTGTTTGAATTATTCCACCCACCCTACTTTGCACCACTCGATTAATAACCACCCCATTCTATTCTCTTCAAAACTCTCAACTAAGTTCCTTTAAAACATACATTTTTACTTCATTTTTGAAGTACTAATACAAACTCACATTAATAATAATCCACCATGAATAAATTAGAGGCAAAATTATTATCAATATTGACAAATACCATCACCTTAAATGAATTAGGGACCAAATTGTTATTGATATTAAAAAATAGTCTCACAAGGCTATTTAGTGATGATATTTGTCAAAATTGATAATAATTTCGTCCCTAATTCATTCATAGTGGGTTATTGTTAGAGTAAGTCTGTATTGGTGCTTCAAAAATGAAGCAAAATTGTACATTTTAAAAGAATTACACCGAAATTGTACGAAAGCAAATTTCACTGAATCCAATTTCGATTCAATGATTTTAATTGTTCTAGCGAAGTTTTGTTGGGAAAACAAGCTTGGCGGCTTATCCATAATCCAAAAGCTCTTGTTACTAGGCTTGTGAAAGGCCGGTATTTCCCTTGTTGCTCTTTTATGGAGGCTCAATGGGTTATCAACCGAGTTACACATGGCGTAGTATTGTTGGTACAAAGTGGGCTATTGAGCAAGGTCCTGGTTGGAGAGATGCAAATGGCAGTAATATTTTTGACCAAAAGTGGATCTTCTAAAGTAATCCTGTACATTTTTTTGTAGAGTTATGAGAGAGATAGAGATAAAGATTCTTCTCTCTATCTCTCTCATAACTCCACCAAAAAATATAGAGAATTAATGTAGAGGATTCCAGAATCGATGACTCTCGGGTTCACCTTTTAAGAAAATTTCCACTTCCATGTCCCCAGCTTGAGGTGTTCAAGGTTGCAGAATTAATTGATTACGATACTTGGCAAAGCGTACTACTGATAAATTGATGAGGACTATTGAAAAACATTCCAATTATTCTGTTGAGAGTGCCTATGGATTGATTTATGATAACGTTATGATAAATTGATGTGTAGTTCTGCAAAACTCAAGGTGAGTTAGTTGATTGTGGTAGGGGCTGTTACAATTAGTGCTGTTGATGATTTCAAGTGTTGTTGAGGCTTTGACAATGTGGTTCTATTCATCATTTATATGTTAAAACAAATAGCCTTTTATACAGGAGATTTGGGTTAGGATGCCTCTATGGTGGATTTTTTTACGCAATTATTCCCTTCATGTAAGTGGTGTGAGAAGAATATTGATGACTAGAGGCTTCGCATGTACATATATACATGCAATTTATTCTTTTTTTTTAAAGAATTTTATATAAATAATAATGATATTTCAAAATAATATCAAATTATAATATTTAATATTTTTTAAATTTTTAAATAAAATTGTTATATTTTTAAATGAAGTAATGAGAAATTATGTACTTTTTCACTTTTTTTAGTAACTACCCGTAGTGTATGTATGTTAAAGTAGTTATTTTTTTAGTGTCACACTTTGCTTTTGTGACACCAAAAACTCCAAAACCATATATATAGATGAAGTCTGATGATCAATCTTCAACCATATAAATATAAATTAAATGAAAATTAGCTCCAAGTTATAACAATAAGAACTTAATTGCAAATAACAGGTAAGTATAAATTCAATTACAAAAATAGAAATTATAAAGATCGATTAAAATATAAAATAAATTACAAGGACCAATGAATTAATTAATTAAACCTTTTCAAATAGTTGAATGAGATCATTTGAAATTTATCCAAGTTTCGTTGTACACAAGATGACATGATCATTACTTTTATTCTTTTTGTTGATATAAATATACAGAAAAGGACATCAAAGATAGAAGCTATTATAACAAACCTTTGCCTGTGTGTAGCTTTGGGCTACTGAAACAAGAAATGGGTGACCACAGATTTCATCTTCCAAGCATGTAACTGAGGACCAGGAAGATTAATGTAACCATGTGAACATTAAAATAATATTTAATTGTTCAGTAATATTTTGAACATTTTTATACCATAATAAAGCTAATATTGGGATTACACAGCTTAATCCTAATAGTAATATAATAAAGAACTTTCTAACTCAATCCAAGGCTAGAAAAATGAAATAAAATGACACCAGAAGGCATATGGCATCAAAATATTCTTCTAATACAGATACCACCACAATCATTCAGATTTGTTTTTCTACTCTGAACTTTCACTTGTTAGAAGTAGTTACAAAACACCAAGTGACAGTTAAGGCGAGTGAAGAATAAGATATTAATGGAAACCAAGCAAGTTTTAAATCATGATATGAATTAACAAACATGGGTGAAACCAGGAGGGATCAGAAATGACATATAATAGGAACTTCATGCAAGATATCATAGCTGTTACTGAACAGAATCAGCCCCTTTCTCATTGTCATTTGCTTCCCCTTCTCCGTTGGATGCAGATGTTGTTTGTGACTTTGCCTTCTCCATAACTTCTCCTGGAGGTGGGTGGTCAAACTTGCAGGTGGCACCAAACTTGCAAGCGCCAGTTTTTAAATAATATGGACAGATCACAGAACCCTGTCAAAATATCATACATTTCTGTTATTTTTGCCTATTTCGAAACTATTTTTTTTTTAATGGAAATCACCTTCTCAAGAAAGATATCATATATTTGAAATTTTGTATTCTGAGTGAGGATTTTTTCCAAGAGAATATTAATTTCTGCTTCTGATATGCTTTAGAGGAAAATCTCTAAATACTTCTTTCTCCTAACAGGAAGAAGATTTAAAAGCAGTTCATGTCTTTGACTAGACACGCAAGTTTTTTTTCTCTTTTACACATAGGCCAAAGCCAAACAGGCTAAGTGCTGCCAGAAAGGTGAAAATTTGTGTCACAATCCTGGGTTGACAGGATAGTCACAATATGCACCTGAGCCACCTGCCTGGATAGAGTTATTAGAATAGTATTCTCCATCAACTTAATAATCACTAATCAGCAACCTAAGGAGATTTGAATAAAAATCCTCCATCAAATGGTATATGCAATTTCTATAGTATGATTCCATGTAATTTCCATTAGAATTGAATCTCCACTTGAATTTATCTCATTAATCTCAATATGACTAGCAGTTTTGTAAGAATCCTTTTAAAGAATGTTATTTTAAAGATGCTATAGAAAATTGCAAATGAGGCAATATTTCATACTACGCCTGCTAAGAATCACAGATACTGCCATAGTTTAAGGACAACAAAATATTTAGTGTTTAAGGTCAATTTGAAGTATCATTTTGTATCCAATATAAACACACAGCATGAATATGTTAAAAATCAAACTTACCTCTCTCCTTGGTAACCCCGCAAGAGTGAGTTTAACAGTTTCCTGTGCAGCAGAATTTAACACTGATGGTACTGAGCGGTCAATTGGGTGATGGAACCTGCATCTTTCCCCAAATTTACAAATTCCGGTCTTCATATAGAACTACAAAATCAAGGATCATATAATAGAATTGTTAATGGACATTTAGCCATTGTTTTGGAACAAAATGAGGAAGCAAAGAAATGGGAGGAAAAACAGATGGGGGAAGAGAAATGGGGAAGCAGAACATGATTTTCTTTTCTCTTGTTTGATATAAATCACAGCAAAGAAAATGAAACATGAATTTAGAATTTCAAATATTTGCTGGAGTTTAATACTAATATGTTAACATCACCACTCTGAATAACCCAAGCAAAAAAAATAAAGATCAAAATCCAAGAAGACTGGAATATAAGATAAGCACTTACGTCACATTCAATCTGTCCAGGTCTTTGAGGATAGACAGTTTGTCCAATTCCCACCTGTGACGGGAAGACAATTCACATGCATTAACTTTTGAGTAACTATGACTTAAAATATCTCATGAAAACCAGAATATCACAGGAATTTAAGAACAATAGAGATACTTCTCAACAAATTTAATCACAAGAATATATATATTCTATAACCTTGTTTGCTGCTTATACTATTATTGGGGTTAAGGGTTCCATGTAAAATCCAGGTATTATCCTCCTAGTTCTGGAGCTAAAGAGCATAGATAGGACCTCAACACTAACAGTTCTTAGGAAGAGAAATAAGTACCATGTACAGAAAATGGAAGTAGTATCTAATAGGGCTAATTTTTCTCACAAAAATAAATTTGTTAACCATCTGAATGTTTACTGATCTTGAAGTCAGGACAGAATTTAGTTCTAGTTGGGTTCAACTCATCCACTAGTTGCATCTTTCACGAACACATCTGATTCCATAAGAAAACGGAAAAGTTACAACACATCAAAAAAAAAAGGGGGAGAAACTTTGGAGTTTTAGAAGTCCATTCTTGCTTGCTGGAAAAAGAATACACTTCTAGAACCTTGAGAACTGCAATATCACAGAACTTAACTGAGAGGAAACTTGATAAGTTTCAAGGGTCTCTGTAATAAGCTTAAACTTTATCTATATCTAAGGAAAATTGATAGTGATCCCTATTTTTCGAGAGAAAATAGCTAATTTCATACTTCAAAAAAGGTTTCTAAGGTTTTTCTGTATGCTTGTTCCTAGATAATGAGGTAATTTTTCTTCTTTGTTTATTTCTAAGAGATAAAAGAGGAAGGTTCTGTAAGGTAGTTGACAACCAGCAAAAAAAAATTTGTCGAATATTTATGAATATGTACCCAACCCCACCTAGTAGAAAAAGGCTTTGATTGTGTTGTTTATTTCTGATAGATGCAGTCTTTTTATAGGAAGTTATCTCCTTGATCCCCCAAGACACTGGTTACATTATGCTGAGAAATATTCATTTTGAAGGAGTAAAGAGTTTAAATTCTTTCTACAACTCTTTATGGAGAGGCTACAAGCTTTCTGTCCTAATCAGTAATCATGTGCCAAGTGCCAACCTTTTTTTAGGTATCTACAACTTACTTTGTGGTCTACTAAAAAACTTACAGAAGTAGGTTGTTTTTTAAATGCTTTGGGAGTATATGGAATGTAAATTTAGTGGCAGGGAAACAAATTCTAGGGATGAGGTAAAATTTGGAGATCATTTCATACAAGAAGTTACAAATTTTAAGTATCTGGGAATTATAATACAAAATAATGGACAAATAGAGGACACAAACCATTGGATCCAAGTAGGATGGATGAAATGGATGAAGGCTACAGATGTTATTTGTGAAAGAAAAATACCACTTAAACACAAGAGAAAATTTTATGCACATCTATAAGACCTGCTTTATTACTGAATGTTGGGAAAGAAAAAGCTAACATGAGCATAAATTCAACGTGACAGAAATGAGAATGTTGCGTTGGATGATCGGTCACACTAGAAATGACAGGATTAGGAATGATTGCATTAGAGAAAAAGTTAATTGATGCATGCCTTAAGTAGTTTGGTCATGTACAAAGAAAGTCATTGTCGTTATTATTTAATATTATTTACCTTTAGTAATTTATTATTTACTAATTATTTACCTTTAGTATTGTTAGTTTTTAATTATTAGTTATTTAGTTTAATTTTTAAATTAGATATTAGATATATTTTTGTTATCCAAATCTGATCTAATAATTTAAATTAGATTGGGTCCTAGTTTAAGTGGAATTCTAGTGGTTGACTTGTAATCATAGTCCCTATTTAACCTATTAGGCATTAAGCTCATCGATTAATAAAATAACGAGCTAGAGAGACTCGTTTTTCATCATGGTATCTAGAGCTTGAAACAAAACGCTACTGTCTGCACCTAATTTCTTCATGGCGAGTCCCAGCAACCGGCGGCGTATGGTGTTTGGAACCATGGGTGCGGCGGAACAAGACAGCAACAAGGCTGTCTGTGCAGAAACAGCAGCCAATTACTCTGATACAGCACCTATTTTGATCGCCGGACACAAGCTTAACGGCAACAATTATTGACAGTGGCGTCAATTCGTCCTTTTTTTCATCTGTGGCAAAGGAAAAGATGACTATCTCACTGGAGTTGCCAAGGCTCCAGCCAAACTGGAAGCCACATTATGAACTGGAAGTCACACAAGGGACACCTGCTGCTAGGAGATACATGGCAAACCCCCTAACTGGAAGCCACGGTCCCGACCAACTGGTGCTCATAATGTGGAAACTACTGCTGAACCTCAACCTTTCAGCAAAGAATAGATTGAGTTCCTCCAACAACTCTTTAGTTCCACTTCCATGGGTAGGCCAAGCACATAGCCTAATCAAGTACTTCTTCTGCCATGACTATCTCTAGTACCCCTAATGACTCCTGGCTTATCATATGACGGCCAATGCTTCTCTGATTTGGCCCCTTGTAAAACCTCCCTACTCGTAAAAATTGCTGATGGAACTATGGTAAAGGTTTCGGGTATTGGATCTGTTAAACTCTCTGACAACCTCACCCTTCTAAATGTTCTTCATGTACCTACATTATCTTGCAACTTGTTATCTGTTAGTAAGCTCACACAAGATATCCATTGTGATGCTAACTTTAAATCTCATGGTTGCTTCTTTCAGGACTTGGCATCAGGGAAGATGATTGGCAATGCTGAAGAGTGTAATGGTCTCTACATTCTAGGAACTTTTGTTTTGCCAGCGTTCAATAAAACTGTACTCAGTGTCACTTGCCCTCCGGATATTCTCTTGTGGCACTATAGACTAGGACATCCTAATTTTCATTACATGCAAAAGTTGTATCCAAATTTATTCAATAATAAAAGTTCTATTTTGTTTCAATGTGACATTTGTCAGTTATCTAAACACACAAGATCTACCTACTCTCTACAGCTATATAAGCCCTCTCGGCCCTTCTCTCTTATTCATAGTGATTTTTGGGGACCTGCTACTATACCAAATATCACAGGCTCCAAGTGGTTTGTAACATTCGTTGATGATCACACCGAGTTAACTTGGGTCTTCCTCATGAAATAAAAGTCAGAAGTTCTCCGTATCTTTAAAACCTTCCATAAGCTTATTCAAACACAGTTCCAAACCAAAATTCGAGTCTTACGGTCTGACAATGACAAGGAATATCTCAATTCAATGCCTACCTAGCCCAAGAAGGTATCCTACACCAAACATCTTGCATATAAACCCCTCAACAGAACGGTATAGCCGAAAGAAAAAAGCTTCACATACTTGAGATAGCTCGATCCCTATTATTTACCTAAATCACCCCTAAAAGTTATTGGGGCAAAGCCGTCCTTTTTTCCATTTACCTCATAAACCGAATGCCTTTCAAAATTCTAAGCTTCAAAACTCCTTATGATCATCTCCTCTCATACTATCCTACTACACAGGTCCTAAACTCTCTACCACCAAAAGTCTTCGGCTGTAAAGCCTTTATCCATTCCTATAACCAAAACAAGTTAGATACTAAGGTTGTGATGTGTCTTTTTCTCGGTTATTCATCCACCCAGAAAGGGTATAAGTGTTATTCACCCTCTCTTAGAAAATTTTTTGTTACCATGGATGTTACCTTCCATGAACGTGAACCTTATTACCCCAAAACATCTATTCAGGGGAAGAGTCTAGAGGAATGGAGTTTTATAGACAGAATTGAAACCCAACCTAGTGAGTTACCCAACCAAACCCATGATAAGAGTTTTGAGAAGGTCTACACCAAAAGACATGAGATCAATACAACTCCAATAAAGCAAACTGAGGCCAAAATTCCCAGGCCAAGTCCTACAAATAGTGAGGACAACATGAATTTGCACTAAGGAAGGGGGTAAGAACTTGTACTAAGCATCCTATTGCTAACTTCGTTTGTTATGATAAGTTGTCAAACAATTACAGAGCTTTTATCACCAAAGTCTCTAATGAGAAAGTGCCTACTACCATTGAAGAAGCTCTTAAACATGAGAAGTAGAGAACAGCCGTGAAAGAAGAGATGGATGCACTAGTTAAGAACAACATATGGGAGCCAACTACATTGCCTAATGGCAAAAATCCATTAGGGTGTCAGTGGATATTCACTATACCTGTTGATGCTTCCATCAAAGTTATACTTGATAGTGAATATCCATCGGCAACCTACTGGACTTTTGTCTTTAGGTAATGTAGTCAATTCCCATGTATTGTTTTTAATTAGAGCATCCATCTCTTCTTTCATTGCTCTTCTCCATTTCTCATGTTTAAGAGCTTCTTCAATTGTAGTAGGCACCTTCTCATTGGAGACTTTAGTGATAAATGCCCTTTATCATAGCAAACAAAATTAGCAATTAGATGCTTAGTACAAGCTCTGACCCCTTTCCTTAGTGCAATCGGCAAATTCATATTTTCATTAGAGTCCTCAAAATTTGCAGGACTTGGCATGGGAAATTTGGCCTCAGATTGCATCATTGGAGTTGTATGGGTCTCATGTCTTCGGATGTAGACCTTCGCAAATCACTTATCATGGGTTAAATTTTGACTAGGTGATTCAATAGGTTGGGTTTCAATTCTGTCTACAAAACTCCATTCCTCTACACTCTCCCCTTGAATGGATGTTTTGGGGTAATAAGGTTCACGTTCATGGAAGTTTACATCCATAGTAACAAAGAATTTTCTGAGAGTGGGTGAATAACACTTATACCCTTTTTGAGTGGATGAATAGCCCAGAAATAGACACTACACAGCTTTTGGATCTAGCTTGTTTTAGTTATAGGAATGGACATAAGCTTTGCAGCCGAAGACTTTGGGTGGTAAAGAGTGTAGGACATGTGTAGTAGGATAGTAAGATAGAAGATGATCATACAGGATTTTGAAGCCTAGAATTTTGGAAGGCATTCGGTTTATGAGGTAAATGGCAGAAAGGACAACTTCACCCTATTAATTTTTCGGGGTGTGGTATGTAAATAACAGGGATCTAGCAATCTCGAGAATAAGACAGTTTTTCCTTTCGGCTATATTGTTCTGTTAAGGAGTATATATGCAAGATATTTGGTGTGGGATACCTTCTTGGGCTAGATAGAAATGAAATTCAGAATTGAGATATTCCTTGTCATTGTCAGACCTTAAGCCTCGAATTTTGGTTTGGAACTGTGTTTGAATGAGCTTATGGAAAGTTTTAAAGATATGGGGAACTTCAAATTTTTCTTTCATGAGGAAGACCCAAGTTAATCTAGTGTGATCATCAACAAATGTTACAAACCACTTGAAGCCTGTGATATTTGGTGTGGTAGCAGGTCCCCAAACATCACTATGAATAAGAGAAAAGGGATGAAAGGGCTTATATAGATGTGGAGAGTATGTGGACCTAGTGTCTTTAGATAATTGACAAATATCACACTGGAACAAAATAGAACTTTTATTACGGAATAAATTCGGATACAACTTTTGCATGTAATGAAAATTGGGATGTCCTAGTCTATAGTGCCACAAGAGAATATTCGGAGGGCAAGTGACACTAAGTACAATTTTATTAGAAGCTGGAAAAATAGAGTTTCCTAGAAGGTAGAGACCATTACACTCCTCAGCACTGCCAATCATCTTCCCTGATGCTAGGTCCTTAAAGAAGCAACCATGAGATTTGAAGTTAGCATCATAGTGGTTATCTCGCGTGAGCTTACTAACAGATAAGTTGCAAGTTACTGCAGGGACATGAAGAACATTCAGAAGAGTGAGATTGTCTGTGATTTTAACCGAAACAATACCCGAAACCTTTACCATAGTCCCATCTGCAATTTTTACGAGTAGGGAGGTTTTACAGGGAGCGACGTCAGAGAATAGAGAAGCATTACCCGTCATATGATCAGATGCGCCTAAGTATGTCTCAGATTTTATTGATTGAATGAAACGGATGTCAAACTTAACTTAAATAGGACCATGGTTACAAGTTAACCACTATAATCCCTCTAAATAAGGACCCATTTGATTTAAATTACTAGATCAGATTTAGGATAACTAATAAGCTATATCTAATATCTATTTTAACTTAAATTAAATAACCGACAATAATAAATTAAATAAAACAGAATTACTGAGGTAAATAGTAAATAAATAATAACGACAGGGTATATTCAAGGCCAAGGAGATCATACATTATTTTACAAAATCTCACCCATTGGAAAAAGGGCTATTTTGATTGTGTACGTAGATGACATAATTATCACAAGGAGCTTCATTGAGGAAATATCTCTGCTTAAGGTTGTCTTAACCAAGGAATTTGAGACAAAGGACCTTGGTGAACTCAGATAATTCTTGGGTATGGAAGTAGCAAGATCAAAAAGAGGAATAGCTGTGTCACAACATAAATATACTCTAGATTTACTCCAAGAAACTAGTATGCTTGGCTGCAAGCCAGCTGAAACCCCTATGGAGACTAATTACAAGACTAAATTCTCTCAGGAGAGTCCTTTGGTGGACACTAGAAGGTATCAACAATTGGTAGGTAAACTAATTTACCTGACTTACACAAGACCTGATATTAGCTTCCTTGTAAGTGTTATAAGCCAATTTATGAATTGTCCTAATGAAGAACACCTCGACGCAACAAATCGAATTCTGAAATATTTGAAGTCAGCACTTGGAAAGGGTATTTTCTTTAAGAAGAATGACAATAGAGGAGTGGAAATTTACACTGATGCCGATTGGGTAGGATGTGCTATTGATAGAAGATCTACTTCAGGATACTGTACTATGGTTTGGGGGAATCTACTGACATGGAGAAGCAAGAAACAGTCCATGGTTGCAAGAAGCAGTGCTGAAGCCGAATTTAGAGCACTATCTCAGGGTATATGTGAAGGTATTTGGCTAAAAAGACTGCTCAGTGAACTCAGAATTCAAGTTGACAACCCTATGGAGGTCAAATACGATAATTTGGCAGTGATTAGCATTGCCAAACGTCCCGTGCATTATGATTGAACCAAACATGTTGAAATTGACCGCCACTTTATCAAGGAGAATCTGGATTCTGGAAATATAAACTTGAGTCATATGCCTTCTCACCTTCAGGTAGCAGACATCCTAACAAAGAGCCTGTGTGGCACCAAGTTTGAAGAGCTAAGTGCCAAGCTGGGAATGATCAACATCATGTCCGCAGCTTGAGGGGGAGTGTCGTTATTATTTAATATTATTTACCTTTAGTAATTATTTACCTTTAGTATTTTTAGTTCATTTAAGTTTTTAATTATTAGTTATCTAGTTTAATTTTTAAATTAGATATTAGATATCTTTTTGTTCCCCAAATCTGATCTAATAATTTAAATTAGATTGGGTCCTAGTTTAAGTGAGATTCTAGTGATTGACTTGTAACCATGGTCCCTATTTAACCTAATTTTAGCCTATTAGGCATTAAGCTCATCGATTAATAAGAGCTAGAGAGACTCGTTTTTCATCAGCCATTAAAGGCTTCTGTATGTAGAGTTAACCAAATGGAAGATAGCAAAAAACTAGAGGTAGGGGAAGACCAAAGAAGAGAATAAGTGAAACTATAAGATGGATTTAGCTATTAATAACCTAACCATAAATGTGTAAAGACAGAACATGTTGGAATCGCTTGATCCATATAGCCAATTTTGCCTAGTGGAAAAAGGCTTTGGTGGTTGTTGTTTGGGAGGATTAGTTGCCAATATAGATAAAGGGCAATCTAGTGTCCGAGGCTCCCACCAGGTTGGGGGGTTTGAGGAGGGTCAGATATACGTAGTCTTACCCTTGCAAGCAGAAGATTGTTTCCAAAATTTGAAATTGTGACCTCCAGGTCACTTGTCTGCAACCTTACCGTTGTTCCAAAGCTCACCCTCTACTTGCCAATAGAGATGAGAGGGGGAAAAAAGGGTTCCAATATTGACCTGAAGTTTGGACTTGTTAAACAGCCTGAATTTAAATAATTTTTGGAAGTTATCAATTAATCCTGAAAGTTTACTGTTAACGACATCATGCAGAAAATGAACCTATTGAGATAACAGGCAGCAAAATATTAAATCAAAATATATACAAAACATATAAGCACATAAACCATGAGATCCGTAGCCAAAGTTCAAGTGATGTATGAAAGTAAATTCCAGACAAATGAAACAGAGTTCATATTACAGCCACCAATAACCACAGCTAATTACTTGATATTCATTTAGGTTAATAATACAATATACATCACACAAAAAGAGTGTAAAGAGAAAAATGAATAAGATCACCACTAGTAACATACTAAAGATAGTTAATGCTGATTCATTTGAAGTTTGTATTATGATGCAGACACCCCATAGCCAAGGCTGTGGTACTGACTTCCCGTCTTTTTCTATGGAAAACAGAAAACTTTTACCCAACAGTATCCAGGCTATATCATAGTCAAGTTTATCCTATTTGCAAGCTATATCTAGGTTGATGATGAGAGACATACAACATTTCAAGAATAGAAGCATATCCATGCTTTAGATCCAATTTACAGTCCCTATTTTACAGCATTGCATAAGCACAACTTTATAAAATTTACAAAATTATAACTCCTGCCTGCTCCTGTTCCCAATAGATCAAGCTCTTTTTTTTTCCACCGTTCCGTTTAAACAAGCCCAAAAAAAATTCATTTATTCTAAGACCTTGTATTCTAAACATAAAAGAAGCATCCTCTGCCCCAAAAGAAAAATCAGTGCATCTGGATCGGATTCATTGCAATTTGTTTTTTTTATAGAAAAAGAAATTATATTAAAGAAAGAAGAAGATTACAAATACGAGGACAAGTAGTCCTCAAGAATAGGAAAAAAAGAAAACAAACAAAAGAAACCTAAAACAACTCAATAGGGCCTTCCAGTCCCTTAGGATATCCATTATGGACATTCCTTTAAACAGACCATTCGACGAAGCCCATAAGGAAGACATAAAAGTAATTCTATCCCACAACAGATGAGATGGGAGGAATCTATTATTAAAAACCTTAGCATTCCTTTCCAGCCAAAGACACCACAACGTCACCAAAACTGCACATTGCCAAAGAGCTTTATATTCTTTATTCCTTTCAAAGCCCACAAACTTGATACCAAGAAAAGTATCCAGATCCACCAGACATATCCAATTCTCTTCAAAGAGACCAAATAACATGTTCCACATAAACCGTGCCACTTCACAATGTAGAAAAAGATGGCTATTTGTCTCAGGCCTTCTAAAACACACGACACACACATCCGGTGATAATGCCTTATTGGGACGACGGGTCTGAAGAAAATCATTAGTGTTAATTCTATTAAGTGCCGCTATCCATACAAAAGCCTTTTACCTTATAAGGAGCCTTTATTTTCCAAAAAGATTTAGATAGAAGATTAGGATTGGGATTTGGGGTTTTAGTCAAATATTTAAAGAAAGAAGAGCAAGTATATGAGCCTGAAGAATCTAAACTCCAAATCCTGCTATCAAGAACAGAAGAGGCTCGAAAAGGAGCAAGAATATCTAGTAACAAAATAACATCTTTTGCAAGTCTATCATTAGGGTTTCTAGAAAAGTGGAAGTTCCAAGAAATATGTTCATCATGATTTATTAAGAAATCAGAAATTGGTGCATTGTGTAGAGAAGATAAGCCATCTAAACGAGGAAACAACTTGATAAAAGAAGATTCACCAATCCAATGGTCCTCCCAAAATCGAAAACGAGTACCATCACCAACACGAAGGGAAAGCAAAGGCGAAAAGGAATGATATACCTGAGATATAAATTTCCAGGGACTTGTATGTGTAGCACTAATCCCGATGTTAGCATCCCAACCATTTTGTTGAACAATGTATTTGCTTTTTATCACCCTATGGCACAGAGAAGTAACTTCCAAAGGAAACTGCCAATGCCATTTAGCCACTAGAGAAATGTTCTTAGACACAAAATTACCTAAACCCAGTCCACCATCCTCCTTAGCCCTACAACAAACTTCCCAACTGACCAAGTGATCTTTCTTACACTCACCCTTCCCTGACCACAAGAAGTCTCTCATAATGTTCTCAATTCTACTTTCCACCTTAACTGGAAGTTTAAATAAAGAAAGATAATACAACGAGATATTCAACAATGAAGCCTGAATCAAAGTAATCCTACCCCCCCCCCCCCCAAAAGAGAAATAAGCTCCTTTCCAACTCTCAAGCCTTTTGGAAATTCTATGAATCACAGGATCCCAAAAAGACTCAGCCCTGGGAAGACCGTCCAGAACTCCCAAGTACGTTAGAGGCCACTGCGAAACCTCACAGCCCGCCATATGGGCTAGATTCTCCACAAAACTATCTTCTACATTAATCCCCGCAATCCCACACTTATTAGTTATTAAGGTTAATACGAAGTCCTAAAATAACTTCAAATACTTGAAGCAAAGAAAGCACATTCTAAAAGTTTTCATTATCTTGTGGCAGAAAGAGAATGGTATCATCTGCAAATTGTAAATGCGAAATCTCTAGTTCGTCAGTACCTAACTTCAAGCCCTTTACTACCCTTCTCTCAGTTTCCCTAGACAGAATACGACTCAATACATCCATGATCAATGTGAATAAGAAAGGAGAGTGGATCCCCTTCCCTAACACCTCGAAACCCCTTAAACCATTCTTTTGACTTATCATTAACTATAACAGCAAATGCCACAGAGGAAAGACAACCCTTAATTTAGCTTCTCCATCTGTCCCCAAATCCCTTCCAACATAGAACCTTATCTAAAAAAACCCCAATTTACCCTGTCATAGGCCTTCTCAAAGTCCAACTTAAACACCAAACCCTTATGTTTTCGTCGCCTTACATCCTCTATCACTTCATTGGCTACTAAGGCTACATCAAGAATTTGCCTACTGCCTACAAATGCACTTTGGTTCTCAGATATAGTATCTCCAAGAACCTCTCCTAGCCTCAAAGAAAGCACCTTAGTGATGACCTTGTAAACACTAGAGACCAAACTAATAGGCCTAAAATCCCTCACCTTAATGGATCGATCTTTCTTAGGGACAAGAGTAATAAAGGTCGAGTTCATGCTCGTGTTGATCTTCCCATTATAGTAAGCAAATCCTCTTTTAAAATGGGCCAATAGGCCTGGAAGAAGACCAAGTTAAAACCATTTGGGCCTGGCGCTTTCTCCTTGTCCACTGTCCATATCGCTCTCCTTACTTCTTCCTCCTCAAAAGGCCTTTCTAACCACTCGGCCTTCCTTTATCCAACTTATTTTCCTTCTCCCATTTGCCACCTTATGGAAGTAACTAGAGTTCACATCCCCATCTTTAACCCACTTACTTCTACTCTTTTGACGCCAACTAATATCCTCTTCAATAATCACAACATCAAGTTCATTCCTAAGAGTCAACCTTCGAGTACTCTGATCTTCCCTTAAGCCCCCTCACTTTCCAGCCTATCTAAAGTCTCCAATTCTTGTAAATTTACCCCCTTTTTAGTTCTTATGTCACCAAAAACGTCCTTATTCCAAATCTTGAGCTTCTCCTTCACATACTTCAGCTTCTTCATGAATCTAAATCCCTCCCAACCAGTAACTGAGCACTCCTCCCACCAAACCTTAACTTGATCCAAGAAAGAGGGATGTTGGAGCCACATATTTTCAAATTAGAAAAGGGTTGGTTCCCATGTGACTCTACTGGATTCAAGGAGAGGGAAATGGTCAGACACAAGCCACATGAGGGTCTCCTGAATTAGATCTGGGGAAACTATCCTCCCAAGCAGATTTAACCAAGAACCTATCCATTCGAGAAGACATATCTCGGTTGACCGACCAAGTGAATTGAGCATTTGAGAGAGGGATGTCTCTCAGATCACACTCTAATAAAATCATTAAACGCTCTCATGCTAGCAGTTATCCTTGAGCCCCCTAGTCTCTCCGTGGGGAAGCGAATTACATTAAAATCCCCTCCCACACACAAATGTGGACTACATAACCCATAAACAAAAGATAATTCCTCCCAAAGGGAAGACCTATTCCTAGGATTGGTAGGGCCGTAGACATTAGTAAACCACCAACATCCTTTACCCTTGATATTTAAAAAGACGTACAACGAAAAACACCCCTTAAGATCATCCACTCTAGAAGCTACCCTAGTATCCCACCCTATCAGAAGCCCGCCCACCTGAAGATCCCGAGGATGGCATAAATTCACTCCTTAAATCGACGATTCCAAATACTTCGTAACAAAAAATCCATTAACATTCCAATGAACAATTTTCATGGTTTACCTGACTTTCCCTTACCTACTTTTTTTTCTCCATAGTTAACGGTGGTTTTTAACCTTTGCAACTCCTTATGGGCTTTCTTTCTCCTTCTTTCATACGTGTTAGGGGTCACCTGTACTTTAATTACCTTTCCCGATTTATCTAACAATTGAAACTCCAGCTTATCCAAGAAGGCTTGTGGGTCTCAGTTGTCCCTCTCATCCCCTAATTGGCATAAATGTATGGAATTTTCCTTTGGTGCATCACTATCCATAGGGTTATAAAAAGGTACAACTTGGTGTTCCGCAGGTGTAGGAAGGATACCTCTGTTGGAACTACTGCTAACACATGCAAACACTGCAAATTGTTCAACAAGCACATCAGAACACACATCATTAGTTTTGGAGTAAGCTAGGTCGGAAGATGAAAGTTGTTTTTGCGAATTATCGAGTAAAGGAACTGTTTGGACTTCATTACTTAAAAGATCAACACTGAAGTGCTCCGTCCCATAGTCCTTACAAAGAGCGACCTCGCTATCATTGCTTGCCATGTGAAAAAGTGGGGCCACACCATCAAGGCCGACCTAGGGCTCCTTATGATGTCCTATCTCTTCAACAAAATTATTTGTTAGTTGTTCAATTAGTAGACCTTCGTCATTCTCAAAGTCAGAAAAAATTCAAATCATCAAGTATTTCATCGTCTAAATCACCCTTAAATGATGATTCCCTATCCATTTTTGAAGGCCTTAGTACAAATTGGGTATCTTGTATCTTCCTTGAGCCGCTTGGGTCAGTGGCTCTATATTGAGTATCTTCACAGTCCTTCCCAACTTGCATTTCCTCCTTCACTTTAGGAGAAGAACTAGATAGGCGACTACCCTCAATGCTTATTATGTCTTCCTCAGCACTATGTATGTGATTACCCTCTAACTTTTTTGAGCTGCCCACACCGCTTTCTTCCCTTATTATGTCTTCCTCAGCACTATGTATGTGATTAGTAGCATTCCCTACCTTTTTTGGCACCCATGTCAGCGCTAATGGTCTGTTTACAGCCTGTTGTGGCTGTGAAGTGATGTGCCTTCCGTCAGTGTATTCCTCTCTATATCCATTATTGGCTCATTCTGTCCTTATTCCAACCTTTTCAATCTCTTGCGCAACCCTTGGCTTCAGATTTGTAAGGGCCAATCCTTGTGTGCGAGGCCTTCTTTCTACTGCCCAATACACATTTCTTCGCCCATCCTAATCTAAAATGATTTTCAAAGTCCTAAATTTCAAATCAATAATAACACTAGCTCTTGGCATGAAATCCTTATTAAAATTAGAACGTCGTCCCTCATGACCTGGAATATGACACTCTCTAGAATGTTTGTATTTTCTGGTGTAGGCATCTTCTCCCTTCCCATCCCCAACTCTCCTCCCCTTCATGACTTCAGCAAACGAGGCTATAAGAGACCTAACAGTTGCCTCTCCTTGCGTCCTTTCCCCCCACTCGAAGGCTTGGGTACCAGTAGAGATATAATGGACTTCCCAAACTGGCTCCATCCCATTCCTCATATTCCTTCAGACACCATAACAGCCACCTTCCGTCCACCTTGGAAAAATTCAGTAATGCATAAAAACCTCCCTCTTTGATTTCTTCCAACATATGCTAAGAATAATTTTCCATTCTCCCAAAATCATCGACATTGTACTCCCTTCCACATCCCTTCATTTAGCTCTTGCAACGTCGACATTAGCCAAAAGGCAGCATTTCTCCCTAATAGAATCTTGAACAAAAAACCCCTTCCACTCTCCAAGACACTTAATCGAAAAAAAGAATCTGATTGCTCAAGGGATATATCAAGGGTTTTTGCCTCAATGGCTAACTTTTGTGTGCCCATCACCGCTAAGAACCTTAAACCATAGTATTGTATTACCTCCTTGCCCAAAACCAAAATACACTGCACTTCCACAAGCCACAGTAATGTATAAACACCCACTAGTCTCCATATTGCCAAACCGAGATGGGAGACAGCTGCAAATACCACACAGCCAATGGAAAGCCAAAGAGAAAAGTGCAGAAACGGTCTTTGTTTGAAAAAACAAGCAGAAAAGCAAAATCGGCCAAAAGAACAGAAACCGCCATCAATTTCCGGTGACCCACCGTGAACCGTGATCGGAGGTCGCCGTCGTCAGCGTCTATGAGTCGCCGGCAGCATTCCGTAGGTGTAAGGTGTCCACCAAACAAAACAGAGCAAGAAAATGCGTGCAGAGAGTTCCGACGAACCTTTCGACGTCAGAAGCCACCGGCAATGGTACCAACGGTAGGCACCAACGGCGACGATCCCGACGGTGAGACCCAACGGCTTCGGCAGCGGCAAACCCTTCAGTGGCAGCACAAGGTAGAGCTAGGTAATAGAGAGACTTACCTCTTGCCATGTCGGACCGCTCAAAACTATTGTAATGGTGTTAAATATGCATGTATTTATTAAACGAGTACTTGATGTAAGTCAAACTAGAATGATTCAAAATTATTAGCATAATCTCATTATTGCATAGCTGTTAGCTAATACATATACTGAAGCCATCTATAAAAAAGCTTTCCTACTAACCAAGTGATCTCTCTTTGCATCTCCCTTTCCAGACCACAAAAAATCCCTCATAATGTGCTCAATCCTATTTGCCACCATAACTGGAATCTTGAATTCATTGCAATTAATAATCGCAGAATAAGTAAAATATGTAACTTCCAAATTACCGTTGCATTTGAGAGTGTGGGGTCAATAGCTTGATAAATTGATGCAGCTGGATTAACAATTCCAAGGTTAAGATTAGCTGCTGCTGATGTCAAAACAGAATAGCCAAACCCAGCAACTGACGGATTAATTATTGCACCCAAGTTACAGACATATAAAATGGCAGTTCATGAAACATAAAATTTTTGATAACCAACATCTTATACATACCACTCCAGTCAGGATGATTGTAACGGCAAGTAGCACCATACTTGCAACTGAGTCATATGAATGAAGAAAATTAAGGACCTGTAATCCATTGAAACTTCTACTAAATTCCAAGTAGGAATACTTTACCTGCCAGTTTTCATGTAGAAAGGACAATCCACTTCACCCTGTCAGAAGAAATTTGTACGAAAGCTTATCAAGAAATGGAGCCAATAAAGTAGTCAATTTATATAATGCAGACAAGTGGCACTTGATGGATATCCTTAAATATAAGTATTATAAACAAACAAAAACTGAAAATAACTTAGTTTTTTCCACTTTAGCAAACTATGTACGAGCAGTGAGCACAGATGGGAACTCAGCAGTCAGCAAAAGCCTTTATATCACACAATAACCAACCCATTTAAGCAACTTGAAAACCAAGTGTTCCAGTACAACATTATCTAGTGTCACAAATAAATAATAGTTTCAAACAAGCTCAGGCAGCATATCAACAAAGAATATTGGAGTTAGAATGAAAATAGATAAATATACTTGATTACATGCCATAATCATTTTCCTTTTTGGATATGTATTGATAATCCATTTCATCACCAGAGATTGAATACCAAAGTAAATGTGTACCAGTCTTATAGGGAGCCCTTTGCTATTCTGTAATGATGGATAAGTGTATGACATAAAAGGATTAGATAGCGTTGTATCTCCTGTTGCCCCCTCTGCATTAGCAGCGAACTGAGTATGCTCAAAAGCACCATTCTGTTCTACTGACAGCTGAATCTGGATATCTCTTGGGTGATGAAATTTACAGGTAACACCAAATTTACATCTTCCCGTTTTCATGTAGAACTGCATAAATGTTAAATACAGTAAGTCATAAGTAATTAGTGCCTCAAGTGAAGGTAAAAGATATATATCTAACCGCACACGGAGGCTCCGTAGGCCTCTCAGGTAAGCCAGAAACATCAGCATTTTCAAACAAATCCTTTGGATGATTAAACTTGCACCTAGGACCAAATTTGCATCTCTGAGTTTTTACAAAGTACTGCAACATACGAAACCCACAATATATTAGAAAATGATCATATGCACCAAAAGAAAAGAAAACAAATAATACCAAATTCTACTCACAGGACAATCTGGTTCTCCTGGTCTCTCAGGAAGAGTCTCAGTTGCAACATTCGGAACCTAAATGACATATGAATCAAAGATAAAGCATCATGAAAATTAGTAAACTCATGTTTAGATTTGAAATTTATACATGATTATATTTCACCTTGTGTAACTACAACCCATTACCACATAAACACAAATGCCATACATAGATCAAGTCATGAATGCAAATAGAACAGTTATTCGAGTGTATAAAACAGCCTCAGTGGGTCCTAAACTAATATCTCTCACTCCTTCCATAAACTTAAGGAAACATGTCAGACACTAATAGAAAACTAATCAGCAACTTATTGCGAAAATCATTCTTTTTCGTTTTATTTTTTTAATTATAAATCATTCTTTTACTGTCAAGAAGTTGACTAAATTCACTGTTAGATAGAACAATTTATTTAGTAGCTTTGCTTCAAATCATGTTGTTGTAAATAATCATGTAATACGATAAAATAACTTTCCTGATGACAAAACATATTAAGAACAATATATACAAAAAGATTTTGCTCAAAAATGCAGAAATCATATTACGAAGTTATTTAATTTTATTGATAACCAGACACACATGCTTAACAGGTATAGATCCCTTGGTCTCAGCATCGTGCTTCACTCATAAAAGACTATAAGTGGCCTTTAAGATTACTGGAACATGAACAGGCAATAACTGTTGTTACCAGCAGAAATGACAAGTTACGAGGATGTTTGCTGGTCATTCTAACATAAGATGAAATGAAGATATGTATTCATGCATAAGGATTACACTATCTCCGGATTACACTATCTCCAGATTACAATGATAAATGCATAAAGCATGGCACAAACAGCAATAGTATCTTGCACTTCAAATATCCATGCAATAACTAGACAACTAATAAAGCTTTTCATTACATAAGACTTAATCATAGAATTTCCTATCAAACAAAAAAAAAAACTTCAACGTAGAATTGTTAGAACCACTACCTCAGCACTTCTCCAACATTAAATATATTTCAATTTCAATTGCTCACCAGAATGATAAGAAGCCTGGGAAACTATCCTCATCCTAGCAAGCAGACCATAAGCTAAAAGGTGGAAGATACTGCTAAACTCTTTTACTTACTGACACCAATCTATGACATCATACATTAATAAGCAAGAACTACCACATAGGTAATTATAAGGCCTGTAAACCAGCAACCCTGGGGAAAGTTTAGTACCTAATTTATTGAAGCAGCTTTTACGATTTACTGACTCAACTGAGTTTACGAACTGCTAAAGAACATTAGAGATGACAATGCCAAAATTCAACTCTCTGTATTATTAATCCCATCCACATATTATGTTGAGAACACCAATTAACTTATATATAATTGCAAGCCTTCTACAGTTCTACTCAATCGTAAACATAGCCACCAGCATTTGTTTTGCTTTTGTGCGTCCTAGTCTATAGTATTAAACTTAGTAAAGCCAGCTATCTGTTCTAAAGTAACACCACAACCCAAAGCTGGCTTGTCTAATAGCAACACTATAAAGAAGAAATTTTAAAATAATTAAGAAAATTTTATTTAAATCTCAAAATTAACTTATGCTATACAGATAAGTATCATACAAATAATTTCTTACATAGATAGAAAAATCCATATTTTACACCTAATTGGTAAGAAACGGACTTGGTTAAACTAGTATATAGCCTGTAAAATATTAATTAAATAATTATATATGTCAGCTTGTTTATCTGAATATAGTATACAAGTCACTTTGCAATATATAATAATAAGTGTACTATATAAATACAAAAATACATTTCAGAGGCATAAAAAATGGCAAAAAAGCGTCACCTCTTTCCAATCTGGGATTCCTCCCTCAGGAACCCAAATAGGATGGTCAAATTTGCAGCTATCTCCAAATTTACAGGTTCTTGTGAGCATATAGTGGGCACAGTCCTTCTCTCCTGGCCTCTGTGGATATATAGGCAAATTGCTTGCATTCTCGTATCTAGGGCGCTTTGTTAATGAGCTTGTAGAATACCAAGCTTCACTTTGCCCAATTGTGTTATGGGCAAGCAAAGCAGTTGGATGATAGAGCGCTAAAGTATATAATACACGGGTATGTATAAGAAAACCAAACCAAATGTACATGGTACTAGATAAGTTTGACTTAGAAAGTAATTTTGCATTAAGAGCATACGCTTAGCCAATAAGTAGAATATATATTATAGCAAAATGAGACATACTCTATTTTAGTTACAAAAGTACAACCATTGAATTAAAGCTCTCAATATATGTTTACTACTTTACTAAAGTTATATGAAAGTAATATCTATATCCATAGCTCACAGCCTATTCAGTAAAATATATATAATAGCAAACCTATGTACAAGAAGCCAAATGTAAAGCAAACTGTTTAATGAAGCTCATTACAGTTAGTATTGCTTACATCAGCTATGACACATTAAGTCCACTAAATTTATTTCTTCATGATTCATTTATTCGCTACACTAACCACTAAACTTTGAATGCTTTCCCGAAAACTACCCTATCCCACTAAATCCCATGCCGGGAGAACCATAATTCAGACTAATCACTTCGAAGACCATTAACTTTCTATTATTAAATTATTCTGACAATAGCAATGTGCAAGAAATAAACAATAACCATGTTAGGGATAATCTAGGGTCTAGGGACATTAGACATTTACATGAATTTGAGGTTAAACTGCGCAACTGAATGGACAAAGACTAATAACAACAAACTTTTTCTATCAAAAAAAATAACAAAAATCTTCCAGAGTATATCTTGTCAAGTGAAAGGAAAGAATTATATGTCAATAATCAATAACAAAACTGGAATTCTATTGGAACATTTTAACCTTTTGTAGTTTGACGTCGCTGTTAAAAATGCACAAGTGGTGATGGAAACAATGCATTCATAGAAGCTTCCGAAAGGTTTATTTGCAAGAATTTTATTGACATTTATGTATAAATTCAACATCGATGTTCATTTCTTCATTTAGCTTGTTAGACAACATATGATATGTTCAAACACAAAGCAAAACATATTATTTGAGCATTACAATTACATGTAGGGCAATGTATAATTGTATACAACACCTTCCGAATTATATTCTTAAATCTTAAGAATATATTGGTAATAGACTACAGGAGCTAAACCAAGTTGATTGGAAGAGAAGACACTTCATCTTTTTTATTAAACAAAAGAGTAATTCTTATCCATAATTCTGGAAAACGTATTGTTTTGTTGGAAAGCAAATCCAGTTATACGGCATTCCACTCACCAATTATCATCAGGTCACCAATGTTAAAACAAAATTGGCAAAATAACCTCAAAGGAAGAGTAAAACACTAAATCATAATCCACGAACTTCAACCATCAGATTCAAAAGCAATTCACCACTACGCTTAACTACATTTTATAAATACTATTTTCCCACTTAACTAGTGTAAACGAATATAAAAGACCTCACATACAATAAACCCATAAAGATTAAAGAAAAAGAAAGGGATAAATAACTATACTAACCATCAGAAGAACGTTTCATGTTGGTAGCAATCGGGTCTCCAGCATTAGCAGCAGCGGCTGCGGCAGCAATAGCAGCAGGCCAAGAAGCTTGGGATAGCAAATTGCTAGTGGTGGAAGATGTGGCTCCGACGGCGGAGGTGGAGTTTCTGGTGGCGACACCAGGCGGTCCAATGTCAATGTCGGAAGCGGCGTAAGAGGGATACCAGAGAGAGGAGGAGTCTTTGCGCTGTGGGAAATACATATCCGTGGGAAGGTATCGGCCGGAGGAGAGGGAAGTGGCGGCGCCGACGACGGCGGCAGCAGCAGGGGAAGACGGTGAAGCTCCTCCGTTTGTAGGGCTATAACCGTAGTGATAGAGTTGATTTGCCATAAAAATTATAAAATCGAATCTTTTAAATAATTAGTAAAAAAATTTACTTGTCTTTTTAATTTATACTGAGAGTGAGATTGCAGCTATGTCTTCCGAGTGGTGGAGGAAGGAAAGGAAGTATCATTTCGATTTTAATTTTTACCTTTCTTCTAATTAAAATTATTACTAAACTATATATATATATATATGGACTATAAAGTTACTTAACTGTGTATTCACCGATATAATTAAAATATATTGTAAAAAATTTTTGTATAATCATTTATGGTAGAGAGAGAAAATCAAAAACAATAAATTACATAATCAATTAAATAGGAGAGAGAATATAAATAATATTTATGATTGGTAAACTTTATAACAAGAAGAACTTTACTTTAATTTTTTCCTATATATATATAATATATTTATATTTTATCAAGTGAAATAATTTTCTAAAAGAAAATTTTAAGAGACAAAATATTATTTAGTCCCTAAATTGTTGATCAAATTACTATTCAGTCCCTAAATTTATCAAAAATACTATTTAGTCCTCAAAATTTTTAACTATGTCAACTTTTTAGTCCCCGAGTTTGACAAAATACTATTTAGTCTCCAAATTTTTAACTATGTCAATTATTTAGTCCCCAAACTTGGTAAAAATACTATTTAATGATCGAATTTGCAACTCTGTCAACTATAACGGGTTATCAAGAGACTAAATAGTTGACAAAGTTGCAAATTCGATGATTAAATAATATTTTTGCCAAGTTTAGGGATTAAATAGTTGACATAGTTACAAATTCAAGGACTAAATAGTATTTTGTCAAATTCGAAGACTAAATAGTTGATATAGTTAAAAATTCCGGGGATTAAATAGTATTTTTGATAAATACGGAGACTAAATAGTAGTTTAACCAACAATTCAAAGACTAAATAGTATTTTACCTCAAATTTTAAAATGTCTCTATTTATTTGGGCCAATATAACATTAGAAATGATATAAAATAAAAGTTGGTAAGTATCAATTAATACTGTTAAAATGGATCATTTCGATTTTTATTTTTACCTTTCTTTTGATTAAAGATTATTGCTAAACTAATATATATATATATATATATATATATAGCTCTAAATTTTTTTGTCTCACAAAAGCTAAGTGACACTAAAAAAATAACTTCTCAACTAAAAACAACTAGTCAATAGATAACTTTCCATAAAAATTGAGGAAAGCATCGGAGATACACATAAAAATAGAATAAATTATTATTATATAAGTGGTATAATCCCATAATATTCTCTCTTATGTCTACCTGGCACTAGAATTCTAGAAGCGCGATCAGACTTTGGATTAGTGACACGTGGCACCACTCGATAGCCTCGTACGTGTTCTTTAACCACAATTCTCTCATACTCTCTCGTAAGAGAGACGTGGGGGAGATCACGAACATGAGACGAACACGATTCATAGGAATGTGGGGCGACCACGTTCCTCCCCTCATCAAGTATAAATACCCCTCACTTGGAGAACTCAAATAAGTCTAATCAACGATATTCAGAACTCACTTAATCTTTATTCTGTTAGTACTCAAAGACTCCCATTCTCTTAACCTTCACTCAAATCTTATATCTCCAATAGGCGGCTCGCCCGCCAAGAGCAACCTACACGTCCTAGCCGCACACAGCGACCACAGGTAACCTTCCTACCTAACGGCTCCTATGGATGTTTTCTCTTCGAACTACGTGGACTTTGATCCCTTTACAAGGGTACGTAGGCACCTAGGTCAACACCTAAGGACAAGTACCCAAGGTTACGACCCCTTGCGGTCCTTATTTTCAATTATGAATTGTCTAAACAAAAAATGACAGTTACATTGGTACCCATTGCGGCCCTTCTCAAACCACAATGCCTTGCGTATTTGCCGCTAAATGACATTTCCTTTTTGGGGACTAGGAGTATATACTTAACACTCAGAAACCCATTTTTTGTTTAATTCTCTTAAAAGGCAGTACTCGTATGGCCAACACCAATAGACCCCCCCCCAAGTCATTACACGACCAACAGGACGTCACCAGCAACGACCAAAACAAACGGCAGTGAAGGACACAACTCGTAACTTTTGAAGAAGTACACGAGACACCGGAAAATGACGAGTCAATAATCATCACAGCCAGCATAGCAAGATATAAAGTCAAAAGGGTGTTAATAGATCACGGATCGATCGCGGATGTGCTATTTGTTGAAACATTAGAAAGAATGCATAAATATGAGGGTCAGTTGGTGCCAGACGAAGGAACCCTTATCGACTTCTCAGGTCGAATAGTTGAGACCAGCGGAACCTTCATAACTTGGCTTGCACTGGGGGTCCCCCCAAGGGTCGCTCATACAGAGGTTGAGTTCACTGTATCAACAGCTTCATCGGAGTACAACACAATTTTGGGTCGCCCGACCCTTAACAAACTCAAGATGGTCGTATCTACTACCCACTTGACAATAAAATTCACTACAGTTGGAGGGATAAGAGAAATGTGAAAAGATATGGAAGAAGCTTACGCTTGCTATCTAGCAGATCTCTCCAGAGAAGACAAACCTGAAGCCTATAATAGTAACGAAAGGAGTGCCCAGAAGTAGTGGACCTCCGGGATGAAATACCGGGAGCTCGCCCACAGCCAATGGAAGATCTCGTCAATGTTTGCATAGACGAAACAAATAGCAGAGAAATTCAAGTAGGAGCCTTTCTAGATCAAGCGACCAAAGAAAAGCTTCAGAAGCTACTCACGACGTACAAGGATGTGTTCGCTTGGAGCACTGCGGACATGTCCGGGATAAACCCAGCACTCATCTGTCACTCCCTCAACACAAAAGACGGGCCCGATATTATCCAGATAAAGCGACACTTCGGTGAGAAAAGACAACAGGCGTTTAATGAGGAGGTACAGAAGCTGCTGGACGCCGGCTTCATATAGGAATCACAATATCCAGAGTGGCTCTCTAATGTGGTTATGGTTAAAAAGGCTAACAAAAAATGGCGAATGTGTTTGGACTTCACCAACCTGAATAAGGCATGCCCAAAAGACGCATACCCACTTTTTAATATCGACAAGCTAGTATATGAGACCGCGGGACATCGTTTATTGAGTTTCTTGGACGCCTTCTTAGTCGTCCTATCTTGTGGAATTTGCATGATGTAATTGCTTATCTCTTCTCCAAAAAACATTCGAATAAATCTTTCATTCCACCTCCCCGCCGTTTCACATAGTAATTCACTCACCTTCTAAATCAGGAAGGATCGTGTATATCCTCAATTGTAGTGATGGGAAATACATCAGGTATCCAGGGGTCAAGGATAATGTTTGTGAACTCATTGCTCCCTATGCTTTTAATTAAATGTGGAGTTAATACTTCCATACCCGCTCGTAAACTTCTCCATGTGAAAGAGGGCCTCTTCCCAATTTTTGCATGAAAAAAATCAATATGTGGAAAGTGTCGTGCTGTCAAGACCTGATAAATCAAAGATTGCTGATTATTTAACAATCTTCAACATTGTTTTACCCGTAGCGATTTGTTAAAAATGTGCAAATCTTTAAATCTTATTCCTCCCGAATATTTTGGGATTTTAAGCTTCTCCCAGCTTAGCCAATGAATTTTAGCTTGCTTCTGGCTCGAGCCCCACCAAATCTTGCCATCATCTGTGTTAAATCTTTACTTAAAGAAAGGGGTAGTAAAAAGCAACACAACAATAGGTAAGCCTAAATACTTTTTGTTAATACGCCTAATTATGAATGCCCAGCCTATCCTATATTAAGGACTGATTATCATGCGAGCAATTTTTACTGAAAAAGATGGCACATTTATTGAGATTAACCTTTTGTCATGAGGCCTGGGATTTGGCATCACCTGCTCTAAAAAAATAAGGTTGTCATATGCAAAGAATAGTTATGAAATACTCGGACCCCCAACCGATGCTCTAACCCCCATGCATAAGATTATTTTGCTCATTCATTCTTTTAAATGAATTTAAACCTTCTGCATAGATAAGGAATAAGTAAGGAGACAAGGGATCACCTTGCCTAAGTCCCCTACCTAGAAGGAAGCATTCTGTATCATTACCATTAATTCTAACTTGGAATGAAACCGACCTCAAACAAGTCATTATCTTCTACACCCAATCACAATGAAAGAACGGCTTAATCATTGCTTGTTCAAGAAAAATCCATTCCATTCTATCATAGGCTTTACTTATACCAAGCTTGATAGACATAAAACCCTTATTCCCTGTTCTCCAGCCTTTTAGAGCATGTAGAAGCTCATACGCCAATAACACATTATTTGTAATTTGTTGGTTAGGAATGAAAGCACTATGATTAAGAGAAATTACCTTAGGGAAAAAGACTTTAAGCTTGTTAGCTTGAGTCTTAGCTATGATTTTATGAAGAACGGTACAAAGACTAATGGGTTTAAATTGAGTGAGATCTTCATGCGCTTTAACTTTCGGGACAAGAACAATTTCTCGTTTTATTGACCTCTTCCAAGAACTTCTGTTCATTAAGGAAGCCAAGGGTAGGCTCTGTTACATCCTTGCCCACCACATGCCAGTACTTCTGATAGAAGAGCGCCAGGAATCCATCCACTTCTGGTGCTTTTGTAGCATCTATATGAAAGAAGGCCCCTTTCAATTCTTCTTTTGTAAACGGTGCTAACAATGAATTATTTAGCTCTTTAGTAACCTTCCTGGGAATATAATCAACTTCCATATCCACCTTGGGTGGAATGGACGAAGTGAATAAATCTAAGAAATATTTTTTAGCAACCTCATTTAAGTCTCTCTGATTCAAAGCCTGGCTTCCATTTTCTCTCTGAAGTTTGTTAATTCTATTTTTCCTCGACCTTTGTGTGGTCGACTAGTGGAAAAACTTAGTATTCTTATCACCCTTCTCCAACCATTGAACCCTTGCATGCTGCCTCGAATATATTTCTTCTTCATTCAACACCTTATTCAACTCATTCTCCAGTTCTTTGATCCTCTAGTTGTCTGAACCAAGGGTGGAGATTTCCTCATTGATCTCCTTTTGAAGGCTTTGAGTTTTCTTGTGATAGTTACCAAACTTCTTCTTACTCGACTCCGAAAGATGTCCCTAGACCTCCCTAAGGTTCTCCTTCACTATGTTCCAGTCGCCATTAGCCACATTCCTATGCCAACTTGTGGCAACTAGTTCCCTACAGTTCTCATATCCACACCACACTTGTTCAAATCGAAACTCCTTTGTTCTATCCCTTCTAGCATCCGCCCTCTCCTGTATTCCTTTCAAGTCAAATAAAATAGGAACATGGTTTGAAGAATATTTTTGAAGATGAAATAATTGAGCCTTAGGAAATCTATTCATCCAATGAATACCTACAAATCCCCTATCAAGTTGAACTCTGACATTCCTATTATTATCCGTTATGTTGCACAAAGTAAATGGAAAACACAAATATTCAATATCCATTAAGCCACATTCATCAATAGTATCCTGAAGTAGCTGCATTTGACGCTCCGACCATTCATTCTCTCTTTGTTGCTCCTCTGCCACGACTATCTCATTAAAATCACCCATTATTAACCACATTCTATCGGTCTAAATTTTCAAGGTCCTCATCATATTCCAACTATGATGTCTCAAGTGAGTAATAGATTCGCAGTAAAGCCAAGTAAATTAATATGAAATTTAGACACCAAACATAAATTAATATTAAGCTAATTGCTCCAAAGAATCATAAGTCCTCCACTTTTCCCCTCACAGGGTTGAAAAATGCCATTTTGAAAACCTAGTCTCATCCGCAATCCTTCACTCTCTCCAACTGTAAATGTTGTCTCACATAGAAAAACTATACCGATACTAGCTTGATACAATAAGAGCTTTAAAGACCTAACTGCCCGCAGGTTCTCAAGCCCATGACAATTCCATGATAAGATTTTCATTATGCCCGGTAGACTTGATAACCAAGTCTCATCGATCCTTCATTCATAGTAATAACAGTCTCACCCATCACATTTTCCTTCTTTCTCTCACCAACTGTGTTCTCCACTTCTTGTACCACTACATCTTGTTCCAATTTTCTCTTTTATTGACCTTCACTTCCACTATAGCTTTAAGATTATCTCTCTTATGTCGTACCACTTTCTTCCATCCACGTAATCCTTTCCCCTTATTTGCTAGGTCTATATGTTCTTTAGCCTCACCATCTTTATTCTTAATAGGCACCACATTCTGGATGTCCCTTAGAACTCTCACCATCTCTTCACTTATATTTATATTCACCATCATTTTTTTTTTTCACATTTGACTCCTTGTTGATTGTACCGTTGTTATCTATCAACTCTGTTGCATTATGTGTAATTATTTTTTCTATCTCAACCTGGTCTGATGACTTTCCTGAATCCATCTCATTCACTTGAAGTGCATCAACGTCCGCCACCTTCTCCATTTCCGCTAACAGTTTGGTCAACGCCTTTGTTTGGTGAGACACTCTCAGTTCTCCCCACTTACGTCCATGTCCACTTCTATCCTCCTCCTTCTCATTTAAATTCATTTTTGGTTGGACCTTCACCCCACCATAATAAGCCAATAACCACGGTCTTTTGGTCCAAGTTCAAAAGAGTTCCTCCTACCTTATCTCTCATCCTAACTTGCCTGATTTCTTCATCGTGTCCTACTTTGCCACAATAATAACAACATTGAGCCACTTTTCATACTTAAAATCTATCATGATTTTGTCGTCCGCCTTCCTTGATGCCGTTTGATCGGGAGGATTTTGAAGACACTATTTTTGGCTATTTAAAGGGGACAGAGGTCACTGGTGCATCTTCTGGTAAGTTTTTAAATCTCTGTAATGCATGTCTTAGTAACGCATTTTACTTTTTCCTCTTCTGATCGATTTCTTGCTCTAGGGTTGACCCTGAGTGGTATTCAGAGAGATTGGACACCGCGGCAGGTGAGCGTCGGAGGAAGATGGTCGAAAATTCTCCAGTGTCTCAGAGGCAAAGTCAGAAGCGAGGGCAGGCTATCCAGGTGCAGGCCCGGGTCAAGACTCGCCAGGATACTGACGCGAGCGTCGAGAGACAGTTTGGTGATGGTGAAAATCTAAGTCGCTATGGTCGCCGAAAAATTCCTTATAGTCCCATACCCCCCAAAGAGATGCTCGTCAGATTTCTGGCTGAAGATGTCTCTTTTAAAGAAAAATTGATACCTTTTGACGATGAGCAGGTCATATTGGCGTGACAGAATTACCGAATGAATTATGGGGATGATTATGCATTAGAGAATATGACCAAGGAAGCCATGTTGTTGCTCAATCGCCTGGCGGGCGTCGCTTATCAACGAGAGGTGGAAGGGGTAGGCATTTTGCTTTGAATTATGCTTTATTCTCTTTTGGTGGCTTATTTCGAAATATTTTTGCAGGGAGTACTAGAGAAGCAGGTCGACAAGAACACTCGGTTGGGCGATAGAATATAGGAGTTAGAGGCCAAACTTGGGAGGAAAAATGCAGAGATTGTGAGAGATCACTGCTTGGATTTTCTGCGTTTTGGCAACTATGGGATGCAGAATGGCATTGCACAGTTGGAGGATTTGATGGGCCTCACAATTGCACCGAAAATAATGGTAAAACTTTATCAATCATAGGAGAGATTTGGGAATGAGTTTCAAGCTCGCCTTCAATCTGATACTCCTTTGCGGATAGAGGACTTCTTTATCGATCCAAATCTATGTAGGGATGCTCGGGCGATGCTGACGACCGTCTTGCAATCTGGCGATCAGGTCGAAAAGCAGCTAACTCCCTAATATGCTTCCGAAGGTGAAGATTCTTAAAAGTTTTAATTTCTGTATTTAGAGGCGGTAGACGTCCTTTTTTGTATAGACATTTTTGTATTTGCCGGCAGTATACCTCCTTTTTGTATATACGGGGCGGTTGAGTCCTCTTTTTGTAAGTAAATGAACAAGGAATTTGACTTAATACGAGATTTGACCAATCGTATTGTGCACAAGGTTTTTATTGATCCTGATGAGTACATGAAAACCCCTGACATAGGATAGCAATTTTTGTCAATAGGCTAAGACAGAATGAAGTACTTTTTAAGACTACTAGCATACCAAGTATTTGGCATATGCTCTCTCAAAAAATGGGCTAATTTGAAAGCACCGTGAGAGGCGATCCCAATAACTCTATAAGGGCCTTCCCAGTTTGGCGCAAGCTTCCTATTGAGGCTATTTCGTTGGTTGTTAATCGCCGTTCGCATGAATAGGTTGCCTTTTTTCAAATTTGCGGGGGTGTATCCTTTGGTTGTACTTCCGGTCGAGAAGCTATTTGTAAGCAGCAACTTTGAGCGTCGCAGATTCCCTGCATTATGTGGCTGCATCTAGGTTGATGAGCAAGTTTTCTGGGTTTGCGTTAGAATAGTTTAGTACTCGGTCTAAGGCTACTTCAATATCGGCTGGGACTACAACTTCTTACACCTAGGTTAGAGCGAATGGTGCTTTCCCTGTCGCCGAGTGAGTAGTTATCCGATAGAACCATAGGAGTAAGGGGAGTTCGTCTACCCAATATTGCTTTGCTTCTTCCAAGCATTTTTGTAGTCCCTCTAGTATGATTCTGTTTGCCCGCTCAGTTTGACCATTGGTCACCAGGTATTCGATTGAGGTCGTCCGATGGTCGATATGCCATTCTTTGCAAAATTCGTTGAACTTTTCGATGACAAACTGGCGACTGTTGTCAGTGATTAAGACATGAGGACCAAATCTGGATATGATACTTTGCCAGAGGAAGTTCTGGAATTTTTGGGATCCAATTGTGGCAAGAGGTTCGGCTTCAATCCATTTTTGTGAAATAATCGACTGCTACTATGAGAAATTTCCTTTGTAGCGTGCTTTCTGGAAAGGGCCCAAGTATATCCATCCCGCAAGTGTCAAATGGCTAGGGGGATTCGATGGGTTTTAACTCTCTGGAAGGTTGGTGTATGAAACTAGCGTGCCACTGGGATTGATCATAATTTGTGAGTAATTTCTCCGAGTCTGCCCTCATTGTGGGCCAATAGAAACCCAAGCGGAGTGCTTGTTGCGGAGGGCACCCGCAGATTGATGCGTTCCACACACACCTTCATGAATTTCTTGGAGGACGTAGTTGGCGTGTTCAGGTGGAATACACTTGAGATGTGTGGAGGAGAACTCCTTTTTGTACAAGCCTTTTCCCCAGACGAAATATTGAGATGTTTGCCTCCTTATCTTCCTGGCTAATTCCTTTTCTTCGGGTAATGTACCCTCTGTTAGATATTCCTTTATCAGAGCCATTAAGGAGGCGTCGATTGCTATTGGGAGCATGTTTGGAGTTATGTTGGGTGCTTGCAATGTCGTTCGCAGCATGGTTTTGAGGCCTAACTGACTTGGCGTGGTGGCTAGTTTGGAGAGGGCATCACCCTGAGTGTTTTGGTTTCGCGTATCCGTGTGATCAAGACAGATTTGAACATGCTGATTTCTTGTTTGGCACGTTCAACATATTTGGTGATGGTAGCGTCTTTTGCCTCGTATTCCCCGTTAAGTTGTCCGACCACTGGTTGTGAATCGCTGAATAGCGTGCCTTGAGGCGCCTAGGTCATGAGCTAGCGTTAGTTCGGCTATGAATGATTCATATTTAGCTTGATTGTTCGAGGCTGGGAACATGAAGCGCAGGGCTTGTTGTACCCTGATTTCGTCGGGCTTTTGGCTATAATTCCGTCGCCCGCAGATTTCGTGGTTGAGGAGCCGTCAACGTAGACTAGCCATAGGGATTTTTCTGGTTGTGACTCGCATATCACCTCAGTCTTTGTTTCTGTCACCGGGGCGTCCCCCTTTCGGCGCTCTGAAGTCTTCCAATGCTTGGGCCTTGATCGCCCGCCGAGGTTCATATTTGATGTCAAACTTGGAAAAGCTTTATGGCCCAATTTTTCATTCTCCTTGCTAAGTCTGGCTTCTGTAGTATTTTTTGTAGGGGCTGGTCGGTTTGAACCATGATCATATGTTGTTGAAAGTAAGGTCGAAGTCTCCGTGCTAAGAGGACGAGGGCAAGTACTAGTTTCTCCACTCTCTGGTACCATAGTTGGGCTCCTTGCAAGGCGTGGCTTGTAAAATACACTGGGTATTGTTCAACTTCTTCTTCCCTTATCAGAGCTGAGCTTACGGCATGGTCCGTGGTATCCAATTACAACTCCCAGTGCAGGCACAGGGTATCAGATAAATGTTAGTCGAGGACTCAAGCTTTGGGGAGGTCAAGCCATAATGAGGATCTTCCAGTGCAAGCCCAGGAATTCGTGGCAACAATGGGCTAAGATAAAGGTTTAACCACATAGGCACTCTCTGGTAAAATGCCGAATGGTAACCCCCCATAACACGTCACATGCCCTACGTGGTGGCAGACTCAGGTTAAGAGGATAATTCCCTAATACGGGTGTTGGGATACAAAGCATGACTTAAGACAATGACTTCTAGTGCAAGCACTGGGGTTTGTAAGCTTTGGGGGTTCGAATTATAATAGGGACCTTCCAGTGCATGCACTGGGGATTGTGGCAGTTATGGGCTGAGATAAAGGTTTCTCCATGTGGATCCTAGGGTCTCTAGTGGAATGAAAGATGGTAACCCCTACAGTGCGTCCAGGCGCTTTTTGCTCGTCATATGATGACGAACACCAGTTAGAATGACTACGACCTAGGATAATGATCTCTCAGCGCAAGCACTGAGGTTTAGACATGAGCTAAGAGGATTATCTTCTAATTCGACCCTAGGGTTCATAACAAGTCTAGGATAGCGACTCTACAGGCACTAAATGTTCAACATGTGCTGAGAGGGTCATTCCTTAAGGTGCGCACTAGGTCTCATGACATCTTTCATACAAGCCGGGCCTAAGGTTGATGACAGGTCTTAGGTAAGGACTTCCACAAAATGGTTATCCCCTAGTGCTGGCACTAGAGTTTCAACATGTGCTGAGAGGGTTTTTCCTTAAGGTGGGCACTAGGGTTCATGACATCTTTAATACAAGCCGGGCCCTAGGTTTCATGACAGGTTTAAGGTAAGGACTTCCACAAAAGGGTTATCCTCTAGTGCAGACAATAGAGGTTCAACATGTGCTGAGATGGTTATTCCTTAAGGTAGGCACTGGGGCTCATGACATCTTTAATACAAGCATTCATTGTTCCCCAAGTATGAGCACTAGAGTTTGAAATGGCTGTGATTCTAAGAGTGACGGCTACAGCTCGCCAATGCAAGTACTGATCATTTCCTAATGTAGGCCTTAGGATTCAAAATAAAGCCTAGGACAATGGTCTCCTAGAGCAGACACTGGGATTCAAGATAGACAGAGCTCGAGACAATGATTCTCCAGTGGAAGCACAGATTATCTAACGAGTGTTGAAAGGATGATTTTCGATGTGGTTCATTGCTTTTCCTGATGGGAGCATCTTGGGAAGGCCAAGGTTCCTAATTTGTTGTCCGAACATTTTAGCAGGCCAAGGATATCCTTGAAATAGCGTCAACACTTCTTATACTCGTATTAGCTCGAGTTGGCTTCTACTCGTACTCGTGCCCCTTTTCTTGTGGCAACCAAACATATTCTTTGGGCCAAATGACTCTAAAGTGTCATCCAAGTGCAACTACAACATATGTGTGCAAATGCAGAATACAGATAAAGAGAAACAGAAAAGAGAGCAATAAACAAAGCAATAGTCATTTTATTAATTTATTTGGAATGGAATTCGGAACTTCCTAACTTTCCGTCCACAAATACAAAGATTCTATGGTGGAAATTAGTTGACAAATGCGTGGCGCAAGCCTGAAGCTCATCGCACACCTATCCTAGCCTTTTATTTATGAGACACCCTTATTCGCCTTCCAGTGAAGGTAAGACTTGTGGGTGAATAGAAAGCTAAATTAAGTTCGGATGCCATTCCAAATCTCTTTTCTCTTTCAAATGTGACTATGACGATAAAAAGAAAAAGGGAAATGGTAGTGCATGATTTGAAAGAAAAATTCCGTATTCAATGCCCAAAAATTATAAAAGATTGAAAGAAAATTTTATGTGCAAGGCCAAGAAAATAAAAGGTGTATGCAATTCAATGTGTGCAAATGAATGAGGGAGTTGCTCCTTGTGTCCTAATGGTTAGGCCCTTAGGGTTTTAAAAACAAATGGTAGCATTATATGGGTAGGCCCTAGGGTTAACTCACACAAGGTTTAGCTTGGGATCTAGAAACCTACAAGGTCCTTAGATTTCCCCCATCAAAGATGGAGACCCCGACTTAAGAGATGACCTTGTCACAGAAAAGTCTGTGCAAATCAACCCTTAAGGAAGGTGACAATCTAAGCAGAGTAGATAAGTCAACCTCTTCAGGCCAAAGCACAACAGGGAAAGATTCTCATACTCCCTCTAACTATTATGGACAGCTTCGGGTATAGAAGAAAATATAGGTTAATTAAGTAAATACTAAGTGCACAACTGTGTAGGAGTCTCCTAACTACCCTTCAAAATATATGGAAACACTGCAAAACAAAAGAGAAAACAAATATGACAAACAAATTAACATTCATACAAAATGAAAGGCCAAAACAATGTTAACTATTAATTTTAAAGAAAGGGGCTTGACTCTCTAATGGTCCCCAGCAGAGCCGCCAACTGTAAAGACCGCGCCTACGGCGGACTTCGAGGAGTTGCCATCAAGTTTTCCATAAAACTTGGAAAAGAAAAATAGTTCGAAATCTTTAGTAAAAATAGGTTTCAAAATCGTCTGATTCCGGGAGTCTGTTTGAGATGAGGGGAAGGTGTTAAGCACCGCTCTTCCCCCGTCCGATGATGGTTACTCAAAAATTAATAATTAAATTGTTTTGGCCTTAAAAGTGGGATAAACACACAAACACATAAAATAGAGAAAATGCGGACTTGACCTAGGATGAAAGCCTAGGGCCTACATAGCCTCAAAGAAGGGTCAAAGTCCAAGTAGTTCGTGAAGGCACACACGTGTGTAGGTGTGAGGACGCTCACCAAGAAAAGGCTCAGGTGGTGTCCTTGTGCAATGTACCTATTGGAGCATAGGCCCCTCGGCACCTATCTACCATGTGTTTAGACAAACAATAGGCAAATCAAGAAAACATGCGTGTGTGATACTCACAAGCAAAGACTCAGGTGACGTGTAAGATCCAATGTTTCTATAGAGGCAAAGGCCCCTTGGTAACACGGACTTCAACAAGCGAAATGAGAAGCAATGCCCCTTAATTGACGAAAGATTAAAAATATTTACACTTAAGAAAAATAGAGGGAGTTAAGACTTTCTTTAAAAAGGGAATCACAGGCTTTTTACGCGGAAGGAGGGGGTCACAATTCCTTGCACCTAAACACAAGGGTCGTGGTCCCCGACACACCAGGCGTCGCGGGCCCCATGGGGGTCACGACCCATTTCTTAGAGAGTCTCGACTTCTTTATTTTATTAATTTTTATTTATTTGGTCAGACAAAATAGGGTGTCCACAAGGCCTTATTCAGTTTGGTGAAGTCCACACACATCCGTCATTTTTCGTTGGCCTATTTTACCATGACCACATTAGAGAGCCATTCCGGATACTGGGATTCCCGTATGAAACTGGCATCTAGCAGCTTCTATACCTCCTCATTGATCGCTTGTTATCTTTCCACGCCGAAGTAACGCTTTTTCTAGATAACAACAGGGTTGTCTTTAGTGTTATATAATATTTGATATAATATATATATATATATATATATATATATATATTCATTCAAAAAAATTTTATTTAAATGTTTTTACATAATATTAATAAAAATGATAAATTGGCTATAGCGTTGGTTTTCAACCATTAAAATCACCTTTTGCAAATATAGGTCAAAGACTGGAAAATTTGATAAAAAAATGTTGGATTAATGTGGTTAAGCACTTTAAAAAAATTCGTTATTTCATGGATTTTCCAATGATGAAAAAGAGAAGAGAGAAAAAGATAGGAAAGAAGAGGGGAAAAGGAAGAATAAAAATAAGAATGAGCTCAAGTTGTGAGAAAGATAAAGAAGGAGATTGGTAAAAGTTATAGAATAACAATAGATAAGTTAAATATTTAATAATAATATTTTAAATTGGAAAGGATTCAATTAAATAAAGCAAGACACAATATATATAGTAACTATTTAATCCTTTATTTATTTATTCATTTATTAAATTACATCTATCAAATAAAGAAAACAACAAACCCACAAACAAAATAAAAAGAAGCAGAAACAGACACATAAACTAAAAATAGTTACAACATTAGTTTTCCTAATTTCTATTGAAATTTCTCCACTTGGATGTAACCTCGTCTAATGCCATTGTAGAAGAACCGCCATCGTTCCAAGAATTAGTAACAAAATCTTTCAAACATCTCATTCTTTTATATATCTCTTTCCCTTCTTCACCTTCCATCAAACTCATCACCACCTTGCTAATCTCTTCGTTAACCACTATCCCATTTTCATTCATCTTAGGCCACAGAGCCACTTTCAACCTATTACTCAACATAACAGCATTCAACCTTTGCTCTGCAAACAAAGGCCAAGCAATCAATGGCACACCCAGGTTCACACTCTCAATCACGGAGTTCCACCCACAATGACTCAAGAAACCACCAATGGAACCATGACTTAGAATTTGAACTTGAGGTGCCCATGAAGGAACAACCAAACCTCTTTCTTTGGTTCTCTCTAAGAACCCTTCAGGTAAAAACCTCAAAGGATCCTCAATTGTAGAACTAAGACCAACATTCGCTGAATTACTTGGTGCTCTCATAACCCACAAGAATCTCTTCCCACTTTGTTCTAATCCAAATGCTAACTCATTGGTTTGATCTTGAGATAAGGCTCCTCCACCCCCAAATGAAACATACAACACAGACTTTTCTGGCTGCTTCTCCAACCATTTCACACACTCAAACCCACCTTCTTCATTTTTTGAATTTGTTTGTGTGATGGGTCCAACCAAATGAATAGACTGGTTAGTCCTATTTTCTCTGAAGGCTTTCACAGGACCTTCTTCCATTTCCATAATGCTGTTAACTATAAATCCATCCACAGTCTGAAACCTCTTGGTGAGTTGAAGAAATTGTTTATAAGCTGGGCTTGATCGATTTTGTACTGGCTCTGGGAGATCTATTCCATGGATTTGAAGTTGATCACAACCTGGGATTTTAATAGCCTCTGTTATGTCTCTGAATTCACCACCAAAAGATGATGTCTCACAATCAAGTTTTGGAATATGGAGGAAGGCGGAGACTGCTGTGGCACATGTAGCAATGTAAACAAAGGACATGGCATTGAGTTCTTTTGCAAAGTCTAGTGCATCAATTGCAAAAGGGTCAGTGATAAGAGCAGTCAAAGGAGTACCTTTAGAAGTAAAGGACTTCTTCAAGAACTCTTGTATATGAGGAAGAGATTTAGAAACTGTGAGTTTCATCTGGACAACTGGAGGGACTCCTGGTGGCAATTCGTGTTTAAGAATGGGAGGAAGAAGAATGGGATTGATGTTTGAAGGAAGATCTTGAAGGGAAGATTTGAAGGCTTGTGGGGGAGATTCAAGTATGGGGAGGATGAAGGTGACATGAAAGTCTGGGTGAAGATGAACAAGTCTCTTGCAAAACTCAAGAGCTGAGGCAAGATTGCTGAACCAGGGACTAGGGACAATCGCTATGTGAGTTGTTTTTGCCATTGGAAAGATGAATGAATGAAGGCTTAGATTGATTTCATGGATGAAAGATTTGATGAGCTTATAAAGATGAATTAGCACGTCTGTTTCATTCATAGGTTTTTATTTTTGGTCAAGAGAAACAGAAAAGGGAAGTTAATGACATAAATATAGGGAAGCGTGTTTTTTTGTTTTGTTTTGGGAACAATGGTAAGTAATTAATCATCCATATTTATACAAGTCAAAGAGATAAATATGGAATTTTTTTATTCTTATTTTTTGCCAGAATATGGAATTGAAAAAATATAAAAAAATGTTTATTCCTATCAATGTCCAATGTGGTTTAAGTACTAGAGAGAAGAGTTTTTGTGCGGTGGGAAATATATATCAATGGAAAGGTATTGGTCAGTGGAAAGGGTTGTGGCAGCGTCGACGACGGAAGGGGATGGCGGTGAAGCTCCTCTGTATGCAGAGCTATAACCGTAGGGATAGAGTTGATTTGACATAAAAAAATAAAATAAAATCTTTTAAATAAGGCTAAAGTAATATTTTGGTCCTCAATGTTTGCATGAAGTTTAATGTTGGTCCTCAATGTTTTAAATGTTTAATGTTGGTCCTCAGTTTTTTTTTTGTCGATTTTGGTCCTCGAGCGTAACACCATTAACTTTTGCCGTTAAATGATGATGTGGCATGCTTATGTGACACACTCTCTCTCCTACGCATCATATTTTAATGATGTGGCATGACACATCACTGCCATGTCACCCTACATTGCCACATCATCATCATTATGGGGAAGAGGGAGTGATGATGTGGCAATGATGTGTCATGCCACGTCATTAAAATATGACACGTAGGAGAGAGAGTGTGTCACATAAGCATGTCACGTCATCATTTAACGGCAAAAGTTAACGGTGTTACGCTCAAGGACCAAAATCGACAAAAAAAAAAAAAATTGAGGACCAACATAAAACTTTTGAAACATTAAGGACCAACATTAAATTTTATGCAAACAATGAGGACCAAAATAGTACTTTTGCCTTTAAATAATTAGTGAAAAAATTTACTTATAATTTAATTGAGAGGAAATCTAGTTTTTGGTCTCTGAATTTTTTGTCAGCCTACTATTTAGTCCTTGAGTTTTAAAAACAAACTATTTGGTCCTTGAATTTTCACATTCCTTAACTATTTAGTCACTGGGCGTTAGCCTTTCCCTAATAAAGTGACTTGAACATTAAATGCTGACATGTTACTGAGATTGGTGAGCGTTGTTTCTTCCACAGTTATAACTTATTCAAATCTTTCAATTAAGCTAAAGAAGATGAAGCTTCGATTTAAAATGTTGGAACAAATAATAATAGCTACTGAATCTTACATTTGATTTATTAGTTTCAATCTAAGCTGCAGTTACCTCTATATTTCAATCTAAGCTTCGATTAACTAGTGGCATCAACAAAGCCAAAGAAAATGAAGAAGTCAAAAGACAAACTTGAAGAAGGTGAAGATGATTGGCACCCTTGAGATGAAGACCGTAATGCTGAAATCTAAAGTTCTAGGTAATCCTTCTCATAAGACCCTTTTTTTTGTTATATTTTTAATTAGTTTTTTTTTTAATTTTACTATTCGATATGATGTGGCACTATGATATAGTAGCACAAGTGGCAACACAATATGACATGTGCATTCAACGATCACATCAGTCAGTTAGATAACACTTAACGTCCTAGGGACTAAATAGTTGTTAGAAGTAAAGATTCAAGGACTAAATATAGTATATTTTCAAAATTTATAGACTAAATAGTAAGTTAATTAGGCAACAATTTAAACACCAAAAAAATAAGTTTCCTCTTTTTCTAAGTGGCGTCGAAGAAAGCATCATTTCCATTTTATTACCCTTCTTCTAATATTATTATTGAACTATATATATTACTAAGTGAAAATACTTTTTTTAAGAATATCTATTTATTTGTACAATTATAAAAATAGAAATAATATCAAATAAAGTTTATAGTTATGATCAAAAAGTGCTGTTAAAATAGGTCATACTCTTCCATCCGAACATCAAATGGACGGGTTAAGATAGAGAAAATTACCCACCAAAAAGTTAAAAAAAATAATTTAATTTAAAATAATTATAAATATTTAGTTTTATGATAATTTAATTGTTATAATGTAAATAAAAATTTAATTAATGAAAATTTAAATTTAAATGAAGATAACATTAATTTTAAAATAAATACGTTAATTTAGATATATTATGGTTATCATAATAAATTTAATTGATTTTATTTATTAGCAACACTACTTTAATTTTTATTAAAAATTAATTATAAGAAACTATTTTAAAAATATTTTAGAAAATGGTTTGTAAGCTAGTCTGTTTAATCCACGAGTCACAATAGACTGTCTTCAATATGCATTTTTTACCTGTTTAATCACTTGTCTATGATAGGCTGATACTCGTTGACAAGTTTGACAGTTAACTAATATCAGTCAATAGACTATTGTTATGATAATAGAGTTGAATTCGAATATAATCAATATTTTTTTTAAAGAATCTATGATATTCTTAAATTTTCAAAAGAATTGGCATTAATTTTGGTGAAACAGAAAGTAAGTAAAATCATCTTAATAAATATTTTTTTTTTGTAAGATTCAAACATTTTTTTGGTGCTTTAGAAACAAATCCCAACTACGCCAAGTGAAGGGGAGTGAGTAGAGGAGAAGGGAGGAGAGGGGATGAGATGGGAAGAGGGAGGAAGGTTAACCTTTCATATGTCTTCTCCTTGTTCAGGTATTGATACCTCATCCAAAATAACTCAGTTTGGAGTATCTTGAATTTGTGAAGGGGAAGGATAATGGAGGATTAAAAATTAATCTTCCATTATCTTCCTCTCAAATTCGCAACTTTTCAAACAAGTGGGAGATATGTTACTTCGCTCCCCTCCCCTCTCCTTCCCTCCTTAATTCTCAATCCAAACATATCCTAAGCCATCAAGGATGCCACATAGTTTTGCCCTATTCCGCACATTGTCTCCAATCATGTCACCATAAGCCACTCTATCATTCCAGCCTTGCATCGACCCATCGACATTACATTTGATCCATCCAGTTGTAGACACCCCATTTTATCCGGGCTTAGGTTAGCTAAACCTTAGGAAATAATAAGAGAAAATGGCCCAAAGTCTTAGGGAACAAGAGATAAAAATGGCCCAGAGGAAGGGAGTTTACTTGGATCGAAAGAGGAGTTTTGTGCCTCGAATGGGAGGTATAGACAAGCATTAAACTGTTTTTAATTGTAGGAAAAGAGACCATTGAAATTAGGGAAGAAATAGAAACATTTCAAAAACTAGAAATCTGGCAGTGTGTGAAGACTCGACCATTTTAGCTTCGTTTCAAGTCATTGGGCTTCAAAGCCTATTCCATTGCGTAGAGGACGAACAAACAATAAAAATCGATATACAGTTTACAAAAAACGGACTCTGGACGAAACAATTATGGACCTTTGAAGTTTCCAAGCAGAAGCTGAAATTTTGGCTGCGGCCACGCTTAAGGTGGCCGCGGCCGAGGCGGTATGCCACGGCCAAAACGGCCGTAGCATACCAAATTTGGCTGCGGCTGAATGCGTATTGGCCACGGCCTTGGGCATTTTGACTGCGGCCGTCTGCGTCTGCCCCTCCCTTCCACCCCTATAAATGGGGGTGCGATTTACCTTCACTTGGCACCAATTTTGAGAGTTCTAGAGACAGAAACTCTCCAATTTTAGAGAGAGAAGGCCCTAGGTGAGCTGTTCAGAATGTCGGGGTCAGTGGTCATAGTTTGAAGCGACTCAACAGTCAAGTAAGGGTTTTAATTATTTCATTTAGCCTTTTTATTATTTAATTTAGCATTCTTTTCTTGTTTTAATTATATTAAATCATCTTGAAAAGTAGGAATTTATTGATTTCTGCAATAGATGTGCTAGAGAACCCCTTAGTTCATCTATGCACGTCGTGTTAGTTGGAAGAATTATGTCTGTTGAGCACAACCAGGGTTTTAATTATTTAATTTAGCCTTTTAATTATTTAAGTTAGTATTCTTTTCTTGTTTATAATCGTTTTAATTGCATTAATTCGGGTAAAAAATTAGGAATTTATCGCTTTCTGCATTACAGGTGCCAGAGAACCCCTATGTTCATCTGTGCACGTCGTGTTAGCTGGATGGATTATGTCTGTTGAGGACGGCCAGGGTTTTAATTATTTAATTTAGCATTCCTTTATAGTTTTCAATTGTTTTAATTGCATTAAATCATGTAGAAAATTAAGAATTTATTGCTTTCTGCATTAGAGATGCCAGAGAACACATATGTTCATCTTTGCAAGTTGTGCTAGCTGGACGGATTATGTCTGTTGAGAACTACCAAAGTTGCATACATCATCGTACATACATCTGCATCATTCATTACATGTTAAAAGGTGCCTTGGGCCCAGATGTCCAGCGAACACCTCACTAATACACCGTTTGAGCCTCATATGCTTGACGCGCGTATCAACACACACTTGTATAAGCACACATTGCGAACTACGTGGACTATGATCCCTCTATGAGGATATGTAGGCACCCGGGTTCATCCTAGTTCGAGCGCAACATTAATTGCATCTTCATATCTAGCATAACAGCCACGTAGGTAGGAGCTGAGGGGCCATCCTGTTCCTTCGAGCACATCCTCGGTGCACCATCCAGACCCAACATGTCTGGCTGGGTTATTCTTCAAGAGGTACGCATTTTTTAATTTTGCATCTTTGTTTAATTTGTTTGATTTAATTGCATTTAAATCATGGAGAAGAATATCTCATCCGTATTGGTTGTAGCATTGTCAAAAATCACCTTGTTTTGATCCTTCTAATGGCACCCAAAATCAGCATATTAATTTAGACTAATTTATAAAGAATTAGATATTGAATATAGCATAATTATAGGATTAAACGATAATTTGAGACTAGGTGTAGACGCTCGTAAATAAGGATTAATCTTGTATTTTAGGACATAATTTGTGATATTTCTTGTGATTTAATATTTCCTATACTTTCCAGGAATATTATGATGTGTTTCAATGTTTTCATATTTGTCCAGACACATATAATTAGAGTTTACAACGTTAGAGTAGTTTATATAAGGGTTATAAATAGGCTGATAGGTTTTCAATTGTATTCATTCCAATTTTTTACTTTAGTTTTTCTTGTAGTTTAGTTCTCATGAGTAGCTAAGCTCCTCGAATCTTCGAGAAGGAACATTGGGGTATGAATTACAGTTTTTAATCAAGGAGTATTTCTCATATTATATTCAATTTTGTTTACCCACTTGTTTGGTATTTATTTTTAGACTATGTAATTAGATTGTAACATAATTGAAGTTTACAATACCTAAATGCATTAAGAGTACATCATAAAGTTATGTAAAACATGTTTGTTTAAGGAATGGAAGGGGAATGACCAAATTGCCCCTCTCATTTTCCCACATGTATCCAGGATCCACCACCCCACCATCACCAATTTTTTTTCGTTTTTAATATGAAGTTTTTTATTTTTATAATATAATATTAAAGACTTTTAATTTTTTGACAAATTTTATTTTACAAATTTTATTCCTATTTTGTTGCATTTTTTGGGTCATATATTTTGTTGGATATCAAACATATTTTTTATCTTTACAATTGCATCTTTCCCTTCCCATTACATCTCTCTCAATATACCAAACGTAACCATTCAATGAATATTTTCCGCCCAAACATAACCATCCTAGTCTCCTTTAGTATGGTTCAATGTAAACCTTTTTTAAAGTATGACTTTTGTCATGACTTATTTTAATAAAAAAATATTAAATACCTATTAAAAATTAAATAATTTTTGAAATATTAAAATAGAAAATATTGAACATCAAATAATAAGTGATAAAATAATCATTTCTCTCTCCTAGTAATATAAATAATATCATTACATGTTGAATGAATTTAGCTGTAAAATTTAAAAAATCAATATATCTGTCAATTGAACAAGATATCAGTTCATGTATAGTAAGCTTAGACTTAGAATTTTCCTAAAAGACACCCCTCAAACCTATACTAAATCCCAAGAAATTATTCAGCAAATAAGGGAACAAAAGATATCACATGAAATTATACACAGCCAAACCAACCAAGAAACCTAGTAAAGCACCAGCTATGACTTCAACCTCAGTATGGCCAATAGACTCTTTCAATGGGATTAAACCAGTGGCAGCTGACTTTGATAGCTCCTCATTGGTTTCCCTTCTTTTACCGTCCGATTCGACTAACATCGAGGCACTCCTCGGTTGTGTTTCCGAGGAATTGGTTTCTTGGGAAAAAAAGGAATTCTTGAGGCCTTGAACATTCAAAGAAGTTGATGTTCCTTGAGAGTTGATCAACCCATCATCTCTATCTTTGGAACCTACAGAATTTTTCTGCATCTGGAGGATTATTTTGTTCAGTATCTTTGCATGATTCCCTACTTCTCTTCTCACACCCTGCAAATAAGAAGGTGAATTACAGTGAATCTAATGTACAGTACAAGCCAAAGTGTAACTAGGATGTTGGGTTCCTTGCAACACAAGTTTCTTTAAGAGCAAACATGCTATATATATCCTCACTTTAAATTTTTTATTTAGATCGTCTATCAAGCACGGACATGCATATCTTTAAACGTGTCACGACACGTCACATGACACCAACACACTGTAGACACACATTCCACACATGCGCAAGCCAAACATGGCTCATACTTGAGGCAGGTATAAGATGACCCAAAAAAAAAGGAAAATACTAGCAAATAAATGAATGAAAATCTAGAGAACTCATTTTAATTAGATTATTAAATTTGTTTTTGTTGTATATGAGATTTAGTAAATTTGTTTAGAAAATAATAATGTAAATTGCTTAGAATACAAAAAAAATATTGGTATATGATGGGGATGGGTAGTATGGGCTACCCAAGTCCCACATCGGGTAGAATGGGATGCTGCTCGATGGGGTACTTAGATGACTTGGTTCTTCCCCCTTAATAACTAGCTTTTAAAGAAGGGTTCTCCAAGGTACTTGAGTTCCATCAGTATATCACTAAAAGGAAACTTAAACTATATATATGTTGTGTCGTTTCATATTCTATACTTTTTGGAGTTTGATGTATCAATTTGTCTATGCCGTGTTTGGTGTGTGTATCAATGCTTATGCTTCATAGATTTAGATGCATGGCTGATAAATATGAATACATAACAGCTGTCACATAGAATATCTTTACTGAGTACCCCTTAGATGATAATATCCAGATAAAATTCAGGCCGCCGGCTTCACAGAACCCCATTGTAAGCCTTCAAAAGTCCTAACTCCGAATCTCATGACACATGCTATCTAGCTATACATAGACCGCTTAGCATCTGAAACCAAAATAACTAAGAGGGTTTCATATTAATTCAGTGCCCTTCTGACAGCAACTACTGGTCATAATTTTTCTCATTATTGCAATTTGAAAGTGAGACTCCTTCATAACTTTCCTCGAAGAGCTTTATTTCATAAATTCTCATTTCTCTTTAGGTAGACTAAAAAAAGTTGATGAGTTATAAGGCCAGAGCAGGTGAAACAAAGGTATAGAAGAAACAAAAGAATCACTTCAGAAAACAAAGTTATGATCAACATTTAAGCAAGGAACAAAAAAACCGAAATTGTTGATATGACAACAAAAGAAGGGACAGTCATAGCTTAACTAAATGAAATATTGAACCATGTTCCTTTCAATGCAGCCAAAGATAATTACTTCTTTAACCTTTGAATGCAGTGCAACCAAGGTTCAAAATTTTCTTATCAAGCTGCAATCCTAAGTATATAACCCTTCTGGTAAAGGTACTTGAAAGAATAAAGTGACCCAGATTCACTCTTTTAAGTCCACTATGATGAACTCACTCCAAAGCAAATGAGTTTTAAGCCCAAACGTTGAAGCACATATCATAAATGGTATGCAGCTGTTATATCTATAATGTCATAGAAGTTCAAAAGATAAAAAGTTCATGAAATGAATGTTTTCGCTACATATGAATATCCATTATTCATATAAAGACAGCAAGAAACTGCAAGTGGAAATCCTGTTGTAATGTGATCATTTGCACCATCGTGGTCAGAATTCAACGTCGAATAGTTTGGTCTTTCATTGGTAGGTAATTGCAAGGTAAGGATACTCAATGTGGCATAGGGTAATCAGGAGCAAATTTGGGCTTCAAGAAAATGGTTGGGATGCTAATCTTGGTACTCGTGTCACTCATGCAAGCCCTTGGAAATTTATCTCTCAGGTCTACCATTCCTTTTCCCCTTTTCTTTCACTTCGTGTTGGTATGGGTACTCGCTTTCGCTTTTGGGAGGATCACTGGATTGGTGAAATTTCTTTTATGGAGCTATTTCCTTGTCTCTATGGTTTGTCATCTTTACACAACGCCCCAATCTTTGACTTTGTTGTGGCTAACAATGATCAAATCTCGTGGGATTTTCATTTCACTAGAAATCTGAATGATAGACTTGCGGAAGAAATCACCTTGCTGCTCAATATTCTCAATCCTTTTCGTCCGTCTTCCACTCCAGACAAGAGAACTTGGAACTTAGATGCGTCTGGCACATATACGTGTTCCTCGCTCTTCAAATATTTGATTCGTAGGCCAAATCATAGCGCTACCTTTTTATCTAAAAGTTTTTGGAAGATTAAGGCTCCTTCTAAAGTAACAGCTTTTGTTTGGACAGCAGGGCTTAATAGAATCAACACGAATGATATGCTCCAGATTCGACGACCCAACATGGCGTTGTCACCTAACGTGTGTGTGATGTGCTTTGGTAGCTCTGAAACGAATAGCCACCTTTTCCTGCATTGTGATGTGGCAAGGTTGATTTGGAATAAATTGTTTAGCTACTTTGAAGAGAGTTGGGTTTGACCTGCGGATTTGGGAGCCTTTCTTGCTATTAAGTTCGCTGGCTTTGGGAGGAATAAAGAGCATAAAGGCCTTTGGCATTGTGCAATTCTTGCAGTCCTTTGGTGTATTTGGTTGGAACGGAATGCCAGGATCTTCAATAACAGATTCCTCCCACCTCATCTTTTGTGCGATAGAGTAACCTTTTTGGCTTCTTTGTGGGTTTCGGCCCATGGAATGTTTAGAGGGGTTTCCTTTATGGATCTCCAACGGGACTGGAGGGCTCTTATGAACTAATGTTTTTGTTTCCTCCTTGGTGTTTTATTTTGTTGGTTTAGTTTTCCTCTTTGAGGACCTCTTGTCCTCCTTTTGTGTATTCTATTTTCTTCATCAATAATATTTCTTTTTCTATAAAAAAAAAGGTAAGGATACTCAAAATTCTCAATTCCTCCAACAATACACAAGAAGGGAGATTACATGAAAGGGACAAAATAAGATTTGATAGAGGAATACATACCTGAGCATCATACATAATAAGCCTAGCATAAACTCTAGTACAATCTGAGGCGTCCCTCAGCCATATCCGAGTACTAACTGGACCAATGTATCCCAAAGGCCTTGACCATCGTATCCCGAATGGCCATTACCCAAATAGAAGGTTACCATTGTATCCCAATGATCCGAGCCATCGTATCCCGAATGACTCCCTTCCATATTGGTTCATCTCATGAGATCACTACCTTCATCAAAAGATATATCACATCCGCCCCGAATTATAGGGTTTCGTTAATATATCTCAATAACCCAGACCACCGTATCCCAATGACCGTTTCCCTTTCTTGTTCGGGCCATGAGGCTATGGAATCACCACCCTCTGTGGTTGATCATTTTCCCGGTACGCTAATCACTAATACAATCACTAGGGTAGTGAAGCATAAGCCATGATTAGATTACCCTTTAATTGGCCATGAGGATTCACTAACATAGAACTCACAATCAACACGAGTTTTCGAAAAATAACTTAATTAGATTACCCACCGTGGAACGACCGATGACCATCCCATACCAGCCACCAACTGTCCAAACATGCGCTTCACTCCCCCTAGGATTGTACTAGAACTACTCCTCTTATTTCACTATTTCTCTTTCTATAATTTCCTTTTTAAAACCTTAATGATCCAAGTTACCATAAGTCCATCATGGAAACCCTTTATTTGAGATGTTGTTTGAGCTTTGGAATGATACTTAAAATGTTGGATCAACTCATTTATAAAGTTGAATGAAACTATGAAAGTCACTTGAAGTGGAAGAAGGAAATTCATTTGAAATAAGTAAAAGATTGCGTCTTAGGAATAATTCCAAAAGAAGCTATAAAACTCATTAGCTATGAGGAAACAAAGTTCAATTGAAATAGGGGAATAATTGTGTCTTCAAACAAAATAAAAATAAGAATTAAAATCATTTAGGTTGAGGGAAAAGAAACCATCAAATCACGGAAGAAATGACAACTTTTCAAAAACTAAAAATCTGGCAGTCTGTGAAACTTTTATCACTGCAACTTCATTTCAAGTTATTAGGCTTCAAAATCTATACCATTGCGTACAGGACGGAAAATTGATGAAAATAGGCATAAATTTTGCAAAAAAACGGACACCGGAAGAGAAAGTTATGAACGTTCAAAATTTCCGGGCCACAACAGAAAATTGATCGGCGCTATAGCGCCAGAAAGTGGCGCTACAACGCCGTTCTGGACTTGATTTTCCCCTCCTAAGTGTCATACATAGATTAAAATCATAGGAATCAAGTTAGGAAAGGTTGGAACTTGATTCCTACTTCCAAAATATCAATTTCCTTTCATAAAATCCAATAAATTCAAGCTCAAACAAGATCAAATCAAGCATTTTACCAAGAACATAATGAACATGATGAACTTTACTCAAACCCTAACCTCAAATCCATGAATAAGCAAGTATAAGCACATTCAATTGGTTAAAAACATTCAAAGAAGTTTAGAAAGTCAAGAATGCAAGTTTTTCACCCTTCATTAACATCAAACTTAAGAAAATCATCATGAACACCAAGAACATAATGAACATTTCAAGAAAATGAGGGATTAGATTGCTTTCCTACCTTTGATTTGTTGCTCCAAGTGATGATGATGCTTGGAATGATTTCTAGAATCTTTCTCTGGTCTTGAATAGTCCCATCCGGTGATTTCTCCACCTCTTGACCTTCAACCCCTCTCTCCCATGCTCTCCCTTCTCTCTAGCACTCCCTCTCTCTAAAAATTGACTGTAAAAATGACGGTAAGAGAAGGTTTGGGGGGTTTCGTGTGAAAAATATTATTTGCGGAAATTATAGTTTTTCCTCTCATTCATAAATCACTTTTCACTTAACTCCCAATTCCTATCTTCTTGCCAATTTAATTTCTTACTCTATCCGATGAATTCTTTTTCACTCCAATCCTCAATTCTTTATCTTTCCCATCAATTTAACTCTTTCCCAACCTTTAAAATATCTTTTCATTATAGTCTTCAACTTTCCTCTTTCTTATCAATTTTTAGTGCATCTCGTAATTTAGTGTACCTATTACCTATATGCAACTAATGCATCAACCAATGTCACGCACAAGCATTTTAAGTTAAAACACAACATTAACAACCATCTCTTTAATTAATTTACTTTAATTAAATGCTAGAATTATGCGAGTGTTACAATGGGCGGGTACCCGATTATTTTTTTACTATTCGTATCCAAATTCATTCAATATATCTAATACTCGTACCCTAATCGAATCCAAAAAATTGTCATTTTCTATATCCGTATCCGTAACTATCCGATATCCGAAATATTCAAAACACGCGAAATATTCAAAATACTCAAAAAAAGTATTCGGTATACGTATTAGATATTGAATACCGTATAATCAAGTAAAATATCCGATATCAGCTACTCGATATCCACCCAATAAACAAATATTTATAGAAATAATATTTTAAAATTAAACAAATACATATTTGTTAAAAAAACAATTCTAATAATATTAAAAACACAAAATTTATTTAATAAAATATATTATATTTTATAATATATATTATTTGGATATCGAATATTGTATATCAGGTACCCTATTCGCCCATTTATTATGAAAGAATATAGGGTACGCGAAAGCCAATATATATACGCACCCGCCTAATACCCTAGGATAATTATATTTTAATATTCGTATCCTATCCGATATCCATCTTAATAGTTTTTCGGATGGATACCATCGGATATCCATTGTTCATTTCCATCCCTATAAATCCAATTTTAATCAAAGTTCAAACTAATCCAACTAAAATAAAATAAAGTTTTTTTTTGTTTTCATAAGTATACTCCTATTGAAGGCAATTCTATTCGAGATACTGTCGGCCACTAAATGTGGACACCTCTTCCAACGGGTACAAAAATTTAATAAATTCTATTTAATTAGATTTGTCACTTAATATCTTTAATTGACATTCCAATTGAACTAATGAAACCCATTAAAAAACTTATAGTACTTTTTTCTAAAGTTTTAGTTAAATTTCCCTTGCTACTTTTTTAGTTTTAAAAAAGTACATTCAATATCCATGATGCTTAAAATAATGTTAAACATTCTTTTCTTATTTATTTATTATTAATAAAGTTAATATTTGATACGATATATATATATATATATATATATATTCATTCAAAAAAATTTATTTACGAGGCAAAATAATATTTAGTCCCCGAATTGTTAACTTTGTCAACTATTTAGTCCCCTGGCCGTGAGCCATTAATTAACATGTTGACATGGTTGTTAACTGCTAACATGGCACTGTGTAAAGAACTAAACTGCTGAACAAGGAATTGAATCTTGAAGCTGCTGTTTGAAATATCAAGTTAGGCAAATGGTGGTTACCACGATGTCAGAATGTGGGGTAAAATTTTTGAAGCTATTATTGATAAGGCAAATGAATCTTTGAATAAGAGGGTCATGACAGAACAGAAGGATATGCACAAAAGGGGAAAAAGATATTATAATTTGTTGCAGACATGAAGATAATTTATTATCTTAGCTACATTTGTTAATTCTGAAAAAATTAAACTACCAACCATAATACACATAATTGTAACCTTGTTTGCAACTATGTGTATTACAACTCCCTCCGATTTGCAGAACAGCATGTGAACAAGTCTCTGTTTGTGCATGTCCCCCCTTTTTTCCAGAATTGATGAAGAAACCCAGATGCGATTTTATGCTCTGTTTTGGAAGCCATGGTCTTATAGAAGAATAAGATTAGTGAGTGAGTGAAGAAAAGAAATGAATTTGAAGGAAAGAAGGAAGGAAGGGGTTTGATAAAAAAAAAAAAAGCAGAGAAGAAGTGAGGAATAGTTGGAGATGGAAGAAGAAAAAGAGAAAGAGAAGGAGAAGGAGAGAAAGAGTGGATGGGAGGATTTTTTATTTTTTATTTATTTTTAATGTTCAAGCTGACGTGGCATATGATTTGACACATGACTAGGCACTTAATAGTGCCACGTCAGCGGTTAACGGCCATGTCAGCAGGATAATTAAAGGGTAACGGCTAGGGGACTAAATAGTTGACAGAGTTAACAATTCGGGGACTAAATAGTGTTTTTAATAAATTCGGGGACTAAATTGTAGTTTGACTAAAAATTCAGAGACTAAATAGTATTTCGCCTCTTTACTTAAATGTTTTTACATAATATTAATAAAAACAAAAAAATGGCTATAGCAATGGATTTTAGCCATTAAAATCACCTTTTGCAAATACAGGTCAAAGGCTAGAAAAATTGATAAAAAAATGTTTGATTAATGTGGTTAAGCACTCTAAAAGAATTTCGTTCTTTCATGGATTTTCCAATGATGACAAAGAGAAGAGAGAAAAAGATAGGAAAGAACAGGAAAAAAGGAAGAATAAAAGTAAGAATGAGCTCAAGTTGTGAGAAAGATAAAGAAGGAGATTGGTAGAAGTTACAGAATAACAATATGTAAGTTTAATATTTGATAATAATATTTTAAATTGGAAAGGATTCAATTAAATAAAGCAAGACACAATATATATAGTAACTATTTAATCCTTTATTTATTTATTTATATATTAAATTACATCTATAAAACAACAAACCCACAAACAAAAGAAAAAAGAAGCAGAAACAAACACATCAACTAAAAATAATTACAACATTAGTTTTCCTAATTTCTATTGAAATTTCTCCACTTGGATGTAACCTCGTCTAATGCCATTGTAGAAGAACCGCCATTGTTCCAAGAATTAGTAACAAAATCTTTCAAACATCTCATTCTTTTATATATCTCTTTCCCTTCTTTACCTTCCATCAAACTCATCACCACCTTGCCAATCTCTTTGTTAACCACTATCCCATTTTCATTCATCTTAGGCCACAGAGCCACTTTCAACCCATTACTCAACATAACAGCATTCAACCTTTGCTCTGTAAACAAAGGCCAAGCAATCAATGGCACACCCAGGTTCACACTCTCAATCACGGAGTTCCACCCACAATGACTCAAGAAACCACCAATGGAACCATGACTTAGAATTTGAACTTGAGGTGCCCATGAAGGAACAACCAAACCTCTTTCTTTGGTTCTCTCTAAGAACCCTTCAGGTAAAAACCTCAAAGGATCCTCATTTGTAGAACTAAGACCAACATTCGCTGAATTACTTGGTGCTCTCATAACCCGCAAGAATCTCTTCCCACTTTGTTCTAATCCAAATGCTGACTCATTGGTTTGATCTTGAGATAAGGCTCCTCCACCCCCAAATGAAACATACAACACAGACTTTTCTGGATGCTTCTCCAACCATTTCACACACTCAAACCCACCTTCTTCATTTTTTGAATTTGTTTATGTGATGGGTCCAACCAAATGAATAGACTGGTTAGTCCTATTTTCTCTGAAGGCTTTCACAGGACCTTCTTCCATTTCCATAATGCTGTTAACTATAAATCCATCCACAGTCTGAAACCTCTTGGTGAGTTGAAGAAATTGTTTATAAGCTGGGCTTGATCGATTTTGTACTGCTCTGGGAGATCTATTCCATGGATTTGAAGTTGATCACAACCTGGGATTTTAATAGCCTCTGTTATGTCTCTGAATTCACCACCAAAAGATGATGTCTCACAATCAAGTTTTGGAATATGGAGGAAGGCGAAGAGTGCTGTGGCACATGTAGCAATGTAAACAAAGGACATGGCATTGAGTTCTTTTGCAAAGTCTAGTGCATCAATTGCAAAAGGGTCAGTGATAAGAGCAGTCAAAGGAGTACCTTTAGAAGTAAAGGACTTCTTCAAGAACTCTTGTATATGAGGAAGAGATTTAGAAACTGTGAGTTTCATCTGGACAACTGGAGGGACTCCTGGTGGCAATTCGTGTTTAAGAATGAGAGGAAGAAGAATGGGATTGATGTTTGAAGGAAGATCTTGAAGGGAAGATTTGAAGGCTTGTGGGGGAGATTCAAGTATGGGGAGGATGAAGGTGACATGAAAGTCTGGGTGAAGATGAACAAGTGTCTTGCAAAACTCAAGAGCTGAGGCAAGATTGCTGAACCAGGGACTAGGGACAATCGCTATGTGAGTTGTTTTTGCCATTGGAAAGATGAATGAATGAAGGCTTAGATTGATTTCATGGATGAAAGATTTGATGAGCTTATAAAGATGAATTAGCACGTCTGTTTCATTCATAGGTTTTTATTTTTGGTGAAGAGAAACAGAAAAGGGAAGTTAATGACATAAATATAGGGAAGCGTGTTTTTTTTTTGTTTTGGGAACAATGGTAAGTAATTAATCATCCATATTTATACAAGTCAAAGAGATAAATATGGAATGTTTTTATTCTTATTTTTTGCCAGAATATGGAATTGAAAAAATATAAAAAAATGTTTATTCCTATCAATGTCCAATGTGGTTTAAGTACTAGAGAGAAGAGTTTTTGTGCGGTGGGAAATATATATCAATGGAAAGGTATTGGTCAGTGGAAAGGATTGTGGCAGCGTCGACGGCGGAAGGGGATGGCGGTGAAGCTCCTCTGTATGCAGAGCTATAACCGTAGGGATAGAGTTGATTTGACATAAAAAAATAAAATAAAATCTTTTAAATAAGGCTAAAGTAATATTTTGGTCCTCAATGTTTGCATGAAGTTTAATGTTGGTCCTCAATGTTTTAAATGTTTAATGTTGGTCCTCAGTTTTTTTTTGTCGATTTTGGTCCTCGAGCGTAACACCATTAACTTTTGCCGTTAAATGATGACGTGGCATGCTTATGTGACACACTCTCTCTCCTACGCGTCATATTTTAATGATGTGGCATGACACATCACTGCCATGTCACCCTACATTGCCACATCATCATCATTATGGGGAAGAGGGAGTGATGATGTGGCAATGATGTGTCATGCCACGTCATTAAAATATGACACGTAGGAGAGAGAGTGTGTCACATAAGCATGTCACGTCATCATTTATCGGCAAAAGTTAACGGTGTTACGCTCAAGGACCAAAATCGACAAAAAAAAATTGAGGACCAACATAAAACTTTTGAAACATTAAGGACCAACATTAAATTTTATGCAAACATTGAGGACCAAAATAGTACTTTTGCCTTTAAATAATTAGTGAAAAAATTTACTTATAATTTAATTTAGAGGAAATCTACTTTTTGGTCTCTGAATTTTTTGTCAGCCTACTATTTAGTCCTTGAGTTTTAGAAACAAACTATTTGGTCCTTGAATTTTCACATTCCTTAACTATTTAGTCACTGGGCGTTAGCCTTTCCCTAATAAAGTGACTTGAACATTAAATGCTGACATGTTACTGAGATTGGTGAGCGTTGTTTCTTCCACAGTTACAACTTATTCAAATCTTTCAATTAAGCTAAAGAAGATGAAGCTTCGATTTAAAATGTTGGAACAAATAATAATAGCTACTGAATCTTACATTTGATTTATTAGTTTCAATCTAAGCTGCACTTACCTCTATATTTCAGTCTAAGCTTCGATTAACTAGTGGCATCAACAAAGCCAAAGAAAATGAAGAAGTCAAAAGACAAACTTAGGCGAAGATGATTCCTCTTGTCATCACCCTAGCGTAGCATGCGCACCCTTGAGATGAAGACCGTAATGCTGAAATCTAAAGTTCTAGGTAATCCTTCTCATAAGACCCTTTTTTTGTTATATTTTTAATTAGTTTTTTTTTAATTTTACTATTCGATATGATGTGGCACTATGATATAGTAGCACAAGTGGCAAGACAATATGACATGTGCATTCAACGATCACATCAGTCAGTTAGATAACACTTAACGTCCCAGGGACTAAATAGTTGTTAAAAGTAAAAATTCAAGGACTAAATATAGTATATTTTCAAAATTTATAGACTAAATAGTAAGTTAATTAGGCAACAATTTAAACACCAAAAAAATAAGTTTCCTCTTTTTCTAAGTGGTGTCGAAGAAAGCATCATTTCCATTTTATTACCCTTCTTCTAATATTATTATTGAACTATATATATTACTAAGTGAAAATACTTTTTTTAAGAGTATCTATTTATTTGTACAATTTTAAAAATAGAAATAATATCAAATAAAGTTTATAGTTATGATCAAATAGTGCTGTTAAAATAGGTTATACTCTTCCATCCGAACATCAAATGGACGGGTTAAGATAGAGAAAATTACCCACCAAAAAGTTAAAAAAAATAATTTAATTTAAAATAATTATAAATATTTAGTTTTATGATAATTTAATTGTTATAATGTAAATACAAATTTAATTAATGAAAATTTAAATTTAAATGAAGATAACATTAATTTTAAAATAAATACGTTAATTTAGATATATTATGGTTATCATAATAAATTTAATTGATTTTATTTATTAGCAACACTACTTTAGTTTTTATTAAAAATTAATTATAAGAAACTATTTTAAAAATATTTTAGAAAATGGTTTGTAAGCTAGTCTGTTTAATCCACGAGTCACAATAGACTGTCTTCAATATGCATTTTTTACCTGTTTAATCACTTGTCTATGATAGGCTGATACTCGTTGACATGTTTGACAGTTAACTAATATCAGTCAATAGACTATAGTTATGATAATAGAGTTGAATTCGAACATAATCAATATTTTTTTTAAAGAATCTATGATATTCTTAAATTTTCAAAAGAATTGGCATTAATTTTGGTGAAACAGAAAGTATGTAAAATCATCTTATTAAATATTTTTTTTTGTAAGATTCAAACATTTTTTTGGTGCTTTAGAAACAAATCCCAACTACGCCAAGTGAAGGGGAATGAGTAGAGGAGAAGGGAGGAGAGGGTATGGGATGGGAAGAGGGGGGAAGGTTAACCTTTCATATGTCTTCTCCTTGTTCAGGTATTGATACCTCATCCAAAATAACTCAGTTTGGAGTATCTTGAATTTGTGAAGGGGAAGGATAATGGAGGATTAAAAATTAATCTTCCATTATCTTCCTCTCAAATTCTCAACTTTTCAAACAAGTGGGAGATATGTTACTTCGCTCCCCTCCCCTCTCCTTCCCTCCTTAATTCTCAATCCAAACATATCCTAAGCCATCAAGGATGCCACATAGTTTTGCCCAAGTAATATATTCCGCACATTGTCTCCAATCATGCCACCATAAGCCACTCTATCATTCCGGCCTTGCATCGACCCATCGACATTACATTTGATCCATCCAGTTGTAGACACCCCATTTTATTCGGGCTTAGGTTAGCTAAACCATAGGAAATAATAAGAGAAAATGGCCCAAAGTCTTAGGGTATGTTTGGATTGGGGATTAAGGAGGAGAAGGGAAGGGAAGGGGAGACTTTCAAGATGTCTTCCCCTTTTTTGGGAAGATGAAAATTGGAGGAGAAGATAATGGAAGATCAAGTCTTAATCCTCTATTATCCTTCTCCTTCACAAATTCAAGATACCCCAAATTGGGGTATTTTGGAGGAGGTATCAACACCCAAACAAGGGGAGGACATATGGAAGGTTAACCTTCCCTTCCCCTCCCCTCCCTTCTCCTCTAATCTCTCCCCTTCCCTTCCCCTCTTAATTCCCAAACAAACCCTTAGGGAACAAGAGATAAAAATGGCCCAGAGGAAGGGAGTTTACTTGGATCGAAAGAGGAGTTTTGTGCCTCAAATGGGAGGTATAGACAAGCATTAAACTGTTTTTAATTGTAGGAAAAGAGACCATTGAAATTAGGGAAGAAATAGAAACATTTCAAAAACTAGAAATATGGCATTGTGTGAAGACTCGACCATTTTAGCTTCGTTTCAAGTCATTGGGCTTCAAAACCTATTCCATTGCGTAGAGGACGAACAAACAATAAAAATCGATATACAGTTTACAAAAAAACGGACTCTGGACGAAACAATTATGGACCTTTGAAGTTTCCAAGCAGAAGCTGAAATTTTGGCTGCGGCCATGCTTAAGGTGGCAGCGGCCGAGGCGGTATGCCACGGCCAAAACGGCCGTAGCATACCAAATTTGGCTGCGGCTGAATGCGTATTGGCCACGGCCTTGGGCATTTTGACTCTGGCCATCTGCATCTGCCCCTCCCTTCCACCCCTATAAATAGGGGTGCGATTTACCTTCACTTGGCACCAATTTTGAGAGTTCTAGAGACAGAAACTCTCCAATTTTAGAGAGAGAAGGCCCTAGGTGAGCTGTTCGGAATGTCGGGGTCAGTGGTCATAGTTTGAAGCGACTCAACAGTCAAGTAAGGGTTTTAATTATTTCATTTAGCCTTTTTATTATTTAATTTAGCATTCTTTTCTTGTTTTAATTATATTAAATCATCTTGAAAATTAGGAATTTATTGATTTCTGCATTAGATGTGCCAGAGAACCCCTTAATTCATCTGTGCACGTCGTGTTAGTTGGACGAATTATGTCTATTGAGCACAACTAGGGTTTTAATTATTTAATTTAGCCTTTTAATTATTTAAGTTAGTATTCTTTTCTTGTTTATAATCGTTTTAATTGCATTAAATCGGGTAAAAAATTAGGAATTTATCGCTTTCTGCATTACAGGTGCCAGAGAACCCTTATGTTCATCTGTGCACGACGTGTTAGCTGGATGGATTATGTCTGTTGAGGACGACCAGGGTTTTAATTATTTAATTTAGCATTCCTTTATTGTTTTTAATTGTTTTAATTGCATTAAATCATGTAGAAAATTAAGAATTTATTGCTTTATGCATTAGAGATGCCAGAGAACACCTATGTTCATCTTTGCACGTTGTGCTAGCTGGACGGATTATGTCTGTTGAGAACTACCAAAGTTGCATACATCATCATACATACATCTGCATCATTCATTACATGTTAAAAGGTGCCTTGGGCACAGATGTCCAGCGAACACCTCACTAATACACCGTTTGAGCCTCAAATGCTTGACGCGCGTATCAACACACACTTGTATAAGCACACATTGCGAACTACATGGACTATGATCCCTCTATGAGGATATGTAGGCACCCGATTTCATCCTAGTTCGAACGCAATATTAATTGCATCTTCATATCTAGCATAACAGCCACGTAGGTAGGAGCTGGGGGGCCATCCTGTTCCTTCGAGCACATCCTCGGTGCACCATCCAGACCCAACATGTCTGGCTGGGTTATTCTTCAAGAGGTACGCATTTTTTAATTTTTCATCTTTGTTTAATTTGTTTGATTTAATTGCATTTAAATCATGGAGAAGAATATCTCATCCGTATTGGTTGTAGCATTGTCAAAAATCACCTTGTTTTGATCCTTCTAATGGCACCCAAAATCAGCATATTAATTTAGACTAATTTATAAAGAATTAGATATTGAATATAGCATAATTATAGGATTAAACGATAATTTGAGACTAGGTGTAGACGCTCGTAAATAAGGATTAATCTTGTATTTTAGGACATAATTTGTGATATTTCTTGTGATTTAATATTTCCTATATTTTCCAGGAATATTATGATGTGTTTCAATGTTTTCATATTAGTCCAGACACATATAATTAGAGTTTACAACGTTAGAGACCAGAATGCAAGCTAGAAGTTGGACCAAGGATAAAGTGGAAAGGCCTAAAAGCATAGTTTCTTTAATTGAATTTGAAGGTCACTCGCCGAATGTGCTCGCCACGGCGAGCGTGTTAGATGAAGCATACGTGAGCGAGATTTTAAATTCAAATTTGAAAGGGCACATGGGATAGGATTTTTAGTAAGAGTAGGATTCGAGTAGTTTATATAAGGGTTATAAATAGGCTGATAGGTTTTCAATTGTATTCATTCCAATTTTTTACTTTAGTTTTTCTTGTAGTTTAGTTCTCATGAGTAGCTAAGCTCCTCGAATCTTCGAGAAGGAACATTGGGGTATGAATTACAGTTTTTAATCAAGGAGTATTTCTCATATTATATTCAATTTTGTTTACCCACTTGTTTGGTATTTATTTTTAGACTATGTAATTAAATTGTAACATAATTGAAGTTTACAATACCTAAATGCATTAAGAGTACATCATAAAGTTATGTAAAACATGTTTGTTTAAGGAATGGAAGGGGAATGACCAAATTGCCCCTCTCATTTTCCCACATGTATCCAGGATCCACCACCCCACCATCACCAATTTTTTTTCGTTTTTAATATGAAGTTTTTGTTATAAACATAATGTAAAAAGGAGTATAGAAGAAGAAGAAGAATAGAGACAAGATGAAGAGGAGAAGTATGATCATATTCACTTTCTTATTATTCACAACCCTTGCATACATCTTCTATTTATAGGGTTACAAGAGTAACCTCTAACCATGAGTTACAAGGAATTAAGGATGGTACATAATGCCTAATCAATGGCATAAATCCTATTCAATTTGGGTTATGAAGATCACATTCATTTGGAAGTTTTGGGAGACTAATGGACATCCATTTTATATTATTTACAACACTCCCCCTTGGATGTTCATTAACCAAAGATGTGTCTCGTTAAAACCTTACTAGGAAAAACCTAGTGAAGGAAAAAGAGTACACAATTATGATAATGCTCCCATCATAAGCTGCCACATTAAAAACCTTTACTAGGAAAACCCAGTGGGACAAAATCTTAGTAAAGGGAAAAAGAGTTCAGTGCATATCTCCCCCTGATTATAGCATCATTCAAGATCTCTTAATTGGTGTATTTCCATTTTGTGAACCAGCTTCTCGAAAGTTATGGTTGACAATGCCTTAGTGAAGATCTGCTAGATTATCACTTTGAACAAATTTGTTGGACATCAATCTCACCATCTTTATGAAGATAATGAATAACTTTGGTGAGATATAGTCATGTATCATTTGATACATCCTCCTTTTTAATTGAGCTATACATGTCATCTTATCTTTATATAATATGGTTAAGATATATTCTTTTGTGAAGGCAAAGTACATATCTTCTGGATATGTTGATTTAATCATCCCAACCAAACATACTTTCGACCGATCTCATGCATTGCAATAATTTATGCATGATTTACAGAAGAAACAAAAAACAATGTTTGCCTTGATGAATGCCATAATATAGTTGTTTCATCTCATGCAAATAAATAGTCAATTAGAGATCAACCTATATGGGGATTTGATAAATATTTAGACACATATCTGGAGACTTTGATTCATAAAATAATCTCATGTCAAGTCAAGCGCCTCTCGGAGATATGTTTAACCCCATTCCAATGCCTTTTATTTGGAGAAGAACTTAATTTTGCTTATAAACTTCCACCAAATGTTATATTAGATCGAGCATTGTTAGCAAATTAGTGCTCTTATAACATTAAAATATGGCACTTCTGGACCAAGAAGTTCTTCATTATTCTCACGAGAACAAAAATAATCATTATTTATATCTACTGATCTTACAACCATTGGGTACTCAATGGATGTACTTTGTCTATGAAAAACTGGATTAACACCTTTTTAACATAAGATGATTGATAAATAATAACTCTACTAATAATGTGTTCGATCTTCAGGCCGAGATAAAAACTTTATTTCATGATCTTTCATCTTAAACTCTTTCTTTAAGTAAAATTTACTGTGTTTTGGAGCTCTTCAGAAGTTCCAATATAATTTAAATCATCAACATACACAGTAAATAGCTTTAATCCATATCATTTTATGAAAACACATGGACTAATTAGATCATTTTTTTATATTTTTCTTTCAACAAATATTCACTGAGACGATAGTACCACATACGTCCAGTTTAATTCAATCTATAGAAGGATTTATTTAATTTTATTGAACAATTTTCCCGAGAAATCTTAATTGCTTCTGGCAATTCAAATCCTTCAGGGATTTCCATGAAAATTTCATTATTCAATGAGCCATATAGATAGGCTATAGCTACATTCATTAAACATATAACAAGCTTTTTATGTACTGCCAAACAATATTATATCTGAAGGTGATTGCATCCACCACAAGAGAATATATCTCCATAAATTTATCAATATCAGGTCTATGAGAAAAATCATGTGCTGCAAGTCGCGCTTTATACCTTATGACTTTATTTTTCTCATTTCATTTTTTCGTACAAAAGGATTCATTTGTACCCAACTAACTTTATATATACCTTCAATCATTTGGACTACAGGTCCAAAGAACTTCACATTACTCACAAGTGAAGTCAATTATGCTTGAATTGTATGTTTCCAATTTGGCCAATCATTTTTCTGTCTAAATTCCTTGACAGATTTATTTTCAAGATCCTCTTCTGTTTTAATTGCAAAGTGTTGTCGACAACAATTTTCTTTCGGTTCTACCTTTTTCAGTGTTGACATAACTTATCGAGATCTCTTCATTATCATTATCAGGTATCTGATCCTCTTTCGAGGTTTCATGATTAGTTATGTCCTGGGTCTCTTCAGGAGAACCTGCCTCCATAATATAACCATCTTAATTATTTGCTCCTTTCCTTTTTTCAAGGACTTTTATCTTTGGAACCAATCATCTACCACATGGCTTTTTATTCATTGTCACTAATAAATTGTCCTTCTAGGACATCAATTTGAATTGGAGCATTTTCAACTGGTATATGAGATTTTGTAACTCTTTTAAGGTCAGTAAATATATCTGACAGTTTATTGAATCATCTTTTGAACTTATGGTTCACATTGCTTTATGTGAGGATCTAAAAGATAATTTTTCAATCAATCTCATTTTCCAGCTATTTATTTTCTCCCCCGATATTAAAAATATTGATTCATCAATATCACAATCAGCAAATTTTGCTGAAAATAAATCATCCTATCATTGGTTCAAGATACTTAATCATAGCAGGAGATTAATATTCAACATATATTCATAACCTCCTTTGAGGACCCATCTTTGTGCATTGTGGTAGAGCAATTGAAACATATATACTGCACAACCAAAAATTCTAAGATGGGATTTATTTAGCTCCTGACCAAAAGCCAATAATAAAAGGGAGAATTTATGATAACTTGTTGGCCTGATGGGTACAGTAGTATATCCGTATGCTATAACATGGGAAGTTGTTCTCATAAATATTGGTCTATCTATTAACTGGAGACATTTAATAAATGATTATACTAGACCAATATTCTAGGTGTGAACATAAACTTCAGGATGTTCAACTGTCATTACAGTTTAAGACAAACTCACTAGAATTATCAAGACAATTTGTCTTAATTGCATAATCTGAAAATTGCGCTATTGATCTAGCTATCTCGCAAATACCTTATTGCAAGTTCATAGTAAGCACACATGCGACCATCTTATAGATGCATCTATTAAAATCATGAAATAATTGAATGGTCTGTATGGTGGGTGAATGGGCTCATATATATCATTTTTCATATATTCTAGAAATGCAGGGAACTCAATCCAAACTTTATCTAGTGATGTCTTTGTAATTGATTTATCTTGAGAACAAACTGCACAAGAGAACTCTTTGAATTGAAGAATCTTCTGGTTCTCCTCATTTAAATTCTCAATAATTTTTCGCATCATATATAATTGAATCGGGATGGTCTAATCGGTCATGCCAACTAATATAATTATTTGAACTAGTAAACTTCTGGTTTACTATAGAGCATGCTTTTCAAATATGTAAACTTCTAGTTTACTATGAGATGTGTCTCAACCATGCTAATATTTGTGTAGTACAAATCAAAGGAAAATGTGGGTAAATTTTCTAAGATACATTTCTTACCCATCACAATTGCAGTAATATAAAGATATTCCATCTTTTCATCATTTGTAGTCTCAATATAATACCTACAATATATGTCTTTGAAACTTAATAAGTTTCCTTGAGACTTACTGCAAAATAGTCATGTATTTATAGTCGATTTTTATTTCTATAGATAATATGAGAATTTGGCTTTTCCAAATCACTCAATTTTGTATTAACTTTTCCTTCTTTCATAATTAAAAGAAGAAAATTTTTTCTCTCTCTCTCTTAATATAGTATGCATTGTAGCACAATCCATAAAATATATATCTTATTATAATTGTAAGAACAAGTAGAAAACACAATAATTTAATAACGTGATTGCTAAGGTGCTAAGAAAAAATACTAGCACTTAAAGGGCACAACATGTTCTTAAATATATCATTTCTTCACCTTAATAAATAATAAAATTAAGAAGAAATTAAAAGATGCTTTGATTTACAAAACAAATTAATTATAATATATACCACAAAAAAATGTGATAGATATTTATGGTCAAGATATAAAGACCTTATACAAACACAAAATAGACATAATATTGCTAACAATTTATATTTAAATAAGCACAGTGCCAATTTCTGTTAATAATTGATATTCAAATGTTGTTAACAAAATAATTTATCACCTAAGATTGTTAACAATTTATTCATTATTATTATGCTTATTTTTCATCATCTTTATAAACAAAATTGACCTTAATATATCATCAATTTTGCAAAACAAATTGACGTCAGCATTATTTTCTTTCTTTATCATAGCTTGTAAAGCTTGACAAGATATTCACGTGTACGACAAACACGTGACCAATGATCTTTTATGTCATATAAATGACATATATTATCTTTATTCTTATAAGAATTCAAATGAGAACCCCAATAGTTCTCTTGATTATTATAACGTCAATCATGATGATAGTAATTTTTTAGTCTTTTAACATGTCCATGTCCAACACCATGGCTACGACTAGAGTCATTTACCAAACTCATCATACTTTATTTGCTGCATTCACTTCAGGGAATACTTTTACAAAAAATATTATACTTCCATTTTCTTCAGGAAATGGAGTTTATTCATTTGGATCGGACAAGCTTAATAATTTTTTTTATCAATAGCTTAGTACTTTTGCTTAACAATAAGCAAATAAGAAATTAGCTCAAAATATTTGGTAAATTTATGCTCTCAATATTGCTGCTTCGGGAGCACATTCGAGGGATACAAGTAGAATGTCTTTACCAATATACCTTCATCAATAATTTCATATTGACATAAATTCAATAGACAGCTAATTTTAAACAAAGCTTGATTTATATAGAATCTTGCAAATTATTCTAAAGAACTATTGGTTCTTTGTTAATGAGATACCATATTTTCAATTCTTGATGATACAAATAATAATGGCAAAAAAAAAATATTGCCTTGTGCAATCCTTCAGGGATGCCTGATTTTATCATTGATAGTATCTCCAAGATTCATTGCACTCACATGAATTATGGCATCAAGAACCCATGATAATAATTCCTCTTGAAATATCAAGTGCAACAAATTTATCAAGCTTTGAGAAATTCCATATTGTAAATAAGAAATAAGAATTGAAATCATTAAGATATGCATATACATATGCATATTCCCTTTATGTTAAATTAACATGAATAAGAATTTAGAACAACAATAATCAAATATGTTTTCTTACCTTGATTTGATGTTGTTTACTTACCTTAATGTGATCATCATGCTCAATTTCCCAAAACTCAAATCGATCGGTAGAACTTCGTGCTGATAACGTGTTATAAACATAATGTAAAAAGGAGTATAGAAGAAGAAGAAGAATAGAGACAAGATGAAGAGGAGAAGTATGATCATATTCACTTTCTTATTATTCACAACCCTTGCATACATCTTCTATTTATAGGGTTACAAGAGTAACCTCCAACCATGAGTTACAAGGAATTAAGGATGGTACATAATGCCTAATCAATGGCATAAATCCTATTCAATTTGGGTTATGAAGATCACATTCATTTGGAAGTTTTGGGAGACTAATGGACATCCATTTTATATTATTTACAACAATTTTTTTATTTTTATAATATAATATTAAAAACTTTTAATTTTTTGACAAATTTTATTTTACAAATTTTTTTCCTATTTTGTTGCATTTTTTGGGTCATATATTTTGTTGGATATCAAACATATTTTTTATCTTTACAATTTCATCTTTCCCTTCCCATTACATCTCTCTCAATATACCAAACATTACCATTCAATGAATATTTTCCTCCCAAACATGACCATCCTAGTCTCCTTTAGTATGGCTCAATGTAAACCTTTTTTAAAGTATGACTTTTGTCATGACTTATTTTAATAAAAGAAATATATTAAATACCTATTAAAAATTAAATAATTTTTGAAATATTAAAATAGAAAATATTGAACATCAAATAGTAAGTGATAAAATAATCCTTTCTCTCTGCTAGTAATATAGATAATATCATTACATGTTGAATGAATTTAACTGTAAAATTTAAAAATCAATATATCCGTCAATTGAACAAGATATCGGTTCATGTATAGTAAGCTTAGACTTTGAATTTTCCTAAAAGACACCCCTCAAACCTATAATAAATCCCAAGAAATTATTCAGCAAAGAAGGGAACAAAAGATATTACATGAAATTATACACAGCCAAACCAACCAAGAAACCTAATGAAGCACCAGCTATGACTTCAACCTCAGTATGGCCAATAGATTCTTTCAATGGGATTAAACCAGTGGCAGCCGACTTTGATAGCTCCTCATTGGTTTCCCTTCTTTTACCGTCCGAATTCGACTAACATCGAGGCACTCCTCGGTTGTGTTTCCGAGGAATTGGTTTCTTGGGAAAAAATGGAATTCTTGAGGCCTTGAACATTCAAAGAAGTTGATGTTCCTTGAGAGTTGATCAACCCATCATCTCTATCTTTGGAACCTACAGAATTTTTCTGCATCTGGAGGATTATTTGTTCAGTATCTTTGCATGATTCCCTACTTCTCTTCTCACACCCTGCAAATAAGAAGATGAATTACAGTGAATCTAATGTACAGTACAAGGCAAAGTGTAACTAGGATGTTGGGTTCCTTGCTGTTGTGTATGTAAATTCAAAGTCCCACATTGGTTAGTTTTAGTGAGTGAGTGGGTGAGGAGCTTATATAAATAGATATTTGTTATATAGGTTTCTACACACATAAGAATACTAGCCTATAACTATTAGGTGTATTGGGTTTTGGGTATTTTTATGTATTGAGGAGGGTTTGTAATTTTTCCGTTCAAAAATTACAAGTAGTAAAGTTTGTCTCAGTGGGGGTCGTGGTAGTAGGTCTTGAGGCACCGAACCACGTTAAAATTTTTGTGTTTTTTTCTTTCTCTTTTCTTTATATTTTTTGTGCGGGGCCCAACAAGTGGTATCAGAGCTTTGGTTCTGGCCTAGGGAGAAAGAAGGGAGAAAGAGCAAGAGGAAGGAGTCGTCGTCATCCAATCAGCGTCACGTCAGCAATTTGGAGAGAGGTTGGTTCTGGCTTATTTTCTCTTTTTTTTTTCAAGTCAGATTTTCTTTTGAATATGGGCTGTTTGTGATGCTGGTTGGTTGGCTGTGTGAGTGGAAGTATTTAACCAAGAGTTGAGTTAAATACAATGAATACCCTGAAGTTTGAAGTTTTGTTGTTTGATGCGAGAACGGATTTTACACTGTGGCAATGCACGATTCAAGATTATTTGGTCCAGCAGGGTCTTGACTTAGCATTGTAGGATGAGAAACCAAGTGAAATGAAAGAGTCGGATTTGAGTACAATTCAGAAAAAGACTGTTAGTAAAATTCGGTTGGCACTAGCCCCACAGATAAAAGTGACTATGCTGAAGGAGACATCACCGAAGAAGTTGTGGGACACGTTGGAGAGTAAGTTTGCGTTGAAGACATTGACCAATCGATTGATGATGAAGATGGATTTGTACTCATTGAAGATGGAAGAGGGAGGTAATGTGACTGATTAACAAATTTAATGAGATGGTATCTAGACGGTTGAATGCAGGGGAGACTATTAAGGATGAAGAGCAAGCGCTGCTTCTCTTGGCTTCACTACCAAAATCCTTCAAGCCTCTAGTTCAGTCAATGCTAGCAGGAAAGAGCACAGTGAATCTAGATGAAGTGATGAGTACCTTGAAGGAGAGTCAGAGGATGATCGGTGGTGAAGAGTCTTTCAGGGACAATCATATACTAGTAGTGGATAGTGACAGGAAGAAGAAGGGTGATCAACTTGAAAGAAATTCTCGATCGAGAGACATGAGCACTATTGAGTGCCATTACTGTGGACAGTTGGGTCACATACAAATGAGATGCCCAGACTTCAGGGAGGACTTGCAGAGCATGAAGGAGAAGAGGGGCAGATCAAAGGGAGCTTCTTCTACTAATGTGGTTTCTTATGAAGATGAGCTAATCTGAGGATGTTAGAGAATTCTGCAGCAAGGGAGGATCGTTGTAGAAACTGAGTAAGTCAAAAAAAAATTAATAGGAGAGTTTTGTTTTTTTTTATAGAGGGAAATAATATAGGACTTTGGATTAAGGGAGGATTTGTTGTGTATGTAAATTCAAAGTCCCACATTGGTTAGTTTTAGTGAGTGAGTAGGTGAGGAGCTTATATAAATAGATGTTTGTTATATAGGTTTCTACACACATAAGAATACTAGCCTATAACTATTAGGTGTATTGGGTTTTGGGTATTTTTATGTATTGAGGAGGGTTTGTAATTTTTCCGTTCAAAAATTACAAGTAGTAAAGTTTGTCTCAGTGGGGGTCGTGGTAGTAGGTCTTGAGGCACCGAACCACGTTAAAATTTTTGTGTGTTTTTCTTTCTCTTTTCTTTATATTTTTTGTGCGGGGCCCAACACTTGCAACACAAGTTTCTTTAAGAGCAAACATGCTATATATATCCTCACTTTAAATTTTTTATTTAGATCGTCTATCAAGCACAGACATGCATATCTTTAAACGTGTCACGACACGTCACATGACACCAACACACTGTAGACACACATTCCACACATGCGCAAGCCAAACATGGCTCATACTTGAGGCAAGTATAAGATGACCCAAAAAAAGGAAAATACTAGCAAATAAATGAATGAAAATCTAGAGAACTCATTTTAATTAGATTATTAAAGTTGTTTTTGTTGTATATGAGATTTAGTAAATTGTTTAGAAAATAATAATGTAAATTGCTTAGAATACAAAAAAATATTGGTATATGATGGGGATGGGTAGTATGGGCTACCCAAGTCCCACATCGGGTAGAATGGAATGCTCGATGGGGTACTTAGATGACTTGGTTCTTCCCCCTTAATAACTAGCTTTTAAAGAAGGGTTCTCCAAGTTACTTGAGTTCCATCAGTATATCACTAAAAGGAAACTTAAACTATATATATGTTGTGTCGTTTCATATTCTATACTTTTTGGAGTTTGATGTATCAATTTGTCTATGCCGTGTCTGGTGTGTGTATCAATGCTTATGCTTCATAGATTTAGATGCATGGCTGATAAATATGAATACATAACAGCTGTCACATAGAATATCTTTACTGAGTACCCCTTAGATGATAATATCCAGATAAAATTCAGGCCGCCGGCTTCACAGAACCCCATTGTAAGCCTTCAAAAGTCCTAACTCCGAATCTCAGGACACATGCTATCTAGCTATACATAGACCGCTTAGCATCTGAAACCAAAATAACTAAGAGGGTTTCATATTAATTCAGTGTCCTTCTGACAGCAACTACTGGTCATAATTTTTCTCATTATTGCAATTTGAAAGTGAGACTCCTTCATAACTTTCCTCGAAGAGCTTTATTTCATAAATTCTCATTTCTCTTTAGGTAGACTAAAAAAAGTTGATGTTATAAGGCCAGAGCAGGTGAAACAAAGGTATAGAAGAAACAAAAGAATCACATCAGAAAACAAAGTTATGATCAACATTTAAGCAAGGAACAAAAAAACCGAAATTGTTGATATGACAACAAAAGAAGGGACAGTCATAGCTTAACTAAATGAAATATTGAACCATGTTCCTTTCAATGCAGCCAAAGATAATTACTTCTTTAACCTTTGAATGCAGTGCAACCAAGGTTCAAAATTTTTTTATCAAGCTGCAATCCTAAGTATATAACCCTTCTGGTAAAGTTACTTGAAAGAATAAAGTGACCCGGATTCACTCTTTTAAGTCCACTATGATGAACTCACTCCATTTTCATGAGGGATTAGATTACTTTCGTACCTTTGATTTGTTGCTCCAAGTGATGATGATGCTTGGATGATTTCTAGAATCTTTCTCTGGTCTTGAATCGTCCCATCCGGTGATTTCTCCACCTCTTGACCTTCAACCCCTCTCTCCCATGCTCTCCCTTCTCTCTAGCACTCCCTCTCTCTAAAAATTGACTGTAAAAATGACGGTAAGAGAAGGTTTGGGAGGTTTAGTGTGAAAAATATTTTTTTCGGAAATTATAGTTTTTCCTCTCATTCATAAATCTCTTTTCACTTAACTCCCAATTCCTATCTTCTAGCCAATTTAATTTCTTACTCTATCCGACGAATTCTTTTTCACTCCAATCCTCAATTCTTTATCTTTCCCATCAATTTAACTCTTTCCCAACCTTTAAAATATCTTTTCATTATAGTCTTCAACTTTCCTCTTTCTTATCAATTTTTAGTGCATCTCGTAATTTAGTGTACTTATTACCTATATGCAACTAATGTATCAACCAATGTCACGCACAAGCATTTTAAGTTAAAACACAACATTAACAACCATCTCTTTAATTAATTTACTTTAATTAAATGCTAGAATTATGCGAGTGTTACAATGGGCGGGTACCCGATTTTTTTTTTACTATTCGTATCCAAATTCATTCAATATATCTAATACTCGTACCCTAATCGAATCCAAAAAATTGTCATTTTCTATGTCCGTATCCGTAACTATCCGATATCCGAAATATTCAAAACACGCGAAATATTCAAAATACTCAAAAAAAGTATTCGGTATACGTATTAGATATTGGATACTGTATAATCAAGTAAAATATCCGATATCAGCTACTCGATATCCGCCCAATAAACAAATATTTATAGAAATAATATTTTAAAATTAAACAAATACATATTTGTTAAAAAAACAATTCTAATAATATTAAAAACACAAAATTTATTTAATAAAATATATAATATTTTATAAAATATATTATTTGGATATCAGATATCAGGTACCCTATCCGCCCATTTATTTTGAAAGAATATAGGGTACGCGAAGCCAATATATATACGCACCCGCCCAATACCCTAGGATAATTATATTTTAATATTAGTATCCTATCCGATATCCATCTTAATAGCTTTTTCGGATGGATACCATCGGATTTCCATTGTTCATTTCCATCCCTATAAATCCAATTTTAATCAAAGTTCAAACTAATCCAACTAAAATAAAATAAAGTATTTTTTTTGTTTTCATAAGTATACTCCTATTGAAGGCAATTCTATTCGAGATACTGTCGGCCACTAAATGTGGACACCTCTTCCAACAGGTACAAAAATTTAATAAATTCTATTTAATTAGATTTGTCACTTAATATCTTTAATTGACATTCCAATTGAACTAATGAAACCCATTAAAAAAATTACAGTAATTTTTTCTGAAGTTTTAGTTAAATTTCCCTTGCTACTTTTTTAGTTTTAAAAAAGTACATTCAATATCAATGATGCTTAAAATAATGTTACACATTTTTTTCCTTTTTATTTATTATTAATAAAGTTAATATTTGATACGATATATATATATATATATATTCATTCAAAAAAATTTATTTACGAGGCAAAATACTATTTAGTCCCCGAATTGTTAACTTTGTCAACTATTTAGTCCCCTGGCCGTGAGCCATTAATTAACATGTTGACATGGCTGTTAACTGCTGACATGGCACTGTGTAAAGAACTAAACTGCTGAACAAGGAATTGAATCTTGAAGTTGTTGTTTGAAATATCAAGTTAGGCAAATGGTGGTTATCACGATGTCAGAATGTGGGGTGAAATTTTTGAAGCTATTATTGATAAGGCAAATGAATCTTTGAATAAGAGGGTCATGACAGAACAGAAGGATATGCACAAAAGGGGAAAAAGATAGTATAATTTGTTGCAGACATGAAGATAATTTATTATCTTAGTTACATTTGTTAATTCTGAAAAAAATTAAACTACCAACCATAATACACATAATTGTAACCTTGTTTGCAACTATATATGTGTATTACAACTCCCTCCGATTTGCAGAACAGCATGCGAACAAGTCTCTGTTTGTGCATGTCCCCCCTTTTTTCCAGAATTGATGAAGAAACCCAGATGTGATTTTATGCTCTGTTTTGGAAGCCATTGTCTTATAGAAGAATAAGATTAGTGAGTGAGTGAAGAAAAGAAATGAATTTGAAGGAAAGAAGGAAGGAAGGGGTTTGATAAAAAAAAAAAAGCAGAGAAGAAGTGAGGAATAGTTGGAGATGGAAGAAGAAAAAGAGAAGGAGAAGGAGAAGGAGAGAAAGAGTGGATGGGAGGATTTTTTATTTTTTATTTATTTTTAATGTTCAAGCTGACGTGGCATATGATTTGACACATGACTAGGCACTTAATAGTGCCACGTCAGCGGTTAACGGCCATGTCAGCAGGATAATTAAAGGGTAACGGCTAGGGGACTAAATAGTTGACAGAGTTAACAATTCGGGGACTAAATAGTGTTTTTAATAAATTCGGGGACTAAATTGTAGTTTGACTAAAAATTCAGAGACTAAATAGTATTTCGCCTCTTTACTTAAATGTTTTTACATAATATTAATAAAAACAAAAAAATGGCTATAGCAATGGATTTTAGCCATTAAAATCACCTTTTGCAAATACAGGTCAAAGGCTAGAAAAATTGATAAAAAAATGTTTGATTAATGTGGTTAAGCACTCTAAAAGAATTTCGTTCTTTCATGGATTTTCCAATGATGACAAAGAGAAGAGAGAAAAAGATAGGAAAGAACAGGAAAAAAGGAAGAATAAAAGTAAGAATGAGCTCAAGTTGTGAGAAAGATAAAGAAGGAGATTGGTAGAAGTTACAGAATAACAATATGTAAGTTTAATATTTGATAATAATATTTTAAATTGGAAAGGATTCAATTAAATAAAGCAAGACACAATATATATAGTAACTATTTAATCCTTTATTTATTTATTTATATATTAAATTACATCTATAAAACAACAAACCCACAAACAAAAGAAAAAAGAAGCAGAAACAAACACATCAACTAAAAATAATTACAACATTAGTTTTCCTAATTTCTATTGAAATTTCTCCACTTGGATGTAACCTCGTCTAATGCCATTGTAGAAGAACCGCCATTGTTCCAAGAATTAGTAACAAAATCTTTCAAACATCTCATTCTTTTATATATCTCTTTCCCTTCTTCACCTTCCATCAAACTCATCACCACCTTGCTAATCTCTTCGTTAACCACTATTCCATTTTCATTCATCTTAGGCCACAAAGCCACTTTCAACCCATTACTCAACATAACAGCATTCAACCTTTGCTCTGCAAACAAAGGCCAAGCAATCAATGGCACACCCAGCTTCACACTCTCAATCGGAGTTCCACCCACAATGACTCAAGAAACCACCAATGGAACCATGACTTAGAATTTGAACTTGAGGTGCCCATGAAGGAACAACCAAACCTCTTTCTTTGGTTCTCTCTAAGAACCCTTCAGGTAAAAACCTCAAAGGATCCTCATTTGTAGAACTAAGACCAACATTCGCTGAATTACTTGGTGCTCTCATACCCCACAAGAATCTCTTCCCACTTTGTTCTAATCCAAATGCTAACTCATTGGTTTGATCTTGAGATAAGGCTCCTCCACCCCCAAATGAAACATACAACACAGACTTTTCTGGCTGCTTCTCCAACCATTTCACACACTCAAACCCACGTTCTTCATTTTTTGAATTTGTCTGTGTGATGGGTCCAACCAAATGAATAGACTGGTTAGTCCTATTTTCTCTGAAGGCTTTCACAGGACCTTCTTCCATTTCCATAATGCTGTTAACTATTATTCCATCCAAAGTCTGAAACCTCTTGGTGAGTTGAAGAAATTGTTTATAAGCTGGGCTTGATCGATTTTGTACTAGCTCTGGGGGATCTATTCCATGGATTTGAAGTTGATCACAACCTGGGATTTTAATAGCCTCTATTATGTCTCTGAATTCACCACCAAAAGATGATGTCTCACAATCAAGTTTTGGAATATGGAGGAAGGCGGAGAGTGCTGTGCACATGTAGCAATGTAAACAAAGGACATGGCATTGAGTTCTTTTGCAAAGTCTAGTGCATCAATTGCAAAAGGGTCAGTGATAAGAGCAATCAAAGGAGTACTTTTAGAAGTAAAGGACTTCTTCAAGAACTCTTGTATATGAGGAAGAGATTTAGAAACTGTGAGTTTCATCTGGACGACTGGAGGGACTCATGGTGGTAATTCGTGTTTAAGAATGGGAGGAAGAAGAATGGGATTGATGTTTGAAGGAAGATCTTGAAGGGAAGATTTGAAGGCTTGTTGGGGAGATTCAAGTATGGGGAGGATGAAGGTGACATGAAAGTCTGGGTGAAGATGAACAAGTGTCTTGCAAAACTCAAGAGCTGAGGCAAGATTGCTGAACCAGGGACTAGGGACAATCGCTATGTGAGTTGTTTTTGCCATTGGAAAGATGAATGAATGAAGGCTTCGATTGATTTCATGGATGAAAGATTTGATGGGTTTATAAAGATGAATTAGCACGTCTGTTTCATTCATAGGTTTTTATTTTTGGTCAAGAGAAACAGAAAAGAGAAGTTAATGACATAAATATAGGAAAGCGTGTTTTTTTTTGTTTTGGGAACAATGGTAAATAATTAATCATCCATATTTATACAAGTCAAGGAGATAAATATGAAATTGAAAAACTATAAAAAAAAATAAAAAAAATATGTTTATTCCTATCAATGTCTAATGTGGTTTAAGTACTTGAGAGAAGAGTCTTTGTGAGGTGGGAAATATATATCAGTGGAAAGGTATTGGTCAGTGGAAAGGGTTGTGGCAGCGTCGACGGCGGAAGGGGATGGCAGTGATCCCTATAACCGTAGGGACAGAGTTGATTTGACATAAAATAATCAAATCAAATCTTTTAAATAATTAGTAAAAAAATTTACTTATCATTTAATTTAGAGGAAATCTACTTTTTGGTCTCTGAATTTTTTGTCAGCCTACTATTTAGTCCTTGAGTTTTAGAAATAAACTATTTGGTCCTTGAATTTTCACCTTCCTTAACTATTTAGTCACCGACTCCCGTTAGCCGTTACCTAATATAGTGACGTGAACGTTAAATGCTGACATGTTACTGAGATTGGTGAGCGTTGTTTCTTCCACAGTTACAACTCATCCAAATGTTTCAATTAAGCTAAAGAAGATGAAGCTTCGATTTAAAATGTTGGAACAAATAATAATAGCTACTGAATCTTAGATTTGATTTATTAGTTTCAATCTAAGCTGCACTTACCCCCATGTTTCAATCTAAGCTTTGATTAACTAGAAGCCAAAGAAGATGAAGAAGTCAAAATACAAACTTGAATAAGGCGAAGCTGATTCCTCTTGTCATCATCCTAGCGTAGCATGCGCACCCTTGAGATGAAGACCGTAAAGCTAAAATCTAAAGTTCTAGGTAATCCTTCTCATAAGACCTTTTTTTGTTATATTTTTAATTAGTTTTTTTTTTTTTTGTAATTTTACTATTCAATATGATGTGGCACTGTGATATAGTAGCACAAGTGGCAAGACAATATGACATGTTTGCATTCAACGATCACATCAGTCAATTATATAACACTTAACGTCCTAGGGACTAAATAGTTGATAGAGGTAAAAATTCAAGGACTAAATATAGTATATTTTCAAAATTCATAGACTAAATAGTAAGTTAGTCAACAATTTAAACACCAAAAAAAATAAGTTTCCTCTTTTTCTAAGTGGCGTCGGATAGTACAGTAGTACTGAACTTTAGTACATCCCTTCAATCAGTTGGTTCCTAAACCATTCAAGGTGGGTCCTTATTAATGTGAATTTATATTAACTAGTTTTTGGCCCGTGCACATGCATGGGAAATTTTTTAAGTTGGCATGGCATGATAGTAATGTAAAAAAGTATATAGAATTCAAAATTATTAATAGAGAACTAACATATTTGTATCTACTTAGATGGAAATACAAAGGGAGACGTATAATTAAACATATATATTCAATTTTTATTAAACAAATGCATTAAAATTTAATTATGATTATTATCCTGATGAAGTAAACTATAAACGTACTTGTACTCTCTGAAATTTGAAAATCAAAATATAAAGTTGTAGTGAACAATAAAAGGGGGAAATTTCGTCCACATTAAGCTTAATAAGAAATGTAATGTAATTTAATAATAAAAAAAGATAAAGATGTAACTGTGCTATCTAACAATCGAAAATTAGAAATATAGGAAAAGCAATTATACATCGTATTTATTACTTGACATTTTGAAAAACTTCTCTATAAATTACATTTGATGTCCTGTTTGGAGGACGACCATCAGTATTAGATATCAAAACTTTAAGACCTGATCTATTACTTACCCGTGATAACGCAACATATAATTGACCATGAGTAAAAACGGGACGTGGTAGGTATAATCCCACATTAGCCAGAGTCTGTCCTTGACTATTATTTATAGTCATTGCAAATGACAAAACAATAGGGAATTGACGTCGCTGAAATTTAAATGGCAACCTAGAATCTTATGGAGAGATGATCATAGGTGCAATTATGACCCTTTCACCAGCAAACTTGATAGATATAATTGTTTCTTCAATTACATGTTTACACAGCCTTGCAACAATTAATCGTGTCCCATTGCACAGACTCATAGATTTGTCAATATTGCGAAGCAGCATTATAGGTGCACCAACCTTTAATCTCAACTGATGGTATGGAAGTCCAGAACCATTAATTGTGTTTAGGAATTCAGTGGTGTAAATATTTGCTAATTCAAAATTTGATTCAGAATTTAAAACTATTAACTTTTAATTGTCAATCATATTAATTAAAGGTATTGTATCAAATAGGCAATTTATTCGTTATAGGAAAATGATATAGAGAATTTATATTTATTTGTTCCTTATTAATTTGATTGTTCAATGATTTTTTTGGTGCTACAATCTGATTGATTGTATTAAAAACATGGATTACACCGATATACATAGTTGACCTCGGGATAATGTAATTATTAGATATAAATGTGATATTGATAACTAAATTGATTTCAATCATTTAAGATTGAAATTGTAAATACAAAATCTCAAAAAAAAAAATCAAGTAAATTTCAAGGATGATTCCATATTTGTGATAAATGGATTATTAGTAATCAAGGATGATTCCACATGTAAAGGAATTCTCATGAGACAATTTGTCTTAAAGTACACGTCCCAATTTGTCTGACAAAAGAAGGTTATTTTTTTTATTACAGTCATAATAGTTTATAAACGAATCTAAATCTTCGAATAACACTAATTGAAATCATTTATTATTAAATAATTAAATAATGATATAGATTACATACATCAATTCAAATTGATCATGAAAAACATTTTATTACTGTGAATTAAGGACTACTAAATAAGACGAAATTAATGTAATATAGTTACTAAAAATTTTGATAAATTATAGTATTGACCTATTTTTGGATTTAAATTTTTAATTGGAATTGATTATTTGATTTCTTTTTAGTAGAGGTACACCTTACAATTTATTATAGAAAATATCAAATTAAGGTTTTACCTAAGTTATCTTTGGAATGATGAATATCAATCAAAAATAAAATTGATTAGATATGACATAATTGACAATATAAATAAGTGATTGTATATACTATACAGATAGAATTAGTTTAATTGAGTCTTTGTTTTAATATAAAAATTGGAATAAATTAGATCTTAATTAAATCATTTTTAATTGGGATTATCAAAATATCCATACCCAGTGGGTACCCTGAAATTTTATCCTGATGATTTGGGTATGGGTCAATGGGTCCGGGGATGGGTAAGGAGGTACCTTACCCATACCATACCATTTATAATAATTATTTATTTTTATATATTAAAAAATAATATTTTAAAAATTTTGGTGTTTAAAAATAATATTTTGATATTGATGATTAAATTTAAGATTTAACTTTGACTCCAAAGGTTCAAAGAAATAAATTGAAATTAACTATTTAGATGATTTAATAAAGATGTCCTTGAAATAGGAAAACCATTACATAATATCTTCTACTACATTCTTAAAACATTAAAGCCAAATGTGGATGACATAAAAAAAGGATCGAAAGACATAGTCTGGAATAAATTCAAAAAAATTCATGACAAACTATTTAATAATTAATTCTTCTCAATCTTCACTTTTTTAAGTGCGTCGTCAATATTCATCATAAATTCACCGGAAGACTGACCATCATCAGATAAATCAGTAGCAGATCTCTTGCACGTGCTTGGCGTCTCTTTTGATGGGGAGGCTTCGACATCATGAAATGATAGACGACGCCCATCCCCACGAAGCAGTTGTTTTGATTTGTTCATATCAGGCGTGGTAAGATCATCCATAACTGAGGTTAAGTCAATCTAAAAACAAAATTACATGTTAGTTTATCCAAATTCAAGTAAATCAAGAAAGTCTTAGAAGATGAAATGAAGATATTAATAAATACCGTTTCCCGATCAGAATTATTGACAACTCCACTGGATTTAATTTTTTGCTACACATAAAAAATGTAATAATATTATTTTTATATATAGAGTGCCCAGATGACATTAAACGTTAACGTTAGAGAAAATTTTGAACCTGAGGAAGACAATGAACAGAATATTTATAAAGAATTGTTGGATTGTCTGTCATCTTCTGAACAGTTAAAAATGTGAAAACATTCCACTCTAAAACCTCAATCCCAACCTTGAAAATAAACTTCTTGCCTACAAAGCTATCAAGCTTTTTAGGCCACCCATCATTGTCCTCCACATTCTGTAAACATGCATTAAAGAATAATATGCTATTGAAACTATAGATGCTGTGATCAGTGATAAAATAAAATTATTGTCGGACATTAATAATTTTTAAGAAATTAATATGAGACAAAGATACTAAATAAATCTTCCCTGATTCCGCCCCAAGATCAGTAGCAGTTATACCAAGATAGTTAAAAGCATTGCGATCGAAGACGGTCAGGTTTGCAATCCCAAATTCATCATAAACAACTACTTCAATCTTGTACCTATAAGTAAAAGGGGTCAGAAATACTTTTTGTGTTTCCCATCCAAATCAAATTTTACATGTAAAATTAAATATTATACCGTTTAATTAATGTATTAACTAATTTACTGCACGTGTGGCAGAAGAATATCGCCCAATCAGGTTCCATTTTTTTTTTTGGCATTTGTGACACGCGTCATAGTACCAACCCTTTTCTTTATTAACTTGAAGAACTTGTGCAATAACACATATTACATCACCATTTCCAGAATGCTGTAAAAGGTCAACAGGTGAAAGTGCCAACCCAGAGAAAGCTGCCTCAGTGGGGGAAGTTGTTAGCAACGCACAACCGACAAAGGGATTGAACGGGGTGTTACGATCTTCAGGAAGAAGCCCTTTATGGAATTGTGTTATTTCCTCAACATCAGAGTTGATGAGGATGCGAGTAGCATACATTGAAGTGGACAATGATCGTGTTCTAGCGTACTCCTCAATCTTACAAAATTGGCATACAATAACAACAGGTCCTTGACAACCTTTGGACACAAAATTTACAATTTGATCAGCATACGACCCCCATAAAGTGATCCCCATCTTGGTCTTTCTGAAAAAAAAGATATTTGTTAATATATGACATAGGACTGATGTTAAAATGTCAAAAAAAAGCTTACGCAGCGTCTTCAATGTCAACAGTAACGCGCTTGTTCTTCGAGTCATTGGGTGAAGACTGATGAACTTGGGACATGTTATAAACGCGACCAATCACATCTACAAATCAAAAAATCATGATGATGTTGATAAGTCTACAAAAAATTGGTCTTCACTTAAAAAATTATTGTGAGAGATTTCATTATGATGAAGAAAGTTAATCTAAGAATATACCAACTAATATATTCGGATCAAGCTCCCCAGATATGATTCGCTGTGCCTCAACAAAAGAAAATCCAAAATGATGAATAGAACCATCATCATCAGAAAGTGCTATTCGAGTTCGTAACATGAAATTCAGCTCAAATGCATGCCTGGTGGGACGAAAAGAGCTACTCGCAGATACAACGTTGAATTGAGACATAATATATACATCTCCCTCCTTTAGAATATTCCTAAATTTGCTTGAAAAAACACTCTTAATCGAATCATTTATCTTAGATCCCTGTCATTATTAGAGCAATGTCAAAAAAAAATTTATCCTTTTGTATAAGAAATAAAAAAAAATTGTTAAATGTTGAATACAAAAGAATAATTTGAGAAAAATACATTTCTGTCACATAAAACTATTTCAAGAGCATTGTGTTGGCATGTTTTCGGATAAGGAGGCGTCTCCCACAAACACACGGCCCGAACCTTTTATCTTCCATGTAGTCTTAGATCTGTCAATTGCGCCTACAACATCAATAAATTGATCCATGATCCAGCAAATTTCTATTCAAAAAATGAATTTGGAAAAATTCGTGAAAAAAAATTAATAAAAAACATTTGTTGAGATCTACACAGATACTTTGCATTTTTCACCTTCTTTGATAAGATATTACAATGAGATATAAAATATAAATTGAAAAGTGTTCAAAGACAGATCGATAAATACAGAAGCAAGTAGATGTAGACTGAACTCTTCAGAGTACGAAATAAGTGAATAAAGAAACAAACAATACTTACAAATATAAGTTAGTGTTACAGAGGAAGAAGAATTCACCGTCTACAAAAAAAAATGAGTAATAGATATTTATAGTGCCTTTTGAAAAGAAGTGGGAATATTGAGATTGGAATAATCTAATTAATGCGTCAGAATAAATTACAGCATATATCATGTACTATTTAATGCTAATTTTAATCAGATATGAAAATGTATCAATTCCTCATTAATTGCAAATGTTAAAGTGGGAATATTGAGATTGAAATCATCTAATTAATGCGTCAGAATAAATTACAGCATATATCATGGACTATTTAATGCTGATTTTAATCAGATATGAAAATGTATCAATTCCTCATTAATTGCAAATATTTAAATCAATTTAAATTTTTATAACTGAGTAAATCAAAATATATTGCATTAGACAATATGCCACGTATGCGTATCTTATATTACATGACGATTAATTTGGCTCTTTGTAGACGGTGAATTCTTCTTCCTCTGTAACACTAACTTATATTTGTAAGTATTATTTCTTTCTTTATTCACTTATTTTGTACTCTGAAGAGTTCTGTCTACATCTACTTGCTTCTGTATTTATGGGTCTGTCTTTGAACACTTTTCAATTTATATTTTATACCTCACTGTAATATCTTATCAAAGAAGGTGAAAATTGCAAAGCATTTGTGTAGATCTCAACAAATGTTTTTTATTAATTTTTTTTTCACGATTTTTTTCAAATTTGTTTTTTGAACAGAAACTCGCTGGATCATGGATCAATTTATTGATACTGTAGGGCAATTGACAGATCTAAGACTACATGGAAGATAAAGGTCTGGATCATGCGTTTGTGGGAGATGCCTCCCTATCCGAAAACATGCCAAGATAATGCTCTTGAAATAGTTTTATGTGATAGAAATGTATTTTTCTCAAATTATTCTTTTGTATTCAACATTTAACAATTTTTTTTAGATGTGATTTGTAGATGTGATTGGTCGCGTTTATAACATATCTCAAGTTCATCAGTCTCACCCAATGACTCGAAGAACAAATGCGTTACTGTTGACATTGAAGACGCTGCGTAAGCTTTTTTTTACATTTTAACATCAATCCTATGTTTACTCGCATCCTCATCAACTCTGATGTTGAGGAAATAACACAATTTCATGAAGGGTTTTTTCCTGAAGATCGTAACATCCCGTTCAATCCTGTTGTCAGTCGTGCGTTTCTGACAACTTCGCCCATTGAAGTAGCTTTCTTTGGGTGGTCACTTTCACCTGTTGACCTTTTACAGCATTCTGGAAACGGTGATGTAATATGTGTTATTGCACAAGTTCTTCAAGTTAATAAAGAAAAGGGTTAGTACTATGACGCGTGTCACAAATGCCAAAAAAAAAAAAAATGGAACCTGATTGGGTGATCTTCTTCTGCCACACGTGCAGTAAATTAGTTAATACATCAATTAAATGGTATAATATTTAATTTTACATGTAAAATTTGATTTGGATGGGAAACACAAAAAGTATATCTGACCCCTTTTACTTATAGGTACAAGACTGAAGTAATTGTTTCTGATGAATTCGGGATTACAAACCTAACCGTCTTCGATCGTGATGCTTTTAACTATCTTGGTATAACTGCTATTGATCTTGGGGCGGAATCAGTGAAGGTTTATTTAGTATTTTTGTCTCATATTAATTTCTTAAATATTATTAATGTCCGACAATAATTTTATTTTATCACTGATCACAGCATCTACGATTTCAATAGAATATTATTCTTTAATGCATGTTTACAGAATGTGGAGGACAATGATGAGTAGCCTAAAAAGCTTGATAGCTTTGTAGGCAAGAAGTTTATTTTCAAGGTTGAGATTAAGGTTTCAAAGTGGAATGCTTTCACATCTTTAACTGTTCAGAAAATGACAGACGATCCAACAATTCTTGATAAATATTCTGTTCATCGGCTTCCTCAGGTTCAAAATTTTCTCTAACATTAATGTTTAATGCCATCTAGGCACTCTATATATAAAAATAATATTATTACATTTTTTTATGTGTAGCAAAAAATTAAATCCAATGGAGTTGTCAATAATTCTGATCAGGAAACGGTATTTATTAATATCTTCATTTCATCTTCTAAGACTTTCTTGATTTACTTGAATTTGGATAAACTAACATGTAATTTTGTTTTTAGATTGACTTAACCTCAGTTATGGATGATCTTACCAAGTCTGATATGAACAAATCAAATCTTCATGGAGATGGGCGTCGACTATCATTTCATGATGTCGAAGCCTCCCCATCAAAAGAGACGTCAAGCACGTGCAAGAGATCTGCTACTAATTTGTCTGATGATAGTCAGTCTTCCGGTGAATTTATGCTGAATATTGACGACGCATACAAGAAAGTGAAGATTGAGAAGAATTAATTATTAACGAAAATTTGATTGATAACATAAATGTGTTCAAATAAAAATCTACTAATGAAAGCTGGTGAAATTTACATGATTTTTTGGAGATTTTGTATCTAAAATTTTAATCTTAAATGATAGAAATCAATTTAGTCATCAATATCAAATTCATATTCAATAATTACATTATCCCGAGGTCAACTATGTATATCGGTGTAATTAATGATTTTAATACAATCAATCAGATTGTAGCACCAAAAAAATCATTGATCAATCAAATTAATAAGGAACAAATAAATATAAATTCTCTATATCATTTTTCTATAACGAATAAATTGCCTACTTGATACAATACCTTTAATTAATATGATTTACAATTAAAAGCTAATGGTCAGGCCAAAAAAAAAATTAAAAGCTAATGGTTTTAAATACTCAAATTCAACATCAAAGAAATCACCTTTAGATGAAGGATAGCCACATGGGAAGAATTTTATTCATAATTTTAAATTAAATTGAATCACTAATTTGATTTATGAAATATACAGATTCTTCTAATTTTGTGTCTTAACTCTCAAAAAAAAATTTTACCATTAATTATATTGTTATTTTTCTTAAATCAAAACATCTTATGCGTAATATTAAATTAAAATGAAGTATTAATTTGATTTTGAAAGATACAAATTTCTCTAATTTAATCTCTTAAATCTCAAAAAAAATATTCCTTTTTATGTCCATTTTAGGGATTAAATTGATTAAATTGTTAATTCATTATTTTAATACAATCAATTAGATTGTAGCACACAAAAAAATTGATCAATCAAATTAATAAGGAACAAATATATATATAAATCCTATATATCATTTTTTATATAATGAATAAATTAAATTCAACTATTAATTTGAGGCTTTAAATATGTTGAATGTTCTAATTTACACTCCTAAAAATTTAACTAAAATAATTTATTTCTTCTAATGTGCATATGAAGGAATAAATTGTCTACTTGATAAAATACCATTAATTAATATGATTGACAATCAAAAGTTAATGGTTTTAAATACTCAAAATCAACATCAAAGAAATCATCTTTAGATTAGGGATGGTCAAAATGCTCACACCCAATAAGTATCCTGAAAATCTTACTATTCCTGAATTTGCTGAATGGATACTTAAGATTGGTGATGGAGAGATTGGGGATGTCCTAAACGATGAAGAGAAAGAGATCACTATACCTAATGATATATTGATACAAAAAACGTGCTCGATCTTATTCAGTCAATAGTTGAAAGTACATACCCATTATTCATTGAAAATTGTGTCAATCATGACTACATTCGGAATAGGGCTATATTGGCACCTACACTAGACGATGTAGCCCCAATTAATGAGCACATGCTTTCATTGTTGCCAGGTGAAGAAAGCACATATCTCAGTTCAAACAGCATTTCCAACCAAGAATCAAATTATGAATTAGCAAGTATTTACACCAGTGAATTCCTAAACACAATTAATGGTTCTGGACTTCCATACCATCATTTGAGATTAAAGGTTGGTGCACCTATAATGCTGCTTCGCAATATTGACAAATTTATGGGTCTGTGCAATGGGAAGTGATTAATTGTTGCAAGGCTGTGTAAACATGTAATTGAAGCAACAATTATCTCTAGTAAGTTTGCTGGTGAAAGGGTCATAAGTGCACGTATGATCATCTCTTCATTAGATTCTAGGTTGCCATTTAAATTTCAGCGATGTCAATTCCCTATTGTTTTGTCAATTGCAATGACTATTGTTGGATATATTGGGGTCTTCGGGACTAAATATCCGCCCATGTGGGAGTCCGATCGGGTCGAGTGAGGATCCGTTGGAAAGCTCGCTGAGAGACGAACAAAACGACACCAAGAAGACACTCATCAGAGGTCACACGAGCCCGAACTCGTGGCCCAAAGTGGGCTAGGTGATCATGATGAAAGCATGATATTTTGTTCATATTCCAAATCCCACATTGCTTGCGTCAATGATGGGAGCTCTCTCATCCTCCTATTTAGGAGTGACTCCACACCTTTCAGTTGCTCATTCCATGTGTTGGAAAGGGAGGTCCCGTTTGGGAAACCCCACTCAGTATAATTTTCTCTTTCTCTTGAGTCCTCTTCCGCGCATCAGTCATGGACACGTGGCTCTACCTCTCGTAGGTAGAGTCCTCCGTTTGGTGCGACCCTTTTCGGAGCTCATCGATTAGAGGTCAGCCCTGTTGGAGCAGAGGCACTAGCAAGATCCAAGGTTTTAGCATTGGCGTCCAGGTTAGTAGCTTCCGCAATATTTAATATCTACCTGGATTTATTTTCGGTTTTTCTTTTCGGTCCCTGGGTCGGGTCGGATCATGTGGATCTAGGTCTTTCCCTACATCTATAAATAAGAGTCAAGGACAGACTCTCTGGCTAATGTGGGATTATACCTACCCCGTCCCGTTTTTACTCATGATCAGTTATATGTTGCGTTATCACGGGTACGTAAGAGATTAGGTCTGAAAGTTTTGATATCTAATACTAATGGTCGTCCTCCAAACAAGACATCAAATGTAGTTTACATAGAAGTTTTTCAAAATGTCAAGTAATAAATACAATGTATAATTGCGTTTCCTATATTTTTAATTTCTAATTGTTAGATAGCACATTTGCATCTTTATCTTTTTTTATTATTAAATTACATGACATTTCTTATTAAGCCTAATGTAGATGAAAATTTTCCTTTTTATTGTTCACTACAACTTTATATTTTGATTTTCAATTTTGAGAGAGTACAAGTACGTTTATGGTTTACTTCATTAGGATAATAATCATCATTAAATTTTAATGCATTTTTTTAATGAAAGTTGAATATACATGTTTAATTATACGCCTCCCTTTGTATTTCCATCTAAGTAGATACAAATATGTTAGTTCTCTATTAATAATTTTGAATTCTATATACTTTTTTACATTACTATCATGCCAACTTAAAAAATTTTCCGTGCATGTGCACGGGCCAAAAACTAGTAAAGTTTATAGTTATGATCAAATAGTGCTGTTAAAATTGGTCATACTCTTCCATCCGAACATCAAATAGACGGGTTAAGATAGAGAAAATTACCCACCATAAAGTTAAAGAAATAATTTAATTTAAAATAATTATAAATATATAGTTTTATGATAATTTAATTGTTATAATGTAAAATGGCAAAAAAAAAATGTTATAATGTAAATAAAAATTTAATTAATGAAAATTTAAATTTAAATGAAGATAACATTAATTTTAAAATAAATACGTTAATTTAGATATATTATGGTTATCATAATAAATTTAATTGCTTTTTATTTATTAAATAAAGTAAAAAGTTAGCAACACTACTTTAATTTTTTTTTAAATTAATTCTAAGAAACTATTTTAAAAATATTTTAGAAAATGGTTTGTAGGCTAGTCTGTTTAATTCACGAGTCACAATAATCTGTCTTCAATATGCATTTTTTACCTATTTAATCACTTGTCTATGATAGGTTGATACTCGTTGACATGTTTGACAGTTAAATAATATCAATCAATAGACTATAGTTATAATGATAGAGTTGAATTCAAATATAATCAGTATTATTTTTCTTAAAGAATCTATGATTTTCTTAAATTTTCAAAAGACTTGGCATTAATTTTGGTGAAACATAAAGTAAGTCAAATCATCTTAATAAATATATTTTTTGTAAGATTCAAACATTTTTTTGGTGCTTTAGAAACAAACCCCAACTACGCCAATTGAAGGGGAGTGAGTAGAGGAGAAGGGAGGAGAGGGGAGGGGATGAGAAGGGGGGAGGGGATGAGAAGGGAAGGGAAGGTTAACCTTTCAATTCAAACATATCCTAAGCCATCAAGGATGCCACGTAGTTTTGCCCAAGTAATAGATTCCACACATTGTCTCCAATCATGCCACCATAAGCCACTCTATCATTCCGACCTTGCATCGACCCATCGAAGTTACATTTGATCCATCCAGTTGTAGATAAAAATGGTCCAGGGGAAGGGAGTTTACTTCGATTAAAAGAGGGGTTTTGCTCCTCGATGGGAGGTATAGACAAGCATTAAACTATTTTTAATTGTAGGAAAAGAGACCTTTATTTTTATAATATAATATTAAAGACATTTTAATTTTTGACAAATTTTATTTTACAAATTTTTTCCTATTTTGTTGCATTTTTTGGGTCATATATTTTGTTAAATATCAAACATATTTTTTATCTTTACAATTGCATCCTACCCTTTCCATTACATCTCTCTCAATATACCAAACATAACCATTCAATGCATATTTTCCTCCCATCTAATTTAAGAAAATTACACTACTCTCCTAGTCTCCTTTAGTATGGCTCAGTGTAAACCTTTTTTAAAGTATGGCTTTTGTCATGACATATTTTAATAAAAAAAAACAAATATTAAATACCTATTAAAAATTAAATAATTTTTGAAATATTAAAACAGAAAATATTGAACATCAAATAATAAGTGATAAAATAATCATTTCTCTCTCCTAGTAATATAAATAATATCATTACATGTTGAATGAATTTAGCTGTAAAATTTAAAAAATCAATATATCTGTCAATTGAACAATATATCAGTTCATGTATAGTAAGCTTAGACTTAGAATTTTCCTAAAAGACACCCCTCAAACCTATACTAAATCCCAAGAAATTATTCAGCAAATAAGGGAACAAAAGATATCACATGAAATTATACACAGCCAAACCAACCAAGAAACCTAGTAAAGCACCAGCTATGACTTCAACCTCAGTATGGCCAATAGACTCTTTCAATGGGATTAAACCAGTGGCAGCCAACTTTGATAGCTCCTCATTGGTTTCCCTTCTTTTACCGTCCGATTCGACTAACATCGAGGCACTCCTCGGTTGTGTTTCCGAGGAATTGGTTTCTTGGGAAAAAAAGGAATTCTTGAGGCCTTGAACATTCAAAGAAGTTGATGTTCCTTCAGAGTTGATCAACCCATCATCTCTATCTTTGGAACCTACAGAATTTTTCTGCATCTGGAGGATTATTTTGTTCAGTATCTTTGCATGATTCCCTACTTCTCTTCTCACACCCTGCAAATAAGATGGTGAATTACAGTGAATCTAATGTGCAGACTGCAGTAAAAGCCAAAGTGTAACTAGGATGTTGGGTTCCTTGCAACACAAGTTTCTTTAAGTGCAAACATGCTATATATATCCTCGCTTCAAATTTTTGATTTAGATCATCTATCAAGCACGGACATGCATATCTTTAGGCGTGTCACGACACATGACATGACACCAACACATTGTAGACACACATTCCACACATGCGCAAGCCAAACATAGCTCATACTTGAGCCAAGTATAAAATGACCCAAAAAAAAAAGGAAAATACTAGCAAATAAGTGAATGAAAATCTAGAGAACTCATTTTAATTAGATTATCAAAGTTGTTTTTTAATTGTTTTTGTTGTATATGAGATTTAGTAAATTTGTTTAGAAAATAATAATGTAAATTGCTTAGAATACAGAAAAATATTGGTATATGATGGGGATGGGGTAGTATGGGCTACCCAAGTTCCACATCGGGTAGAATGGGATGCTCGATGGGGTACTTAGATGACTTGGTTCTTCCCCCTTAATAAATAGCTTTTAAGGAAGGGTTCTCTAAGTTATTTGAGTTCCATCAGTATATCACTAAAAGAAAACTTAAACTATATATATGTTGTGTCGTTTCATATTCTATACTTTTTGAAGTTTGATGTATCAATGTGTCTATGTCGTGTCTGGTGTGTGTATCAATGCTTATGCTTCATAGATTTAGATGCACGGCTGATAAATATGAATACAGAACAGCTGTCACATAGAATATCTTTACTGAGTGTCCCCCTTAGATGATAATATCCTGATCAAATTCAGGCTGCCGGTTTCACAGAACCCCATTGTAAGCCTTCAAAAGTCCTAACTCCTAATCTCAGGACACATGCTATCTAGCTTAGCATCTGAAACCAAAATAACTAAGAGGGTTTCATTATAATTCAGTGCCCTTCTGACAGCAACTACTGGTCATAATTTTTCTCATTATTGCAATTCGAAAGTGAGACTCCTTCATAACTTTCCTTGAAGAGATTTATTTCATAAATTCTCATTTCTCTTTAGGTAGAGTGGTAGACTAAAAAAAGTTGATGAGTTATAAGGCCAGAGCAGGTGAAACAAAGGTATAGAAGAAACAAAAGAATCACATCAGAAAACAAAGTTATGATCAACATTTAAGCAAGGAAAAAAAAAAACCAAATTGTTGATATGACAACAAAAGAAGGGACAGTCATAGCTTAACTAAATGAAATATTGAACCATGTTCCTTTCAATGCAGCCAAAGATAATTACTTCTTTAACCTTTGAATGCAGTGCAACCAAGGTTCAAAATTTTCTTATCAAGCTGCAATCCTAAGTATATAACCCTTCTGGTAAAGTTACTTGAAAGAATAAAGTGACCCTGATTAACTCTTTTAAGTCCACTATGATGAACTCACTCCAAAGAAAATGAGTTTTAAGCCCAAACGTTGAGGCACATATCATAAATGGTATGCAGCTGTTATATCTATAATGTCATAGAAGTTCAAAAGATAAAAAGTTCATGAAATGAACGTTTTCCCTACATATGAAGATCCATTATTCATATAAAGACAGCAAGAAACTGTAAGTGGAAATCCTGTTGTAATGTGATCATTTGCACCATCGTGGTCAGAATTCAACGTCAAATAGTTTGGTCTTTCATTGGTAGGTAATTGCAAGGTAAGGATACACAAAATTCTCAATTCCTCCAACAATACACAAGAAGGGAGATTACATGAAAGGGACAAAATAAGATTTGACAGAGGAATACGATACCTGAGCATCATACATAATAAGCCCAGCATAAACAACCGTAACACCAAAAATGGGATCGGAGAAGCCTCTGCATTTGGAAATTATACAATTATATGTAAGAATGGAAGATCCCCATAAAAGAAACTCCCCATATAATTTTGTGCTTGATTCTTGAAGGTTCAAGAGAATGCATAAACAACAACAACAACAACAACAAAAAAAACAATTAAAGCCTTTTCCCACTAGGTGAGGTCGGCTATATAGATCAAGCAACGCCAACATGTTCTTTCTTTACTCATTTCTATGGTTAAGTTATTAATAGTTAAATCCATCATAATTTCTCCTATTGTTTTCTTTGGTCTTCCCCTACCTTTACTTATCGGGCTACCTTCCATATGTTCAACTCTATGTACAGGAGCCTCTAACGGCCTTCGTACATGACCAAACCACCTACCTAAGGTGTGTATCAACTAACTTTTCTATGATAGGTGTTATCCCAACTTTTTCTCTAATAGCAATCATTCTTAATCCTATCCTTTCTAGTGTGACCAAACCACCTAAGGCATGTTTAAGAGAATGCATTTTTTTTATTAAACAGAGAAAATTGCCATGAACCGGACAATAGGCTGACATAACCAAATCAATTTTCTTACCGCTCAAGGCCAAGGAATGTTGCAGAAGCCACTGTCGCCTATCCACAGGAAAATGTAAATAACTTTGTGAGATTGACACTGAAACCCAAAGCCCCACGGGATTATTTATTATCAACCATACAAATCAATTAGCATAGATTAAACAAGGGAAGAGTAAAACTTCGGTACAAATTTAATCAAAGTATTCTATCTCAAATTCTTCAATAAAAAAATGACAATAGATACATCTTGTCATCAAATTGAAAAATAAAAAATTCCTTTATATGTTAATTTCATCCTTTTATTGAAATTTTGACAGCAAACTAAGGGAAGAAGTACTTTTTTATCCCTAAACTATATGATCTCTGTCAATCGCGTCCCTGAACTTTCAATTTGCAAGCAATTTTGCCGATCACACTAACTCAATCTAAATAATTAACCGTAAATGCAAACATGGTTATTCGCGTGACCTCTAATATTGACATAGATGACAAGTCATATATTTAGCTATGTACTTCATCAATTTAGCCATGATTATCACGGTAACGAGTCCGAATCCTCTAAATTTGAAAAATGGTACATTTCTCTAGAGTATGAGAGAGATAGAAACAAAAAATAAAGTTACAATCTAATCCATTCATGGTGGGTCTCCATTAGCGTGGGTCTTTAATTATTTTTGTTCTATCTCTCTCTTACTTTAGAGAAATATACCAATTGTTAAATTTAGAGGATCCAAAGTGGAACACAATTGACAGGAAACAAAATTTGTCAGAGACCCATAGTTTGTGGAACAAAAAGGCACTTTTACAAAAAAGAAAAAGTATTACTTAAGTGTCGTCCAAAGGATAAAGGGGAGGAAGGTCGTACGGACGAATGTGTAGATGGAAACCCTCCAGCCTGAACAACCGCCTTGACATCAAACTCTTTCCCATATAGAAACACAGAAGTAAAGGGTTTAGACAGCTGCCCAATTGCTGCAGAAGCACCAGCTGCAATCAGAACCTAAGTCGCACACAGGAAGCCATTTCAGCAAAATGCTAAACAACATAGAAATTGAAAACAAAAAAACAAAAACACGTAATGGAATTGATAAAAATTGAAAATTAAGGGAAACCCAGAATTTGTAGAAGCGGGGATCAATGGGGCACCTTGTTATGCGCTAATTGAACGATGTCGTCGATTGATATGGCTGTGAGAGAAGTAATTTTGAAGGAGGAGGGTTTGGATTTTGGAGGACGATATTGGGGAAGAATAAGATTTACTTGTTGATTTGGGGATAAGAAGGAAGATGGAGGAAGGCCAAGGAAGCTCGAGTGCAGCAATATCATGGTCATGGTCTCTCTCTCCACTGCTTTCACTCGAGCAAAGTCCACTCTATCTAATTAATAAAGAAAATATAGAAAAGTAAGGAGAGAGAATGACACATGAGTGGTCTCTTATGTAAGTAGGACCCATATAAAGACCCATTATGTATTAGGAAAAAACGAAAGTAAAGTTCATTAGGTACTTGCTATAAAGTTCACAAATCATAAATTATATTTTTACTCTCTCTCTTCTTTGATTGATTGTATAATTTATTATCTTTTATATTCTCTCTATAATGATTGATTATATAAAATTTTTTTTCCACATGTGTAATTTTTATTGGAGAACTTGATAGCAGCACCTAATGAACTTTACATTAGTTTAGTCTTATGTATTATTCTATCTCTTTATTTTTTTTATGTTGAACAACATAGAATCTATTCTTATTTAATAACTGCATTTTAATTTTCCGGTTGGCAATTTTACGGCCCAAACTCCAAGGTGATTCAAATATAAAAACCAAGGCTAAGTATGGAGAATGTGGCGATAATGGGAATAAAAATGAGAATAACAAATTGGAATGAAATAGAAATGGAAATGGAAATAGAATAAAAGTGGGGTAAAATAATAATCATTTTATCTTTATATTAGAAGTGAAAATGAAAAAAAAAAAGTGGATAAAAAAGTAAGAGAAAAAACATAATTTCATTACATTGTAAAAAGTAAAGTATTGGTAGGAAGAATGTTGAAGGGAATGTTGAATTACCTTCAATATTACCTCATACATTCAACTTACCAAACAGGCAGAGCTGTCAAAACGGGTTGCGCTTAAAAGAGCTAGGCCGAGATGGATCACTTTTAAACCGGGCCAAGAAAACACCAACTGAAATTGTTTAAAGTGAGTTGACGGGTAAACGAGCCAACCTGAAAACCCAATTTTTTTTGATTTTAACTATTTTTTTTCACTTTTTTTTATTATTTTTAAGTAAGATTTAGCTTTCACATGTTATTTATATTTTGTATATCAAATTAATCTAAGAATGTTATTCTATTTTTCACCTTACAGTCATAACTATGTAAATATTGCTTACATGGCAATTAGAACTAGCTAGGTGTACAATATTTCACCTTTCTTATTATTTTTACTCATCAGTTATTATTGCTTCTTTTAACTTAAGCAGAGGATAAATGGCCAAAGGTTCAAAGAAGGTATGTGTTTATTTAGTGTGTGGAGGCCGCTTGCTTTTAGTTTTAGGGTTACTAAGTTTTAAATTTCAATTTTTATTAAATAAAAAAAATTTTAATTTTAAAATAAAAAACGGGTTATCTACGGCCTACGGGTAATCCGATAAAACTCGTTTATGAAATGGGTTGAACGAGTCGGATCTATTTATTTTTATAGCTAATTTTTTTACCAACACAACTCGCTAAGAAATTGCGGGTAAACGAATCGAACTCACAGGTCAGACCTCGTTTTGATAGCTCTACAAACAGGGCCAAGACTTTTTACTTAAAGGTGAAAATTATCAATTTGATGCATGAAAGATATAGATTGTTCGAATTGAGTTTTAAAATGATAAAAATATATAATTTAGTCATTAAAAGGTTTTTTTTTAATTTGAACCTTTTAGTTTTTTTTGTTATTAAATGTGTGGCTTCTTTCAAAAATTAAAAAACTAAATTAAAATAAAAGAATATTTTTTAGACTAAATTAAACATTTTATTTTTTTAAGATTAAATTGAATAGATCTATATTTTTTTGGGACCTATAATTCTCTCTAAAGTTATCAAATTAGAAGAATATTTGGTTATGGCTCACAGTAGGGTGAATAGATCCAAAACATTTTAAAGTGGATCGATTCGGTCCAATTAAAATGATTAACACCGATTAATTGATTAAATTAATTTAATAAAATTTGAAGAGAATTATCAATTTGATCTTTGAAATATATAAATTGTTCCAATTTAGTTCTTAAAAGATGCAAATGCTTAATTTAGTCACTGAAAGATGTTATTTTGTTCAAATTTGGTCTTTTAGGTCATTAAAAGAAGCCACAAATATACTGATAAAAATTAAAATGACCATTTGAAAAAAAGAAGAAGCATATTTCAAGAACTAAATTAGGTATTTCACATTTCTATCTTTCAGAGACTAAATTAAAACACTATATGTATCTTTCAAAAACCAAATTGATAATTCTCTCTAAAATATATATTTGTTAAATTACATCAATGCGTTTATTTGATGACATTAGTTTTTATATAAATCTAATAAACTAAGCCCAACATATTTAATTATTATAATTGATTTAATATTTATTATTTTTTATATGTAATTAAAATTTAAATATATTTAAAAAATTAAGCAATAAACTCTAACCATAATTATTTAAAAATACAAAGATTTTGCTTAAATTTTTATCATAATGACCCATTGGTGACCCGCTTGACTTGGATCGGATTATTGCTGACTTGATTGCCCACAATCCGATTTTTCTTGGGCAAAAACGCAACCCTATTGTCTTTCCATTGTTTGGGGCATGTTTGGTAAACTTTGTAAACAGTACTTTACATGTAATCTCACGATTCTCAAAAAAATATATATCATATTTTATACATATCAAACACACTTTTTATCATATTTTTTCTCTCTCCTAGTTTTTCTCTCTATATCTCTCCTCACTTTTCTCTACAGTACTTTCATTTATTCTACAGTACTTTACTCTACAGTACTTTCTTTATATTACTTTACATCCGTGCTTTATACCAAGCGTACCCAAGCAACGACTGCCAGAGAGAAGCTTTTGATATTAAAGCCATTTTATTTTATTTATTATTTGTTTGGTTAATTATTGACTTATTATTATTTATTAATTATTAAATTTTTATTTATAAATCTTATTTTATAAGTACAAAATATGAAGTTAAGTAACATAAATAATTTAATTTTTAATTTTGATTGTTTACATTTGACTTTTTATTTAATAATGCAAGTAGTGTAATAAAATTTTTTTTTATTTGTTTATTTAACTGATTTACTCGATTTTTTAGTTACTCAACATTTGGACCAGTAATCTAATGATCCAAATCATTCACTAGTTCATTTATTAGTTTGGATAATAAAACTATGGTTGTAAACTTGTAATATTAATTTTGGTTATATTGCATTTCTTGTTATTGAATTGTAATGTTATATTATGTAATTATGTTGGATTGTAGTATTGTACTTGATTTATAATAATAATTATAGTTACACTTGTTTTAAAGTAATTTTAATGCAAGTCTATGATAAGAAATGTTTGATTTTATTACATTTTTCTATTGAAAACCAACCCACCATGATTCTCAAAATAAATTTTTTAGGCATCCAATCCAATATAGTTAATTCAATTGGTTGGATGATCAAAATCTAACCAATGCTCATTCCTACTCTCATGATTAATTTTTACATGTTTTATTTTGATTGTATATTCTGATAACAAAGATATAAAGAACAGTATATTATATTTTTTTTTATAAAAAATTATATTAATATGTTGAGACTATATAAATAATTTAGTTTTTGAAAAATTCTTTTCTCTCATGTTTTATATTTAAAATATTAGTATGGTACATTTCATTTTTTCTATTTTTTTGGTTTACTTCTTTTTTTTTCTTTGATAGGTTTTGGTTTAGTTCTTAAAATATTAATATAATTCAATTTAGTTTATATAAATTATGAATTCTATATATATTAATCTCTTTAATTTAACTAGAGTAACTGATAATGAGATAGCTCTGATAGAAGCATGCCAGACAAAACACTTACTATTTACTAATCTCATCAAGAATGATATTGGACCTCAAAAGACAAATTAATAGATTGCAGATTTAAATTTCTGAAAAAATCTTCACCTTAATGTCTAACATGAATTGCTAAATTTTCAATTCCTCACAAAGTATATCAGTAAATTAGATCCCCTGACGTGTGTATCATGAAATTCAGTAAAATTTGCTGAAATGCATTTTAGATATGAACTTGCCGTTGGGTCCGTTAACCTATAAAAAAAGGAATTTTAGTGTACTTTATCTGTTATTGTTTGGTACAATTCGTTTTCCTGCCATTCTTATATAATTTATTTAGGCTAAAATGCACACACCCCCTGAGTTTTGAGTCAGGGGCACATACACCCCCTGAGTTTTAAAACGTTGCACATAGACCCCATGAGTTTTCACTTTAGGGCAGAAACACCCCTTCTGTTAGAGTTCCGTAAAAATTAGGCATTAAGTGCCACGTCAGTAAACATGTGTGAGGGCACATACACCCCTGAGTTTTCACTTTATGGGCACATACACCCCCTAAGTTTTTACTTTAAGGGCACATACACCCCCTTAGTTTTCACTTTGGGGCAGAGACACCCCTCACACATGCTTGCTGACGTGGCACTTAACGGCTAATTTTCACAGAACCCTAACAGAAGGGGTGTCTCTGCCCCAAAGTAAAAACTCAGGGGGTCTATGTGCAACGTTTTAAAACTCAGGGGGTGTATGTGCCCCTGACCCAAAACTCAGGGGGTCTATGTGCATTTTAGCCATTTATTTAAAATGTCTTATTTATGAAGTAATAATAATTTTTTTACAGGGACTCACGACCAACCTTAAATAAATTAGGAATCAAATTGTTATTAATATTAATATGAATAACAATTTGGTCCGTAATCTATTCATGCCATGATAAGTCATTATCAACATTAACAATTTGGTCCTTTCATTAGTGTAAATTCCTATTAAAAATTTATTATTACTTCACAAATGAAGTATTTTAAAAGGATTGCAGGAACACGGATTACAGAATCCAACTTCGTAATTCTGAAGTACTTCAGAGGATCCTTTCCCGCTATAATATTTCTGCTCATGTTAGTTTTAAAATCTGAAAGATGTTTATTTCAATCTACGCTACAAGCTGCATGCATAAAATTCTATGCTACAGTATTGTTCTCACTCACCAGAAAAGAAGTTAGCACTTAGCACCCAAAGGCTTCACTGCACAGGTAATTTTTTCCACTTTCATATTTCATTGCTAAACAATAAATTATACATATTATTTATCATCAAAACAACTTACAAACATCCACCCCATTTTGTTTAATATCCCATGTTCCTGTACAACCACACCATGTGTGCATCACTGAGAAGAGATATTACTACTTTCTTTCTTATGCCTGCACACAAACTACCTATGAATGAAGTAAGAGAAAACTTAGTTACAATCTACGTGTTTGCTACTAGATTCCCTGCTAAAAACATGACAATTAGATTTTTTTTAGAGAGAATAATCAATTTGGTCCTGAAAGATACAGACCGTTCTAATTTAGTCCCTGAAAGGTGAAAATGTCTGATCTAGTCTCTAAAAGATACTTTTTTGTTTTAATTTGGTCCTTTTAGTCCTTAAAAGAAGTCATAAATACACTGACAAAAAAAAATTAAAATGACTAAATTGGGACAAAAAAGCATCTTTCAGAGAATAAATTAGGTATTTTCATCTTTAAGGGACTACATTGTAACAGTCTTTCAGGGACCAACAACTCCATACAACATGATTGCATCTTTTTTAAGAAAAACTCCTTCATATGTCATATTTTGATTGGAGAACCTGATAGCAAACACGGTTTTTACTCAAGTTTACTCCTAAAGTGAAACAATCATTTGTGGCTCAACTGAGTTGATGCTAACCTCTGTACCTCAGATGTTACACAGCATGGGTAGGCAGGGAGTAGTGGCTAGAGAAGCCATTCCTATGAAGCCTCCTGAGATTCATGGAACCAGTTATACCCATTTCCTCGCAATTCGCTCCAATAACCTTCCTTCTTCATCCTTAGGAATATGTGGATCAAGGTCGCGGAGATTCTTAACAAAATTGTCTGCTTCTTCACGTCGATTGAGCTTACAATACCAATCGACTATAGAGTTGTATGTACTATGGTTTGGCCTACACCCCTGCTTGATCATGTATCGAACTACGTCGATAGCCTCCACAAACATCGAGTCAGCAGCATAAGTTGCAACGAAAGTATTGTATGTTACAACATCGGGAACCAGCCCGTGATCTTTCATTTCGGAAAATATCCGTGAAGCCTCTCCCATCCTACCGTTTCTACAATATGCATAAATAACTGTATTGAATGAAATTATATCAGGCTTGATACCTTTCCCCAGAATTTCCCTCAAGATTTCTTCTGACTTTTGGAAGTTTTCTGAACGGCTATACATATACATCAAACTATTATAGGTAGTCAAGCTTGGAGTAAATCCGCTCTCATACATAAAGTTCAAGATCTCATTGGTTTTGGCCACCATTTTCTTTCTCCCATATATTGATAGCATTGCATTCAGTGTAGTTATGTCAGGTGAAGTTCCTCTTTTCCGTAACTCCAAGAACGCGCGCTCTGTTTCCATCAGGAGGTCACACTTGCTATTTACTAGAACAAGGGTCTTTAAGAGCACGGTGTGTGTTTCGATTATGCCTGTGTATATCTCTTCAGCAAGAGCATTCATCCTCTCAATCTCCTTACCATTGGCGTATGCGTGAAGCAAGGAAGAGTATGTTAGCTCATTAGGTTTACACCGACCATCCTTCATTTCAGCAAGTACTTTCTCAGACTGTTCCCAAAGCCCTCCTCGAGCCAAGGCTGCTAAAACAGCATTATAGGTAGAAAGATCCGGAGTCACTCCAGCTTCTAGCATTCTCTTATAAACAGCCATTGCTTGGTCAAAGGCTCCACACCTGCTGTATGCACTTATCAAGGTGTTGAAAGTATCCCTCTCAGGCACAAACCCTGCTCTCTTCATTTCTCTAAATACACCCGATACTTCAGTGTCCATTCCATTTTGCCCGAATACAGCTAAAAGTGTGTTCCAAGTAACAATATCAGGGGAACATTTGAACAACTTGATCTCTTCGAAAACCTTCATCATATCTGCAAACTTTCCCCGGTTACCATACATCTTAATAAGGGCATTAAAGGTGCAAATATTAGGTTTGCAACCCATTGTTGTCATCTCTTGAAAAACTTCCATTGCAAACTCATCTTTTCCAGCCTTCTCAAATCCTGACAAAAGGGTGGTGTACGTAAAAACGTCAGGCTTAATCCCTTTCTCTACCATTTGGGCCTTAAGCAACGTCGCTTCCTGCAACAAACCGCCTTTAGCATACGCAGATATCAACGAATTGTAAGTTACAATGCTCGGGGAAAACCCATTACTTTCCATCTCTTTCAAAACCTCCATCGCTTCCTTCGGCCGCCGGGACTTACCGTACACATCCAACAATGCATTGTATGTAACCTTGTCCGGCATAAATCCAGCTAATTTCATCTCCTCAAAGAGGTCGACAGCTTCTTTGTACAAAGATCCGCGCCGGCAACAACTTATTAGCGTGTTGTAAGTGTACAAATCCGGGGCAACCATGTTTGTTTTCATACCCTCAACAAGAGCTATAATCTTAGTCCAAGGCATGCCCATTTTCCCATAAACATTCAAAATCACATTATAAGTAATCAAAGTAGGTCTACAGCCCTCTTCTTCCATCTTGTTGAATACCATCACAGCCTCCCTATACCTCCCATGATTAGCATACGCAGTTATCAGTGAAGTATAGGCATACACATCTACTTCAATCCCTTCTTGTTGGAGATTGTGAAGCAATGATGCAGCAGATGAAACCCGACCCGCTTTACCCAGAAGGTTCACAACCACAGCAATCACAGAACCATTCAAAAGCGAGACACAATCTTCCCTACTTCGAACCCATTCAAACACACTCAATGCCAAGTCAAGTTTATTGTTAAACCCTAAACCCTTAATTATGCCCAAAATATCGGAACACAGCGAGTCCCCACTAGAATCGAAAAATTGACGCAAAGTCCCATCCAATTGGACGGAATCAAACGATGGGTTCGTTAGGGTTTGGAGAATTTTCTGACCTTGAGCCGAAAGACGATGGTTCGACCATGGCTTCCCGCGGTTGGGGTCGAAGGACTTGCCGATGCGGCTGCGGCTTCGGCTTCGGCTTCTGGTTCGCTCATCTGGGTATTGGGTATTGTTGTGCTGGAGTTGCGAAGAGGTGGAATTCTGGTTCAGAAGGAGGTCTTGGAGAAGAGGAGCCATTGGTGGAGGAGGAAGAGAAGGAGGTGAGGATGTTGTTGTGGCGTGGAATTGAGGATGATTGGGGAAAAGGGGTCTGGAGGGTGGTGGGTTTGGGAGAAGAAGAGGCAAAGCGAGCTTCTCTGCCATTGAAGGAAGATAAATTGCTGTGGTAGTGTGAGGAAGAGCAAAAGAACGAACTTGTACTGCGCAACAGTTTTTTTGTTTCCTTTACAAGTTGACGTGACGATGACAACCAGAGGTTTGGGGAAGCTTGTGATATTTCTTTCATACATTGTTTTTTAAAATTATAAAAAATATAAGGTCAAATCAAGTCCTCAATGTTTGCACAAAATTTAATATTGATCCTCAACGTTTTAAAAAGTTATTTTAGGTTCTCAATGTTTTCTTTTTGTAAAAATTGGTCCTCTAGCGTAACATCCGTCTGGTTTTGCTATCAAATGCTGACGTGAAAGGCTTATGTGACGAAATTGGATCCAGTGCAATTCGCTTATGTGCAATTCCTTCAAAATGTACAATTTTACTTCATTTTTGAAGTACTAATACGGATTTACTCTAACAATAACCCACTATGAATGGATTAGAGATGAAATTATTATCAATTTTGACAAATATCATCACTAAATAGTCTCGTGAGACTATTTTTTAATATCAATAACAATTTGGTCCCTAATCTATTTAAGGTGATGATATTTGTCAATATTGATATTAATTTGGTCTCTAATCTATTCATAGTGGATTATTATCTCTCTCCTACGTGTATATTTAAATGACATCTCTCACTCAAACTCAGCAAAATGACGCCGTTTTGATTTTTTGTTGAGTTGAGTGAGAGAGGGTGCCATGTCATTTAAATATGACACGTAGGAGAGAGGGTGTGCTACATAAGCTTTCAACGTCAGCATTTAATAGCAAAACTAAACGGATGTTACGCTAGAGGACAATTTTGATAAAAAAACGTTGAGGACTTAAAATAACTTTTTGAAACGTTGAGGACCAATATTAAACTTCGTGCAAACGTTAAGAACCAAAAGAGTAATTTGGCCAAAATATAATTACAATAATGAAATTAATGAATAGAATAGATTATTTTATATAAAATTATTTATTTTATCATAATTATGGTTTATTATGATTTATAGCAATCATTATTACTCTAATTTAAAATCTTAAAAAATATTATTAACCTTTTCAAATAAATTTTTTTTCTTATACTTAAAGCAAAAATTATAACTTCTCGTATAGATTAGCAAGAGCAATTAAATTTTAATATTGCTTTTTATAATTTTATATGCTAAATAAATTACTATAAACTTGTAAATAGAATTTATTATGAGTTTATTACTCCTGTTTAAAAATCAAAATTATATTATTAATTTCTTCAAAAGAAAAAGGTTAAATTATTATTTTAATTAGTTTTAATTAATAATTAAGAATAAAATACAAATGGATATTCAAATATGAGAACTAATAAATGATGAGCTTACAAAATTCTTTGATTGCGGAAAAAAAAAATGTTACTTGCCTTCATGCCTTGTATGAGTGTTCTTAAAAAAAAGGTGATTGGGCATAGATATAGATATTTTTAAAAGAGGTAAAATACTATTTAGTTCGTGAATTGTTGGTCAAACTATTATTTAGTCCCTGAATTTATCAAAAATACTATTTAGTCCCCTAAATTTGTAACTATGTCAACTATTTAGTCCCCGAATTTGACAAAAATACTATTTAGTCCTCGAATTTATAACTATGTCAACTATTTAGTCCCCAAATTTGGCAAAAATACTATTTAATCCCCGAATTTGCAACTTTGTCAACTCTAACGGGTAACAGTCAGGAGACTAAATAGTTGACAGAGTTGCAAATTCGGCGATTAAATAGTATTTTTGCCAAGTTTGGGGACTAAATAGTTGACATAGTTACAAATTCGAGGACTAAATAGTTGACATAGTTACAAATTTCGGGGACTAAATAGTATTTTTGATAAATTCAGGGATTAAATAGTAGTTTGACCAACAATTCAGAGACTAAATAGTTTTTGCCTCATTTTAAAATAAAGTAAATTTACTTGCTTTTAAAAATTATAATTCGTAATTATTGTTCATGTATTTTTTTTAGTTGAAATCAATAAATTTATATTTGAGTGCAAATATCTTTTTGACAGTAGATTGAAGCTCTTTTTTTTTTATAAACAGTTGATTGAAGCTCTTAAGAGACAGAGTATTATTTTTGTTTTCTAATTATTATTTATTATTAAAATTGAAGAATAAATAAGTTTTATAAGTAGGTTGAATAAAAAATGTTTTGTATTACTATTTAGATAATGAGATCAACAAAATTGTTTGTTAAAAAAGTAAAATATTTAATTATGATAAAAAATTAAGGTGAATTTACTAAGTATTTGTTATGAAATATTATTAATTTAGGCTTATTTATACTCTTTTTCTTTAATTATTGGTTATGCAAAATTTAGGTTAAATAAAATAAAAATGATCTAAGAATTGTTTGAGTGGTAAGTGCAAGGGGTGGATGGAATAGAAATGTCATATTAATGTGATATGATGTAATGTGAATGGAATAAAAGTGGATAAAATAACCATTTTACCCTTATATTAAAAGTGAAAATAGAATAAAAGAGGATGAAAAAGTAAAAGCAAAAACATAATTTCATCATATTGTAAAAAGTATGGTTTGTTTGGTATAAAGATTGTTGGAGGAAATGTTGAATTATTTCAAAGATTACCTAATTGATTATTGCTATAAACATGGCATAAGTTTTGTATTTAGGTTAAATAAAATAAAAAAATTTAATTTAAGTAGTAAGTCTCACAAATTATTTTATTAAAAAGTAAATTGTTTATATATTAAAAAAAAGAGTGGCTTGGCCGAGAATACTGTAGAAGAAGGAGCTAGCGGACCTAGCTAGCAAAACTAGGGGGGAGGCAAACACCTCTAATGTCATCTTGGATAATCAGGTTACAAAAGTCAAGACATCTATCAAACTTACTAATCCCTTGCCCAACTTTTATATATATATAGATATTTTGATTCTTAAAAGATATTATTTATATCTCAATTTAGTCTCTAAAGTATAAAAATATCAAATTTAATTCTCAGAAAATGTAATTTATTTTAATTTAATCTTTAAAATATAAAAATGTCAAATTTAGTCTCTAAAAAATAAAATTTATCTCAATTTAGTATCTATGATTTTCTTCTGGTTATGTTAATGGGAACTCTTAAAGATAAAATTAAAATAGACTACATCTTTCAAGGATTAAATTTGATAGTTTTATATTTTAAAGACTATATTAAAATAAATTATATCTTTTAAGAATTAAATTTAATAATTTTTATTTTTTAAAAATTAAATTGAGACAAATTATATTGTTCTATATTCTATGTCTTAGGGTAATATAATATGTAATATTTCATGGTTGGTGTTTCAGTTAAAGGAATTTGAGTTTACATTGGTCTTTTTATTTTTACTTGTATTTTTATTAGCTCAAACCAGATTTTTTTAATTTACGGAAAAACCAAATTTTTTTATATTTTCTCTTTTTATAAAAAATTTATTCATATGTTTCTAATGTTAACTTACTCAGAACTTGTAAAATTGTGCACTTTCTTTTCAAAAATTTTTAATTTAGACTAAGAAGTAAGAAGTCTATAAACATTTCGGACATTATTAATGATTTTAAATTTAATAAAAATGATTAACATTGTATTATGCATTCATTATACATACATACACTTTTTGTAATAATCCTTGGCCACACAACAACTTGATGTGAAAGACAAAGTGCTTCACCCCACAATTCTAAAAATATGGAAAGTAATTTTGTATCACTCTAGCTAAATTTGAGATGAGAAAAATAAGAATTGACACACAATATTTAACGTGAAAAATTCTCTAGTGATGAGGGAAAAATCACGGGCAAGAATCGAGAAGAATTTTACTATGTGGAAGAAAATAATTACAACTTCTCTATAGGTACAAGGAGAGAACAACTCTAAGGAGAGAGTTAGAGAGAAGCAGTATTCTCACTCTCACTCTAAGGAGTTCTCTACACTCTATATTTCTTTGAAGGATGGGATGATGAAAGTAAGTGGGAAGGACTTATATTTATAGGTAAAATGTTGAAGGCAAGAGTGACTTTATTCATCTAAAACCATTAATCAAAACCATGTGTGAGCCCACAAGATGATTTTCCCACCATGGTATTTACCCACAATTTAATTCTTTACCACGGTAAAAGCCCATAATTTTAACAAATTCAACAAAAATATATTTGTAATAATACTTTTTGTAAGAATTCAATTTTACCAAAAATCGTTAAATACCTTGCAGCCACTTTCTCTTTCTCTCTTTGTTCGTCCTTCAACTAGATTTTTCTTGCAGATCTAATCGCTCTTTATTTTTCTTTTTCTTTTGTTATCATTGTTACGTTTCATAAATAAGGTAGAGATATTCATTCATCCAATTTTTGTGGTAATTTTCTTCCAGGTTTACTTCTGAGTTTTTTAGTCCTCTCTTGTGAGAGTGTAGTCTCTCATTGTTAGGTTGATTCAAATCTAAGCTTGTTTTATTTTTATTTTTGTGTATTTATTTTGTTTTGTGAATTTTTAACAATCAAGTTATTTGGGATTCAAGGTTTGTTATAATCATAATTAAAATCTACGAATCATCTATGTTAAAAAATTTCCACTCGAAGAGCTAACAATAATTTCAACTTTGAAGATTACTTCAGATCTAATATGCAGAAGGTATAAGAGTAACAACTTTATTGGCAACAGCAAGGACAGTGAGATTTTTCATCTGAAGAAATAGGATCAACTGAGCTTACACTTTGTTTACTTAGTTCAACAATTGTTAGGGTTTATTTTTCAGTATTATTAGATTGAATTTTTTTTAAATTATTGTAAGTATCGTTTGAGTTTTTCTATAATATAACAAAGGTTTAATGTTTTTTATTAAAAGAAATATTACATATATAATATGATGTGATTATTTATATCGTTAATAATTTAAATAAAAACTTCTAATAACGTAAAAAAATTAAAAATTGATGTAAGATTTTAAAAATAATAAAATATATTTGTGTAAATTTTATTTTTCAGTGTACAAACAAGGCCTTAGTAATGATTTGGTGGAAGAAAGAATCTCATAGTTAGTATATTCCACAAAAAGTTTAATTTACTCTTACAAAATTTTCCGTTATTGATCGAGACTTTGGAATTTCAGCCAAACTAAAATACACAGTGATCGGACCTTTTGACGGCAATTAAGAACTACAAAAACGTGGGGTTATCTTCTTCAATACCCATCGCTTTTTGTTTTCGGTGTTCTTCTCCAGTCTGCTTCTTCCTACAAGAAAATTGCAGCAAAAGTAATGGCGTTTGCGAAGATAAAGGTGGACAATCCCATCGTTGAAATGGACGGTAACAGATACACCACCTTTCATTCTTACACTTTTTCTGGTTTTCAATTCAGTATTGGGAATTGAGTTCTAATTGGGTTTGATCCTGTCAAGTTGCTTTTGAAGTCTGGGTTTAGAAGATTTTATGCAGGAGATCGTTTTGGGTAGGCTCGATTAGTATGAAGCTAGTAATTTGAACATCAACGATACCAAAACGTGTAAGGAGGTTTTAGTTTTATTTTTCTTAGTTTCCCACGGGTATCCGCTAAGTGAGCACTAAATATGGGCACTTCTCTTGTCTGGAATTCGAACCCAAGTTCTTCAAGGACTAGTCCTTCTATTAGACCCAACTGTGTTGGTAGTTTTAATTTAAATACCTGAATATAGTTTATTACCAAAACGTGTAAGGAGGTTTTAGTTTTATTTTTTGTAGTTTCCCACAAGTATCTCGTCTTGGAAGAATAGTTGGTACTAAATGTGGGCATCTCTTTTCACTAGAATTCAGGGATTAGTCCCTTCTACTAGACCGTTTTAATTTAAATACCTGAATATAGTTTATTTGTTAGGGCTTAATGAGAGAGTTTCAGATCCTTGAGACTAATTTTCTTAATGGTAGGCCTTCTAAAAGATTCTAATGTCCTCAATGACTCAGTGGCCCTCATTTCCCTCTCAATTAAGCTTATAGTTTTTTGAACAAACTGATGAGCCCATACTTGCTGGCTGCTGTCAGACTAATCAGTGTTTGGATGCTCATATCAGTGAGGGAGAATCAATTGGACTGTGGAAATGCAAATGAATGTAGCACTTGCGTATGTGATTAATAGTGCTTCTTGTCTTTCCGCCTTGACCGGGTGAACTGTTGATGTTTGCTTCTCCTGTGACCAAGGACCATTTTGTGGTTAAGGGTGCTGCTTTACTTGCATATGTCATGATGACATTTTTGGCAATAGAGGTCTACTTTTGCAGCAAGGAAAACTGGGTTTAATTGGTTTGCACTGCACATATATGCTGATGATGCATGTTCTTCTGCAGTTTAAATGCTTTATATTTAAATAATTGTCTTGATTTGAGGTTGAGCATTCAAGTGCATGGGATCTCTGGTTGATTATAACCAAGACTCACTGCAGGTACTCTAGATGTTTTTATTAGTAAATTTAAATGGTCGGGCCTACCAGAATGGTCTGGATAGTCTTTCAATGAATTGGGAATTTGGTCTGTTTAGTAGAAGACATTTTGTTCATTGGTCTCTAAATTGATATAAGTAGTAAGATTTATTTTTGTAACCTAGAGAACTTTGGCAAACCAATTTGGTTTCTTTACTAACTTTCCCTGGGAGTGCCTGTTAAACAACATATGTCTTTGGTGTTGTCTTGCAGCTTACTGTGCTTGAACTGAACTACTGATTTCTGAAACTTTACAGAAAGTCATTCCTAATATTGATCTTGTTATCATTATGTTGTTGTAGTTGAACAGATACTAAGAAAATATTATCGTTTTCCACTTTCTTTCTGTGATTAAGCTTCCTTGTTTGCCCATGTAGGAGACGAAATGACGCGAGTAATATGGAAAATGATTAAAGATAAGGTAGTTATGTCTCACATCATCTTCTTGAAACAGTTCAGCTCTATTCTTTTACTTGGACGTTAAATGCATTTTTCCTCTGCAGCTTATTTCACCTTATCTGGAGCTGGATATTAAGTACTTTGACCTTGGCCTTCCTCATCGTGATGCTACTAATGATAGAGTCACCATTGAAAGTGCTGAAGCTACTCTCAAGTATTTACTCTCATTTTGTCTTGGTCTTGGAGATTTCTTTGCATATTTTGCTTAGTATTGGACAGTTGTGATCAGTGTCACTCTTTTCTGCTTTATCTCAATATTTGCTGATTTCTTTATGCTTACTGTCTCAGGATTCATTCATGAATTTGGACGAATAAAAAAAAATCACGTGAGGTGGATGATTTCTAACATCACGAGTTTATTTGTTTCTATGCCTTGATTTAGAGCTAATTTAGCTAGCAATATGTGAGAGAAAGGATGTTGAAGTATTTGAGGGGGTTGAATGGTTTAGATAGTATTACATGGATAGAAGAGAACTTGTTTCCTATAATTGATTAGCGAGAGCCTGCTTATGTCTTAATTTATCATAATAATTGGCATTTGGAAAGAAAACTACTTGGGAACAACATATTCACAAAAATAATTCTGTTTCAGGTGAGGTTGTTAAGCTATACAGTGAGAAGATGAAGAAAGTAAAAGAAGTGCCTTGTTTAACGCTGCAGCTAGTACTAATTGAGGATTTTGTGAAGTCAAATACAATATTCGAGTTATTAGTACAACATTGTAGAAAGCTGAACAGTTTAAAGAAGAAACATGTGAGATTAGATGGAAAGAAAGATGATTATGGTTATTGAATATATTTGTTTAGGTACTCAACCTAATTGAGCTGAATTGATTGGGTTTTGGATGTTATGTTTTTCAAACTCTATGAAGAGAGTATGGGAGCTATCGTAATTTCTTTTTGTGAAACATAAGCTTGTCTTACCTATTGAAGCCTCCTAATCTGACTTTGCAATCTCTATTTTTTTTTTTGCAGGTATAATGTGGCAATCAAATGCGCAACTATAACTCCTGGTATTTGTAGTTGACTTATTTGGAGTGATGCATGTGTTTCAGTTATGTATCACTTTTTGTTCTAGGATTATGTTGTAACATTCTACATAACTAAACCTCTCACGTGAAGGATTTATTTTTCACAGATGAAGCTCGTGTCAAGGAGTTTAACTTAAAACAAATGTGGAAGAGTCCAAATGGGACAATTCGGAACATTTTAAATGGTAATCAAACTTTCTAATTGTTCTTGTGATTCTGCAATTTGTTCCAAATTTTTAGGTGACTCACAGGGGAACATTTGATTTATTTATGCTACAGGTACAGTTTTTAGAGAGCCAATTATCTGTAGAAACATCCCTCGTCTTGTTTCAGGTTCATAAAAAATTAATTTATTTACTATGTAAGTTTTACTTTATGTTATCAAGTGGTGACTACTATCTGTCTATACTTTAGGTTGGACAAAGCCAATATGTATTGGAAGGCATGCATTTGGGGATCAATACCGAGCAACTGATACAGTAGTAAAAGGACCGGGAAAGCTAAAATTGGTGTTTGGTAAATTCTGTATCTAGTAAACAGTTTCTCATGATTCAAGTAGTTACAATTTTGATGGACTTGCCAAAATGCTGAATCTGTTCCTTACTAGATAACCATCTTATGAAGTGTAGTTGTACTTTTACAGCACCCAATGGACATGGTGAGATAAAAGAGTTAGAGGTCTATGAATTTACTGGTGCTGGAGGCATAGCTTTGTCCATGTATAACACTGATGAGGTTTGCATTTGGGTGGTGCTTCTTATTATTTTTCTAAGAAAGAATTTGGAATTGCATGGGCTATAACTGTTATATACTTGGTTTGGAAACAGTCCATTCGAGCTTTTGCTGAGGCTTCGATGAATATTGCTTACCAGAAAAGGTGGCCACTCTATCTTAGCACTAAAAATACAATTCTCAAGAAATATGATGGAAGGTACGCTGGTATGTTTGTGGTTCATCTTCCTTTTTTGTATTTTATTCCTTGTGAAACCTGAATGAGATACTAATGTTAATGTAACTTTAGATGTTAAAATCATTTGAGCGTACATTCTTGTTTTTTTTAGTTGGTTAACAGTGTTATCACTTTAGTGTGTAGGCTACATTCGTTGTTAGATGGAGGGAGAGAGGGGGGATAAAAAGAGGACTTATTTCTCCTTTCTTTCACTTTGTGTGTTTTTTTTTTTTTAACTCTTTGGTTTTGTGAAGATTCAAGGACATTTTCCAGGAAGTTTATGACAGTCAATGGAGTTCCAAGTTCAAAGCTGCAGGGATATGGTCAGACAATTTTCTTGTCATGCTAATTAAAACCTTTTTTATAAGTTGATTTCTAAATTCATATGGTTGATTTCTTAGGTATGAACATCGCCTCATTGATGATATGGTTGCCTATGCTCTTAAAAGTGATGGAGGTTATGTATGGGCCTGCAAGAATTATGATGGGGATGTGCAGAGTGACTTCTTAGCCCAAGGTGTATATCTATATGCTTTTGAAAACTTCATTTAGCTATGGGTTCTTAAAAGTTTTGTTGCTTTTATTTAAGCAAATGTTCCTTCCTGACCAGGTGTCAGATTTGTAATTTGATCTGAGTATTTCCATTGAACAGGATTTGGTTCTTTGGGCTTGATGACATCAGTACTGGTATCTCTGTCCTAGCTCTTTGTAATGTTTCTTTCTTCTTTTCAGATATATCCTTCCTATAGTTAATCTCTAGCATAAAAGTTTTGGATGCAATATTTAACAGGTTTGCCCAGATGGGAAAACTATTGAAGCTGAGGCAGCCCATGGCACTGTCACTCGTCATTACAGGGTTCACCAGCAGGGAGGTGAAACCAGCACAAACAGTATAGCATCCATTTTTGCTTGGTCACGAGGTCTTGCACATAGGTATCAATTGTAAAGCTAGTCATATTTGTTACACTAACTACTTTCCCATCCCTTCCAAAAAGTTGACTCCAAATTATTCATAACACAGATGAAAAAGGTGATAAAATTTATTTTTCAACAGGGCAAAGTTGGATGGCAATGCCAGGTTGTTGGACTTCACACAGAAACTTGAAGCAGCTTGCATTGGAACAGTTGAATTGGGAAAGATGACAAAAGATCTTGCACTTCTTGTTCATGGACCAAAGTAAGTGCTGCCAATGGGTTATATATATTTTTAAATTGCTAGCTTTTTCTTAATATAATTGCAAATTACATATACTTCCTCGTTTTTGTAGGGTTTCTAGGTCTCAGTATCTGAATACTGAAGAGTTTATTGATGCTGTAGCGAAGGAGCTCAAAACAAGATTATCTACCAAATCAAAACTGTAAAGCTCAGTCTGAATGTTGGGTTTGAGTTTTTCAATAATTTCTTGGCTCAGATTGGTACAAGCTTATATGTGGCAAAAAGCCCTAATTTTAAGTTTTATGTCATATTTTAGCTTAGGGTTCATCACCAGCAAAATGTTATTTGTTGGATGTAAGGTACTGATAGACTATTTGAAATATTTGGGAAATAAATTGACTTGACTGCGTCATGTATGAATTATGATTAACTTCCTTGTGACATATAAAAAGGAAACTCCCTTATTGTTGCTAACTTTGACATTGAATTTTTGTTCTCTTTTTGATTAACATGTAAAAGTTTGACTTATAGTACACAACTCCTTTTAATTTGGATATTTATCACTTCCTCTGCATTTTTAGAAATTATGGTTAAAGTTGGAGAAATATATGTTTATATGAGAGAGGAAAAAAACTATATAAATGCTGACATTTCTGTTTACTTGTGCCTAGAGTCTAATTTGTTAAAAAAGGGAACCTTATGGGTGCATGTTACCAGTGCCTTGCCATTTGGAGTAATGAAGTATGGGTCTCCTATAGGTTAGAAATTAGAAGCAGGTGCTAATGGGGGTTGGCTAAACTGGTTAAAGGGATTCATATTAAGTGTTTGCGTTTCCATATGCAAGGGTCTGAATTCTCCTTTCGGCGGGTAGTCTCGATTGATGGCCAATTCTCTGCAAGAAGATTCCTCGAGTCTGTTTGGAAATAAGGAGAGCAGGGAAGGAATTAAAGGGAAAGGGAAGGGGAGAGAAGTTTTCTCCCCCTTGTTTGGAGTTCCTCCAAAATTTGTCAATTTGGGATAATTAAAATTAATGAAGAATGAGGGTTGAGGGCAAAGGAGGGTTAATACAAATCCTTCAGTTTCTTAACCTTCAAAATCTTAAGATCCAGACAAATGGAAGGTTATCTTATTTTCTTCCCTTCCCTTCTCTTCCCCTCCATTTTTACCTTCCCAAATACGCCCTTAGGTTGGGCCTTTGCCTACCCCATTGAGATGCGAAGCATGCCATAGGTGCCTTGATGAGTAGTCTTGTAGTAACCTATATTTTCTACCATTTTTTCTTCAATTAAAAACAAAAACAGGAAATTAGCTGTAGTAGTTGGCTTTTGAAATAAAGGCATTTTGTCATGGAGGATAGGTGACACTTGTGTGTCATGAGTTGTGACTTACAGTTAACTTCTATTAAGAAGAAAATCATGGAAGTAAGGATGCATTCAACTGATCTTGTTTCTTCATGGATATTTGGAACAGAAAGGCTCAATTATGTTTTTAAGAAAACTATATTATTGTTTATTTGTTTTACTTAATGAGACAAGGACCACAGGTCATGCCTGGCAACTGGAAATGAAGCTTAAACCTTAAGCATGCATTTCAATTTTGGATAAAAACAGAGACAAATTCCTTTCTGGTTGCATTTTGCTTCAGCTCATTTGGAGGTGTCATTATGATGTAGGACTAGATTCCAAGGTGGTCTTCCATCACAATATTTCAAGAACTCCTGTCATGTACCACAATCTACTTAGTGATTATACTCAGCAAAAAATGCATTCCTTCATTGCCAAAACATATACCAAAAACTGAAATTAGAAGACTGACAATGATAAACAAAAATCTTGGATGAAATTTACATGTCTCTGTATACAATATTTATTGCTTTAAATTCTCCTCCTTTAATCCTCTTTTGGGGGAGAGCAAGAAACTGGAACTTTTGTACAGTATAGTTCTGTTCAAATTGGACTTTTTCTGTTAAAAATACTCAAACTCTACGTAAGAAGAATCAGTGGGATCATTTGGATGGTTTTTATCTTTTGCCATATCTGTCATCTTCTTGTCTGCTGTTGGTGCTGATTCTTTACTAGCATACTGAGAAAAATCTACAGGATCTGGTATATGAGGAGGTGAGGCACTTCTAACTAGAGCCCAGTTCACTCCTTCAAAAAATGGGTGCTGTTTTATTTCTGTAGCTCCCCTTTTATGTGCGATTCGCTTCAGAGGTTCCTTCACCAACAATCCTCTGATAAGGTCTTTAGCCGCAGAACTGACATGAGGAGTATCTGGGAACCTCAGGGGCTGCCCTACAACATTTATAAGTGTGGCTTTATTTCCTGCACCTTTAAATGGTGTTGTCCCATGCAAAAGCTCATACAAGAAGATCCCAAAAGTCCACCAATCTACTGCACTACCATGACCTTCGCCTCGGATGATCTCAGGTGCAAGGTATTCATGTGTCCCTACAAAGGACATTGACCTCACATTTGTAGGCTCTGCCATCAGTTCAGGAAGGGCACTTCCACCATTTATGAGGCCAAAATCTGATTTTGATTTTCGGTTCTTTTTTGAAGGTAAAATGCGGGGGAAGAAAGTTGATGGCTGTATGCAACTCTGCGCTGCTTGCTGATCATCCACAATTCCCCCAGAACCACTATTGCTACTACTACTACTTACATGGGCTGATGAAGACTTGACAAGTGTAGGATTGACCGAGCAGCGAAGAGACAGATCGAAATCCGAGAGCATGATATGGCCTTCTTCTCTGACTAATACGTTCTCTGGCTTCAAGTCTCTGTACACTATGCCTAGCATGTGCAGGTACTCAAGAGCTAACAATATCTCTGTAGCATAGAACCTAACACAAGAAAATACATACAGTTCTTAGATTGCTCTTAGAAAATGGTCTCAAACTGTTGCCAAAAATCAGAAACATTATCTTTATGAAGATTAACAAATATGGTCAAGTTTGTTTCTGACATGCAAATGTGAGATTGAACATATTTCGATCAACTTATTGTCACCAAAAATCTTCGACACGGTCTGTTTGGTATGTGGAATGGGGAGGTAGGATTGGGGGAAAGTGGGTATGAACAGTGACATTGCCTTTCCCCATGGTAATCCTCTTTCCCGTATTTGATGGAAAGTGCAATACCACCTAGATGGAAGGAAAGAGGCTGCCAAAGTAGGAATGTGATGTTTTTTACTCTTTTGCCCTTGAAAAATGGCCCTACCCACCAACACTGCCGCCAGATTTAATTACAAGAGTAAATTTGTCACTATACTCCTTTCTTATTCCTTTTCCCAGCTCCAATTCTATTCCTTTTTTATGTTATATTAACCGTAATCATATCTAATTATATTCTATTCCCATTCTAATTCTCAGTCCCTCAAAATCAATCCACCAAACGGGCCCTTAGTGAGTTTAAATGGAATGTATACTTGCCATATTTACATGTAATTGGTTTGGTCTCCTGAATTCAGATTCATTTATTTGTATGTGTTTAAGAATCTATTATTAATTATAATAAAGATAAGGGGAAGGATGAAATTAGAGAAATGAAGTCTTCTTAATCACTAACCGTGCAGCGTCTTCTGTAAAATACTTGTTAGGTTGCTTCTGTCTTAGGGAATGAAGATTACCTCCACTGCAGAAGTCCATGACCAAACAGTAGAACTTATCTGTTTCAAAGTGAGTATACAATGTGGGCAAGAAAGGGTGGTCAAGAAGTTCAAGAATCTCCCTCTCTGTCTGTGCTCTTAGTAGCTTATTTCTGCTTATAAGAGATGCCTTGTCCATCACTTTCATGGCAAAGTAAGCCTTAGTTTTCCGAAGCTCCACGAGATACACACTCCCGATATCTCCATACCCGAGTCGCTTGAGAAGCCGAAAATGGGTGAGATCAAGAGAGCATCCTCTGGAAACCATGTTTATAGCATCCCACCTTACATCACCACCAGTATGTGGCTTAATGTGTGCACTTGTGCTATCTAAACTGTCACTACGAGAGCTATTGCCGCTGCCATGACCTTGGTGACCTTGGTTAGAGGTAGGAAAGCCGCCGCCATGACCTTGGTTGGAGGTAGGAAAGCCGCCGCCATGACCTTGGTTGGAGGTAGGAAAACCCCTTGAGACTCCTGTGTTTACGGCTGGTGAGGTAGCTTGAGGCTCAGAATTTGCAGGATTCATCATCTTGTTGGGTAGTTCTAGTTTCTGGGGTTGAGATTCCTGATTATTACTGGTTAACTTTTTTGCAGCTTGGTTTGTCTTTTTGAGAGAATTGTCTCTACTTTGATCAGTCTCATCTGTCTCTGGCAAATTGTGGTTCATCTGTGTCTTTTTTCATGAAAGAAGAAATGTTGTTAGAAATGGAAGAAAACACAACTAAATCAAACTCATTGCATATTAGAAAAGCAACTCAAACATCATATGTATTGAAATCAATAAGTGCAATCTAGTTTGTCTTTGGCAAGTTATAGTTCATCTCTCTTCTTTTTTGGTCTTAGGTCAAGTATCCACCAATGCGGGTCTGATGATTAATCCTTCAGGTACTGTAAAACTCATTGTTGGAGGCGATCCTCCCACTAGATGAAACTCCTTTCTCAACTAGCTAGAGAATAAGAAGGTGCATGCATTTCTCTCTAAGGATACAATCCACAGATTCTCAAACCTCACATTGCAAAAAGTTAATGGATGAAACATTTCTTTGGTCAAAATGAAGCAAAAGCATCCATTAATGGCAGATTTCTTCTTTTTTTCTTGAGAAGGTAATGTTTGTAAGGCCTTACCTCAGATGTGTCAGGCCTCTTGACAGGTCTTGACGTCATCAATCGGCAACACAATAACACCCCCCTCAGTAGGAATTTCTGCAAAAAAGATACCACATGAAAAATAACTTGAATTCTTCTGTCATGATCATGTACAATACATACAATACAGGAGGTAGAGAAATACAACAATAAAAAGCCATTTCTCATTAGATGGGATTGACTATATGGATCAAGCGATGTCAACATCTTTAAAGAGGTAGACAAATAAATAAATAAACAACAAAAAAATGTTATTATTGATAATGCACGACACAAATATAAACATCAAGTCATGGTGAGCACGTAATAAAATTTGACACAGACAAACAGATATTCTTTGGTCAGAGGCCAAAGATACATGTCTTGATATCTAATGATTAGAAATCAAATCCTCCAAATCTATGTTTAATGACATTCAAACAACTCATTGTAATTTGTAAATAGTACAAGGAATTATGATGTAAACCCAAAAGATTAGCTCAATATATTTAGGCTTGATCATTCTAGAATACAAATTTGAGGAAATCATTATTTTGGTCTTTCAAAAATATAATACGTCTCAATTTAATCTATGAAAGATAAAAAATAAATAAATTTAGTCACTGAAAGATGTAATTTGTTTTAATTTAGTTTTTGACAGATAGAAATGTCAAATTTAGTTCCCAGAAGATGCGCTTTGTTTCAATTTAGTCTTTGAAAAAATTTTCGTCGTCAATTATATTAATGGAGATTATCATGAACTAAATTGAGACAAATTGTATCTTTTTGGGACTAAACATGGCATCTCCATCTTTTAAGGATTAAATTGAGATAAATTATATCCTTCGAAGTCTAAGGGTGTGTTTGATAAGGAGAAAAGAGGAGGGAATAGGAATAAGAATGGAAAAAGAGGAGGAAGTGAAAATATCATATCAATGTGATGTGATGTGAATAGAATAAAAGTGAGTAAAATAACCATTTTACCCTTACATTAAAAGTGGAAATAAAATAAAAGTGGGTAAAAAAGTAAAGACAAAAATATAATTTCATAGTGAGATTTGTTTGATAGGAAGAATGTACGAGAAAATGGAACATTCCATCCCATTTTCCCTTCTTATTTTAGATTAAAATAGTAATTTAATCTAAAATCTTAAATGTAACACACAAATGTAAGATAGTGTAATAAATAACTAAGATGTAACTTAGTGTAGACAAAATCTGAAAAAAAAAGAAGCTTTTTGACCATAGTAACAATGAAAGAGAGAAAAACCGTTTCAAAAAGTAAAATCTGAAATAGGAGATGTTTAGACTTACCTGAAATGGCTGCAATCCTGAGAAAATGTTGAGGCCTTGAGTTATACCAAGAGATAGTAGAAAGTTTCCTTTGAATTGGAAAATGAAGAAGTTAAGAGAGAAATAATTGAAAGATTAGGAAGGAGATGGCATGAAGGTATTGGAAATGAACTGATTTCTTGATTGCATCATAACAAAAAATACCACTTGAGAGTTCTTTGAGAGGGAAATGTGGAAACAAAAGGAGAAGATATTATGGGATCAAACCCACAATTAGGAAAACCCATAATTTTATTATAAAAATAGGAAATTTTAAAAATGATGCCAATTTGTTTTGTAAGAAGAAAATGCTTAATAGAAAAAAGAGGGTGAAGAGAGAGAAAGAAAGAGAAGAAATGGTCATACCTAAGAAGATGAATGGACAGGCGTTTTATTCTCTATGAAATAGTGGTTTATATTTGAGTCTCTCTTTTTTCTTTTTTCTTTTCTTTTTTTCCATTTTTGCATTACTCTCCTTCTATCTTGGTATTGCCATTGTCTATGTTGTATCTATATCTTCTTTATGGGCATCTCTCATCATATGTGATATATTGCAATAATTATTGTGTTTTGGAAATTATAGTAAGCTCTTGCATTTAAAGTAATTCTCAGTCAAAAAATAAATTAAGATGTGTTAATTAGTTTATCCAAATTTTTTATTTCTTAAAATTTTTTTTTTAGGATTCTGTTTTGAAATCAATCTTCTGCGTAGGAGACAAAAATAAGGAGACACAACTAATTTGTTAGAAAGGTTTACTACTCAAGTTTTCTTGAGATAGCTATGTCCTCTCTTCTTCTAACTAATCAGGTAGAAGATCTATATAAATATCAATCCAAGTTTACAACCAAGCAACCCATCTCTTGGGAAAGCACAAACACCAAAGAACTTAATATAAAGAGTTCTTCTTTTCAACCTTGTTCACATACAAGGATCAGCCATCCCTTTGGCTTTTATCACCAGGAGACTCAATGTATTAAATTCCTTCATCAACCGAAATCCACAACAGAACTTAATATTTGAAGTTCCTCTTGCAACCTTGTTTCACCACAAGGATAAGCCCCAACTAGGCTTTTACCACGAGGACACTCCAAGTATTAATTATTGTCCAACCAGAATCCACACTAAGACTCATACACAAGAACTTAATATTTGAAGTTCCTCTTACAACCTTGTTTCACCACAAGGATCAGCCCCAACTAGGCTTTTACCACTAGGACACTCTAAGGCTGCGTTTGGTTCAAAATTTTTATGGAATTGAAATTCCAATTTCATAAAAAACAAAATTTTCTAGTGTTTGGTTCGCTTCCTAAAATTGAGAATTGGATTCTGTGGAATTAGACAATTCTAGGAATCCAATTCTCAATTCCATAAAGTGGGTTTTGTTTGGTTGGACGTGGAATTGGATTCCACATGGAATTGCACAATATTCTAAGAATTATTTAGTTTGGTTGAGTTATGTGGAAGTGGAATTGAATTACGTGGAATTAGTTTTTTAGAATTGGGTGTGTAAATTTTGTAGAATTAAATTGTAGGGTATTTTTGAGAAATTGAGATAAATTTTGTGGAATTGGGTTTAAAAGACATTTTTGTCCCTACTTTCTTTCTCTCTCTCTCTTACTGTTTTTTATTTTTTATAATGAATATAAAAAAGTAATTATATACTAAAAAATAATTATTTAATATTTATTAAGGAACAAATTAGTCTTTTTACCTCACATTCTTTTATAAATTTTCAATTCCATCTTTTCATACCAAACACACTTTTTCAATTCAAATAATTCAATTCCAATTCTAATTCCAATTCCAATTCTAATTCTATAATTTTTTTCAACCAAATGTAACCGAAGTATTAATTCTTTTTTCAACCAGAATCCACACCAGGACTCCGACTCTCAATCTACAAAGAGTTTAATATAAAGTGTTTCCCTTTTGCAACCTTGTTTCACCTTACAAGGATCAGCCTCCTCAAGGCTTTTACCACAGAAAACTCAATATAACTTCTTCTAACAACCTCAACCCTCAACAGGATTCACACAAGAATTTAATGGTTGAATATCTTTTTGCAACCTTGTTCACCCAACAAGGATCAGCTCTTACCTAGGCGTTTACACTCAAGATACGTCTATCACTAAATTCTTATCGCAAGCAAAAGAAAAAGAAATAAATGCAGTCAACTAATGACTACAACAAATCACAACACAAATTTCACAAAGAAAAACAGCAAGCAGGAGTCACTCAGACTCTTCTTCACCTATAGAGGATTTATGGCACTCTTAAAAGCTTAGAACACTTAATTAAGAGTTTCAGCTTCCTTAACTATAGCATTAAATAGAGCAAGAAACTAGCCGTTGGTCTTCAATCACTTTGAATCTCCTTCTTCTCCTTCTTTCTTCATTTAATGCAAGAGGCGCTTGACATTTAGGGTTTGTTTGGGAATTAAGAGGGGAAGGGAAGGGGAGAGATTAGAGGAGAAGGGAGGGGAGGGGAAGGGAAGGTTAACCTTCCACATGTCCTCCTCTTGTTTGGGTGTTGATACCTCCTCCAAAATACCCCAATTTGGAGTATCTTGAATTTGTGAAGGAGAAGGATAATGGAGGATTAAGGCTTGACCTTCCATTATCTTCCCCTCCAATTTTCATCTTCCCAAACAAGGAGAAGATATCTTAATAGTCTCCCCTTCCCTCCCCTTCTCCTCCTTAATCCCCAATCCAAACATACCCTTAATGCACTTCCATTTTCAACGCTGGACACAGAGAGGAGAAGAGAAGAGCTGATGGGAAAAGTGGAAGCATTTTGGGCAACACCATCTATTTACTTTATGCTTTTTAGGCTTGATGTGATAGAGTCTATACTTCTATTTGCCTTTCATAGCCTGCACAACAACCATCTACCTACTCCACCTTTTTGGTTAGATAAGACTTACATAAATAAAGAAAAGTATGTACACCTTTTTCATATGCCCACAGTAGGAGGCAGAATTGTTTAGTTTCAGGATGCTCATTTTGAATTTAAAAACATATGGGCCAATTTCTTTTCATTTTCAGACTTGGGCCTTACCATATATTTTGGGCCAACACCATACATGCATCACACCAAATTTAATACCCAACATTATCAAGCTCACTTGACAAACAAAATTAGTTGACATATTAAAATAATAACTTAATAAATCCATAAACATTTTTTGTTCAACAGTAATGATCTTTCTTGAATGTTTTTATCAGTAGATTGGAGAATATTTTTCCTTATAAAATGTACAAAATTCATCATTTGAAACATTAACCTAGATTACTGGACTCAAATCATATTTCTCATTGCTTTTCATGGGTGTCTCCTTATTAATATTGACAAATATGAATGAAGAGAGTACTACAAATTTATTACTTCTTAAATACTAATTTTTTATCCCTTTCTTTAGTTAGACCTTTATCTTTTCTCTAATGTAAAAATTTACATTCTATTTGGTTAGTTTGTGTTAGTCTTGAAAGTATTTTTTTTGTTTAAACTAAGATATCTATTGTCGAGTATAGTAATTAATCTCCTCGCTGAAATGTAAGCACCTCAAAGGGTAGGATAATTAGCCCAAGAATTTAAAGCTACTCCATACCCAAAACAAAAAATCAAACCACTGACAGTTAGTTAAGAATAGATAAATTTCTTTCACTCGAACACATATCTTGACTAATCTTGAAAGTATTGATTATATGGGTTTTATACTTATGGCCAAATATTGTTTACTCAATTACTCATGAAGGATCTAACATTTTTCCATTGCACAGTTTCAATAGACTTCTTAAAACTGATCATAGAAAAAGAGTTATTCAAAAATGTAAAAAGTTGATTATTATTATTATTGTAAACTAGTTTATTCAGATTGACACTTCTAAACTTCTTAACATTTTATTATAAAATATGTTTTAATAAACAAATTGTTGGATTAGAGTGGTGTAAGATTTATTAATCACTTAAATTTTGATAAACAACAACAATTAAGTGAAATCGATTATATGAATCAAACAATACTAACATGTTCTATTTTTTTCACTTAATTTTTTTACAACAGTTAACAGATAATTCAAAAGAGTTTAAAGAAAAGGACTAAACTTATACATTATTCTCCATTAAAAATAAAACATATAAAAAAAGGTTTTTTAAAAAAACAATCATGGGTGAGATAAATTTAACAAAGGACTAAACTTAAATTAAGTCCCTCATATGTTTGTTAAGAAATTCTCCAATACAAATAAGATACATAGTAAATCATTTTTGCATGACCAATCATGAGCAAAGAAAGAATATAGAGAGAGCGAGTAAATATAAAACCTTTGATTGAAGAATCTCATAGAAAACATATAAGAAACTTTACACCATACGCATCACTTTCTGCATGTCACTTTCTGATTGAAAAATCTTGACAACATAAAAATGCTCCTAGGTTTTTTAGTTAAACTATATCATTCTTGACATGGAGTAGTAGTAACTAGCAAGCTTTAAATTTGGCTCCTCTTTCCATGTATCACAGTTACACCCATACAAAGAAAATGAGCCGACCTCTATTTCAGCAAAGCTTCTCAGGAATGGATGCCAACACTTTCTTTCTCCCAAGTCCTAAATTCCAATCATTCAAACAGGGCACTTATCTAAAGGGGTCAGAATAAAAGCAAAACACAGATTTTTCATACTTCAATGCTACATGATTGAGCCTGCAGAATAATTTTTTTTCACATTATGATAAATAACAAAAATTTAAAACACAGTATCAAATCTCGACCTTGTAAAATTCAGAAAACAGGAGAAATCATCTATTTTTACACTAGATCATATCTTTTGTCAAGTGAGAGGTGTAAGGTGGATGAACAGATTCTGAATCATGGTTCAATAGCCTTCTTCGCAGAAGAAGAATAATGAGATTCAAGCTCTTTAAGGCTAGCTGCAGCTTCCTCTCCAATTCTAGATAACAGGCGGTCAGTTTTTTCTCCTAATTGGTTAAATTCAACCACTCTTTGCTCTACATGGTCATTAAGAGAAGCAAATCCTGAAAAAATTGCAGTCTGCTTCAGCTCCGACACCAATTTAAGAAGCGAATCAGCGGAATTGACCTGTTATTGACCAGTATAATAGAAATGAGGGAAACAAATTAAATCTTTGTAATTATTAAGAGATAGAATTAACACTATAATCCTTAGAGCTATGGTGTACAATACTTGACCAAATAAATAATAATAAATAAATAAACCCCAGAAATCCATTCGTACCATCCTGGCAGCACGCGTCTCCATCATAAAAGCTTCCTGTGAATTTCTAACTGGTGGATCATTTACCTGCAAGAATGCAAATTGTGAGAAATGATCATGTACATGCATTTTAGTATACTAGGAAGTTACAAAAGAATACTTAAATCTGCAAATTGTAAGAAATGATCATGCACATGCATTTTAGTATTACTAGAAACCTTGAATGCACACAATATAAATTTTTCAAAATCCAGCTTAAATATTAACCCTCCTAAATTCTCGATATTCTCACATCAGCCACCACCTCATTTGCTACAACCAATGCACTCATTATCTGCCTATCTTTGATATATGTGCTTAAATATTCTCACTAATGAAGTAATGATATAAGATAAAACTTCATGAAGAGATTAGTGGATACACACAGGTAACCGAACCTAATCTATGCCGGTATAATACTTCATCTTATGATTTATCCTTTTTTTTAATAGAAATATTATGATCTATCCTTCTAAGCAGAAGAGTGACAAAAGTGGATCTCATACTGACATTAACCTTATCATTGGAAAAAAATTCAGCAACTTTAGGAGCTTTTTAATGAAACCCAAAAAGTCATAAGAGAAAGTAATGGCAAAACCATCAACATGTTCCAAACAGCCTTGCAGACTTCCTCAGGCCAATCCAACTGCTAGGCTTTCTCCTCAAATTTAGGACACCAATCCAAACCTTGCATAAACAGTCCAGAGAGATATCCTCAACATAGAAATGAGTTATATCATGATAACTTCCTAAACAGGAACATTCATAGATCACCATCATATGTTTAGCCCAGTGATAGGATCACACAAGGATATGTGGAGGACCATGGAGGGACATTGTAACTTTGACAAATATAAAAAGAAGAGATATCTGCATCTTTGCAATGCAGTGCAGGCTCTTAGATTTAACCCGCAAGATGTTCCAAGTGAAACTTAATCTTCTTTTTGGGGAAGATCAAGTAAAGTCTATAGTATTAACGGGAATATAAAAATCCCGTGATGTCAGCAATCCCTAGTTTTTAGGTCCTGTTATTATTATTTAAACTGTTATTTAATTTAAATTATATATTACAATATTTTAGGGATTAGTTAAATTATAGATTAGAATATTTTCAGGAGATAAGTTTATTTATTTTAAATCCCAATATCTTAGGGATTCTGTTTTACCTCCTCTGTATATATTATTAACAGATCAATATCAAATACATAGCTTTTCTTATCTCATCACAATTCGCTGCCTATCGTGTTATGGTATCAGAGCAGTAACGCTTAACAGCAACGCTCAACCTTCAAAACAGTATCCATGGACTCCACCACTAACCCTAATGTTGTCATTGCCGACAACACAGCTGCAAACTCCACCGTTGTGGTACAATTCAATCCTGTGACCCAATTGCCAATCAAACTAGCTGGACCTCATAACTTTGCCCTCTGGAAAGCACAAGTTGCTATGCTAATGAGAGGCCATAACCTTTATGGCCATCTCGATGGAACCCATCCCTCCCCAAACACCACAAGTTCAGATTTCTCGTCTTGGTTTCGGCAAGATCAGTTAATCCAAAATGCCCTCCTTGCTACTGTTGACACAACCATTGCCTCAACAGTAGCTGCAGCGTCCAATGCTTACTCTGCTTGGACAGCCCTTCATACCTCCTATGCCAACAAATCACAAACCAGAATCTTCAGCCTTCGTGATCGTCTTGCTGCGTCAACAAAGGATGCCCAAACCATCTCTGATTACCTTCACCATGTGAAGTCCATCAGTGATGAATTATCTACTGCTGGTGCACCAATTACCAATGCTGAACTAGTTGTCACGATACTTAGAGGCCTAGGCCCTGAATATCGTGAAATCTCTGCTGCTATTCGTGCTAGGGATTCCACCATTACGTATGAAGAACTCTATGAGAAGCTACTTGATCATGAACTCTTCCTCAAGCATGAAGAGTCTAAGAAACCTCTTACCACTCCTATAACTGCCAACCTAGCCCAAAGCCAACCAAATTCAGCCTATAATCCAAACTCTCAATCCCACAATTCCAACCAAAGGCACAATTACAACTCCAACCATAATCCTCGCCCTCAACAATGGCGTAATCGCAGAAATCAGCAACCCAATAACCAGCCTAATCCCACTATATACTGCCAATTGTGCATTAAACCAGGTCACTCAGCTCGTGTCTGTCGTTCAGCCTCCCATAACCACCTTCAAGCCCGAGCCAACTTTGCTGCCCGCCAACAACAAAACCAAAACCCTTGGATTGTAGATTCTGGAGCCACACACCACATTACATCAGACTCACAAGATCTTACAAATGCTCAAGATTACATTGGCTCGGAAGGAATCTTGATGGGTAACGGTAATAATATCCCAATCCACCGAACCGGTAAAGTAACACTCAACACACCTCAAAAAATTTTCCCTCTCTCATACATTGCATTCACCACAAATTAAAACTAACCTCATATCTGTATCAAAATTCTGTCATGACAATCAAACTTCTATTGAATTTTTTCCTCTCTATTTTACTGTGAAGGATCTGAATACGGGGGCGCCACTGCTTCAAGGGAGGAGTAACAATGGACTATATGAGTGGCCTCGACAACTACCAAATTTCAATCCAAAGTGCAATGCAGTAACCACAAGTGAGCTATGGCATCGTAGACTAGGCCATCCGAATAAAAGAACTCTTGACACTATTCTAGTTAATTTTCCAGCTTTCAGTATTTCCAGTTCAAAATTTGTTTGTGATTCATGTCAATGCAATAAAAGTCATAGACTCCCCTTTTCTACAAACTCTTTGCATAGTGACCATCCCATTAATCTTCTTTACTGTGATCTTTGGGGACCTTCACCCATAATGTCTATTGATAAAAAGAGGTATTACATACTGTTTGTTGATGAGTATTCAAAATATATGTGGCTTTTTACACTACTCAACAAAACTGAAGTACCACAAATTTTCAAAACTCTGCATCCACTTTTGGAAAAACAATTTAGCACTAAACTCAAATCTTTTTACACTGATGGAGGTACTGAATTTCAGCCACTTATCCCTTACCTAAATACCTATGGCATTCAACACCTTTTGTCCCCACCTTACACACCACAACGCATTGCCCTTGCTGAGAGACGTCATAGACATATCATTGAAACAGCAAAAACACTCCTTCATCAAGCATCCTTACCTCCCTCCTTTTGGACATATGCATGTCAACAAGCCAACTACCTCATAAACATAATGCCCACCCCGACCCTAGACAATATATCTCCTTTTGAAAAACTCTTTCAAAAAAAACCAAACTATAATAACATCAAGGTCTTTGGTTGCCTTTGCTATCCCTGGCTCAAACCCTACACCAAAAACAAACTTCAGCCCCAATCCAAACCATGCATCTATCTTGGATTTTCCCATAAATATTACAGCCATCAATGTTATGACCCACTTTCCTCCAAACTATATATTTCCAGAGATGTTACTTTTTTGAACACATTTACCCATTCACCACCACCTTTGCAAATGTGCAACACAGCAAACACTCACCATGGGAAACCATCATAAATGAGATACCTTCTTTTCCCTCAACTATTATAGATGCCACATTGCCGCCTCCAACAACTCAGCTTCCGCCAATCAATACAAGGTCCATTGCCAATCCTCCCGAGAACAATGGGTCCACCAACACTCCAGGTAACTCTAATTTATCTTCTTCACAGTCCTTTCCATTTTCTTCTACTAACCACACACCAATTCAGAAACAGCACACCCGTCCACTACTTGTCTATCAACGCAGAACCAAAACAGCACCCACTGAATCTACCCAAACACAGCAGCCAGCCCAACCACCCATACCCCCACCTAAACAGAAAATAACCCAACAACCAACCCACCCAATGATAACTAGGACAAAAGACAACACTATTAAACCAAGACAAAACCTTACCACTACAACCCCCTTAACCCAAACACCTCGTACTCATAAACAAGCTTCTCAAATATCACACTGGAATACAGCAATGTTACAGGAATATGAGGCCCTCATCAAAAACAAAACTTGGGAACTAGTACCATCCACCAAGCAACACAATATAGTGGATTGCAGATGGTTATTCAGAATAAAATACAAAGCTAATGGGGACATTGACAGATACAAAGCACGTTTAGTGGCCAAAGGCTTCACTCAAAGAGAAGGCATAGATTACCACAACACATTCAGCCCGGTGGTAAAACCAGCAACAATAAGGTTAGTATTGACCTTAGCCACCCAAAATGGTTGGTACATCAACCAACTTGACATAAACAATGCCTTTCTACAAGGCCATTTAAATGAAGAAGTTTACATGCGTCAACCTCCAGGATTTGAAAATCCAGACTACCCCACCAACATCTGCAGACTCAACAAAGCTATTTATGGGCTAAAACAAGCCCCACGGGCCTGGTACAATGAACTCAGCACCTTTCTAGAGCGCCATCACTTCTTAAAATCAAGAACCGACTCCTCCTTATTCATCCTACATCAAGGTAACATCTTACTCTACATAATTGTGTATGTAGATGACATTATCATAACAGGAAACAACAAAGAAGCAATTAGTAGATACATTAAAGTCCTAGCTAACAGGTTCTCTCTAAAGGACATGGGCCATCTTCAATACTTCCTTGGGGTTGAGGTAATTCAATTACAGCATTACACTCTACTATCTCAACACAAATACATTCAGGACCTATTGCACGAAGTTCATATGGAAAATAGCAAAGGTATGCCAACTCCCATTACCACCAACAGTTTTGAAACGTCTCAATCAGATTCCTCGGTTGACAGCACACAATACCGGCAAATCATTGGGAAGCTTCACTACTTGGCATTTACAAGGCCCGATATCTCCTTTGCTGTAAACAAACTTTCTCAGGCCATGCACATGCCTAAAATGACCCACTGGACAGCGTTAAAACGCTTACTACGGTACCTCAACCATACTTCTAACTATGGGATAAAAATATGCAGAAAACCAGATACACGCTTACTGGCCTATTCAGACTTAGACTGGGCAGGAGACCCCATAGACAGAACTTCCACTTCTTGATACGTTATCTACTATGGCAGCACACCTATCTCTTGGTCTTCCAAAAAACAAAGATCAGTTTCACGCTCATCTACAGAAGCAGAATATCGAGCCGTGGCAGCCACTACAGCAAAAATAAATTGGATACAAAATTTAATGTCTGAACTCAAAGCTCCAATTCAAGGTATTCCTACAGTATTCTGTGACAATGTTAGCACTACTTACATATGTGCCAACCCTGTTATGCACAGTAGGATGAAACACGTGGCTATAGACTTTCACTTTGTCAGAGAACAAGTTCAACGACAACAACTCCAAGTCAAGCACCTTCATGCAGCAGACCAAGTTGCTGATGTGTTAACCAAACCACTGCCCAAGTCAGCCTTCACTAAACACCTCTCCAAGTTGGCAATCGAAGATCTCACTACCAACTTGCGGGGGCGTAACGGGAATATAAAAATCCCGTGATGTCAGCAATCCCTAGTTTTTAGGTTCTGTTATTATTATTTAAACTGTTATTTAATTTAAATTATATATTACAATATTTTAGGGATTAGTTAAATTATATATTAGAATATTTTCAGGAGATAAGTTTATTTATTTTAAATCCCAATATCTTAGGGATTCTGTTTTACCTCCTCTGTATATATTATTAACAGATCAATATCAAATACATAGCTTTTCTTATCTCATCACAATTCGCTGCCTATCGTGTTAAGTATAGACGAAAATCTCATCCCGTTCAAGAAGATCTATGCATAGTTGGTAACTTAACTGTGATAAATTTTAAAATATATTTTCAGGCTTATCACGATACATTAGTGATTCCCTTCTAAATAAAAAATAGAAAAACAAAACCAATTGCCCTTGCTTTTAGTTTTGTTTTTGGTGAGGAATTATTTGACCATCAAACAAAGTTTCTTACAAGCCAATTGGGAATATAGCCCTGTCTCAAGACATACCAGATCTTCCATAATGAAAGGTTATCCTTCACCATCCATTGACTGCAACTTCTGATTCTTTCTGCCTCTCAATGAATATGACTTTCTTCAACAATAACTAATGGGGATGGAGTAGTATGGGCTACCCAAGTCCCACATCGAGTAGAATGAGATGCTCGACGGGATACTTAAGTGGCTTGGTTCTTCCCCTTTAACAGCTAGCTTTGAGGGAGGATTTCCCAAGTGACTTGGGTTCCATCAATAACAAACCCATCTAACATGATTTTTCACCAAAATTGTGTGCTACAGAATGAAATGTTGTTGCTCAGCCCTAGGAGTCCTCTCTCTCTCTCTCCCCTCTATTAGCTAATTCAACGCAATTCCTATATATCATTGACATATTTGGTCAAAAGGTCTTCCAAAGTTATACTATATACCTTCAAGAACAATATATCTAGGCACCAAATCACAGATGTTTGAATGCAAAAGTACTGCTATAAAACACGATCTAACTTCTGAACTGTACCCGAAATGGAAAGAACCTTAAAACACATTACTGATGAAAAAAAACGTTGTACTTGGCAGAGAAACAAAATTCAGATTATATTATAATATCAGAATAGGCATTTGCTTATACAATCAAAATGCCAATGAGCAGCCAATGATTCTAATCTTAAGTATCATAAAGTGTGATGTCATACTGTGAGACGACAAACTAATAAACTGTGAAAATGCAGAATGCAATGAGAGACACACCCTGGCAGCATTGACAAGGTGGGTGAAATGATCCACAATAATGCCAATGTCATTTTCTACCCTTTGCAACAAAGTCTTCTGCTTCTGAGCAGCAGCTACGGCCGCAGCAGCAGTGGGCCCACTTCCAGCACCGCCTCCGATTCCGCCTCCCAATACACCTCCAGCTGCTGGTCCACCTTTGTTCATTCTCCTTGTTCACCCTTACCTTCTTACCAGAAGAAAGTGGCGTTTCTGCTTGAAAGATTCATGCATAAAGAACAAAGTGAAAATATATTATTTCCCTTTTCCAATTACAAAACAAAATCCAATAAACAAAAGGAATTGGTGTTTGGAACAATTATAAGCGAACCGTGGAGCAGCGGAACCATGGTCCATGAACCCTACCTAAGCTGTAAATTCATGTATTATAATAAAAGGATTTTGCAATTTTTCCTTTCATGGAAAGAGTGTTTCTCAGTCCCGAAATTTATAATATTAATTCTATCGGACTTTGGAACTAATAAGTGAAAATTGAAATGAAATCCGAGCTAAGAAGTAAGTATTTCAACTCGCAGGGTTGGGCGAGAAGGAAGAGAGAATGAACGACGAACCTGAATTACGGAGTGAGGTGACTATTATGCACGCCGGTGAGCTCCGGGCGTCGTGGTCGTGGTTGTGGCCGACGGTGCTTGTCCGTGTCTCGCGGTGGTTCGGTCTCTTGGCTCTTGCGTTGGTACTCTTGAAGGCAGGAGATAATATATATATATATATATATATATATATATATATATATATATATATATATATATATATATATATATATATATAAAGAAAAATGCAAAATAGGACTCAATAGATTAAGGCATTTGCACATGTATATACTAAAAAAAAAAGTTAAACACAAATTTAGCCACTTTTTAAAAGTATCTACAGATCTATACCACTTTTACTATTCACCTAAAAAAACGCCATCGGTGATGGCAATTTGCTGATTTCTTGACCAGAAAAACGCCATCTGTGAGGGCGTTTATAGCGTTGACCATTTGACCCTATAAACGCCCTCCGTGATGGCGTTTTTCTAGCTACCGATCAAATGAGGTGGGCTCAGTTTTTCTAGCTAGAAAAACGCCATCACGGAGGGCGTTTATAGGGTCAAATGGTCAACCCTATAATCGTCCTCACAGATGGCGTTTTTCTGGTCAAGAAATCAGCAAATTGCCATCACCGATGGCGTTTTTCTAGGTGAACAGTAAAAGTGGTATAGATCTGTAGATACTTTTGAAAAGTGGCTAAATTTGTGTTTAACTTTTTTTTTTAGTATATACATGTGCAAATGCCATAGATTAATGAACAAATTGTTATTAATATAAGTAAATAATATTGCCATAAATAGATTAAAAATTAAATTTTATTAATATTAATAAATAATTTTATTACTCTAAATATATGTGTTTATATGTGGATGATCACACTCATTATTAACTTAGGATTTTTCTCTAAATTATAACTTTTTCGTATGATCAATTCACTCGTTGTAACCTCCATTTGGTACATTGTAGAGTTATCTATGTAAAGTAAAATGACACAATTGTTTAGGAATTAATGTGTTTGGTAGCAAAATTGGCTATGTAAAGTGTGCATGAATGAAAGCATCTTTAGACCCGGTTTGGTACATTGTAGAGTTATCTATGTAAAGTAAAATGACACAATTGTTTAGGAATTAATGTGTTTGATAGCAAAATTGGCTATGTAAAGTGTGTATAACCGATCCAAACCGAACCAACCGATCCAAACCAAACTGATCAAAATCGACTACATAATCAAATAGATTGGTTTATTTTCTGGACAACCGATTTAGTTTGGTTCAGTTGATGAATGAGACCCAATCCCAACTGAACCGAACCAACCAATTATGATTTTTTAGAAATATTAAAAATATTTTATGATATTTTTTTATGATTTTATGATATTGGATTGTAATTTTAAGTTTGTAATGTTGGAATATTGTACTAATAACTTTAGTTTGTTGGTTTTCATGGTTAAAAATAGTTATTTTTATTTTTTAGGATTTAAATTGAAGAGAAAAAAATACTAATTTTTTTTTAAAATTTTGTCCGAAAACCGATCAAACCAAATCGAACCAAACAGACTACATGATACGAGCAGAGGAGATGCAACTAGTGTTGGGCCCCGCACAAAAATATAAAGAAAAGAGAAAGAAGAACACACAAAAATTTTAAGGTGGTTTGGTGTCTCAAGACCTACTACCACGACCCCCACTGGGACAAACTTTACTACTTGTAATTTTTGAACGGAAAAATTACAAACCCTCCTCAATACATAAAAATACCCAAAACCCAGTACACCAAATGGTTATAGGCTAGTATTCTTATGTGTGTTGGAACCTATATAACTCACACCTATTTATATAAGCTCCTCACCCACTCACTACACACACCCCACCAATGTGAGACTTTGAATTACACACACAACAACTAGAGCTAGCGTAAAATGATACGAGCAGAGGAGATGCAACTAGAGCTTGCGTAATCATGAAATCATTGAAGGGTTTTCTTCTATTTGATTTGTCCATGTCTCTTCCTTAAGCTCCTTCAATGATTTCATGATTACGCTAGCTCTAGTTGCATCTCCTCTGCTCGTATCACTACAATCGGTTTGGTTGATATCCAAAGTGGGGATTGGATTGGATGACTTTTTTAGTCATTCGATTAGATTGGTTGGGTTGTCTAAATCGTCTAAACCAAACCAATCCACATGTTTGCTTACCCCTAATCCTTAGACCCCATTTGATACGCTGTAGAGTTATCTATCTAAAGTAAAATGGCACAATTTTTTAGGAATTAATGTGTTTGGTAGCAAAATTGGCTATGTAAAGTAACTTTACATGTAAAGTGATTTTGCAGTAAAACTTTACATAAAAAAACTAATGTAAAGTAACTTTACCTATGTAAAGTCAAGAAAAAGACCCATTTACCCTTCCTATTTTTTACAATCTCTACCCATCACCACCACCTATTACCCCACCATCCACCACCGCCAGCCACCACCACTAGCCACCACCATCGGCCACCATCACCCACCACTTTTTTAATATAAAAGTATTTTATTTTAAAAATATAATAATAAGAGCATTTTGGTCTTTTGACATACACAAACTTTTCCTCCTATTTTATTTCATACCAAACATTTTTTATTCTTTTCATTCCTTCTCTTTACATTACATCTCTTTGCATTCATTTCCTTTACAAATCAAGTTTGGATACAAAACGGACCCTTAATAGTTTATTTAACATTCCTATACACATTAGTGTGCTTAACAATGCATTATGGAGTCCTTAATGTTACCTTATGTCTAGAGTCCTATAAATAGCTAGGAGGATATTGTACACAAGGATGAATGAATATGAATAAGAATTCTGTGCATCTCTCTTGTGTTCTTATGGTGTCTCTGAATTCTTTGTTTTACAATTTGTCAAAATCTCGATTTAAATGGTAAAATCGTACGATTTTACGATTCAATCGACTAAAATCCAGTTGAATTTTAGATAAAATCATGGTGGAAAGGGTAGAATCGAGTGGAATCGGCGATTTTACCTCCGATTTACGATTTTATGTTGGCCCATAAAAAAACCTGTTTGATGTTAAAAAAAATAATCTACAGCCCATGCCCCCAGCTCAATCACAAACCTTACCCATTTTTTGATGTCCTTACCGTAACAATTGGATGTCCTTATGTCAAAGTAGCAGCTTTTTGCCCTTTAGGGATTCCACTATAAATGTTACTATTGTTGCTCAAGTATATTAATTACTTACATTATACTACTAATTTAATTTATTCATTCTACTATAAATGAATTGTTTAAAGTTTTAACTAACATGCATATATATGTTGCAAATGAACAAGGAGTATTACATGACGGCATCACTATATTTCATGTTTAATTTTGTATGTGATTTACTATATTAATTAGGTACTTATGTTATATATATATATATATATATATATATATATATATATATATATATATATATATATATATATATATATATATATATATATATAACATAAAAATTCTTACGATTTTATCATAGGTAAAATCTTACGATTCTACGATACGATTTTACACCCCCTCTACGATTTTACTTTTTGATTATTGTAACAGTTTACAAGGAAAGGAAATAAGGACCGGTCCCTGAAAAAACATATTGGGGCATAATACATTCTAAATCATCGGCTTCCTGAAGAAGATCCACATCCGCGAGCCTTAACAGTACGTTTTGTCTTTGCAGAAGATGAAGAACATCACTCGAAACGATTGCTTCACTGTAATGAAGGAAACGTCCTGTAATTAAATAAATATACCCCAATCTCGGAAGGACGATCAAGTCAAGTGAAACTTGGTCCTATAAACTGGCCAACAAAAAACTACGAAGCACAGTTAAAAGGAAGGCATTGAAACCCATAAACCTTCCCTTATTCCAAACAGAAATTTTAGAAATACTACCATTTGAAAAGAAACAAGAAACGAGACTAGTCATGCGCTTCTTCTTCCTTTTTAGTAAGAACAAGCAGTTCTTGGTCTGGAATTCCTGCCGAGTTAGTGTTCTGTAATTCCTTCCATGTTGATGTGTCGAATGTTGCAAAAGGACACGATTAAAAACACCACTCGTATTACACTTCAACTCACGCCACTGAGCCTGCGATTGATGAATAACTTGCAAAGGATCTTTGGACGCTCCCTCCATCAATATCTTATTCCTCGCAGTCCAAATATTGTAAAGGATCAGAAAGAAAAGCCGGCGTTGACCAATAATATCGTCATCGTGAGAAGCCATGTCATCAATCCACTGATCAACCTATTCAGAAATTCCTCGTGTAGGAAGAGTACTGCAACTTATCTGTGCTTGAGAACCAAACCAAACGGCTCGAGAAAAGGGACAAAGAAGAAATAAGTGATCCAAGGACTCATTTTCCATGCTACAAAAGTTACAAAGGGTATCAACCAGAAGATGATGTTTACGAAGATTCAATAAATTTGGAAGGGCATCCTGTTTGAGGCGCCATAAAAACACCTGTAATTTAAGAGGAATGTCTTCCATAATTTGGCAAAATCTCCATTAACTTCTTGGACTCCTGAATCATTCTGAAGAATTAAGCGGTCATAACCTTTCTTAACTGAATATTGTCCTGAATGCGAACCTTTCCAGATTAGACGATCATTACGGTGACAAAAGGAAATCGGTAAAGACATAATATTTGGAAAGCCATTCATATCAAAAGTAGCTTGAAGACGATCAATCTTCCAAGTACGCGAAGTTTCATCAATCAACTCACAAACCTTTGAAAATCCAGGATGACGATCAGAAGCAAGGGCCCACCAAAACTTAGATCCCACATAAATGTCATTTCCAGAACCAACCTGCCACCAAAGATTATTCAACAAAAGATCCTGAGACACAAAAAGAGCTCTCCAAACTCTTCCCGGCTGAGAAGTTTTGACAATATTATTCAGATGATGCAGATGAAAACAAACAGTGAATAGATATTAACTTAGTATAGAATTTTTAAACTACCTAGAAGCCTTTGTAATATTTTGTAAAAGGTCAAAGGACTAGTAGCATTGGTATATTACCCGTTGTTTGAAAATGTAAAGGATTGAACTAGGCATGGTTTTGGTACTGGTTATAAAGTAGTGGTATGATAGTTTTACTTGAATTTAGATGTGCCATAATTTCTAAGGTTCAATTCATTCAGTTTTCAGAATTTTAGTTTCAAGGTAGAATATTGATGTAGTATTATGTGCTATAGTATTGAGCATTATTGAGCTTTCTTGATTTTGGATTTTCTAGTAATCAGGTATTTACATAATTAATCTTGGCAAGACATGGGAGAAGCTTCAGCTTGCCGCCAGGGTTATAGTTGCCATTGAGAACCCTCAAGATATTATTGTTCAGTCTGCCAGGCCATATGGTCAAAGAGCTGTGCTTAAGTTTGCTCAATACATTGGTGCCCATGCACTTGTTGGAAGGCACACTCCAGGAACATTCACTAATTAGCTGCAGACTTCTTACAATGAGCCCCGCCTTCTCATTCTCACTAATCTATGAAATGACCATCAGGTTATTATCTCTTTATAGAAATTATTAAGATATCCTTGTTGGGTACATATGTTTCAACTTTTGGTTGTAATCAATCTTTTGGTATTAATTTATTTGCAGCCCATCAAGGAAGCTGCTCTTGGAAATATACCAACTATAGCTTTCTGTGACACTGATTCTCCCATGCGGTATGTTGATATTGGTATTCCTGCCAATAACAAGGGAAAGCATAGCATCGATTGTCTCTTTTGGCTATTAGCAAGGATGGTACTACAGATGCGGGGTACTATTCGTCCAGGGCTCAAGTGGGATGTTATGGTAAAATATTTTTGTGCTTTTTTTTTTAAATTATGTTTTAGGGCTTCATAATTAGTCAGCAGCAAGGGTTTATTCAATAGCCATCGGACTCCCGCTTGGAGCCTAAATGAAAAACTGGAGAAGATCCTTGAAACATATTCCCATAGTTTCAACTTTCAAGACTCAATTTCTGGTGAAGTTAAAATTGAGTTTTTGTGTAATTTTTTTATCTAAAAAAATAGCTATAATAATTGCAATCTGTTGCTAGAGTTCTGTATTTTAAATGCAACCTCTGCTTTTCAGTAGAAAGATGTCTGATTGTCGAGGTTTTCATATTTTTTTTCAAGAGTCTTACATTCTTTCCATTTTTTGGAAGTAACCACATTTGCATGTTTCGTTGAGGTTCTTAGTTGTCTAAAATTTTCTCTTGTGAAGGTGGATTTATTCTTCTATAGAGAGCCTGAGGAGGCCAAACAACTAGAGGAAAAGGAGGCACCTGTTCAGGATTATGCTGCTGGGGATTTCGGTGCTCCTGGTATCAGTGCCATTACTGATGGCTAGTGGCCTGTTGCAATTGACCAATCCTGGACTGATGCAGTTCCACAACCGATCCCCGCAATTCCTAGTGCCAACTGGACCCCAGAAGCCAGTACGTTTGTTGACTTACCATTTAAATTTGGTAACTTTGTCATGCAAGCTAAGAATCTTATGTGGTTCATATGATGGTCTTATTATGGGGATGAAATGGAATGGAATTGAGTGAAATGGTCCAACTGCGCCAGATGTGTGTTTGGATGATTTTATAGGGATGGAATGGAATGGCAAGGGAGGGCCTCCAAAGCCTTCCTTAGCCATCCAAAACTCCATTTTTTTATTCCCCCAAATTGGGGATCAAGGATGGAATAAAATGGCTCAATGTTGAAAAAGACAATTATACCCTTCTAACTTCTTCCATTCCAATTAATTTTTGAGGGGTAATATTGAAAAATATTTAATGAGCCATTCAATTTCATTCATTCAGTTATAATTTCCGAACAAAATTAATTGGTGCCCCTCCCCTTCCTCGTTAAAACTCTCAAACAACATATCTACTCAAGTCATTCCACTCCATTCCATACTCCCTTTAACTCTCAAACATAGCCCTAGACTAAGTTCAGCTTTATCATTTGCCCATCTTATTGATATTTTTTGAGGACTTTGGCACAATTGTTTATGTTCTACTCAGTTTCCTTAGTTATAATGTTGCAACATATCCCCCATAGTCAACAATAATATCTCTGTGCCAGTATTTGAAGGTTAAAATATGTACTTTCATTTATGTGCAATTATTGTTGCAGGAGATCGGAGTGAATCTGTTCCAGCTCCACAAGTTCCTGTTCCTGGAATTGAAAATGTTCCTGCCACTGGCTGGGATTAAATTTGAATGAGAGTTTTTGTATCTTTTTTGGTGGTAGGAAAGGAAACGTATGTTTGTTTGATATTTCAAGTCTTAGGGTGTGTTTTTTTAATAGAAATCATGATGGAATTTCTTTTCTGCTTAACAAACAAACTCCACTTTTTTCAATGTGATGAAATTATGTTTTTCCCCTTATTTTTTTATCCACTTTTATTCTATTATCACTTTTAATATAAGGACAAAATGGTCATTTTATCCACTTATATTCCATTTACATCACATCATATTGACATGACATTTACATTTCTTCATCTTTTCAATCAAAAGAACATACCCTAGTGATATTTTGTTCTTGACATGGTTCATTACTAAATATCTATAATCTTTCTAGGCCTATTTATTATATAAATGTTGGACGATGAGTTTCAGAATGCACTTAAAATGTTACTCATTTTGACATGTTGAGTATTTTTATTTATTGTCTTGTGAATGGTTTAGTGTGGAAATTGCTCCTAATTAAGAGCCCCATTGGTTAAACGGAGAATTGTTTTATTTTAAAATAATTTCTTTTAAAATGAAGTACTAGAGAAAGTAATGAAAAAAAATGATGAGAATGGACAGCGAACGAAGAAGAAAGTCAATTTTAATCTCGATATTTTCTAAACTGATTTATGTTTAAAATGTCTTTTCTTAATATGTTTGATTTAGAAGACAGAAAATAATGTATGGCGTATATTCAAAGTAAAAATTATAGTGATGGTTGGTTGCAGAAAAGTTTAAGTTTTAGTGGGAAAGAGAAATGAAAATCGAAGTAAATTGAATTGAAGTAAACCAAATCAAATCGAAAATGATTTATTTGATTTTTAAAATGATAAAATTGATATGATTTGGTTTGGTCGAGGTTTACGAATTTATTGGTTGTTTTTAATCGAACTAAACCGACCAATATATCTATATATATTTTGATGTTTTTATTTCTTAATAATAAAAATTAAATTATATCTTGTAATTGTAGTTTATAGTTATTAGTTATTTTTTTGTTCTTTTTGTGAGTAAATATATACATATAGAAAAATTGATAGAGATAAGAATATTTTTTGGGCATGTATAGAGATAAGAATATTTGATATGATTCTATTAGATAATATAATCACTACAAAAAATATATCTTTAGCATTAGTTCAAAATTATCTTTAAGAGAGTGGATCCTCTAAAGTAATTCTCTATATTTTTTGGTGGAGTTATGAGAGAGATAGAGAGAAAAAAAATTGGGAGAGAAAAAAATCAAGAAAGAAAATATTTTCCTTATCTCTATCTCTCTCATAACTCCACCAAGAAATGTAGAGAATTACTTTAGAGGATCCTATCTCTATCTTTAATGTATTTACTCTTTCAGTTTCACAATCGACGTTGGAGATTGTATCAAAAGCATTTTAATGTTAGTTATAACAATCAAATTAACAAATAACGCTATTAACAAATGACATTAATTCAATTATGCTAAAATTAATCTTTTTAGTGAATTAATTTGTTGTAATAATTTGAAATCTTAATAATATTTTTAAAATCTTCCTTTAACAACTTATGATTAGTTATAGCATAGTATTATAAGTTTAATATTTTTGAAATATATTATTTTTAGGTCTTTAGAGCCCGTTTGGTATCACTCGCCATATGAGAATGTGAGCTTGAGGTGAGGTTGAACACATTTGGTAAGCCTCACCAACTGGGAAGGTGAGCTGGACCTTCCCGAAGACGGAAGCTTCATTCCCTCATGATAGGGAGGGAAGGTGAGGTGAGGTGAGGTGAGGTTTAAAGACCAAAATGCCCTTAAAAAATTTGAGGCTTTTAAAAAATCAAAAGCAAAAGAGGTTTTTTCATACTTTTATCTTCTATTTCTTCCCACCATACCAAACAATATTATTTTTACATTCCACTTCCATTTCCCTGCATACCAAACATACTTTTTATCACTTATTTTCACTTCCACTTCCCACTAAAACACTCACGGATACCAAAAGCCACTTTAAAGTTAGAGTTTTATTTAAGGTTAAAACCCCAAATTGGTCCTTTATGTTGTCACCAAGTTTTATGTTGGTTCTTTATGTTTCAAAAAGTTTAAATTGGTCATTTATGTTTGCAAGTTTCAAATTGGTCCTTCCGTCCAATTTCATCCAATTTTACCGTTAAGTGATGACGTGTCCAGCTGATGTGTCACCCTCTCTCTACTATGTGGTATACTTCACTAAGATGGAATTACACATCACTTTGAACCGTTCAAAATGACTAATGTGTCACTCTCTCTCAATCCCCACTCTCTCACTCTCTCTCTCTCTCTCTCAAACTCCCAATTCCCATTTCCTTTCTCACTCTCTCTCTTTATCATCATTTTCTTTCTTTCTGTGATTCTTTATTCCAATTCAAAACCTCATTGATGATCTCTTCCATTTTCATCTCATGTCTGTTTTCCAATTACTCCTTTTAGAATTACAAGAATTCCCTCATTTCTCTTTGTTTCCTTCACTCCTTTTGTTTGTATTCTCCGTTTTTACACAAGCACAAACAAGAGGCAGGGAGGAATCACGGTTTCCGCTCTAAATATGACGTCTTTGGAACCAAACTTAGATTCCACTCATCCCGATACGTCGTTCCAAGAATCCAATCACAAAAAGCAAAAGAAAATCGCGAATGATCAGAATTTGCTCAACCAGATTCCATGGAGATCCCACACAGACCGGCAGATTTACTCCTCCAAGCTCGTCGAAGCCCTCCGCATGTCCTCTGTCGGACTCCTTCTCCTTAATATTTTTTCAACAATGCTTTGTGGTTTATTTGTTCAGGCGGCTTTAAGTTTCATTTTTTATTGTACTCTCTTATCAAGAACCCACAGCAATGATACGACTGATCTAATATTAGTATCTTCCCATGCTTCCAGTTTTCTAATATATCTATCAATTTTTGACGTCCACTTATTGATTTGACAATGGTAATAAAGATAATGGAATACCATACTACTTACTTCAGTTCCTTTATTCAATCTCTCCCTCACATTCTCTAATAACGGGGAGAGGTCACACTCACACTATATTTTTTAAAAACATTACAAAATTATTAATTTAATCGATTTATAAGGATAAACTTAGAATTAAAATTTTAGTTTATTTAGTGTAAATTCTATTAATATATTAAATAATAAATATTAGATATAAAGTAATACTATATTTTTATCCCCTTCCTTCGAATTTTCATCAATAAAGTTGTAGTTGTCCAGCACATGCTACAATTTTCAAAGCTTTTACCTGAAATTTCAAATGCAAGTATTCTCCCACTCTAATAGTTATGCTTCTTCCTTTCTATATTTAATTTTTGAGTTTTGGTTTGGTTAAAAATTATTTGATCCCTAAAAAATAAATAGGTCAAATTACTCTTTTGGTCCTCAACGTTTGCACCAAGTTTAATATTGGTCCTCAACGTTTCAAAAAGTTATTTTAGGTCCTCAACGTTTTTTTAGGTCAAAATTGGTCCTCCAGGGTAACTCCGTCTGATTTTTTTTGTTAAATGCTGACGTGAAAGGCTTATGTGGCACACCCTCTCTCCTATGTGTCATATTTGGATGATATGACACCCTATCTCACTCCAACTCAGCAAAACGACGGCGTTTTGTTGAGTTGGAGTGAGAGAGAAGTGATGTAAAACGGCATCGTTTTGTTAAATTGGAGTGAGAGAGGGTGTCATATCATCCAAATATGACACATAGGAGAGAGGGTGTGCCACATAAGCCTTTCACGTCAGCATTTAACAAAAAAAACCAGACGAAGTTACGCTGGAGGACCAATTTTGACCTAAAAAAACGTTGAGGACCTAAAATAACTTTTTGAAACGTTGAGGACCAATATTAAACTTGGTACAAACATTGAGGACTAAAAGAATAATTTAGCCAAAAAAATGACTAAAAATGTTAATAAAAAGTATGTTGATAGAGATAGGTGTAGAAAGAAAACAAAGTAGATAAGTAAATAATTCGTGAAAATAAAAAAAAAGTAATAATATATATATATATATATAAAATAATGCTGAGATAATAATTTTAATAAGTTCTAAATCATTTTGGATATTATAAATTGTTTTAAAGGAATTATAAATGACTCATTTACATTATTAAAAAGAATATCAATTCGTACATATTCCTTTATTTATAATTGTATTTTTATTTTTCTTTCTAGAGCATTTCTCTATATTTTTTAATCCCGTGACTGGCCAAAAAATAATAATAACAAAGATGGTAATCATTTAATTTTTTGTTTAAAATTAAGTCACTGTGATCAATTATATATATTTATACATATAAAATAATGACTTTATTATTTTGAAAAAAATACTAAATTGAATCTTATCAATCAAATAATAATGTTGAATTTATCATTCATACATCAAATTGACAAAAAAAATAGCGAACTTAAAAGAAGAATAAGAATGAGAGGGAGAAGAATGAGTGAGAAGAAGAAAAAAAACAAAACTAGACAAGGAGAACATGATGTATTAAAATTAAAGAAAAATGAGGAAGAAGAAGAAAAAATATACAAGGGTTTTAGGAAGAGGAAGAAAAAATACATAATAGTGTGAGAAAGTGATGATGGCAAGAAGAATGAAGAAGTAGAGGTGCAAAATGAAGAAATTTGAGTGGAAAGAAAAAGAAATGGTGTAAAGAAGATAACATAGAAACAATAAAGTAAATGGTGAAAGACATGGGAAGAATAAAAAAAAGTTAATAAATAGATGTATGTAAGTTTGGAAAATATAAAAAATGTGTAAATAAAGTATGGGAAAATAAAAATTATGTAAATAGAGATACGTATTAATAAAAAATATATATATTAATTTATGGAGAAATTATAATAGGTATTAATTTTTAAATATTATATTTCAAATATCTGAATTTTTTAAGAAATTATAGGTGAATTATTTATTTTATTAAAAAGAATAAAAAGATATTGTATACATATTTTTATTCATATGTATTCCTTTATTATATTAAATAATTACTATATATATAAGACATGTTCGAACATAGTTGGATCAGTAAATGTGAACCAGTGCATCGATCAGATTGATAATCAGTCAAGTTTTGAAAAATATGCGTCGCACTTTCAATTTTTTTTTTAAAAAAATTCTACATCATTAACATTAATTATGTTTGTTTATTATAGCATCTTGTGTATGCAGCAGATCCGCAGAGGATTAGTCCTTGGCCTGTTAGACTGGAGGATACCTTGAGAAACCCAAAAAAATTTCTTTACTATGTTACTCCATAACTTTGGAACATTCCTCTAATCATGTAATGTCATCTGTTAATATTAATAATTATATGATTTAATATATGAACATCTTCAAATGTAACACGTGCTATGCACTGATTCAAATACCTTTATAATTATTCAAAGACATTTTAAGTATTTGTTTTTTTGTCTTTACAAGAAAAATTATATGTTTTTTTGTTATAAAAATCAACTATATTTGATTTTTAATATTTTAAATTTTGTTATTTTTCTGCCCAAAATCCTCAGTCTGTATTTAATCATGATCATAATAATGATATATTGACGTACAATTTCATTTAAAGGTAATTCTTAAATTAACCCATATTATCACTTGGTTATGTAAGTCATAAAGGATATATGATCTCTTTAATATGTCTTTTGTAAAAATTACTTTATTATTGAGGAGTTTGACAAATATTAATACTTTTCATAAATATTGTTTATATCTTCATGTACTCATTTCACAAATAAATTATTATTGTATACATATATGTATAACGTTAATATTTAAAATTCTATAAAAATAACCTGTGGTGTGGACGGGTTCAAACAATAAACCAAAATATGTCGTCCATAATTAAATTATTAAATCATAAATCTATTAGTTCCAATGTTTCATTGATCTTTTAGGCTAGATGTGTCAAACTGAGCCAACTCGGGATAAAATTTCAGGTCAGCCAGAAATATGCCAACTCGACTCACCAATGTGATGACCAGAGTTGGCTCACTTAACCCACCAATTTTTTTATTTTTTAGATTTTTGAATTATTCATTTTTAATTGTATTATTTTTTTAATGTTAATAATTAATACATGATATATTACATAAGGGTACGTTTGGTACCATTCCCCCACAGAAGATTACATGGCATTGCACGTTTCTCAAAAATATGCTCTGTTTGGTAAGGAATCCTCATGATTTTACTGTTCATGTGCTGACTCTCGGTTTGACTGTGCTCAAAATGAAATGACCATAATGCCCTTGTTCACACATTTCTCTTTCCCCTCTCTGCGTTGGCCCTCTCTCTCTTCACACCTTCTGCTTCCTTCTCACTCTCGTATCTCTCTTCTCCGGACTCTCTCTTCAAACCTTGCAAGATCCGGTGGCTGTGAGGTTTCCGTCGCCGTTGGGGTTGCCGTCGACATCTGGGATCTGGTACATCGTGAGCCACCGTGTTGTCTCGTCTCACCGTTTCCATCTTCTCCAATCTCCGGTATGATTTAGCTTTCTTTTCTTTTGGTTTCATTTCATCCTAATCTAAAAGGCCAAGTGAGGTTGTTGTCGTTGAGATGCGTAGGTAGAGCTTAAGCTGACTGCCTATCAAGTTGTTTTTTTATTTTCATGAAAACTGGCTATCAAGTTTGAGTACTATAAACACATACACTATGTTCTTGTATTCTATTTATGTTTTTTGAACCCATTCAACTATTTTCAACCCATTCAAGTATTCTATTGAGGAAAAAGCTTGCTTCTGTGTTGGAAATTCGGAGCAAGTTTTCATCTTCCTTTTCCCCGAATTTCAATTTTTTTCCCTCTTTTGTGTGGCTATAGTTTATATTGATGAGATAATTCCAATTTCTTTCACTTTTGTAAAAGAATAAAAATAATATTGATGAAATTGGACATAAAAAAAAGCAAGTAAAAAAGGCAAAGGCATCCATAAAAAGGAAAGCAAAGCAAATGTGCATCGATCGAAAAGGATTATGAGGATCCATCTGAGAAATATGCTTGGTTTCTTTGTTTCTTTATTAATTTATCTATATACAGCTTGTGAACCTCAACTATGAATCCTCAACGCATGGGAATGTTCGTTCGACAAAGATGGACTGAAGAGCAAGATGAATTTTTAATTGAAAGGATGCAAATTGAGAAAGAGGAACGTGGCCTAAGACGTTACGAACAACATTTAGAGAGAGCTTTTAAAGAGAAATATCCAAATGAGAATATTTTAGGCGAAAAGCATATAAGATCAAGGATAAGGGTTATAAAGCGATGGCTAATGACCAATGGCCAATTGTTCCGAATGGACCACCTTAATGGCAGAGAAGCTGAGTTGAGGCCATTATTCAATTTTAATGCTGATCGAGTGATGGAAAATGTGAATCACATGAATGGTCTTAATGTGAATGTTAATGGCAATGAAGAAAACGATGTTAATGCCAATGAAGCATGATTTCTGTTTGTTGGAAAGCTTAATTAGAATGGTTAATACGTACGTTTTGGTGGGGTTGTATCCTCCTCTCTTTATGTTTTCATGCTTGGTTTGTTGTTCTTTTGCTTTTGTCGTTGGGGTTGCTCTTTCTTGTTATGTAATATTTTTCTTCCTATTAATGTAAGTTTGCATTGTTCATTAAAAAACAAAACTATTTAGGTGTTCTAGCTTTTGCATATTTGTCAATGGCATCTTCAAGCATTGGAGAAAGCAGAGGAATACCCGTTGTTGGTATCCGAAACACATATTGTGAGTGCAGTATAAGGGCTCGTATCATGATATCTGAGTCGGAGAGAAACCCAAACCGTTTGTATGCAACATGTGCTAAATATCCCAAGTGCAACTACTATGTGTGGCTTACTCCCCGAAGAGTTGGAGATCGTGAACCGGGTAATCAAGACACGAACAACTCGATGCAATCCTCAATTGACAATGTTGATTCCGCTATGTTAGAGGCCAGATTTGCTAAAATTGAGTCCATGTTGGGATGGATTAAAATGTGTGTAGCATTTGTGATGTTTGTAGTATTGGTTTTGCTATTGAAGGTGTAGGTTTGTAGTGGTTTGTAGCTTATTAATTACTGTACTGTACGGCAAGCTCTGTGTACCAATTTGTGATGTAAACGCTGGTTTGTAATTTATGTTTTAAGGAAATTAATCATTGAAACTTCCAAAATGTGCCTTTCTAGGCAAAAAATCCTTTTGTCTTTATTTGAAATTTCTATAGGTGCCTATAAAAATTGTTTTATAGAGTAAGGAAATATTAGTATGAAAACTATGAAATTGAAAGCATTGCATCCATCAGAAGTTTCAATGAAGTACCTTTATACTATATTCACAAAGTCCAATGGCAAGAATATGATCAACACATTGAGGCAATAAAAAAGTTCAGCTCCCAGTAGTTTCCATTTCCATTAAAAAAGGTACAAAGGTAATGCCAAAAAGTCAACAGAATTAAAGGCAAGAAAGGTAAACTACGGAAAGTATAGATAAAGAAAGACGGAAACAATGCAACTAAAAAGCAACAAAGATAACAACACATAAACAAAGACGTCTCAATGTTGATTTCCGAAACGGCGTTCAACCTCCTTGATCATCTGAGAGTTGTCGATTGTGGTAACTTCAAGAGCTTCGATTCTGGTACAAAACTCATTAAGTCTGGTGTTAACTTGCACGAAACTTTCATCCACACTGCGCTGTAGATGTTGAATAGCACTGAGAACCTCCGAATTAACAGGACCCTCAGCTGGAGGCTGAGATGATGAACCGTCTGCAGCATGTGTTGCCTCCCTTTCCCTTTGAGCAGCTTCTTCCCTTTCCCTTTGTTCAAGTATCCTTTTCTGTACCTTGGTCAGAGGTTTTTCAATCCACTGATGATCGTCATAAGTGAAACGCATATTGTACAGGGAATTAACGTCAATAGCCGATGGAGACTCAAATTCATCAGTTAGGGGGTTAATGCCATTCTTCTCCAGAATCCATGAAATCAGTGACGCATAGGAAAGTGATAGACTTGTCGTCTTAGAGCATCTTGTCATCTTCTCTAAGATGAAATATGGAAGGTTGAACTTCTCGTCAGAACAAATACAATACATTATGAATTGTTTCGCAGCACTGGCATATGCATGATTTCCTTGTTTGTTTGTGACACAATCTTGTACAATGTGATGAAGGAGACAATTCTGAAATGTGAACTTAGAAGCAGCAAAGTTTGTGGTATCCATCACGTACTCTGGAGGTTGTGCAAGAAGAGATTTCAAAACGATTTGAGCATCATATCCATTTATTTTACTCAGCGTGCTTTGGTGATCGCCAAACATATATCCTGAGGCTTCAATGCCTAACAATTGAGCCAACTCATGTTATCCTATTTTGACCTCTTGTCCTCTAATTTCACTAACAATGCAATTACCAACATCATCCCATTTCATGTTTGCATAAAAAATCCTAATAATCTTGGGGCTCTATTTCTTCTTGTTTTTCAACAATTTATACAAACCAGCACGTTTCATACATGGGAATATGGAAAATTGTTCACTGTTTCTTTCTAATTCGTTCTCAAAAAAGGGAACATCCACATACTTACTTGATGCCACTTTTCGGTTTGCAAATTTGGCGACGTAGTTTTGCCTTTGCTCTTCACTGGTGAAAAATTCATCCACTAGATGCTCGTTAGAACTTGAGCCCCTTACGGTTGTGTTCTTCCCCTTGTGCCTCTTAGCTCTATCTGCCATGAGTGGATGTTCAACGTTTAGGGTTTCAAGAAATTGAAAATGGAGATTTGGGGTTCGTGAAGATGAAATCTCACGAATAAAATGGAGGGTTTTGCTAAGAATGTAGAGTAGAATGACTTAATCGGTGTGTTTTTCACATGCACATCCGTCGAATTAAAGAGAAAATTGGAGAGATGAAGTTGGAGAGAAGAAAGGGTTTGCAAAAATGGGGTTGGGTATAAGTTATAAACTGAATCTGAAGCATACCAGTCGACTAGTAAACCCTACCAGTCCACTGTCGGGCCTGCGAGGAATTTTCCAGCGGCCTACCAGTCAACTGGTATGCCAACCAGTCGACCGTTATGCCTCTGGAAATTTCCAGAGGCCTGCCAGTCGACTGGGTGGCCTCTGGAAGTGGCCTTTCACTTTTCAGAGAACAACCAGTCGAATGGTAGGACACCCTCTATTTCTTGGAAAATTCCAAAGGCCTACCAGTCGACTGGTAGACCCCACCAGTCGACTGTTAGGCCTGTGAAATTTTCCAGAGGCCAACCAGTCGACTGGTGGGATCTACCAGTCGACTGTTAGGCCTCTGGAATTTTCTCCAAAGGGCTAACAGTCGATTGGTTGGGTCTACCAGTCGACTGGTAGGCCTCTGGAATTTTCCAAGAAACAGAGGGTGTCCTACCAGTCGACTGGTACATCCCACCAGTCGACTGGTTGACCTCTGGGAAGTGAAAGGCCACTTCCAAAGGCCTACCACGACTGTTAGGCCCCTTTAATGTTCACTTTCATCACTTCAATTTAGTTCCATTTTTTCAACATTGTTCATACAAGAATGTCTCATGATAAAGTTAAAATACTGCAATAACATTAATAAAGCCAAAAATACTATTACATCCTACATCCCACCAGATATTCAAAAGCAAATGGGCCATGAAGTTGTGTACATATATCGAACTAGTACACTACTGGCCAATATTGCAACATCCATTAATACACATAAAGACAAACAAAAGTCAGCATAGGTTGAACATACATACAAACGTAATAGACCTACATGAAATAACCAACAGAAGTCAACAACATCTACAGAATGTGCTGACGAATCCAAACAACCCTCTCGTCTTCGAGAACCTCATTGAACATGCGCCACAGAATGAGAGAGTAGGCAATCTTCAGGTGCGCGACCTGACGTTCTTCAACGGTCAGGCCCTGGACGAACATCACCGCCTCAGCAACAACATCAGGTGACATATTTCTGGCGAAGGCGATTGAACTGACTAGCTCTCGAGTAGCGGTAGTAAACATCTTACCCATGTTCTCGGTCATCTCACGCACAGCTTCCTTGAACTCTTCTTTGGTCGAACTGCACCTCTTCCTTTTCCTCGACCCCGACGAGGCTTCTGCTCCGCACTCAACTCCTCCACCCTCAGAGTACTCAATGTCCTCACCAGCGTGGGGGCCAGATGGGACGCTGGGATCAGTGTGGGGCTCAAAGTTTTAGGTCCTGGCGTTGTTGCGCACTTCATGGGCTGAGACGGCACCACCTCCTGTCGCTCTGTCCTTTGCCCATAGTTGAGTCAAGGCGTCAAAGTGTGGGAATGCCTTATGCCTGTAAGGTCTAGCCCTGCTGTGGGACTGCAGATACAAAACATCAATCATCACTTAAACTTGCAGGGGATCATTGGAAGTTAAAATAAAGTGTCAAGACACATAACTCACCCTCAGGTACTCTTCCCAAACGTGTTCATCTGCAACCACACACTTACGGTGATCATCCCACCCAAAACCGGATGTCGATGCCCGAATATGATTGACCATGTCGTACACAAATGACCAGTTTGCTTTCAATGTCCGAATACGGCCCTGGATGTGGGGTCTAGCCCTCAGTCCACAGCCAGGAGCCTTAGCCTCCATCATCTCCTCCAGTTTCCCCAAGTATTTCCCCTTGAAACTCCCGTTCTCGTAGTACTGAGGATTGTCCATAAGGGACAGCAGGCTTTGGACCAGCAATTCATCCTCTGCACTCATCCATATATGATTGATCTTCGAGCTTGTTGCTGTGCTGCTAGACTCCGAATGACCGTCCATAACAATAACCTGTTGAGAAGGAAATAACGTTAATAGGACAAGGGGGAAGTTTAGCATTTTAAACCCTAAAAATCATATAAAGAAAGCGACAACGACATCACAATTTCTCATCATCATTAAAAAATCACAAATTCTCATCATAATAAAAGCAGACAATGACATGATAAAATCATATTATCATGCCCAATAAATCCTTATTAAAACATGTCCAACTAGGAAAACACATGAAACTCATCATTAAAAAATAGAAAGAAAATCAACTAATGTGTCCTAGCATTATCACAATGCCTATGTAGGTCCCCTTTCTCCCCGAAACTCATCAAACATATCAGCTGCTAATATATCACGCCAAGCACTCCATTCATCAGATGGTTCAATTGTTGTGATGGGGTCGGCGTCCTCTATAGGTGTATCTTCGAACACTTGTTGGTTTTCCACCGTATCTAATGCATTGTCCTGTAAATAGAGATTGTGGATAAGGCAACAAGCAATGATGACGCGGTTCTGTGTTGGAACAGGGTAGAATGACAGACTTCTTAGGATAGCCCATCTTTTCTTCAGCATTCCAAAACATCGTTCAATTACATTTCGGGCAGACGAATGTCTCATATTGAAACACTCTTCTGGGGAAGTTGGATGCCGGCCTTGTCTCCATGTATTTAGATGATATCTTTGTCCTCTATAATGGGCTAGAAATCCTCTACAGTTGGCGAAACCCGCATCAACCAAATAGTATTGATCTACATAAGAAATATAAAAATAATCACTAACCATTGCGAGTCAAGTACGTAATAATGGAAAGTTTCCAAACAACTCACCATGTGCCACCTTCAACCCATCGTCTTGTTCTATTGCATCCTTCAACACCTGTGCATCAGCAGCAGATCCCTCCCAACCCGACAACACGTATACGAATTGACCATCACGCGAGAAAACCCCTAGGACATTGGTTGTGATTTCACCCTTCCTATTACGATACTTTCCTTGTTCTTCAGCCGGTACTCTCATCCTTATATGCGTCCCATCAATCGCACCAAGGCATCCCTATATGACCGAACACAACAATGGATGTCAGATTCCAATTGCAAAAGAAAAAAAACCAACAAAAAATAAAAGCACTAATCGTACCTTGAACCATTTCCACCGTTCATCAGTTGAATCCTCGGGAACCGGCTCGGGATGCTTGAACAATTCATCGACCAACAGCATCGTGGCATTCAATACGGAATTAAAATGCCTACTTACCGTCTCCCCCGACCTCTGAAATTCGAATTGAACAACTCTATTCTTAACATGGTGGGCTAGAATGTGGAGGAAGATGGCAACTTGGTCATCCAGTAGCATATTTTTTGTTGGCCTAAGACCCCCAATTATGTCCAACATACCACACAGTCGATCGAACGTATGTCTATACATTCTTATTTGGTTGAAGCAAGTTGTGTCACTTGCGTACACTAGGGCCCTTAGCCGGGCTCTTTTGGCATAGGAATCATACGTATACGACTTCGGACTTATTTGCTTCATATTCCAAAACATGTGCATAGCAAAATTGAGACAAATTTTTTGTATCTGCAGGAACATTCCCAACCACCAAGAAACGATTTGAGCAAGCACTTCATCACTAATATGGTCCATAACTGTAATAATAGATACTAGACAATATTACTACCCACAATATTAAATATAACATATATACACATAACTTCCCTCTCATATTTTCTTTGATTTTGTCCTTTCAAAGTAAAAGCCCTTTGAACCTAAAATAACCTTTTTTTTTCTTTCAATTGTCTTTCTCATAGCAGCAACTGACATTGGCCATCACACCAGCATCAAGCATTTTTTCAACCTCGAACTAACACAAGCAACTAATATTTTCAATAGTATGATCTACCAACTACAATAAGCAACTTGTATTTTTTTTTTATTTAGTGTTTCAATGAACAAGAAAACCAACCACCTCCAAAAAATCAAACAAATACCATCAAGTACCAAGGTATATATATCTTAAAGTACCTACATCTTCCAAATACCACCTCAAAAACAAACACATATTCCAACCGGATGCAAATTACAATGTTGAAATCGAAACAAAAAATCTCACAAAAAATAGAACCAGATGCAAATAACCTCAGCAAAAAAGACAAGTAGTTGAAATCGAAACAAGAAAGCTCACCTCAGATGCAAAGACAAGCAGATCTTCGAACGTTGTGGGGTTGGGTGACCACCTCGCACACCAATCGACCTAAACACAAGCAGATCTTTGAAACGGATGTCTCTCACCTTCCTCGCGAGTCCTGACGGAGCTGAGGAGAATAACGACACCCACCTCGCAAGTCCTCACGGAGCTGACGAGAACAACGACACCCACCTCGTGATGAAGGAAAAAGTGATGAAAGGAGGTGAGGTGCTCTCTTTTTAGCCACACCTTACCTACCCGTCCTTTTTTTTTAAAAGCAATCCTTTTTAATTAATTTATTAATCCTAAGGGCATTTTGGTCATTTCATTTACTTTACTTTCTCAACACTACATCACATTTTTTTCATACCAAACACATTCATCTCAAAAACTTTATTTTTTAGCTACAGTACTTTCTGTACAGTAGTTTACATCTCTGCATTTCCACCAAGCGTACCCTAAATGTTACATATGGAATACATGAACAATGTATTGAAAAGCAAACCAATAATCTAAACAACCATAGAGTAATAATATATGTCCCAAATTAAATTAAATAATACGTGCATTTGAATTTAATTAAATTTAAGTGGGAGTTTGTATCTGTACTAAGTCTAGAAATGTCAATATTTAGAATCACATGTGAAGAAAGTGCAAGTCTTTTTTCAAAATAGCTAAGTGAATGAAAAATAAAATAAAAGAAGAAAATTAAACGGGCCAACCCACTTAACCCGCAAGTTGGCTCACCAAACTCGCAGGTTAAGTGAGTCGGATTGCTTTTGGCTTATTTATAAATAAGCCTAAATTTCTTCAATCTGATTCACCTAATAGGTGGGTTAAACTGGCCAACCCAACAGGTTAGACCCATTTTGATAGCTCTATTTTATGCTATATAATTTAGTATGCAATAAATGATCAATGTGAAACATATGAGTTTAGATCCAGTGCAATTTCCTTCCGTGCAATTCCGGTGCAATTCCTATAAAATGCACATTTTTACATCATTTTTGAAGTACTAATACGGATTTACTCTAACAATAACCCACTATGAATGGATTAGGATTGAAATTATTATCAATTTTGACAAATATCATCACTAAATAGCCTCGTGAGACTATTTTTTAATATTAATAACAATTTGGTCCCTAATCCATTTAAGGTGATGATATTTGTCAATATTGATATTAATTTGGTCTCTAATCTATTCATAATAGATTATTATTAGTATGAGTTCGTATTAGTACTTTAAAAATGAAGTAAAAATGTGTATGTTATAAGAATTGCACCGGAATTGCTCGAAAAGGAATTGCATTGGATCCAATTTCGAAACGTATACGTTGTTTTTAAACGTCCGTCCATCAATTACATTTAGTTGAATCTTTAATTTAATATTATTAACAGTTTTTATTAGACCCTGACTCAATTGATCATTTGATACATTCTAATTATTAGTTTTCATAAAATATTTTTTTTAAAGGAGTTAACCGTCGTGGAGACATAATTCAAAATATTATATCTCAAGTCGATGTTCTATTTTGGTACACAACATAAATATTTGTAAGATTCCTTGATTAGTTTGGATTCTTGATAGATTTCTCATTTTTTTTCATATTCTTATTTATCACATAAAAAAGTGTTATATACATTCTTTTTTGTCTAGACAAGGGTATCCACTATCGAGCACAGTGACTAATCTCCTAGCTAAATTGTAGGCACCTCGAAGGGAGGGACAGCTAGCCCAAAGGATTTAAAGCTACTCCATACCCAAAGCAAGAATCGAACCCCTAACACTTGGTTAAAGATGGATGAGTCTCTTTCACTCAACCACACTCATTGGTTAGTGTTCTATACATTTAAATATTAACGATATCAATATGAACACTATAAATATAACTCGGTTCAAACACTAGGAACTAGATATATGGATACAAGATGTTAGTGTTCGATATAAAATTTTGTCATCTAAGATGCCATATTATTTATTTTTATATATTTCAAATTTAGCCTTATAAATTTAATTTAATTAATTATTATATTTATTATGTCATTATTTTTAAATTTCATAATAATTTTAAAATTTAAAAACCAATTGTCAACAAAAAAATGTTTTATATAATTTCATAATTTAATATAAATAAAAATAATAATTATCTAAATATGCAACAAATAATTTAAGTAATCGAGCCCTTGGAAAAATATGATGTATTTTTTTTATAAGAAATATGATGTATTAATAATTTATGTTATAAATATAAATTATAATAGGGATACATTTATATGTATCACGTATTATCATAAATTTAATTTATAAGTAGTCTATGTATTTTCAGGCCAAAAAAAAAAGTAGTCTATGCATTTTATTGCATACACTATTATTATTTTTTTAACTATCACCATTATTGGAAAATAGTTTTTGCATTATTTGTAATTGACGAACGCAAACTGTTTTAAATCAAAATAATATCGTTAAAAAGTTCTTGATCATATAAACCATGAAAAACATTGGTTTAGAAAAATACTCAGAATATCATATAACTCAAATATCATTTTTAATTAGGCTAAATGACTCTTTTGGTCCTCAACGTTTGCACCAAGTTTAATATTGGTCCTCAACGTTTCAAAAAGTTATTTTTGGTCCTCAACGTTTTTATTTTGGTCAAAATTGGTCCTCCAGCATAACTCCGTCTGATTTTTTTTGTTAAATGCTGACGTGGAAGGCTTATGTGGCACACCCTCTCTCCTACGTGTCATATTTAGATGATATGGCACCATCTCTCACTCCAATTCAACAAAACGACGCTGTTTTGCATCACTTCTCTCTCACTCCAACTCAGTAAAACGGCGTCGTTTTGCTGAGTTGGAGTGAGAGAGGGTGTCATATCATCCAAATATGACACGTAGGAGAGAGAGTGTGCCACATAAGCCTTCCACGTCAGCATTTAACAAAAAAATCAAACGGAGTTATGCTGGAGGACCAATTTTGACCAAAATAAAAACGTTTGAGGACCAAAAATAACTTTTTGAAACGTTGGCAAACGTTGAGGACCAAAATAGTCATTTGGCCTTTTTAATTATTCATTTATTTTGAAACATTGTTGCCTGTTTTTATGATTACATGTTTAATATTTTATTGAACTTTAATTATGATACATATTTGTTTATTACTTATATATATATATATATATATATATATATATATATATATATATATATGTGTGTGTGTGAGTGCGCGCGCGCGTATACTGATTATTATAGAAGTATTTTATTATTTTTCATTATGATTTTTTTTTGTTGTATTTTTATTCATATATTTTTCAAATTATTTCAAAATAATATAAAATAATCTGTATAAATATTCCGTGCATCGCACGGGTTCAATACTAATTTATTATATAAATGTTGGACGATGAGTTTCAGAGTGCACTTAAAATGTTACTCATTTTGACATGTTGAGTATTTTTATTTATTGTCTTGTGAATGGTTTAGTGTGAAAATTGCTCCTAATTAAGAGCCCCATTGGTTAAACGGAGAATTCTTTATTTTAAAATAATTTCTTTTAAAATGAAGTACTAGAGAAAGTACTGAAAAAATTGATGAGAATGGACAGGGAACGATGAAGAAAGTCAATTTTAATCTCGATGTTTTCTAAATTAATTTATGTTTAAAATGTCTTTTCTTAATATGTTTGATTTAGGAGAGACTAGTCAGAAAATAATGTATGACATATATTTAAAGTAAAAATTAAACAGTGATGGTTGGTTGTAGAGAAGTTTTGGTGGGAAAGAGAAATGGAAATTGAAGTATGTTTGAGGTAAATGGTAGGGGTGTTTAAAATTGAACCAAATCAATTGAATTGAAGTAAATCGAATCAAACCGAAAATGATTGGTTTGAATTTTAAAATGACAAAATTGGCACAATTTGGTTTGGTTGAGGTTTATGAATTTATCGATCAATTTTAATCAACTAAACCGACCAATATATCTATATATATTTTGATGTTTTTATTTCTTAATAATAAAAATTAAACTATATCTTGTAATTGTACTTTATAGTTATTAGTTATTTTTTGTTCTTTTTGTGAGTAAATATATACATATAGATAAATTGATAGAGATGAGAATATTTTTTTTGGGCATGTATAGATAAGAATATTTGATATGATTCTATTAAATAATATAATCGCTACAAAAAATATATTTTTAGCGTTAATTCAAAATTATCTTTAATATCATGACTCTTTCAGTTCCACAATCGACGTTAGAGATTGTGTCCATAGCATTTTAATGTTAGTTATAACAATTAAATTAACAAATAATGTTATTAACAAATGACATTAATTTAATTCCGCTAAAATTAATTTTTTTTAGTGAATTAATTTGATGGAAAAATTTGAAATCTTAATAATATTTTAAAATCTTCATTTAAAAACTTATGATTAGTTGTAGCATAGTATTATAAGTTTAATATTTATTAAATTTATTATTTTTAGTCCTTTAAAATTAGAGATTTATTTAATATATGCCAACATGAAAATTTTAATTCAACATGAACCAAACTGACTCTAAAACCGAACCAAGCCAATCTTAAAACTAAACCAAATCACTTGAAAACAACATCGACAAGATCCACACATTTTGAAAATCGATTATATTGGTTTGGTTCAAGTTTTAGGCAAAACCAAACCAAATGAAGCTTTTGGACACCCCTAATAAATGGAATAGGATTTTTTTAAAAAATGTGTTTAGTATGTAGAAAAATGAAATTAGATTATAGGCCAAATTACTATTTTGGTCCTCAATGTTTGTACGAAGTTTAATATTGGTCCTCAACGTTTCAAAAAAGTTATTTTAGGTCCTCAATATTTTTTTGTTAAAATTGGTCATCTAACGTAACTCCGTTTGCTTTTGCCGTTAACTGTTGACGTTGATGACTTAAGTGGCACACCCTTTCTCCTAAAATAACTTTTTGGAATGTTAAAGATCCATATTAAACTTCGTACACAAATTTAATTTTTATTTTTAAAATTTTATAAGGGCAAAATAAATTTTTTATATACACTTTTCTACACCTCATTCATCAAGAACAAAAATGTCCTTATCTACGTTGAACAATAGTGTTTTTTTCCTATCCTCAAATTCATACAAAACTACACTTCTCTTTCCCTTTCCCTCTAAACTTTGCAAACGTAAAATGATCTATATATTATGAATGAGGGTATTTTAAGCAAAATAAGAGAAATTATATGGGTTTTTAATCCAAATAATCTCTTATGGTTATTATCTAGTGTTTTTTAAGTTTGAAAGTCTTGTAAATACTCTGTGATCTTAGAGGCTTGTCATAGTAGGGCACTTTTCTCGCTTCAAGTTTTTTTTTTTTTAAACAAAGAAATCTATATATCTATATAAAGCTGAAGTTAAAAATTGTGGTGCTGACACGTGGACATCCTAGATGAGCTTCATTCTTTTTTTTTGTCACTTAACATTTCCATTGAATTGCCTCTTCTCATTGGTTCTCATGTATGAGTAGCTGTAATTTCATTGGTTCAATGTTTGACTTTCAATTTATCTTTTTCTTTTTTATTTATAAACATCTCCTATTTATGCTGATGTGTACACATGTCACTTTGTGCTTCAAAGTTACCTCAATAGTGAATTTCTATTTTCTTTTTCATTTAAATAATTTGTATTTCTTAAAGTTTTGTGATATCATTACTCTCAATTTAAAATTTACATACTTACCACACTTCCCTATGTCAGATATTTAATATTCCTATTAACTTTGCTTACCACCCTTCTCTTAAATTCTTTTCAAATTTCAAATAAATTTTGAATTTTGTCACTCACATCTCCATGCTTTAATTTTGCTGTTAACATTGGTCAATAGATGTACTCATCTCTCTCTATATATATACTTCTATTTTGTCTCTCTCCACTCTTATATAGATCAGATTTTTTTAATTCATAGTTCCCAAGATCATTTTCAACTATTATTCTTATCAACACTTTCCCATTACACTCTTCCCCAAGTCAAAATTATAATTTCACTCTCTCCTAAGTTATATTTTTAAAATTTTAAATTAACTTTCTTTCATTATTCAAATTTAAACTTGAAAATAGGAATAGTTTAATATTGCCATTAAAAATGACCAATAGATGAAGCACTCTTTCTCTTTCTCATGCACCATCTCTCTCTCTCTCTCCTTCCTCTAATCTCTCTATATATATCTTTCTAGCATGTGTCCAAATTTGTGAATGAATGTTAGTTTTAAATTCTCACTTTCTCTGCTTTTCTTTCTCTCCTTCCTTTTTTTTTTTTTTTGCTATTGATACAATATGAATATTTATGTTTATGTTCTTCTATATATATATATATTTTTCATTTCATTCTTTTTGTTCATGCTTTCTTTGCTAATTGTTGTATGTTTTTATGTTTTCTTCTCTTTCAGAAAGTGATGAAAAATCAAGAACGTCTAAAGGAGATGGTAAAACACCAAGAACATTGGTCATATATCTTACTATGACAGAGGTATTCTTTGTTTATTTTTGTTGGATCAAGCACCTCTTATTATATCTTCATTTGTTTTATCTAATTATATCAATAACTTCATTTTCTCCTTCTTTTCAAGTTGAATTTTCTCCTTCATGTTTTTTCTTCTATGAATCATTTAATCCTTTGTTTTATCTAATTCTATCAATAACTTCATTTTCTCCATCTTTAAAAGTTGAATTTTCTCCTTCATGTTTTTTCTTATATGAATCATTTAATCCTATGTGATATTTCGTCCATGAATAAGCAGGGGTTTGGACTACTCAAAGGTAAAAAATATATGTGGTTGTCAATTATGCAATTTGACAAGATTAATATTTCAATACAAATATTAGCATATTTGTTGAGAATATGTTAGTTGTTTGCTCAATGAGTTTGGACAATTCCTGGGATATTAAGTTGTGAAGAGAATGCACAAAACTCAATTAACTGTGTAAAACTGAGTTTATTAGTAAGATGCGTGGTTCTCTAACTTTATTTATAATGTTGAACTATTATGTATTGATGTACTATTTTTATATCTAATATAAAAACATATAACAATATTAATTATTTTCAAGTATTTTATTTATCAGTTTCAATGTTATTTTTAAAATTTGAAAACTAAACCAGTTTTATTTTAACTTTCGAAATTTAAAATTAAATTAAATTTTATAATTCAAAATTTAGTTTAGTTTTAATTTAATTTTTAATTTTTAATGTTAAAATTTTAACTAAATTGAAATATATTAGTAAGATAACAAGATATATATATATATATAAAATTGGAAGGAAAACTAATTAAAACAAAGTAATACAAAAATTAATATTTTAGAATTTGAATTCTAAAATAATTACATTCTAGAGAAGTTGTATCAATTGGTATAAAAAAATAAAAGTTGCGATAGAATATCTCATTGGTCTTCATGTGTGCACATGGAGTTTGTATTTTCTTTTATTGTTTGTGAAATTAAAAGACAAATAGCATAGTTAGCTTTAAATTGAGTTACCAAGAATTCACCTAAAATTAATAATATAAGTAATAAATTTTCGCATATTTGACTTGCGAGTAGTTTTTTTATTTACATAAATCTTGCTTCTATTTGAAATTTAAGAAATAAGAAATTAAATTAAATTTTATAATTTGAAAATTGAAATTTATTCATTTTAAAATTATAATTCAAAACTAAAATCGAAATTGAGGAATTGGTTAGAAGTTTTGAAAAAAGTAAGATGGGTTGATTATTAATGGAGTGGGGTGGGTGGAATGGTTTAAACAAGCCATTCCATCTATTGGAAGTTCTTAAAGAGACATCATGGAGGTAAAACTGAAAATTTTAGTCTTATTTTTATAATGAATAAACAAACCATGGACGAATATAATAAAGTCATCTTCAATTTTACAATAAAAAAATTTGAATTCATAAAAAAATTTATTATATACTAAGAAAATAGATTGAGGGTAATTTATTTTTATAAAAAATAAAAAATCTCATTTTATAAAGATTAGGATTTCAAGATGTTTTATACAACCCAATAATAATAAATACTTTTTGAGAACATGAGAACTCCCTTCTTAAACTTAGCACTCATGTATTTTGGGAAATAGAGATTATGTAAGAATTAATGAAGATGATATATATTATTGAAAAAAGGAGATAAGAAGAAATTACAATTATACGAAGAAATACGTCAAATAAGGAATAGAAAATAGAGATTCTCCCTTTTGAAACTTAACACTCATGTTTCTTGGGAAATAGAGATAATAATAAATAAATTGATAAAGAGAGAGAGACTATGTAAGAATTAATAAAAAATTATATGTATTGAGAAATGTATATAACAACTCAACACAATAGTGTTATTTTTAAATTGTTTTCCTCTTTTCGATAGTATTTTTTAATTTTATCAATTGTCAAATAAAAGCTATCAATTAATTATGATAAATTGTGTTTGATCAATTGATCAAACAATAACATTATTGGTTTGAAGTTTGATTTTGAATTGTTTTTATTCTTTTTATTTGAAATATTCACCTATTTATGCTACTATATACAAGTGTCCCTTTGTGGATCCAAGTTACCTCAATAATTCGTATTTTTTTAGATTTTTGTGATACCATTATTCTCAATTTGAAAATTGCATGTTTATATATCACCCTTCCCTAGGTCAGATATTTAATATTCCTATCAACTACTCTTAAATTCTTTTTTGAATTAATATCATTACTCTCAATGTATCAAAAGAATTTTTTTTGGATTGAAATTATTAAAAGTACAATATAAAGATGAAATTTAAGAACCAATAAATATATGTATCTCTTTATTAAAATAATAACTATAACATTAATTAACTCTACACTTTTTCCATTTATGCTACTATTTCCTATGTCACAATTAAAATTTCACTTTCTCTCATGTTAGACTTTTAAATTTTGTAATTAATTCTATTTTATTATTCGAAATATAATCTTGAAAGAACTCAGGTTTTAATTTTGCTGTAAAAACTGCTTAATAGATGAACTCAGCCTTAATTTCTTGATGCTCTCTCTCTCTCTCTCTCTCTCTCTCTCTCTCTCTCTCTATATATATATATATATATATATATATATATATATATATATATATATATATATATATATATATATATATATATATACTTAGCTTATTTTCAAAAAATAGATGCTTTTTAATTTTTAGTTTCCATTTAAAAAATAAGTTAAATATATTACGTTAGAAGAAAATATATGTGGCTATCAAGAGCACTTAATGCACATTTTATCAATGGTACTTTACACTTAATAGTAAGTAATTCTTTATGGTAAAAAAGGTTGATAATTACTCTTTACCATTGTTTCTAATAAGGGTTCTTATTTTTCTAATCGGTTTATAACACCCGTTAAATCTTCATAGTGGTACTGCATTGGAAATAAAAAATATAGTGTTATTATTTTCATAATACTCTTAGAAATATTTCATTACAATTATATTATGAAAGTTTATTCCTTTTCTTCTGATGTTTAAATTTTTATTATAAATTTATGATTTATTAATCTTTTTAGGTTCATTCATACTTTAGTTTATCTTATATTCTTTTAAATGATAATATGATTAATTATGTCTTTTAAACTTTAATTTTATTTGTATACTTAAATTCATATTTTGGTGTAATATTTTTCTAAAGAAACACCAAATTTTTTATTACATGAAATAACTCGAATTAAAATTTTAATTTTTGTCATCATTGAGAAAATTTTACAAGAAATAACTCGAATTTATAATATTAGCATCAATTATAAATAAAAAAATAATTTTCAATATCTTTTCTAAAAAGATGTCATACCTTAACAAAAAGAAAAAAAAATTAATTCTACAAAGGTTATAAATGATTGTTTATATATTAGATTTTTTAGAATATGATAAAGTGTCAATAAAATCAGTTAAGTAAATTTTTTGATTAAGGGATGTGGTGTGAATTATTATAGTCTCAAAAAATTTGGTTATTTCTTTTAATTCTTATTATCCGTTGTGGGGAGTTTACAACTTAGAGCTATATTTTTTGTAAAATGAATATGTTTATTGATTTTGATTATAATAGCTCTAAGATTGTTTTCTTTATACTATTTAATATAAATTTTATATTCTAATTATTATAGTCAAATATTACAGTATTACATTTTATATTTTATTCTGTAGTGATTACATTAATAAATTCGTAATTATCTATGTAATGTCTACATATATATAATTTAAAAATTTTTTATGGGTAACCATGGGACTAAATTCTAAAAAGCAAACTAGAACATTATTTTACAAGAAAAAATAGAGTTTTATTTATTGTGTTCTTTTTCTTATTAAGATTGTTTCATTTTTTATTGTTTAATATATATTTTTTATTATAGTGAAAAATTTAACTATTGAATTTAAAATTCATCTTACATTATATTTCAATAATCAATTCATACTATTTTATTTAAATCATATATATATTCTTATGAAAAAATCATATATATATATCAAACTTAAAACTCCCCCGTGGAAATCCACGGGTTAATTGTAGTTGTTGTATTATAGTAGGTTAATATAAAGTACATCTTCAATTCCAAGTGTATTATATATATATATATATATATAGTATGTTAATATAAAGTACATCTTCAATTTTCAAGATCATCCGTAAAGAAAACTTCTTCTCAGAAAGTCCCAACAAGATATATAGCCCGTTTGGATAAACTTTTTTATCTAAAAAGTTCTTTTTTAATTAAAAAAAAAGACCTTTTATAAATATAAAATCTTGTTTGGGTAAATTTTTTAGAAAAAGTAAAAGTTAAAAAAAATTAAAATAGACCTTTTTTAAAAAAGTTGAAGAAGTAAGCTTTAACTTTTTTTTTTTTTTGATAAGAAGCTTCAACTTAAAGTACTTGAAAAAGCTATTTATTTTAAATTTTATTGACTATTTTATCCTCAATGAAATTATGAAATGACATATTTATTACTATTGTTATCAAAATCTTAACGCTTCTGCTGCGCCAAACCATGTCCTTTTTGGTGAATTAAATTAACTGAAAGTAGTTTTGTTATTTTGTATCCAAATAACTTTTACAATTTAAAAGTACTTTTATATAATGATATCCAAACATAAAATATAAGTCCTTTAGCTAAAAGATATTTTTAAAAAAATTTGATAAACAAAGTTCTTTTTTCACAAGCTTATTCAAATGGAGTCATAGCCACATTGAATGGAACATGATTGCTTTCAGAGCTTCTTCAATGCTGCTTTTAGGTGCGGTTGAAGACTCATTGTATTGGTAGCCATCTGAACTTCATAACAAAGATTCCCATCAACAAGCCGGAAAACTCGTTGTATCTCTCTAACCTGTACAGGGTGACCAAATTTTTTGATATTATTCCAACTTTATAACCACAGCAAGCCAGGCTGATGGCAACATGTTGCCTAAAATATTTTCAGAGCAAGTAGTAAGGAATTTATGTTTATTTTGTTTTTCTATGGGTATCTTTTTATTGGAGGCAATCCTGTTCGAGACACAGTCGGGCAATAAATGTGGGCACTTCTCCCAACGGAGATTTGAACCCAAGTTCATCACATTGTGAGTGACCACTAGACCAAACTTATGTTAATGACAAGAATACTATACAAGAGAAGCATAGTGACGGACTTCATCTATCTAGTTTTCAAAAGAACAAGACTGAAAAGGGCAAGTATTTTTCAAGTTTATACTGTTGAGTTCTCTTATGGGAAACACATAAGAACAATAATTAATAATAATTTTTTTTTTTACTTTTCAAAAGCCTCATGATAGGAAGTTCTCAATAAGTCTCTGTTTGAAGTAAACATTATACACAATGCAATTCATTCATCATACTGAAAACCATCTCATTTGATTTATGATTCAATTTCTACCTTATCTAAAATGTAACTTGATCTGTAAAACCTAACTGCAAAAGATATGTGAACTACGCATAAGTGTATATGAATCAATTGCATTATTGTATTTTGAAAAGACAAATTTAATTACCTTAGAAGCATTCCCCAAACTTTCACTCTGAAGCTCTATCACCTTCTCCTTGGCATTATATGTCCCTTTCTGGATGTCATGTGATGTTAGGGCGCATCAGAAGATTAAAAACAACAAAAGAAGAGATACCAAACTTACCTTTTGGACCTAGAAAGAAAGTATTAGTTAAGGGCTTTATGTGCAAATAGTACAATATGTAGAAATGCAGCCAGCAGTTAGAAAGCGATTCATCTATATAATTCTTGCAAAGAACTCTCAACAATGTTTAGTATTCTAATAGGTTAGGGCACTGGGATTTCAAAGTAGCACTGGGAAATATTTATCAAAGCTTTATGCAATTTGAGCTTTCTCCTAATATAAACCGAGGGGGGTATTTGCTAATTTAGGTTTTACTGAGAACTGACAATTAAAAAAAGGAATATTTTTGTCAAGGCATTCTTTCGTAGATTTTAGCCTATAAAAACTACCAAATTAGTGTTTGTTACACATGATTCAAGGAATTCTATCATATTAAAGTTAATTTTCATTGTTGTCTCTTGCTCTCTTTTTTTTTTTGCCCACCCGGACTCCGAGGTTTTGCCCCGACTAATCCGAACATGACCTATATCGCACATCTAGATTTTGCGGGAGAGTCACCCAACGAGAATAGCTGTATTCACAAGGTCTCAAACCCGAGACCTTACATAAGCGATACCAAGCCACCTACCACTTAGACTAATCCCTCGTTGGTTGCCTCTTGCTCATTTGTTATTGGCGCTCATAAATGATTTGATAGCCTCAATTAGAATTAGTAATCCTCTCCTTTGTTACCAACATATTAAGAGAAATTACAAACACTGAAGAATTAAGAGTACTTAAAGAAGTTACAAGAATCTTCAAAAATATGTTACCAACACATTAAAAGTCATTACAGCTAATTCTACCATTTTCTATAAAAAAAAAAAAACAGCTAATTCTACCATTAGACTTAAATACTAAATGTGTATTGTAAACTTTATCTATTTTTTATTGTTGTTTCTCGCCCATTTGTTATTGGAATCCATAAATTAAGTGGTAGCTACTAGCTTGAGCCTATACAAAAATCCATTTCCATTTTCCACCCACCAGTTCTAGCATCCTAAATAAAGAAACAGTATGAAATGAAGTACGCAATTCATCAAACAGTTTATCTGCTATAAAAAAACTAAATGTTCAACATTGAAACGTAACCTAAATACAACATACAAGTAATCAAATACTTGTGCACTAGTCAAGCGATCCAATTCCAATACAAGTTTATAGATGACGCAGTACCTGAACTTCAGCAAGGCCAGTGCTCTGAGCAATCACAACTTCAATGGTACCATCAGGCTTAGGACGCCAGTATCCACTCTCGGCATGCATTGGCTCACCGGAGTTGAGTTTCCAAGTCTTCTGAGTATACCCAATGATAGGCTTGTCTCATCTCATACATACAACAAGAATCAGAAAACAAATCAATTCTTCATCGGAAAAACTTGAATTACTCGTCGTCCCTAAATTCCCACGGGTCAAAAAATGGAAACCTAATAACGCAAAAACAACAAAAATTATACATCAAAATACATACCTTGTTCCCAGAATGGGAAAAATGAAGCTCCTCGCCATACGAGAAGGAATTTATGGTGGGAAATCCGCCTTCTCCTTGGCCTCTCCATGTGCCGAGAAGGAAGGAAAGTGGTTCAACTGCTGGGTGCAATACCGCCGGTACTGATGCCGCCGGCGCCGGCGCCGGTGTGCCCTTGTCTCCGTCCATTTCCCCTCTGCGTATATCTTCGTTATCTGCTTGCTAAGTGTATAATCCTAATTTTTGTTTTGGTCTCTACTTGTAATCTTCTATGACTAATTGAGTATCTTCCTGAGTTTACGAAGCAGAGAGAATTTTATTTTATTTATTTATTTATTTTGATAGCATAAAAACGATACAAAGAGCAAAAAACAAACACATTACAACATACGTCTTCGGCCCTCAGAGCCAGGCCGAGACGAACACCGAGCAGAGTTTGAAGTGCCCCCAAAAGGAACCCCAATGAGGATAGAAAAGGAAAGACCGAGTAAAATGATGAATATCTTGGCCCAAAACTTGATACGAAGCATAATTCCGATATTGACCTTGGACAAGATTACTAATAAACTTATTAGGAACGAACAACCGGCAATGAGGGTACGCTTGGTATAAATGTACGGATGTACTGTAAAGAAAGTATTGTAGAGTTACTGTAGAATAAAAGAAAGTACTGTAGAGAAAAGTGAGGAGACAGACAGAGAGAAAAAATTAGGAGAGAGAAAAAGTATGATAAAAATTGTGTTTGGTATGTATAAAATATGATGTAAAGTTTTTTTGGGAATCGTGAAACACACGATTTCATTGTTTGGATTTTACACCAAACATACCCTGAGTATGTTGGCTGCCATTCTGGGCCGCAACCCGAATACCTTTCCGGATGACTGTGAGATAAGAGGGAAGATGTTGATCTTGAGGACACCCCTTCTCAGAGAAAATCACCAGAGACTCATTGAAAAGGAGAAACTTAAATTAATGAAAAACAGAGTTCACAATAAAAGCAGAATAAAAATAAACAGAAACACAAACATAAAAACAAGAACCAAACAAAGAAAAGACGGGCAAAATACAACCCCCCAAAGAAAAAATTAGGACTTAACCAATCTAAATTTGCCAACTGAAGAGGAGTCATGGTCAAGGTGATTAGTGATACAATCAGGAGACGAGTGAAAAATATTGAGAGAGCTTTTAGATAATCTTCCCAAATCAACAACAAAATTAGCCTCTCTATAGATATGTCTCAACTCCCAACTGTCAAACTAGAGGATGAGGTGCTTGCAATTAGAAATGGCAGCAAAATACTTGTGATGAGGATAAATGTTAGGATTCATTATAAAATTATAGAGAGAAAGAGCATCAGTCTCAACCTCCAAGTTTTTAATTCCTTGGTCAATAGCCATTTGCAAACCAATCTGAAAAGCCCAAAATTCCGCATGAAGAGCCGAGCCAAAACCAACAGCATTTCTAATGACCCTGCCAGCACCCAATTTACCATCCGCCGCAAAACCATCAATGTTTAACTTGAAGAAGCTATTTTTCGGAGGGCTCCATTAGATAAGGCAATCAGACTTAGAAGAAGAGGAAGTGGAGGAACAATTTAAGAAGAAAAATTCAGAGGAAGAGGATATGGCAGAAGAGAAGATCTTTTTAGAAATAAAAGGAATGTTTTTGAAAATTTTATTATTTCTAGCAATCCAAATGTTATAAATGATATAAGGCAAAAACAATGTTCCACGGAATGCCCAAGAAGGCAGAGCTAGAGTTAGAAAGATTGGAGAAGAGCCACTGATGAAGATCAAGAGAGAAAAAAAGAAAATATCTGGGAGAGCATCCAAATAGCTTTAGAGTAAGAACAATCTTTGAGAATGTGAAGAATATCCTCAGAGAAAGAGTAACAGAGAAAACAAGAAGAGGAAGGAATACAATTAATTTTAAAAAGACGAGAAGCAATAGGAAGGCCATAATGAAATGTTTTCCAAAGAAAAATAAACACTCTAGGGTGACAGGGGACTTTCCAAATCCAATTGAGGTTAGGAAAGGAAGGGGGAGGGGGAATTAGAGGAATTAATGATGAGGGAGTAAGCAGATTTAATATTAAAAGAACTTGTTTTAAAAGCAGGTCAGGTAGGCGTATCAGAGGAATTATTAAGACTAATAAAAGTGGAAGAGATTTCATCAATAATAGAAGGAGGAAGAGACATAGAGATATTGAAAGAACCATTAGAGAGAACATTAGAGACCGACTTAATGGAATCTTCTAAATTAAGAGGACCAGAGATAGAAGATCTAATAGGACCTGAGTTTACATGAGGCGCTATGGCGTTAACAACAATTATGTGTATCTGTGACCAAGAGATTTTTGAGATTGTCAGTAAAAAAATTGGGATTGGTTCACAACACCCTCCATTTCTTTTTTTTTTTCCATAAAAAAATTTAGGTAGGGTAAGTATCGGTATTCTAGTAGGGTCAGGAAAGACCTCCCAACCTCTTTATGAGTTTATGGAAAAACTTACATATCACCTACCAATAAGACCCTCACATCGGTCATAAGGTTCGAATCCTCACCCTTGTGGCTTAAGAGCCCGAACCTTAACCAAATTGGGATTGGTTCACAACACTCTCCATTTCACACTTCAATTGGAGTTAATTGTACTTATAATTTTTTGTCAAAACATTTGGTTCTTTATCTTTATCATAAATTTTAAATTTGTCATTTATCTTTCAAAAATTTTAAATTAGTTCTTTATGTTTCTCATAAGTTCTATATTGGTTTTTTCGTTCAAATCCGTTCCTTTCTTATGTTAAATGCTAATGTGGCGTGTTGAGATAGACTTATTATCTCTCCTACGTGTCCCTACTTGTTAACGTGACATGTTGATGTGGCATTTTCCTCTCTCCTACATGACAAATTTAGTTGATGTAGCATGCTTGATTCATTGTGCTTCTTTCTCAAGTCCTTCATCTCTTTTACCTTCTTAATTGTGCTTCTTCCTCGAACCCTAGCCACCACACCTCAAGCAAGGATGTGTATTGTATTGAAGGCTTACATTTGTGAATGAATGTGTATTGTATTGAAGGCACACTAAACCAAGCACCGGAGACGAAAATGGTGGCCACAAGAGTTGTCACTCACGTCTTAGAGGGTCATACACAAGGGTGTGTGATTTTGGAAGGAGTTTGGCTAGTTTGGAGCGTAAAAATATGCGTCAAGAGCTCACTAAAACTAGATGTAGGTCACCTCAACTATCATATTTAGGCCTCTTTGGCTCGGATGTGGCTTCGCAAGAAGAACCCAAACTCTGCTAAAGGTGGTTTTGGATCCTCTTCTGAGTCAGTGGGACAAAACTTTGATCATTCTCATCTGACCATGGATGTTGTCAAGGTGCTTGCATGGAATGTTAAGGGGCGGCAAATAGTGATTTCCGTCTTGTCTTCAGAGATTTGGTGGCTTTCCACAAACCTAATGTGGCTCTTCTAACTGAAACCAGAATGAGTGATTCTAGAGCTCAACAAATTGCCAACAACTTGGGCTTCTCCAGATGCTTCATCATTGATTCTATGGGTTTTGATGGGGTTTGTGGCTCATATGGCAGGAGGACATCACCAAGATGACCATTCAGGGTCATTCTTTCCAAGACATCCATGCCACTGCAAAGGTATTGGGCAGGGATGTTGCTTGAAGTCAAGTTCATTCATACTCATAGGAGGGGAAATGCAAGTGTTGATTGCTTAGCGCGTTTTAGGCTAGCTAAGTCTTGTGATTTAACTCGCTTTTTGTCTCCTCCTCCCTTTACTGCTTTGTATTTCTGGGCAGATTACTTTGGTAATGGCACCACCCGTAGAATTGGAGTAGGTTAATGATGTTGAGTTGTTGTATTTTTTTGTGATGGTGCTTTTTTTTATTTTGTTGTAATTTCTAAACCTGCTCTTGTTAAATTCACATCTATTATATGAAAAATAAAATAAAATAAAGAGTATTGTGAATGGCTAAATTTATATTGGATATGAATGATTATGTCGCACCAAATCCCATTCCTTTGGGAGCCCAGTTTTGTATATATATAATTTGATGTACTATTAAGTTTTCCAGTATTATGAAAGATTTAAGTGTAGAAAATAAGATTGAATGTAAATATTTAACAATTAATTTTTATTTTAGTAAATATGAAATGTATTGAGTATATATATAACATTTTAAAAAAATATTTGAACTTTTACATAAATAAATTAGGAAAATAGGAAAAACTGGCAAAAGCTAGCAACAGAGGAACAACCTAGCCAAACCTACGAGGGAGACAAGACTTCCTAATGTCATCATGCAGAACAAGACTACAAAAGCTAGGAGGTCTATCAAATATGTGTTGTCCATACTGCAAGCTATGACCATGATTTGCCAAGACATCAGCAAGGCAATTCCCTTCTCTAAAGACATGAACGAATTTGACGTCATCAAAGTGGTTGAGAAGCATCCGGATTTTGAGGAAAAGAGGGCTAAGAGGATGGTCCTTGCCACAATTCTTAGTAATCAAGTGAAGGGCAAGTTGGGAATCCATCTCACAGATCAATTTTTTATACCCCTTATCAATAGACAACACGGTGCCAAGAAGAGCCCCCCACATCTCAGCTTGGAGGATACCTCCCTTACCCAAGTTCTTTGCAAAGCCAACAAGCTAGTTCCCCACGTGATCCCAAATCACACCACCACAACTAATATTAGCGTTGTTCGGCCGAAGGGAACCATCCGAGTTCACTTTCATCCTGCCCTCCTCCGGGTGCTTCCATGAGATCATCACATCCTCCTTGTGGTATTGCTCTTCCTGCTTTAGCACCTGATTGCCAGAGCTAAGGTAAGCTTCAACATGAGCATTAATCTGAGGCATGAGGCTGAGTGCATCGTTGCAGGTGTTGGAGAACACAGAGTTGTTTTGCTGCTTCTAAATAAACCAGCAACAAGTACCAAAGGTGGTTGTCCATAGGTTATTCTTAACTTTACCCATATCTTTCTGAAAGTTGTCCTCCATCCAGCTGTGCAAGTCAGTCCCGAAGAACTTGTTCCACTTAGAGGGGTGAACAAGAGAAACCCATAGAGGCTTGACCATGGGGCAATCCCTTATCGCATGGATACTTGTTTGCGCCTACTACATTTGGGGTCATTAGCCATATTCCTATCAACCCTTCTCTGATTGGTAAGGATGGCATCATGCAACATGCTCCAAAGGAACACTCTAATTCGCTCAATAACATCACAATGCCATATCATCTTCCATCTTTTGCAATTAGCAGAGGCATCTCCTTTCGTAAGAGAAGAGTAAGCCGATTTAACTGTGAAGACACCATCAGAAGTGGGAAGCCACACAACTCTATCTTGTCCATGGTGGGGTTAGGAGGAATGATGCCTTCAATGGACACAAGCATCTCAGGGGGAAGAAGGTGATTGAAAAGATTCCAATTCCACTCACCATTATTAGTTGCATAGCTGCTAACAGGTTTAGACAATAAATTTGAGGGATAGGGACATTTGACATGGCAGCAAGGGAATGGAAATCTTTGACCTAGTGATCAAGCCAAAACAGAGTTTGGGAGCCATCCCGGATCAGCTTCAAACTTTGCTCTTTGACCTCCTTCCAAATAGACTTAATGCCACTCCAAAAATTAGAGCAGGAGTAGAATTTCTTACTGGTGAAATCATTAGAGAAGTTATATTTTTCTTTAAAAATCTGCACCCAGGTTGCATCAGGTTTGTTAATCATGCCCCAAGCAATTTTCATGAGGAAAGCTTTATTTACTTTCTTCAAGCTTTTGATCACCAATCCTCCTTCACTCTTAGGTTGGAACACTTTATCCCAATTCACCAAGTGAGGCTTCCGATTATTGTTGTCTGAGCCCCAAATAAAATTTCTTTCGGCTTGCTCAATTTTCTCAATGAGACTAATTGGAAGAAGACCAGACTGCATAGAATACGCAGGAATGGACGAGATGGCGGAGTTTGCCAAGGTGATCCTGCCAGCAATAGAGAGAGTTTTATGTTTCCAGCTAGACAATTTGCTCTCAATCTTATCCAGAATGAAGGCATAAGTATCTTTAGAGACTCTTTTGTAGTGCAGAAGAACTCCAAGGTATTTCCCTGCATCACCAGACAAAGAAAACCCAAGTAAGTTACATATTTCGTTTGATCTATTATGGTTGACGTTCCTGGAAAAGAAAATCTTTGTTTTCTCTTTATAAAGATTGCGTCGTTCCTTAGCCGAGATTTTCAAAGTGGGACAGAATATGTCATACTCTCTAAGAGACTCTTCATCTAGCTCCTCTTCTTCATTAGAATCTTGATATTTAGTCTCATCCTCAACCTCACTAACAAAGCCTTCATCCCTTCCATTTATGCCCATTAATTTCTCTTTGTATGAAATCTCTCTCTTGTAAGCTTTATCACTAAAATATGACATGTTAGAATGTCTAGAGTGAAAGAAATAATGCGGAAACGTTATATCTCCAGCCATTGCCTCAAATCGAAAATTAAAAGAAACAAGAAGAAAAACTAAAAGCTGAAATATGAATGCTTCTAGGTCCTAGTTCCTCACTCTCAGATGGTGTGAGTTCTGTAAATTGTGGTGTGTAGAAACTGGACCTAGGGACCCATATTTATAGTAGGAGTTGAGGCACCATTCCATCAATGGTGATTAATACATAATGAAAGGAATTGATTGGGTATGAATGTGTTTGAATGGTGATGAATGCAAGAATTTGAAACTGAAAATGGACCACTAAATCAAGATTAATGGAAAAGAAACTGAAATTCTCCCACTTGGTCCATATCACTTAATAATCTCAATATCCTTTGCTATACACATTCCAAAAGAGAAAAATTTAGATGCACGAATCATAGCGGTAAGTCCTCTATAAGTGAGTATTACCTTCCATGTATTACAATGCATGTTACTTTCTCAACCTTTCCAAAACTTAATGAATAAGCCATATGCCTATTCTAGGTCCTCTTAATGTTTTTTATTCTCTAAATATAAATGTGCACACAAAATGAGAAAAACAACTCAAATAAAAATAAATAAGAGTTTTTTATTACCTAGTACAACAATCATATACTCAATGTTGAACCAAGTCCCATTTAGCTACATGATCCTTAAACTTTGTTGGTGGCATGCCCTTTGTTAAAGGATCAGCAATCATCAACTCAATGCTTATGTATTCAATGGTAACTTTATTTTCCTTGACACGTTCTCTAACAGCTAAGTACTTTATGTTGATATGTTTGCTTCGACTTCCACTTTTGTTGTTCTTAGCCAGAAAAACTGCTGCTGAGTTGTCACAATATATTCTTAATGGTCTTGAGATAGAATCCATGATTCTAAGCTCAGAAATAAAGCTCTTCAGTCACACACCATGCGATGTTGCCTCAAAACAAGATACGAACTCAGCCTCCGTGGTAGAAGTAGCAGTTAAGGACTGCCTTGTACTTCTCCAAGATACGGCTCCACCGGCAAGCATAAATATATAACCAGAAGTTAATTTCCGTGAGTCAATGCAACCGGCAAAATCTGAATCTGAGTAACCAACCACCTCAAGATTCTCAGTTCGCTTGTACATTAGCATGTAATCTTTGGTACCTTTGAGATGCCTCATAACCTTCTTTGCAGCTCTCTAATGATCCATTCCTGGATTACTCTGATATCTGCCTAACATTCCAACTGCAAATGCTATGTCAGGCCTTGTACAAACCTGAGCATACATAAGACTTCTAACAACTGAAGCATATGGAATGTTAGACATTTGTTCCCTTTCTAGATCATTCCTTGGGCATTGGTTCAAATTGAACCTATCACCTTTCACAATAGGTGCTATACTTGGTGAACAGTCTTTCATTCGAAATCTCTCTAATACTTTATTAATATAGGTCTCTTGTGACAAACCCAAAATACATTGAGTTCTATCTCTATTGATCTTAATGCCAATGACATAAGATGCCTCACCCATATCTTTCATATCAAATTTCTTAGAGAGAAATTATTTCAGCTCATATAACAACCCCTTGTTATTAGTTGCAAGTAAAATGTCATCCACATATAGTACAAGAAAACAAATTTTACTCCCACTGACCTTTTGGTATATACATTGATCCATGATATTCTCCACAAATCCAAATGAAGAGATAACCTCATGGAACTTAAGATACCATTGACGGGAGGCTTGTTTCAGTCCATATATAAATTTCTTAAGCTTGCAAAATAAATAATCACCAGCACTAGAGAAGATTTATCAAATGTAAGCTTTATCACTAAATATGACATGTTAGAATGTCTAGAGTGAAAGAAATAATGCGGAAACGTTATACCTCCAGCCATTGCCTCAAATCGAAAATTGAAAGAAACAAGAAGAAAAACTAAGAGCTGAAATATGAATGCTTCTAGGTCCTAGTTCCTCACTCTCAGATGGTGTGAGTTCTGTAAATTGTGGTGTGTAGAAACTGGACCTAGGGACCCATATTTATAGTAGGAATTGAGGCACCATTACATCAATGGTGATTAATACATAATGAAAGGAATTGATTGGGTATGAATGTGTTTGAATGGTGATGAATGCAAGAATTTGAAACTGAAAATGGACCACTAAATCAAGATTAATGGAAAAGAAACTGACATCTCTGGCGTTGATTCTGTTCCTCACCTCCTGATAGGTCCTTGGTTAGAGTTGATTCAATAGAATCTTTCGTATGATTTTCGGGTTTTGCTTCCTTCTCTGATTGGGAATGCGGTTGAGGGGGCTTCATATTTGCGTCTTCTGCTGGCGTCATTACCACTTCTGGTGATTGTTCAGGTTCGCCTCCTTCAAGAGTCGCCATCTCCACATCATGATCCGATTTCCTTTCTGATGAATTCATCTTCATCTTCTTGTTACTTCGATCTCTGTCATCTTGTTCCTTGTTTGTGAAGGTTTTGAGGTCCTCTTGCTGGGTCCCCATCAGAACCCCTAGATTGCAGGCGGTGACTTCATAGGAGATTCTTGGTTAGAATCTTGGAGCATTTTCTCACTTTCTGGATACACATAACACACGAAGGTGCACTCTTTTGACCTTGATTACATCTTCTAAACTGTTACATGTAAGGGTGTTCAAAATCGAACCAAACCAATTGAACTGAAGTAAACCGAACCAATTGAGGGGACCTGAACCCGAGTGATGTGCTAGTAGCAAGAGGCAAGAGTTTGAGTCTTGCTACACGTCTTTAGACTAAGTCAGATATGGAGTCATTGGATAGTATTTTGATACATGTGGTTGGTAGCTTGAAGTGCAATTAGGATTGTACTCGCTCCAACGTGCTTTTTGTAGTCGGCTTTGTGAGCCGTTATCAGTCAAACCTAGGTTAGACACACTGTTTAGAGTGTTCTAAGGTACTTGTAGGGCGATGTTGAAGGGTGCTGCTGAGAATCGATTGTTTTCATCATATTGGTGACTCGTAAACGGCGGGCCACACATTGATGTCGATTGGGTAAGAGACTTAGATGAGAGGACATCCACGTCTTGGTGTGCTTTGCTAAGCACTGGAACCATCTTGCAGAGAGTCAAGTAAGGATTATGCATTTCTCTGTCCACTAGGGACATGGAGTTCATTGCATGATCGTCAACAGTACAGGGCAGTTTGGATTGGAAGATCTAAAGTCACTTATACATCACAGACAGAGCTGTTGACCTAGTGACATTGATCTCATAAAGTCAAACAGCTATGGTTTACACTAAAGAAAGCCTGAGTACCACAAAACAACGCAACACAACTTTGCATGGGACATCGTTATACAGTAGTTAACTACCATGTTGTGTCAGTCTAAGCATCAAGTGACCGGAGAGAGGGTCCTCACAGTATGACCTGTGATAGAGCATTGGTTCTATACCCTCACAGACCTGCATTGGTGGGTTGGCTGTATAGAGATACAAGCCATATAACAAGTGTTTTAGATACACTGGATTGCTTAGAACCAGGGTGATTTAACATAATTTATGTCATGAGGACAAACTTTGTGAGAGCTCTATTTCTTGATCATAAGTAAAGTGTGATGCCTAGGCTTACTTTTATTTTGTGTGGATCAAGAAATAGAAGTACTTATTACACAATATATAAAGTATGTCGTACATGCTTGGGAGGTTGGCTCTCTCGCACGAGCAACCGCCTTGGACACGCAAGTGGTGTGGGCCAAGATGAGACTTGGGTGCTTTTTCCTTGAACACCAAAATGAGATATAGTGTGAATATCCAGAGACAGCTGAAAAGCTCCGAGTGTTGGACAAGAAAACGCCACTGAGAATTGATAAGTCGCCCTAGTAAGAGTACTAGGATGAGATCCGAGTCTTGGACAAAAAATAAGACTTTTAACGACGGTCAATTAACCACGGTTGTTATCAACCGTGGTTAGATGCAATATTTTCTTTCCCGTAGCTATGGTTGTTTAACCGTGGGTAAAGTGAAGAAAAAAATAAAATTGGCGCTTCTTTATTCATCGTAGGCGCTCTTTTTTTCCCAAATTCACGATGCCTTTTCCCAAACCATTTGTTTCAATTGAACAACCGTGAAGAAGGAGACCTTTATTTCTTTTCATCTGCTTCTTTCCCTAAATTCGTAGCGTGAACGCGACAACAATGACTTCGACTGCGATGGTGAACGAGACGGTTCAAATTCACGCTGGCAAATGATGGTAACACCTCGTTTAGACGAGACTTGGGGTTTAACGCCAACGGCCGCACCGTTTCTCGCCGTCACAGACGGTTCAAATTCTAAGAACGATGGATCGATTCGAGTCTTCAAGAAGTTCGAGAAGGGTGAGATAGAGGTCGGCGACCATTTCTGCTTGTCGGGAAAGGCTCCAGGTTGGTTCTATTTGAAAGGCGGTGAAGTTCAAGAGGGGAAGACGATGGTTTTGGTGAGTAAGGATGAGGTTGCTGAGACTGCGAGTTCACATAATGGGTTTGATATTAAGGATATTGATGTTTCAAGAATTGATCCTGTTAAAGGTAATTTGCTATGGATGGCTCTGTAATTCCTCAATACCCTAGATCATTGTATGAATGGAGTTTTTGGTTTCTTAAGCTTTCATTGTTAAGTATGCTCTAAAATCGTTAAAATTTTTTCTCTGCACATAAGCCCTAAACCTAATTTGCTTAGTATATTTTTATTTACCTATTTTGTGTATTTCTAGAAGTGAGTACGAGGAATTCCTCAAAATATTGAAGCATCTACTGAGTTGGGAGCCTTGCAAGAGGATGCAAATGTGGTACACAAATTCCTTTATTTCCATAGTCCAATATTCTATTCCTTTCTTAGAGAGTTTGGCAAGGAAAGTAGCTTAAACTGTTCTGCAAAAGTGTTCTATGATGATCTTACCTTGTTTGATTATATTGGTAAGATGTATGTAGATGCAAAAACCATTTCAAATTTAGTATTTGATCCTGGAGGAACCACTAATGTTTTTCTCTTGGCCATTGGGAAGTTGTCTCATCTTCTGGAAATATTTACAACTCTTAACATGCCTTCTTTGTGTTTGTGGAAATGCTGCTATGTGGAACTTGAGGAGTATATTGGGAATTTTATTGTGTATAGTGAGGATGCCTCAAAGGTGTTTGATGAAATGGCTGAGGTAATTAAATTTAATTTTTCTTACATTTTCCCTTTGTTTTTAATTTTACAATTATTTGCTGCTACAAGATACACAACTTGGACAATTAATCTTTTGTTAGGCAGAGTTTCTTGATTGGGTGTGTGATGTGTTGACTGTTGTTGTTGTTGTGATTGATCCTGGTGGGGTCAGTTTTTCTGCTCAAGTCCGAGGAAGGTCTCATGTGAAAATAAGAATAGTTTACTTATTCAATCATGAAATAATTGTGGTCATGTGTCTTGCTTATTAATTAGCAATGTGCTCATATATGTGTATGCCAAATGTAGTGACCTACTGACCTTATAGCTGCAAAAGATACCTTCTATAAAGTATGCAACAAAGCTGTTATATCTTGGACATCAATTATTTTTGGCACTACTCTACATGCTCAAGCCGAGGAAGCATTAATTAGTTTGGTATGTTGAATGGTTTTGGTTGTGGTTAAACCAAATGAGGAGGCAAAAAATCTAATTAACACAATGCCATTCAAGCTTCTTATTTATGCAGGCATTGGGATTTGGCTACTGTTATGCTTTTCTTTCAGTCTCATAGCTGCTACTTTGTACTGGATTGATTTTCCATTAATTCCATTTGTTGAGAAAATTCTACTATTTATTATTGTGCACATTATTTCTTTGTTATGATCATAACAGTATGACAAACATATATGCTTTAATTAATAAAAGTTCAATATTAAATCACAGAGTTGAGAATTTATTTTCTAGAAAATTCTTCAAATGGTCGTGTTTCAATATGTGGTTTACTGCAGGGAGTTTCCTTAATGGTATGGAGAGAAGTTGGGAAGCTCTATTTGTATTAATAAGCGCGTTTGTTTTCATTTTCGTGCCTTCTTAATGGTGGATATTTTTTCATGAATTACTTACTGCTAAAACATTGAACATGAATGTTTGAAAAGTGTCTCTTCTTATCTGTGAGATAAGACATGTTGTTTTAGTATATATGCCCAGTTACATGGATAGTCAAAACTAAAAAGCTTAACCCTGTTCTTTATTCTTCTACTAGCATTCAATTTTCTCCCAACACATGAAACCCAATGCACATCATGTGCCATTATAAACATTTTCTTCCAACAAACCCTTTCATCTTATTCCCTTACTGACTTTCCATATTCCTTAGTTACCCCACCATTCCACCAATAAGAAGCTAAGAGAAAACCAATCTCAAGTTCTTCATTGCCTTTACAATATGTATGTGCAATCTTTACTATTCTTTATGTATCGATGTGTTGCTAATTAATTAGAAGGTACATTGCTTTTTTGAGTACTAGACTACTAGCTAGCTAATTTGTTTTATTTATTGGGTTTATCTAACAAGTGTCTAAGGGCACTTGTTAAGGTTTCTTTTGATTGGTGGAGAGGGAATAAATTTTTTTAAAGTTAGTGAAAAGTTAACCAACACATTTTTTAACGCCCTCCCATTAATTGAAAAGAAATTTAAAAAACTACCCTAAGAGCACTTGTTAGCAAAACTCTTATTTATTTAGTTATTTATTTTTAAGTTAGAAATGGTAGGAACTAATAGAAGTAGAATTGTGAGTTGCACCCAAAAAATAAATGATAGAAAGTGAAACACCACACCACGTGATGTGCAGAACTTTTTATCTCTGTTTTCTACTGCTAGCTTGATTGATTGTTGTTGTTCCACATGCCAAACATGACACAATTGACAATAAATATTAATTAAATGTCATTTGATTGCTTTTTGAGATAGAGATATGTATATATAATAATAAAAAAAAAAATCTTCTACATTAATATATAAGTATGTGTGCATGTTTCCTCTAAAGGCTTATAAAATCTAAGGTAGTGGAATAGAGTTTTAATTTGTGTCTCTTCTTTCTTGATTTTTGCAGGTTGTTTGGTTTGAACTAGGTTGTTTGGCAATAATTAACTATGATTCTTCTGATTAATTACCTTTATTTTTAATGGATCAGGGAAATGTACAAGTCTATGTGTTCACACAAGAGTGTGGGTGAAGATCCATGCAAGGAGGTGAATACCAACATGTATATTATTGCATTTGGAATTGCCCAAATTTTTCTTGTGCCAAATTCCAAACATCGATGAGTTATGGTGGCTCTCCTATGTAGCTGCTATTATGTCATTTACTTATTCTACTATTGGGGTTGGCCTGGGGCTTTCTAAAGCAATAGGTACATACTAGAAATAAACGATTTTATACATAATTCATTTCATATAAGCTATATAGGATTTGTTAAATCTGTATTTTATCTTCCTTTGTGCAGAAGACAGATCAATTGCAGGAAGCCTGACAGGAATAAGCGTTGGTACTGTGACAGTGGCGGATAAAGTTTGGAGGAGCTTTCAAGCTATTGGCAACATAGCCTTTGCCTACTCATACTCAATGATCCTCATTGAAATTCAGGTATACATACATACATTAATATATGATATGCATGAATTGTTTTAAATGAATTACTTTACTAAAGTAAGTGGAGCAGTGAATGGATGTGGCTTCAGGCGCTTAGCTAGTCTTGTTTGCCTCATTATCACAATTGATAATAAATATTGATTAAATGTCATTTGATTGCTTTTTTTACTGTTGAATGTGGACCTTATCAAGTACAAGGCAAGTAGTCCAAATTTTTCTACTGTGATTAATTTCATTTGGTTGTTGCTACACTCATCAAAAAAAATTTTCTAAGTTGTGCCATTTTGTAGTTGCAGAGTACAAGAAAGCCCAAAAAATTGGAACAACAAAGTTAGAATTGATGTGCAAGGAGTGATGGAAAAAATGCACTGCATGGCTGAAGATTTTAACATAAAAAATAGTGAATTTGCTTTAATGTTTATTGACTATAAATTTAAATTAATTTCAGTTTAATGTACTTCAAATGATTATGTATCAACAATAATTAGCTTGTGCATATAAATTATATTTTTATAACATTTTAATATATTTTAAATGTTCAATTTATATTTTTGAATTTAGCTGAAAGTAATTTATGAGAATGTCTCATATTTTGTTTTTTCTATAAAAAAAAAATGAGAATATCTATCTGTATTTGAGAAAATATGAATAATTAATAAAATGGAATTAGCGACGGTTAAAACCGTAGCTTGAGTATGAATGTTACAAAGAATCAAAAAATTAAAGAAATTTTTTTTTAAAAAAAAGATTCTAACGGCGGTTGCAACCGTCGCCAAAGGAAGCGTAAACATTATAAATATGGCGACAGTTGCAACCGTCGTTAGAATAAGTCATCTAACAGCGGTTATAACCGCCGTTAAATTAAGATACTCTAGCGACGATTGCAACCGTCGCCAAGAAGACATAAAATGGGAGATGAAATTGGTCCTCTAGCGACGGTTGGAACCGTCGTTAGCTAAAAAAATATGCCTAACGGCGGTTATTCCAACGGTTGCATTAACCATCGCTAGAAGTGGTCTCGACGCAACGTTTGGTGACGGTTGCACAACCGCCGCTAGAGTTCTAGCCACGGTCACAACCGCCGTTAGAGGCATGTTCTAACCGTGGCTAGATGCCTGTTTTTCTGTAGTGTAAGACTTCTAACAGCTGAAGCATATGGAATGTTAGACATTTGTTCCCTTTCTAGATCATTCCTTGGGCATTGTTTCAAATTGAACCTATCACCTTTCACAATAGGTGCTATACTTGGTGAACAGTCTTTCATTCGAAATCTCTCTAATACTTTACTAATATAGGTCTCTTGTGACAAACCCAAAATACATTGAGTTCTATCTCTATTGATCTTAATGCCAATGACATAAGATGCCTCACCCATATCTTTCATATCAAATTTCTTAGAGAGAAATTATTTCAGCTCATATAACAACCCCTTGTTATTAGTTGCAAGTAAAATGTCATCCACATATAGTACAAGAAAACAAATTTTACTCCCACTGACCTTTTGGTATATACATTGATCCATGATATTCTCCACAAATCCAAATGAAGAGATAACCTCATGGAACTTAAGATACTATTGACGGGAGGCTTGTTTTAGTCCATATATAAATTTTTTAAGCTTGCAAACTAAATGTTCACCAGCACTAGAGAAGATTTATCAAATGTAAGCTTTATCACTAAAATATGACATGTTAGAATGTCTAGAGTGAAAGAAATAATGCGGAAACGTTATACCTCCAGCCATTGCCTCAAATCGAAAATTAAAAGAAACAAGAAGAAAAACTAAGAGATGAAATATGAATGCTTCTAGGTCCTAGATACTCACTCTCAGATGGTGTGAGTTCTGTAAATTGTGGTGTGTAGAAACTAGACCTAGGGACCCATATTTATAGTAGGAATTGAGGCACCATTACATCAATGGTGATTAATACATAATGAAAGGAATTGATTGGGTATGAATGTGTTTGAATGGTGATGAATGCAAGAATTTGAAACTGAAAATGGACCACTATATCAAGATTAATGGAAAAGAAACTGACATCTCTGGCGTTGATTCTGTTCCTCACCTCCTGATAGGTCCTTGGTTAGAGTTGATTCAATAGAATCTTTCGTATGATTTTTGGGTTTTGCTTCCTCCTCTGATTGGGAATGCAGTTGAGGGGGCTTCATATTTGCGTCTTCTGCTGGCGTCATTACCACTTCTGGTGATTGTTCAGGTTCGCCTCCTTCAAGAGTCGCCATCTCCACATCATGATCTGATTTCCTTTCTGATGAATTCATCTTCATCTTCTTCTTACTTCGATCTCTGTCATCTTGTTCCTTGTTTGTGAAGGTTTTGAGGTCCTCTTGCTGGGTCCCCATCAGAACCCCTAGATTGCAGGCGGTGACTTCACTGGAGATTCTTGGTTAGAATCTTGGAGCATTTTCTCACTTTCTAGATACACATAACACACGAAGGTGCACTCTTTTGACCTTGATTACATCTTCTAAACTGTTACATGTAGGGGTGTTCAGAATCGAACCAAACCAATTGAACCGAAGTAAACCGAACCAATTGAGGGGACCTGAACCCGAGTGATGTGCTAGTAGCAAGAGGCAAGAGTTTGAGTCTTGCTACACGTCTTTAGACTAAGTCAGATATGGAGTCATTGGATAGTATTTTGATACATGTGGTTGGTAGCTTGAAGTGCAATTAGGATTGTACTCGCTCCAACGTACTTTTTGTAGTCGGCTTTGTGAGCCGTTATCAGTCAAACCTAGGTTAGACACACTGTTTAGAGTGTTCTAAGGTACTTGTTGGGCGATGCTAAAGGGTGCTGCTGACAATCGATTGTTTTCATCATATTGGTGACTCACAAATGGCGGGCCACACATTGATGTCGATTGGGTAAGAGACTTAGATGAGAGGACATCCACGTCTTGGTGTGCTTTGCTAAGCACTGGAACCATCTTGCAGAGAGGCAAGTAAGGATTATGCATTTCTCTGTCCACTAGGGACATGGAGTTCATTGCATGATCGTCAACAGTACAGGGCAGTTTGGATTGGAAGATCTAAAGTCACTTATACATCACAGACAGAGCTGTTGACCTAGTGACATTGATCTCATAAAGTCAAACAGCTATGGTTTTCACTAAAGAAAGCCTGAGTACCACAAAACAACGCAACACAACTTTGCATGAGACATCGTTATACAGTAGTTAACTACCCTGTTGTGTCAGTCTAAGCATCAAGTGACCGGAGAGAGGGTCCTCACAGTATGACCTGTGATAGAGCATCGGTTCTATACCCTCACAGACCCGCATTGGTGGGTTGGCTGTATAGAGATACAAGCCATAAAACAAGTGTTTTAGATACACTGGATTGCTTAGAACCAGGGTGATTTAACATAATTTATGTCATGAGGACAAACTTTGTGAGAGTTCTATTTCTTGATCATAAGTAAAGTGTGATGCCTAGGCTTACTTTTATTTTGTGTGGATCAAGAAATAGAAGTACTTATTACACAATATATAAAGTATGTCGTACAGGCTTGGGAGGTTGGCTCTCTCACACGAGCAACCGCCTTGGACACGCAAGTGGTGTGGGCCAAGATGAGACTTGGGTGCTTTTTCCTTGAACACCAAAATGGGATATAGTGTGAATATCCAGAGACAGCTGAAAAGCGCCGAGTGTTGGACAAGAAAACGCCACTGAGAATTGATAAGTCGCCCGAGTAAGAGTACTAGGATGAGATCTGCTAAGATGAAGAGGTCTTATGATCAAATTATGAATCCCCGCTATTCATAATGCCTGTAGCCAGATCTGAGTGCTCCACTTGGCGCTATGTGAAGCGAGCGAAGTGTGGTAGCAAACTCAGGTCAGACTCTAAGTGAGTCTGGACTAAGGTCTGTGTGGTGTAAGTGATTGAGGATCAAAATCGACATACACTCGAGAACACCACAACATGCGTTTCACACCGCATGTGCTTTAAGTACTGCAAAGATGCATCAATCCTTTCAAAGGGTACCCTTATGCACTTTGGCTCTGTCATGAAGAGATAAGGTAGTGCTTGCTACTTTGATATCTTTCAAGAGGCTATGGAAAAAATACGGCTCGATGGAAGACTGTCAGGAAAGCAGCTATCTTTGATTGAACTGATAAGAGTTGGAAGGAAGATTGTGTTGACATATGCATGTGTGATAGTATCTTGAGGTCGACCCATTATGTGATCCCTTTGAGGTTCTCATGGATGTGGATACCTATCGCAACTGAGTGTAGCTGAAGTCCTAGTCTTATTGTAGACTTAGAGAGATTGGACTAGCCATGTATATGAACACGTCTAGGGAACCCATGGCACTATTTTTCGGTGAGACATGTGGTCACATCATCAGACACTTGGGTTGTAGCATCACTTATAGCTGGGCCCTAACAAGCTTCTAGTATAAGGCTCCCACATATCGTGCCAAACGGTCACGACTGACACGGAGTATGAAAGAAGACAACGAGAGAAAGAGAAATAGAGAAGTCCTTTGTGATAAGGATAGTCATGGGCCTCCGACCATGTGCGAGTGGGAGTATGTTGGATATATTGGGGTCTTTGGGACTAAATATCCGCCCATGTGGGAGTCCGATCGGGTCAAGTGAGGATCCGTTGGAAAGCTCGCTGAGAGACGAACAAAACGACACCAAGATGACACTCATCGAAGGTCACACGAGCCCGCACTCGTGGCCCAAAGTGGGCTAGGTGATCATGATGGAAGCATGATATTTTGTTCATTTTCCAAGTCCCACATTGCTTGCGCCGATGATGGGAGCTCTCTCATCCTCCTATAAATAGGAGTGACTCCACACGTTTCGAGTTGCTCATTCCATGTGTTGGAAAGGGGGTCCCGTTTGGGAAACCCCACTCAGTATAAATTTTCTCTTTCTCTTGAGTCCTTTTCCGCGCATCAGTCGTGGACATGTGGCTCTACCTCTCGTAGGTAGAGTCCTCCGTTTGGTGCGTCCCTTTTCGGAGCTCATCGATTGGTGGTCAGCCTTGGTGGAGCAGAGGCACTGGCAAGATCCGAGGTTTTAGCGATGGCTTCCAGGTTAGTAGCTTCCGCAATATTTATTTTTGCCTGGATTTATTTTCGATTTTTCTTTTAGGTCCCTGGGTCGGGTCAGATCATGTGGATCCGGGCCTTTCCCTACACGAACCAAACTGCTCAAACACTACCAAAAAAACTAGTGTTTGTGACGGGCAAATCCGTCACATATTAAGGCATTCCCGTCACAAATTTATTTTTTGTGACGGGTTTGTGACAATCAATGGTCTGTCACCATTTTGTTTGTCGCAAAAGATTCTGTGACAGACTTTTTGTCCCGTCACACATCAACGTCGGATTTGTGACTCTGAAACTCTGTCACAAATTTTGTGACGGTGAATTACTGTCACCAAACTGTGACGAATTTGTGATGGGTTTATTTTGTCACAAGTTTGTGACGGCATGTTTGTCACACATTGTGTCAGACGTTTGTGACGCTTGCAAGCATCACAAATTTGTGACAAAAATCGTCACAAACTTATGACGGGTTTGTGATGAAATTTTGTCATCACAAGTTCGTGACGGTGTGTCTGTCACAAAGTTGCGACGGTCTATGAATTCTGTCACATTCATGTGCGAGCATCTTTAGCGACGGCCAGTATTCCGTCACAAAAACACTAGAAGAAAAAATAGGATTAGCTACGGAATAATTCGTATCTAAGCCGTAGCTATTCCTTAGCTAAATCACCCCCTCCGACGACGGCCGCCGGCGTCCTCCTCCACTGGCATCCGGCAGCCCCTTCGACGATCCCCTCCAGCGACCTCCGGCAACCACTCCGACGACGGCCGCCAGCGACCTCCTCCACCGACGGCTCCCTCCGGCGACATCCTCCGGCAACCACTTTATATTTTTGAAAAATGGCCATAGGAGGACTCGAAGACAGAACATCAAGCATGATAACATTTACACCAACCACTAGGCCATTTATCACTTTTGATTTATTAGTGTAAATCATTTTATATATATTGACATTAACAATAAAAACTTATGCAATTTCATAATATTTTTTTAATACAAAATACATTATTGATATTAAAATTTTTTTATTAATAATATTTTTATATTGGTTATGACATTATATGGTTCGACTATTGGATTCAACCGATTGAACTAGTAAGCTTGTAACGTTGAAGGTTTTCTCGATTTAATTACCGGTCCAATTTTTAAAAATTGATAGAAACACCTATATAAGTTTTTGTGACACAACAAAGATTTGTCACATCTTTGTGACAGATTCATGACGAGTTAGCATCCTGTCTAAAATTGGTGACGGATACGTTTTGTGACGGATGATTATCCGTCACATATTTTGAACGGATTAGTGTCAAGAAGAAATCAGTCAAAACAAGTGACGGATTTATGACGGGTTAGCAATCGGTGACCGACATGTTTGTGACGCATGATTATCCATCTCCGATTTGTGACGGATTTGAGTAAAAAAAATCCATCAAAAATATGTGATGGATTTACAATGGGTTAGCATCTTGTCACAAATAGGTGACGTAGTTGTTTGCGACGGATGCTAATCCATCTCAGATTTGGGACGGATTAGTGTTGGAATAAACTCTGTCGTAAATCTGTGACGAATTTGAGACGGATGACACGTCCGTCTCAAGACTGTGACAGAATTCTTGTGACGAACACGTATACTGTCACAAAAGCCCGTCACAAAAGCCCGTCACAAATGCATATGTCGATCCCCGCCTTTTCTTTTGTCCTCTTGCGACGGTCTTGGGACAGATTAGTGACGATCTTGTGACAGGAAAATGGCCGTCACAAAAATTCCGTCACAAATAGCGTGTTTTCTTGTAGTGAAAAATAAAATCGACAAAGTCCACGTATTTTGAAAATCGATTATATTAATTAGGTTCAAATTTTTTGACAAAATCAAACCAAACCAAGCTTTTGAACACCACTTAGATGTGCAAGTGGAACTCTTGGAGACCCAAGTTTGTTTTTATTGCAAATTTAAATAATATGCAAATTAACTAGAATGAGAGGCCTCGAACAGGGTCTACTAATTAAACAAAAGCTTAAACCACTATGCCAATGTTTATACTTTATAATTACCCTCAATAAACGCAACTTATTTTACATATAAGGCAGTATAAATGAAAAATAGACAAAAGTAACTTTTTTGTCCCCAATGTTTGGGGTTCTGTCACTTTTGTTTTTAAGGTTTTTTTGTTGTCAATTGTACATTTGTGTTTCTCCCAATGTCAGGCTTTTGGCTAACACCGTTAATTTTTGAACGATTTTTAATGACGTGGCATCCTATATGGTCAACAGTTCTAATTGGACTTCATTTTTTCACATCAACTTAGTACATCAGTAAATCCAGTACACCAAAATACTTATTATAACAGTAAAATAGACCCCAAAAACTTAGTACTATTAACTTTTAACGTGTAAAAAATTAAGTCCAATCAAAATTATTGACCAAATAAAATGTCACATCATCAAAAATTATTCAAAAATTGATAATGTTAGCAAAAAATTTTACACAAAACGTTAGGTAAAAAATGATAGCACCCAGGGCAGTAAAGGTATTTTGCCATTAAAAATATGATATCGCATATCTGCAAATGCAACGATGCGTTTTAAAATTTGTGTGCTCTGGCTTCATTCCTGGGTAGTCCACAGACCATAGCGATTAGCGATAGGGTTCAAAGAGTTGCAGTTTGCCTTCATTTTTGTGATAAAATCTCAGAAAAATGCCATATCTTTCCGAATGTATCTTCTTCACTGCGTAAAGCTCCGATTTTGTTCAGGTTCTCTCTTTCTTCTTCTAACTATATTTTTATACCTTCTTTCATATTCTGTATATATATATACATATAATTGGCTGTGAGATATTTTTCTTTTCGTTTGGGTTTTTCTTCCTACCTTTGACTAATTTTATGTCACCTGAGTAGAAGGCAGTTAGGAAATCAAGGACATATTTTGAAAAGTATCAATCTTTACGCCTAACTGATATTAAGTTTGAAGAGAATAAAATTTAGATTCTTGATTCTATGAGTGTCTGGAACTAGAAATTGTCATACGGTGATAATGTATTTACAAGGAATTAGAACTGAAAATGCATTTCAAAACAGTGTTTTAGCATATCAAATTCTCAGTTCGTGAGAGTATGTAACTATCAAATTGTCATACAGAGTGGGAATGGTTAGAGAATGCTATCTTGAGCAGGGAAGAGAGGGATGATTGTTTGAGATATATTAGGAGTATTATTTTCAGACACAAGTTACTTGAGACTGAGAGTTGAAAGTAAACTAGTATAAGAAACTAAGAACATTTATGTTTGGATTGGGTATTAAGGAGTAGAAGAAGAGGGAAGGGGAGAGAATATAGGAGTCTTCCCCGTGTTTGATTTTTGAAATTTTGAAGGGGAAGGGATTGGAGGATTGTATGTTAACCTCATAGCCTTATCCATTTGTTAATTTTAATTATCCAAATTGGGGAATTTTGGAAGATCCAAACAGAGGGAGGAGAAGCCGTCACTTAACCTCCCCTCCACTTCCCTTCCCCTCCTAATTCCCAAACATACCTGTAGATGTGTTTGGGAATGAGGAGGGGAAGGAAAGGTTAAGTAATGGTTTATCCTACCCTTGTTTGAATCCTCCAAACTTTCCCAGTTTGGAGTAATTAAAATTAACAAAGGAGGGTTGTTAAGGAGTGTTATTATGAATTCTTTCATTTTCTTCCCCTCTGAGCTTCTCAATCCAAACAGACCCTTACAGTTGATAAGTAGGAATTCTAAATTGTCACAAGTATACACACTACATGTATATATAGTTTCTTATGATGATATTGACTGACTCAAACTGCAGCACTAGAGAGTTTGAAAAGAAACTCATGAAAATAATATCGTCGTGCAAGATTTTGGGAACTTATATAATGATTTTTGTTTTGAAGCAAACAGTAGAAAATATTCTTCTGATTATTATTAACTATTAAGGATATATGGCACTAGATGTAAGGATTAAGGTCCTGTTTTATATATTTCTATATGTAATTATTGAGCTATAAAACTATTTGTGTAAAGGAAAAGCATTTTTTAAGAGGTTCTTTAAACTTTTTTGGTGCAGGTGTGACTGGTATAGTTTATTTACAGTTTAACCTCTGTATTAATGCTCTTAAACATATTATATGGTAGCTAGTTGTGCATTTCTTCTTCTAGCGTAGTTTGTCTATGCATGCGTAAACTAAGGGTATTTTTCTAATATAATCTTTGTTTCTGTGTCTGTTCTTGCTCAATTGATGTAGCAGCTTGAAGTGGAATTTTGTTTTCAAAAGCTTTTAGAAGCCGTAATCTTGTCTTCCTATTAGAAGAAGCAAGAAGGAATAAATTATAAAAGTAAGAAATGGCAGCACTTATCTCGGCACGGTTGGTCCTGCTTGGTGGAGAATCACTGTCCTTGCGAAGGCTCTTGCCCACTTATAGGACAGCTTGGTTGCACAGCCGTGTCCATTCTTCGAGTCCGATAGCGCCTCAACCTGCTTCCCCTACTCCTTTAAGCCTTGATTTCAATAGTGAAAATGAAACCAGGAAAAAAGACAAAGTTAATAAACTAAAGCAGTTGGGCTCCTCTTCTGTAGTCTCAAAGAGCAACAAAGCAAAGGCCATCGGTATCAATGCAGTTAAAGCAGCTGGAACCATAAAGAAGCAGCCGATAATAGAGTCTGCTCCATTTGCTGCAAAGTCTTTCTCTGAACTTGGCCTCCCTCATTTGTTGATTGAGAGATTAGAAAAGGAAGGTTTTACAGTACCAACTGAAGTACAGTCTGCAGCAATTCCTACAATTCTGAAGAATCATGATGTCATTATTCAGTCTTACACAGGTTCAGGGAAAACATTGGCTTATCTCCTTCCCATACTATCTAATGTGGGCCCGTTGAGGAACAAAACATCTGAAGGTAACAGTGATGGGAAGAAAATGGGAATAGAAGCAGTAATTGTTGCCCCCTCTAGGGAGCTAGGCATGCAAATAGTGAGGGAATTTGAGAAGATACTTGGACTTGATAACAAAAAAGCAGTTCAACAGCTTGTGGGAGGCGCAAATCGATCCAGACAGGAAGAAGCCCTGAAGAAAAATAAACCCGCCATTGTTGTTGGCACACCTGGTAGAATAGCAGAACTCAGTGCAGCTGGAAAACTCCACACCCATGGTTGTCGTTTTTTGGTCCTAGATGAAGTTGACGAACTCCTATCGTTTAACTTCCGGGAGGACATGCATCGTATACTAGAACACGTGGGAAGGAAACCAGGTGCAGCAGATCCACGTGGGCAGAATAGCGCAATTCCTAGACGAGCTGAGCGTCAGACAATTATGGTATCTGCGACCGTTCCCTTTTCTGTTGTACGGGCAGCCAGGAGCTGGGGCCGCGATCCATATCTTGTCCAAGCCAATAAAGTTGCCCTGCTTGAAACCGTCTCTCCTTCCAACCCGGTCAATTTGTCAGGGTCGTCATCTCCTAGCTCAAATTCTAACTCAACCACGTTAACACAGGCGACAGTAGAGAGTCTACCTCCTGCACTGAAACATTATTATTGTGTCACAAGGTTACAGCACAAAGTTGATACCTTGAGAAGGTGTATTCATGCATTAGATGCCAAATTTGTTATAGTTTTCATGAACCATATAAAGCAACTTAAGGATGTTGTCTTCAAGCTAGAAGCGCGTGGGATTAAAGCTGCCGAGTTACATGGGGATCTCGGGAAGCTTGCTAGGTCGACTACTCTGAAAAAGTTCAAGAGTGGTGGTGAGGTGAGAGTACTGGTGACAAATGAGCTATCAGCAAGGGGTTTGGATGTGGCAGAGTGTGATCTTGTGGTTAATCTAGACTTACCCACAGACTCGATTCACTATGCACACCGAGCTGGCCGGACGGGTCGGCTCGGTAGGACTGGTACAGTGCTTTCAATATGTGAGGAGCCAGAAGTGTTTGTCATGAAGAAACTACAGAAACAACTTGGAATACCAATAGTGTGCTGTGAGTTTACAGAGGGAAAGCTGCTTGTTATTGAAGAAGAGAAAATGCTAAACACTGTGAGATGAGGCATTTTATGTCCTTTGTTCAACAATGCAGTTTTGATGGATGCTTCATTTTGTATTCTTTATCAGATTTCTTGTTCTTTTTCATGTTTAGAGTCATATTGAGAAGTATATACAAATAAGGGTTATAGAAGAGCTTGTAAGTTTAATTAGCACTAGTGTTTATAGACAGACAGCTTTATTAAAGTTGATAATCAATGAGTCTCAAGTCTTAAGTACTAATTCCAGTCTAAATTTGTAGGTATGAGCTCGAGTAAATGTTGAGTAGTACCGTAGTATTTTAGGAATTGTTTTTTGGTTTAAATCATAGCATTGTGACTTCAGTTACTTGGATGATTGGACCATGATCCAGCGAATCAATTACTAAACCGGTTCATTCACCTATTTTGGATTGTTTTTAGGGCACGTTTGGTTATGTGAATGTTGGATGTAATGGAAATGGGAATGAGAATGTTGGAAAGAATAAGAATAGTAATATAAAAGTGATGTGATGTGAATGAAATAAAAGTGGGTAAAATAACCATTTTACTCTTATATTAAAAGTGAAAATGGAATAAAAATGTGTAAAAAAGTAAAGACAAAAACATAATTTTATCACGTTGCAAAAGGCAAGGCATATCTGATACGAAGAATGTTAGTAAGAATGTTAGATTTACATAGATGATTACATTGGTTTTTCATCCAACCAAACGTGTACGATTAACCCAATGCTAGCTCAAATGACCCGCATGGTTTTTAATTAACCTGTTGATTTTCCACCAACTCAGTTTGAGTTAACTTGGTTTTTTTTTTCCACATATCAATGCTTAATTTTGTTTCCAAATTTTTTTTTGATTAATTATGTTTTAAAAGTTTTGAAATTACAATTGATTTCGTCTTAAAAGTTTTGAATTTCGTCTCAATACTTAATATTGTCCAAATTACTAACGACAAATAATGACTTATTAACATATAATATTAATGCTAGCATAATTCAAAATAATGTCCTTTATTCATATTCTCCTTCTTAATATGAATATACAACTTTGTTTTAAGGTCATGAATTAGTATTAATATGAAAAATGACATTATTTTAAGGACAAAACTTATATGCTGTTATTTACATGCTTTTGGTAAGGTTAACTAATTAAAAAAGACATGTGTCAATGTAATCAATTAAAAAAGACATGTGTCAATTTTCTTCTTGAAATTGACACATGTCTTTTTTTAATTGGTTAATCTTATCAAAAGCATGTAAGTAACAGCACATAAGTTTTTTCCTTATTTTAAATGATAAGTTTGAATTTTATTTTTTTTGCCAAAGATAAGTTTGAATTAATATTATATGTATGTTGTCATGTTATTATTTGTCGTTAGTAATTTGGACGATATTAAGTATTAAGACGAAATTTAAAGATTTTAAAAGAAAATTAATTATAATTCAAAACTTTTTAAATTAATTACAAAATTTTTTTTAAGAACAAACTTAAAAATTATTGTAAATTTTGGGAGAATAAAAGAAGATTTTGCATATTAAGTCCGATGGGCCTATAAGTACTTAAAGGGGTCCAATCCAATTGATGTGTACAATGGTAGAAATTACGCATTTTTTTTAATGGAAATTACGCATCTTGATAAGAGTTTTTTTTCTTCTTCTTTTGTTTTCTCTTTGAGGTACTGTTTTGACTAATTCATATTCGACTTGTATCGTGCACCTGACTATGATGTGAGAGTCTTTCAACGAGGATAGCTACAACCACAAGGATTTAAATCCAAAACTTTGCTTAAGCTATACCAAGCCACTTACCACTTAGAGTAATCTGATTAAACTAATCTTTAATAAAACAAATGAAATTTGATTTTAAAAAAATTAACCATTAAACTTCCTCTCTAGACATTTTAGTATTTTATTGTTTGAAATAATAAACAAATATTTCAATATATATATATATATATATATATATATATATTGAATATTTATATATCTTTAAATTTTGACTATTATTATTATTGTTATTATAATAATATAGTTGTTTTTGTTTATTTAATAGCATGAAGAATTGAAGAGCACTACCACTAGTCCAAAGCTGTTTGTGATGTGAGTGGAAACAACATCGCAAAACATGGTAACAACATGGGCTATACACTATACTTCCACAACGTGGAACTTTGTCAACTAAATATATATATATATATACCAAATTTGAAATCCAAGATATTATTTAACTCCAAATCCCATATTGGAAAAGAAGTCATAATTTCAAGTTATTTCATATTTTCATAGAAAAATATATATTGGGTTCTTAGGAATGGTAGGGTGGAACCACAATATAATTGACAATTTGTCAATCGATCCTCTCGGGCTATGTAACTAACTTGCATAGCTATCCCCTTCTCAAATTATATATTCAAGATTCCTCTCCTCGTCACATATATATAGTCTACTTATACAACTTTTTGTTCACGTTAGTTACTCTTAGCCTCTTGTCATGAGCTCTCTCCTAATTTAGGAGTCCTTCAGACCTGTCTCAGGTCTGTTTTTTTTAGAGGTGATCAGCGGTTTGGGTCAACCTGTCAATCCGTCAAAATTAACTCAATACGTCAGTTTAGATTGGATTGGTTCGGGTCCAAAATTTCAACCCGCTCATCGATTGGTTCGGTTAGCAGATTTGAAAATTTTGAACCCGCCTAACCCGAACCAACCCGCCAACCCGCTCTATTATATATCATTATTAGAAAAAGAATTTACAACACATTAAAATATTAAATCACTAATACATAAGCAACAAATACAAATTATTCATATCTTGAATATGTCAATTTTAGTTTTTTTCAAGTTCTTGATTTTTTTTCCTAAATGAAAATAAGTCTTTTTGGTGAAGGTAATTATAAATAATTTAAAAATTCAAAGAAAAATAAAAAAAAATATCAAATTAAAAAAATAATAAAAATAAATTTGACGGGTTAAACCCGAACCAACCCAACCCAACCCGCCCATTGGCAGGTTGGTTCAGTTCGGGTTCAAGACTTTTTTTTTAAACCCAACCCGTCGAACTTTGATTGGATTGATTCCAATTTTTCGTCAAACCCAAACCAAACCAACCCGCGATCACCCCTAATTTTTTCGGCTTAACTTTGGACCTCCATCAGGGGTCATCACCTTCCTAGTTCCAATTTTCCGACAAAAACAACATTAGAAATTAAAGTTTATATTTATTCTAAGAAAATTAATTTATTACTTAACTCATTAATTATTAAGCTTGTACGTAGTTTTACTTGCCAAGGAAAAAAAAGGCAAATCTTTTTAATCTAGTTTTTCTTATCAATTAATTAATTTTTATTTCATTCCTATTATCATTAATCATTATATACATGGATCATTAATTAAATAATATATAGATATTGTGGATCATTGTTTGTCCCTTAATTAATAATTGGAGCATATCTCAAAATGATTTTTAATTAATTAATTTGTAGTCTTCGCTTGGAAGCATTCAACACCAAGAATGTCTCTGAAAATCCATGCCCACTTCACTATTGGTCATGCTAGGAAATAGGAATCCCTTTCTTGCACGCCAATATTCTCCAATACACTTAAGCATTTAATTTGTTAAATTAATATTTCAATAATTTTTGAGGTATATTCGATTTATAAAATATTTATAAATTAAAATAAGAATAGTAAATATATTATAAATGATAAAGTTCAATTTTATTAACCAATGGGTGGTTAGTTGGTGTGGTAGGTACTCCATTCTCCTTAAGCAATGTATCTCAGCTAGCTCGAACATGGTTGCCTCTAATAGGAGGATATCTGTGGAAAACAAAAAAAATGTTTAATTTAATTAACATATTTATGTGTTTTTATATAATTTAATTGGTCTTTAAATTTTATAAGAAACATTAAATCTTTATTTTAAAGTTGTTTCTTTGGCGTATGTATTTTTTTTTTTGTAGAATTGGCGTAGGTATTTTAATTTGTTGAATAAGAATATAATTTAAATTATTGCTTTGAAGCCAAGAGATTCTTGGAGAAGGTATTGACTAATGCACCTTAATTACTTTATGTCAATTTTTCAAGCCAATTTTTTTTTTTTAAAAAAAAAGAATTATGTGAAGACCATATATATCATGGTGTGGCTTCATAGTCACACTCCCATGTGCTTTTCTCTTATTTTTCCAACCCCAACTTGCCTTATATATGTGCTTCAACTATCATTATTCATATATTCATATAAAAATAATTAATAATTTCTTACCATTTTAAAAATAATAAACTAAGGGTGTGTTTGGTATGTGTAATTTGTAAAATAAAATTATGTTTTTGCTCTTATTTTTTTTAATATTTTAATATATATAAGGGTAAAATTATTATTTTATCAACTTTTATTTCCATTCCCATTTCTTACTGTCAAACATAATAAATTTATTCTCATTCTCATTCTTATTTCCATCACATTTTCCGTACAAGCGGTAAGTTGCATATCTCACATCACAATTCTAGAGATATTCCTACACTTAATTAGATCTCAGAATCCACATCTCTCTCTAAAATAAACTAGGTCAAAACCTCAAATTGGTCCTTTATGTTTGCACGAAGTTTCATATTGGTCCTTTATGTTTCAAAAAGTACAAATTGGTCCTTTATGTTTGCAAGAAGTTTCAAATTGATCCTTCCATCCAAGTCCGTTTATTTTCTAAGTTAAGTGCTGACGTGACATGCATATCTCCTACGTGTCAATTGAAGATGACGTGGCATGCCACGTCACTGTCACGACATCATCCAATATCTTATGTGATGACGTGGCATGACACGTTAGCTTAGATGGACACGTCAGCACTTAACTTAAAAAATTGACGGAAGTGAACAGAAGGACCAATTTGGAACTTCTTGCAAACATAAAGGACCAATTTAGACTTTTTGAAACATAAAGGACCAATATGAAACTTCGTGCAAACATAAAGGACCAATTTGGGATTTTGACCAATAAACTATATATATATATATATATATTGCTTTTTTTTTTTAGAAAAAACTTAAATCCAATTTCTTTATATCTATTTCCTCAAATTTTCCTATCAAAATATAATATGTGTAAAATTTTTCTTTAACAACAAGTTAACAAAGTTAATAAAAAATGGTTCACATAAATAAAATAACACATATTATATTTTGATAGGTAAACTTGAGGAAATAAATATAAGAAAATGGAGGCAAATTTTGTCTTTTATATATAATTACATGCATTTTATATTTATTTTAGTATACATTTTTCACCTATATATGTAACCAAAATATAGTTTGTTGGAAAAGTCAAATAATAATTGAATATGGAATCCTATGACCTAAAATTCAATGATGAGCTGTTATTTTTAATATAAAAGGGTATATCTAATTCAGATATATAGTTATTTATTTATTTAATTTTTGATTGGATATAGTTATTTATTTTTAAAGAACCAATTATATAAAAAAATAATTAAAATTTCAGGAAGAAAATCTCTAGAATTTTGAGATTACCGCGTGGATGAAGCACAAACAGGGTTTAATTAATTTAAAATTACTTTTACTTATAAAGACTGAAAATAATAATAAGAATATTAAACGAAGAGTTATATCGAACTAATTAAGGTTCGAATTTATGAGATGCTCACATTTAGTATTTAGCAATATCTCGACTAAAATTGCTTTCAACAAAAAGATATTTATAATTTTCTTTTAAAAAAACATTAGATTTATCTAATTATTCTTTGGCCCAAAAAAGTATTAAAATTATGAATTTAATTTGATCTAATGATTTTAAATATTTTGAACCTATAAACGTGCATGAGTGCACCTCACGGTGAAGTAGTGCTCTAGAGAGATGAAGTTGGTGGATATAAAGTTTCATTCATACATATTATTTTAATAAAAAACGGTATCAATCGTCGATAGTAGTGATTAATTCTCTCGTCGCGAGCACTTTATTTAAAGATAAACAACCAATCATATAATGTTTTTCATACTTAAAAGTGAGATTCGAGCCCCCATCATTTGATTAAAGGACCAGGTAAAAAAACCACCAGACTATCCAATCCTCAATATAATTTTCATTCATATACTCAAGGGTGAAACAAAATCCGGTGGGCTGGTGACCCGATCCGACTCAGTCACAAAACATGACCTCCGGGTCGGGCCAGGACTCGGGTATGAAGTTGCTGGACCCAGCCCGGGGTACTTCCATTTCTTTTTTTTTTTTTAATTTTTTCTTCATATTTATTTAAATAAACAATAATTATATTAAAAAAAATTAAAATTGATAGCTAAAAATAAGAAATTATATCCGTTAGGTAATAAATAATTTTAAAATTTTAAAAATCTATTCAAAATGTCAACATGTATTAATTACTCTCTTCATTTTCTATGCCCACTCTCCATTTCCTATGTCTACTATCTATTTCTCATATCTACTCTCTATTTTCTATGACTATTAATTTTTTATTTCTCATGACTCAAATTTAATTTTTCACAACCCCCACCCCCACTGACCCAGCCTCTATTCGGGTCGGGTCGAGAGTCCAACAAATACTTGAAAGTCCATCAAATGAACTGCCAATTTTACAAAGTCAAGCAATTACACAAATTAGGAAATTTCCCATCATTTTCACTGAAATTTACACTTCTAGTTCAATAAATTAATTACACTATATTTATCACATACATAATTAAATTTCCTGTAATCCACTAATATTGTTGTGTAAATCTATATTAATATGGCTGTGGGATCTTCCCATCAACGGTCTTCTAAAATAGTCAATTAGTTAATTAAAAAAAATGATGTGAGAAAATCATGAGTAAGAAAAAATAAGATTAGTGATAACTTCCCATGATTCTATTTATTATTTTAAATATAATAATTATTTTATTTTATATTTTAAAATTTTGAAATAATTTAATATTTCATTTTTTATTAATTTAAAATATAATAATCATAATTTTATAATATTTTTTAAAAAAAATTAAAAAAATAAATTACATGCACGGTATGAAGCCTCTAGTAACATATATTCACCTAAACTTCCATTTCTAATAATTTACTTACTCAATTAATAAAAAAAATAAAATTATTAAGCACTGGTTTTGACAGCATCCGGATCTCTATATATTTGAAAAATTATAGGATCGGAAGAAAATTTATTTTGGCCCTTAATCTATTTAGATTTTACGTGAATTTCTATAAGTGTGAGTCCCTCATTATTTTTTTTTTCTATTTCTCTTGTACAAAAATGTATCATTTTTAAATGCAGGAGATCCAAAATTCTTTTGACATACATTTCTTCAAATATAAATGTTATTTGGCTATAGTTTAAAAAATTAAAATGTAACCAGCAATTCAATTTTTTTAATATAAAATCCCTACAAAATCAGAGAATTTCATAGGAAACTAATGTCCTAACTTGCTTTGTGTTTTTCAAAGTGACAGCTCAAGAACATCCCACAATCCCATTTTTTACTCAAAATACAAACTCACATAATCACATAGACACTAATTAATTGCAACAATTTTCATTCACGACAAAAGTTTAGTACTACAGTATTAATATTACTGAATTTCGGTACATTTCTCTAATCATGTAGTACCATTTGTTAATATTAATGAAAACTCACATTAATGAAAATTCACATTAATAAAAACCCACATTGAATAGATTAAAAATCAACTAATTGAAAAGAGATAAAAGTTCGGTGGTACCGTACTACTAAAATTCAGTACATCCCTCCAATTATATAAAGTCATTTGTTAATATTAATATAAATTCATATTAATTTGAGAAAATATAAACTTTTCCTAAAGAATATCTAAATTATGAAAAATATAGATACAAAAAAATAAAAAACTCTACATAAATCGAGATTTACTATGAGTGGATTAGGGACTAACTTTTTAGTCCCTAATAAAGGTGGTCCCTAAACCATTCACGGTAGGTCCTTATTTGTGTGGAATTTTTTATTTTATTTTTATGTCTATAACTCTTATTCTTTAAAAAAAAGTTTACAATTTTTCGAGTTTAAATAAAAAAAGTAAAAAAAATTATGAAAAAAAATCGGCCTAGCATACTAATACATAAAAGAGACAAGTACTGGATTCATTCTCTTGAAAGAATATACTGAACTTCAGTACTATCGTATCACTGAATATCTTCACTCTAAAAAAAGATGTATTAATACTGAAGATCTTCTCATTAATGAGATGCAGCAAAAAGTATATCCCTAAATTTGTGGGTTTTATTATTAATTAGACTTTTTGTTTTTTGGTGTTTTGACTTGAGACTTTTTATAACGCGCTTATTACAAAATTGATGCATAGAATAACCTATGTGTTAACCAAATCAAGTCAGAGAAAAAAGAAATAATTGTTTGGTTATTTGGCATTGAGCTGTAGGATATATAGCATTTATAGTTCATGAATCTGCCGTAACAATTTAAATAATTAATCCACTGGCACTATCAATTTGACCTAGAGTCGGCACCAATATATTTATATATATGTACAATTTTAAGTTTTAACACCAGATTGTTAATGTTTTTATTTTTGAGTATTGTTTTTAATTGTTTTCTATACTAAAATTAAATAAGGCGAAAACTTTATTTTAATTCTTTATGTTTCATCCAAGTTTTAAATTAGTCTTTTATGTTTTAGGGTATGTTTGGTATAAAATCCAAACAGTACAATCTTGATGTTTCACGATTTCTAAAAAAACTTTACATCATATTTTATACATATCAAACACACTTTTTATCATACTTTTTCTCTCTCCTAATTTTTTCTCTATCTCTTTCCTCACTTTTCTTTACAGTACTTTCTTTTATTCTACAGTACTTTCTTTACAGTACTTTACATCTGTGCATTTATACCATGCCTATCCTAAAAGTCCCAAATCAGTCCTTTATGTTTGCAAGTTATTCTAAATAAGCCATTTTGCCTGACACTGTTAAGTGTTTTCCGTTAAATGATAATGTGAGCAGTTGATTTGGACGAAATCTCTCTCCTACATGGTCTCTATTTTTGTTTATTTTGGGTTCTTGTGTATATATTTGACCTTTATTTTTTTGTAAATTTACGTATACATTTGGCCTCTGTTTCAGTTTATTTTGGGTTTTACATTGCTCAATATATCATCCACATCAGTTTAAAAAGAGACGTAAGAGAGAGATTTTGTACAAATCAGATGTCCACGCCATCATTTAACAAACAACACTAACAATGTCAGACTAAAGGGCTTATTTGAAACAATTTGTAAAAATAGAGAACTTATTTGAAACTTTTAAAACATACAAGATTAATTTAAAACTTTGATAAAACATAGAGAACCAATATGAGATTTTGAACATTAAATAAAAAAGATTAATGTTTATATTTGAGGTTGTGGCAATAGATAAATAATATTATTTTAAAAGAAATTAGATACAAAAGAAAATTTTTATATCTTTGATGTGAAATTGTCAAAAAAAAAAACCCATATAAATCTCTGGATTCTTATTTTGTATAATCAGAACTCAAAAATTCTGAAAATTTTAAAAAATAATATTACCCATACAATTTATCATCTCATGAATCATCATGACCTGTGAGATGGATATATATTTTTGTGCATTGAAAAATATTATTGAAACCTCAGAATGGGCACAAAAGTGGAGGCCAATACATAATTGGCCAAGGGATGGTAATATAGATTTCCATGGTTATATCCGTCCCAAAAAAACATTGGATATTTGATAGATAATTATATATTGAATATGGACGGAGTCTAAACTTAGTTAAGATTTTTTATATATTTTTTATAAGATTTTTGATATAAATAAGATATGTGATAAAAAAAATTTATATAACTAATCATGATAGAGAAATAATATAAAACGTTATTTTTTTACATAACAAATTATAGAAGAAAGAAAATATAAATAAGTGTTATTATGAGAGGAATTTTATAAAACATATAAAAAATTATATATAAGTTTTTTCCATAGGATAGGACATGAATATATTGTAGAATAGAATTATTCATTACGTATTGGACATTATTGGTGTCATATACCCTATATAAGTTCGAAACAAATGGGTGGATAACATACGACATTTAATATTTAAATAATATATTTTATAAAATATAATATAAAAATATATATTATTAAATAAAATTTTATGATTTTAATAATATATATTATAATGAATATTTTTTAAAATTTGGTTTTATATCAATTATGTATATTTTTTTATTTTAAAATAATTATTATATTCATTTATTTATTGGGAAGATACTGCTATGAGGACTAATCCTCCGCGAATCTGAACTCCGTTTAAGGGTTTGTCGTTAGCCAATTGGTTGCTGCATACACAAGGTGGGATTCGAACTCCCAACACTTGCTTAAGCGATCTAGTGAGCTAACCACTAGACCAACCAAACTTGGTTACTATGGGATAGTATTTGATTAATTATAAGGTATTTAATATCTAGTATCTATTACTTCTTAATTTGGATGTTTTTTTTATAATGAATATGGATGTTTTCAATATTTTGAAGGAAAAAACTTAGGTCCATTTCCTTATGTCCATTACATCAAGTTCTACCAATCAGATATTGTATTTACACTCTCTCTCTTCTATGATTGGTTTATATAAAAGGTGGTCTTTTATATTCTCTCTTTACTGTGATTGGTCATTTAAACACTTTTTGCCACGTGTCATATTTATATTGGAGAACTTGATGTAATGGACATAAAAAATGGACCTAAGTTTTTTCCTATTTTGAATATCTCATAGTTTCGAATATAAATATTAAAAATAAATTTTTTTTTGGTATTCAAGTAGAGTTCATATATTGGATAATTTGAACGAATATAAATAGTGAAAAAAAAAGGAGAGAGTATGCATCCATTGCCATTTTTAAGGTTTTGTTTGGTTATGTAAATGTTGGAGGGAATGGAAATAGAAATGAGAATGTTGAAGGAAATGGGAATGTGATGTGAATAGAATAAAAATTGATAAAATGACTATTTTACCCTTATATTAAAAATGAGAATGAAATAAAATGTGGTAAAATGTAAGGATAAAAATCATCAGATTACAAAAAATAAGGTATATTTAATAGAAAAAATATTAAAAGAAATGTTGGATTATAGCTAAAGTTACATCCTCAATTCCTCTAACCAAACGGGCCTAAATTTCATTATTGTTTTGGAGAATTGTAACGCAAGCAAGACAAAGAAAATAAGAAAATTGTACTGTAATTAAATAAATAAAATGCAAATAATTTTTATGATCAAATTTTTTTTTACTGATTATTTATTGTCCTTCAAATGGTCAATATAATAAATTATATATATTAAAAGCGTATCTTCTTTGTCAACCACTCACTTTCAGCCAGCTGGCCGTTTTAAGTAAGTCAAATTATGCTCTCTCTTTTGAAAAAACTTATGTACTATTGCTTACATGCTTTTGGTAAGGTTGACCAATTAAAAAAAGACATGTGTCACTTTTGAGAAGAAAATTGACACGTCTTTTTTTAATTGGTTAACCTTACCAAAAGCATGTAAACAACATCACATAAGTTTTTTCCCTCTCTTTTCTTTTCTTTTTTTCTATCTTCTTAAATTTCTACCTTTTTGCCAAAATATTAATTTACAGCTCTTATTTTAATAAAGAATAACAAAAAAAAAATCCTCTACCTCCTCATCCCCATCTTACATTGGAAATAATTAATTTAATTTTGTGCATTAAATACGAAATTTTGGAGTTACTTTTTGTATTGAAAATTTGATACATAAAAAAATTATATATTTAATTTTTATTAAAAATTTGGTAACAAATATCAACTAACTATATTTTATTTTGTGTTGAGATTCATTACATAGTTCTTCCAAATTGTTTTTTGTAATAAAAAATTAATCAACTTTTTTTTTTCTCAATTTAAGAAATAGAATGTAAGTATAGCCATTGAAATTCAAATAAAATGATTTCTTTGCATTAAAAAAATAAAATAAAATGATTTCTGTATATATACAATTATAAAAACACAAAAAGTTACAATTATTATTTGTTCAAATAAGCCGAATTAAATCATGCATGCATGAATGAATGATTGTTTGAAAAATATGTGTGTGAGACAACTACAATTAATTTCCTTTCTGATTTATTGAGGTAACCTCATTCCTCATAACTTATAAGTCATCATACAAACCCTTTTGCAATAATTATAATAACAATTCAATAATAATAATAATAATAATAATAATAATAATAATAATAATAATAATAATAAAAAGTGGGTTCAATTTCAAAGGCAAATTAAATCATTCATGAGAGAGATACATATAGGCATGACAGAGAATTAAATCACAGGCAGTAGTACTAAAAGGAAAACCCATATAAAATAATATCTAGAGTGGGGGACAAAACAAGCATCCAAAATAGTTAGGGCTTAATAATTGTGGAAGAGATACAAGACAAATTTGACATAAGAAAGAAGTGAGAGGCACAAAATAATATAACTTTTAGCTACAAATAGTAAATTAAGAGTTGTGTTAATCAGGATGTTAATATTTCATCTTATTAATATTAAAAATTTAAGTGTGTGTATATATATATATATATATATATATATATATATATATATATATATATTTGTATTGGAGTGTTCACTAGAGACCAAAAGGGAGTTAGATTAATGAAAGAGACCAGTTTTTTACAATGTGATGAATTCGAATTTTCGTTTGAAGAAGTGTTCACATTTGATACCCAATAATGCATCAGTTGGATTATCTCTATTAAGAGAATACTAGTGGAAAAAAAAATCACATCCATTAGAATGAACCTTATGTCGAATCCTTTAGAGCCCGTTTGGTTGGTGGATTTATTTGAGGAAATGAGAAAGCCAAAAAGGGAATAAGAGAGATAATGAGAAAAAAAATGAAATGAGAGTTAGGTAAAATGACAATTATACCCTTCATTAAAAAAATGATTAATATTTAAAAGCGGAATTGACTTTTGTTCTCCCATTCTCATTCTCTTTCCCTCCAATATTTTCTGAAAAAATTTTATCTTTTATCTGCCAAACATGCCCTTAGATAACGTGGAACTCTTTGTTGAGATAACTCTCCCATATACTTATTTGTTTTGATAAAATTCTAAAAAAAATGAAAACACATTTAAAATTGACCAAAGTAAAAATTTTAGACTGAGATCAAATTTAAAAGATATACCTAGTTGTAAAATACACAAAAAATGGATGTCTAGTTTAAAAAGAAAAATGTACCAAGCTTAATTATTTAGTTACAATTAAATTGCTATAATTCTAACCTCTATTTTCCCAAAGTAATATATATATATAGGTCAAAACCCCAAATTGGTCCTTTATGCTTGCACGAAGTTTCATATTGGTCCTTTATGTTTCAAAAAGTCTAAATTGGTCCTTTATGTTTGCAAGAAGTTCCAAATTGGTCCTTCTGTCCAAGTCCGTCTATTTTTTCCGTTAAGTGCTGACGTGGCGTGCTAAGGTGTCACACTCTCTCTCCTACGTGTACTACTTAGCTGACGTGACCTTAGTTAAACTAAAATTAGGGACTAAAATGAAACAAAATAATATTTCATAAGACAAAGATACAATTTTCTCACTTTTTTATTTTCTTCTTCCTCATCGCAGGCACGCAGGCCATCTGCTTCCATCTCACATCACTTCAACCCCCTTTTACATCCTCTTCGAATTGTTATAATTTGTTTTTTTTTGTGTTTTTTTTCATTTGTATTATGAGGCGGCATAAAAGGGTGGCTCTTCCTGCTAGGATCACAGCTGGTTAGGTGCCTTCTGCCTTCTGCTTTCTGTGATTTTTGGTGAAAACCCTAGTTTTCATAATTAATACCCAATTTCTATTTGATTAAAGTTTTTGTTAAATTGAAGTTTTGTTATTAACTTTATATTTTCTCTTCAGATTTTCTATAATACATAGGATGATGAATGGCCTTAATGAGAGCCATGGATGGCCTTCAAGCGCAGCTTAGCATGAGGAAGAAGAAGATGAAAAAGCGAAGAAATTGCATTTTTGTCTTATGACAAATTATTTTATTTCATTTTAGTCCCTGATTTTAGTTTAACTAAGGCCACGTCAACTAAGTAGTACATGTAGGAGAGAGAGTGTGACACCTCAGCATGCCACGTCAGCACTTAACGAAAAAAATAAACAGACTTGGACGGAAGGACCAATTTGGAACTTCTTGCAAACATAAAGGACCAATTTAGACTTTTTAAAACATAAAGGACCAATATGAAACTTCGTGCAAACATAAAGGACCAATTTAGGGTTTTGACCTATATATATATATACACACACAACACAAGAGAGTCTTCAAAGCAAAACAGAGTACCCTCTGTTTTTATGTTTGTTGTATCAATCCCCAATTCCTCTCTCTCTCTCTCTCTCTTTCTCTCTCTCTCTTCTTTTGTTAAAACTACTAACTTACAACCAAATCAAAATTGAAGCTATCTCCAAAACCAGCTCAAGCTTCCTATTTTAAGCCTTTGCTCTGTTTCATACTTATCTTCTTCCTTCCTTCCTCTGTTTTTTTCTCTACTAATTCTTCATTCAACAACCCCATACACATTTGTCTCCATTTCATCATCAATCATCATCATGCCATTGATTCCTCCGATTTCCCTCATCCTCATCTCCTTCCTCTTCACACCCATTATCATCCACGGGCTAAAGGCCCCATCTTTGAGCTTGGAATTGGTCCGCCGGCCGCACGACCCTCGAACCGGCCGGTTCGAGCGCGTCAAGGAGCTCGCCCGCCGGGACATGCTCCGCCATGATCGGAGGAGGAAGATGTGGGAGAGTGTGGAGATGAGGATGCACGCAGGGAGGGATTATGGGAGTGGGGAGTACTTCGTGGAGGTCAGAATTGGGAATCCGCCCCAGAAGTTCTGGCTTATTGCAGATACAGGAAGCGATCTCACATGGGTGAATTGTAATGATGATGGTGATGATGGTGGTGTTGGATCTTCTAGGAAGAATGTGTTTTCTGCTCGTCGTTCTAGAACATTCCAAGCTGTGCTCTGTTCTTCGAAGCAATGCAAGGTGGATCTCAGTGACCTCTTCTCTCTCCAGACTTGTCCTAGGCCCTCCGATCCTTGCCTATATGATTTCAGGTAGGAGTTTTTGGGGTAAAGGTTGGGTTTTTAGTGAAGAAATTTTGATGGGGTTGTTGTTGTGAATCGTGTTTTGGACCACTTGTGTTGCTTTTGTGTGTTTGTGTTTTGAGAGTTTTTGAAGTTTTTTTGTGTGTGTGTGGGTGTGGGAGATTGATGATGACCAATTTAATGCACTTAGGAGAAGGTGTTCCCTCTTTTTTTAAGAGAAAATTAATATTTTGATTTTTGAAAGATTCAGTTTGTCTCAATTTATTCTCGGAAAGATGTAAATTTTTTTTCATTTTAGTCCCTGTGAATCTCTATCAATATTACTAGTAAAAGTTATTCTAAGGACTAAATTGAGACAAATTATAATTTTCAGGGATTAAATTTGATATTTTCATTTTTCAGGGATTAAACTGAGACAAATTATATATTTCAAGGATTAAATTTGACATTTTCATCTTTTAGAGACTAAATTGAGAGAGATTGCATCTTTTAGGGTCTAAATTAGTAATTTACATTAAGTAGTCAAGTTCACTTAATAAAAGCCAGCCAAAAATAGTTGGAACAAGTCATTTTTCCCTTTTCCTTTTCTTTTTTTTTTTCTTGAAAAATAAGAGCTGAGTTTGGCTGTCTTCTTTCATTTTTTTTTTCAAGATTTTAAGGTGATATTAGTATTTACAAGCATCATTCACAATATAAGGTCCTTCAAGGTGTACTAAAGCATTTAAACTGAATGAAAGAAGTTAATGTATTTATAAGCTTGCTTATATCTCCCACATGACCATAATATATATGGAATATGTGCCATGTTATTAATAATATTACTCAAATGTTAATGTTCTTTCTTCACTAACCCTTCACTTTCAAACATCAAAAAGTTGCTTGCAACCATCCTTTCCAGCATCCAACAATGGCTATAAATGCTAGTTAATGTTAGTAGGTGAGGGCATCACATGACCCACATTTTTTTGCACCAAACCCACAAACAAAACATTAAGAAAACCCTAGGCTAGTTTTGCCCTCTTTTATTAATGAAGCTTATAGGCTCCACCTACAAACCCCATCTACTCAATCTCCCACATTAAACTTGCCAATCAGAGTGAAACCCATTTCAGATTTCAACATGTATTTCTCATCCCAATGTGCAATTATTGACATTTTTTTAAAATTTTCGAGTAAATTTATAATTTGGTCCCTGAAAGATGCCATTTATTTCAATTTAGTCCTCGAGAGATGCACTCTGTCTCAATTTAGTCATAAAAGAAGCAATTTGTCTCGAATCAATCCCTGAGAATCTCTGTTGACGTAACTGGTAGAAAAATTTTCAAGAACTAAATTGAGATAAATTACATCTTTACGAGACTAAATTGAGACAGATGACTTCTTCTAAGGACCAAATTGTTAATTTACTCTCAAAATTTCTCTTTTGAATTCTGATCTTATCCTTGTGTATACACAGATATGCTGATGGTTCAGCAGCATTGGGATCATTTGGATTTGACACTATCACAGTGGGACTCTCCAATGGGAAGAAAGGGAAAGTGAATAATATGCTCATTGGGTGCACAAGATCCACCATCAATGGCCAAACACTAAATGGAAACATTGATGGCATATTAGGGTTAGGCCTCTCAAGGGACTCATTTGTTACCAATGTAGCCTCACAATATGGTGGCAAGTTCTCCTATTGTCTTGTAGACCATTTGAGCCACAAAAACATCTCAAACTTTCTAACTTTTGGGACCACAATAACCCCAAAATCCAAGCTCTTAACCGAAATACACAAAACCCCACTTGTAAAAATCCCTCCTTTATATGGCCTAAATGTGGTGGGAATCTCCATTGGAGGCCAAATGCTGAAAATCCCACCAATGGTTTGGGATTTCAAAGCTCGTGGAGGAGCCATACTTGATTCAGGCACAAGCTTGACCATCTTGACCATGCCTGCCTACAAGCCCTTGATGGAGATTTTGGTGGGTCATTTGGGGAAATTTGAGAGGGTGAAGGCTTCCCCACCATTTGAGTATTGCTACAATAGTAGTGGTGTTGGGAACAAAGGGTTTGATGAGAGTGTGGTTCCAAGGTTGGCTTTCCATTTTGCTCTTGGGGTGAGGTTTGAACCACCTGTGAAGAGCTATGTGATTGATGTGGGGCCCAGTGAGAAGTGTATTGGGATTCTGGGAGCTGATTGGCCAGGGGCTTCCACTATAGGGAATATTATGCAGCAGAATCATCTCTGGGAGTTTGACTTGGTGCATAACACTGTGGGCTTTGCTCCCTCTACATGCCATAATTAGGGCTTAATTACTCATATATACCAAATTTGCAGAAAAAGAAGAAGAAGTGACATTTGGAACTTGTTTGAGTTGGTTTGTGATGATGATTATTATTCTTTCAATATCTTTTTTTCTTTTTCTTTTCTTTGTTAAATGATGATACACACAAATATATATATATGTATCATATATGATTATATATAGGAATAGTGAAGTTCTTAATTATGTGTGGAATTAAGAACAAACTTTTCATGCACTAATATGTATTCCTTCAACACTTTAATTATATTACCCTCTGATATTCTCTCAATTGTTTTTTCCCCCTGGTTAGTGGGGTTGAACTTTGTAATGTGTGTGAGTGGCTTTTTTCATAAATTAATGGTCAAAAGTCCATTTTGGTCCCTTACGTTGACATCAACTTTTTATATATTGGTCATTTATGTTTCAAAAATTTTAAATTGGTCCCTTATGTTGACACCAAGTTCCAAATTGATCCTTCCGTCCAATCCCTTCAATTTCTTAAATTAATTGCTGACGTGTCATGCCATATCAACGTCACGTCATCATAGATAGTGAAATAGAAAATGATGTGGCATAACATGTTAGCTTAAATAGACACATAGGAGATATGATATGTCCATGTCAGCATGTCACATCAGCACTTAACGGAAGACATGGATGGAAGGACCAATTTGAAACTTAGTGTCAACATAAGGGACCAATTTAAAACTTTTGAAACATAAAGGACTAATATGAAACTTGGTGTCAACATAAGGGACCAAAATGGATTTTTGCCCTAAATTAATTATGTATTAATTTCTGATCATATGAATGAGTTGTATTAATTAATTATTTGATCAAAAGATAATTTAGTTGCAATGTGTGTGGCCAAATGGGGTACGGCTATGAAAGTCAAAAAGTTTATAAAATTGTTCACTAGATAATTCCCATGGATAAAACAACATAATCATTCATGAAATTTGTAGATTACATGTTAGTTTTTAATTGATTTGATTAATTTCATTTTTATATATGGATAAAGATAAATTCTATGATCTTTTTGGTTTTTTGTTAATCGCCCAATCCGAGGCTTTAACCCGATTATTTTCGATTCAATCTACGTCGCTTATCTGGCTGGGAGAGTCTTCTAACGAAAATAGTTGTATTCACAATATCTCGAATCCGAGACCTTACTTAAGTGATACCAAATCACTTAATTACCACTTCAATCAACCCTTGTTACTATATAATTTTTTGTTTTGAAAATATTTTAAGAAAGGTCAAAACCCTAAATTGGTCCCTTATGTTTGCACGAAGTTTCATATTGGTCCTTTATGTTTCAAAAAGTTTAAATCAGTACTTTATGTTTGCAAGAAGTTCTAAATTGGTCCTTCCGTCCACTTCCGTCAATTTTTTAAGTTAAGTGCTGACATGGCGTGCTGACGTGTCCATCTAAGCTAACATGTCATGCCACGTCATCACATATGATAATAGATGATGACGTGGCATGACACATCAGCTTAAATGGACGCGTAAGAGAGATGATATGTCCAGATCAGCACGCCACATCAGCACTTAACGGAAGAAATAAACGGACTTGGACGAAAGGACCAATTTAGAACTTCTTGCAAACATAAAGGATCAATTCAAATTTTTTGAAACATAAAGGACCAATATGAAACTTCGTGCAAACATAAGGGACCAATTTGAAGTTTTGACCTTTCAAAAATAATTTATCCATTTCAGTTATATAATGATTTGGCTAAGAATTTAAAATTTTTTTGGGGTGAAATTTTAAATTATTTTTAATGATTAACTAGGCATGCCCTAGTGTCATACATCACATGTATGGATTTTTGTCCGGGTTTGAAACATATATCACAATCAAATGCTAATTTATTGTTTAGGTAAAACGAATAAAGGTAAACCATTAATGTTGCTGTCCTTATTACCTAAGACCATGTGTAATAAAGCTCTTAATAGCACAATTATTAATTCATCACAACCATGTAAAATATTTTATTTTTTAAATTAAATCACCTATTTTCATAAAGATATTCAATTATTTTTTATACACAAAATTCGATTAATGTCTTGCTTAAAGAGATCGAATTGAGCTCTTTCCAACTTTCATTTTGCATCATATTATATATGTATATAGGTTTGAGAGTATATCAAATGAACGGACTCTACTTATGTGAAAAATGAGAGATGAACCATATTTTTAACTATTTATAATTAAATTGAGCATATATATATATATTTAGGCAAAGTCTTTTTTTTTTTTGGTTCTCTAAATTATAAGATGTTTATCAATTTGATCCATAAACTTTCAATTTACAACCAATTTTGTTATTCATATATACTAACTCCATACATTAAAATCAATAATATAATGGTAGATGCAAATGTCATTGTGGTGTCTAATATATTGAATGTAATGTCAAATTATATATTTAGTTACGATGTTTCATCAATTTTGTTACAATGATTATCTATAAACGCCCTTTATTTTGTAATATTAGACAAAATTATAACTTTAACTCAGCTTGAAACTCACTTTAATTTGACTTGACATTATATTCGACATTAAAGGTCGTGTTAATGGCTATGTTTGTATCTTTTAATTTGTTAATGATTTAGATCAAATTAGGATAAAGAGACAATTTATTTATAAATTAAAAGTTTAAAATAATGTAATTGATAACAAATAAAATTTAGAGAACAAATTGATAAAGGCCAATCAAAAGCTACTTTTACATTTTATAAATATGAGTTTGCTAATTAACCAGTTTTCTAAGTAAGGACAGTGATTAAAAATTCTTTTCAACAAAGAACTTCATAAAATTGTTTTTGTTTGACTTTTAACAAAATCTAAGATAATTTTTCTGAAAACCAATAAAAAATTATAAAAAGTGTCATAACGAACTTATTAAGTATATATATATATATATATACCAACGAGAGGATAGTCCAAGTGGTAAGTGGTTTGATATCACTTAAGAAAGTTTTGAGTTCGAGGCCTTGTGAATACAACTATCCCCGTTAAGAGACTCTCCCACTATAACCAAGTGCGCGATAAGGGTTGAATCCGAATTAATTGAGACAATGCTTCAGAGACCGGACGAACAATCAGAGAGAGAGAGATTGGCAACTCAGGTTATCGAAACAGAAATCCAACAATGTGTTGATGATGGCAGATTACGTTTGTTCTCAAATAATAAAATACTTTAACTAATTAAAAGCTATATTATTATTAACTATTATTATTATTCCCTAATTATCAACAACTGATTGTGGATAAGAATATACATGAAACACAAATATCAATAATATCTAAATATATCACATCAATCTATATAACCATTATATATATGTATGCATGAATAATTGAACGTCATTTGTTTCTTTCAAGTATTATTTGCAAATTAACATTAACAATCAAGATAATATATTAATATATGTCAATCTCTTATCCTTTAACAAAGTCATTAATCTTATACAAAAAACAAAGTCATTAATATATTTAATCAGTTCTTAATGTATATATTACTGATGAGTTGTTGAATTCTAATTGAATTTAAATTTTCAGCAGTATTAGTGTCAATTTCTTGATTAAGATATGTCTAAACTTCTTGATTTAAAATATTATTAGAGACAAATAGATCACTAAATAAACTACAACTTCAAGATGTAAATTTTTTTTTGTCTAGATCAGGATATCCACCGTCGAACATAGTGACTAATCTTCTCGCTGAATTATAGGTACTTCGAAGGGTGGGACAGCTGACCTAATGATTCAAAGCTGCTCCGTATACCCAAAGCTAAAGATCGAATCTTGACACTTAGTTAAAGATGGATGAGTCTCTTCCACTCAACCTCTTTACTCAAGTGAAAGTTAACACTAAAAAAAATCTTAATTACAAACTATTTTAAACTGTCGTTAAAAAATTAACGTTAATTTCACAACCAATATTTTTTTATAGGAATTTCACAACTAATATTAAAAATTATATGAGGGATATTTTAACATCAATTATAATAATCAAATTAAATAATGTTATTGACTATAAAGTCAGTTATTAAATGACATTATAATTAACTTAGGAAAAATTTGTTTTTTAGTGTAAATTAGTAATTGAGAAAATATTTTAAGGCATAAATTCATTCTTCAAATGATGCATATACACTTTATTTTTTAAATTATAATTTTTTTAGATTTAATATAATTAAATTAAAATATCATCTGAATTAAATTCTTGTTGAATTGGATGAATATATCAATGTTGTCAGAATCAAAATGGACAAAGACTCGGACAAGTGTTCGGTTCAAGGTCTGATCAGTTTAATCGATCGAATCATCGGTCAAATCGGATAACGCAATAAATAATAAATAATAAATATTCTTAATATATAAAATAATAACACTCAAGTTTCAAAACACATATAATTTTAAAACTTGTCAAACTCAAGAGGATCTCGATCAATCAAAGCCGCATGAAGTCCCTGACAATCATCACTTCCACTGTAACTCGCTAATTGTTTTTGAAGAAATGAGTCCAAATTGTGCTCACCTTGACTTGGTTGTGCATTATTATCCTTGACTTTACATACATTCGTTTTTATTTTTCAAATTTTCATCAATTTTTTTAAACAAAATTGGCCGGCACAAAAAAAAAAGAGTTGGACCGAATGGTTCGGCGGTTTGATCCCGGTTAAATTCGGTCCAATTGCTAGTTTGGTTTTTTAGATCCGATCAACTTGTTTTAACGTCTGGTTCACAGTTGGACCGGTCGGATCGTCCGGTCCGGTCCGATCCTAACAATATTGGAATATATAATAAAAACTCTATTGCATTCACTCTTTTGGAACTAAATTTGTCACTATGCTGGTGCTTACTTAATTATGTTTCATTTATGTATCAATTTCTCCAAAAACTTCAAACTTAAATCTCTACTTAAAAGGAAGCATATATTCCAAAGTAAATATTTTTTTTTTCAAAATTTCCACTAAGACATATATAACAAAAGTTTTGGAAACGTACTTTTGGATATATGTCATAAAGCTAAAATCGAAAAGTTGGATGAAAAAAAAAAGAAAGAACAAAATATTAGACAGATAATCATAGAAATAGCTAGAATGATAGATTTGAGAATAATTATTAATAAAATACCAAAAAAGGAGAAAAAGAAAGAATACCACAAAGGAATGGGAACACCACAATGAGAAAAGAACACATAATTAAAAATAAAATTGACGCAATATTGTATATAGACACTTGTTGCTTTTCTTAGAGGTTTCAAAAGATATATGGCCGACAAATTATTTGTAGCACAATATTGTAAATATAACTAATATTCTTTTATTTATAATATCATATATAAATTAAATATATTTAATATAAAAAAAATTTATAAACTTTATATTATATATGAATATAAACAATTTTTTTTTTAAAAAAAATACTTTTTCAAGTAAACTTTATAGTCCTTAAAAGATAGTTAGACAATATTACAATTTAATTCTTAAAAAATTATATAATACAACATTTCTCAATTTTTGTAAAGATTACGTTAGTCCAACTCATTAGTTCTTGAGCGTTAGTACTTAACGACTCAACTGATGTGACCCATTAAATGCTGGGCATGGTAAGGTTAAGTGTTTCATTGAATGTTCAATAAGTTGCTAACTTAAAAAAATGACCCATATATTCAACGCAACATAGACTTCAAGTAAAAAAATATAGTTAAATGAATGACTAAAAAAACACTTATTAAGGAATCACATATATTATGATTATGCCTCTTTTTTCATGTAAACAACTAACAAAACTTCCACACAAAAAACAAAAATACTCAATATTCTACCACATCTATATTTAAAAGGCCATACATCACCAACTGATTTATTAATAGCTAACGACTTAAGTTTATAACTTATATATGATTGATGTATCCTCTCTTATATATATTATCTTACAAATTTTTACAATTCAAATGATCCAAAGAATAATCCAAATATGATGAGTCCACCTAGACATAATTAATATTTAAATTAATTAAAGATTAGTGTAAACAAATATGAATTTTATATATATATATATATATATATATATATATTGAAGATTAATGAGAGTGAAGAAATGTTGATAAAGTGGCAACACATGCAATTATATAGAAACGTACGTATGAAAGAGTGCCACACAAACTCTTAGACGTGCACGCCTGCCATTAGCACCAAACGGATAAATATAGGGACGTAATTACTATATATTATGTAATAATTAATTAATATATTATATAATGCAATGATTGGAATAAACAAACAAACAAAAAGATATTAATTATTATTATTTAATTTAACAAAAGTGAGAACGTTGTTAGCTCTAATTTTGTTCTGTAGCTTTCGCTGTTGGATAGTGAAATAATAGGGTGACAACTCAACCCAAAGAAAAGGAATTACTATTTATTTTAATAATACTAATATTAATAATAGTGTCGAAAATTTGATGGCCCCATGCATGCATCAAATGGTCAATAAGACAAAAGCATTTTTGTTTCATTTCGTGGCAGTTATGACTTGTGAGTTCACACTTCACACACTTTCTTGTTTGTGCTTTACAATAAGTCACTCACGGACAAGTCTAATTCTTTATATATACTCGCGTCTTCGATATTATTTGAGAGCGCTTTTCTTATTATTAATTTTTTTTATTAATATATTAATAGTATGTAAAAATGTAATAAATAAAATTAAGTTTAATAATAATTAAATATTTTTTAACTCTGGTCTAAACTAGTGATTTTTGGTGAACCTATCTTTGGTAGCAATAATTGATAATGAAAAAGGGAGGGAGAAGCATTTTCCCTCCTCTTCCTACCAAACAAACCCCACTTTTTGTAATGCGATGAAATTATATTTTTGTTCTTATTTTTTTTATCCATTTTTATTATATTTCCACTTTTAATGTAACGAAAAAATTGTCATTTTATCCATATTTATTCCATTTATATCAAATCAATCATATTGACATGACATTTTCATTCTCTCTTCTTTTCTCATTCTCATTTTCATTCATATTTCCATTCCTATTCTCTCCTCTTTTCTCCTTGTCAAACAAACACTAAGGACTAAGGTTTAACTTGTGAGAGACAATAGAAGCCCATATGTAACGATCAAATTAGTACTCTAACAACGGAATATTCCACTTCGGGACACGTGGCACTGACTTTCTAGAAGCCCAGCTTCGGCACCCGCTAGGGACACGTGGCACCACTCATCTACTAGTTACATGGCCCCTGCCCACGTCACTTCACGGAACATCCCATTAATCAGATGTGGGAACTCCTCAAGCCTCGTGGCACAACCCACGTCCCACGAGATCCTGGGTCGAGCACGACCTCCACACACTCAGTATAAATAGACCCTCACTCGGGGGACTAGAGATATACGCAACACAAAGGATTACAACGCCTTACCTCATATCCTTCACGTACTCTCGATAACCTGAGCACTCTCAGACCCCTCACACAAGTCCTCTTAAGCTCCGCCATAGGTACCGTCAAGGCAAACCTCCGGCAAGCTCACCACCACCAGGAAACTACACCACTTACGGGGCTTCCAACAGTCCCCAGAGACTCAAGCTCTCTCTTACTAAGGCAACCTCCCAAAAGCAGCTCGCCCGCCCGGAGTACCTTAATCACATCTTAGCCGCACACGCCTCGATACAGGTAAACTACCTTGCCTAACGGCTCCTACAGACGTCACCATGACAAACTACGTGGACTTTGATCCCTTTCGAATGGTACGTAGGCACCTGGGTGCATCACCTAAGGACAAGTCCCACTGGTTAAGACCCCATGCGGTCCCAATTGCAAATTATAATTGTCTGAGCAAAAAATGACAGTTACAGTGGCGCCCACTGCGGTCTTATTCAGACCACAATGCCTTGCGCACTCTGCCGCTAAACGACATTTCTTTTTCGGGGAGTAGGAGTATGTACCTAACGACTCAGAAACCGACGTATTTTTTCCATCATGTCTACAGGTTATATAGGATATAATATAGCATGACCGATTCGAACGCCCCCGCAACCACGACCGACGCAAGCGCTCTAAGGCGCAGCACAAGGAACCAGCATGGGACGACCGAAGCAGGTGGATCAAACACAACCCAGCCTCAAAGCGCCTCAACGATGCAGGTAGCTGTTATGGAGACCGTGGTCCAAAACCCGGCACCCGAAGAGGAAACCTGCCCTCAACACCCGTATGGCATGCCACACGTTCCTTGCCCCACAACCGGTGGTCAAGAAACGACAGAGCCAGCAAGAAACTCACGGGATGCGGAGATCGCCCGCCTCGAGGCAGAAGTAGCGGCCCTGCGCCAACAGCAGTGAGAGGAGAACAGGAACCTCGCCCCATCGAACGCAAGTGTCCAGCTGCCACTAGTGCCACACGACGCGGGGACCTCCAACGACCCTACAAATCTGCCCGCAATACAATTCGGGACATTACCAATGGAATTCACGCGACTGTCGATAACAGCACCAGCGTCTCCGCTAGTGATCCCATCTGGACCAGCTATATGGTCGCCGGGCAAGCAGTACGACTTGCTACAAGCTATCCGCGATGACTAGTCCCTAACTACCCTCCGGGATCCTACCTCCACATGCCGTGGGAGACAGCCTACAACCCATATGCTGCCTGCGGCGCAAATGCTTACTAGTGGCCCGCGTTCAACTTCCAGGGAAAAGGAAGACATCCTTTCACCCAGCAAATCATGAACGAACACGTGCTCATGGGCTTCAAGATGCCCTTCCACATAGAACCCTATGGCGGAGAAACCGATCCGCGAGATCACCTGAACACCTTCAACTCGGCTATGTCGATATTAGGTATGACGGACGGCCAACAGTGCCGGGACTTCTCATCAACCCTGAAAGAGGCCGCCCTAAGATTGTTCTCACTGCTACCTACCAACTCGATCCACAGCTTTGAAAAACTAGCACGAAACTTCCTTACACAGTTCGCCAGTAGCAAAGAGTACCAGAAAAATGAAAATTCCTTCAATTCATTGGTTTCCACCAAGAGGAAGGAGAAACCCTACAAGCCTTTCTGGCTCGTTTTACCAAGCTCTCGCTCCAAGTCCGAGGCCTCCAGGACGTCGTCGCCATCTTCGTCATAAAACAAGGTCTCCGATGATCACAGTTCTACGGAGAACACAACAGATGCCCCGTCTCCACCTTACAGGAGCTAATGGACCGTGCGGAATGGTTCATCCAGGAGGAGAACGCGCAAATCGCCAAAGACAAGATGATGAAGTTCCTAATAAGCAGGGCCGACATGGAACGAGCGGAGAAGAAAAAAGAAAAAAACGGTGACAGAAAGCCAAGCTCCCAAGGAGAAAAACAATAGGAAAATATTACCTCCTCGACCACGAACGCCCCCTAGAGGATGGTTCACGAGCTACACTCCCCTCAACAAATCCCAAGTTGGGGTACTGGAAGAGATTTATCATTCGGACATGTTCAGCTTTTCCCCTCAAGTCAAGAGGCGAAAAACGGGAAAACCAGTAGACAAGTCCACAATTACATAAGGATTACGAACATGAAACCAACGATTGTATCGACCTGAAGGATCAGATCAAAGACCTAATCCGAATGGGGCAGCTCGGCAGATTCATCAAAGAAGAAAGCAGGGCTAATGCAGAACAGCCACGAGAGATCAACGATTAGATACCTACTCGTGGGGTCATCAATGTTATTGCGGGCGGCCTGCAGAGGGGAACTTCCTCATCGCCTCAAAGCAAGAAAAGGGTGGAACGCTCCATCCTGGCCATTGACTACGCCCCAAAACACAAAAAGGAGAGCGAGCCCAAAGGAGACCCCATCACATTCGATCTCATCAACCTAGAGGGACCAGTCCACGACGACCCCATGGTAGTGACAACCATAATTACCAACTACGAAGTCAAGAGAGTCTTGATCGACCAAGGGTCCTCGACAGACGTCCTCTACTTCGACACTTTCAAAAGACTCGGGCTGAACGAAGCCAGTATAAAGCCATTCCCCGACACACTCATAGGGTTCTCAGAAGCCCAGGTTCCAAGAGAAGGAATCATCACTGCTCGAACAACCATAGGCACCCTACCAAAGGTCGCTAGCCTTGATGTAGACTTCATCATCGTCTCGGCACCGTCAGCATACAATGCAATTTTAGGGCGACCATCCCTAAACAAACCCAGGGCTGTAGTGTCCACCGGACAGCTCACAATGAAATTCCCAACACCCCACGTGGTTGGAGAAATCATGGTGAACCAAAAACTGGCACGAGCATGCTACGCAGCGAGCCTAACCAAGACTGTCAAGGTCGCCCGCCTTGGTCCCCAAGAAACACGCGAGGAACCCCCCGAGGGTAAAGAGTCAGAAGGCAAGAAACTAGAGTCTGCCCGTCCGGACCCAACCTCCATCTAAAAACTCCAAATATACTTTGCGTCCTCACGCCACATTTAAGTCGAAGCCATGCATGTCTTTTTCAAATTTAGGATTTACTTCAGCCTGATGAAGGCCCGCCTGACCTAGGCAATCTGAATGTAATCATCTTGTTTACTTTCAGCCTGACTAAGGTTAGCCCGACCGAGGCTGCACGAATGTAACCACTTTGTCTATTATTATTGAAGTATTCCTTTTCCACAAGACAAGGCTTCCAAGGCTAAGCTAAAATTTCCCCCAGTAGCGCGGTAAAAGCCCCTTGGGTGCGAAAAACACAAAACGAACGTTCGAAAAAACCATGCTAGCAAATCGCATACAAACCGTCCTGATCACACGATACTCATGCAAAAATCTTTTTACCCAGACGTAAAGAGATAACTACAGAAAGAGAGACCGCAATCATACATGACTTTTTGCCTAGAAGTAAAAAGGATAACAGGAAAAACTCTTTACAAAAATCGTTCTCATTAGATGCCAAAAATGAGAGGGCATCCGCCCATTACCAAGGGTAAACACCCTGAAAAATACATAAACCTATTCTTGGGCATCCCCAAGATTTACAAAGACCTTAGCCCCAACAGGTTCCACACGGCCAACCTCTTCCAACGAACCCCGCCTGGTCGCCTCAACTAACTGCTGAGAAGTAGGTCCAATCTCTAGAGCTCGTCCGCCGATTCGAGACAACACCTGGTGCTTCACCAAGCGGTCGGTCAGCTGACGAAGATAAGCAAGATTTAGCGGAGGATCTATTTCCATTCAACCATGAAGCTCACCTTCAAAAAACTCTAGAGAAGGATGCAAGGAAGCCACCCACTCCGTTGGAAATCTCTCCCCACGGAGACGTTCGAGCTACTCGACTGCCAGAAGCATGCCGTACATCCTCTGTGCAAGCAACTCCCCCTAGAGATCAGCGATGTCGGCAACCTTATCCTCGGCCGCCAACCAACCAGAAAGGTTCTCGAAAGCACGAGCCTCAGCACCCCGCAATGCTTTGCGAAGAGAATGCAGCTCCTGTCGGCGCCTCTCAACATCCTCCCGACGGACGGCCAGCTCCTTGCGAGTCTTCTCCAATTCCGAGTGAAGGAGCGTAACCTCAAAGGGATGTCTAGCTTCAGCCCTAAGACGAGAAACCTCTTGAGTCAAGGACTTAACCTCGCGTCCTTGATCCTCACACTCTAGCTTCTTGGCAGACAGCTGCCCTCGCACGTCTGCCAATCTCTTCTGGGAGACCTCCAAAGCCTAGCTCTTAGAGGATGCAACACCGGCAAATTGATCTCGGTCGCAATGGATCTCCCCCTACAAAAAAGCGAAGTCAGGAACGCAAGTCAAAACGAAATGAGGAGAACGCCAGGATAAGGGAGCTTACCACACGCTTCTACCACTCAAAGCCAGCTTGGTGGAAGTCAGCTAAGGCGTTAGCAACCCGACTGAAGCCTCGAATAACGAGATTTAGGGGAGAAGTGTCCAGTTCCCTAGCTTCCCTCTCCCGCATTTCCACGGGGAGGCGTCTGTCCAACGCCACCAGTTCAAAGGTAATCCCCCGTCCGGTGGCCCGAGGGGTTCAGAAGGGCCGACGCTCGACCCCGGGACAATATCTTTCATGGCAGCTGCTTGACTCGCCACTACATTCCCTCTATCTAAGAGGGCTCCGGCCTCCACGGCCGCATCACCGGACTTTGCAACTTCCTCAGCTGCAGGTTCGCCCGCCGTGCCCTGAGGCACGGGAGAGTCTCCGACAGACTCCTCAACGACCACTCTGGCCCTTTTAGTAGCAGGCTGATCGATCCCCTCAATGGGGCTAAGGATGGGAAGACGGGCTGATAGAATCACCTTCATGGGTGATTGATGAACATGAGCGGAAGTGGGAACAGAGGTAGGAACAGAGGCAGGAGGAGCAGCTGGGACCGAAGATGGAACAGCACCCTCTGCCAGAGGCTCCACCTGTACATCCCCCGGTCAAAACTCCGCCGTGCCACCTGAGAAGGTAACCGCAACTCCACACTAGAAGGCCGCTTCTTGAGCCCCCCTTCTCTGCCTTTGGACAACTCCGCTGCAGAGGTTCATTTCTTTTCCCCCTCCCCACTACCTCTTCCATCATTCTTCCTCTTCTCCTTCTGGAGACCTTCCTCCCGGCGGTCTCTCTCGGAAGACAGCGGTACGAGAAACTAGCTTTCCCTCTCTAGTCACCCACCGGTTGCAGACGAACATAGCCAGAGGAGAGCCCTTCGAAGTGACCAAACGACCCTTGACCTCTAGACTTCTCCCACCTATCCACAAAGGGTATTTCGGGAAATGTCCCTCTGAGCAATGATGACTCCACCTCGGTAAGTCGCGTACTCTCTACAGAGACGGCTCGAAAACTTGCTAAGGAAGTCACGCAGCTGGCCATCCGGAACAAGACGCGTGTCTTCTCCAAAACGTCTCCTTTTCCATGGAACGATACGAGGGAACCTGCTTCGCAAGTCGGACGACCAGTCCCCAATGACCATGACTTCGCGCGAACTGGCCCTCCCACGAGCAAGAGCAATAAAAATTCCTAAGTATCTACAGACAAGGGAACTTAAGTCCATGGGCGCCCGACACTCGTAGACTTGGGGGACTTATGTAACTACGAAATATTCCACTTCGGGACACGTGGCATTGACTTTCTAAAAGCCGAGCCTCGGCACCCGCTAGTGACACGTGGCACCACTCATCTGCTAGTTACATGGCCCCTGCCCACGTCACTTCACGGAACATCCCATTAATCAGACGTGGGAACTCCTCAAGCCTCGTAGCACAACCCACGTCCCACGAGATCGTGGGTCGAGCACGACCTCCCCACACTCAATATAAATAGACCCTCACTCGGGGGACTAGAGAAATACGCAACACAAAGGATTATAACGCCTTACCTCATATCCCTCACGTATTCTCGATAACCTGAGCACTCTCAGACCCCTCACACAAGTCCTCTTAAGCTCCGCCATAGGTACCGTCAAGGCAAACCTCCAGCAAGCTCACCACCACCAGGAAGCTACACTTACGGGGCTTCCAGCAGTCCCTAGAGACTCAAGCTCTCTCCTACTAAGGCAACCTCCCAAGAGCGGCTCGTCCGCCCGAAGTACCTTAGGCACGTCTTAGCCGCACACGGCCCGATACAGGTAAACTACCTTCGCTAACGGCTCCTACAAACGTCACCATGACGAACTACGTGGACTTTGATCCCTTCCGAAGGGTACGTAGGCACCTGGGTGCATCACCTAAGGACAAGTCCCCCATGGTTAAGACCCCATGCGGTCCCAATTGCAAATTACAATTGTCTGAGCCAAAAACGACAATTACAAGTACTATATGTAAGACTAATAAGAGATAAAAGAAGATTAATAATATGTTTATATTGGCTATTAAGGAAGGGAATGGAAGAGAATGAAAGAGTATTTACTGACTTTCTTCTTATTTGATTTTTAAAATTTTAGATGTGAAGATATTGGAGTATTTTATCTTAGTCATCCTCCTTAACCTTCTCCCTTTGTTAAATAATGTATTTTGATTTCTCATATGTATCTTTTTATGTGAGGCATTGTTGGTTACTAAAGGGTATGTTTGGATTGGGGATTAAGGAGGAGAAAGGAAGGAAATTATTAATAGAGAGTCACAATAATAAAGATCCACCTTTAATAAAGTAGGGACTATTGTAAAACTATATGATAAGAGTAAAAGAGAAAGGAAGAAGACAAGAGAAGAAGAAATGTAGTACTCAATAATCAACTTTTTAGTGTATCAAATCATTGCATACGCACCCTCTATTTATAGGGCTACTAGGGTAACCTTCACATCATAAGTTACAAAGCATTAAGGTATGCATATAATGCACAATCAATATTGGCATAAATCATATTGAATTTGGGGTTATGGACTCATTGATTTATGGAGGTTTTGGGAGTGCTAAAGACATCCACAAAAGCACAATATATTTACAACACTCCCCCTTGGATGTCCAAAATTGTGCCTCATTAAAACCTTACTAGGAAAAACCCTGTGGGACAAAAAACCTAGTGAAGGAAAAAGAGTACACCAATTATAATAATACATCCATTATAAACTGCCTCATTAAAAACCTTTACCAGAAAAACCCAGTGGGACAAAACCATGGCAAAGGGAAAAAGAGTGCAGCGCTATCTCCCCCTCATTGTAGCATTATTGAAGGTCTCTTAATCGGCGCATTCCAATTTTGTAAATTAGCTTCTCAAATGTTGCAGTTGGTAATGCCTAGTGAATAGATCTGCTAGATTATCACTTGAGCGAATTTGTTGAATATCAATTTCACCATCTTTGTGAAGATCATGAGTAAAGAAGAACTTTGGTGAAATATGCTTAGTCCGGTCTCCTTTAATGTATCCTCCTTTTAGTTGGGCAATGCAAGCAGCATTGTCTTCATACAATGTAGTTGGGGCCTTTTCATTTAGTAATAAACCACATGACTCCTGAATATGTTGAGTCATGGATCTTAACCATACACATTCTCGACTGGCTTCATGAATTGCAAGCAACTCTGCATGATTTGATGAAGTAGCTGCTATAGTTTGTTTTGTTGAGCGCCAAGATATAGCAGTATCACCAAATGTAAACAAATAGCCAGTTTGAGATCGGCCTTTATGAGAATCTGATAAGTATCCAGCATCTGCATATCCAACTAATGGAGACTTGGACTCATTTGAATAAAATAATCCCATGTCAAGTGTCCCTCGGAGATATCTGAATATATGTTTAACTCTGTTCCAATGTCTCTTAGTTGGAGAAGAACTAAATCTTGCTAATAAACTTACAGCGAATGCTATATCAGGTCGAGTGTTATTAGCAAGATACATTAGTGCTCCTATAGCACTAAGATATGGTACTTCTGGACCAAGAAGTTCTTCATCATTCTCACGAGGACGAAAAGGATCATTTTTCACTTCAAGTGATCTAACCACCATAGGGGTACTTAATGGATGTGCTTTATCCATGTAAAACCGTTCAAGGATCTTTTTAATATATGTTGATTGATGAACAAGTATTCCTCCTTATAAATGTTCAATTTGCAACCCAAGACAATATTTTGTCTTCCCAAGATCTTTCATCTCAAACTCTTCTTTTAAGAGCTTTGCTGCTTCTGAAATACCTTTAGGAGTTCCAACTATGTTCAAATCATCAACATATACTGCGATGATAACAAAATCAGATCCTGATCTTTTTATAAATACACATGGACTAATAGAATCATTTTTGTATTCTTTTTATAGCAGATACTCACTAAGACGATTATACCACATGCGCCCGGATTGTTTGAATCCGTATAATGATCTTTGCAACTTAATTGAATATATTCCTCGATCACTCAAATTATTTCTTTCAGGTAACTTAAATCCTTCAAGGATTTTCATGTATATATCATTATCCAGTGATCCATATAAGTAGGCTGTGACAACATCCATTAGGCACATATCAAGCCTTTTACAAACAGCCAAACTAATTAAATATCTAAGAGTAATTGCATCCACTACCACAGGAGAGTAAGTCTCCTCATAATCAATTCCAGGTCTTTGCGTAAAACCTTGTGCTACAAGTCGGGCTTTGTATCGCACAATTTCATTTTTCTCATTTCTTTTTCGCACAAAGACCCATTTGTACCCGACTGGTTTTACACCATCAGGTGTTCGGACGACAGGTCCGAAAACTTCACGCTTCGTAAGTGAGTTTAACTCAGCTTGGATAGCATCTTTCCAATTTGGCCAATATTTTCTACGTCGACATTCTTCGACGGATTTTGGTTCATGATCCTCATTTTCATTTGCAAGTTCTAGCGCTATATTATATGAAAAAACATTGTCGACAATTGTTTCAAATCGGTTCCATATTTTTCCAGTATCAACATAACTGATTGAGATCTCATTATTTTCTTTACTATCAGGTACCTGAATCTCTTCTGGAGATTTTTTATCAGTTATGTCTTCCTTATCATTCAAAATACATATTTCCTCGTCTTGGCCATTTTCTTTATTTGTTCCTTTTCTTTTTCGAGGATTCTTATCTTTGGAACCAATTGGTCTACCACGCTTCAGGCGTGCTGTATGTTCATTCGCAATAGTATTTGGTTGCCCTTCAGGAACCTCAATACGAATTGGAGCATTTTCAGCTGGAATATGTGACTTTGTCAGTTTTTTAGGGTCAGTGAATGCATCTTGCAATTGATTTGCAATATTTTGCAAATGAATTATTCTTTGAACTTCAAGTTCACATTGCTTTGTAAGAGGATCAAAATAATGTAATAATTGTGCATTCCATGTAATTTGTTTTTCCAGCTGTTCCTTTTCTCCCCCTAATGCTGGGAAATTATTTTCATCAAAATGACAATCGGCAAATCGTGCCGTGAACAGATCACCCGTCTGGGGTTCTAGATATTTAATAATGGAAGGGGATCAATACCCGACGTATATCCCCAACCTTCTTTGAGGACCCATTTTGGTGCGTTGTGGTGGAGCAATCGGAACATAGACTGCGCACCCAAAGGTCCTTAAATGAGAAATATTTGGCTCCTGACCCAAAGCCATTTGCATAGGGGAGAACTTATCATATGTTGTTGGTCTAATGCGTATGAGTGCTGCAGCATGCAGAATAGCATGTCCCCATGCATTAATAGGGAGTTTTATTCTCATGAGTAATGGTCTAGCAATTAACTGAAGGTGTTTAATGAATGATTCTGCAAGACCATTTTGTGTATGTACATGAGCAACAGGATGCTCCACACTTATCCCAATTGACATACAGTAATCTTTAAAAGCTTGGGATGTAAATTCACCAGCATTATCAAGACGAATTGTCTTGATAGGATAATCTGGAAATTGGGCTCGCAATCTAATTATTTGAGCAAGTAATCTTGCAAAAGCCACATTACGCGTTGACAATAGACAAACATGTGACCTTCTGCTAGAGGCATCTACTAATACCATAAAATATTGAAATGGTCCACAAGGTGGAGCTACAGGTCCACATATGTCTCCATGAATACGTTCCAGAAATATGGGACATTCAATCCCAACTTTTGCTGGTGATGGCCTTATAAATAATTTCCCTTGAGAACAAGCAGCACAAGAAAACTCATTAGATAAAAGAATCTTCTGGTTCTTTATTGGATGTCCATTTGAGTTCTCTATTATTCTTCGCATCATTATTGAACCGGGATGGCCTAACCGGTCATGCCAAATAATAAAAGTATTTGGATTAGTAAACTTCTGGTTTACTATAGCATGTGTCTCAATCATGCTAATATTTGTGTAGTACAAACCAGAGGAAAAAGTGGGTAATTTTTCCAAGATACATTTCTTACCCCCAATAATTGCAGTGATGCAAAGACATTCCATATCACCATCAGTTATGGTCTCAATGTGATAACCATTTTGTCGAATGTCTTTGAAACTTAGTAAATTTCTTTGAGACTTACTGCAAAATAATGCTTCATTTATATTCAATTTTGTTCCTCTAGGTAATAATAAGTTAGCTTTTCCATATCCTTCAATTAATTTTGTACTACCAGATATTGTGCTAACGTTTGCCTCTTTCATAACCAAAGAAGAAAAATACTTCTTTTCCTTTAATATAGTGTGTGTTGTTGCACAATCCACAAGGCATATATCTTCTTTGATTTTAAATCCATAAGAAGACTGAGGAATATCCATATTCTTCATTGAAAACAAAAATACATTATAAGAAACGTAGAAAATTAATATTACAATGAAGAAACACAACTAAAACATAAGAGGGAAAATAAAACATAGGTGAAAAACATAAGATTTGCTGCATTTCATTTTTCAATCATGATTTTCAAAGAAATCAGCAGCATTTAGATGTGTTATGTCAATGAGGCCTTCATAGTCATCTTCTTTGTAGGCAAAATTGGCTTCCACATTATTTTGCATTTTTGCTTCATCATCATCAACATTTTGAAGGGTTAAATTAACTTCAGGATTTTTCCCCTTCTTTATTGAAGCTTGATAGAGCTTGACAAAATGCTCAGGTGTGCGGCAGACACGTGACCAATGGCCTTTCATGCCACAACGATAGCATATATTGTCTTTACCCTTAGAAGAGCTATTTTGAGAATCCTTATTGTTGTTCTCTTGTTTATGACCATCGTGATTATGGTAATTATTTTTTTTCCCTTACCACGCCCACGTCCACGCCCGCGGCCACGACCACGACCACGGGAATTATTATTTCCTCTTCCAGAATTATCATATTTTGCTGCATTCACTTCAGGGAATGGAGCAGATCCAGTTAGACGGGCTTCATGATTTTTCATTAACAGCTCGTTATTTTGTTCAGCCACAAGAAGACAGGAAATCAATTCGGCATATTTTTTAAAACCTTTTTCACGATATTGTTGTTGTAATAAAACATTAGAAGCATGAAAAGTTGAAAAGGTTTTTTCTAATAAGTCCTCATCAGTGATTTTTTCTCCACACAATTTTAATTGAGAACTTATTTTGAAAACTGCCGAATTATATTCACTCACTGTCTTAAAATCTTGGAGGCGTAAATGCATCCAATCATAACGAGCTTTGGGGAGTATTGCTGTTTTCTGATGGTCATACCTTTCTTTAAGATTTTTCCACAATTCAAGTGGATCCTTAACAGTCAAATATTCTGCTTTTAGCCCTTCATGCAGATGATGACGCAAAAATATCATTGTTTTTTGCCTTATCTTGATTAGATGCCTCATTTCCAGTTTTTATTGTTTCACCTAGACCCTTAGCGTCTAAGTGAATTTCAGCATCTAGTACCCATGACAAATAATTCTTGCCAGATATGTCAAGGGCTAAAAACTCGAGTTTGGTAAGATTTGACATGATGCAAGCTTCGAGCTTTCGTGCTGATAACGTATTGTAAAACTATATGATAAGAGTAAAAGAGAAAGGAAGAAGACAAGAGAAGAAGACAAGAGAAGAAGAAATGTAGTACTCAATAATCAACTTTTTAGTGTATCAAATCATTGCATACACACCCTCTATTTATAGAGCTACTAGGGTAACCTTCACATCATAAGTTACAAAGCATTAAAGCATGCATATAATGCACAATCAATATTGGCATAAATCATATTGAATTTGGGGTTATGGACTCATTGATTTATGGAGGTTTTGGGAGTGCTAAAGACATCCACAAAAGCACAATATATTTACAACAGGGACCAAATTTTTATTAATATTGACAAATGATAAATAATAAATAGAAAGAGTACCAATTTTAATATTACCGTAATACTAAAGATATAGGGATGATCTAAAAATAAAGTATATATAATTCAAAGTGTGAGAAGATCCTCAAGGAGGCTTTTTTTTTTTAATGTTTTTAGAATTTATGTATTCCTAGATTTTGTGTTGTCTAGCCTTGTGCTTGTTCCCTTTCACAAAAAAAAAAAAAAAGATTATGATTTTTGATATTTTGTAATATCGTATTTGATACACAAATTAAAAAAATAATCTCGAGTTAAGCTAGTTGTCTTAATTCAAAATAATAGGGGTCAAACTGGGTTATTTATCTCAAAATAGTTGTCTTAATTTAAAATAATAAAGGTCAAACCGGATTATTTAATTTAATATTTTAAAATTTAATAATGATTATTTGAAAAATTAAATAGTGTTCGAAAATAGTTCAAGCAAAATTACTTCTAAGTAAAGTCATCAAAATGCGTTCAATCCGATAAGTTGGCTTGTTTAACTCACATATTAGGTTGTCTCATTTAACCCACTTAACCTACGAGTTGGCTCACCTAACTCGCAAGTTAAGTGAGCTAAAATACTTTTAGGTCATTTATAAATAAGTCTAAACTCCCCTAACTTGAATTAAGTGAGCAGTAATTAATTTTTTCGACTCTAACCTATCTTCATCATAATTTAAAATTTTAAAAAAAAAATATAAAATTAAGTATATTATTAATTTTTTATTATATATTTAACTATAAATAAAATAATTATATATTATATTATTAAAATTTATAAATATATAAATATAAAATATTTATATATAATTAAAAAAACAGGCCTAGACGGATTTTTAATAAGAAAAAGACAAAAATATAGTGTTCAGAGAATATTAATTGCCTTTTATCTTAGTCCTCCTTAACCTTCTCCCTTTGTTAAATAATGTATTTTGGTTTCTCATATGCATCTTTTTATTCGAGGTACTGTCGGTCATTAAAGAGTATGTTTGGATTGGGGATTAAGGAGGAGAAGAGAAGGGAATTATTAATAGAGAATCACACTAATAGAGATTCACCTTTAATAAAGTAGGGACCAAATTTTTATTAATATTGACAAATGATAAATAATAAATAGAAAGAGTACCAATTTTAATATTACCGTAATATTAAAATAATCTAAAAAATAAATTATATATAATTCAAAGTGTGAGAAGATCCTAAAGGAGACTTTTTAATTTTATGTTTTTTTTTGTGAGGGGAATTTGGTAGTAATGGAAGACACATCCAAGTACTACCGGGTAGGGCAACAATAACATGTTGGGGACAAAGGCCCAATTCAAGGAGGCTTTTTTAATGTTTTTAGAATTTATGTATTCTTAGATCTTGCCTTGTCTAGCCTTGTGCTTGTCCCCTTCCACAAAAGAAATAAAAAAAGAGATTAGGATTTTTTGATATTTTATAATATCGTATTTGATACATGAATTGAAAAAATAATCTCGAGTTTATGTTTTTTCACTTTTTTAATCCCACTTAAAAAGGTACAATTCTTATAATCCCGTGAATTGAGATTATGTTTAATTATGTAAATTTAATAAATTACCCATAGCTTAATTATCATCTATCAATTAAACCCTACCCCCTTAAAATCAAACACTTGCACGCCTCTCTTCTGAATGATAAAGTTATTTTATTTAAAATTAAAAAAATATATTAGTCAAATAAATATTTAAATTATATAAATAATAAATATAAAAATATTTTAGTTAAAATAAATAAATTTATGATTTATCTATTGGGAGAGAAAAACGTAAATTAATATAGGAATTAATTAAAAAAATCCACACTGCAATTACTTCATATATATATATATACACACACACACATTATAATAAACGTATTTGTATGGAGATAAATGAATCATACTCTCAAGAAAGTGATAAAAATCATATTTTTCTTTTATAATTAAAAGTATGATATAAGGATTTTTTTTTATATTCTTGGGCATTAGTTACACACCATAAATTATTATAAATTTTGTAACTTAAATTTGATTTTAAAGTTAAAATATTTTTTAAATTTAAAGTAAAATAATTTAGGAAATTATTTTATTAAATAATAAAATGTCATTTAGAAAAACAGTCAAAAAAATATTTAAAAAATTATTAAACATTTACAAGATTATAAAAGTTAAACCAAACACATAATTATAACGTTTTTGGTAATATTGTAAAATATTCTTAAAAATATTTTTATGAGAATATAAAAAAAATTTATTCGTATATCAAACACACCCTAAAGTTTACAAATTCAAATTTCCATCCTGGATTTTATTAAAGTAATATCCATATATATGCCTTGTTTTTTTAAAATAATTTTTTTGGCCGAAATATTTCTTTTTTTGCATCCTTGAAAATTTTTTTTTTAATGAAAAGGCTTAAAATTAGGGATGATCACGGTAAGGTTTGGGTAGGACATTATATTCATCAGATTCGGACTCGGACTTGGACTTGAACGGATATCAAAATCAATCTCCATCTCCGAACCCTGCGAATAGTTAAATCCTCATACTCGGATCCGACTCATAAAAATTTTAAATAAATTATTTTATTAACATAAAATTTATTTTTATCAATAATCACAAAAAATAAAAAAAATTAACTCATAAATGTAAATATACTATTAAGTTACTTTAATATCTATAAAATATTTAACATTTTTTCTAAGAATTATATATTTTCTTAACACAAAAAAAGTTTAAGAATATTGTTACTTTTTATTAGCACTGTCAAAACGGGTCGGAGCCCGCGAGCTAGCCCGGCCCGCCCGCTAAATAAGCGGGCTTGGGTAAGTAAAAATAGGTCCGTTTAAGCCCGCGGGGCCGGCCCGCCAAAAAATAAAAAAAAATAAAAAATAAAAAGTTAATATATATTTGTTTAAAATATGTATAAATATACATATTTTAGATAATTTTATGTGTTAAATAATAATTTTATTCTAATAAAGTATATAAATAATTTAAATAATAATTAAAATTAATAAAATATTAATTTAAAGTTAAAAAATTACTATTTTTTAAGTAAATATATAATTTTATAATTAATTTTTAAAAAAATAAAAAAATTGACCCGCGGGCTAGCCCGTTTAGCCTGCGGGCCATTACGGGCGAGCTTGGGCATTACTTTCCAAGCCCGCCAAATAAACGGGCCGGCCCGTCACGGGCTGGTGCGGGCCGGCCCGTTTTGACAGTGCTACTTTTTATACATAAAAAAAATAATTACACTATTGCGGATAGGATACGGATAGCAGGGTACTTCTTGACCCGGACCCATACCCTGACTCATACGATAAAATTTTAGGGTACTCATTGAGCATGTGTATTTTGATGATCCCTACTTAAAATTTGTGCTTCAATTTATAAAGACAAAAATATACCGCAACGATATTTGTAATGATGAGCGTAGGATTTACATAAATTGTGGCGCATTTCTCGGCCGCAACCATAGCCTACCCACTCTTGTTCCTACTCTCTCTGTCTTCTTATCCTTTTTTGAATGCAATATTAAGCTCTTTTATATACAAATATATAGGTTTTGTATTTATTCCCTACTTTTCATATGAGACAAAAAAAAAATATTAATTAAAACCAAATTTTAATGGCTATTAAGAATTATTTCATCATGGATGGTTGCTATTTGGAAGTATATGAATCTCTGCATATTTTTGTCTAATTATTCTTTCACACTTAATTTCTATTCTTTCTGCTGTGTATATAAGTATAAATTAAGAGGTTAATTATTCTATTTACACATCAATGCATACTTGATTGAATTTTTGGCAATTTTGGATATAACTTACAAACTTTTTTCCAAGATAATTCTACATAATAATGGGATCAACTATTCAACTTTTTAGTTTTTAGGTGTTATTTAGCAATGCAGGTTGAACTAATTTCATTTGGCCAAAATTTTATTTGGGTCTTTTATCTTTTTTACTTCTTTTATAGGTCAAAACTTCAAATTGGTCCTTTATGTTTGCACGAAGTTTCATATTGGTCCTTTATGTTTCAAAAAGTCCAAATTGGTCCTTTATGTTTGCAAGAAGTTCCAAATTGGTCCTTCCGTCCAAATCCGTTTATTTTTTAAGTTAAGTGCTGACGTGGACACACCATCTCTCCTACGTGTCAATTAAAGTTGACGTGGCATGCCACGTCATTGCCACGTCACTGCCACGTCATCATCCAATATCATATGTGATGACGTGGCAGTGACGTGGCGATGACGTGGTGCTGACGTGGCATGACACGTCAGTTTATATGGACACGTCAACATGCCACGTCAGCACTTAACTTAAAAAAATTGACGGAAGTGGACGGAAGGACCAATTTGGAACTTCTTGCAAACATAAAGGACCAATTTGGACTTTTTGAAACATAAATGACCAATATGAAACTTCGTGCAAACATAAAGGACCAATTTAGGGTTTTGACCTCTTTTATATTAGTCTCTTATCTTTTAAAAATTTTAAATTAGTCTTACATTTTTGTAACTTATTTTAAATTGGCCCTTGTATATAACACCGGCGACTTGAACCGTTAAATACTAATGTATCATAATGAAATCTTTTTAAAAATCATACTTTTATCCTTTTCTAACCTCATAATTTTCATTTCAATCCTCGGCTATGGTGGATACCAAATCCAAGCCAATCTGGTTTTTCTCTCCCAAAACTACAACACTAAAAAATGTACCCATTGAATTTTAGGGATGGCAAAATGGGTGGGTTTGGATTGGATCATATTTGGATTGGATCATAAGTGTGTTCATTTTTAAATGGCTTATAATGACCCATTGAATTTTAGGGATGGCAAAATGGGTGGGTTTGGATTGGATCATATTTGGATTGGATCATAAGTGTGTTCATTTTTAAATGGCTTATAATGACCCATTAATTATGGGTCAAAACCATTTAATTCATTAACCCGTTAATTTTACTTTTTGTTATTTTATTTTATTTATTTTAATTTATTTGACCTATTAATTATTTTAATTTATGTTTTTACTAGGAAAGTTATCTAATGAGGATAATTATATTCATAGTGTCTCAATTTCAGAACATTGCTTAAGCAATACTATACCGCTCACCATTTAAACCAATTTTTTAATTGAATATGCACTCTTTCAACCAAAATAAAAGAAAACGAGTGGCTGAAATCTTATAGACTCGCTAATCACTACCACAAAAAAGTGATATACTTCTAAAAATCTTTAATAATTTTGAACTTTTATGGTTTTCAATTACAAATATACTATTCTTTCTCTACTTAATTAAATTGTTGAGATGATTTATATGTATAAATAAAACTAAAATTTTTCTATTTTTAGAATATTGTTAAATTTTTTCTCATTAGTTAATATAATATTTAACAACTTAAATTTTGTAAAATGTCAATAAAAACAGTAACTTCTGTAATTACCTATGTATATACTTTAAAGTGTGACCCTAAGAAATTGTGGCCCATTTCATTCAATTTTTCGTATTTTTGGTCAAAAAAGTATATATTACTGAAATGGCACAAAGGCCTATGGGGTGGAGCTAGAATAAGGCCTGTACTTCCTAAGACAGAGAGAGGAGAGCAGAAAAGAGAGAATGTTGGCAACACAACTAGAACATAGGGGTGTACAAAATGGACTCTACCTTATTCGACCCGACTATTTTTTTGTCATCGGTCCGGTAGATCGGGTTTCAGGTTAAACACTCTCAGACCCGATCCGACCTGACCTGAGATACTTTCATTTTTTTTAAATTTTTTTATATTTATTATTTTTGCATGTAAGATATATATTATTTGTATCTATAATTTTATATTTTATTGATTATTAATTCAAAATACATAAAATATAACCTTAATTTAATTAAAATTATGTTTTAAAATGTTTAAATATGTTAAATTTAATATAAATTTTATAATTTATATGTAATTTTAATTTATGTAAATTTTTAAAAAACAAAACAAAACAAAAATGGCCGAGTTGGACCTGACGGACCTGACCAACCTAGCTCGAATTATCCAACTAAATTCGGGTCAGTCCCAAACTCGGAGACCCAACTAGTGTACACCCATAATTAGAAGAGAAGAAAAAGCGTGTAAAATTTGAAAATAAAAGGAATGGGAGTGTAATATTTTAAAATATAGGGGAAGAAAGTGTAATTTATTAGAAAAACTTAACTGTATATATTGTTATGGCAATAAATTTAAAGGAGAAAGTACAAAAATAACATCTAAAGTCATGATAATAATTTATACTGGAGGCTTCACATGCACCTACGTGCATGCAATCTAATCTTAAATTTTTAAAATATAATTATTATATATTAAAATCATTAAAAATTAAATATTTGATAGTTTTTTAATTTTTAAATAGATTATTTTTGTTATTCACTTCTCTATCTTTTTAGTAACTATCCATCATACATGTTTTCTCTCTCCCACTTCCTCCAATCATATAATTTCTTTGTATTTTTTAATTACAAAATATACCTATTTTGTGACCCAATAACCAGAAAGGTGCAAGCCATATAAATATAAATAAATAAATGAATTGTTGGATTAACTATGGGTTGACCCAACCCAACCTATATTTTGTGGGTTAAATTGTGACCCAACTCAATATGACCCATATATTTAAATGGTTGGATTGGGTTGGGTTAATGAGTTGGGTCCAAATTTACCACCCCGTAGTGATTTTGGACTCAATATAACAATGATTGTATTCCAAAAAAAAATGATTGTACCATCTGGGCCAATTCCATATTATCTAATAGATATGTTAGGGGAGAGGGTGTTTGGTATTGTTGTAGTTTTCAGTTTTATTTTAGAAAAAAAAATTGAAAACTTGTTTGGCTAAATGAGTTTTATTTTTAATTTTGAACTTAATATCAAAACCTAAAACACCATATAAGAAACCACAAAATGTGGTTTCCACAAATTTCATTTCAGTTTTTTTTTCAACCACAACCCACCACCACCACCACCACCACCTACCACGACCACTCACCACCACCAGCAACCACCACCCACCACCTGCCACCACCACCAACCACGTCCACCACCATCACTCGCCACCACCACCACCCACTACCAACACCACACACCACATGCCACCACCATCAACCACGTCCACCACCGACCACTAAGACCACTTGCCACCACCACTCACCACTACTAGCAACCATCACCCACCACCACCACCACCCACCACCAACACCACACACTACCTACCATCAGTACCAACCACGTCCATCACCACCCCCCGCCACCAACCACACCCACCAGGCCACCACTACCATTACCACCCACCATTCACTACCACCCGCCACTACCATCACACCCACCACGAACCACCACCACGTATCACCACCATGCACACCCACTACCAACCACCACCACGTACCACCAACCACCATTATACCACCACTCACCATTCAGCATTCACCACGCACCATCACCCACCACTACCACCACCACTCACCACCCACCATCGCCACCACACCCACCACACTAACCGCCGACCAACCACCACCGCGTACCACCACCGCCACCAACACCCACCACCCACCATGAATGTGCATGAATCTTCTTGCTCCCAAAATGTCCACGTAAGTATATTTTGAACTTTTATAAATATTTATTTTCTGTTATTTTATTAATATAGAAAACTGAAGATATAAAACAAAAAACAGAAAATAGAAAACATAACACAAAAAAATAGATCATATATTTCAATTTTCAAAAAACAGAAATCTAAAAACTGGCAGTAATACCAAACACCCCCTAATATCTATTTTTTTCTTGTTTAATTTTTTTCATGAAGGAGAAGTGTATTAAAATTCAAGATTATCTATTTTCCCAATGAGAAAATTAATGGAAAAGCCAATCATAATTTGGATAGCCAACTAGCTCATTCTATAGGTATTTTTTTTAATAAAGGATTTACTCATTGCTACTTAATTAGATGTGAGCAAGGCTGTCAAAATGGATCGATTATAGATTGACTCACCAAGGACTTTCATTAAAACGAGTTGAGTTGGTCTTGATTCACTCTAAGAAGGTGAGCTGGCCCAACCTAACTCTTTAAGGACGAAAGGCTAGGCCAACTCATGGGCTTTTTAATATTTCCTTTTCAAAATTTTAATTTATTTTTTCTAAATAATATTTTATTTGATCAAATTTTAGTATATTAAAAATAAATATTATAAATTGGCTTAAAAAACTAGTAATAAAATTATTTGTGTATTTTATTTTATAAATCAACTTATTATGAATGAATATTGTAAATTACCTATACAAAAATAATTTATTTTAGGGTAAAGTACTCTTCCGTCCTCAAACTTTGCTGCAATGTTCATTCCTGCCCCAAAACTTTTTTTGGGTTCATGCCTACCCCCAAACTTTCAATTTTGTTCATGCCTGTCCTTTTTGCTAACACCGTTAACTTGTTTGACGGAATTTGCTGACGTAGACTATGAATGTGTATCTCTTTTACCACATCATTGTTCACCTCATTTTATATCTCATATTTAACTTTTTACTTTTATTTTTAAAAAATTAACCTAATCCAATTTTTTTAAAAAAAAATCAAACTTTTATCCTAAAATATATATTTTTTTATTTAGATTAGGTTGATTTTTTAATAAAAAGTTAAAAGTTAAAAGTGAGATGGACAATGACGTGGTAAAAAAAATACACATTCATCAGTCACATCAGCAAATTCCGTCAAGCAAGTTAACGGTGTTAGCAAAAAGGGCAGGCATGAACAAAACTGAAACTTTGGGGGTAGGCATGAACCAAAAAAAAGTTTGGGGACAAGAATGAACATTGCAGTAAAGTTTGGGGGCAGCAAGGGTACTTTACCCTTTATTTTACATATTAACATATTATGGATGAATGTTACATATTAACATAAGTTATAATATTCTATATGACATAATTTTTTTAAAATATTTTTAAAATAAAAAAGTCCACGTTGATCCGAAACTCCAAGGTTATAGAGAACTCGAACCCCCCAAACACACAATATGGAGAGAACAAGTAGAAGGAATAAAATCTCCAACCTAATGAATCCGCAATCAACAAGTGCAATTGAAAATGCAAATAATCGATTGATTTAAAATTAAGAATGAATTTGTCACAAATGATTACCTTGATAAGAATAAATTCTTGATGCAACACAATAAGATAAGCAATTCTCTTCGGTGGAATCTCCCTTTGACCAAGCCAAGAAAAAAAATTCGAAGTTCTTTGATTCAAAATAAGTCTAATATGAATTACAAGAGAGAAAATTGAGTATATATACTCCATGAGAAAGAAAATCCATAATAACAAATGAACTCTTCTAATATTCTATTAACTAAAACCCAAATCAAAGACAATATTTAAGATAAATTAATGGATTTTTCTAACCACTTAGACTTGAGCCCTAAATAAAGAATTATTTATGTTATGACAAAGTAAAATAGCCCACCAAATTAACATAGATGCACTTCACACTTAAACAAATTAACTAAACATTTTTATAGCTAAGATAGCTAACTAAACACACATTAAACTTGTGGAAAACATTGAAACTCAATTGATTATGTGTGATCTCTTAGGCCTTCATGGAGTTTTGCTCCTCCATATCCATATGCTCCAATAATTTTCTCACATAAAGCAGGAGTGATTCCTTAAACTTAGTTCTTGATCTTGTAATTGGTTCTAGAGGTAAACTCAACTCTTCCTTCATACCTTCACACCTCATGTCTTCCATGCTCACATCACACGTGGGTTGACCCATCCCAACCCTTACAAGCCCACAATGGACCATAAGACTAAATGGGCCAAGGCTAAAAGCCCATCCTTAAAATGTGCCAAAATTTCCTTGACATAGGACATAAGGCCCGCACATTTTGATAGTCCTAGATATAACATGGTAAGATTTAAGAATGTATAGTAATTCTTTAGATTGGATCTTTAATAATCTCTTTAACATGTCATTGGTGCTCTGCCAAATAATTTTGTGCCTCCCTTGTAGTACCTCTTCTCCATATTAAAAACAAAGTAGTTCATTCTATGTATCCAAGACTTCTGATATAATCATAGATATTTCTAATTATTATTTTCTATAATCAATGATAGTTGACTTGGCACAAGAGTTAATTAGTTTATCACAATAGAGTGAACTAACATTGTTAGAAGTAAAACACATAGCACTAAAACATAATTACCTTCTTCTTTTTTAAAGAACAAAACATAATTTACGCACATACACACGCGTGAGAATGGAAAGAAAAGAAAATGAGAATGTGTTTACTGTGTTTGATAGTAAAAATTTGAGAATGGAAATGGAATAAAAATGTATTAAAATTATGACTTTACCCCTTATATTAAAATAATAAAAAGAAAAGAATATTAAGATTGTGTTAAATCAAAGAGCATAATAGACATTTTGTATTTTTTTATAAAACAATTGCACAATTTCCTAAAAAGAAATTTTGATTTCCTTCACTGGTGTAACCCACTTGGGCCGCCACTTTTGACATTCCGTTCCAATGAGATTTCATCCAAAATGAATGTAACCTAATTTTCAGGGTCAAAAGTTGCAGGGATGTGTTCAAAAAAGAGGTGGCCCAATGGGCCTAGAAGGAACCAGAAAGGTTAATGGGCTAACAACATTGTAAATTACTAAATAGGCCCACCCAAACAAAAAATATACACAAATAAAATAAAACCAAATTCATTTTTTGATTGCTTTTAACTTCGGAGCAGATTATGTTTTTTCTGGTTTCATACTAATTATAACTTTGTTTCTTGACCCAAAGGAAAAAAGAAAAAGAAAATAGTAGTTACAACTTACAACATCAAAATTTCCATGGATTACAAGGAAATAAATAATTTTCCCAAAATAATAAAAAAAAAACTTTAGATGCAATTTGTAATGTAAAAAAATATTCTAGGTGTTATAGTTTTATTGAGGGACAAAAAGAAGGATGATTCTACAAATGCAATCAAGTATTTGAGGGCATGTGATGTCCTTAACTATGGCCAATCCTATAACATCTCATGTCCTTTTTATATTTACAATTTAGTCTTTATATTTTATGATAATTACATTTTTAGTATGTTTAATAAGTTTATAATTTGATCTCTAATTTTTTTAGCATTTATAAAATATTTATATTTTTACCCCTAAACTTATAATATTACACTCAAGTCATTAAAGTTTAGGGCATATTTAGTATTTTAGTGTTGATTTTTTTTTTTCAATTTTAATTATACTCCTGTAATACTAAATATAAAAAGAGAGGAATGGAGAGGAAGTGAAATTTAAAATTTGACTTTTTCTCCTTCAATAAATTTAACATTTCTTAACCCTCAAAATGTGTTTGGATTGATAAAATCAATAAACAACATGAGAAAAAAAAAATCACATTAATCTAAATTAAAAAATATAAAAAAAATTAGAATTTTACTTCCCTTCCATTCCCTCTATTTCCCTTAATCTAAACAAACCCTTAATTAAAAAGCCATACATAATTTGGTAGTTAAAAGCTTTAATTAATTTGGCATTATATATCATTTCTGCAGATTGGCTAAACCTAGCTGTCTAGCTCCATTTTGATCGATTGAAAAAAAACAACAATGGGAATGAGAATGTTAGAGGAAATAGGAATAGTAACGTGAAAGTGATGTGAATGAAATAAAAGTGGATAAAAAAGTAAAGACAAAAATATAATTTTATTACATTGCAAAAAAATAAGGTATATTTATTATTTGGTAAGAAGAATGTTGAATTGCATCAATTATAACAAGCAATCAAACATGCCCTTAGTCTGGTGGTGACTTTCATAGACCACAACTTGGATTTGAACGATACCACAGAAAATGACTTGCTCAGTACTTTATGAAGATTTTTAATGTTATTTTTTAACTTTTAATATTGTCAACTACCTTTCATTATATCACTTACTTGTTATACCAGTAATCTCTCCATGTGTGTTTTTTTTTATGTGTTTTGAGTTTAAAACAAGGTTCACATATCTTAGAAGTGTAAATGAGAACACAAAAGCAAGAAAGAGAGAGAGAAAGAAAGAAAGTAGTATATGAGCACATGGAAGAAGAAGAAGAAGATTCTTATCTTATGAAGAGGTTAACAATATATTTTAAAAGAAAAGTATATATATATGTATTAGTAGGCAAATAATACAGAAGAAGCACATGACACAAGTATTGAATTAATCAAACACCACTCAAAAGAATATATAATTTGATCACACACCAACAAACCATAGAATATCAAGGTTATATATAAACTTGGTTGGGTTCTATCCTGACTCTGGACCAGATCGTACGTTATCCCTTCACCTAAATTTTTCTTTTTATAAAAAAGAAAGAAAGAAGAGAGAATACATTGGAGAAAGTGGAAGGAAGGAAAACAAACCCAAAATAAAAAGCAACAAGCAAGAGGGAAGTATTGTAGGGTAGGTGGTCCTACACACAAACTCCCCTCTTCACAAGTATATATCCCCACACACACAGGCTGTTAAAAGAGAGAGAGAGAGGGAGGAAGAACCAAATAATGCAAAAGTCTCTGATGGGTCACATGGCCTAAAAAGTAATTAAACTGACACCACACATGCCCTTGCCTCCCTATTACACATGCACATGGTCACACTGTCCCACAAAAACCACATTCCAAAAACTAACCTAATTCATCTCACTTGTAACAATTTTTTTTTTTAAGAAAAAAAAGAAAAAGTACACTTTTTTTATGTTTTAATTTCCTACATAATATTTATACACAACAAGCTAGTAGTACTGAGATTTAGAGCTATAGTTAGAAGATTAAAATATGCTATGATGATTGATGATTGATGATGATGATGATGATCTTGGGCTTTTTTTTTTTGGGTCAATTTCTATTGAGAGCTGGGTTGGGGGCCCATTAAGGTGCACTGCAAGTGCCTGTGGCAAGTGGTTAAGTGGTCATTGGTGAGACCGGCGGCTTGCATGAACGAATGAACCACGGTCGGACCGACGAACCGGAAACCCCTTCGCACCATGTCTTTGCTTATGCTCTCTGATTTTGAGGTCTTCACTGGGATTTTGTGGCCAAATTTGTATTGAGTGGAGATGGGTTTGTGATTCACAAAACCCCACAAGTATTTGTCCAATGATCCAAACTCCTTCTTAATCTGAAAATGCCACACAATACAGAATATCAACAAATGGAATTTGAATGATTTTAAATGATAAAAATATTTAGTAACTCAAAATTTTGGTGAAAAGTGAAATAGAAGAAACCTTAAATACTCTCTCGACTAATTAGTATTTTAAGAGCACTTGTTAATAAAATCCAAACACACCCTTTTAAAAAGCCATATTAACTATGTTCTTCAGCAAAATCCTAATTATTAATATCTTGTAAGTGAGAACAAAATTGCTAAGCAAAAGAACAAAGACAGAAAAAATGAGTAATGCATGATTTGGAAATTTCCAGAGAGATCAATCAAATCAGATCATTCATAATGTGGGGGCCAGAAAATTAAAATTCCTAACCTATCATCATAACTTGGCCTCTCTGCAATAACTTTCTTGTCAATGGATGAACCAGTGATGATAAAATAATAAGATGCAGTTGGAAATGGAAGTGAGTAATTTCTGTACAATTCATGCATCATTAATTATTATTATTTTAAATGAATTTCAATTAATACATTTTTTTAATTAGTTGAGAGAATATTTAATATTTTTTTTAATTAATTTTTTATTAATTTTAAATCATTAAATATTTTTTAGTTAGTAAGAAGAGGTACCCATTAGCAAAAAAAAAATATATATATATTGTGGAAAATGTAGAATATTCACTTCTCTCAAGACTAATCTGAAATTAAAAATCCTGAAATTAGAAAAGAAAGATAAAAAATAAAATAAAATAAGAGACTTTTTATTTATTTATTTATTTATTTTTATTGCTTACCTCCAAAATTCTGTTAGCATTATCAGCTACTCCTCGGATTCTGCTTATGTCAATGCCATATTCAGAGCTGATAGACATCATTTGCTTATCAGTAAGGTTAGCCACAATTTCTGCATCAAATTCTGAAAATGCCTTCCTGTCAATATATGATATATATATATATATATTAAAATATGTTAATTTCCTCCTTAATTATATATATATAAATAACCATAATATTCATATATATATATATATATATTGGTGAGTTTCTTTTGGCACTATCAACCTGAAATCTTGGCGTTTCTTCAAGATAGAAGTCCAATCAGATCCAACCTGAGCACCACTGAGAACCAGAAGCTCAAACAACATCCTGGATCAACAAATTTAAGGTTTTTGTCACTTTTTTTTTTTTCATTATCTAAGTGTTCTTATTTTTGTTTGGTATACTATATATAATAAATAAAGGTAGCTCAGCACACTAAACTACCACCGGATGGCGGGTTTGGGGAGGGTCAGATATATACAGTCTTACTCTTATAAGGGGAGAGGCTGTTTTTAAGATTTAAACTTGTGGAATGCTATGTGTTTGTGAAATTGAGAGAGAGAGAAGTGTGGGCCTTACTTGTCATCATGAAGTGGAACCCCCCATTCTTCATCATGATATGCAATATAGATGGGATCTGATCATCAAAAAGAGATGAGATTAGCACATTCTGTGTTCTGATAAAAGCATCACTAACGGTTTTATCACTAACGGCTCAGTGCACGAGACTCCCATCAGGTAGGGTCTGGGAAGAGTCAGGTGCACACAGCCTTATTCCCGACCTGCAGGCCACGTGAGAGCAAAAAAGAAAAGGGTATATATGAGAAATTGTACTTGAATTATTTACCTGAATTGGGTGTGATGAAGCTGCATCTCTTCTCCTCCTCATTTGTTTTTGGTGTGATGAGATTACTGGTTGAAGGATCAAGAGGAGCAATAGTAGTAATTCTCTCAAAATTTGCAGACTTTGATCTTCCATAATGGGCAATCTTCATTTTCCTCTGTCTCTGCTGGAGTGCCATCTGTTCCCTCCTCACAGCAGCTATGCTTCCAGGAGACTCAGTGATCAGAGAGGAGGAATAACTCAGTGAAGAAGCCTCACAATTATAAGACCCTAACTCCTTAAAACTCTTTGACTTCTTCCTCTCCAAGGAGGGAGTAGTTCTCATGGAGCTTCTTGGGGTCACAACCTTCTCACAACTTGAATTCAACCCATTATTAATAGCACTCTCATTACTTCCCCTCTTAACTGCAGGAGGCCTAGGGGACTTTGACTTTGGAGAAACCGGAGGTGTAGTAGTAGTCCCTGCCGGTGGCGGCGGCGGTGGTGGTGGTGAAAGCGACTTTAGTGTCACTTTCTTGATTGAATTTCTCCTCTCCAGGCTCGGGACACGGTTGCAGGTCGGCTGGAGGACAGGCCGGCCGTTGATCCTCGCCACCGCCGCCGGAGGCATTCCGGTGGCGGCCGGGGTGGCTTCTAGGCCTAAAGTCACTTTGGCCTTGGAGCTGCACATTTTTGTTGTAATAATTGTTGGGAAGTATGTATTTATGTCTTTGATAAATATGGAGGAAGAGTTGTGAGATGGAATAGGAGGAAGTAGTGTTGTGTGATGGAATGATGAGAGAAAATGAAGGAGTGATGAATTAGGAGAGGTGAGGGAGGAAAGTGGGGTTTTATAAAATGAGGGGAAGGTGGGACAGGTAAAGTGGGAAATTGTAACATGGGAAGGTGGAGATCTGCCATACAACTTCTTGTGAGTTGTGGGAGAGAGGCATTACTTTTTGCTTACTATATTAATTATTCTTAAAGAAAACTCTTTAAATTATATATATATATATATATATATATATATATATATATATATATATATATATATACCTATCTTCTTTTCTATATTATTGATGTGTTTGTTTATTATATAAGTTTTCCATTAAGCAAAAATATAACTCAATCAAAAGTATCATTTGTTCAGAAAGGTCTATCTTTCTTAGATGTTCAGTAATACGGTAGTATTGAACCCCAATACATCTCTCTAATTAGTTGGACCATAATCTATTTAAGGTGGGTCCTAATTAATGTGAGTTTTTATTAATATTAACAAATAAAACTACATGATTAGAAGGATGTACTGAAGTTCAGTAGTACAGTACTACTAAACTTTTATCCCTTTCTTATGGCTACAAGGTTTTAGTAAGTCGACTTGAATTAAATTAGGTGGAGTTTAATAAATTTTTTAGAAATTAATAATACAATGAATAACAAATATGATTATAAAAGGCAATATGACGGTCGAGTGTATAAGGCTCTCTCAGTCTAATTAATTAGGTGGGGTTTGCCAAAGACTAGATGTATACAATCTTTTTCCTTGCCGGATAGGGTATGACAAGGGTTACATGTATACAACCTTACTCCTGCAAAAAAAAAAGATTATTTCAGGGATTTGAACCTGTGATTTTTAAATCACATTGCAGCAACCTCACTATTGCTCCGAGGTTTGCCCTCAACAACAAATGGAGTTTTGTTAGGCCTTGGTTAAGGATTATTGTTTCCAACCCAATGACTGAGTATATAAAATTATTCTTATTATTTTTTTACTAAGTTGAACCAATGAATGAGGAAAAATCTTTAAAATATCCTAGAATATGATTATATCTTCATATAATTAGTTTTAAACTACACACATTTCGTAATCACTTGGGTATTTGGGTGTAAAATTAAAGTAATATATATTATTGGAAAGATGAGGGTTGAATAAGGAGATCGAGAATCAAGGGAAGGTTATGAGAGGATTGGTTGGATGGATAGATAGATAGGATATGATGCTTTTGGTGGAATCAACAGCCTTCTTTCTTGTTTTTCCTACCCATTTCCTTGATTTTGTAGATATATGATCGAGAATAGATTTGGAGTTGTACAATATCAAACAGTGAAAAGGGAAATAGATATTAGGATAACTCTCACATGTAAGTTTTACTCGACATGAAATTCACCCATGTGACTATCTCTCTTTTATATTTTTCAGTATTGTACATGACTGGATATTTTTATTGATATATATGTATGTGCTTCTCTCTTCTTCCCAAGCATTTTTTTTCTTTTAGGTTGGAGTGCTGCATAAGAAAAGGTAAATAAAAATAATAATAATAATTACAAGAAAAAAAGGACCAATCATTAGTCTATTCTTTTTAGCCCCTATGGAATCTCATTCTCCCTCAATATTTGTGTGTGAGACAGAGGGAAAGAGAGAGAATGGTTATGGGTAGAAAAAAGCACATGAGATCCTTTATGAGCACAAAGTAAAGTTCTTTTGGGATTAAATTGGTAACTAGAAAAATAAAAATGAGAGTGAAAGAAAGAAAGAAAGAAAGAAGGAGATCATGAGACTTTTTTTTTTGTGGGGTTTTGATGAAACTTAAGTGAGATCTTTTTATTTCTTTCTTTATTTATTTTTTTCATTTTGGTCCTTATTTTTTAGTGTAAATTATGGTTTATGTACTTTCCAGGCAAACTGAGTTGCATGTGTCTTTCATTAGTGTGGTCCTCTATATGACAATGATATTAATTGACAATTCAAAGATTAATGAAAGACAAAAAAAGGTTTAGGTAGATTAGTTAATCAAAAACAAAAAAGAATTAAACAAATTAATATGCAAGTAATAAGTCAGATATTTTTATTTATTTAACAATATATCTATCTTATATTTATTACATATTAATTTGGTTTACTAATTATTTTTAATTAATAAAAAGAATTAATTTAAAAATATCTCTTGAGTTGAAGTCTTAATCATTATAGCTAGCTTGACTAAATGACTTTCACCTTTTGGATTTAAGACATGTCATATCCATAAGTGTAGGCCACTTGTCAAAATTTTCCACTTTGTGCTTTCTTAACAACTCATGAAAATATTTTTAGGATTTCAGTAGTATTAAAATATTTAGTACTATCATCATTTACATTTTTTTGGGTGAAAATCATCATTTTCATTTTGATAAATTAGTAATTAATTTTTTTAAGTATAAAATCCAACTCAACTATTATTTACATTTAAAGTATGTGACATTTGTTAAATAAATAAATAAATATAATAATAAATGCTCACTGCTATATGAATATTAGAAATTAGAAATAAACTCTAATCCTAGAGGCACTTGCAATTAATGATATTTATAATATTTATTTTGGAAATTAATGATATTTACAATAATATTTTCTTAGGCTTAAAAAAAAATGGAGTAATTACACATACCTCCCCTGACAGATGCAAATATTACACAGACCTCCCCTCTCATTTGACATATTATACTGACCTCTCCTGAGAGATTAAAATACCCTACACTTTAATCCATTAACATTTTCTCTTAAAATTTCTATCCAAATAAATGATTTTTAACTCAATTTTTTAAATGACCAAAATACCTCTTAATATTTTTTTTGGCTGAAACCTCTTTGTAATTTAAATTAACCAAATTACTATTTTTATTTGTCAATATTATTGTTCTCTTTTTTGTATTTTTTTTATTATTAATAATTCATTAAACTTTATAATCATTCTCAAATTAAATTAAATTAAATTTTAACAAATTCTGTAATTAGTAATTTTTACCAAAAAAATCACTATTTTCAATTAGTATTTTTTTTACTATGCACACATGAATATATATTCAACTCATTATATTAGAAAATTAATTATTTTTTGTTAATTTTCACAATCAAACCCAAACTAGTTTCTTTTACTAGACCTTCATAGAATTTTGGGCATGGTTTCTATATTTGAACTGACATCTAACAATAAACAATTAAAATTGAGGTTTCTATCCATCAGAAAGCATTGTTCTTTTAAATTTTAATATATTTTGGTACAAACAATTCTGATGAAAAGAAAAGGCATTCAATATTCAGTAGCTACAACCAATCCCATTTTGGATTTATCAAACAAATCTGACAAAATTGTCATAAGCTGATCACTGTCCCATCTTCTTATTCACATTTCTAGATCCTTAGTGGAATCCCATAAACTTCATCTCAATTAAAAATAAATTAATAAAAATATATTTTGCTTTAAAATTTTTTTTTGTCATTTATAAAATTATTTTGAAATCCAAAGTAAAGAAATTAATAATTCTCTTTTTTTTTCACATGTATTCTCCTATTTGAGACAATTTGTTCGAGCTAACTGAAATCTCATAATGGGAATAGAGCTCTCCCAGCAAAAAATTTTTCATACACAAATTAAAACTCGAACCCAAGAACTTACTTAAAGGGAATGAATATCTACCACTCCAACTAACCACTTGTCAGTATATATATATATATAAAAATTAATCTCCAGAAGATTTAAATTTTAAAGTATTTTCCCCTTATTTTAATTTTATTGAAAATTTTGATAACAAATATTACATATAGTTAGTTTATGGATTATTGTAGGGTAATTTATGAAAAGTAGTAAAAAGTATGATGAACAAATTTGATGGCTAAAAAAGTGAATGATTCTTCTCCAAGTTTTCATAAACATATTATTCCTTTTGTGCAGCTTTTGTGGAGATAGCCTCATGGTGCCAGAAATATATGCTCTTCTTGTGGACTACAGCTAATACTCTTCATAAAGTTTATGAACAAAGAACACTTTGTTACCAATTCACACTTCATTATTACAGGAAGAATATTAAGAAAATATCTTCTTTTTTTTTTTGAAAAAATAATAAGAGAAGAAAGTGAATGCATGCACAAGTATACTTGTTTGAATTCTCTTTAGAATACTATCAAACACGTGAATCAATTAATAAAGAGTTATTTTGATGTAATTAAGGTTTTAAGTTTGAACCTTGAGAATGTAACTATTAAAACGTGGCTCAAATAAACTTAATTTTCAGCTAAACCGTTAAATAATGACTAGGTGAAAGATACTCATAGTTATTGAAAAAAAAAATCAATTCTATGTTGTGGGGAAAGAGGAAGATTCATAGATGAAATTGTATGAAAATCAAGTGTAAAATTATCATGAGTAATTAATTCTTTTTTTCTTAAGATCTCTAAATAATTTTCTTTTAGTTCATGAAGAAAAAAATTTCCATTAAATTTTTCATTCAAAAATGTAAAACCATAGTCAAGTCATAAATTTAAGATTAAAATCAAAACCAAAATTTTAAACATTAGGTATTAGACATATAATTCATAACTATTAAACTTAATTTAGGACTTCTTAATTATTTTACTATTTCTTTAAAATACTTTGAATAAAAAAATTAAGAGATATTTTTTTCCACAAAATTAAAAGTTTAGAGAATTTTCACTAGTACTCCTAAAGTTTATAAACTTTTGTTATAATCTAAGAATTAATATATAGCCTTTTATTATATTAAAAAAAAAATTTAATAGCCCTTTTTTTTTTCATTTTTGTTAATGTAAGTGGCTAGAATCTTTGACTACATAGGATTTAGCTCCTCCCAGTAATTATAATGGCTAATTCCCAGATATTAAGGAACAGAATTCCAATGTTTAATCATTGTTTGAACTTTGAACAAATCAAATCACCGTTTTTGTTTAACACTAAACCCAAAGTTACCAAACTTAATTAATCCATTATCCATTAATCTAAAACTTTAATTTTTCAATCACTCCAATGTACTTATTAAAGTAACTTACTCTGAAAAGTTGTCCCCACAATAAATAAATTTCAATTAAAATTTTTTTTTACTAAATTTTATATATTTTTTTGTTTAGTTAAATTATATTTTGTAAAGGATATGTATTCTTATAATCATTATATCTCATGTTCAAATTATATATGGATATAGGAATTAATCGTCATCTATTGAGAGGATTGTCCCCTTGTCCCAACAATAGGTTCTGCAATATTCGAAGAATTAATTATAAGGTCCATGGATATAATAATCTAAGAAAAAAAAATTGTATTTGTTATTTTTTAATTTAAAAATTACATTATTTATACAGTCTTACTTTTTTAATTTAATTTTTTTTCTTGACTTTTCGTGTAGAATAAAACCGTAATTTTATTGTATTTAATATGATAAAAATAATACAATTAACTATATAATAAGTCTCAGTAATATGAAATTTAAATATAACACAACTAAATTGTTAATTTTGTGAAAAAATAAATTAAAAAGAATATTTGTATAAAAATATTAAACTTTGAGAGTATATAGAGGAGGTGTATATATTTACAACAAATTAAAATTCAGGATAAGTTAATTAGTATAATTAATTTACTCAATTTTTAATTTAGAATTATTTAAATTTAAATTTTAAATTAAAAAAAAGACCTATTTGATAGTTATTTTTATACTTATTAAAAAAATTAGCTCATATATAATATTATACACATAATTATTATATCACATAAACCAGGAAAGGTATCTCACTTTTTCAAATTCCTCACAGTTTCATCTATATTATTCTATCCCCTTTTGTTCTGTCATGTATTGGTGGATTATTCCTTTAATTTGAATTTTATTTTAAAGATTTATAATTATACCCACCAGTGGCTACCACATGATTTTTTTTTTTAATTTTAATTTTTTAACTAATCCATGTATATGATAACTGATACATTCTAGTATTTATTTTATTTTATATTTAATTTTAATTACTTTTTGTGCCATATATAGATGGGTTTTCCATATAATTATTTACCGACCTTTCCAAAATTAGAGTCTGGCTTATGTTCATATTATACTTCTGTCCCACGAGTGAGACATCCCATGTGATTAATAACCGACCTAAAATTTTATTTCAATAATCCTTGATTAATTAATAATGAGTCATAATAATTAGATAAATAAAACATAAATAAATAAATGAAAAACATATATATATATATATATATATATATATATATATATATATATATATATATATATATATATATATATTCAAAGCACACACGGTTTGCTTATCTATTCTCCTTCTTTTTTAAGTCCTCATCACATCATAGGATGAAAATTAAATTACATGATTATTATTTCCTGGAGGCTTCCATGCATTCTATTATATGTATAATTAATATTATTTTCAAGATTATTGAACCAACATTATTAATTTAATAATTTTCTCTTTTTGTCAATTTGTGCTGTATATATATAATCTGATCTCATACAATAATTATAAGGGTTAATTAATATTCTAGCTTCTTAGACAAGGGCACATGATGGTATTTTCTTAGAGGCTTCCCATTTTGAATTATTTGGGTTCATGATCAATTTTGAGCTCTATATATGTGTGTGTGTGTGTGATATATATTGGATAATTTAATTCCTTTTTAAGTTTAAAAAGGTTTAATTTTTTTTTCTGCCCCTAAGGTTTGAGCTCTATATATGTGTGATATATATTGTACTAAATACTAATTAATTAGTGTCACTTTAATTTGTACGTCTTCATGTGATCACCATATATCTTTACACAATTTCCTGGAAATTGCATTTGCAGCACTTGATCACATATATACACACACATATATCAATGGAATCCAAAGACAAGGAGAAGAAGAACATGCTTTCTGACAAAACAGATGGTTATATATCTTGATTATTTTTTTTGGTAAACAAAGTTTAGGTGGAGTAAGTAAGCACAGATATTCCACTAGGGTCAGGAAAAATCTCCTCACCTTTTTTAGGGTTTATGAGAGAATTTACTTATCACTCACCAATAAGGCTCTCACATTGATTATAGGGCTCGAATCCTTACCCTTTGTGGGGTAAGAGTCCGAATTTTAATCAATTGTACTACTCCTTGGCATAATCTTGATTAATTACTTTAATAACTTTATTATGAAAAAGTTTTTAAAAATTGATATATATATATATATATATATATATATATATATATATATATAAACCTAGTTTTGGTCATTGAATTGTTGTTGAACCTATTAGTTGTTGAACAATGGAAATATATACTATTTGGCATCCTTGAAATTTCATATTTATCAATTATTTAGTTTATGAGACATTGGTCACTATCTAATTGGGTGACGTGACCGTTAATTGCTTACGCGTGATGCCGTTAATTTGTTACTTGTATGTTACTATGTCATATTGTCACCTCATTTCAAGGAGAAAAAAAAGAGAAACAAAATACAAATTGGACAAAAAAAATGTTCCTTCTCCAAGATGACATGGGGTAGTACATGATAGTAAGATAATGGTGATATGTAAACATTTAACAGCAATATAATGTCACTCAATTAGATAATGACTAACGTCAGAGGAATTAATTTATTGACAAAAGTAAAAATTTAAGGACTAAATAGTAAATTGACCAACAATTAAAAATAAATTTTATATATATATATATATATATATATATATATATATATATATATTGCAAAAACCAGATAAAAAAGGATATGATGTTATTTTGTTTTTATTGGGTGTGTTCATGATCCAAGAAAAAGGAAATTACAAGTACAATTCCATACATTATTTTTGTACGTACAATTATATATATGCAAGATCAATATATATATTTATACGCACGAGTTTATTTTCTTTTTTTCTAATTTCTTTGCATTTTCGTTCATTTTATGGTAGAAGCACATAGTTCCAAAAATAATTGCTTAGTTTTTGTTCTATGTCATGTGTGAATAGCCATGACAACTAGGGATATGTTTGGTATGTCTTACCTAGATACATTGCAACGTATAGTGCACAATATCTAATTTTGTTTGATATAATAAAAAAAAAAATTGGATTGGGTGAATTGCACTCTGACTAAAGTGAAGCCACGTACATTGCAAATTTAAGCTGTTAAATTATTTGACCATTGAATCCAATGGTGTAAATTTGTTTAACTTCATGGTTTAAAAATGTAACCATATTTTACTTCATAATTTCTTATCTTATATTAATACATCAAAATAAAATATTTTACTTATATATTAAGATAAAATGAATATATATATATATATATATATATATATATATATTAGAGGTTTTTTATGTACAAAAGTGTATAAAATTATTATATTTTAAAATAATAAATTAAATAAATACCCATTATCTCTAATTTCTTTTTCACCATTTTTTTAATAATTACTCTATCTATTATCAATATTTTGTCTCTCAGTTGTTCTCTAATTTTGTATTTTATTTTATTTTATATTTCACTAAGTATTTTGTGAGACTAATAACTAGACAGGCCAATAACTATATAAATTTAGATGTATTATACTTGATATACAAAAAATGGTGACAGAGAAAATATAAATTACATCTTTGTACGTGGGAAGCCTCTATAATTAATATACAAAGCCTATCATTGTGAATGTGAAACCTTTAATTAACATACAAAGGGCCGTACAATTTAATAATTAGTAAAATTAAAATAGTGCAGGATTAAATCGAGGACAAGTGAGAGAGAAAGTATAGATAATGAGTAGAATAACTATAAAAAAGAGGTTTTATGGAAAAAAAAACACTATAAAAAAGTGGTGAGAAAGAAACTAGAGATGACGAATATTTATTTAATTTGTTTACCAAAAGAAATATTTATTTAATTTATTATTTAAAAATATAATAATAATTTTGTAACCGTCGTTTTTGGTTCAGACAATTGTAGTTTGGAATTAAGGACCGCAAGGGGTCTTAATCTTGGGAGACTTGTCCTTAGGTGATGCACCTAGGTGCCTACGTACCTTTCAGAAGGGATCAAAGTCCACGTAGTTCATCATGGTGACGTCTGTAGGAGCCGTTAGGCAAGGTAGTTACCTATATTGGGCCGTGTGCGGCTAAGACGTTTCTAAGGTACTCCGGGCGGGCGAGCCGCTCTTAGGAGGTTTTCCTTAGTGGGAGAGAGCTTGGGTCTTTGAGGATTGCTGGAAGCCCTGTTAGTGGTATGCTCCGAGGACGGAGATGAGCTTGCGGTGGTCGGACCTAACGGAGCCTACGGCAGAGCTCAGGTCGCTTGCTAGAAGCGCAATGAGTGCTGATTTCTGAGAGTATTCGGGATGTCTTAGGTCTAGTATGATGTTCCTTGAACTTGCATATCTCTAGTCCCCTGGGTGAGGTTCTATTTATACTGAGTGTGGGGAGGTCGTGCTCGACCCAGATCTCGTGGGACGTGGGTCGTCCCACGATGCTCAGGGAGTTCCCACGTCTAGCTGAGTGGGTATCCCCGCGAGGTGACGTGGGCAAGGGCCACGTAAGTAACAGATGAGTGGTGCCACGTGCTGCTAGCGTGTGCTACCGCTAGGCTTCTAGAAGCTTAGTGCCACGTGTCCCAAGGTGGAAAATCCGTAGCTACATAAGTCCCCCAAGTCTATGGGTGTCGGGCGCTCGTGGATTTAAGTTCTCTTGTTTGTAAGCTACTTAGGAATTTTTTGTTGTATGTGAGGGAGAGCTCGTCCGCGCGAGGGCATGATTGTTTCGAGCTGGTCGTCTGACTTGCGAGGCAGTGTCCTTCGTTTCGTTCCGTGGGAGTGGAGACATTTGGAAGGTAACACATGTCTTGTTTCAAGTGGCTGGTTGCTTGACTTCCTCAGCAAGTTTCCGAGCCGTTTCTGCAGAAAGTACGCGACTTACCGAGGAAGAGTCATCATTGCTCAGAGGAGAATTTCCCGAGATGCCCTTGGCGGGTAAGCGGAAGAAATCCAAAGGTCAGGGACCGTTTGGTCACTTCAAGAGGCTCTCCTCTGGTCGGGTTCGTCCGCGGCCGGAAAAATTTTTTTTTTCCTGGGAGTTGTCTGTTGAAGGAGCGGACTGCTGCAGGTGCCACGCGTCAAAGTTTTGGTGGGCATCATGACGTTGGGTGTTTTGCCGCCATTTCCCCTTCATTAAATGCGGGTTCGCTTCCAAGGGAAGTCATCATTAGCTTGGGCCGAGGATTTTCCGAAAAGACCCCCTGGCGTCTTTGGGTGACTTTTGGGTTTCTGAGGGTTTTTCAGTCATTGTATCTCTACTGCCTTGGCTATGAATCCGAGCTGTTCTTCTTCTCCACGTGTTTGGTTGAGGTGGGTGGTTGCAGCTTAGGCTGGTTGTAGAGCATAATTATTTTTATCCGTTGCGGTATACGAGGGGACTGAGATTTTTGAATCATCGCGCCTCTGGGTATCCTATAAATATCCGGCGTTTGAAAGTTCGTGGTTTTTGCATTCTCACTTTTCTCCCTCTTTCTGCTTCCTTGCCTTGTTTGCCCTGATTCTTACCCCTTTTTCCTTTTCTGTCATATGTTTTTGCCGAGATTTTTGCCATGACTGGTGATGACGATAGCTTTTATCCCTTTGACTTTACTAACCTAGAGGATCTGCCTTATTCTTCTCCTCCTCCTCTCAGTCGTACTCGTGACAGTGGTCGGAGTAGGGGGAAGAAATTTGGCTAGCAGAGTCTTTCTCCGGAGGTGGTGGTGGATGTTCCCATCGTGGTATCTGCCGGAGGTGGGAGGGAAGGACGGCTTCTCGTACCATTGTCTTTTGATAAAGACCGTCGACAGGAAGGTATTCAAAGGGAGAAAAGGAGGAGGGATGGAAGAGGTGGCGTAGGTGGCCCCCGGGAGGGGGAAAGGAAAGGAGCCTCTGTATTGGAGGTGCCCAAGGGCAGGGAAGGAGGGTTTAAGAAACGAACTATCGGTGCGGAACCGCGGTTGTCGTCGCAGGTGATCTGGCAAAGTTCTGACCAGGAGGGTTTGCGGGCAGAGGCTTCGGTGGAAGGCGCTGTTCCGACCTCTGTTCCTACCTTTATTCCCACTTCCGCTTCTGTTCGTTAGTCACCCATGAGGGTGATTTTATCGACTCGTCCTCTCGTCTTGAGCCCTGTTGATGGGGCCGATCAGCCTGCTGCTAGGAAGGCCAAGGTGGCGGTTGAGGAGCTTGCTGGAGATTCTGCTGCGATTCGGGTTCTGACGGGCGAGCCTGTGGCTGAAGCTCCAACCAGGGTTTCAGAGTCTGATGATGTGGCCGTGGAGGCCGGAGCCCTATCTGACAGAGAGAATGTAGTGGTGAGTCAAGCGGCTGCCACAAAGGATGTTGTCACGAGGTCGAGTGTCGGCCCTTCTGAACCCGTCGGGCCTCTAGAGGGGGGATTTGCCTTTGAGCTGGTGGCCTTGGGTAGGCGCTTTCCTATAGAGAAGGGGGAGAGGAAAGCCAGGGGGCTGGACACTTCTCCCCTAAATCTTCCTGTTCGAGGCTTTGGTCGAGTTGTTGAGGCGTTAGCTGACTTCCACCAGGCTGGCCTTGAGTGGGAGAAGCGTGTGGTGAGCTTCCTTATCCTGGTGTTCTGCTACCTTGGGTTATCCTTCGTGTTTTTGACTTGTGCCTTTTTTGTAGGGGGAGATCCGTCTTGACCGGGACCAGTTTTCTAGTGTTGCGGCTTGTAAGAGCCAAGCTTTGGAGGCCTCTCAGAAGAGGTTGGCAGACGTGCGCGAGAAGCTGTCCGCAAAAAAATTGGGGTGCGAGGATCAAGGACGCGAGATCAAGTCCTTGACTCATGAAGTGGCCCGTCTTAGGGCTGAAGTTGGGCGTCCTTCCAAGGTTGTGCTTCTTCGCTCGGAATTGGAGAAGACTCGAAAGGAGCTGGTCGTTCGCCGGAGGATGCTGAGAGGCGCCGACATGTGTTGCATTCTCTCCGTGAAGCTTTGCGGAGTGCGAAGGCTCGTGCTTCCGAGAACCTTTCCGGCTAGCTGGCAGCTGAAGGGAAGGTCGTCGACGTTGCTGATCTCCAGAGAGAGCTACTAGCGCAGAGGATGTACGGCATGCTCCTAGCAGTTGAGCAACTGGAGCGTCTCCGTGGGGAGAGGTTTTCAGCGGAATGGGTGGCTTCCTTGTATCCTTCTTTAGAGCTTTTTGATGGTGAGCTTCACGGTCGGACGGATGCAGATTCACCCTTGAACCTTGTCTATCTTTGTCAGTTGGCTGACCGCCCGATGGACCACCAGGTGCTGTCTCATATCGGCAGGCGAGCTCTTAGGATTGGAGGTACTTCTCAGTAGCTGGCTGAGGCGACTTGTCAGAAGCCGCCAGAGGTAGTTGGTGATGCGCCTGGCGGGGCCAATGTCATTTTAGATCTTGGGGATGCCCAAGAATAAGTTCATGTATTTTCAGGGTGTTTACCCTTTGTAATGGGCGGATGCCCTCTCATTTTTTATATTTAATGAGGAATCGAAGAGTTTTTGTTGCCTCTCTTGCGCAAGTACAATTTCTCTTTGTCGTTATCTCTTTACGTCTGGGTAAAAAGACCTGTTGCATGAGTACTGTGTGATCAAGACGGTTTGAATGCGATTTTCTAGCATGGTTTAGTTGAATGTTCGATTTGCATTTTCGCACCCGAGGGGTTTTTAATCGCACTGCTAGGGAAATATTAGCTTGGCCTTGGAGGCGCTTAGCGTTTCTTTGGGCGGTCGGCCCGTTGTCTTTTGGTGGGACTTTGTGTGAGTACTTTGCGAATTGAAGTCAGGTCTCTTGTCGAAAAGGAATACTTCGATTAATTAATAGAAAAAATGGTTACATTCGTGCAGCCTCTGTCAGGCTAACCTTAGTCAGGCTGAAAGTAAACAAGATGATTACATTCGAGTTGCCTAGGTCAGGCGAGCCTTAGTCAGGCTAAAGTGAATCCTAAATTTAAAATAAAGAGACGTACGTGACTTGACTGAAGGGTGGTATGAGAGCACAAAGTGTGTTCAGAGCTTAGGCGGAGATTTGGTCCGAGCGGACTCCTGCTTCTTTTCTCCTGACTCTTTACCCTTGGGGGGCTCCTCGCGTGTTTCTCGGGGACCAAGGCGGGCGACCTTGACGATCTTGGTTAGGCTTTGCCACGTAGCATGCTCGCGCCAGTTTTTGGTCCGCCATGATTTCTCCAACCCTATGGGGTGTTGGGAATTTCATTGTGAGCTGTGCGGTGGACACTACAGCCCTGAGTTTGTTTAGGGATGGTCGCCCTAAGATGGAATTGTATGCCGATGGTGCGGAGACGATGATAAAGTCTACATCGAGGCTCGCGACCTTTGGCAAGGTGCCCATGGTTGTTCAAGCAGCGATGATTCCTTCTGCGGGAACCTGAGCTCCTGAGAACCCTATGAGTGTGCCCAAGAATGGCCTTATGCTGGCCTCGTTCAGCTCGAGTTTCTTGAAAGTGTCAAAGTAGAGGACGTCTGTCGAGGACCCTTGGTCGATCAAGACGCTCTTGACTTCGTAGTTGGCGATTATAGCAATTACCACCATGGGGTCGTCATAGACTGGTCCCTCTAGGTTAGTGGGATCAAATGTGATGGGATCGCCTTTGGGCTTGCTCCTTTCTTGTGCTTCGGGGCATAGTCGAGGACGAGTATGGAGCATTCCACCCTTTTCTTGTTCTGTGGTAGCGAGGAAGTTCCTCTTTACAGGCCACCTGCAATGACGTTAATGACTCCACGAGTAGGTGTTTGGTCATTGGTTTCTCGCGAGTGCTCTGTGTTAGCTCTGCTCTCCTCCTTGATGTATCTGCCTAGTTGTCCCTTCCTGAACAGGTCTTCAATATGATCCTTTAGGTGGATGCAGTCGTTGGTTTCGTGTCCGTAATCCTTGTGGAACTGGCAGTACTTGGACTTGTCTACTGGTTTTCCCATTTTTCGCCTCTTGACCTGAGGTGGGAAACTAAGCATGTTCGAGTGATAGATTTCTTCAAGGACCCCAACGTGATATTTTTTTAGGGGAGTGTAGCTTGTAAATCGCCATTTGGGAGGTGTTCGTGGTCGAGGGGGTGACCGCTTTCTGTTGTTTTTCTCCTTGGGAGTTTGTCTTTCTACTATCGCTTTTTCTTTCTTCTTCTCTGCTCGTTCCATATCGGATATGCTTATCTGGAATTTCCTCATCTTGTCTTTGGCAATTTGCGCGTTTTCTTCTTGGATGAACCATTTTGCGCGGTCCATCAGCTCCTGTAAGGTGGAGACGAGGCACCTGTTGAGTTCCCCGTAAAACTGTGAACATCAGAGACCTTGTTTGATGACAAAGATGGAGACGGCGTCCTGGAGGCCTCAGACTTGGAGTGAGAGCTTGGTGAAGCGGGTCAGAAAGGCTTGCAGGGTTTTCCCTTCTTCTTGGTGGAAACCAATGAAGGAATCATCGTTCTTTTGGTATTCCTTACTACTGGCGAACTGCGTAAGGAAGTTTTGCGCCAATTGTTCGAAGCTGTGGATCGAATTGGTGGGTAACAATGAGAACCACCTTAGGACTGACTCTTTCAGGGTCGACGAGAAGACTCTGCATTGTTGGCCGTTCGTCATACCTAATATCGACATGGCCGAGTTGAAGGTGTTAAGGTGATCTCATGCATCAGTTTCTCTACCCTAAGGTTCTATGTGGAAGGGCATCTTGAAGCCCTTGGGCACATACTCGTTCATGATTTGTTGGGTAAAAGGATGTCTCCCCTTTCCCTGGAAGTCGAAACCGGGCCATTGGTAAGAATTCGCGCCGCAAGCAGCGTACGGGTTGTAGGTTCCTGCCCAGGGCATGTGGAGGTAGGATCCCGGTGGGTAGTTTGGGACTGGCGGTCGCAAATAACTCATAGCGGGCCGTGCTGCTTGTCCAGCGATCATTGCTGGTCCGGGTGGGATTACCGCTGGGGACGCTGGTGTCGTTAACGACATTCGTGCGAATTCCATTAGTAAGGTCCCGAACTGTATTGCGGGCAGGTTGGTAGGGTCGTTGGAGGTCCCTACCGCCGCGCTGTGTGCACTAGTGGTAGTTAGGCGCCTGCGTTTGCTTGGGCGAGGCTCCTGTTCTCCTCCCATTGTTGTTGGCATAAGGCTGCTATTTCTGCCTCAAGGTGGGCGAGCTCTACTCTCGCGGGTTCCTTGTTGGCTCCGCTGTTTCTTGACTGCCGACTGTGGGGCAAGAAACATGCGGCATGCCATAAGGGTGCTGGGGGCAGGCTTCCTCTCTGGATGACGGGTTCTGGACCACGGTTTTTGCAACGGATACCTGCGTCATTGAGGCGCTTTAGGGTTCAGTTGTGTTTGAACTGCCTACTTCGGTTGTGACCGCTTCGGTTATTACCTACCTGTTCCTTGTGCTGCGCCTTAGACCGCTTGCGTCGGTCGTGGCGGTAGGGACGTTCGAGTCGGTCATCCTGCAGTGTATCCTGTATACAAGATAAAAAATACAGGTTTTTGAGTGTTAGGTGTATACTCATACTCCCCGAAAAAAGAAATGTCGTTTAACGGCAGAGTGCGCAAGGCATTGTGGTCTGAGTAAGACTGCGGTGGGCACCACTGTAACCGTCGTTGTTTGTTTAGACAATTGTGGTTTGGAATTAAGGACCGCAAGGGGTCTTAATCTTGGGGGACTTGTCCTTAGGTGATGCACCTAGGTGCCTACGTACCCTTTAGAAGGGATCAAAATCCACATAGTTTGTCATGGTGACGTCTGTAGGAGCCGTTAGGCAAGGTAGTTACCTGTATTGGGCCGTGTGCGACTAAGACTTTTCTAAGGTACTCCGGGCGGGCGAGCCTCTCTTAGGAGGTTTGCCTTAGTGGGAGAGAGCTCGGGTCTCTGAGGGTTGCTGGAAGCCTTGTTAGTGGTATGCTCCAAGGACGGAGATGAGCTTGCCGGTGGTCGGACTTAACGGAGCCTACGGCGGAGCTCAGGTCGCCTGCTAGAAGGGCAATGAGTGCTGCTTTCTGAGAGTATTCGGGATGTCTTAGGTCGAGTATGATGGTCCTTGAACTTGCGTATCTCTAGTCCCCCGGATGAGGGTCTATTTATATTGAGTGTGGGGAGGTCGTGGTCGATCCACGATCTCGTGGGATGGGGTCGTCCCATGATGCTCAAGGAGTTCCCATGTCTGGCTGAGTGGGTATCCTCGCGAGGTGACGTGGGCAAGGGCCACATAAGTAACAGATGAATGGTGCTACGTGTTGCTAGCGTGTGCTACCGCTAGGCTTCTAGAAGCTTAGTGCCACGTGTCCCAAGGCGGAATATTTTGTAGTTACAAATTTAATATTAAATTTTAAAATAAAAATGATTTTATATGCATTTTTGTACATGCAAAGCCTCTAATTTATATATATACATTTTTATCTTAATATATATGTAAAATATTTTATTTTGAAAAATTAATATAAGATAAGAAATTATGAAATAAAATATGACTGCATTTTGAAATCATGAAGTTAACAAATTATACCATTGGATTCAATGGGAAAAGGATTTGACGGCTATTTGTACTGTAGCTTCACTTTAGCTACCGTTCAATTAAATCGATCTAATTCCATAATAAAATTGGATGTAATTTAGATTACAATACAATTTGAATTACATCAAAATAGCTAGGTAAAATATATTTACTTATGTAATTAAAAATTTTGATAAAATTACACTTCTCATTTTGCACAACCACCACCATGAGTCACCCATCACCGCCACCCACTATCGTTGCTAGCTGCTGCTATCAACCACCATTTTAAATATATTTTTGACTTTAAACATATTTCACTTCTAACTTTTTACATTTCATTCCTTTACATACCAAACATATTTGTTTGCCTCTAAGATTCCATTCCATTCCATTCTTTTCTTTTAAATTTCATTACATTACATTATTTATATTCTTTTACACCAATTCATACATAAGAAACGTATCATCACAAGTATCCTAAAAGCTAGGCTGACAATAATTGGCTAAAGTTAAATTTATTTAATTTTTTAAACTGTCAAAATACAAAAGTATTCACAATTTAGCCTGTTGAGTCCGTAAATTATACGAATTTGAATTTTGAATATTATAATTTATATAGTAAATAAGAAATAAAAATGAGTATAAGGCGCATTACGTAAACAAAAAAGGGAAAAAGACTAAATATTATAAGCCAGTATAGATATCAATTACAAAATTTACACATAAATATAGGAATTTGCAGAAAAAGATCCCATTTTTCCATTTAACTTAATACACACCATATATATAAATATATAGAGTATATAGACAATTTCGTCCTTGAAAAATTTAGAAGTGGTCAATTTGGTCCCTAAAAGATCATAAGTGTACAATTTGGTCCCTGAATGATTGCACTATTACACAAATTGGTCCTTCTGTCATCTTCAATTAAATTCTCTTAATTAACGAACTTGCTGACGTGGCATGTTAATTGTAGACGAGGGACGTTAATTGTGCTGCGTTTTGTCAACACAAGCCAAAATTCACCTCCAACTTAGTGCAGGTGTGCAAATTGAAGTTTCAAAACGCTGCATTTTGTGCTGAGTTGGGGGTAGATTTTAGCTTGTGCCATATAAGCATGTCCAACTGAGCAACTAACGGCCCCCCGTGTACAATTAACGTGCCATATCAGCAAGTTCATTAAGAGAATCTAACTAAAGATGACGGAATGACCAATTTGTGTGACGGTGTAATCTTTCAGCGACCAAATTGTCTATATATATGTATGTATATATGTATATATATACATATGTATATATGTATGTATATATATATATACATACATATATACATATGTATATATGTATGTATATAGATATATACATACATATATACATATGTATATATGTATGTATATACGTATATATATACATATGTATATACATATACATATATATATACATATATATATACATTATGTATACATATACATATATATATACATTATGTATATATATATGTATATACATACATATATGTACATATATGTATATATGTATATATATGTATGTATATATATACATATATATATACGCATTGAAGCGTAGGAAAAAAATTGAACAATTTTTTTTTTAGTTTCCTTAGCCATCCATAGTCTCTATCATCACCATCCCCACTTTTTCTAACCTCCATCATCTTATTCCTATTTTTATGGTTGCATACTTGTTTTCCCAAACAAAAAGTCACACTAGAGAAAGCACAAAAATCAGGAAAGACCAAAATAAAAAGAAAAAAAAAACAAAAGAGAAGAGGTAGTAGATTATATATATATATATATATATATATATATATATATATATATATATATATATATGGCTTTGGACTTTTTGGTGTCACACAACTAAAGTGTGACACCAAAAAAATAACTTCCCCTTTAACTTCTCAATAAATAATCAACTTCTCACAAAATAGCTATATTTTATAATTAAAAAATACAAAAAAAATAATATGATTGGAGGATGTGGGAGAGAGAAAACAAGTATGATAGGTGGTTACTGAAAAAATGGAGAAGTGCATAACTTCTCACTTTTTATTTTTTTTATTTTAAATTATGATAAAAATTCTATTTAAAAATATTAAAATTATCAAATATTTAATTTTTAATGATTTTAAAATATAATAACTATTTTATATTATATTTTTAAAAAATTTAAGAATAAATTACATGTATGCACGTAGGTGCATGCGAAGCCTCTAGTATATATATATGGCTTTAGAGTTTTTAGTGTCACACAACCAAAGTGTGACACCAGAAAAATAACTACTTTAATCCCATTTTGTTCCACTAAAAAAATATAAAAAAGTTATATTTTATAATTAAAAAAATGGAATAAAACATGATTGGAGGATGTACGAGATAAAAAGAGATCATGGTTAAGGTAGTTAATAAAGGTGGTGAGAGAAAAATTAGAAATATAGGTAGTTATTGAATTATTTATTATATTTAAAAATAATAATAATAATGTTTTTATGCTAAATTAAAAAAATGATTGCATGCACCTTAGTGCATGCAAAACCTCTAGTATATATCTATGACTTTGGAGTTTTTGGTGTCACACAACCAAAGTGTGACACCAAAAAAATAACTTCCCCCTCAACTTCTCAATAAATAACCAAGTATGATAGGTGGTTGCTAAAAAAATAGAGAAGTGCATAACTTCTCATTTTTTTATTTTAAATTATGATAAAAATTCTATTTAAAAATTTTGAAATGTTAAAATATTTAATTTTTAATGATTTTAAAATATAATAACTATTTTATATTATATTTTTAAAAAATGCAAGAATAAATTACATGTATGCACGTAGGTGCATGCGAAGCCTCTAGTGTGTATATATATATATATATATATATATAAACTAAACTTTACAATTTTTAATGAACTAAAGAAAATTATCTGATTTATATATATATAGGCAAGTGTAATTTTTTGTCGTCCTAAATTACTTTGCATGTTCAATGCTGTTAATTATATCTTTAACAGTTTATTTAACTTTATCCAAATCATTAATGACAGATGTGAATATGACTATTCGCCACGGCCTTCAATGTTGAATATATATATATATACTAATAAATAATATATCTAGTTACAATATTCATCAATTTAGTGACAGCTATCACTATAAATTAAAAAAAAAACATTTATTTTGTTGTGTCAAACCGAATCATAACCTTTAATAGTCCTCCTCCTGAGTGTATTTCTGTTGTAAAAGACGATGCTAGAGGCCTCTGGCTCCCTAGGGGTTTTGTTGGCTACTTTTTTTTTTCTAGCCCCATCCATTGTCAAACAAAAAAAAAATCATAACCTTAACTTGCCATCCTGTTTAGTATTGAAAGTCACGTGGGCTATCACCTCGCATCTATCTGTCCTTAATGAATTAAAGGAATTAATTAAGGTGATATATGTGATGGATGAAATCTAAATTAAAAGTTTATATATATAAAAATGATAATAAATAAAATTTAGAGTAAATTACACAGACTTCCCCTGATAGATGCAAATATTACATATACCTCCTCTCTTGTTTGAAAAATTACACTGGCCTCCCTTAAGAGATCAAAATATCCTATATTTTAGTCCAATTAACATTTTTCCTTAAATTTTTCATCCAAATAGATGAATTTTAACACAATTTTTTTAAATGACCAAAATACCCTCTTAGTAATTATTTTTTTTGCCGAAACCTCTTAGTAATTGAAATTTAACAAAATTGCTAGTTTTATTTGTCAATGTTATTGTTCTCTTTTTTTGTATTTTCTTATTATTAATAATTCATTAACCTTTATAATCATTCTTAAATTAAATTAAATTTTTAAAAATTCTGTAATTAGTAATTTTTACCAAAAAATCACTAATTTCAATTAGTTTTTTTTAAAAAAAAGTTACGATTTTTTTTAAAAAAATGCAATTTAGTAATTAGTGATTTTTTAAAAAAAATGCAGAAATTTACGATTTTTTTAAAAATAAAATTTAATAATTATTGATTTTTTTAATAAAAATTACTAATTACAGGAGTAGTTAAAGTTTAATTTAATTTAATTTGATAATGATTATAAAGTTTAATGAATTATTATAATAAAAAATACAAAAAATAGAACAATAAAATTGACAAATAAAAATATTAATTTGGTTAATTTAAATTACTAAGAGGTGTCAGCCAAAAAAAATACTAAAAGGGTATTTTGGTCATTTAAAAAATTGAGTTGAAAATCATCCATTTGAATGGAAATTTCAAGAGAAAATGTTAATTGGATGAAAGTGTAGGGTATTTTGATCTCTCAAGGGAGGTCAGTGTAATATTTCAAACGAGAGGGTAGGTCTATGTAATATTCGCATCTGTCAGGGGAGATTTTTGTAGTTTACTGTAAATTTTAAAGACTAAATTAATGGATACTTCATATATAAATACACACATGATGTTGAGTTCTCAAACCGAACTCATATATGAATGAACATATGTGCATCCATCAAGATGCTAAGAGTATGTTTGGTTTGGAGAATGAGGGATGAGGAAAAGGGAATGAGAGTGATAAAAGTCAATTTTGTGATCTCTTTTAAATATTAATAATTTTTTAATGAAGATAAAGAATATTATTGTTATTTTCTCTAATTCTTATTTTATTTTCTTTCTCATTCTGATCTCTCCGATTCCCATTCCCTCAAAATAAATTCACCAACCAAACGTGGCCTAAGATACTAGTAGAATTTCTGAGATTGGATCCGGTGCAATTCACTTTGGTGCAATTACGGTGCAATTTCTTTAAAATACACATTTTTACTTCAATTGTGAAGTACTAATAGAGACTCATACTAATAAGGACACGCCATGAATGGATTAGAGGTCAAATTATTATCAATATTGACAAATATCGTCACTAAATATCCTTGTGAGACTATTTATCAATATTAATAACAGTTTGGTCCATAATCTATTTAAAGTGATGATATTTGTCAATATTAATAATAATTTGGGTTATAATCCATTCATGGTGAAATTTTATTAGTATGAGTTCCTATTAATATACTTAACAAATAAAGTAAAAATATACAATTTAAAAGAATTGCACCGTAATTACAGTAAAACAAATTGTACCAAATCTAATTTTAACATTTCTTGGAGAGTCACTAATAGTAATATATATTTTTTGGCTTGATCATACATATTTCTTGGGTATATATACAAAGCTCAAGGAAGATCTATAGTACATATAATTGAGAACACACTTCTGATTCATTACTCCATCATAATTTATATCATTTAATTTTTTGGACAATATGAATGTGTAAATGATTTCACAATCAATTAAGAAGAAAATTAAAATAAGGCTCCTTCTAGAGTGTAAATTTATGTAAATGACTGCGTGACGCATTTGTATTGGTTCAGTTGTAAAATTATTTTTTTAAAAAAATTATATTTTTTTAACTGGATCAATACAAACACACCACGTAGGCGTTTGTATGAATTTACACCAAAAGCAATTTGCACCTTAAAAAAATCGTTAAAATAATATGCTTAAAAAAACCAATTATTTGCAATCAATTAGGTGTTTTACGTACGGATGGATCCATCACTCTCTGTCATGACAAAAGATTGCTACCAGTACCTCCAAGAAAACATGCATTGTCGGATAAGCTTCTTTTTTTTTTTCCCCTTCTCATATTATTATTATTATTATTATTATTAAATTTTGCTAACGAATACCCTAAAACTTTTTTTTAAGGATATACTTGAACTAATGAAAAAATTTTAAAAACTGTGTTTAATGAATTTTAATCAACTTAAAAAAAATAGATTCACTCTCAATCAATTAAAAAAAATTAAAACCTTAACAAAAACCCTTATTATTATTATTATTATTATTATTATGCAAATATATATAGTACTATTCATATAAATTTCCTTCAAAATATTTTATTTTCTATCAAATATATTAATTTAAACTTCTTTAATCTTAATTAGCTAGTTCTCTCTAAAAACTAATTTTATACTTTAAATTGATAGATATTAAAAGAAAAAGTGAAAAGAAAATTAGTTAGTTATAAGAATATATCCAAGTGCTTAAAAAAATTTATAAAAAAGATTACACTCCAAAATCACAATTCACATTTCTTAAAGAAAAATCAAAATTTACAAGTACTTATTAAGGATGTGTTTGGTAAGGAGAAAAGAGGAGGGAATGTGAATGGGAATGAAAATGTTGGAGGGAATGAAAATGTCATGTCAATATGATGTGATGTGATGTAAATAAAATAAAAGTGAGTATAATGATCATTTTAGGCTTATATTAAAAGTGGATAAAAAAGTAATAACAAAAACATAATTTTATCACATTGTAAAAAGTGAGATTTATTTGGTAGGAAGAATGTATGTGAAAATGGTGCATTCCATCCCTTTTTCCTTTCTTATTTCTCCTTAACAAACACAACTTAAGATAATTTTCACGATGTGTAAGACTCATAATAGTTAGTCTAGAAGATGCTAGCTCAAGAATTTTTTTTTTTAAAATTATCAATATAGAAATATATCCTTTATTCATGTTTGTGTATATATATATATATATATATATATATATATATATATATATATCGAATTATCCATATGAAAAATAAATATAAATTATGGAAGGAAAAATGTTGAGACATGCTCAACTGTGGTATGATAGTGGAGAGTGAGACAATATTGTGTCATTTAATATCATTATGCTATATATATATATAAAATATTATTCATATCAATTTCCTTCAAATTATTTATTTTCTATTAAATATATTAATTAAACTTATAAATATTTAATCCCAATTAGTTCTAATTAATACTATCTTTAATTTATACGTTAAACTGATAGATACTAGCTAGAAGAAAGTGTGAAAAAAAGATTTAGCTAGTGTGTAGAGAGATATGGTAGCTCAAGAATTTTAATTTTAGACAATTATTAATAAATATATCCTTTTATTCTTGTATATATATCCTCATGAGATATATATATATATATATATATATATATATATATATATATATATATATATATATATATTTAATTATATAATTATGGAATGAAAAAAATAATAATAATGAGACATGCTTAACTGTGGTATGATAGTGGAGTGAGACATATGTATTGTTTGCAAGAAAGGATCACATGGAGGTCTTGTGTCTCATCATTGTCTAGATAATGAGAATCAAAGCTCTTCAATACACATTCAATAAATATAAGTGGACCACATTGTCCCCTTTTTCCAATTAATTCTCTTACACATCCCAACTTTTATTATATTTAGGTCAAAATCTCAAATTGGTCCTTTATGTTTGCAAAAAGTTTCAAATTGGTCATTCCGTCCACTTCCGTCAATTTCTTAAGTTAAGTGCTGACATGTCATGCCACGTCATTATCACATCAGCGCCACATCATCACATATGATATTAGATGATGATGTGGTGATGACGTGGCATGACACGTCAGTTTAAATGGACACGTAGGATAGATGATATGTCCACCTCAGCACGCCACGTCAGCACTTAACGGAAGAAATAAACGGACTTGAACAGAAGGACCAATTTGGAACTTCTTACAAATATAAAGGACCAATATAAAATTTTGTGCAAACATAAGGGACCAATTTAGGGTTTTGACCTTATATTTATATTATTTCGTTTTCTCTATTCTCTACCTAATTAATTAATCTTTATTTTTGTTACAACCCATTGTCTCTATATATGTGTGTCCCACTACTTACATTACATAACACCCCTCCTAAATAATTTCCATAAATTTCTCACACTTAATTATCACCACCAATTGCTTTTAAAGTCATTTGGTTTCATTTATTATTATTATTATGATTATTATTAATTAGTTAGGTTGACCTGAATTTTAAAGCCGCTAGCGCTAATTTTTTTTAGTATAAAAATTGGAGTAAATTAAACTCTCTTTGGAGATGTTAAAATTACACCCCCATTCTCTTTATTTTATAAACCTACAATTTCACCATTTTTATTAAAAGAACCTTTAATAGTATTATTAATTTTTTATGATAAATAAAATATATTATAAAAATATTTTTTAGTTAAAAATAATTATTTTATTTTAATCTAAATTTAAAAAATAGGTTTTTTAAATTAGTCAAATACATATATAAAAATATTTTAGTTAAGATGAGTGATATTGTAAATATTCTTATCTCCAAAAAAAAAAAAAAGGGAGTGACATAGGACTATATTTTTAAACATAAAGGCAAAATCAAAGCCATTTCCTCATTAGTTGGTAATTTATTCTTGAAAAACAGAATATATAAGTAAGTTCTTTGTGTGCGACTAGAAGGGTATATGTGGGATGTCACAGAGGAAGAGAGCTGCGAAAGTTAGGAATTGTAGTTAGACATCCTAGGTTAGTTGTTAAACTTGCGAGTTGACTCGTAAATTCGTTTGAGTCTACGTTTTTACTCTCTAAAGCGTGTTAACTTCTTTATAAATTTGGAATCAAGTAGATTTGGATGAATTCGGGTAGAATTGGATAAACTCGGTTAGACTCGCGAGTTTGACAGCGATTTTACGATTTTGCAATTTGACATGAAAAATGCCCAATTTTTTTTTCCTTTTAAAGGCCCATACTATATGGGCCTTTAATTAAGTATAGAAATGCACTTAAATATATTGAAATCGGTCTATTTCATCATGTATGGATTGATATTTGGGATTCAAATGTAATGTACATTTGATTTGGTATATTAGTTATGTACATAAAAATATTAATAGGTAATACATATATAATGAGATAGATAAATTTGTTCGATTCTACGGCAAGTAAACTCTTACGATTCTACGATACGAGTCTACCCTTCCTTCACGAGTTTACTTTAACTCTAGAGTTTGACAACCTTGATGGTGGGATGTATGTAACATCTGCACCTAGAGTTTGCTAAGGAGGTGTATTTATAGGTTGCGAAAGTAACTTTGGGCGGTAGACCTCCAGATAGGTATATGGGAGCAATTTCGGATCTGCTAAAGTACAGATCTAGTGAAGTGTGTGAAGTGCACACTTAAGTATCGTTGGATAAAATTGTTACAGTACGGATACAAATCTCGATTTTTATTTAACGATCTGGATGATATACTTCATACACTTTACATTTTCTACACTTTACTAGATCTAATTTCTGAGAGCATCTAAGTCTCTTACTCTTAGTGAGCGAAGCTCACAATGAGTGGTGGCTCATTTACAACTAATCAACCATAATATTATAAAAAAGAGTGCCAATTTTTCACTCTGTAATATTAAATATTCTCTCTTACATTATATATAGCTACAAAAAAAATATATGTATATATTGGGTGGTATTAAATTGTTTTGTCTTTCCACCAAAAAAAAAAAATTGTTTTGTATATATACTGCTATCTTTTACACTTATTAATTTTTTGGGTATCACGTATGGGATTTTAATTAAAGTATAAACTATACTAAGACGGACATTTTAGTTTGAGAATGAAAGTTATTATGAAATTAGTAAAATTACTATTTTGTTAAAGAATGAAGGAAACTAAGGCTGTGTGTTTGGTAGATAGAAAATATGATAGAAAAAAGAGGGAAAAGTATCACTTCCCCTACTCTTTTCTTCCTACCAAACAAACTCCACTTTTTGCAATGTGATGAAATTATATTTTTGCTTTTACTTTTTTACCAACTTTTATTCCATTTTCACTTTTAATGTAAGGATAAAATTGTCATTTTATCCAATTTTATTTCATTTAAATCACATCAAATCACATCGACATGATACTTTCATTCCCTCCTCTTTTTTCATTCTCATTCCTTCCTCTTTTCTCCAAACCAAACACCCTAATGTGATGTGAAATCTCTACTAATGATTATTTTTTAATATTCAATTTTTTGGCGGTACGTAAATTTGGGCCTATCTCTTTTGATCTTTGACTAAATGGGCCAAATATCCGTTAATTACTAATTTACTAGTAATGTGTTGGGCCAACAGATTATTAGGCCGAGCATATTTACTTAATTATGTAACTCACAAGAATATTTATGAAGGTAATAAATTGTATCCGGCAAAAAAAATTGTATAAACTATACTATTTTATTAATTAGGAAATCATTGATAAAAATATAAAATTAAATCTAGTTTTTTTTATGTGAAAAATACACTTTATCTCCTGCACTATATCTAAATAACATATTACCCCTGCTTAAACATTCATTTGCAACAAATTAAATCATCTCCTAAAAATAAAAAAAAATTATGAAAATGTTCTTTTAAACTAATTATGAATTTATTTTGTTTAGTGAACAATGCAAACTTAGAAAACAAAAAACATGAAAGTCTAAAACAAAACGAAAACAAAAAACTAACAAAAGCTATTCTACGCAGGTACTTGCAATACCCCTGTCATGCATATCCTCATAGAGGATTCTGGTAATCTCCACAGGTGCAGATTCGTACACCTTTAAGCCAATTCCTTCCTTGTGAGCTAGGTACACCATTTTGTTTGCCAGTGAGTTCGCTTCCCTATCAATTCAACTTCTCATTCTCTAGCAATCATCCCATGTATCTCACATACCAGCCCAGCACACGGGTGTGCCTCCTCCATTTGCTGTTCTATCATCTTCTTAGTCATAGCTGAATCCGTTTCCACCAAAGCACGAGCATATCCTTTCGACCAAGCAATTTGAAGCCCGGAGAGTATCCCCCATAATTCCGCCTTCTCATAATATTGCACTCGCCTAGGTTCCTAACGAAACCGTCATATATTCTCCATCAACGTTACAAATGACACCACCACAGGTGCTGCGCGTGTCACCGTTTAGAGTCATAGATCCATCTACATTTAGCTTAACTCATCCCATTGGTGGAGGCTCCCATTTGATGCACCTGTTAACTCAATTCATAGTATTGCCTTTCACGGATTTCGACGCGATAGCCATAGCCACATTTCGTGTGTAATTTAGGACACAAGCTACAGGGTCACCTTGAGGGAAGTTTGTATTTCTGAATACTAAGTCGTTCCTCCACTTCCAAACCTGCCAACACGTTACACCGAAGACCAAGCTCCATTTTGTACCACGGTGGCCTAAGTTTTTGGAATTCAGGTTGAAGAACATAGGCCAATGGTGTTGCTTCACTAATCTCAACCAGATGTTCTTGACCCTTAGGCAATCGCGAAGAACATGTAGTAGATCATCGCAGCTCTGCCCACATCTAGTTCACCCCTAATCAGTAGTTAGTCCTCTGCTCCATCTTGCTGCATTGGTAAGTATCCTATTATGTCCGAATAGCCACATAAACAACCAAATGCGTTCGAGACCCTTCTACACCATATGAGCTTCCATGTGTTGTCAATATCCATGTTTCGTTGTCTAACAAGATGATTCTAAGTGGACTTAATGCTAAAGCTTCCATCCTTAGACAGGCCCCAGGCAGGATAATCACTTTGACCATTGACGTTAGGGGGTAGCAGCCCTGCTATTTTCCTACAAACAGCTTCAGGGAACATGTGCTCAAACCTTGCCCACTTCCAATCACCCGAAGCATAAACATGATTGGCGACTTCCTTCATATGATTAGCATTAGGGGTAGCTATTGTATTCTCGATCAACGCACCACAGGAGGGGACCCACTTATCTAACCAAAAATCAATATCTTTTCCATTACCCGTCTGCCACTCAAGTCCTTCAAGGACATGTTTCTAGTTCTTAGTCACACCACTCCAAAGTCTAGAGACGTTCGCACCTTTTCTCTGCCTTATAATCGGAAGATTCCCATTTCCACAGTTGTACTTAGCACGTATGACTCTACTCCAAAGGGCGTTTTGTCAAGATATTAAACCCTATCTAGCCTTGACCATAAATGTTGCGTTCTGCTCCTTCAAATGTCTTAATCCCAAACCACCACTAATTTTTGGTTTGCACGTTCACTCCCAAGAAATAAGATGAGTTTTGTGTTTACCATCCTGATCAACCCAAATAAAGCCGCGGTTGTATTTCTTTATCTCATTAATGATCTTTGCCGATAAAATTGTAGTTTGCATTTTATACGTGGGTATGGCTGATGTGACTGAATTTATAACAAGAGTAACTTTACCTAAAAAGGAGATTATGTTTCTTTTCCAACTATTCATCCTTGTTCGCACGTTCTCTAGTACATTTGGTAGGTACTATTATCTATCCTCTTGTGAATCAATGGCACTCCTAAGTACTTATCGAGATCGTTTGTAAAGCTAAATCCCAGCTCATTACTTAGCTCCGCCACCTTTGTATGATTAACGTTCACGAAAAAGAATATACGGGTCTTATCTGCATTAATCTTTTGCCTTGAGGAGTTGCAAAACGTCTCAAAGCATTGCTTAATAATCACCGTCCGATCCATTGCGGCATTGGCAAACACTACAAGGTCATCTTTGTAAAAAATAGATGTGAAATTGGAGGGCTTGTTCTCCCAATTCTAATTGGTCTCTATCCTTCATTAGACGTAGCTTCCTATATTTTGTGCGCAAGTCTTTCCAGACAAAGGACGAATATATACGACGACATCATATAACCTTGACGAAGACCTCTCGTTGGCATGAAAGAAGCAGTCTTCTGACCATTCCAAAGTACCTGCATAGAAGCTGTATTCAAACAAAACTTGCATAATTTAACCAAATTATCTTCAGTGCCGGCATCCACAAGTGAGTCACTAATGAACTCCCAACTAAGTCAATCGTAGGCTTTTTCTAGGTCCATTTTGATTTCCATAAATCTCTTCTTCCCCCACATCTGTCTCATTGAATGGATTAGCTCTTGTGCCACAATAATGTTGTCCCTTCCGTGTCTGTCGAGAACGAAGCTGCATTGATTTGGCGAAACTAGTTTGGGCATAATCTTCTTGATTCAATTTGCCAACACCTTAGTAATTATCTTGTATTAGATGTTGCACAAGCTTATTGGCCTAAAATTTCTCAAGCATAGGGGGCTTGAATCTTTGGGATCAAAACTATGAGACTTTGATTGATGTGCTTCAATAGATCCGGGTTCGCATAGATGTCATCAATCAACTTATGAATGGACTCTTTAATCGTTTCCCATTTGCTTTGGATGAACGAAGGATTGATTCCATCTGGTCCTGGTGCTTTCAACAATCCCATGGAAAACAAAGCCTCCTTGATCTCATCGGTGTCAAACGGTTTTGAGCAAGCATGGAGTTCTTCCACTGCGACTTTGGGAAATCTATCAATAAGATTGAATTTCATTATGTCTTTGTTGTCTTTGGAGTATAAATTCATAAAGAAATCCACTGCCTTCTTCTTAAGAATCTCCGTATCAAAGATCATCTCCTAACCATCGTCCTGAAGGGCTAGGATTTTATTGCTTCTTCGTCGAATCACAATACTTGTGTGAAAAAATGAGTGTTTCTATCTCCCTCGACTACCCATTGACTTCTTGACTGCTTGGTCCAAAATAATTACTCTTGGTTTAGAGTTTCCTTATACTCCCTCCAAAGCCTACCTTATAAATGGTAAAGACAATCATTCGATCCAGTGGCTAACTTATTTTGAATACCCTGAAGTCTATTAAACAATCTTCATTTTCTGATGAATATGTTGCCGAATACATCCTTGTTCCAAATTTCAACCTTCTCATAGAATTCTTGAAGAGCATTCTTCCACGGATCACCCTTACTCGACACTGACTCCACTAACTTAAAAAAATCCCCATGCATAACCCACAGAGCCAACACACAAAAGGGTCTCTCTAAACGTCTCGGGTTACCATTACCAATTGAGAATCTTAACCAAAGCAGATTATGGTTGGATTTAGGGTTGGGGAGGTGTAGAACAGAAGCTTCAGGGAACGCCTGACACCAACTAGCATTGGCTAGGACTCTATCCAGCATTATTGTGACGATAATTTGTTTCCAAGTGAACCCGAATCCCACAAAACCGAAATCCAACAAAGACATTGCTTCGACGCAATTTCTAAATAACACGTCGGGTTTACTACCATTTCTAGTTTCTCCATACTTTTCATTCTAAAAAAAGAACGCTTAAAGTCTCCTGCAACCCCCCCATGGGTCGTTTATCTGCATGAATCTGTAATAATTTTTCCCACAACTCCCTTCTAGCTCCCTGATTAGGGCTGCCATAAACCACAATCAAGAACCATGTTTTGTTAGGCTCCATCACCCTAAAGTGCATAAATTGATTGTTCTTTTGAATAATTCCCATAAGCTATACCATTGATGACACTTAAATTAGTCATGTTAACATGTGTCATTTTACTTGATATTGTTAATATTAATTAGTAATAGTACAGTAAAAGACGGTAACCCAAGTACATAGGTGTCAATATGTAGAAAGTCACAAAAATGAGTATTTAATGTATATTTGGTGATAAAATTGTGATTTTAATTATAAGGTATTATTACGAATAATTTGGGTTGATTTTAGGTCAATTTGGAGTAATTGTTGTGGACTAAAATGCAGACAGAAAAGCAACGCAGGGATCAAAATGAAGAAAACAAGAAAAGGCACGAAAGTCAACATATTTGTGAGTCAACAAGAAAGCTTGCTGCGGCGAGCAAATATGGCAAAACCTTACCGCTGTGAGGATGAAGGGATGTCATGGCGAGCTTAAGGACATGTCACGGCAAACTTGAAGATGAAGCCATGCAAGCGTGAAGAAGAGGGCAGCATGCATTTGTTAATTGAAAAATCAAATTGGAGCTGTTGGTGAGTTCAATTAGGATAAGGATCGGAAAATTCAAGCTTCGAATTTCAAATAAAATTAGAATATATTATTATTTTACAAAAGATATTACTATTTTGAGTAGGATAAATAATATATTCCTAATTGTATGTATATTAGGATTCTCCAATGTAACGCCTATACATTGGAGGCGAATTGACTTAGTTTGGTATTCCTAGCATTCTCTTAACTTAGCATTGTGTTGTTCTACAAATTGAGTAGCTAATCTACTAGGTTGTCCGTAGGGTAGTCTATTTAAATTGCTTGAGCTATGAGCTCTAACTGTTAAGGAAGTTATTTAGATGTTTACAGTTTATCAATCTTTGGTTGTGGCTTTAGATCCTTACTATTGGCGGATATAGGATTCATAATTGGATTAAATAGAACTAGCGTTGCAGGTCTGGGTTGATTGGCTCAAACAAGATACCACCTTTTTATCATTTATTATTATAAATATAATTTAATTTTTCGAAATTAAATGTGTTCCTCTCGTTTGTTTACACCATTTTAATGCGGGTGCGACATCCTTGGTTTGATGTGTACCTAGGTCCTTTGAGGCGTTCGCCGGAGCATCTTCGAAAGAAAAGGTCTGATAAGGTGTTTCTAAATAATATTCTCCTATTTTTCTTTCGAAAACTAGCAGGGATAGCAAATTACATAGACCACGATGGACAATTTATCTTTTGTTAGTTATATATTCTCTTCTAGTCAATTAATTACTTGCTTTTCTCTAACAATATTTCTTGTTTACTTTTGCTCGATTCGATTACAAAAAAGTATTGTTGCTTGGGAACCACTGAAGGTTCCACGTGATTTGACCCTAGGTTTGCTCTATACTACATTCCTAGGTATTATTTGATCCTGACTTGCGATGAGTCAGGGGGAAATATTTTCAATCAGAAAAACACCCTCATCAACCATTCTTCCAAAGGAACCATATACCGCCCAAAAAACCGACAGCTTCAACCTTTTCAACTTGGTCAATGCCCAACTTCTTGATAATCCTTTCAACATTGACGCCACTCTGCCTAATTTTGATGAGGGCTAAAATTTCAAATTTATACCTCATTTTCAACTCCCAAATAAGACCTGGGAGTAGCACTGTCAAAACGGGCCGGAGCCCGCCCGCTAAATGGGCGGGCTTGGGTTAGCAAAAATAGGCCCGTTTAAAAACGAACCTAAACGGGTTGGCCCGTTTAAGCCCGCAGGCTAAACGGGCTAGCCCGCGGGCCGGCCCGTCAAAAAATTTTTAAAAAAAAGAAAATAAAAAATTAATATATATTTATTTAAAATATGTATAAATATATATATTTTAGATAATTTTATGTGTTAAATAATAATTTTATTCTAATAAAGTATATAAATAATGTAAATAATAATTAAAATTAATAAAATATTAATTTAAAGTTAAAAAATTATTAATTTTTAAGTAAATATATAATTTTATAATTAATTTTTTTTTAAAAATATATTTAAAAAAAATAAAAAATTGGCCCGCGGGCTAGCCCGTTTAGCCCGCGGGCCATTACGGGCGGGCTTGGGCATTACTTCCCAAGCCCGCCAAATAAACGGGCCGGCCCGTTTTGACAGTGCTACCTGGGAGCGACATCCATCTTGTCCCTCGACTATTCCAAAATATACAGTTAATCATTTTCATGGTAAGGTTGAGAAGGTTAACGAGCAGGAATGCTCTCCATCACCACATCTTGAACCATCTATTCTTCGTCTTGATCGGTAATATCCTCCACTTCTATGCCTTTGAAAGCCCCATCGTCCAGGGGTTCAGTATCTAGGTGCATCAAGTCCTCTTGTGTACTATCTAGGGCTCCAAACCTATTGTTTGTTCTCACCAACGAATCACCCATATCGCGGCTCGAGGTTAGGTTAGTGACCTGGTGGGCATGAAACACAGAATTATTGTACATTTGTTCTTTCCTCGGTTTTATGGGCTTATGGGTGTTCAAAAATTGTATGGGCCTGTTAGTTATATTTCTTAACACTATAGATCCCTCTTGTAATTGCTCAAGTCTTCCAGCCTTACTTTCATCCTTTCTCTCATACACAACCATCTTGGTTTGGTAAACTCAGCTCGTTTACTGGCATCCAAATTTCCGTCAGTCTTACCCTTCCTTCCTTCATCCGTCTTCCCTTCGCCATTCACGCTAACAATATGAGTCTTGCTTCGCTGGTTCACTCTCACATTATTTATCCTCCCTACCCCATTTCTTCTTCTATTCAGCTTTTGGACCAGCATCCATGGACCGATTACTGTCTCTTCACTATTTATATCCTTTGAAAGGTTGGTCTTCATCGCCGATTCATGCTGTAATTCTTTCCCCATCTCATCCTCTTCCTGTACAGCTGTTGTGTGTTTTATAAGTATTTCCCTGTTGGCCTTGTTATCACCATGAGCACACCACTCCTTCGAATGCCCATACTTCTCACAATTAAAGCAAACTATGTGTAAGCCTTCATACTCCATGTTGTACGTTCTTCCCTTAATTGCAACCTGAGGAACCAAGGCCTTTTCATATTGAGTTCGACACACACTCTTGCAAATTTCCCTCTATTCGTGAGGGAAATAGTGGGGTCGATCTTCACAATCTTGCCTATGAGGTTGCCTACCCTCCGTAGGCATTGTGCATTATAGAACTCCAAGGGTAATCTTGGGATCCTTATCCATGCCGCTATCCATGTGATGGACAGATTTTCAAGTAATAAAATCCCCTCTACTTGCAAGTATACAAGGTTAGTTGTAATACGTACGAATATAAGGGTGTTGAATCCACATGGATCACTTGGAATACTAGAATTTAACATTTTCGCAATTTTAAATTTAAAAGAAAGGAGTTTTGGAACTGGAAGTAAATAAAAAGTTTAACAAGAGTGAAAAACAGAAAGTAGAATATTGAAAGTTGATAGAATTAAGTTGAATAACTTAGGACTTTAAATCCACCGCTAGCTTCGTAATTAAATATCCAATGTTTAATTAAGGACTACCATTTATTTCATGTAGTGTTCTAGGCTACAAGCTTTGAATCACTTAGAATGATATTGGAACAAAGTTTTTGACATACTCTATCTAATTTTAGCATGGACTATTCAAGTATGACATAATCCATCTAGATTTAGCATAGAATATTCAAATTTTGTTGCAATTCTATGATTACCATTACATGACCTCCACATTTAAGACTACAAGAATTAAAGTGGGTAATATTTTTGATTTTAAAATCCATGAATATGACTACAAGAAATATTGAATAGAAATTAAAATCAAATAAGACAATAAGTGCACAATTGTAATATCTGAAATATTTAGATTTAGTTATTTTCATTGTTATTAAATTTATTTTTCTTTCAGAAAGAAAAATAAATTAAATTAAAGAATTATAGGGTTAAAAATAGAATAAAATAGAAAATAATAGGGAATATATGAAATTTTTCTAGGACCTAAAAGAAATAGGGAAAAAAATGGGGGAAAAGAAAATAAAATAACTAAATAAAAAAAAATTAATTATTATTATAATAATTATTAATATTATTATTATTATTATTATTTACAAATAAACAAAAAAAAGGAAAAAAAAAGATAGGAGAAGGCAGAAGCAAACCGTGAACCCCTTACCCCTTCATTTAATAAAAAAATATACATATAATATAAATATATATAATAATAAAAAATATATATATATAATAGAATATATATGGGGGGCCACGTGAACCAAACCGAGAAAGAGAGAGGAGAGCACGAGACGGAGGTTGGGCATTGGAATCTCGCCGGGAAATCGCACTCCGACGCCGGTGGTGGTAACCGAAGCTCTCTTTCAACACCAACAAGCTCCCCATCTGATTGAATCAAGGTATGGAATCCCCAATCCTTCAAAACCTCAATTTCTCCAATTTTGGGTATTTTAGGAATTCTTCAAATACTTCCAATCGGGGCATTATGGGGTTTAATTTGAGCTTAGTGGGTGTTATTGAAAGCTTAGTGAGGTTCAGAATCGAAGCTAAACCGTAGGAATTTACCGGGTATGGAAATTAGGAAAATTTAGTTAGAAAATTCCTATAAATTAAATTATTGCTAGTTGGATGCATGTATAGGCTTGGATTGGAGTAATATGAATGTTCTAATTGCTGGAAATAGACATGGGAATAAAGCCCGAGTATTTACTGTCTCAACCGGAACACAATCCGGTGAAAAAGAGGCGAAATACTAAGCCACCGTATAGTAAGGAGCTGTGCGGTGGGTTGGACACCTCGGTCTAGTCCGTGGTGGACACCTAAGACCCGCTAAATTGGTTCCAAGGCTCTAATTATACCCAATTATATTTTTATATATAATTAAAAAGGTAATAATTAAGCTTTTACTCGGCGAATATGGGAGACGGTGGAATGAGTAAGCTAAAACCCCTTTTAAACCGTGAATTTAATTCTTTTATTAGTTAAATACCCATGTGAACACATGAAGGGAAATTTAGACAAGTGGGCATCTCTAACTTAAGCAATTAAAGGTTCTAAATGGCTTGAAAGTGTGAAAGTCGAATATGAGACATTACGGACTTTAAAAAAAAAAGAGAAATTAAGACGACGTAACGAACTAAATAGTTAGTTCTTGGAAATAGTTAGAGGGTGCATAAGCATTAGCATGACACGTGCATGGTAGATGCTTAATTATGCGTTCTAAATTTCTTAAATATATATTTGTATAGGGCACCACAGGGTAATTAGAGCTCCAAGCACTCCGAGGACTGATCAGGAGGGCCAACAAGGTGAGGGGCTCTCCCATCCCTGCACGACAGGGTTGGATGACTACGTGGAAAATGTGGTTTGCTCTATTTTGTGTAAATTGATATATGGAATAGATTTATATGAATAAATTTGTGTTACACGTGTATGATTTGCAAGTAAGCAGACAACGTACAATAGTATATGTGCTTATATGATTAATCTCAAGGTGTATATGTGCTATTGTGGCTCACCGAGCCTTATATGATACCGTGGGTAGGATTGAGTCGGAATTTCATATGTGGGAGTTTATTAATGTTAGGAACCCACTTAAATTGATCATCGTGCAAAGGTTTTGACCGTATGGTACATTGAGGAAAATGAACCTAGGTTGTTAAGTGTGATTGAGAGTGATGCATAATTGAAAAGGGGGAAAACTAGGCCTAACTAGTAATCACGTATAATATTCAACTAGTTCTCATAGGGCGTCTTTCAAGGTTAAATATGTCAGTTGAGTTTGTTTAGGTTGTCCGGGCAGATCAAGTCAGTCATCCTGATCGGACAGACATGATTATGACGTCAGCAAGTATGCCACATAGTGGCCATTACCTTTGTTAAAACTGAGTTCAGACAAGTTGCCGGCTATTACTCTAAGCATGCCTTGGAGTCAGAAATTTCCTGGTGAGATCAACCAGGTTCGTACATGAAATTGCCTTCGAGCCAGTATTTCTCTTAGCGTAATGCGAGAGACAGAAAGTGAGTGCCTACGTGCACAAGTATATGTTAACTATGGAACCATATGTTATATGTTTATGATTGATTTACATGTGGATTAATAAATATGTTAGAAGCATGAAATAGGATTTTAAACTGTGAATATGATTTACTGATTGCCTGATCATGTTAAAGATCATAATACGAATCCGTTTCATGCGCATGTGGTTGTGGTTGCTCCCTTCCCCCAGCTGTAGTGGTACCCGCTGCTACGTCAGGGATGGGGGAGCTTCTCACTGAGTCTGTTCGACTCACCCCCTGTTTATATGTTTCAGATACAGGTGGTTCAAGAGTCGGGAACGCGTCCACTTCTTCTCAAGGAGGCGGACAACTCTGAAGACCGCACACTTTGTTCGTGTCGGTAGTTATTTTGATTATGTATACATGTTGTGATGTATATATATATATATATGAATCCTTTTTGGGCGTGGCGTATGCACGTTTACATCTGTTGTGTATATATATATATATATATATATATATGTCACACTTGAATTCTAGCATTGTCGGCTTCATACAGATTAAAGTAAGGTATGAGTATTGGGAATATAGGCTATGATATAGCATATATCATGTATATACATATATGACTTCGCATACGACTAGGATAGATCACACGCATTGAGGCGTGTGATCAATACGTAAATTATATATATGTGTGACTGAATACCTGATTGTATGAAAATATGGTTTCCGCATGTGAATATGATAGATCACCCGCCCTCAAGCGTGTGATCAATATGTAAATTATGTGCAAGCGTGTGATTGAATATATGTATGACTGTATACAGGACTCCTGCATGTGAATAGGATAGATCACCCGCCCTGAAGCGCGTGATCAATATGTATACTATATGTACGTGTAAGTGATTATGTGTATATGTATAGACTGAAGCGGCGTTGAGCGAGCCGTGGATTGCACGCTACTTAGGTCACCAGATATGGATGGCCATAAATACTATATATTGTTTGTATTAGAAATGGGTAGTTATAAACATGTGAAAATGTCAATCAGGGATTAGAGGCTTACGTGATAGGAGAAATCCTACTTCCCGTGTCGGTCACGGACGCCCGATGGGGGGACGTGATAATAATGAAATATTAAAGAAAATTCTTAGTCATGTAATCCATAAAATAAAGGTGCACATCCTTAATTAATATCAAATATAAAATTACATAGCTAGGGCTTCATAAAAAATCCTAGTAGAAAAAATTAGTTCTCCATGGAAAAATACATAATTACCGAACTCTTGATCTCCACCATCTCTCCTTTGAGAATTTGGATCTTTATAATTTTTGTGAGAGAAAGTAATGAGAGAATTTCGAAGAAGAAAATGGAAGTGAGAAGTGGGTGAGAAAAAAAATGGATGCCTTGGACCCTTGCCTCCCACTCCTATTTATAGGAAAACTTGCTCTCAAATAATAGCTTGCTTCATGGCTAAGTAAAAGAAAAATAAAAAAATAAATAGAAGCCAACAAGGCTTGAAGTGGAGTACTTCAAGGTTGCAAGATTGTAGAGTTGCCACTTGAGCTAGATAACAATAGTTGTCAAAATAGCTGTCCACTATCAGCTAGTCGGCAAAACCTAGAGTCAAAATTGGAGGCTAAAATGTTTTTAATTGAAGATAGACGTGTGGCCTTGCTGGTATTTGAGAACGGAGTAACAAAGTTGAAAGTGCAACGTCCAACCACTTGAGCTGGCTTACAGATTTGGTATGAGTGATATCCTTAATTATGATAGTCAGACGAGGAAGTCAACAATTATGGCTGAAAAATAATGTTAAAATGTACAAAAACACGTACTAGCTATCTTGAACTCGAGCTCCAGAATCATCACTTCAGAGCTTTTTACCACACGAGCTGCAACTTGTCCTTATCTTCAAATTACCGCCTTTAACTCCTTACTCACCTGTTTAATTGGTAGCAAATTCAAAATTTGCTTCTTTTTGTCAAAAAGGTATCCAACTAGAATCGAACACTCGCACATTTTTGGAAAACTCCATGAATAACCAGTTGTGCCACTGCCATTTGTCTACCAATATCACATCTGATTTATTTAGTTTCATTGCACGAACTTCCTAGGATAATCATGAGCTTTCATGAATTGGTCCATGAATCCACTTTTAGCCCGAAAATTGAGAATACTATCTGCAATAAAAAGTTCACAAAAATTTAATTTTATATCCGAAAATTTTAATCTTTCAAGGACTAATAAATAAATATTAAGGGGAATATTTCTATTAAAATATGCATTTATCACCGTGTTACTTCCTCTGGGTCCATTGGGTTAAACTTCGCCTCCAATGCTTCACGATCACATATTGGTTTGCAATTAACCATGGTCCATCTTGGAACGCCTCCGTTTAGTCTTTCTCGCTAGAGAAGGAAACAGTGAAAAAATTGTTTTCAAGGTCTATGATCTGCAAGGTTTCTTCTTTCTACAACAGCTTCTCTAACCTTAAACACATAAAGTTTACTCTGAGCTTCTTCCCCATCACGTGCACGATCAGGGTCAATTTCCAAGGCTTGCACCACTGTTAATACTCCTCTGTCGTTATATCAAGGTTAGTGTAATACCCGAGAAATTTTCGAAGTAGAAAAAATAAAATAAAAAGAGAGAGAAAAGAAGTAGGAAATATTTTTTGGATTTAATTCAGAACGTAAGAAAGTGGAAACCTAAATTAAATAGGGAAAGGGGTTAAATTAACAAAAAAAATACATATTAGATATTATTTATTTAATTATTAATTATTTTATTTTTAATTATTATTATTAATTATTTATTTAATTACTTAATTATTAGTTATTTTTTTAATTAAGTATGAATTATTTTATGTTATTTTAATTATTTATTTTCTTAAAAAAGAGTGGGGTGCCGTGGGGGGTAGGTTGAAAGAAAGAAAAGAAATAAAGAAAGGAAAAGAAGAAGAAAGAAAAAGAAAGACGAGAGAGAGAAAGAAGAGAGGGGAGAGGAGGCGGGAAGGTGGAAGAAGGACAAGAGGGAGGATCTCGCCGGAAACTCGTCAGAGGGAGCTAGCCGACGCCGGAAAAAGTCACCGGAGCTCGGGTACAACGTCTCCTACACCTTCCACCAATCGAATCAAAGATTGGTAACCCCAATTTCATTCGAAACCCTCAATTTCTCCATTTTTAGGGATTTCTTCGATCTTCCTTCGATTGGATTGTTTCGAGGGTAGATTGAGACCTAGGAAGTGTTCTTGAACACTTAATTGGGGTAAGAATCGAGACTATACCCTCAGGTTTAGCCGAATTCGAATTTGGAAGGATTTGGGGTTAAAATTCTAAATATTCATAAATTGGGGAAATGATTGATAATTAGGATTGAACTTGGATTTGAGTAAATAGGCTTGAATTGGAATTATTGAAATTATATTGTTGAAATATTAGCTGAACAAGACCCGTGAAGAGCTGGCCTGAGGTTACTAAGGTTGAACCTTGACGTTAACGTGCGGGGTCCCTTCTCGGATTGCCCAATTACACTTTAAGGGTGATACTGAGGGCTCCAAACCTCAACTTTTCAATCTTAAACACCCTAGAATAATTCTAAAAATATTATCAAGCATCAAGAATTATTTTAGGTACTTTCTTGTTTCTCAAGGATGGAAACTTGCGAAACAATAAAGTCCAAATTTTAAAGTGGCGACTTTATTTCTTCGTAATTATTAGGAAACCTTAAGTAGGATAATTTAAAAGTATATTGAGGTTTAGTAACTCGAATCCAAGGCTCCAAAATCAATTCAAGGTGAGTGTTAATTGTACGAAACCAAGTGTGAAGCACTTGAGACTCTCATGGAAGAGAGGGAAGACGGATAAGACCAAGAACTCGGTTCTTGGCGACGTCTAGGTGCATTTTTAGGCATGAGCATACCGTACACATATGAGTTGCATATAGTTAAGATTGTTAATCACATAAATGCAATTGTTAGGAAACCACGATTCGTCCGGAGCAGGAGTTACTCCAGGACAAACACAAGGAAGCCGTCCAGGTGAGGGGTTTCCCATCCTTACCCTACAGGGTTGATTGAGGATGTGGATATGTGGTTTGCCTACTTGCGTATTTGTAAGAATTGTTTAGTGGTTAACATGCTATTGTTGTTCCTAAATTGTTATCCATGAAAGTATTTGTATATGTGTGTTTGACTACAGGTAAAGAGGTACTGGAGGGTATCCATGTGATGACATGAGGTACGCCGAACAGTAGAAGCAAGGGGGTAAGTTGTTGATTGAGTCCAAGGTTTGGTTTACCCTATTAATTAGAAAATCATTAAGTAAATCGTATAGAAGTTGTTAGTAAACGTCGACGTTTTATGGTAATTGAACTTAGGAAAGGCCTTAGAGCTAGGTTATGATCTAATCAAGGCTTTGGGTATTACATAAGGATTAAAACGATATCATAAATTGATTAGTGAGTCATAGGGAGGTTCACACTACCTAGGTAAAGTCAGTCTAGGATAGTAATGGGTAGATAGAGTTAGAATCCCAGCTGAAGGCTCGAAAAGAGAAACAAGTCAGAAAAGATTGCCCGTTGAGGCCATTGCCCTAGCTTGACACTAGGGTCAGTTAAAGATTAAAACATTTATCCGTTGAGGCCATTGCCCTAGCCTGGCACTAGGGTCAGTTAAAGATTAAAACATTTGCCCGTTGAGGCCATTGCCCTAACCTGGCACTAGAGTTAGTTAATGATTAAAACATTTGCCCGTTGAGGCCATTGCCCTAGCTTGGCACTAGGGTCAGTTAAAGATTAAAACATTTGCCCGATGAGGCCATTGCCCTAGCCTGGCACTAGGGTCAGTTAAAGATTTAAAATAATTTGCCCGTTGAGGCCATTGCCCTAGCCTGGCACTGGGGTCAGTTGAGTGATTTACAGTTTTCAAATGATATGTTTAAAGTGTTTGCTTGTTTATGAAAAGCATGAAAGAGGAGCATGATCCGTAGGTTTATCCATGATTTTATGTTATATTAATATTGCCTGATCGTAATATAACATTTGATAAACTGAACTTTCATGCGCATGCATGTGATTGTGGGTGTTTCCCTTTCCCCAACTGTAGTGGTACCCACCGCTACGCCGAGGATGGGAAGCTTCTCACTGAGTCTGTTTGACTCACTCCCTTTGCTTCAATGTTTCAAATACAGGGATCGGGCAGGCATTGACGTCCGGACAATGAGACAGACATCAGACCATCCTTACGCAGTTGTTCACGTGGGTGGACACCTTTTGGTTATTTTGATTTTTTTGGTTGTACATATTATAAGTTGTAAGGGTTGTATATATATATTTACAGCTTCCGATATGTACCTACTTTAGATTTGTCGGCTTTACATGTACTTAAAGATAGGGTCTAGTTTGGGGATAAACTAGGATATATGTATGAGTATATAAACTTCTGCATGCGAATAGGATAGATCGTACGCATTGAGGCGTACGGTCAATATGATATGGATATATATATATATTATGTGTGCTTGCTGCATGTGAATAGGATAGATCGTACGTATTGAGACGTACGGTCAATATGATATAAATATTTATATTATGAGTGTTGATATATATATATATATATATATATATATATATATATATATATATATATATATCTATACACTGGGCTGAGCTGAAGCGGTATTGAGCGAACTGCGGATTGCAGGTTAATTAGGCCACCGGTAAGGTGTGACCACTATTATGAGATATATATTGATTGCATAGCAGGGTAGTTATAGTTATATTTACAGGGTAATGCTTACGGGTTAGAGGTAAAAATCTATTCCCCTGCCGGTCACGTACTCCCGATTTGGGGTTGTGACAGTTAGGGCATGGATTAAACGCTTGTTCGTTCATACCATACTTATAATTAACCCCCTCCATGTGTTAATCAAGCCTTACTATTTGGTTCTCACACCCCTTACTTGACAAATTACCTTAAACTATTCCCAATAGTTTCTCCATAAAGACACCTTTCTCGCCTCCTACTTGGAAATAACTCCTTCATCAACCACACCACTTGGTCCTAACTCCCTTGTTTTAACCTTCTTGGTACTTCTTGCAGTCTAGTTAGCCTCCTCAGATGATTCACCCCCATCCAAACGTTCTCCCATGCGTAAACCTTAGCAGAGCTGCTCAATGTTGTAATTATGAAATTATCTAGTTATGCTTAATATTAACAAATTTCAATACACTCCCCAAAAAATCTACTCTCCTCTCCCATGAAAATATATAAAAATACACTCCCCTCTATTCTATTTTAAAAATGACCAAATACCTATTTTGGTCCTTTATCTTTTAAAAGTTCCAAATCAGTCTTATATCTTTGCAATTTGTACCAAATTAGTAATTTTGTATAACATCGTTTGTTTTTCCGTTAAATGATGATGTGACATGTTGAAACATTTCAAAAACTACATCTTCACCCATTTTTCAACGTCAAAGTTTTTATTTTAGTCCCAATCGCAAATTTAAATAATGCACAATCAATTTCAACCTCATGTTTTGCGGATCAGAAATCGTAAAGAGTATGGTAGTCGGAAGCAGCTAGAAGAAGAAGTAATCAATGTGACTGGTAAAGAGAAGCAGTACGAGTTAGGGTTTTTGGTTTGTGAGTATGGATGGAGAGTAAGGAGACTCGTAGAAGAAGTAATTTCTTTGCTTTCCAGTTCATTCATCATGCATTTTCCTTTCATATCTAGAACTTATCTCTTTAAATTTTATAATTATAAGATCTAATTCTTCAATTTTCTAAATACACGATTTGTCTGAGAGACGAAATAAAATGTAAGCAAAAGTCCCATGGTCATCATTAGACATCGTGCGGTATTAAAATTTGGAGTTGGAACTAAAATAAAAATTATCTGCTTTAAGAAGGGGTGAAAATATAACTTTTAAAAAAATTCTAACATGCCACATCATCATATAACGAAAAAATAGACAGTGGTACACAAAAGGATTGATTTGGAACAAATTGCGAAGATAGAGGACTGATTTGAAAAATTTTGAAAGATAAAAGACTAATATAAAACTAGTAGAAAATGTAACTGTCATTTTTGGCTCAGACAATTGTAATTTGGAAATTAGGACCGCAAGGAGTCTTAACCTTGGGGGACTTGTCCTTAGGTGATGCACCTAGGTGCCTACGTACCCTTCGGGAGGGATCAAAGTCCACGTAGTTCGTCATGGTGACGTCTAGAGCCGTTAGGCAAGGTTGTTACCTGTATTGGGCCGTGTGCGGCTAAGACGTGCCTAAGGTACTCCAGGCGGGCGAGCCACTCTTAGGAGGTTGCCTTAGTGAGAGAGCGCTATGGTCTCTGAGGGCTGCTGGAAGCCTCTTTAACGGTATGTTCCAAGGAGGAGGTGAGCTTATCGGAGATTGGCGGGAATGGGGGCCCAGTGACGGTGCTCGAGATGCAGAAAGGACTTGCGAGGGGTATCTGAGGGTGCTCAGGCACCGAGAGAGAATGGAAATATCAGAGATGAGGTACGGTAATCCTTCAGGTTGAGTGCAGTTTTGTTGAGACTGGATTGCTTGCTTAGTCCCCCGAGCGAGGGTCTATTTATACTCGAGTGTGGGAAGATCGTGCTCGATCCACGACCTCGTGCGACGTGGGTCGTCCCACGAGGCTTATGGAGATCCCACGTCTAGTTGAGGGGAAGCTCCGTGAGGTGACGTGGGCATGGGCCACGTATTTGATAGATGAGTGGTGCCATGTGTCTCTAGTGGGCGCTGAGGCCATCCTTCTAGAAGGTTCTGTGCCACGTGTCCCAATGTGGAATATTCCGTAGTTACATAAGTCCCCCAAGTCTACGGGTGTCGAACACCCATGGACTTAAGTTCCTTTGCCTTTAAGACACTTAGGAATTTTCGCTGCCTTTACTCGCGGGATAGCTCGTCCGCTTAGAGTCGCGGTTATGGGAGCTGCCCGTTCGACTCACGAAGTTGGCTCTCTCACATTGTTCCGTAGGAAAAGGAGATGTCTTGGAGAAGACACGTATCCCGTACCGGATGGCTGGACGCTTGACTTGCTCAGCAAGTTTTTGAGCCATCTCTGCAGGAAGTACGCGACTTACCGAGGCGGAGTCATCATTGCTCAGAGGGGCATTTCCCTAAATACCCTTCGAGAGCTAGTGGGGGAAATCCAAAGGTTAGTGGCCGTTTGGTCATTTTGAAAAGCTATCCTTTGGCTGTGTTCGTCAGTGGTTAGTGGCTGCCGGTGGCTTCCTTGCTGAGGGTTATTTGATGGAGGAGCGGGCTTTGTTGCAGGTGCCACGCGTCAAAAAAATGAACGGGTGCCCCCGCTGTTTAAGTGTTTTGCCGCCGTTTCTCCTTCATTAAATACGGGTTTGTTTCCGAGGATAGCCATCATTAGCCTAGGCAGAGAGCTTCGCGAAAAGGCCCTCAAGTGTCTCGAGGCGACTCTTGGGTTCTCGGGGGCTTTTCGGTCTTTGTGTCTCCTGGCTGTGCGTCCCGTTCGTGCATCCCGTCCGTTGCTTCTTTCCACGTGTGCAGTTGAAGTGAGCGGTTGCAGCTGAGCTTGATTGTAGATGATAATGGGTTTTATCCGTTGCGGGATATGAGGGGTCGAAGTTTTTGAATCGTTGCGCCTCTGGGTGCCCTATAAATGCCCAACGTTTGAAAGTTTGTGACTTTACATTTACATTCACCCTTCTCCGTTGCCTCTGTTTTCCCTGCCTTTGCTTTGCTCTTTTTTCTGGTTCTTGCTCCGATTCTTTGCTTCTGTCGAATTTTTGCAATTGCCGTTGGAGGTGATGATTAAAGCTACTACCCCTTCGACTTTGACAATTCAGACTGCGGCAGGTGAACCTGCGGTTGAGGAGGTCGCAGGGTTTGGTGATGCGGCCGTGGAGGCTAGAGCCCCCTCAGATAGAGGGAATGTAGTGGTGAGCCAGGAGGCTGCCACGAGAGATCTTGTTCCTGGGTCAAGTGTCGGCCCTTCTTAACCCCTTGGGCCACCGGAGGAGGGATCGTCTTTCAAGCTGGTGGCACTGGGCAAGCGCTTCCCCGTGGAGATGCGGGAGAGGGAAGCTAGGGGGCTGGACATTTCGCCTCTGAATCTCGCTGTCCGAGGCGTCGGTCGGGTGGCCGAAGCGTTGACTGACTTCCACCAATTCGGATTTGAGTGGGAGAAGCGAGTGGTAAGCTCCCCTGTCTTAGTGTTCTCCTCGTTTTGCTTTAGCTTGTTTTTCTGACCCCGCTGTATGTGTATACTTCTTGCAGGAGGAGATTCGTCGCGATCGGGATCAGTTTTCTGGTGTCGCGGCCTATAAGAGCCAGGCTCTGGAGGTCTCCCAGAAGAGATTGGCGGTCGTGCGGGAGCAGTTGTCTGCCAAGAAGGTAGAGTGTGAAGATCAAGGACACGAGGTCAAGTCCTTGACTGAAGAGGTTGCCCGTCTTAGGGCTAAAGCTGGTCACCCTTCCGAGGTCGCGCTCCTTCGCTCAGAGTTGGAGAAGACTCGCCGGGAGCTGGCCGCCCGCCGAGACGACTCTGAGAGGCGTCAGCAGGAGCTGCTCTCACATCGCGAAGCTTTGCGGGGTGCGGAGGCTCGCGCCAATGAGAACCTTTCTGGTTGGCTGGCGGCCGAGGACAAGGTTGCCGATGTTGCTGATCTCCAGGGGGAGTTGCCCGCGCAGAGGATGTACGTCATCCTTCTGGCTGTCGAGCAGCTCGAGCGCCTTCGTGGGGAGAGATCCCCAATGGAGTGCGTGGCTTCCTTGCACCCTTCCTTGGAGTTTTTTGAGGGTGAGCTTCGCGGTCGGACGGAAACGGACCCTCCGTTGAATCTTGCTTATCTTCATCAATTGACGGATCGATTGGTGGATCACCAAGTGTTGTCCCGAATTGGCGGACAAGTTCCAGGGATTGGACCTACTTCTCAATAGCTGGCTGAGGTGACCAGGCGTGGGTCGTCAGAAGGTACTGGCCATGTGAAGCCTGCTAGTACCCGGGCCTTTGTAAATCTTGGGGATGCCTAAGAATAAGTTTATGTAATTGTTAGGGTGTTTACCCTTTGTAATGGGAGGACGCCCTCTCATTTTTGTCATTCAATGAGAATAGGTTTTTTACGAAGAGTTTTCTCCTGCTTTCCTTTTTACTTCTGGGCAAACAGTCGTGTATGCAGTTTCTCTTTTCGTAGTTATCTCTTTACGTCTGGGTAAAAAGATTTTTTGCATGAGCACCGTGTGATCAGGACAGTTTGTATGCGATTTTGCTAGCATGGTTTGTCGAACGTTCGCTTTGTGTTTTTCGCACCCGAGGGGTTTTTACCACGCTACTGGGGGAAATTTTAGCTTGGCCCTGGGAGCGCTTAGCATTTTTTTTAGGGCAATCGAGCCCATTGTCCTGTGGCAGGATTTATGCGAGTACTTTGCAAAGTTGAAGTCTTGTCTCTAGCTGAAAAGAAGTACTTTTAATAATAGACAAAATGATTACATTCGTGCAGCCTCAGTCGGACTAGCCTTAGTTAGGCCAAAGGTAAGCAAAATGTTTACATTCGGATTGCTTAGGTCAGGCGGGCCGTAGTTAGACTGAAAATCCTAAATTTAAAGTAGAGACATGTGACTTGACCTAAAGATGGTGTAATGGTGCAAAGTGCATTCGGAGTCTAAGCAGAGGTAGAATCTGGGCGGGCAGAGTCTGGCTTCTTTCCTCCTGACTCTTTAGCCTCGGGGGGTTCCTCGCGTATTTATTTGGGACCAAGGTGGGCGACCTTGACGGTCTTGGTTAAGCTTGCTGCGTAGCATGCTCGGGCCAATTTTTGGTCTGCCATGATTTCTCCAACCCCATGGGGCGTTGGGAACTTCATTGTGAGCTGTGCAGTAGACACTACAACTCTGAGTTTATTTAGGGACGGTCACCCTAGGATTGCATTGTATGCTGACGGTGCTGAGACGATGATGAAGTCTACATCAAGGCTCGCAACCTTAGGTAGGGTGCCCATCGTTGTTCGGGCAATGATGATTCCTTCTGCCGGAACCTAGGCTCCCGAGAACCCTATGAGCGTGCCAGGGAATGGTCTTAGGCTGGCTTCATTCAACCCGAGCTTTCTGAAGGTATCGAAGTAGAGAACGTCTGCTGAAGATCCTTGGTCGATCAAGACTATCTTGACTTCGTGGTTGGCGATTATAGCGGTCACTACCATGGGGTTGTCATGGACTAGTCCCTCTAGGTTAGTGAGGTCGAAGTTGATGGGGTCACTCTTGGTTTCGCTTCTCTTCTTGTGCTTTGGAGCGTATTAGAGGGCGAGTATGGAATGCTCCATCCTCTTCTTGTTTTGCGGTAAGGAGGAAGTCCCTCGTTGCAGTCCGCCTGCTATGACATTGATGACCCTGCGGGTAGGCGCTTGGTTGTCGGTCTCTCGGGGGTGTTCGGCATTAGCCCTGCTTCCTTCCTTGATGAATCTGCCGAGTTGTCCCTTCCAGATTAGGTCCTCGATCTGATCCTTCAGGTGGATGCAATCGTTGGTTTCGTGCCCTTCCTTGTGGAATTGACAGTACTTGGACTTGTCCACCGCCCTTCCTGTCTTACGTCATTTGACCTGCGAGGGAAAGTTGAGCATGTCCGAGTGATAAATTTCTTCCAACACCCCAACATGAGACTTGTTGAGGGGAGTATAACTCGTGAGCTGTCCCCTGGGAGGTGTCCACGGTCGAGGTGGCGACCTCTTCCTATTCTTCTCCTAGGGGGCTTGGTTCTCGGTTCCTCTCTTCTCCTTTTTCTTTTCTTCCCGTTCCATGTCTGCCCGGCTTATTAGGAATTTTCTCATCTTGTCCTTGGCGATCTGAGCATTTTCCTCTTGAATGACCCACTCCGCAAAGTCCATAAGCTCCTGTAAGGTGGAGACGGGGCATCTGTTGAGTTCCCCGTAGAATTGTGAGCATCGAAGACCTAGCTTTATGACAAAGATGGCGACGGCGTCCTGGAGACCTCGGACTTGGAGCGCGAGCTTGGTGAAGCGGGCCAGGAAGGCTTGCAGGGTTTCCCCTTCCTCTTGGTGGAAACTAATGAAGGAGTCTTCGTTTTTCTGGTACTCTTTGCTATTGGCGAACTGTGTGAGGAAATTCTACGCCAATTGTTTGAGGCTGTGGATCAAATTAGTGGGCAGCCAGGAGAACCATCTTAGGGCGGCTTCTTTTAGGGTTGACAAGAAGACTCGGCACTGTTGGCCGTATGTCATGCCCAATATCGACATGGTCGAGTTGAAGGTGTTCAGGTGATCCCGCGGGTCGGTTTCTCCACCATAAGGTTCTATGTGGAAGGGCAGTTTGAAACCCATGGGTACGCGCTCATTCATGACTTACTGGGTGAAGGGATGTCCCCACTTTCCCTGGAAGTCGATCGTGGGCCACTGGTAGGCATTCTCACCGCCGGCTGTGTACGGGTTGTAGTCCGCAGCCCATGGCATATGGAGGTAGGATCCTGGAGGGTAGTTTGGGACTGGTGGTCACGGATAGTTCGTGATAAGCCGTGCTGCTTGTCCGGCGACCATGTTGGTCCAAGTGGGATCACCGTTGGGGGTGGTGTCACCGTCAGTGATAATCGTGCGAACTCCATTGGTAAGGTCCCAAATTGAATTGCGGGCAGGCCGGTAGGGTCGCTGGAGGTCCCTGCCGTCATGCCATGTGGCACTAAGGGTAACTGAGTGCTTGCATTTGTTGGGGCGAGGTTCCTGTCCTTTTCCCATCACTGTTGGCGTATAGCTGCTACTTCTGCTTTGAGGCAGGCGATCTCAGCGTATTCGTGGGTTCCTTGCTGGCTCTGTCATCTCTTGACCACCGGTTGTGGGGCAAGGGACGTGTGACACGCCATACGGGTGTTGAGGGCAAGTTTCTTCTCTAGATGCCGGGTTCTGGACCACGGTTTCTGTGATGGCTACCTGTGTTATTGAGGAGCTTTGAGGCTGGGTCGCACTTGATCCTCCTGCCTCAGTTGTGACCGGTTCGGTCGTTCCCTGTCGATTCCTCGTGCTGCGTCTCAGGGCGCTAGCGTCACTCGTGGTTGTGGGGACGTTCGAGTCGGTCATGATGTATTATATCCTGTATCTGTATTGGAGATAAAAACAAAAACAAATACAGGTTTCTGAGCGTTAGGTGCATACTCCTACTCCCCTAAAAAGAAATGCAGTTAGCGATAGAGTGCGCAAGGCATTGTGGTCTGAATTAGACCGCGGTGGGCGCCACTGTAACTATCATTTTTGCCTCAGACAATTGTAATTTGGAAATTAGGACCGTAAGGGGTCTTAACCTTGGGGGATTTGTCCTTAGGTGATGGACCTAGGTGCCTACGTACCCTTCGGGAGGGATCAAAGTCCACGTAGTTCGTCATGGTGACATCTATCGGAGCCGTTAGGCAAGGTTGTTACCTGTATTGGGCCATGTGCGGCTAAGACGTGCCCAAGGTACTCCGGGCGGGCGAGCCGCTCTTAGAAGGTTGCCTTAGTGAGAGAGCGCTATGGTCTCTGAGGGCTGCTGGAAGCCTCTTTAATGGTATGTTCCAAGGAGGAGGTGAGCATATCGGAGATTGGCGGGAATGGGGGCCAGTGTCGGAGCTCGAGATGCAGAAAGGACTTGCGAGGGGTATCTGAGGGTGCTCAGGTACCGAGAGAGAATGGAAATATCAGAGATGAGGTACGGTAATCCTTCAAGTTGAGTGCAGTTTTGTTGAGATTGTATTGCTTGCTTAGTCCCTCGAGCGAGGGTCTATTTATACTCGAGTGTGGGGAGATCGTGCTCGACCCACGACCTCGTGGGGCGTGGGTTATCCCACGAGGCTTTTGGAGATCCGACATCTGGTTGAGGGGAAGCTCCGTGAGGTGACGTGGGCAAGGGCCTCGTATTTGATAGATGAGTGGTGCCACGTGTCTCTAGTAGGCGTTGAGGCCATCCTTCTAGAAGGTTCTGTGCCACGTGTCCCAAGGTGGAATATTCCGTAGTTATAGAAAAGATAAGGGACCAAAATAAGTATTTGACCTTTTAAAAATCTATATTCCCTTCCTTTGGAGTATTAAAAACCTATTCTTTTTTGGACTAAAATTAGGTGAAGTTACTTAGGTGTTTGCTGTGAGGTTTTTCAATAAAAATAAAATATGTGACAAAAAAATACTTGTATGACTAATCATAAATGAAGAGAGAATATAAAAGATTAAATTATAATGATCAATCATTGAAGAAAGAGAATATAAATAAAGCATTTGATTGGTGGAACTTTATAGCAAACACCTAACTAATTTCACTTGAGTTGTTTTTCCTTCCTTTTTATTAAAATATCCTTAATAGCATTATTAGTTTTCTAAAATAGTTATAATTTATTATAAAAAATATCTTTTAGTATTATTTATTTTGAGTTAAAAATAATAATTTTATTTTATTTGAAAATTTTAAAATCTGTTATTTTATATTAGCCAAATATATATTTAATTATATGAATAATAAATAATGAATACAAAGGTATTTTAGTCAAAATGGATAAAATGTAGATATTTTATATCTGAAGGAAAGATTGTAGTTTTTCAAAATAGATGGAATGAGAGTATAATTTGAGGATCTCTCGAGGGATGAACGTGAAATTTACCCTTTTTTTTAAAAATATTTTAAAAGTGTTATAAAATATTATATGTGAATGTCCACATTACACCTCTGAACCTTTGGCCTATTCCATCAATGTGTATGTAACTTCTTAGCTTAATTCCTTCGTGAAATCTCTTGATGAGTATTGATGTATTATGTAACCTCTCAAGGTTACCTGGCCTATTAATAGAGGCTCTTTTGTGATGATATGTATACAAGTGATAACATGAATAAAGTAGCATTTTCTTCCCCCACAATTCTTTATTTCTTTCAAGTTTCTTGTTCATAGAATTCTTCTTGTTTTCTATACATTTTATAATACGTTATCAGCACGAGGTTTTATCAAGTTGAGTTGTGGGAAGTTGAGTACGAAGCTCTAGAATTTTAGTGTTGATCTTCTCAAGTTTGTTTTCATCACATCAAGGCAAATAAACATATTGATTGTTATTGTTGTTGTAAATTCTTACTGTCAATTTTAGATAAAGAAAATATTTAATGTATAATTTAATTATATGAATTATTTATCATGGGTTCTTGATGTCATAAGTCATTTGAGTGGAATGAATCTTTAGAGAGACCATCAAAGAATGAAGTCATGCATCCCTGCAGGATTGCGGAAAGGCAATGAATTTTTATTTGCCATTATTTGCATCAAAAAATGAAAATAGAGTATCTCACTATCAAAGAATCTGTAATTCTTTAGAGCAATTTGCATGATTTTATATAACCAAGCATTATTTAAAATTAGCTCTAAGTTGAATTTATGTGAACTTGGAATTATTGATGAAGATATGTTGAAAAATACATATTGTAACTATCATTTTTGGTTCAGACAATTCTAAGTCAGAAATTAGGACCGCAAGGGGTCTTAACCTTTGGGAACTTGTCCTTAAGTGAGAAACTAGGTGCTTACGTACCCTAGTGAAGGGATCAAAGTCCACGTAGTTTGTTGTGTTAACGTCCGTAGGAGCCGTTAGGCAAGGTGATTACCTGTGGATAGCCGTGTGTGGCTAGGACGTGTGTAAGGTACTCCGGGCAAGCAAGCCACTCGTTGGAGGTTGGCTTAGACTGGGAGAGAGCAAGGGTCTCTCTGAGCTGTTAGGAGCTCTGTTGATGGAGATCTCCGGGGTGGAGATATGCTAGTTGACGGTGGAGCTTGGGATGTAGTGAACCAAGCTCTAAGATTAATGAGGACGTGTATCATATTTGGAAGACTAAGTCTAGCTTATATGTATTAAGAGTGTATCTGTCTTGATGTCCCTTGAGTCCCCCGGATAAGGGCCTTTTTATACCAAGTGTGTGGGAGGACGTGGTTGACCCACGTCCCTGCTCGATGTGGGTCGTCCCACCATGCTTGAGGGCTTCCCATATCTCAGGTGCGGGAACTTAAGAGGGGAAACGTGGGCACCAGCCACGTAGAAGATGAATGTGTGGTGCCACGTGCCACTGGTGTGAGCTCATGCAGCCCTTCTAGAAGCATAGTGCCACGTGTCCCAAGGGGGGAATATTTCGCAGTCACATAAGTCCCCCAAGTCTACGAGCGTCAGGCGCCCGTGGGCTTAAGTTTCTTTTAGCAAGCTACTTAGTTTCTCACTAGCTGTCTTTGGCCAAACTAGCCCATCCGCTAGTTGGTCTAGCCATCTTACTCGGTCGTTTGGCAGAAGAGGTTTCGCGTGTCTCTTCCTGATTTCCTTTGAGAGAGTAGGGATTTCGAAGATGCCACGCGTCTCGATCGGGGCGGCTGACTGCTTGACTTCCTCAATAAGTTTCTTGAGTCGTCTTTGCAGGAAAGTACGCGTCTTTCCGAGTAGAAGTCATCATTGTATAGAGAGGATTTTTCGAAAGTGCCCTGTGGGGGTGTGCGGAGGAAACCCAAAGGCCAGGGGTATTGTGAAAATTCTCCCCATTCTTCAGAGCCTTTCTATTTTCGCGCATTTTGGTTGGACTTCGAAGTGTCTCTTGCGCACCTTTTTACTGGGAACGGAGAGCGTCATTCTTCCACTCCATAATTCTCTTCTTTCCAAACTTTGTACAAGTGTTCTCTCTTTTTCCGATTTTTTTTTTCGTAATGGCTTCTTCGAGCGTTGCTGCTTCTGCGTCTTCCTTCGTGGACCCTGAATTCGAGCAGTTTCTACTGCTGGTTGCCATGGCAGGAGTTAGGGAGAAAGGGAAAAATCTCATTCTGCAGTGGGATTCAGTGGATCTCCGGGAGGTTTTATTCAAGGAGGGTGAAGGCCTGGTGACGATTCCTTCAGCAGTTTTTGAGGGATGGTATTCTGCTGATCCTGAACCTGGGTCCACGGCCAATATTTTGGCTGTGGATGCCGAGGTACAATCGTGAGTGGTGCCGAACCACGGCATTGAAAAGATATGGAGGGAACGTGTTGCTCCTTCTCTCCCTGAGGACTACGAAATTAGGCCGATGGGGGAGGGGGAAACCATCGTTTGGAGCGACGGTGTCAGTTTTGTCCTTCCTCTTTGAGTCCCATATAATGCCGCCTTTATTCCCTCATTTTCCGGCTTCGAGGAAGCCATGCTGAACCTGTTGAACGTTTGCCCTGCGCAGTTAACGGCAAACACGTGGTCTATACTCAATGTTTTTGACAGGGTTTGTCGGGCAAACAGGCTAGAGGCTTTGCCCAACGTTTTTCTTTCTCTTTATGCCGTCTGCGAGGCACACAGATGGGTGTGCTTTCAATTGCGCGCCAAGAAGTTCACTATTTCATACCTGCCCGGTAACAACCATGCTTGGCGGTCGTACTTCTTCAAGGTGGTACCCAAGAAGGGTGTTTGTCTGCCTTGAGTGCGGCCTGGAGACTGGCGCCCTCGCTTTCCTCTCAAGTGGTCTAATCCTACTCTCCGGATTCGGTATGACCGAGAGGAGTATGAGGAGACAGCTTTTGAATATTTAAGGGGAGCGGTGGTTACAAGTGCTGCCTTTGGTAAGTCTCTGAATTTTGATGGTGAGTTACTTCTTTTTGCGCCGTTGGGTCCACTGAGTATTTTCCTTTTTGTTTTTAGGATTGACTCTAGGTGGCATTCAAGGAAGGGTGACTCCTCCGCCGAGTTCTCGGAGTTGGAAGCGCGGGCGGCCGACGTCTACAAATGCTGCTGTTGCGCTTAATGATGCGAACGAAAGCACTGAGGGTGCTAATACCGATATCGCGAACTAGGTGGGTGAGGATAACTTGAATCGTCGTGGACGTAGGAGGGTTCCCTATACTCCTATACCCCCCGAGGAGATGCTCGTCCGATTTCTGAGCGAGGGTGTCTCCTTTAAAGGGAAGTTGATTCCCTTTGAAGCTGAGCGGGTCATACTAGCTCGTCAACATTATCTACTGGATTATGGGGATGACTATGCTTTAGAGCGTATGACCAATGGGACTATGTTGCTGCTCAGCCGTCTGGCGGGCTTCGCATATCAGCGGGAGATGGGGGGGGGGGTAGGCCTCTTTTCTTCTCGGCTTTGATAGTCTCTTATTGAGGTATCTAATTTTGTAAGGGTTTATGCAGGAGGTGCTGGAGGGCTTGATGGATGAGAACTCTTAACTGACCGCTCGAATAAAGGAATTGGAGGACGAGCTGGTGAAGAGCAAGGCTAACTCTTCGAGGGTCCGTCGTCTGGATTTTCTGGGTTTTACCAATTATGGAATGAAGAATGGCATGGCGCAGTTAGAGGACTTGATGGGTATTTCCATTCCTTCGGAGGTCAGGGCGACGATGCACCCTTCCTGGGAGAATATTGGGGGAGAATTTCGCACTCGTGTTAGAGGTGACCCTCCGCTGAGGATAGAGGATTATGATGTTGCTCCGAATCCTTGAAGGGACCCCCCACGGTCGAATTAGTAGCCACGTCTTCCAAATGAGGATGCCTCTTTGTTTTGACTTTGTGATATATCCCACGTGGTCATTTTTGTATTTCTAGGGCGTTAGTCCTCGTATGTAAATATATATTTTTAAATAGGAACAAGAATTTCAAGTACGAGAGTTGGTCAACCGTATTGCATTCTGTATTTGTTTTTTTTAGAAGCATTCTGTATTTGTTTAAATTGATGGTAGTACATTTGTCTTTTGACTAAGACATGGAGAGGTACATAGCGAACTTGTCTTTGGACTAAGTCATAGTTGAAGTACTCTTTCGGACTTTGAACTTGTCTTTGGGCTAAGAAATAGTGAAGTAATTTTTGAGACTGCTAGCATTCCAGGTATTGGGTACGTGTTCTCCCGTCAAATGAGCTAACTTATATGTGTTGTGAGAAGCGATTCCATTGACCCTGTATGGACCTTCCCAATTAGGTGGGAGCTTGCCGTGTTGGCGGTCGCGCCTATTGTTTATCGTTGTTCTCATGACTAGGTCACCTTTTTTTAATTCTCGAGATCGGACACCCCGATTATATTTTCGCGCAAGTAGCTGTTTGTAAACGACGTTTTTGAGTGCCGCAGCTTCCCTGCATTCTTCGGCTGCATCTAGGCTGATGAGCAAATTTTCCGGATTTGACTCAGAATAGTTTAGTACTCGATCCAAGGGGACCCTGATATCGGCAGGAACTATTGCTTCTTGCCCGTACGTCAAAGCGAAAGGAGTTTCTCCTGTTGCTAAGTGTATTGTTCTTCGGTAGGACCATAGGACTGAGGGGAGCTTGTCTTCCCAATTTTCTTTGGCATCTGCCAGTCATTTACGCAATCCCTCGAGGATGATTCGATTCGCCCTCTCTTTTTTTCTGTTGGTCGCCGAATATTCTACTGAGGTTGTCCTATGGTCAACGCACCATTCTTTGCAAAAGTCCTTGAACTTCTCATTGGTGAAATGATGTTCGTTATCAGTAATTAACGCGTGTGGCGGGCTGATTCTGGTTTTGATGTTTCGCTAGAGGAAGTTTTGGACATTCTTGGAGCAGATGGTGGCCAGAGGCTCAGCTTCGATCCACTTTGTGAAGTCATCGACTGCCACTATGAGGAACTTCCTCTATAGTGTACCTTGTGGGAGGGGACTGAGTATGTCCATGCCCCAAGTATCGAATAGCCACGGGGATTCAACGGGCTTTAGCTCGCCTGGCGGTTGGTGTACAAACCCGGCGTGCTGCTGGCACTGGTCGCAGTTGGTGACCAAAGTTTCTGAATCTGCCCTCATTGTGGGTCAATAAAATCCTGAGCGTAACGTTTGCTTGCGTAGTGCCCCTGCAGACTGGTGGGTACCGCACACGCCATCATGGATTTCTTGTAGTATGTAGCTAGCGTCTTCGGCTGAGATGCACCTGAGGTGTGGGGATGAGAATCCCTTTTTGTATAGATCTTCCCTACAGACAAAGTACCGAGCTGCTTGCCTCCTTATTTTTCGGGCTACCTCCTTATCTGTGGGCATGGTGCCCTCTGTTACGCTTTTATCGGAGCCAGCCGAGATTCGTCGATTGCTATTGGTAGTATGTCAGGAGTTATACTGGGGGCGCGAAGTGTTGATTGCAAAACTACTTTAAGTCCCGATTGTTTTGGCGTGGTGGTTAATTTGGAGAGGGCATCAGCTTGGGTGTTTTGGTTCTGGGGTATCCGTGTGATCAAGACGGATTCGAACCTGCTGATTTCTTGTCTGGCGCATTCTATGTATTTGATGATAGTAGAGTCCTTCGCCTCAAAGTCTTCATTGAGTTGTCCGACCACTTCTTACAAGTCGTTGAATAGCTTGACCTTTGAGGCACCTAGGTTGTGAGCTAGCCTTATTCCGGCTATGAGTGCTTCATATTCAGCTTGATTATTGGAGGCGGGGAATATAAAGCACAAGGCTTGTTCCACCTTGATTCTATGGGGGTTTCTGCTATGATGTCGGTGCCCGCGGATTTCTTGGTCGAGGAGCCGTCTACTTAGACTAGCAATGGGGATTTTTTTGGCTGTGGCTCGTGAGTCTCGTCATTGTTTGAATTCGAGGCGTCCCTCTGATGGCGTTCAGATGGAGTCATTTTGCTGACATAGTCTGCCAATGCTTGGGCTTTGATCGCCCGTCAGGGCTCGTATTTGATGTCGAATTTGGAAAGTTCGACGACCAGTTTGTCATTCGCCCTGCTAAGTCGGATTTTTGCAGTATCTGCCACAAGGGCTGGTCAGTTTGGACCATGATCGTATGCTATTGGAAATGGGCCGAAGCCTTCTAGCTGAGTGAACGAGGGCGAGTACGAGCTTCTCCACTCGTTGGTATCTGAGTTGGGCTCCCTACAAGGCGTGGCTTGTGTAATATACCGGGAATTGTTCGGGCCCTTCCTCTCTTATTAGCGCTGAGCTCACAACATGGTCGGTGGTGGCTAGATATAGCACAAGGGTCTCTCCCTTTATGGTTTTTGATAGCATCGGAGGTTTAGCCAAGTAAGCTTTGAGGTCCTGGAAAGATTTTTCGCACTGCTTGGTCCATTGGAACGTTGGTGCTGTCTTAAGGATCCTGTGGAAGGGAAGGCAATGATAAGCCATTCTTGATAGAAATCTGTTGAGGGCTGCTAACCTTCCTTTTAGCCTCTATACGTCTTTAATTGATCGAGGTGGCTCCATGTTGAGGATTGCTGCGCACTTTTCAAGGTTAGCTTAAATTCCCCTTTGTGTAATCATGAAGCCCAAGAATTTTCTTGCTGATACGCCGAAGGCGCATTTGGTCAGATTCAGCTTCATTTTGTGCTTTTGCAGGACTAGGAATATTTCTTCCAAGTGCGCCAAGTGTCGCTCGACCTCCATGGATTTAACCACCATGTCGTCGACGTAGACTTCGAGATTACGATCAATATGTTCTTTGAAGAATATGTCCATCATCCTTTGATAGGTGGTGCCCGCGTTTTTTATTCCGAAAGGCATGACCTTGTAGCAGTAGACACCCCTATCCATGATGAAGGAGGTTTTCTCTAGATCTTTTGGATTCATTTGGATTCGGTTATACCCCGAAAAGGCATCCAGGAAGCTCAGCATCCGATGTCCTGCTATTCCATGTACTAGCTTGTCTATGATGGGAAGCGGGTAGGCGTCTTTTGGGCAAGCTTTGTTCAGATTCGAGAAGTCTACGCACATTTGCCATTTCCCATTCGCCTTTTTGACCATGACCATGTTCGAGAGCCAGTCTGGGTATTGCGATTCGCATATGAACCCAGCATTTAGAAGCTTCTGTACTTCTTCATTGATTGCCTGTTGCCTCTCCTCGCCAAAGTGTCACTTTTTTTGGATGACGCCGGGACTGTCTTTTGTGTTGAGGGAATGACATATGAGTGTTGGATCTATTCCCGGCATGTTCGCGGCGCTCTAGGCATATATGTCCCTGTACCTGGTGAGTAGCTCTTGGAACTGCTTTCGGGCTGTTTGGTCGAGGAGGGCTCCTATTCGGATTTCCCTGTTATTTGTGTAACATCCTAGTTTCTTAATTGATTTTATTTGCGGAATTAGGTTACTTGGCTTAACTCTTATAATCCCAGTCCAATTTTTTTCTTTTCTTTTTATGCGGGAGTAATAAAAGTCAAGTGTTACCCCAAGGATCGATTAATCTCGGTTGGTTATTTAACCTAAGAAACTAGAAGTTACGTGTTTGTTACTCTCGCGCTCTCCCAAAATTCATTACATACATGGATAATCAGATAAGGTGAGGTACTAACCTCCATGCATTATCTAGCAGGTAAGTAAACTAGGTCTACAACATACATCCATATATCTACATACAAAAGTCTAATAGTTAGTGGCACGCAGGCCTAAATAATTAGTTCCATAATCCAAAATAAAGTGTGAATTCTAAGTCACGGTCAAAAGTCAGCTCCCCGCTAGGTATCCATCATAAAGCCTCTCTAGGTCCCGGGGGTGTTCATCTCCACCGAAGGGAAGAAGAAGAGGATATTGATGGCCTTCGGTATTTGGAAGTAACCCAGAAATGTGACTTCCAGCAGGTGGACTTCAATCTCTAATTGCAGGAGGTACCTGGTCATCTGAACATACTAACGTAGTGAGATATAAAATCCCAGTAACCTAGATTACCAGTTTTATAAAAACTAATTAGTGGTTCAGTTGCATTACTAAGAATACAGAAAAAACTTCCTTCTCAATCTAAATGCAGTTATCAATTATTTAACATCAATCACAAGATATTTGCACACATGGGTTCAGAACATGTGACCAGACTGAAAAAGCCATAAACAGATAAAATAACCATTTTCATTTAAAAATATGCATATTTACCACCACATGCACTTATCAACCATGCCAAAAAAGAGATCTCTCCAGGACTTGTACAATTGGTTAAACCATTACCATCAATAAAAGCAATTTAATGAAACAGGACAAAAACCGACTTACCAACAAGTAAAGTCCGCCCATATAAGGCACAAGAATTACCTAACATCCCAGGGCGTCCCCCGGTGTGCGCACAAAGTTAGAACCTTAGGATCACCAGTCCCGGACTAGATTATCTCCTCACTAGTTGCTAGACAGCTACGTCCCGGACGCATTCCTAGCCAGCCTAGTGTGTCCTTTCCATACAGATCAAGATAGTATAACATAGGTTTTTTCCACAGGTAATGTTTATTCAGTTGCCGTTCACTTGCCTCTCCAGGGCATATTTATAGTTTTGCCCCTCCAGGGCATATTCACAGATGCATGCTAAAATACCTGCCTTTCAGGGCATATCAGTTCACAGATGCATGCTAAATCTCAATTTCAGAGTTGGATGCCACACACTTAAACAGCCTGATTAAAATAGGCCAACTTTGCATTTAGTTAACTTAAAAGTCAAACAAAGTCAACCACAACGTCAAATATGACTTGTACAGCAAGTAACATGTATAACTTTTCATAATGGCATCCAAAAGTCATGAAATTTCACCAGAGACATCTTTAATATATATTTAACAGTTTCAGCTAGCTTTTCAAGAAGGAAAATTACGTTTTGACCCTCAATTTCAACATTCTTTATCAAAAGGGTCCTTTTTCCAAAATAAGGGAAATAAAGGCAAATTCAAACATTTTAATTGCATCCAGTCACAAAATCTAGTCAATTAGGGTCTACTACACACATCCAGAAAGATTCCAACAGAGTTCAACTAGAAATTGGGTCAGAATAAGAATTTTAAGATTCTTTCTATTTTTTCTTGCAAAATGGTTCCTATTAAGACCCAATTTCAATTCTGGGTTGTTTCAAATTGTAACCAAGATGCAGCAAGTTCCTAAGGACTATTTGTGACTTGCAGGTACAGTTTTTAAAGTAAAAATCAACACAGAAACCACACTTTTACAACAAAATTCACTCCTTTGAAGATTTCTCAAGAAAAGTGATTCTAGTGTCTAAACATGGTTAGAAACCATTCTGACCACTCCCAGCCCTGTACATAGCATCCCAACATCCCATAAAGTCAAAATAGATAGGTGCCTAACCTCAAATAACTTAGGTCACCCAGTTTTCAACAAACATGAAAAGACAGTGTGTTTATTTCACTTTAGTCCCTCTCTCTAGCTCTTTTCTATTCTGGCTCTTGTCAAGCTCTAAGTAACTCCCCCTAACTAAGCTAAGGTCATTTATGACTTGCACAACAAGTGAGTGTAGCCATATCAGTACAGGGGTGAGATTTATGCAGCAATTCTGCCCCTTTCTTGTCAATTTTCTCATTTAAGGTGTTTTGGTGTTCTAAAGGCCAAGCTAGGTGCTTTTGACTCCTTTTCCTCTCTAGAAATGCCCTCTGAGAGGTTTGGAGGGTGGGAGGAATTGGCCTACCCTCTCAGAACCTGGGTACCCAACTTTTATAGTTGGATTTCTCACCTCTTTGCCCACTAGAAGTTTATCTTGCCTTTCTTATATCCTAAAAGTATTCTGACCTTACTATCCCTCATTCATTCTTTGGTAGCCCCACTGCCTAATGACTTAGTCATTCCAAACTCAGAAAACCACACTTGGGGTTCATTTGGCAGTCCCTTTACCTAACATAGGAGGACAACTACCCCTATTTTACCCTTTAGTGCCTTTTCTTACCAATTAAGCGGTACACTTCTGATTTTTCAATGTATCCACATGTGTTAGGACCTCTAGTGACAGCAATAAGATAGAAAGTGAAATTTCCCCATGTTTGACAGCAAGGAAAAATCCCTCATAACCTTACAAGTTCATTTTCTTACCAATTGCACTACCTAGGGTATTTTGACAAACCCAAGAGGAAAAATCTCAATATGTTTAAAGTGGTTAGAGGTTCAATAAGTTCATAAATATGATTCCAGCATCAACACAGAATCCATAGCCAAAAGTCATCAAGCATATCCAGCAGAAATCATGAGAATGTCCATTTCTAAATGTATAGGCTTCTTAATCAAAAGCTAGAAACCTTGTAGCTAAATTCAGAGCTTTTGGCTACTGTGAGGCTCAACAAAACATGATGAAGGAACAAATAACTGTAAAGAGCAAGTTTACAAGATTCACCAGCAGATTCCAAGTTCAAACAACATTCACAAGTCCACGTTCTTTTCATTTTAAAAACACAAAACTACTGTATCAGGTTTCATACTGTAAATCAGCATCCTTAAGGCCATTCAAGGGGCTACCAGCTACCATTTTGGAGTTTGATAGTAGTTAGACAATGGTTTGACAGCAATTTGACAGTAAGAAGAAAAAATCAGAAAAGAAAATAACTTGGCAAAGGCAAATTTTCAGCTCTTTAATTAGGGATATCTCACTACTGAAACATAAGCTTAAGTAGGTGGTTAGATCAATTTTCTAACACTTTATAATCCTAATATCCATAACTAAATCAGTTCGAAACCCAGCCCACCATAATTCATATAACACAACAAATACAAGTTTCACAACAGAAAATAGAGTTTTAGCATTTTCAGTGGACTTTCGAGGCTTTGATCGACTGTACAGTAGCCTCTGATGGAACATGCATTTTGGGGTTCTTAAATTTCATCTTCTTAGCTTTCTTTTGACTACTCACACACTTAAATTGGTTAAGAAACGAGAAAGTTATGCTCTCTGGAAACAACACTGCCCAAAACAGAGCTTCACATGACAATAACGAGAAAGAAGGTCAGAGTCTCATACCACCACCATTGATGGATGCTCTTGACTCAGAGATGGAGAAGGAAGGGTAACCCTGCGGTACCTTGAGTTTTCAGAGAAAAAACGCAGTTTTGAGCTTTTGAATTGCTTGGGCAAGCTTGATGAAAACAACACTTCTTGAGGGTGTGGGTGTGACTAAGTTTCTCTACATTTCCCTTTGCTTCCAGCAGCTAACCACGAGCCTCCAGCCTTTTCTCCTACCTCAACCTTCTTCCTGAAACTTACTCTCACCTTGCTCTCAGTTTTCTCTTTCAGTTTTCAACTGGTGTCCCTCTCTCTCTCGATTTCACTTCATATTAGGGATCTTATGGCAAGTGAGGAAGGAATGAAGAAGGGGGTGCGGTGTCCAGCTGCTGGTTCTTTTTAAGTTACATTAGGAGGCCTAATGGTGTGTGCTGGCATGAGTTTAGGGGTTTTCTAGGTAGTTTAGTGGGTGATTAGGCTTCGGGTAGGGCTAGCTTAGTTGAAATAGAGAGTGTGGCTCTTATATAGGATTTTAGTTTTTTAAACTTAGGTTTTTAAGACTTAATTTGATTAATTTTCTCTGTATATGATTTCCTAAAGTTAGTTAATTGGCTCTTAAAGTGGTAGTTTCGGTTAAACCATGGGTAGCATTAAAGGGGTTAATTTGACATTAAATTCTTATTTATTTCCCTTTTTAAAATTGTGTAACTTGCCCAATTTCCTTAACTCTCTATCAAGTCTCGTGGCTGGTACTCAATAGGGCAGTTTTGAGTGTCTTTAGGTGGCTAAAATGGGCTTTCTTGGGCTTTAAGTAAGCTAGGGTGCCTTATTTGCAATTTTTCATTTCTACTGGAGAAAATGTGACAATTCAGGACTTTTCTTGAGGTTGGGGTCCCTTAGTCAAGTCTTAGGATGTCTCTAGAGTGTCCTAGGGTACTTTTCTAGGGTCAAATAGGTCTTCTCTACTCTTTTAAACTCAATAAAAGAAAATGGGCTAAAACTAAGTTTTCCTTTCAATTTAGTCCCTAGGGTTTGGGTTAGGGTTCCTCTGGCACTTTTCCCCTAATTTTTGGGTGTCTTGGCCTCTAGCTAAGGTTTATAATCCTATTTACAAGCAAAAACAAATACAAACAGGTTCAATCAATCACACATAAAAAGTCAAACAGAGAAATCCTGGACAAAGTTAGGTTTAAATTTTCAGGATGTTATAATTTGCTCAGTCTACACAAATACTTACGAGATCCTCCCTAGGCTCTGGTCGAGCACCAGGGATATCATCGCGTAGATCTACTATCCTGGGAGAGTTCCCGATATGATTCTCAATCTTGTCTCCTCCGGGAAGATCTGTTGAGTAGCATGTGTAGGCTTCTCTTTGATATGCTTGTATCTCTGCTATTCCCTCTGTTGTGGGGAATTTAATTGCCAGATGAGCTGTGGATATGACTATGAGTCGGTTAAGGGTCGGGCGACCCAAGACGGCATTGTATATTGACTAGGCTGCTGATATGATGAACTTAAACCTCATACGAGCGACCTTTGGTGGTATGCCTAGGTTGAGCCATGTTATGAGGGTCTCTTGCGTCTCAACAGCTTGTTCTGAGAAGTCAACAAGAGTTCATTCCAAGGTTTTTGTGAAGAGTATGTCAGCAGTTGATCCGGGGTCTATCAGTGCTCGCTTGACATCGTATCCCGAGATGTTGGCCGTGACGGCTATTGGTTCATTTGTCTCTGCCGCGTTGCTCACCCCGCCAAAGGCCACAAGTTGTGTTTTTTGCCACTTGTATTGGTCATTGTTGGTGACATCACGTCGGTCGTGTAGTGACTTGGAGGATCTGTCCTGTGGATAAAATTTAGAACATGGGTTTTTTAGTGTTAGACAGATACTCCTACTCCCCGAAAAAGAAGTGCCGTTTAGCGACAGAGCGCTCAAGGCATTGTGGACCGAGAAAGACCGCGGTGGGCACCAATGTGACTGTCATTTTTGGTTCAGACAATTCTAAGTAAAAAATTAGGACCGCATGGGGTCTTAACCTCGGGGAACTTGTCCTTAGGTGAGAACCTAGGTGCCTACGTACCCTAGTGTAGGGATCAAAGTCAACGTAGTTCGCTGTGTTAACGTGCGTAGGAGCCGTTAGGCAAGGTGATTACCTGTGGATGGCCGTGTGTGGCTAGGACGTGTGTAAGGTACTCCGGGCGGGCGAGCCACTCGTTGGAGGTTGCCTTAGACTGGGAGAGAGCAGGGGTCTCTCTGAGCTGTTAGGAGCTCTACTGATGGAGATCTTCGGGGCGGAGATATGCCGATTGGCGGAGATTGGGATGCAGTGAACCAAGCTCTAAGATTAACAAGGAGGTGCATCGTATTTGGAAGGCTAAGTCTAGGTTTTGTGTATTCAGAGTCTATCTGTCCTGATGTCCCCTGAGTCCCCCGAATGAGGGCCTTTTTATACCAAGTGTGTGAGAGGATGTGGTCGACCCACGTCATTGCTCAACGTGGGTCATCCCACGATGCTCGAGGGCTTCCCATATCTCAGGTGCGGGAACTAAGAGGGGAAACGTGGGTACCAGCCACGTAGGAGGTGAATGTGTGGTGCCATGTGTCACTGGTGTGAGCTCATGCAGCCCTTCTAGAAGCTTAGTGCCACGTGTCCCAGGGGAGGAATATTCCGTAGTTACACATATTCTATTTATATCTCAAATGTGCTCCTGAAGCAGCAACATCAAGGGTGTAAATTTACTAATCATTTCAAGCTAATTTCTTGTTTGCTTATGGTTAAGCAAAAACTCTAAACTATTGATGAAAAATTATGAAGCCCGTCCTAATGAATCTACTTCATTTTCTTGAAGAGAATGAAACAAGATATAATAACTTTTGTAAAAATATTCCTTGAAGTGAATGTAACAAAGTATGATAAATTTTGTAAATGAAATAATAATTTCCCTGGCCATAGCAATAGTATTTTGGACGTGGGTATGGTAAAGGAGTAAAAAGTTACCATCGTGGTGATTGACGTTATAATAAGTAAGAGAACAATATGGGTCTCAACATAATTCCTTTAAGAATAAAGATAATATCTGTCATCGATTGGCATGAAAGGTTATTAGTCATGTGTTTGTCATGCATCTGAATATTTTGTCAAGCTTTAAAGAAAGAAAAAAATGTTGACATCAATTGGACCTTTCAAAACAATGATATTGAGGTCATTTTTTGCTTATAAAAACAATAAAGTATAAGCATAATAGTAATGAATAAATAGTCGACATTCTTGGGTGAAAAATATATTGTTAACAATCTTATTTGAATATAAATTGTTAACAAAAATTGGCACTGCGCTCATTTTAGTCTAAATTGTTACCTTTATTTGTATTTTTCATTTTGGATTAAATTATAATTTGTCTTGGAAATCAAGTATATTTTAACTCCTTATTTCTTTTATTATTTATTATTAACCTGAAAATATGGTGTATTTACAAACATATTTTGCACTTTTAATGCTAGTATTTTTCATAGCACTTTAGCAATGTTATTATGAAATTATTGTGTTTTATATCATGCACTTATTCTTATGATTATAATAATTCTTATAAAGAATAGTTCATATTTAATTTGGTTATGAAAAAACTAATGTTAATATAATATTTAGAAGTATAACTATAATTGTGTACTCTTTTTCCTTTGCTAGGTTTTTATCCCACAAGGTTATTCCTAGTAAAATTTAAATGAGGCACATTTTGGTTAATGGACATCCAATGGAGCTAGAGTGTTATGAATATTATAAAATGGATGTCCAATACAACCTCCAAAACCTCCAAATAAATGTGAATTTCATAACCCCAAAATTCATTAAGAATTATACTATTGCTAATAAATTATATCACAATGTTTACGTCTTTTGTAACCTATGAATAAAAATAATTGAACAATATGAAAAATTTTGGTAGTACAAAATTAATTGAATGATATGGAAAAGTCAAATTATCATTATGTAGAAGAATAAAAATGGGCTATAAATGAAGAACTATTTTGTATAAAGTCTCAAGTAAACTTATTAAGGTTCAAAGACATATGGTATTTACGAGACTACTTGCTCAAGTAATCGATTAAGAGTGAAATTTCCAGATTATGCAATCAAAACAATTTGTCTTGATAATGCTAGTGAGTTATGTCCCAAGTTTTAATAAATATTGTATGTATTGGGATAACAGTTGAACATCCTGAAGTTTATGTTCACACTCATAATAGTCTAACATAATAGTAGACTAACAATTTATGAAATCACCAATATTGTCATCCAAATATGAATAAAAAGTTATGATAAAATAAAAATATTAATATTCATTAAATGTTCAATACTCTCCTAGTCTAAGGGGAAAATTAGGGAATTGGGCGGCAAGCATATCATAATCCTCCCAGATATATGAATAAATATAAAAAGATGGGAGTTAGTAGCAAAATTTGAAATATAGATGAACTATTATAAAGTTGTAACGAGAAAGAGGGATGAAGTGGCTTTATTTGCTCAATCTATCCATGACCACCATTGTGTCGAACCTTTCAGACTTAGGAAACCCAATGATGAAGTCCATGGAGGTGTCTTCCCAAACCTTATTGGGAATGGGCAAAGGTTGTAAGTCCATGTTGTCATTTCATAAATTGTTAGTCATTATAAATTCTATTAATCAATTACATGAAAAGTCTCTCTTTACCATATTAGTTTGGTTTTGAATGCCATATGCCTAGCTTGCTCTAAGTTTAATCATTGTATTCTACCATTCTAATTATTCTTTCCTTATTATTTGATAAACCCTTGTTGACTTATTCTAGAAGGGTGAAGCATACTCCTAACCAACCTGAGCTTAATGAGTCATATAAGAGTTTCCTATTTTTTTTTAGTATTATGGATATGGCATAATTGCCCTAATTTGTATAAAAGCCCCAATTTCAAATGATCTAGATCTTCTTTCTTCACTAAGCTAAACCAATTTGAAGAAGCAAATCCATAGCAAACGTAGCAAGCCAACTTCATCTCTTCTACATCCCTAGTTCATTTTACCCATTTTTTTCCATCTCTTGTTCCTTGTTTTTAGACTCTTCTTCATCATCTGCTCCCCACTTTTTTTGCTCTGTTATGCTCCTTACCGAACTCTTTGTAATCTCTTCTTCCTTAATCCATATGAAACAAATTGCCAACAAGAAAATAGATCAAAACCAACAATAACATTAATGAACCAAACAATATATACATTTGAATATGATTATTTATCATACTCACATGTTGATGTTGGGCAACATGGATATAGGTGACCGACTTTGAAATTTTACATATTAGATCTAAACTAGTAATAATATCAAAACCAAACAATAAAAAAATAGATCTGAATGTTTTCTTAGTACAGGACCATTGTAGGTGAAGCCACTTTCGAATTTCATGGATGCTTTTTGAGGAACAGATTCGGCTATGAAATAATTGTAAGCCACTGGAAGCAGAGTTTTTGTCCTTTCAGTGATGCCTAAGTTCATTGGATGCTGAAGAAATGCTTAGGATTCATTGGGCTTTATTATTTTTAATAAAAAAATTTAAAAAACCTAATTAATTAACTGACTCTTAACCGAGTTAAATATGAGATGCTAAGGTGGACAAAAAAAGCAACATGTTATTTTCTAATTAGAGAACATTTGTGGCAAGGATATAAGCAACTGTATATAAGTTTTGTCCTTTCATAAATTGTTAGTGATTATAAGTTCTATTAACCAATTACATAAAAAGTCTCTCTTTACCATATTAGTTTTGTTTTGAATGCATTATATAACTGATCTACATGGAATTGCATTTTTCTATATGTAAGACAAAGGCAAATGCATTGGTTAACTTTGGAAAGCTTTTATTTTACTACTAGTTAGTGAAAATCCTATACTAACTCATAATACTTTAATTAATAACTTTATGTATCTAATACTGGGTTTGGCGTTGTTATTATGCTTAACTCATTTTCTTTAAATATAAAATGCATTTAAAAAGAATTAATATAATAAAAAATTAAGATAAATAATATATAGAAAATCAAATATTCAATAACAATATATTAATTATAAAAATGGATTTTATAATATTAATATGTAGAGGGATTGGTAGACTATTTTCTATATATATATTACTAAAGTAACATACAAGAGGTGTAACTCCTTGCCATGTGTTGCTTCTTTCTACTCCATATACTATAGGGGTACTTTTCAAAAGATTGAAGGGGTCCAGAATGGGCTCTTACTGAGTTTTGACATTTTAGGGACTTGTTTATAAGAAATTTCAAAGAAAGAAATATGTGTGCGAAAATTCTTATTTCTAATCTATCATGACTGTGTAAATTGGTTAACCAAGTCATATTTGACCTCATGAAGCTTGTTGTGACCTTATATGAAACAGTGAAAGGCCAAAAGGAAAGTTGAGTCTAATTAGGGACCTTTTTAAAAGAAAAACTAGAAATTTTCCAAAGTCCTTATTTTGATTCAATTTCTGTAAATTTTTTTTTGAAAACCCTTTGAATGTGCTAAGCGGATGACGAATGTCCAATGTACGTATATGGAATGGATTAAATTGTTGAAAAAGCCTTATAAGTACAATGATTTGAAAAAGGGGACTAATTTGATATAAATGTGGCAATTAGGGGCTAAGATGTGAATTTCTTACTTGAGAAGTAAGTTGAAATTGTTAATTGAACTATTTATGTTCTTCTGATGAAGTTTCATAGTATTTGGATGCCTGTATGAGAAATTGTAGAAGTTGCTTGCTATACAAGTAATGTTTGACTTGTGGTTGACTTTTTTTGACTTTATGTTGACTAAGTGCCAAAGTTGACCTGAATGATACAACTTATTTAAGTGTGTGGCATCCAATTCTGGATGAGATTTAGCATGCATATGTGTAGCACTGTCAAAAAGGGCCGGGCCGGGCCGGCCCGCACCGGCCCGTGATGGGCCGGCGTTAAACAGGTCGGTCCGGGCCGGCCCGTTTATTTGGCGGGCTTGGGAAGTAATGCCCAAGCCCGCCTGTAATGGCCCGCAGGCTAAACGGGCTAGCCCGCGGGCCAATTTTTTTATTTTTTTAAAAAATTAATTATAAAATTATATATTTACTTAAAAATTAGTAATTTTTTAACTTTAGATTAATATTTTATTAATTTTAATTATTATTTAAATTATTTATATACTTTATTAGAGTAAAATTATTATTTAACACATAAAATTATCTAAAATATATATATTTATACATATTTTAAACAAATATATATTAATTTTTTATTTTAATTTTTTGGCGGGCTGACCCGCGGGGCCCACGGGCTTAAACGGGCCAACCCGTTTAGACTCGTTTTTAAACGGGCCTATTTTTGCTTGCCCAAGCCCGCCCATTTAGCGGGCGGGCCGGGCTAGCATGCGGGCTCCGGCCCGTTTTGACAGTGCTACATCTGTGGAAACTGAAATGTCTGAGAGAGGCAATTGATTTTTGCATGCATTGAATTGAAAGTGATGGTTTTGCAACTGAATAAACATTACCTGGGAAATATATATTTTATATACATGATCTGTATGAAAATGACACACTAGGCTGGCTAGGAATGCGACCGGGACGTAGCTGTCTAGCAACTAGTGAGGAAATAATCCAGTCCGGGACTGGTGATCCTAAGGTTCTAACTTGTGCGCACACTGGGGGACGCCCTGGAATGCTAGGTAATTGTCTGTGCCTTATTGGCGGACTGTACTTATATTGGTAAGTCAGTTTTGCACTGTTTCATTAGATTACTTTGTGATGGTAAGGTAATGGTTTAGATCAGTTGTACAGGTCCTGGAGGGATCTGGTCTTTGGCATGACTGACCAAAGAGGTATGATGGTATGATGAGAATCCTTTTTTGTAAAATAATGTGTATTTGGCATGACTGCCCAATGTGAAGGAAAGATGGTATGATTTAGTTATTTTAGAACATTTTCATTTGTGTTTTATATCCTGAACTTATGTGTGAAAATATCTTGTAATTGATACTTGTAAGTTAAGAACTGCACTTATTTACTATGTATGATTGATAACTGTGAAGGAAGTTTTCTGTATTCCACGTAATGCAGCTGAACCACTAATGAGTTTTGAAAATTGGTAATATATGTTACTAGGATTATATATCTCATTACGTTAGTGTGTTCAGATGCCCAGGTACCACCTATTGCTAGAGATTGAAGTGGAGTGGATAGAAGTGCCACTTTTGGGCCACTTCCAAGTGCTGAAGGCAGTGAACATCATCTTCTTCTTTCCTAGAAAGGACCTGATTATCCCTGGGATTTAGAAGGGATGACTGATGGGTAATTAGCAGTTAGTGAGCTGACTTTTTGGCTGTGGCTTATAAGTCACACTTTTTGGATTATGGCCTATGTGCCTGACTGGCTATTTGGGCCTGCGTGTCACTTCTTACTTGATTTGTATATGTATATATGTATGTGCTGCAGACTTAGTATATATATATATGTGCTAGGTAATGCATGGAGGCTAGGACCTCACTTTATCTGCTTAGAATGTATGTGACATGTATGTATGCTAGAAATGATTCTAGAGAGTGCGCGAGTGATAAACACGTAACTTCTAGTTTCTTAGGTATAAATAACTAAATGAGAGTAAACGATCCTTGGGATAGAACTTAACTTTTAACACTACTAAAAGAAAAGAAAAGGAAAAAAATGGACCAGGATTTTAAGAGTTAAGTTAATTAACCTAATTCTGCATTAAAAATCAATTACGAAACTAGGATGTTACACCCATCCCCCCCCCGAGACCCCCACGACCTCCACGTTACCGCCCTTTAGGGCCAATTCCAGTATCTATTCCACCTCCACGACTCTGGCGTTGACCAATCCTTCATCGACACACTTGATGCAAGTAACCGATTTTTTAAAGCTTGGTCATTTAAACATTTTTAACATCTATATGTTCTCTCTCTTACTCTTAATTTCTATGTGTACCATTAGGGGTGTTCAAAGACTTGGTTTTGTTCAGTTTTACTAAAAAATGGAACCTAACCAATGTAATCGATTTTCAAAAGTGGAGGACCTTGTCGGTTTAGTTTTTGGTCGGTTTGATTCCGTTTCATCATCGGTTTGGTTCAGTTATAGTGGCGGTTTGGTTCGTGTTCATCATCCTAAATTTTTACTCAAGAGTTCAACAATAATAAATTACTAACAATTAACTAAAAGATTGTAACTTATAACTACGTAATGATCACTTTATCAATCTTAAAGAAAACAAATAAAATAATTTTATCTATAAACATTATATATTAAATTATCATTAATTATAAATGCATAAAAACTTACAACTTACGAGAAGTTCTCTTCATTGGCAATACCAAATTAATAACATCATGAATTTGAATAAACAAAAAGCAAAGTCAGCTCACAACAACTTCAGTAAGCTCCCAGTCCTTTTCAGTTTTCTTTTCCTTCAATTTCGCCTCCAAATTTTAATCCTTTTCCTTGCTAATCTCACTTGCTAGCTACTATATATATATATAATGAACTTACAACTCACTGTATATATAACAGTATAACACGCCATATATATGTACTTATTATCATTCCACCTTTTTTCCCTTTCAATACTATTTCCAAGGTCATGTGAATCTCCACAGAGAAAACTGAATAATCTAATTTTTTATTCCCCATTGCACCATGTGCAATTCTGGGAACATTCATTAATATAGAAGGCTTTCTTAGCCTATAGATGTCATCTCTTACTTACTCCCTTTGTTCAAGAAAGCAGCCCCGACAAGAAGAAGGTGTAAACGTAAATTCATTTACTGTGTAGTGTTAGAATAGAGTAGAGTGAGTTTACAAAGATGTATATTTGTATTAGGTGAGGTTCGTTCGGTTAACAAAAAAAGCATAAAAATCAACAACTGAACCGACCTAATCGATTATGCAATCATAGAAATTGAAATTGGACCTTGTTTTTTTGGTTTTGATCAGTTTTTTATTGGTTTGGGTCGGTTGGATCGGTTTGGTTTGGTTTTGAGCAGCCCTATGTCCCGTCCCTTTAATTTCTCCCAAAGGATCATAGATTAATTCCTTTTGGTTCAATTTGTTTTTAGGTACTCCACAAATGCTGATAAACACATGTTGGCTGCTCGAACAGGTCTATCACGAAACCAGGTGGGCTCTCCTCTTCCCTTTCAATTCATTATTATGTTTATGGACTTGAATTGGCATTTGACATGCTCGTATGATGGTGTCTAAGTGGGTCATAATTTGGGCCAAGTCATACGTTTATATTTCTCTGGCCTTACTAATTTGAGTTTTTCTTGTTTTTTCCTCTCTCTAATTTGTGTGTTTTAATTAATTGTTGGAAATCGTACTCGATTATTTTCGTGAACTTGTCTGCTTCCATTGATTTATTAGATTACCTTTGTTCATGCGATCCCCGAAAGAGAAAACTTCTTGATAAAATGACGGGGATCAGAGCTAATTGGCTTGCTATAACTTTTAGAATATTGATAAAATCCCAATGGTTAAGTGCCCAGTTCTGGTAATAAACGTGAGTATTCCTTTTCACCATTCTTAGCTTTTCATTCATAATGCCTATCTATCTTTTATTTACCCTTATTTAAATTAATATATTGAAAAACAGAATAGTTGAGTGAATAAAGTGAGATTACATAAGTTGACTTTTATTAACGTTTAGACTGATGTGGGTAAATTTTGGCTACACCAAAGGTCACTTTTTTGACCTTATGATGTGATATTAATTTGTGGTGTTAGTACCATTTGTCCAATGGTTTGGATTTTTTTGGTTTATGAATAAATCAGTTAAAGTCTTATTGGTTTATGATCGGTTAAAGGTGTTTCCGCTAAGGCATGGCAAATGGGTAGCTCTGATCGCCGAAAGGTCATCTTCCCTGCACAATGGGCCTTGCTTTGATGCTCATTTCATTGCTGATTTTCTTGAAAGCACAGTTCAAGGACATGAGTTGCTATTTCATATGGGCTATACTAACTGTTGTGGTGGTGTTTGAGTTTAGTATAGGTACCTTGATTTCCTCCTCTGTCCCCCCTAAAGCGAAGCGTTTATTCTGTTTTTTTTTGTTTTGTGGCTTTTTTTACAATTCATCAACAACATTTTTATTTCGTTTACCTTTTGCGCATCATACGGTAATTCTATTTGCGCTTTTGCATGTTTTACTACAAAAGACCTCCCCTTTAAAAAGTGAATTAGCGAGGGATATTGATACAAGATTTGGTCAAGTTTGCTTCCTTGCAGAAATTACTGAATTTGAAGGAAAGCAATTTAAGAAGAGTTTATGAGATCTCAGGAAGAACATAATTTAAGAGGAAAGGGTTCTATTATTTAAGATTTGAGGTATGTTTGTTTTGTGTTACTTTGTGTGAGAGTTTCTTTCCAATGTGTAAATATGGTTGGTAATTCTGATTTTGGGTTTTTTCTTTCTGCTTCATTGGTAGTGTAACTGTCAGTTTTGGTCAAACAATTATAATTTGCAATTAAGGACCGCAAGGGGTCTTAACCTTGGGGGACTTGTCCTTAGGCGATGCACCTAGATGCCTACGTACCCTTCGCAAGGGATCAAAGTCCACGTAGTTCGTTATGGTGACGTCTATAGGAGCCGTTAGGCAAGGTAATTACCTGTATTGGGCCGTGTGCGGCTAAGACGTGCTTAAGATACTCCAGGCGGGCGAACCGATCTTAGGAGGTTGCCTTAGTGTAAGAGAGCTTGGGTCTCTGAGAATTGCTGGAAGCCCTATCATTGGGGTGCTTCTGGGACGGAGATGAGCCTGTCGGTGGTCGGACCTGACGGAGCCTACGGTGGGGCTCGAGATGTGTGAAGGATGTTGCGTAAGGTATCTGAGGGTGCTCAAAATGCCTGCTAGAATGGCTATAGGTAATGCTTTCTGGAAGTATTTCAGATGTCTCGGATCTAGTGTGGTAGTCCTTGATCTCGTGTGTCAGTCCCCCGAGTGAGGGTTTAGTTATACTAAGTGTGGGGAGGACGTGCTCGACCCACGTTCTCGTGGGACGTGGGTCGTCCCACGATGCCCAATGAGTTTCCACGTCCCGTTAAGTGGGAGTCTCCACGAGGCGACGTGGGCAAAGGCCACGTAAGTAGCCAGTAAGTGGTGACACGTGCTGCTAGCGTGTGCTGCCACTAGGCTTTTGGAAGGTTAGTGCCACGTGTCCCAAGGTGGAATATTCTGTAGTTACATAAGTCCCCCAAGCCTATGGGTGTCGAGCGCCCGTGGACTTAAGTTCTCTGGTGTGTAAGCTACTTAGGAATTTTCGTTACCTTTGTGAAGAAGAGTTTGTCCGCAAGTGGGCACGGTCATTACGAGCTGGTCGTCCGACTTGCGAAACGGTGTCCCTTCGGTTTACTCTGTGGGAGTGGAGACATTTAGATGGTGCCACGCGTCTTGCTTCGAGTGGCTAACTGCTTGACTACCTTAGCAAGTTTTCGAGCCGTCTCTGCAGAAAGTACGCGACTTACCAAGAAGGAGTCATCATTGCTCAGAGGAGAATTTCCTGAGATGCCCCTTGCGGGTGTGCGGAGGAAATCCAAAGGTCAGGGGCCGTTTGGTCATTTTGAGATATTCTCCTCTGTTCGGGCTCGTCCGCGGTTAGTGACTGGACAAGAAATTTTGCTGAGAGTTGCTTGTTGAAGGAACGGGCTACTGCAGGTGCCACGCGTCAGGGTCTTGTTGAGTACCGCTGATGTTGAGTGCTTTGCCGCCGTTTCTCCTTCATTAAATGCGGGTTTGTTTCTGAGGGTAGCCATCATTAGCCTGGGTTGAGGATTTTCCGAAAAGGCCCTCTGGTGTCCTTGAGTAACTTTTGGGTTTCTAGGGGCTCTCCAGTCTTTGTGCCTCTATTGCCCAAGCTATGAATCTGAGCCGTTCTTTTGCTCTATGCGTTCGGTCAAGGTGGACGGTTGCAGCTTAGGCCGGGTGTAGAGGATAATTGTTTCTATCCTTTGCGGGATACGAGGGGGCTAAGATTTTTGAATCGCCGCGCCTCTGAGTTCCCTATAAATGTCCAGTGTTTGAAAGTTTGTGGTTTTACCTTCTCGCTGTCCTTCGTTCTCCTGCCTTCTTGTCTTATTTTCTCTGATTCTTACCCCTCTCTCCTTTTTTGTCCTCTATTCTTACTGAGATTTCACCATGGCTAGTGATGATGATAGCTTTTATCCCTTCAATTTCACTGATTTAGAGGATCTCCCTTCTTCTTCTTCTCCTCCTCTTCCTTTTAGCCGTACTTGCGACGGTGGTCAGAGTAGGGGGAAGAAATTTGGGCAGGATCTTTCTCCAGGGGTAGTGGTGGACACTTCTGCCGTGGTACCTGTTGGAGGTGGGAGAGAAGAATGTTTTCCCGTACCGCCATCTTTTGATAAAATCCGCCAGCAAGAGGATCTCCAAAGGGAAAAAGGAGGAAAGACGGAAGAGGTGACGTTGGTGGCCCCCGAGAGAGGGAGAGAAAGGGGGCTTCTGCGGTGGAGGCACCCAAAGGTAGAGAAGGAGGGTTCAAGAAATGACCTTCCGGTGCGGGGCCGCGGTTGTCGTCACAGGTCACCCAGCAGAGTTCTGACCAGGCAGACGCGCGGGCGGAGGCTTTAGTGGAGGGCACTCTTCCGACCACTGTTCCTACCTCTGTTCCCGCTTTTGTTCCTGTTCGTCAATCACCTATGAAGGTGATTTTTTTGACTCGCCCCCTCGTACTGAGTTCCGCTGATGGGGCTGATCAACCCGTTGCCAAGAAGGCCAGGGTGGCGGTTGAGGAACCTGCTGAAGATTCTGCTGCGATTCGGGTTCCAGCAAGTGAGCCCATGGCTGAGGCTCCAACCAAGATTGCAGAGCCTGATGATGTGGCCGTTGAGGCCAGAGCCTTCTCTGAAGGAGGGAATGTTGTGGTGAGTCAAATGTCTGCCACAAAGGAAGTTGTTCCGGGGTCGAGCATCGGCCGTTCTGAACCCGTTGGGCCACCGAAGGAAGGACTTCGTTTCCAGCTGGTGACTTTGGGTAGGCGCTTCCCCGTGGAGATGCAAGAGAGGGAAGCTAAGGGGTTAGACACCTCCCCTATTGATCTTACTGTTCGAGGCTTCGGCAGAGTTGTTGAGGCATTAGCTGACTTCCACCAGGCTGGCCTGGAGTGGGAGAAGTGTGTGGTGAGCTTTTCTATCCTGGTGCTCTGCTATCCTGAGTTTTCCTTCGTGTCTTTGAATTTTGTCTTTTTGCAGGAGTAAATCCATCTTGATCGGGGCCAGGTTTCCGGCGTCGCGACCTCCAGGAGCTAGTCTCTGGAGGTCTCCAAGAAGAGGTTGGCGGACGTGCTCAGGTAGCTGTCCGCGAAGGAGTTAGAGTGCGAGGACCAGGGAAGTGAGATTAAGTCCTTGACTCACGAGGTGGCCTATCTTAGGGCTGAGGTCGAGCATCCTTCCGAGATTAAACTTCTCCACTTAGAATTGGAGAAGATTCGCAAGGAGCTAGCCGTCCGCCGAGAGGATGCCGAGAGGCGCCGGCAGGAGTTGCACTCTCTTCGTGAAGCTTTGCGAAGTGCGGAGACTCGCGCCAATGAGAACCTTTCCGGTTGGCTGGCGGTTGAAGATAGATTTGTCGACGTTGTTGATCTCCAGGGAGAGTTGCTGGCGCAGAGGATGTATGGCATGCTTCTGGTGGTCGAGCAACTTGAGCGTCTCTGCGGGGAGAGGTTTTCAGTGGAATGAGTGGCTTCTCTGCACCCTTCTCTAAATCTCTTTGATGGTGAGCTTCATGGTCGGACGGAGGAAGACTCTCCATTGAATCTTGCCTATCTTTGTCAGCTGGCCGACCGTCCGATGGATCACCAGGTGCTGTCTCATATCGGCGGACGTACTTCAGGGATTGGATCTACTTCTCAGCAGCAAGCTGAAGCGATCACTACAAAAAAAGGCTTTTAACCACGGTTCTTCCCAACCGTGGCTAGTCACAATTTGGGATTCATTTAGCCACGGTTGTTCGCATAAGGTAGTAACCATGGCTAAAGTAAAAAAGAAAAGTTTCATTTTGGCGGTTCCTTTAAGTGCTCTTTTTTTTTCGCTCTTTTTTCTGCTAAACCCACTGAAATCAATTAAAAGAAAAGTTCATTTTGGTTAAAGTAAAAAGTGAAGTCTGACGCATAAAACCATTCCTCCACAAAGAAAAAGCATTGAACCCTAAATCTATTCCACAGAACAACTACGACTTTGCTCCTTAACAGAGCAACGACGACGGCGATCGGCGTTGACTATGACGCGGCAAGCAGCGTTGACGACGACGGCAGCGAGTGGCACTGATGACACGGCGAGTTAGGTTCCGATTGCACATATTAACAGTGAGCAACGCTTCTTGTGGTTTTAATCTTTCCTGATTCCACAATTTTGTTTTTGTTTCCCTCACGTATGTACAGGGTGATTAGTCGAAGTTGCTATATTCCTCCATTGAAGCTTTTCCTCTAAATTTGGGTTCAACGTTCGTTTATGGTTTGTTGTGTGCTTCTGTCGCTATATTACTCCATTGAAGCTTTTGCTCTAAATTTTCAGGTTCTACAAGTTCTCTCCAGTCTGATATAGCAAAATTTTTATGGGTTCCGAATTTGGGTATGCTTCATTTGGCTATAAATTTTGGTTTTAAGGTGAAGTAGGCGAGGAGAAAACAGAGTGATAATGCTAGATGTATGATTTGTATTCTGTGCTTGGTTTTGATAATCATCAGGTAATTGAGGATACTGTGGAATACACTTTTAGTTGCCAAGAACATATGAAATTGTTTTTAGAGTTGAAACTGTGGAATACTGTTTAAATTTGTGTATTCTGAATTTGATTGGGGTGAATTGTCTTGGTGAGGCCATGGTAACTCTTAGAACACTACTATATGAAAAATCTGAGTAGTAACTCATTATTTTGGGTGCAGTCATAATAAACCTTCACTTGTTAGTAGTATTTATTCTTTATGCCATAAAAAGTGTTAAAGTTTTAGAGTTACTATTTAAAACTGATAAAGATTTGAACAACCTCTGCCAAGAGTTAGAATACATTTTCGACAAGTAGTAATAACATTTTTTCATAATTGGTTCTTTCGATTGTAAGAAGTCTAGCTCTGCTTATTATTAACCACCCCATAGGTATATAATGTATGGGTTTCATTGTTCTAACTTGCATAAATATTTCACTAAATTTGAACCTCTAGACTAAAATATTAATAAGTGGAACTAAAAAGGAAAATCAAAAGAATATGGTAATATAGTGCCCAAGTAAGAACCTAGGCTTGGAAGAATATGCTAAGTTGTGAATAATAGAATTTGTAGATTATAGAATTTGATTCTTAAGTTGCATATGGGAATTTTCTCAGGGTAGTCATGAAACTGTAAGCCTTATAGTTAAGATTTGTTGGCATTAGGTGGGTTTGTCAATTGTGGGTCAAGAGAGGCATCACATGGGTTATTTGGCAGTCATGGATGAACTGTAAGGGCTGTAAATGATAGGAAGCAAGCTAGTGTTGAAGCTGAACATATTCTATTTTAGTGACATGCATATTTGTTCTGCTAATTTTAGAATGTAAAAATTGCTGATTTGAATGCTTTGTGTGTTGAGATTCATTATTACTTATTTCCATAATCCCTTAGTTGCATTTAGCATGCACGAAATTCAAAAATGGTAATTTGTGCATTGGGACAAATTTTAGCTCACTTTGCTTTCTTATAGAATTGTAGTATACTATATTTTGATTAAGAGATTTGGAATGTTTTTATGTGCCTCAATCTCAGGAAGTAGGATATGTGCTGAACTGCTTGTTGATTTGGGAGGAAAATTCAATGTAGACTTTGTGTTTTGGGTTGTGTTTTGTGTTTTGAAATTCTGGATAAGTACATGATAATAATATCGGTCAATTCATTAATAAGAATATATGGGGCTTCCAAGGCAAAAAAGTAGCTATTGCTTTCAAATGGTACTGTTACAACTATTGTATTATATTATTATTATATGTAAGTGAATTGCTTTACTATGCTTTTAAGAAGCTTTCATTTCACACTTTAATTGGAGTTTTTTGCTTGCTTGATATTAATTGGCTATGTCTGCATGCTAATATCATTTTAGGTGGTTGTTTCTACTAAGAGCTCGAGATCAAACAAACAATATCTATGTAAAATCAGATTTAAGAGGGATATATTCTTTTTTCTAGAAGACATTAACTTACTATTAATTTGAAAGTAATTTTCTCTGTAGCTATTTATATGTTATTACCAAGACATGTCATTTAAGCTCTTTGAAATACATTTTGTTGTTTGTTCAGCCGGATGACAAATATGAATTCTCAGAGCCAACCAGAATTCAGGGTTTAGTGAATAACTACTCACAATTTGTTTCCTTCCCCATCTACACATGGCAAGAAAAATCAAGAACTGTGGATGTTTTACCTTGGATGTTTTTGCACCATTTGGTAATAGACCTATTTTAAGCATTTTAGTGTTTTCCTTTTCTTTCACTTTTTAGCTTATTCTTTTCTTGATACTTCTTTGGACAAACTCTTTGGTGAATCAAGAACAGGTTCATTGCCTCCAACTCTGAGATTGAGGGTGAAGAATTTCTACTCTAACTTTGGATCAATCTTAGGCAAATGAAGCAGAAAGCAAGCGTACCTTATTAGGCAATTTAATTTTTTTATGTATTTTTTTTTGGCTTGCAATGTTCTATTGAATATGAATTTGAGTATCCTTCAAATGCTCATGTATCATACTTCCACAATAATGTAAGTTATATATATGTTGATAACAATTTAATATATTATGGTTGTTAAATTAATAGAAGTCCTTGATGATTTCATATGAATTATTGGTTTCATTTGAGTTAAAAACTAAAAAAGGAACTAGCTAGACAAGAAATAGAAATATATATATATATATATATATATATATATATATATATATATATAAGAAAGGAACTAGCTAGACAAAAAAAAGAAAGAAACTAGCCACGGTTATAAGCGTTGCTATTATTGAAATTTCACACTACATCTAACGACGGTTACAACGTCGTTAGAAGCATCTCACTTAGCAACGGTTCTAACCGTCTCCGATAATGCATATATTAATAGTTGTGGATGGTATTCTAGCGATCAAAATTGCTCCTCACGATGGTTATTCCAACGGTTGCACTAACCGTCGCTAGAGTTGGTCCTGACGCATCCTTCGGCGACGGTTACGCAGCCGCCGTTAGATTTTTAGCCACGGTAACAACCGCCGTTAGATACCTGTTTTGACCGTGGCTAGATGCCTGTTTTGTTGTAGTGGATCCAGCAGAAGCCGTCAGAGGGGGCTGGCAATGTTGAGCCTACGGGGGCCAAGGCCATTGTAGATCTTGGGGATGCCCAAGAATAGGTTTATGTATTTTTCGGGTGTTTACCCTCTGTAATAGGCGGATACCTTCTCATTTTTGACATTTAATGAGAACTTAAGAGTTTTCCTGCGTCTCTTTTTTGCTTCCGGGCAAAAAGTTTTATGCGAGAAAAGTTTCTCTTTTCGTCGATATCTCTTTACATCTGGGTAAAAAGACTTATTGCATGAGTACCGTGTGATCAAGATGGTTTGTATGCGGTTTGCTCGCATGGGTTTGTCGAACGTTCATTTTGTGTTTTCGCACCCAAGGGGCTTTTACCGCGCTACTAGGGGAATATCATCTTGGCCTTGGAGGTGCTTAGCGTTTCTTCGGGTGGTCGGCCTGTTGTCCTTTTGCAGGACTTGTGCGAGTACTTTGCAAGTTAAAGTCATGTCTCTTTTGGGAAAGGAATACTTTGATTAATAATAGACAAAATGGATACATTCGTGCAGCCTCAGCCGGGCTAGCCTTAGTCAGGTTGAAAGTAAACAAGATGATTACATTCGAGTTGCCTAGGTCAGGCGAGCCATAGTCAGGTTGAAGTGACTCCTACATTTGAAATAAAGAGACGTACGTGACTTGACCGAAAGGTGGTACGAGAGCACAAAGTGTGTCAAAGTAGAGGACGTCTGTTGGGGATCCTTGGTTGATCGAGAGTCTTTTGACCTCGTAGTTAGCGATTACTGCGGTTACTACCATGGGGTCGTCATGGACTGGTCCCTCTAGGTTGGTAAGGTCGAACATGATGGGGTCTCCTTTGGGCTCGCTTCTCTTTTTGTGGTTTGGGGCATAGTCGAGGGCGACTATGGAGCGCTCGACCCTTTTCTTGTTCTGTGGTGACAAGGAAGTTCCTCTCTACAGACCACCCGCGATGACATTGATGACTCCACGAGTAGGTGTCTGATCATTGGCCTCCCATGAGTGTTCTGTGTTAGCTCTGCTCTCCTTCTTGATGTACCTGTCGAGCTGTCTTTTACGGATTAGATCTTCGATCTAATCCTTTAGGTGAATGCAGTCATTGGTTTCGTGCCCGTAATCCTTGTGGAATTGGCAGTACTTGGACTTGTCTACTGGTTTTACCGTCTTTCGCCTCTTGATCTGAGGAGGGAAATTGAGCATGTCCGAGTGGTAGATTTCCTCGAGGACTCCGACGTGGGATTTGTTGAGGGGAGTGTAGCTTGTGAATCATCCTTTGGGAGGCATCCGTGGTCGAGGGGGCAACCGCTTTCTGTTTTTTTTCTCCTTAGAGGTTTGGCTTTCCGCTACTACTTTTTCCTTCTTCTTTTTTGCTCGTTCCATGTCAGACTTGCTAATCAGGAATTTTCTCATCTTGTGTTTGGCGATTTGTGTGTTTTCTTCTTGGATTAACTATTCTGCGTGGTCCATCAGCTCCTATAAGGTGGAGATGGGGCACCTGTTGAGTTCCTCGTAAAACTGCGAACATCGGAGACCTTGTTTGATGACAAAGGTGGCGACGGTATCCTGGAGGCCTCGGACCTGGAGTGAGAGTTTGGTGAAGCGGGCCAGAAAGGCTTGTAGGGTTTCTCCTTCTTCTTGGTGAAAACCAATGAAGGAGTCCTCGTTCTTTTGGTATTCCTTGTTGCTGGCAAACTATGTGAGGAAGTTTTGTGCCAACTTTCGAAGCTATGGATCGAGTTGATGGGTAGCAGTGAAAACCACCTTAGGGCCACCTCTTTCAGGGTTGACGAGAAGCCTCGGCATTGTTGATCGTCTGTCATGCCTAATATCGACATAGCCGAGTTGAAGGTGTTAATGTGATCTCGTGGATCAGTTTTTCCACCATAGGGTTCTATTTTGGTAAGGCATTTTGAAGCCCATTGGCACGTGCTCATTTATGATTTGTTGGGTAAAAGGATGTCTCCCCTCTCCTTGGAAGTTGAAACCGGGCCACTGGTAAGTAGTTGTGCCGCAGGGGGCGTACGGGTTGTAGGCACCTGCCCAGGGCATGTGGAGGTAGGATCCCTCGTGTTCCTCGTTGGCTCCGTTGTTTCTTGATTGCCAACAGTAGGGCAAGGAACATGCGGCATGCCATAAGGATGTTGGGGGCAGGCTTTCTCTCCGGGCGCCGGATTCTGGACTACGGTTTCCGCAACAGCTACCTGCGTCGTCGAGGCATTCTGGGGTTCAGTTGTATTCGAACCGCCTGCTTCGGTTGTGACCGTTTCAGCCGTTCCCTGCCTATTCCTTGCGCTGCGCCTCAGAGCACTTGCGTCGGTCCTGGCTGTGGGGGCGTTTGAGTCGGTCATCCTGTAATGTGTCCTGTATTAAAAGGTAACAAATACGGGTTTATGAGTGTTTGTTGTATACTCCTACTCCCCGAAAAATAAATGTTGTTTAGCGGCACAGTGCGCAAGGCATTGTGGTCTGAGGAAGACCGCGGTGGGCGCCACTGTAATTGTCATTTTTGGTTCAGACAATTGTAATTTGCAATTAAGGACCGCTAGGGGTCTTAACCTTGGGGGACTTATCCTTAGGCGATGCATCTAGGTGCCTACGTACCCTTCGGAAGGGATCAAAGTCCACGTAGTTCGTCATGGTGACGTCTATAGGAGCCGTTAGGCAAGGTAATTACCTGTATTGGGCCGTGTGCGGTTAAGACGTGCTTAAGGTACTCCGGGCGAGCGAGCCGCTCTTAGGAGGTTGCCTTAGTGTAAGAGAACTCGGGTCTCTGAGAGCTGTTGGAAGCCCTATCGTTGGGGTGCTACTGGGATGGAGATGAGCTTGCCGGTGGTTGGACCTGACGAAGCCTACTGCGGGGCTCGAGATGTGCGAATGATGTTGCGTAAGGTATCTGAGTGTGCTCATAATGCCTGCTAGCATGGCTATGGGTAATGCTCTCTGGAAGTATTTTAGATGTCTCAGATCTAGTGTGGTAGTCCTTGATCTTATGTGTCAGTCCCCCGGGTGAGGGTTTATTTATACTAAGTGTGGGGAGGACGTGCTCGACCCACGTTCTTGTGGGACGTCCCACGATGCCCAATGAGTATCCACGTCCTGTTAAGTGGGAGTCTCCGCGAGGTGTCGTGGGCAAGGGCCACGTAAGTAGTCGGTAAGTGGTGCGCCACGTGCTGCTAGCGTGTGCTGCTGCTAGGCTTCTGGAAGCTTAGTGCCACGTGTCCCAAGGTGGAATATTCCGTAGTTACAGGTAGTATTATAATTGTTCATTTGATTTTGTGAACAAAGTTTTGTTGTCTACAAATGCAAAATAACCGGAAAGAATCTCTCAAAGTTCTTCTGAAATAGAAAATTTTTATCCAACCTAAGAGCGTGATCCACTAATGCAAACTCTAACATGCAGAATTTGTTAGAACTATAAACATGTCACTAGAGAAATTATTTCGAAAACTATGAGTTAATTATGAGTGGTTAGTGGTTAATAGTTGGAATAAAATCATTCATATGAATGAATCCTAAAAAATTATGGGTTAATTATGAGTGGTTAGTGGTTAATAGTTGAGAAGAGTCACGTCTGTTGAAGATTGGGTATGGTTTATATCTACCTTTGTAATATGTATTGACCTCAATTCATTTTTTGCTTTTATAAATTGGGCAAGGTACATATCAAATCACCTTTCTAGCTATACCGTGATCATATTTCGGTGTTGATCTGTAAGTGTGTATTTAATTATCACCATTCTAACTTTGTGTGAAAATTTCATTTTATGGTCATTTTTGAGTTACCCTATCAGATATCTATGTCTCAATTCATTATGTTCTCATTGTTCCATTTTAAATGAACGAAAAGACAGAGGAGTCTTATAGTTTTTTTTTGCTGAATGTAGTCTATGGACATAATACTAAAGACAAAAGACAAGGGACATCATAGCTTTTGTAAGTATCTAAGATTCTAACTAACCTTTTGGCGATTATAAGTTAATTTTGTTACAATTAATTTTTGTTTTCTATGGCATTTTTCTTGAATTTTTTGTAGTGAAAAAATATATAAAAAAGCAAGTCTAATATTTTCTTGCAAGTGTGTCGTGCCCGAAGTCCGAAATTGAGAGTCTGATAGGGATTTGTGTTCATATATAGGTCATAAGAGTAAGTACATTTGATGGTTATCCCAATTTTCCTTATTTCCTGTCATATGCAGTCATCTTATGATGACCAATATAAATCACTAATTGCTAGTTATGAAATGTCAATATTTAGATTTAAAATGATTGGGATAATGATTCTTGGGACATGCACGGGGAAATGCTAAAGAACTTTGAGGATTTTTACAATGATTGTTAGTTTTGCATGAGAATTGATTTTATGGACTTGAGTTTATATAAATTATACAATACGAGATAATGTTTGAGGATTTTTACAAAGCAGTAAATGTTTTCCTTATCAAATAACTAGAATATGATATATTGTTCACACTTCGTTTAGATACATAATTTGGTGATGGTTATTGAATCCTATGCACATCTATATGATGAGAAACATGACAAATATGTTTGAGAAGGGCAATATTAAACTTATCCCAATATGAGATTAATGAAAAATATATAAATGCATTTAAATACATGATTGTTTGTATATAGGCCAAGTGGGTTGACTATCTCTCTTTTGATTATTAGTGGGATGCTTGAAAATTGCTATAGTGGGTGTTTGCTACTCACAAACTAATTGCATTCTTTCCCCTCTTGAATAGTATTTTATCTTTTGCAGATAAATCAAGTTGTTGTAATTGTATCTGGTGCTTTGAAAGATGTTGTAGCAAAGAAGAATGATCCAGAAGCATGGTTTTCGACATCTTAAGCTTATGGAGTGTTTGTGTCCTGTTCAAATTGTACAGACTATCATTCCAGAAGATTAGTGATTGCACCCAAAATAACCTAACTTTAGTGTGCCAAATACCATATTATAGATAAAAACATATGATTTTGCACCAAAAAGGTTGAATAATTTGACATTAGGAGTAGAGCAAAAAAATGTGATAAAATGCCCATAAAATGCACTATTTATTGATATTCTAGATTATCCGCAAAATCTATGGAATATTGGATAAGTGCGTTTAATGTTTGTTGAGTGTTGCAGGCTTAACAGGGATCAATGGGAAGACACAATCCTAGTACAAGAGTCAGAACCAAAGCAAGAACTAGTAGCAGGGCCCAAAAGAAGAACAAAACAAGAAAGATGCGGAGCAGTCGCCTTGGCGAGCAGGGATGCACAGCTCGCTGTAGCGAGCCATAACACTTGCCACAATGAATATGTAGTGTGCAAGGCAGGCTGACTTGGACAAGTGGTCGAGTGACAAATTTTAAAGGACTTCTAGATAAATAAGGAGTTGGAGAATGCTTTAAATTGGTTTGTATTTAAATATTAAATCCCATACCAATTAATACTTATCTCCATTCTATTCCTAGTCAGCTTGGAGGTCTCGAGAGCAATATAAATAGACGTCTCACAAGGTGACAGAGGTATTCAGTGATTCCCATATATTATAGACTAGGCTAGAGAGAATATGAGTGGCTAAGTTCTTCTTGGGTTTCCATGAAGAAATAGCAAAGGCCTGAGCCGATGGCTCTTCATTAGGATTTGTTAATTCCATTCTGATTTTGTATTTATCCTCTCCGAAGTTTACGATTGTATTTGCTACGTTTTGTATATCATTATCTTGCTACATTAAACTATGAACAAACTTGTATCAATATGCTAGATTCCTCATAGCGAATTTAGTATAGACTTGAATTATACGAAAGGGTACTTAGGTTTTCTAGCCTTCAGAATTCAATACAAATCTCTTCGTTGGTTTCTTGATTTCTTGCATCTCTTATTGCGATAATATTATATTAAATTAATTGACCCGGTCGGGCATTAGTTTGTTTAATAATATCATAGAATCTCTTGATGCATGTTATTGATGTTCTCGGTCGGGGATAACATGAATATTTAGATAGGCTTTTGTAATTTCATGAATAGGATAAATTTTGAATGAATTAATCATACCTGAATATTTTCTGATTGGCTATGATTGCTTTGTTATGCTCTTCTTTGGATCCTATTTTATAATATTTATTGCCCATCACCTCCCAACTCATTCTGCAAATACCTACTTGCTTGAGATATTAACCAATTGCAGGTTCAAACGAAGATTCTACAAGAGATTCGACCCTTGGGTTGCACCCTGTGCTGCTTGAGGTTTTTATTTGATCACAAAGGTGACAATCGGTTGAAGCCTTAATTCGAAGCAATTCGAAGTTGCGAAAAAGTCACTGATCAAATTGGCGCCGTTGCTGGGGAAACATCGAATTGATCCAAAAGTCGATTAGGTCTTCAACTAAACAGGTATTTGTTTTTATTTTAAATTCATTTTCAATTGTTTTATCTTCTTCCTTCCTCTCTTCTCCCTGCTTTCCGCCTTTTTCTTAATTTTTCAAATTGTTATTTTTCCTTTTTTTTTCTTCTTTTGCTCGCCATTCTAGCTTGCCACAGCGAGCTACTATCTTCTCGTGACCACACTCGCCATAGCGAGTGTGGTAACATAAAGGGCCATTATGTAGTTTATGACCCAAACATCTAAAGAAGACATGTCTCCTTAGATCCAGAGATCGAGCAAACCTTAACTAAACTAAGGAGAGAAAAAAGAAGGGAAGAAATCCCCACCATAACCATGGGTGGTCATGGGGATGGAATTGTTGAGGAAAGGGTCACTCTTAAATACCTAAATAAAGCTAACTCCATCTATGACATATATCAAAACCTAGTCCTGGTCTTTGAGAATGATTTTGAACTAAAGGCTCCACTGCTGAACTCCCTGCCAAAATTTCATTGACTGGCAGGTGATAACCCCTATGTGCACTTAAAAGTTCTACACATGGACTGCACAACACTTAAACCCTTAGTCACCAAGGTGGAGCATGTCATGTGGAAGGTGTTCCGAATGACACTAGAAGGGAAGGCAATGGGGTGGTTCCTACACTTACCAACTGTAATACCCCGGAAAATTTTGAGGATTAAAGAATGATTTGTTTAAAATTTCCAGGATTAAAGAATGATTTATTTCGGGGCTAGGAATTTGAAACTTTAAAAAATATATAGAAAAAAATATGAAAGTTAAAAGAAACCGAAAAGGAATTTTTCTTTTTTGAAGATTGTAATACCCGAGAAATTTTTCTTGAAGTTTAAAATAAAATAAAAGGGAAAGAAAAGAAGTAGAAAATAATTTTTGGGATTAATTCAGGACCTAAGAAATCGGAAACCTGAATTTAATAGGGAAAGGGATTGAATTAAAAATACATATGAGTTATTATTTTATTTAATTATTAATAAATTTATTTTAATTATATGTCTTTATTTATTATATATTTGTTTAATTATTAAAATTATTTTATTTTATTAGGGTAGAGGTGCCGTGGCCTTTTAAGAAAAGAAAGGAATAAAAAGAGAAAAAGAAAAGGAGAGTATGGCACGAGAGAGAGAAAGCAACGGGAAGAGTGAGAGAAGAAGGAAACGGAGCACGAGATAAGAAGGGGAAGGACGGAGGAGCGTCACCAGAGCGGTGCCCGGAGGGAGATGACGTCCACAACCGACCATGAGTGCACCGAGAAGAGGAAGGAAGAGAGAGAAAGAGTCGAGAGGTAGAGAGAGAGAGAGAGAGACGCCGAGAAGAGAAAGGAGAAGAGGAAGGAGGGGGTTCGCCGGAAACCGGCCGGAGGAGAGCGGTACGACGCCGGCCACGACCACCGGAGCTTGACTCCGACGCCTTCCACGCCTCCCACCGATCGAATCAAGGTTGGTGACCCCAATTTCATTCTAAACCCTTAATTTCTCCATTTTTAGGGATTTCTTCGATTCACCTTCGATTGGGTTGTTTCGAGAGTTGATTAAAACCTAGGAAGTGTTCTTGAACACTTAGTTGGGGTAGGAGTCGAGATTATATTCTCGAATTTGCCGAAATTTGAATTTGGAAGGGTTTGGGGTTGAAATTCTAATTATTCCTAATTTGGGGAAATTGTTGATAATTAGGATTGAGCTTGGATTTCAGTAAATAGGCTTGGATCGGTATTATTAAAATTATATTGTTGAAATATTAGCTGAACAAGACCCGCGAAGAGCTGGCCCGAGGTTACTAAGATTGAACCTTGACGTTAACGTGCCGGGTCCCTGCTCGGTTTGCCCAAATACACTTAAGGGTGACGTTGAGAGTTTTAAACCTCCTCTTTTCAATCTTAAACACCCGAGAATAATTCTAAATATGCTATCAAGCATTAAGAATTGTTTTAGGTACCTTCTTGTTTCTCAAGGATGGAGCTTGCGGAACAATGAAGTCCAAATTCTAGAATGGCAATCTCCTTCCTCCATAATTATTAGGAAACCTTAAGTAGGATAAATTAGAGGTATATTAAGGTTTAGAAACTAGATTTCTTAGAACCCAAGAAGGAACACAAGTTGAATAAAAATGCTTAGCCTTCCTAAAATTAGGATTCCTTCCAACCAAGCTAGATAAGTTTCCTTCGATGCGAATACAAGTTAGAGAGAGAGGTCTAATACTCAAATCCAAGTATGTGAAACACTCAAGTAGAGTGTTATATTCAAGTAAGTCATGTGCCCGAGGAAGGATACGCATAAGTCGGGATAGAGAAGTCCAATAAGACCAAGCGCTTGACTCTATGGCAACCATGGACTACATGTGAGAGTAATGGAGAGATAAATAACAAGTTAAGCTAAGTAATAACCTTAATGAAGTAAATGTTGTTCTTATAGGAACAACGACGCGCAATAGAGTGCAACAGGAGCTCCGAGGAGACTAAAGTTACAGGAGAGGATTTCATGGAAGGTTGGCCAAGGTGAGGGTTCTTCCATCTCTGCTCCTTGGGATGTATGCTTATGTGGATTACATGAGTATGTATATTCTCTGCTTGTCTGGTATGTGTTAGCTAGAGGTATAGAATGCTAAAAGAATAAAAGAACTAGAAAATAGGTTGTGGAAAGTAGCTTGGACAGGAAGACATAGGAGTAGTGTGTAATTGCTTGCTACGATTGGTTAGTTACAATCCAACTCTTACACTCCGAAGGCATGATGAGTATTTTATTAAATCTTTTCCACGACGGTGGCAAGAGTCCTTGTACGGAAGGACTAAGCTTTTATTTTGAAAACGCGTCACGACGGTGACTTAGATTATAATCCTGCAAGAGGAGTTATTGGTGGGTTTCGGATTTGTTTATGCTAGCAATGTGAGACATCGACTATAACAATGATCAATGGCACTTGAGACCTCAGTTTCATAATCACCATGACGATGGTCATTGCCCTATCTTGGAAATAGGGTTAGAAAGGATTTATATTGCTATGACGATAGCTTGAGGCTTAGAGAGTGCATCTGGACGGGTATATGAGTTATATCCTGTTGAGGATACTCGCCCATTTTAACAAGGAGAGGAATTGTTGATCCTTTGGGAAAGATACAAAGAATCCTATTAATATGTGAGACCAAGATAAGGAGAGATGGGAGGAACCTATGTGTGAACCGTGAGCTTGATCTTGTAGAAGAGAAATCACCCTGTTGAGTTGGTCCATGGTGTGTCAGTGGCCATGCTTTGAGACGTCATGCCGTGCCCGCCATTGTGGCCTGGTTGGATAATGGACGAGTGGGCTCAAGCTATGATGATACCGCAGTTAGTGCCCCGCAGCGAGGGTTCAGGATGTGCCACTTGGTGGCTATGGGTCAGTTTTTGATAGATAGAAGTTGATTGTGTTTAATTAATAAAATTGTCACGGGGTGACCAGTACCCAAGTGAATGGGTTAAGTATATTTTGCCACCTGGTGGCCAGTAACCCGAGTGCACGTGTTCGAAGTAGAAAAGCCACGTACTGGCTAGTAGATACCCCAGAGTGGGGAAATTAAGTAGATGTATGTGATAGTATCTGTGTGTATGTACAAATTGTCTGTGTTTGCATATAATTGCTGATTGTGCAGTGTAGTGGTGACGTACAGGATTACGTCACCACAACGTCTTGTTTGATTCAAACTTGCTGAACGTGAGAAGACCGGTAAGTAGAATCCTGCACTATATGTTACATGTTTACTTGTTGATTGAGGACGTGGAATAAACTGCTGCATGCCTATATCTGTTAAATGCATGCCTCACTGAGTCACGTGGTTAAGACTGACACCTCATTTTTACTACCCAGAGACAGTTTAAGTACAGGTGGAAGAAGTCTCGGTAGAATGAGGCACAAGCCAAACTTTCCAAGACCCACAAATTGTTCATGTCGGTGAATAAATTGTAATTGTAATTTAATTTACTTTATCATTGTATCATAAAGTAAAGGGTAGACGTACCCAATTAGATTGTATTACTAAATCTAGAACTGTCAACTTCACACACATTAAAGATCAGGATTAGTTATATTGCGATACAGGGAAAACTTGTTTTCAAAATATATATATATATACACATATCTGTTGCATGTGAATAGGATAGGCAGCATCTTTGGATGTGTAGCTAGTACACAGGTTATATATATTATGTGTGTTTTCCTATATCTATATCCTGAAGCAGCACTGGCCGTGGATTTGCTTGCCTAGGATAGACCACTATTTCGGTGTAGCCATGGTATTATAATGCATGTGAATGTATTTTCAATAATAGATATTCTGTCAATCAGGTGATAAGGCTTACAGGCATAGGGGTATTCCCTGTGTCTGTGCCAGTCACGGTTGTCTAAACGAGGTTCGTGACAAACTTGGTACCAGAGCCAGGTTGTTAATTAAGGGTGTGAAGCTAACCAGTAGTCTCGGGTGTCAGTCAGGCTATCCATTACGAATCCGGACGTAATGGTAGTTTCGACGGACACTTGTGAGGTTGCTCAGGATGTTGAGTCATAAATTCTTTCGAGTCATCGCTAGGCATAGAATTTGTATGTGAAATTCTATGCAAAGCATATAACCTGTACAGTACACAAGTTCCAATGAGCACTAAGGCGTAAGGTGGGGTGGCAGTGACCTTGGGAACCTCAGGACACCATAATAGGGAAAGGAGACATCCATGGAGGATGCTACCTAGACACAGACACATTTGGTTGAATTGTAGGCATGAGTGCGCTACAATGTGTGATTGTTTTGCAGGTGTTAAATGAGACGATGCGTCTGCTCTGTTAGCGGTGCATTGTGTGCTATGGTATAGGTGCAAATTTTTTGATTATAGTATGGAATGCAAGCAGAATAGAAATATGCAGCGAATGGTAGTTCAGGCTAGGAATGGTTTGTAAAGTGAAAGAAAAGACACGCTTTGCGTGTAGAAAAGAAAGTAAGCCCATGGGGCGATTGAAATGGAAAGATTACAGACAAGAATAAACAGGGCCATGAGGCATGAGATCGATAGGAAGATGACCACGTGAATGGGTCACGACAGTGCGGAATGCTATGGCTAAAGGAAGTGAGTTGTCCTTCTTAGAAAGTAGACAGAAAAGAGGTGGTGTATGCCACAGTATAGAAGTAGAAGTCTACGGACTAGAAAAATCAGGATACTGTATATGGAAGGGCAAAGTGGCCGAACCATATGCCGTAGAGAGATGTTAAGAAGTAGAGGCATATGTAAACGTGTAGAGCGTGACCATATGCCGAGCAGGAAGCAGAGTAAATGGTAAGACACAGGGAAAGAGCCTAGTCTAGCCTTGCGCGCGATCCATGAACTGCTAGTTCCTTAAGCAAACAAGGGGGAAAAGAAGGGATTAAGCCCAACCAAACTCTCTTGGGTTGCTTAAGGAAAAGCATAAAGAATAGGATATTGATCACATGAGAAATTTTTGTAAAAAAAATCTTTTTGGTCTTTCCGGATGAGAGATTCTGAAAGAGCCTTAAACTTTTCATGAAAGTACTAGGGATAACCATTGGAAGGCAAATTTTTATGAAAACTCTTTCTCAATTTGTGTCATTCCAATCGGTTAAACCCTAACCATTTACGAAAACCTTAGGCGTCATTTTCTAAGAAATAAATTTGAATTAATTTTTAAAACCCGCAGGGTGCCTAAGAAAACTAACTCACATGTGACCAATACCCTACCAAACAATAGTCCTTTTACAGGTAAGCTGTATAAGGATGGTAGATGTAGTTGAGACAATCACTTGCTTGGAGTGATTAGAGTTAAGTAGACATCGAAAAGCACTAGAGAGTGCTAAAGTGCTAAAGGAGTATACAGGTAAACCTAAGGGTTACTAATTAAGGGGCCATAGGGTGATTATAGACCCGAAAGCATTAGACCGGAGCGGGTCTAGAATGGAAATGGGCGTAGACCTTCGGGTACTACCCAGAGATAAGAAAATGAGTACTATTGCGGTAGATAGCTCTCAAACGAGATAACGTGAGAGATAAACCCCAAAGGGACTCGTGGAGGACCGAGGGGAGAGAAAGAAAACTGGGATAAGTAGTCCCATAAGGGGGGAAGAGCGAAAGCCTATAGGACACCATAGGATAAGAGTCAAGTAGGAGGTGGAGAACCAACTACTACAGTAAGTGCATGTATAGTACACAGATTATAGTGGACATAGCTAGGTAAGCTAGTTCCACAGGTTGGTGAACCGTAAATCCGTTAGTCTGATGCCGTGTATGGGTGGAGATTGAGTGCACAAACCAAACGTATAAATGGCCATGTGGGTGCCATAAACGGAAAATTAACCATAAGGACGGTTAAATCGAGAAGGAGAATTTAGTGAGTAACAAGTATTGAGAAATACACGAAGAAAGAGTACCACGTAGGTACGAAATGGAAAACAAGAGAGTGAATACGGGAACGGAGTCGGGTAAGCATCTGGGGATGCGAGCCAAAATGATAAAAACAAGTATGCTACCGTTGGGGGCGATTGGAACCCAACGGGTAAGACACTTGCAAGAGGCGGTATATGTTCGTGAACATATGCCACACCGTAAGAAAGGAAAGAGTCCAACCGTGGGAGCGGATCCTATTTGGTCAAGGGGAGTAGGGCATGTCCGAAAAGGTTCATGTTGGAATTAACGGATAAAGTATTCCAAGTAGGAATATAGGATTTAGGTGAGTTGAGAAGTTCGAGTGCGCCAAGATCGGGTAAAAGCCATCGGAAACCCAATGAGTAGAGTTAGCATAGGATGTGCAATTCTAAGTGGACTAACCTGAGGATGGTATAGATCCATAGTCATAGTCGTGTTAAGCGAGGTCTTCAGATGTGAAGACCGAACTGAGCCTGAGGTAGAGTAATGAGTATGATGGTAAGGAGGAGACTGGTGAGTTTCCATTATAAACAAAAATGGCTACAAGTAGTAGTTAGAGAAGAGTCAAAGTCAGTCCGACATAGGATGTCGACAGGGAGTAACCTGAAGCGGTTATGGAAACCACTAAGGGTGAGTGTAGAAATCTGGAAAAGAAAGGGAAACACGAGTCATAAATGTTAGATCCTTTACCGTTTGGTGGAGAAACAGTAAGTGTAATACATAGTTGTGCTAGTGTCATGGCATTTAGCTTTGTTAGGACACGAGTAGGGTAAACCGAGTCGGTAGTGAGTGTAACAACCTCGGAAGGGTTGGGTACACTGATGGCACAGAGTATAAACACCTATGTAAGGGTGCATGCTGTGTAAGCAGTAAGTCTAGATGTAGAGTAGAGGGGGTAATAAGATGTAAACGGACTTTTCTGGAGAAGTCGTTTAAAAGGAATATATCGAGCGAATACCGGCAGAAGGGTAGCTGCTTGGTAGAAGAGGATACTTAGAAACAGGGACTCCGATGTAGGGGAGTACTTCGTCAGTTAGAGTTTATAGAAATAGAACCTAGTGTGCTATGCAAATAGCTAGTGTCTTGGCATGTTCCAAGACGGATATAGGAAGTCACTACGAAGGTATCTAGTCGGACAAGCAGATTGAGTCAAGGTAAGCCTCACTAGTGAAGGCAATAGTTAACTCCTCGGAGAACTAAATTGGAGCATCGCATATGGTACGTGTCAGACACTCCATTGCAAAATTTGTAGCACAAAGTGAATTGAAACTAGGAAAGTTAGGCATCCTCGGGGAAGGATACGACGACAGATGGAGCCTGTCGGCGGAGGGGTGGTTAACTACGAAACTAGAAATACAACTGGTCATAGAAAGAATAAGTAGAAACCAGATAGATACCTTGAGTCTCTAGGAAAGAAAGATGAATCGTAGGGTAAAACAGGAAAACTTCCACGTTGAGAGAAACCATAGATGAAATTGAGCCAAGGGATGGCGACAAGCCAACAACCCCACGAAGGAGATGAAATTCGGGGACCGAATTTCTTAACGGGGGAAGAATGATTTATTTAAAATTTTGAGGATTAAAGAATGATTTATTTCGGGTCTAGGAATTTAAACCTTAAAAGAATATAGAAAAAATATGAAAGTTAAAAGAAACTGGAAAGGAATTTTTCTTTTTCGAAGATTTTAATACCCAAGAAATTTTTCTTGAAGTTTAAAATAAAATAAAAGGGAAACAAAAGAAATAGAAAATAATTTTTGGGATTAATTCAGAACCTAAGAAATTGGAAACTTGAATTTAATAGGGAAAGGGATTGAATTAAAAATACATATTAGTTATTATTTATTTAATTATTATCTATTTGTTTAATTATTAAAACTATTTTATTTTATTGGGGTAGGGGTGCCGTGGCCTTTTAAGAAAAGAAAGGAATAAAAAGAGAAAAAGAAAAGGAGAGTGTGGCACGAGAGAGAGAAAGCAACGAGAAGAGTGAGAGAAGAGGGAGACAGAGCACGAGAGAAGAAGGGGAAGGACGGAGGAGCTTCACCGGAGCGGTGGCCAGAGGGAGACGACGCCGGAAACTGACCGTGAGTGAGTGCACCGAGAAGAGGAAGGAAGAGAGAGAAAGAGTCGAGAGGTAGAGAGAGAGAGAGAGAGACGCCGAGAAGAAAAAGGAGAAGAGGAAGGAGGGGGTTCGCCGGAAACCGGCCGGAGGAGAGCGATTCGACGCCGGCCACGACCACTAGAGCTTGACTCCGATGCCTTCCACGCCTCCCACCGATCGAATCAAGGTTGGTGACCCCAATTTCATTATAAACCCTCAATTTCTCCATTTTTAGGGATTTCTTCGATTCACCTTCGATTGGGTTGTTTCGAGGGTTGATTGAAACCTAGGAAGTGTTCTTGAACACTTAGTTGGGATAGGAGTCAAGATTATATTCTCGGATTTGCCCAAATTCGAATTCGAAAGGGTTTGGGGTTGAAATTCTAATTATTCCTAATTTGGGGAAATTGTTGATAATTAGGATTGAGCTTGTATTTGAGTAAATAGGCTTGGATTTGAGTAAATGGGGGTCGTGACACCAACTCAATCCCTCCGGAGTGCTTTTCTTGAAAAGTACTTCCTATCTAAAATGGTTCCAGTACTAGGAAAGAAATCACTTCTACTAAGCTAGGGAGAGACAAAAATTACTATGATTATTGGGTCCGCCTTCAGGACTAAATGAGCAAATCCCAATCATCGTCTCCCTTAGTCCAATTGGTAAATAGCTTTATAAATGGCCTGAATCCTGCGGACTCTAACATGTTAGTGGCCGCAACCAATTGCGCACTAGAAGACATCACTCCTACCAAGGTCTGCGACTTAATAAAAAATGTGCATTGACTAAAAAGAGAAGATCTCCCAAAGACATGCATCTAGTAGAAGAATTAACCCAAATCCTACACTAGCTCAAATTACTAGGGACATAGTTGAATTAACTCAAGCAGTCAAGGCCTTACAAAGGGGGGGGGGGAGAATTAACTTACCAAATAAATTTTGTTTAAAAGCTCCGCAACTCGATAATTTTGTTTATTTTCCTTTTTGTTTAAATCTTTCTTTTTATCGGTTTTATTTTTTATTTAAAATTTCTAAACCCTATGATTGAACCATCATCATTTACGCCGCAATATGTCTCTCTAACTTAATATTATTTTTCTGCTGAATTTGTCTTCCTAAGTACGCTTCCGTCTTAAAACTTCTTGTTCTTAAAGTATTGAAGACAATGCTTGTTGTAAGAGAGTGTGTGTGTGTGTGTTGGGGGGGGGGGGGGGGGATTACTCCTTTTAGAGATTTTAAGACTTCAGGGTCTTAATAATTATTTAGTTTCGGATAATTGGGAGAATTTTAAATATTTTCAAAAATAGATTAATATCTTAGGAATCAAACCTAGCATGTAGCAATTAGAAAATTTTTCAAAAATTAACTAATATGCTTTTCTTAAAAGATATTTTTCGAAAATCAACAAACCTCACTTAGGCTTTCCAAACTGAACTTAGGAAATTTAGAACTAGAAATTTCTGGATTTAGTAAAGCTTTAAGGGCGTTAACCCAATTAGAAATTTTCTTTTACCATAAAAGATATTCTTATTTGCTTGAGCAGGTTAACACATGCTTGAGGAAATCAAATAGATTATTGAAAGACCAAATCTGAGTGACCTAACCCTGTTTGAAGGATAAGCCCAAACACTGATCTACACATATACATCTATTGAGTGTTTTGACTGCTTAACTTGTTTTTTTCTAGAACTTGCAGTTGGTCTTAATTGAGGCTGTGCTAGTACGCAAGGAGCTGGGAAGCTTGAGGCATTCATATCATGTATCTAGTGCCCAAACACAAGCCTTTATATATATGCAAATGCATACCCCTATTACCCTATTTTGAGCCTTACATAAGTAGGTTCTCCTAGCGTATTTTATTAATATTGATTGTTTGATTGTCCAGGTCAAAAACTTCTGGTCCTCCCAGACATATGAAAAGCCTTGGGGATTCGATAAGCCAAATGATTTATTTGAAAAGTAAAAAATTAAAGAAGGTACAAAAGTACCAAAGTACAATGGTACAATAATAAAGAAGGTACAAAAGTACCAAAGTGCAAGGGCACAAAAGCAAACCCAAGGGCATATATAAGGTTTAAGGAGGAGAAGAAAAGCCTTAGTTTTCAAATAATCAGGACTTAGTATTTATGCAAAGGAGGATTTTGATCTTTCTTTCTTTAAATAGTAAGAATATATAGGCTATATCAGCAATATTACAAGCCTAAAAGACCTTTTGACTAGGGACTTGTGTGCACTAAACAGTGGAGATAGAGACCTTCTGCAAGCCTATGGTAAGAAGCAAGTAAGTATGTTATGAGTGAAATCTTACCCCAAATATTGGTGAGGTTATGAGCGTATTGTTGGTCCTAAATAAGTCTTGACGAAATTCTCATGCATGATTAACTTGATAAAGTAATCTTAGGATCAAAATTTACTTGAATACTTGCATGGTAGATTTTAATTTCTGATTGGGAGTAATAACACTCTAAGTTAGCTTGATCTTGAATGTTCTAGGTTTAGATTTTCTTTGTCCAGGAGCACAAAGGTTTAAGTGTGAGGGTTTGATCGTACCCAAAATCAACCTAACTTTAGTGTGCTAAATAGTATAAATTATAGATAAAAACATATGATTTTGCACAAAAAAGGTTGACTAATTTGACATGAGGAGTAGAGCAAAAAACGTGATAAAATGCCAATAAAAAGCACTATTTATTGATATTCTTGATTATCTGCAAAATCCGTGGAATATTGGATAGGTGCGTTTGATGTTTGTTGAGTGTTGTAGGCTTAACATGGATAAATGGGAAGACACACTCCTAGTACAAGAGCCAGAACCAAATCAAGAACTAGTAGCAGGGCCTAAAAGAAGAACAAAACAAGAAAGAAGCAAAGCATTCACCATGGCGAGCAAAACAGCTCGCCATAGCGAGCAGGGATGCACAGCTTGCTGCAGTGAGCCATAACACTCGCCACAGCATGTGTGTAGCGTGCAAGGCATGTTGACGTGGACAACTGACCAAGTGACGAATTTTAAAAGACTTCTAGATAAATAAGGAGTTGGAGAAGGTTTTAAATTGGTTTGAATTTAAAAATTAAATCCCATACAAATTTATACTTATCTCCATCCTATTCCTACTTAGATTGAAGGTCCCGAGAGCAATATAAGTAGACGTCTCACAAGGTGAAAGAGGCATTCAAAATCCATTCAGTGATTCCCATATATTATAGACAAGGTTGGAGAAAATAAGAGCGGCTAAGTTCTTCTTGGGTTTCCAAGAAGAACTAGCGTAGGCATGAGCCAATCGCTCTTCAATAGGGTTTGTTAATTCCATTGTTTTTTGTATTTATCCTCTTCGAAGTTTACGATTATATTTTTGTCACGACCCCAAATCGGGAGTACGTGACCAGCACGGGAATAGATTTTTACCTCTAAACCCGTAAGCCTTACCCTGCAAACATAACTATAACTACCATGCTATACAATCAATATATACACCATAATAGTGGCCACACCTCACCGGTGGCCTAATTAACCTGCAATCCACGGTTCGCTCAATACCGCTTTAGCCCAGTATATAGATATATCTCAACACACATACTATATATCTATATCATATTGACCGCACGTCTCAATACGTACGATCTATCATATTCACATGCAGCAATCACACGTAATATATATATCCATATCATATTGATCGTACGTCTCAATACATACGATCTATCCTATTCACATGCAGCAGTTTATATACTTGTAGATATATCCTAGTTTATCCCCAAACTGGACCCTGTCTTTAAGTACATGTGCTGCCGACAATTCTAGAGTGGACGTACATCAAAAGTTGTAAATATATACACAATATTTACAAGTTAGAATATGTACAACATAATCAAAATATAACAAAATATCCACCCATGCGAACAAGTGCGTTAGGGTTGGTCTGATGTCCGTATCACTGTCCGGACATCGGTGCCTGCCCGATACCTGTATTTGAAACATTGAAGCAGAGGGAGTGAGTCAAATAGACTCAATGAGAAGCATCCCACCCTCGGTGTAGCGACGGGTACCACTACAGCTAGGGAAAGGGAAACACCCACAATCGCATGCGCATGAAAATCCAGTTTATCAAATGTTATATTACCATCAGGCAATATTAATATAGCATAAAGTCAAACATAAACCTATAGATCATGCTCTTTTATCATGTTTCTCATAAATAAGCAATCACTTTTAACATGTCATCTGAAAGCTATAAATCACTCAACTGGTCCATGTATCTCACAATGGACAATGGCCTCAACGGGCAAATCTTTTAATCTTTATCTGACCCTAGTGCCAGGTTAGGGCAATGGCCTCAACGGGCAATTTCTTTTAATCTTTAACTGACCCTAGTGCCAGGCTAGGGCAATGGCCTCCATGGGCAATTAAATCAACTGGCCCTAGAACAAGCTAGAGCAATGGTCTCCACAGGCGACTTTATCTAACTTGTTTCTCCTCCCGAGCTTTCAGCTGGGATTCTGAATCTATCTACCCATTACTATCCTAAATTGACTTTACCAAGATAGTGTGAACGTCCCTATGCCTCACTAATCAATTATGAGATCTTCTTAATCCTTATTTAGTACCCAAACCATTGATTAGATCATAACCTAGCTCTAAGGTCTTTCCTAAGTTCGATTACCATAAGACGTCCACGTTTACAAACAAATTCTTTACGATTTCTTTAATGAGTTTCTAATTAATAGGGTAAACCAAACCTTGGACTCAATCAATAACTTACCCCATTGCTTGTACTGTTTGGTGTATCTCATGTCATGACATGGATACCCTCCAATACCTCTTTGCTTGTAATCAAACACACATATACAAGTACTTTAATATATTACAATTTAAGAAGAACAATAGCATGTTAACCACTAAATAATTCTTACAAATAGGAAAGTAGGAAAACCACATATCCACATCCTCAATCAACCCTGTAGGGCAAGGATGGGAAACCCCTCACCTGAACGGCTTCTTTGTGCTTGTCCTGGAGTAACTCCCGCTCCGGACGAATCGTGGTTTCCTAACAATTGCATTTACGTGGTTAACAATCTTAACTTTATGTAACTCATATGCGTATGGTATGCTCGTGCCTAAAAATGCACCTAGACATCGCCAAGAACCGAGTTCTTGGTCTTATCCATCTTCCCTCTCTTCCATGAGAGTCTCAAGTGCTTCACACTTGGTTTCGTATAATTATCGCTCACCTTGAATTGATTTTGGAGCCTTGGATTTGAGTTACTAAACCTCAATATACTTTTAAATTATCCTACTTAAGGTTTCCTAATAATTACGAAGAAATAAATATGCCACTTTAAAATTTGGACTTTATTGTTCTGCAAGTTTTCATCCTTGAGAAACAAGAAAGTGCCTAAAATAATTCTTGATGCTTGATAGCATATTTAGAATTATTCTAGGGTGTTTAAGATCGAAATAAGGAGGTGTAAAACTCTCAACGTCACCCTTAAAGTGTATTTGGGCAATCCGAGCAGGGACCCGGCACGTTAACGTCAAGATTCAACCTTAGTAACCTCGGGCCAGCTCTTCACGGGTCGTGTTCAGCTAATATTTCAACCATATAATTTCAATAATATCAATCCAAGCCTATTTACTCAAATCTAAGCTCAATTCCTAATTATCAACAATTTCCCCAATTTATGAATATTTAGAATTTCAACCCCAAATCCTTCCAAATTCGAATCCGGCTAAACCCGAGGGTATAGTCTCGATTCCTACCCCAACTAATTGTTCAAGAACACTTTCTAGGTCTCAATCAACCCTCGAAACAACTCAATCGAAGTGAATCAAAGAAATCCCTAAAAATGGAGAAATTGAGGGTTTAGAATGAAATTGGGGTTACCAACCTTGATTCGATCGGTGGGAGGTGTGAGAAACGTAGTAGTTGAACTCCGGTGGTCGTTTCCGGCATCGGACCGCTATTCTCCGGCCGATTTCCGGCGAACCACCCTCCTCCCCTTGTTCTTCTCCGTCTACCCTCTCCTTTTCGTTTTTTCTTCTTCTTTTCTTTCTCTGTTTCCTTCTCTCTCTCTCTGTTTGTCTCTCTCTCTTTTAATTCTTCTTTCCTTCCTTTTAATTGATAACCCACGGAACCCCCAATTTAAAATAAATAATTAAAATAAAATATAATAATTAATAATTAATTAATAAAATAACTAATAATTAAATAATTAAATAAATAATTAATGATAATAATTAAAAACAAAATAATTAATAATTAAAATAAATAATAACTAATATGTATTTTTAATTTAACCCCTTTCCCTATTTAATTCAGGCTTCCAATTTCTTAAGTCCTGAATTAAATCCCAAAAATTATTTTCTACTTCTTTTCTTTCCCTTTTATTTTATTTTAAACTTCGAAAAAAAATTTCGGGTATTACAATTTGCTACGTTTCATATATCATTATCTTGCTATATTCAACCATGAGCGAACGTGTATCAATATGTTAGATTCCTCATAGCGAATTAGTAAAGACTTGAACTATACGAAAGGGTACTTTAAGTTTTCTAGCCTCCGAAATTCAATACAATTTTATTCTTTGGGTTCTTGATTGCTTGCATCTCTTACTGCTATAATATTAGATTAAATTGATTGACTTGGTCAGGCATTAGTTTGTTTAATAATATCGTAGAATCTCTTTATGCATGTTATTGATGTTCCCGGTCGAGGATAACATGAATATTTAGATAGGCTTCGTAATGCATGACTTTCATGAATAGGATAAATTTCAAATGACATAATCATACTTGAATATCTTCTGATTGGCTATAATTGCTTAGTTCTATTCTTGGGATCCTATTTTATAATATTTGATACCCATCAACTCTCTTCTCATTCTGCAAATACCTACTTGCTTGAGATACTAACCAACTGCAGGTTCATACGAAGATTCCGCGAGAGATTTGACCATTGGGTTGCACCCTATTCTGCTTTGATCACAACTGCGATTACCGGTTGAAGCCTCAGTTTGAAGCAATTCGAAGTTGAGAAAAAGTCAACGATCAAATTGGTGCCATTGTCGAGGAATAATCGGATTGATCCAAAAGTTGGTTACGTCTTCAACTAAACAGGTATTTTTTATTTGAAATTCTTTTTCAATTCTTTTATCTTCTTCCTCCCACTCTTCTCCTTGCTTTCCGTCTTTTTCTTTATTTTTCGAATTTTGTTATTTTTCCTTTTTTCTCTACTTCTGCTTGCCATAGCAAGCCATTTTAGCTCGCCACAGCAAGCTACTATCTGCTCATAACCACACTCGCCACAACGAGTGTGGGAACATAAAAGGCCATTCTCTAGTTTTTGACCCGGACATCTATGGGAGACCTTAGATCCAGAGATGGAGCAAACCTTAACTAAACATAGGAGAGAGAAAAGAAGGGAAGAAATCCCCGTCATAACCATGGGTGATCATGGGGATGAAATTGATGAAAAAAGGGTCACTCTTAAAGACCTAAATAAAGCTGACTCCTCCTATGACATATATCAAAACCTAGTCCTGATTTTGAGAATGACTTTGAACTAAAGGTGTCATTGTTAAAATCCCTTCCAAAATTTCATGGATTGGCAGGTGATAACCCCTATGTGAACTTAAAATTTCTACACATGCATTGCACAACACTTAAACCGTTAGGCACCAAGGTGGAGGATGTCTTGTGGAAGGAGTTCTGAATGACACTAGAACAAGAGGCTATGGATGGTTCTTACACTTACCAACTCAATCCCTTGAAGCCTTACTCTCTTGGGAAGACCTCCGGAGTGCTTTTCTCGAAAAGTACTTCCCATCTAATAAGGTTTCAGCCACTAGGAAAGAAATTACTTCTACTAAGCAAGAGAGAGACAAAAAAAACTATTATTATTGGGTCCGCCATCAGGACTTAATGACCAAATATCCCAATCATTGTCTCCCCCTAGCCCAATTGGTAAATAGCTTTAGAGATGTCCTGAACCCTGTGGACTCTGACATGTTAGTGGTCGCAACCAATTGTGCACTAGAAGACCTTACCCTTGTCGACGCCTGGGACTTAATAAAAATATGTGCATTGACTTAAAAGAGAGAATCTCCCAGAGAAGTGCATCTAGTAGAAGAATTAGGGCATAACCCAAATTCTACACTATCTCAAATTACTAGTGACATAGCTAAATTAACTCAGGCAGTCAAGGCCTTTAGGGCCCACTTAAGCAAATAGAGCATCTAGCTCCAATAGCCACAAGTTGCAGCGTGTGTAAATCCATGATACACACAGCCAACGACTGCCCACACAGTGGAAGAAGTTAATGCTATGTTTCAGCAAGGACCTGGGATGTTTCCTGTGTGAGACCCGTTCTCAAACACATACAACCCCGCATTGCAAGACCATCCAAATTTTAGATGAAGGGACCTTGGGCAAACCAACCAATAAATAGGGTAGGAAACGTCCAAAGAGATTCCCCTAACCATTTAGTAAAATTCAACCCCACCACTCTAGCAAACATTGAACAAGGGAGTCTACGTTCTGAACTATGAAAGCTCCGGCAAATAATAGAAAAGGGAATTCTAGAATTCCAAGACAAAATAGCCCAATAGTGTAACATATCCAACTCTGAGTTTCAGGAAATTGTCACCCAATTCGACGCTAAATTCAATGACATAGAATCAAAGGTAAATGCCTTAAACACTAAGATTCGACCCTTGGGTTGCACCCTGTGCTGCTTGAAGTTTTTATTTGATCACAATCGTGACAATCGGTTGAAGCCTTAGTTCAAAGCATATCTAAGTTTTGAAAAAGTCATCGATCAATTAGAATTTCGATATGGGCAGAAGAATGTCAGTTATGTCCTACTCCGTTGTAAATTTGAATGATTTCCATTGATATTCCATAACACTTTGAATGGAACTATTAAGTCCTCATTTCTGTACCAACAGAAAAGGAATTTTAAGACTCTACAATATCTGTCAAATTTCAAAGTGACATTAATTGATGAAATCTATTGTATAATTGGGTATCTAAGTTCTATTTAATTTATAATTACAAGTATTTTTTTTGGAAATGATCACAAGTAATTATGTTGCTTAACTTGCTGATAGCAGACCTAAAAGATGTTGTAATTATTCTTATTATATCAAGGCTTGTGCGTTAGGTACACAAGAGGTGAGGATGGTGCATTGGCATCCCACAATGACTATTGTAACTGTTGTTTTTGGTTCAGACAATTCATATTTGAAAATAAGGACTGCAAGGGGTCGTAACCTTGGGGGATTTTTTTTTAGGTGATGACCTTAGGTGCCCACGTACGCTTGTTATGGGATCAAAGTCCACGTAGTTCAAAGAGGAAACGTCCATATGAGCCGTTAGGCAGGAAGGTTACCTGTGGTCGCCGTTTATGCTTCTAGAAGACTAGTGCCACGTGTACATAGAAGGGAATATTATGGAATTACAAATATATTATTTTCAAGTAGAGACAACAATAATGTTAAGGCATCCCACAATGAATATATCATTAATATATGACACCTCTCATTCATACCTCTTTTTAATGAACCATTTTCATTGTCATCTCTAATTTTACTTTTACCTGTACTTTGAACATTAAATTTTGAATTCTCGAATAATAAAGACAAAATGTAATGGACATTGAAATTATGCTAATTGAAAACCTGATATTCCCTTCTATTAGAAAAACCTTATATTCCCCAATATGAAATTCATAGCTTTTGTTTGATAAACCATATGCTTTAGGACTCCGTGAATTTTGAATATGTTCTTACAACATTAGTTTTAAGTGACTGCTACTTCATTTAATAGAAGAAGAAAATGATCCAATATATACGACATTGTGGTTGATAATAAGTACACAATTTAAAGAACAACGATAATGTATTTACTTTGATTGGAGGCATGTGTTGTTTGTTACATTGGGTTAACTAATTCTTCTTTTGACATGTCTTACAAGCTTTGACAAGGATAAAAGTTAATAGTAAACATAAAGGTAAAAATGTATCTTCAGACAAAAGTTGTATTTCACAAGCTAACTAAAGATGCTATGAAGCTAATAGAGAATAATGAATACACTTAAGTTCTTCTATTTGAACTTTCTAAATCATAGGGATGGGCAAAACACTTAAACATCTAGACAATATTAAATTTCATAAGTTATGTTATTTTTTTGTTTTCTTTTGCCATTATTTTTTACTCTAAATAGAATAGTACTCCTGCATTTTCCTTATTGGGGTTTGACATTTTTTTATTTATTACCCCATGATGTTAAAGAACCTTCATAAAGACATATCCTTTTACATAATAGTCATTGTTTTTTTTAAAAAAACATAAGCTACTTAGGTTGAACTATTCTTGATTAATTATATCTTTGTTTTAATTCAAATTTTAGGTTATTGTTAGTGGTTATTGTGCCAATTTAATTTTTTTTATTAAACAGGACAGGTTTATTGAAGGAGGCATCTGGAATGGTCACATTTGCTACAAAGACTTAAACCATTTTCACTATGCCGCTATTAAATAGTATAAAACATTAGAACTAATTTTCATTGTTTAAATCTAGAACAAATATAATTTTGGACAAAATCAAGCCACAATTAGCAAAGCTGCTTGAGTTATCTCTTTATGATTTTTTACTCGATAAGCCTGATGTGCAGCCTTCAATTGTTGCTTGCACTAGAAAAATTGTGGAGCCTTCAATTGCTGCTTGAGTTATCATTTAGAATGTTGTCTTAAGGATTTTTTACTCGAAATCCCTTAGTCCCCTCTGTATGTACTTCTATGTCCCTTGCAATTTCAATCATTTTATGATCACTAACCCACCATCAAATATTTTTAATTTTTTGGAGTTTTTCTATTCTGGGTATGAACAGTAGATACTTCATGAGTAATTTTGTTTTTGGGTCTCTTGCTACATATTTGTGCACGTGAATTGCTTTGCTCAATAATTTCTTAAATTAGCTAATTAGGAGTCAAAATGTGAGGGTTATAATTTCTTTATAATTCTTTTTTGTTTTATAGTGCCAAACCAAACCATAAATAATCGGTTTCGAGCGGTTTGGTTTGGCATTTTTTACGGTTTTAAAGGTTTAATTTGACAAATAAAAAATGAATTATAAACATAGAATAAGATGACAAAATGACACAAAAAATCCTATAAAGGATAATCAAACCAAACAATTTAACATTAAAATTTTACGTTAAAAACCAAACCAAACACTTTAACAATACAAATGAAACGAAAAACTTTAATATCCAATTATAGATAACATTATCATCAAATAACAAGAAAATGACAAAATATTCCATTCATTAATAAGATAAAATCATAGATAACAATAACTAAGTGGTAATCAAACAACATTGAAATCTTCAAGTTTAGTCCAAAGAGAATCAAACTAGTTCTAAAATTAAACTTCAAATAGAAACAAAGAACAACTTATAAACGAAGTCTTCTAAATGCAAATCTTCAACTTGCTCCTTGGAAAAACCAATCTAATACAAGTGGAAAAAGACAATTAGAATATTGAATTAATATTTGATACAATTTATTTTAAAATTTAAAATATTAAATAAGCAAATGTGTGTCACCTTAAGAAAATTAAATATGCACAAGTTAGTGTTTAAGTGTCAACCCTCTAAAACTTGCTTTCTTCTCCCACTAGTTGTGCCATTGCCACCACCTCAATTCATGAACAAATGAAAAAAAAAATGTTAGAAAAAACTTACAAACAAAAGAAAAAGTAGGACAACAATTTTAAAATTATTATATTATAGCAAAATTTATTAACAAACCTAGCTCAAGTGTCTCAATATCATCAGAACATTCTTCTATTTCCATGCTCAATGGCTTAGACCAAAACCAATTTTGAGCAAAATTGAGAGCCTCAATCGTTTTTGGAGCTAATGAACTTCTATAAGTATCAATTACTCTACCTCCAGTACTAAAAGCTGACTCAGAAGCAACAGTTGAAATTGGCATCGCTAACACATCTCGTGCAATCAAAGTCAAAATTGGGAACTTAGTTGAGTTCACCTTTCACCAATTAAGAATATCAAACTGTGGAGACATTTTTTTCCCGAGGCTCTAACAAGTTTTGATCAATTTCTGATTTGTTCTCTAGGTTATCATCTTCATTCATGTCCCTATCAAACTCCATTGCAAACAAGTTCCTATCATCTTCTTGATTAGCTTGAGCCTTATTCCTAGATTGATTTGACTGAGTAGGAACAGGATGCACATTTGAACCAAAACACTTCTTTTAATAATCATACATCTTATAAAGCCCATTCTTTACTTTCCAAGAAATGGAGTCCTCCACCTCAACATCAAAATTTTTTCCAAAGCTCCATTCTACAAACATCAATTTCTAATGAGGATCAAGCAAAACAACAACAAAAAGTAATATGTTGATATTTGCAATATTTCCCCAATACTTGTCATGTTTCTCTTTCATACTTTTGTAATATCCCGCTCCAAAGGATGCCTAAGCAGAATATTTAGATGTATTATTAAATTAACGTGAAAGATTACTAAATAAATAAAACAAATTTAAGTATTAAAATAGTAAACTTTTAAATATAAAATTTAAAATGTAATATTTTAAGTAAATAGCAAATAAATGGGAATAGTAAATCTAGGTATCAATTAAAATAAATCGTATAAAACAAGGAAATTTTATATTAAAATATGTGGAAATTTGTTATACATATTCTTGTGATTCCCTACACTTAATTATATATATATATATATATATATATATATATATATATATATATATATATATATATATATTACAAATAGAATAATTTAAATTACCTATTCTCTTTCCACGTGTGTAAGTCATGGAAGACTCAACCCATTAAATGCCTAAATAGGTGAAAGTCATTTCACCACTCATCCATATGTCCAATAAAGTAAAGCCCAAGCCTTGTCTTACCAAATGCCCCAATTCTTCCTCACTAAGTTTTGTTTAAAAAAAATATAATATTAAATAAATGAACCCTCCAACCTATACACTATTTTCATATCTATCACATGTGATAGATAAGGAGAGAACCGAGAGTGAGGGTGAGAAATCGAGAAAGCAAAAAGTGGCGGAGAGGGAGAGAGAGAAAGACCGAGAAGGAGGAAGAAGGGGAGTGAACGAGAGAGAGAGCCGAGAGTGGGAAGGAGAGAAACCAGAGAGCAAATAGAAGGTAGAGATGAAGAGAGAAAGAACTTAAGGAGCAAGAGAAATCGAAGAAGAAGGATTTTTTCTCTAGCCAAACCAAGAAGCCTAGAATCAAAGGGTGGTTGTGTTCTTCCTCTTTTCTTAGATTTTCTGGGAGAAATCGAGTGCAGGGTAACGTGCTTGCCCTTTCCTACTTTTGGCAAGAATCATAGCTTGTTGAACATCCATTTTTCTGAAGATTGAAGTCTCAAAACCATTGAACATGTTTGCTGAGTTTTTCTGCTGTCGTAAATCTGACCTTTGTTCATTACTTTGCATTTTTCTCTTTTGTTACGGGGCCGATCTGAGTGATTCAAAATCCCAGGGAAAGATAACATCCATATCTTTCCAAATTGTACCTTTAATGAAAAATCTAACGGTTAGATTCTTAGAAAATACCTTCGAAAGTTGGCTGTTGCGTTCTTGACTCTGTTTTGATGTTTGTGTGTTCTTGCAATTATAATAAATTATTGGGATAACCTGAGAGTCTGAAATTTTTTTATGTGTTAATATACATGATAAAGAACTTCCAGAAATTTATAGAAAAATATTCGGATGAAGTTTGAATTGCTTAAAACTTACTGGTTCATCGTGTGTTTTGTTTTGGGTTGATTTGGGGAATCTGTGTGGAAATTCTCAATTCTGACTAATCTATATTATTATGGAAATTTGGAAATTTAAAATAAAAATGTTTGTATTGATTCATGAGTGTAAGAAAACTTGTTATGGATATTGGTAGTAGAGTTTAATTTTTAATGGCATGTTTAAACTGAAAGTGTTTTTGAATTAGTAAACGTTAAAAAGAAAAAGCTGCGAATGAGGTTGAATCAGTTTATGCTTAGATATTAAATTGATTCATTTGTATTATAATGCATTTAGATTAAGATTTGGCTTCCAAGAATTTGAAACCAACGCGCATTTTGCAAAAGGGTAATTGTGGCTTGGAAATGAGGGACCAAAGAAATTCCTTGGAGGCTAGGGCACTCAAGAATATAATCAATGGAGTTGTTAAGGTGAGGGACTCTCTCATCTTAGACCCTAAAGGGTTGATTGCTTGATGTGATTGTGTGACCCAATGTGTGTATTTCTTTTTTGTGTGCGCGGAATTCATGTATAGTTGTAATGATTGATATAGACATGAAAATTGTGGACTTCTAAATGTATGCTTGTACTCATGGATGATTGTTGATGAAACTTGACTTTGTGTATTGGTTTTATTTCATGAGTTATAATTGAATTGTTTAACTGCGTGTATAGGTCATGATGGTTGTTGTGAATGAAAAGAATAAGTTATTTGCTTCTCTGTGAATTGAGAATTGTATTGAGTTATGATGTTTGTTAGACTCATTAGCATGATTTTTGCACGAATCAAAGGATTTTGATTAAGTCTGAATGTTATTTTGATAGGTGTATGGGAAGGACCATGGGTGAACCATACACCTTGTGTAAATGTTGCATGATTGAAAACATGGGAAGGAGCAAAGGCATAACCATGTGACCAATCATGAGCTATGATCTAAGGTGGTGTATGGGAAGGAACAAGGTTGAATCAAACACCATGTATGAATGTGGCACGGGGTAGCCCATGGGAAGGAACAAGGCTGAACCATGGGACTAACCTTGTGTTAATGTACAAAGGCGGGCGTGGGAAGGAACGAGGTTGAACCATGCGCCGTTAGAATTGTAAGATTGGGAAGGTGGTGGGAAGGAACCTTGTTGAACCACTTAACCAACCCATTTGCTAAGAACCTATAGGTAAGCAAGGGAGGCGGGAAGGAACCTAGTTGAACCTCACCCCTTGTTTGCTAGTGGGATGGAATTTGTGTGAAAAGGTAATGTTGGTCTCATAGTTTGTTTTCTTTACCATATGAACTGTCACGACCCCTTATCGGACGTCCGTGACCGGCACGGGAAGTAGGATTTCTCCTATCCCGTAAGCCTCTAACCCCTAATTGAGATTTTCACCTGTTTATAACTACCATTTTCTAATACAAACAATATATAACATATATGGTCATCCCTTTCTGGTGACCTAAGCAGTTTGCAATCCACGGCTCGCTCAACGCCGCTTCAGTCTATACATATACACATATTCATTCACAAGTACATATAATATACATATTGATCACGCGCTTCAGGGCGGGTGATCTATCCTATTCACATGCAGAAGTCCTGTATACAGTCATACATATATTCAATCACACGCATCACACGCTTACATATAGTTTACATATTGATCACACGCCTCGATGCTGTAATCTATCCTATTTACATGCGGAAGCCATATTTTCACACAAACAGGTATTCAATCACACATACATATAATTTACGTATTGATCACACGCCTCAATGCGTGTGACCTATCCTAGTCGCATGCAGAAGTCATATACGTATATACATGAAATATATTATATCATAGCATATATTCCCATCACCAAGACCTAACTTTAATCTGTATGAAGCCGACAATGCTAGAATTGGACGTATATATATACTGCAGTTGTATCTATACAAACGCTACAGCCAAAAAGGATTCATATACATATACATCACAACATATGTACGTAATCAAAATAACTACCGACGCGGACTAAGCGTACGGTCCTCAGATCTGTCCGCCTCCCTGAGAAGAAGTGAACGCGTTTCCGACTCCTGAACCACATGTATTTGAAACATGTAAACAGGGGGTGAGTCGAACAGACTCAGTGAGAAGTTCCCCCATTCCTGGCGTAGCAGCAGGTACCACTACAGTTGGGGAAAGGGAGCAACCACAACCACATGCGCATGAAACGGATTTATATTGTGACCTTTAATATGATCAGGCAATCAATATATCATATTCACAATTAAAAATCCTAATTCATGCTCCTAACATGTTTATTAATCCACATGTAAACCAATCATAAACATATATCATATCTTTTCATAAGTCATACATAGATATGCACGTAGGCATTCACTTTCTGTCTCCTGCATTACGCTAAGAGAAATATTGGCCCGAAGGCATTCACTTTCTGTCTCCCGCGTTACGCTAAGAGAAATACTGGCCCGAAGGCAATGTCTTATTCGAACCTAGTTGATCAAACTAGGAACTTTCTGACTCCAAGGCACGCTTAGAGTAATAGCCAGCAACTTGTCTGACCCTGGTTAAACCAAGGTAATGGCCACTATGTGGCATACTTACTATTAACTGAATCCTGTTTGTCCGACCAGGATAACCGACTCGATCTACCCGAACTAACCTAAACAAGTTCAAATAACCTATTCGACCTTGAAAGACGCCATATTAATAACTAACTGAATATTACATGCGTGAATTAGCTAGGCCTAGTTTCCCCCGTTTCAATTATGCAACACTCTCGCTCACAATTAACAACCTAGGTTCATTTTCCTCAATGTACCATACGGTCAAAACCATTGCACGATGATCAATTTAAATGGGTTTCTAATGATAATAAAGCCTCACATGTGAAATTCCGACTCAATCCTACCCACGGTATCACATAAGGCCCGGTGAGCCACAATAGCACATATACACCTTGCGGTTAATCATATAAGCACGTATACTATTGCATGTTGACTGCTTATTTGCAAATCATATACATGTAACACAAATTTATTCATAGAAATATATTCCATATATCAATTTGCACAAAATAAAGCAAACAACATTTCCATGTAGTCATCCAACCCTGTGGGGCAGGGATGGGAGAGCCCCTCACCTCGTTGGCCCTCCTGATCAGTCCTCAGAGTGCCTGAAACTCCAATTACCCTGTGGTGCCCTATACACATATATTTATGAAATTTAGAACATGTAACTAAGCATCAACCATGCACGTGTCATGCTAATGCTTATGCACCCTCTAGCTATTTCCCAAGAACTAATTATTTTATTCGTTACGTCGTCTTATTTGCTCTTTCTGAAAGTCCAGAATGCCCCATATTCGACTTTCACACTTTCGAGCCATTTAGAACCTCTAATTGCTTAGGTTAGGGATTTCTACTTGTCTAAATTTCCCTTCATATGTTCATATGGGTATTTAACTAATAAAAGAATTAAATTCACGGTTCAAAAGAGACTCTAGCTTACTCATCTCACCATCTCCCTTATTCCCCGAGTAAAAGCTTAATTACTACCTCTTTAATTATATATAAAAATATAATTGGCTATAATTAGAGCCTTGGAACCAGTTTAGCGGGTCTTAGGTGTCCACCACGAACTAGACCGAGGTGTTCAACTCACCGCACAGCTCTTTACGGTACTATGGCTTAGTATTTCGCCTCTTTTTCACCAGATTAGGTTCCGGTTGAGACGGTAATTACTCGGGCTTTATTCCCTTGACTATTTCCTGCATTTATAACACCTATACTACTCCAATCAAAGCCTAAACATGCATCAAACTATCAATTTCGAATTTTAGAGCAATTTCCGAACCTAATTTTCCTAATTTCCATACCCGGTCAAATCCTATGGTTTCAGTTCGATTCTTAACCTCCCCAAGCATTCAATAACACCCACTAAGCTCAAATTAAACACCGGAATGCCCTGATTGGAAGTATTTGAAGAATTCCTAAAATACCCAAAATTGGAGAAATTGGGGTTTTAGAGAGTTTGAGGCTTTCTCACATTGAATCAATTGGCTAGAAGGCTTGTGGGTGTTGAAATAGACTTCCAGTCAGCTCTCCGGTCTCCGGCGCCATGTCTCCGGCATGAAACCGGCCAGAACCCGCCGTATGGTGCTCTCCTCTTCTCCTCGGTTTCTCGCGTGGTGTGTGCGTCTTCCATTCGCTGCTTCTGCCTTGTTTTCTTAAACGTGTGTGTGTTTTATTTTAATGGAATGGGGGTCACGATTTTGACCCCCATTTTACATAATATATATTATATTATTATTTTTTATTTAAAAGGGATGGGTCACGGTTTGGCCCCCCACCAATTATTTTAATATATATATATATATATATATATATATATATATGTATATTATTTTATTAGAAAAACATATTTACTTTTTATATCCTCTTTTTCCCTCATGCTTTTTAATCCTCTTTTCTTTTAGGTCCTAGACAAATTATAAATACCCTTTATTACTTTCTTCTTTATTCTATTTTTAACCCTATAATTCTTTAATGTAATTTATTTTTCTTTCTGAAAGAAAAATAAATTTAATAAAAATAAAAATAATTGAATCTAAATATCTCGGATATTACATGAACCCTCTTCTAAAAAAAATGCATTTCTTATCCATTTTCAAAACCAAATCAGGGGTTCATTCTCTTGTATTACTTGGAAAACCTTGGACACCAATTTGTAAACTAAATTCTTTTAAAACTTTATCATTCCTAAAAGCTTTCTTTCATTAAATGGTGCCCAAGCAGATCTTAAACCTATGTGGACAACATTACTTCCAACTATTTGTTGATTCTTGGATTGCTCTCATTTGAACTTAGATCTAAAGATTGTTCTTGAATTGATGTATGGACACCACTTGAGTGGTTTATGTCTTCATTGTGTATATGACTCTTATGAAATGTGTGTATGTGTAAGTATGATTGGTACATAGACCTTGGTTAGTTTTTGAGAAATGTTTTGTTGCTATCTAATAAATGATAATGTAATTGCTTATGTGTGACACTCCCGTCCCTTTCGTGGTGGTACCCTTCTACCACGTCTAGGATGGGTTTGCCCCTCACTGAGTTGTATGACTCACCCCTCGTGGTTTTACATTTTTCAAAGACAGGTATAGGTAAGGTATCCACCTTGGTCCGGTGAAGGCGGCAATAGAAGAACCTACCCTTGGTTCGTGTAGGTCTTTGCTTTGATAATACTTTGAAATTTGTAAAAATTCATTCATCTTTAAATGTCATATGCATTAGCCTAGAGATAGATTTTGGGATTTTGTAAAATTGTTGAATCAGTATTGTGAAATTGATTAAAATTGTAATATGTGATGGATTAAATTTGAACGCTTAAATATCAAATCGAAAGACAGGTTTAGAATTAACATATAGGCTTACCTGCTCGGGGATTCTACCCTTAGTCTGTGCCGGTCACGTGCCCTCGGGTAGGGGTCGTGACAAAGATGGTATCAGAGTCAGGTTTTCCTTTAGGTCTAATGGAGCCATTAGTGTGGACACTAGGGACTTAAGGAGTCGAATTTGCTCGGTATTTAGCTGAATAGGATAAGAATGGGGTCTTAGCTAGTTGACCTGAACAACTAGCTAAGCCATGGCAGTTGTTTGACACCAGGAAGACACCAAGTACTTAGAACTAAGAATGGAGTAGAAGAATTTGATTAATGTCTCTGGATTTCTTTAACCAACTTATGTAACTAAGTCTGGCCAACTTTGTTACATATGGTTTTGTAAAGGAAATGAAGCATTAATCTTTATAAAAAGAAAGTAATTGAGATAGGAAAGTTCAGTCACAAGGTTTGGGAAGTATACTCTACTTAATTACTAGAAACTTAATAATCAAAATGAGTATAGGCTAAAACATAAATACATTGTGTGAGCAGGTTGAGGAAAGTTATCCAGTATATGCATGACTATTTTGATTGTGAAATCCTTGGTGTGAATATTCTAATTTGTAAAATATGTGATAAGCCTTTATTCTCTATGGTGTGAATTGAGAATACGTGAATGGATGATAGTCACAAGAGATGAAAGATATTAATGTTGTTCTGTTCAGTGTGATGGAGAATTGTTGAACAAGGTGGCATTAATATAAGTGTTGGTTGGATGCTTGATGTGTTTGTTATATGATGTAAGTACATATTATTTCGTAACCATGGATCAAAGAAGGATTTCGATTTATTCTTTTAAATAGTCATGAAAGAATAAAAGTAAGTTAACTAGTAACGTAGCTTACCCTTCCCTGGACTTTAGAGGTCTTACATCATCCCAAGGCATCCATCTTTTGATTGTTTAAGATTTGGTGAAATCGTTTATTGTTCTTGCTGTGTTCTGTGAAAATTTTGATTTGACCTTTACTTGCTTAAATCTATTTTCTGGGCTTGATTCTCCATGGAACTAAATAATTTCAAAATCCAATGAAAGCTAGCATCCACAGCTTTCCAAAGTGTAGTTTTTTATGTGAAATCCAATGGTTGGATGTTGAGATATGCTCCTCGAAATATGAAGGTTTTACTGTCAAAACTGTGCAGATTTTCTCTGTTCGAATTTTTATTTGTATACTGTTTTGCTTCGATTTCTCTTATGCTTAAGTTCTGAAATTTTGTTACTCACATGCTGGAAAATATTTAGATGGTTAAGAACCATTGAGATAAATTGGTTTCCTTTTCTGTCAAACCAAAGCTACAAGATGTATGTTTTACTACTGTTTTGATGTTTAGTTGAATTATTATTTTTTGTATTGTTTAAGTGATTTCTTGTCACGACCCTCTATCGGACGTCCGTGACCGGCACGGGAAGTAGGATTTCTCCTATCCCGTAAGCCTCAAATCCCTGATTGAGATTTCCACGTGTTTATAACAACCCTTTTCTAATACAAACAATATATAACGTATATGGTCATCCCTTTCCAGTGACCTAAGCTGTTTGCAATCCACGGCTCGCTCAACGCCGCTTCAGTCTATACATATACACATATTCATTCACAAGTACATATAATATACATATTGATCACGTGCTTCAGGACGGGTGATCTATCCTATTCACATGCAGAAGTCCTGTATACAGTCATACATATATTCAATCACACGCTTACATATAGTTTACATATTGATCACACGCCTCAATGCGTGTAATCTATCATATTCACATACGGAAGCCATATTTTCACACAAACAGGTATTCAATCACACATACATATAATTTACGTATTGATCACACGCCTCAATGCGTGTGACCTATCCTAGTCGCATGCAGAAGTCATATACGTATATACATGATATATATTATATCATAGCCTATATTCCCATCACCAAGACCTAACTTTAATCTGTATGAAGCCGACAATGCTAGGATAGGACGTATATATATACTGCAGCTGTATCTGTACAAACGCTACACCCAAAAAGGATTCATATATATATATATATATATATATATATATATATACATACATCACAACACATATACATAATCAAAATAACTACCGACGCGAACAAAGCGTGCGGTCTTCAGAGTTGTCCGCTTCCTTGAGAAGAAGTGGACGCGTTCCCGACTCCTGAACCACCTGTATCTGAAACATGTAAACAGGGGGTGAGTCGAACAGACTCAGTGAGAAGCTCCCCCATCCCTGGCGTAGCAGCGGGCACCACTACAGTTGGGGGAAGGGAGCAACCACAACCACATGCGCATGAAACGGATTCGTAGTATCACCTTTAACGTGATTAGGCAATCAGTCAATCATATTCGCAATTTAAAATCCTATTTCATGCTTCTAACATATTTATTAATCCGCATGTAAATCAATCATAAACATATAGCATATGGTTCAATAGATAACATATATTTGGGCAAGTAGGCACTCACTTTCTGTCTCCCGCATTACGCTAAGAGAAATACTGGCCCGAAGGCAATTTCATTTACGAACCTGGTTGATCATACCAGGAACTTTCTGACTCCAAGGCATGCTTAGAGTAATAGCCGGCAACTTGTCTGACCCCGGTTAAACCAAGGTAATGGCCACTATGTGGCATACTTACTGTTAATTGAATCTTGTCTGTCCGACCAGGATGACCGACTCGATCTACCCGAACTAACATATTCGACCTTGAACGGCACCCTATTAATAACTAACTGAGTATCATACGTGTTCTTTAGTTAGGCCTAGATTTCCCCCATTTCAATTATGCAACACTCTCACTCATATTTAACAACCTAGGTTCATTTTCCTCAATGTACCATACGGTCAAAACCTTTGCACGATGATCAATTTAAATGGGTTTTTAATATTAATGAACCCTCACATATGAAATTCCGACTCAATCCTACCCACGGTATCATATAAGGCTCGGTGAGCCACAATAGCACATATACACCTTGCGGTTAATCATATAAGCACATGTACTATTGCACGTTGACTGCTTATTTGGAAATCATACACGTGTAACACAAATTTATTCATATAAATATATTCCATATATCAATTTGCACAAAATAGAGCAAACCACATTTTCCACGTAGCCATCCAACCATGTGGGGCAGGGATGGGAGAGCCCCTCACCTTGTTGGCCCTCCTTATCAGTACTCGAAATGCCTGAAGCTCCAATCACTTTGTGGTGCCCTATACACATTATATTTAGGAAATTTAGAACGTGTAATTAAGCATTTACCATGCACGTGTCATGCTAATGCTTATGCACCATTTAGCTATTTTCCCAGAATTAATTATTTAGTTCGTTACGTCGTCTTATTTGCTCTTTCTGAAAGTCCAGAATGCCCCATATTCGACTTTCACACTTTCGAGCCATTTAGAACCTCTAATTGCTTAGGTTAGAGATCTCCACTTGTCTAAAGTTCCCTTTATGTGTTCATATGGGTATTTAATTAATAAAAGAATTAAATTCATGGTTCAAAAGAGGCTCTAGCTTACTCATTCCACCGTCTCCCTTATTTGCCGAGTAAAAGCTTAATTATTACCTCTTTAATTATATATAAAAATATAATTGGGTATAATTAGAGCCTTGGAACCAATTTAGTGTGTCTTAGGTGTCCACCACGGACTAGACCGAGGTGTTCAACCCACCGCACAACTCTTTACGGTATTGTGGCTTAGTATTTCGCCTTTTTTTTTCACCGGATTGGGTTCCGGTTGAGACAGTAAATACTCGAGCTTTATTCCATTGACTATTTCCAGCACTTATAACACTTATACTACTCCAATCCAAGCCTAAACATGCATCGAATTATTAATTTCGAATTTTATAGCAATTTTCTACCTAAATTTTCCTAATTTCCATACCTGGTCAATTCCTACGGTTTAGCTTTGATTCTGAACCTCACTAAGCTTTCAATAAAACCCACTAAGCTCAAATTTAACCCCGGAATGCCCCGATTTGAAGTATTTGATGAATTCCTAAAACACCCAAAATTGGAGAAATTGTGGTTTTGAAAGATTGGGGCTTCCATACCTTGATTCAATCGGATAGAAATCTTGGTGGTGATGAAAGATGAGGTCCGGTCACCTTCTCCGGCACCAGAATGTCTTCTCCGGCGAAAATCCGGTCAAAACCATGCTTCCCATGGCTTGTTCTTCCTGCTTGTGCGTGCGCCTCTGCTTCTCTTCTATTTTTTAAAAATGTGTGTGTGTTACTAGATGGGGTGTGTGTGTGTTTCTAATATATATATATATATATATATATATATATATATATATTTATGTCTTAAATAAAAAAGGGATAGGGTCACGTCTGCTCCTGCATATTCTTTTTTTTTTAATTTGTTTAATTGTGAGTGTGTGTGTGTAATGGGAGTGGAATGGGGGTCACGGTTTTGACCCCCATTTTTCATATTATATATATATATATATATATATATTTTTGCTTTTTATTTTTATTATATTTTATATTTACTTTCCTTCTTCTTTTAGGTCCTAAAAAGAATACTTAGATTTCCTATTTTGCTCCCTGTAATTTTATTTTATCTTTAATTTAATTTATTTTTCTTTCTGAAAGAAAAATAAATTTAATAATAATGAAAACAATTAAATCTAAATATCTCGGATATTACAATCTTCCCCCTTAAGAAATTCGGTCCCTGAATTCCAACAATATACTAACCTTAGTTTTCAAACAGATGAGGATATGTCCTGCGCATTTCACCCTCGACCTCCCATGTAGCTTCTTCAGTCGAGTGATTTCTCCACAGAACTTTAACCAATGGAATCTCTTTCATTATGAGTTTCTTCAACTGCCAATCTAAGATTTCCACTGGCTCCTCTTCATATGTCAGATTTTCGGTTAGTTGCACGTCTTGTGATTGAATCACGTATGAGGGATCGGGAAGATATTTCCGAAGCATTGATACATGAAAGACAGGATGTACTCCCTCCAATTCTGTAGGTAATTTCAACCGATACGCTACATTCCTAGCTCGTTCTAGGATTTCAAACGGTCCGATATACCGAGGACTCAACTTCCCCTTCTTACCGAACCGCATTACACCTCTCATCGGTGATACCCTCAAAAACACCTGTTCACCAATGGCAAATTTGAGTTCTCTCCTTCGATTGTTTGCATATGACTTTTGTCTACTCTGAGCCGTCAGCAATCTCTCCCTTATGCACTTCACCTTCTGCAAGGCATCTTGTAACAATTCTGGGCCGATTAGACTAGCCTCTCCGACCTCGAACCACCCAATCGGGGATCTGCACCTACGATCGTACAGAGCCTCGAAAGGTGCCATTTGAATACTTGCTTGATAACTGTTATTGTATGCAAACTCAGCCAAAGGTAAATACCTTTCCCAACTTCCGTCGAAATCCATAATACACGCCCGAAGCATGTCCTCAAGAATCTGAATGGTTCTTTCTGATTGCCCATCAGTCTGTGGGTGGAATGCAGTACTCAAATCAACTCTCGTTCCCAACACTTCCTGCAATGACTTCCAAAACTTGGAAGTGAACTGTGGCCCTCTATCAGATATTATGGACACTGGCACATCGTGCAATCTAACGATTTCTGATAGATAAATCTGGGCATATTGACTCACTCCGTAAGTGGTCTTAACTGGCAGAAAGTGCGCGGACTTAGTCATGCGATCCACTATCACCCAAACCGAATCAAATCCCCATTGTGATCTTGGCAACCCTGTTACAAAATCCATCGTTATCCTCTCCCATTTCCACTCAGGTATTTCTATCTGTTGTAATGTTCCGGCAGGCTTCTGGTGTTCATCCTTGACTTGCTGACACACTAAACACCTGGCTACATAGTTTGCAACATCCCTCTTCATGCCATTCCACCAATACAACTGTTTTAGGTCATGTTACATTTTATTAGCTCCCGGATGGATTGTATAAGCTGTCCAGTGTGCTTCTTCAAGGATTCTTACTTTCAAGCTATCAACCATAGGGACACACAACCGTCCCTCCAACCGAAGTATCCCGAACTCATCAATAGGGAATCGGACGTCGTCTCCTTTCTCTTTAGTTACAGTATCCCTGATTTGTTTGAGGTCGGTATCTTCATCCTGTCTAGCCTTCACTTCTTCTACCAGAGAGGATTTAGCTTGCAAATGAGCTAAAAGTGAGTTAGAACTTCCAATCTCAAACTGATTCCCCGTTTGTTCTAGCTCGTGCAGCTCTCTGATCAACGGTCTTCTTTCTTCACTTATATGAGGAAGACTGCCCATGGATTTCCGACTCAGAGCATCGACTACCACATTAGCCTTTCCTGGATGATACAAGATCGTGCAATCGTAGTCTTTCAACAACTCTAACCATCGACGTTGTCTCAAGTTCAAATATTTCTGCTCGAAAATGTATTTGAGGCTATTGTGGTCTGTATAAATTTCACACGTCTCACCATACAGGTAATGTTTCCATATTTTCAAAGCGAACACTACGGCAGCCATCTCAAGGTCGTGAGTCGGGTAATTCTTCTCATGTTTCCTCAGTTGTCACGATGCATACGCAATCACCTTGCCGTGCTGCATCAAGACGCACCCTAACCCGATCCTCGACGCGTCACAGTATACCACATACCCTCTTGTGCCTTCAGGTAATGCCAGCACCGGAGCGGCAGTGAGACTATCTTTCAGCTTCTGGAAACTCTTCTCACACTTGTCATCCCATATGAACTTTACTCCCTTCTGAGTCAACTTAGTCATAGGTGCAGCAACCTTAGAGAAGTCCTGCATAAATCTTCTATAATATCCAGCCAAGCCCAAGAAACTGCAAATTTCAGTAACAGAGGTAGGCTGGGACCAATTCTTCACCGCCTCTACCTTACTTGGATCAACGTGGATTCCCTCTGATGATACCACGTGGCCCAAAAAAGCAACTTGGTCAAGCCAGAATTCACACTTAGAGAACTTGGCATACAATTTTTCCTCTCTCAGCTTCTGCAATGCTAATCTCAAGTGTTCTGCATGTTCTTCTGAATTCTTAGAATAGACCAAGATGTCATCAATGAAGACAATGAAAAATCGGTCTAGAAATGGTTTGAAGAACTTGTTCATCATGTCCATAAATGTTGCAGGAGCATTAGTTAATCCGAAAGACATCACCGAGAACTCGTAATGTCCGTATTGGGTCTGGAATGCGGTCTTAGGTATATCTGATTCTCGAATTTTTAATTGATGATACCCAGATCGCAAATCAATCTTGGAAAACCGCTTTGCGCCCTGCAACTAATCAAATAGGACATTTATCCTTGGCAGTGGGTATTGATTGCGGATCGTCACCTTATTTAATTTCCGGTAATCGATACACAACTGCAAAGATCCGTCCTTCTTCTTCACAAAAAGGACCGGTGCACCCCTAGGAGAGAAACTGGGTCTTATAAAACCCTTGTCAAGCAATTCTTGCAATTGTGTATGTAGCTCCTTTAATTCTTTCGGAGCCATCCGATAAGGTGGTGTGGAGATAGGCTGGGTGCCAGATTGCAGCTCAATTTCAAATTCAATCTCACGATCGGGCGGCAACCCCGGCAATTCTTCTGGAAATACATCCAAGAACTCTCGCACTACTGGTACTTGAGTCGGTGAAAGTACTGCTTTCGTGGTATCTTGGACGAAGGCCAAATACCCTTTGCATCCCTTTGCAAGTAACTTGGATGCCTTCAAAGCCGAGATCAAGCTTGGATACGGTGCTGCTCCGTCACCCCGTATCACAAAAGGCTCCTCGTTTGGCATATTAAATTTCAAGCATTTAGCCCTGCAGTCCACAACCGCATGGCAAGACGACAACCAATCCATTCCGAGGATCACATCAAGATCAACCATACACAACAACCGAAGGTCTACCACAGTCTCATGACCATCGACCTCCACAATGCAAGACTTGTGCACATACTCTACTTGTACCGATTCTCCCATTGGAGTAGAGACCAGTATTGTTTCTTCCATTCTAGATGGACTTTTGTTGAATTTAGAGGCAAATGCATGCGACACATAGGAATGAGTGGAGCCGGAATTAAATAAGACTCGTGCTTCAAGAGAACAAACAATAAGGGTACCTGTCACAACTGCATTTGATGCATGAGCGTCTTGCTAAGAAAGTGCAAATACCCGTGCTTGTCCTCCACTTACTGCCCCTGGCCCTCTACCACTAGATCCTGCACCACGGCCTCTAGCTATACCTGTACATGCTGTCTGTGGTGGTACGATTCTCACTGGTGGGGCTGGAATAGGTGTACCCCTCGGCGTCGGATTGCTTCTCACACTTGTACCCTCTTTTCTCTTTGGACACTCTCTAGCCATAGGGCTCACCTGGCCGCAGTTGTAACACCCACCTGTCAATCTCCGACATATTCTAAAATGAAATCTGCCGCAAGTCGCACACTGGGGCCTTGTCTTACCGGCATTTCTACCCCCTTGCACTCTCTGTCCCCCTTGAAAATTACTTCTTGTACCTGTTTCATGGGTGGTAGTTGAGGATTGTCCTCCTGCGGACCCTGAATATCCTGCACTTCCACATGTTGTCTTCCTTTTCTTACTTCCACCTCCTTGGTTGTCACTGCGTGTAATTAACTTGACTTTGGGATCAACAGAAGTCTTGTACCTCTTCCTGGTTTCAATCATTCTAGCACAGTCTGCTGCTTGAGCTAAAGTCTCAAATTGCCTCCTCTGAGGTAATAAAGCAGTAAATAACGGTTCCGTGAGACGGTGTATGAACCTCTTGATCCTTGCCTCTTCATCAGGAACCAACTCAGGTGAGAATTGAGCTAGTTCTGTAAAAAGTAATTCATACTCCGTCACGATCATATTTGGCGTCATCCACAACTCCTCGAATTGCTGACACTTTGCATCTCTGGTGCCTTCAGATAGAAACCGACCCAGGAATTCCCTCTGAAAATCTTCCCAGGTCATCGGTGCCACCCTCCTTGAATACCTTGTCTGTACGGACTCTATCCATACTCTAGCGGCTTCCCTCAGCTGAAATGAAGCTAATTCCACCAACTCATGCCCTGAGCACCTCAACATGTGCCCAATTCTGACTACGTCTCTCACAAAGTACTGCGGGTCCACTTTCTCACTAGTTCCGCAGAAAGTGGGTGGATGAAGCTTCAGAAATTGTGAAATTGGCAGCTCTCTGGGTGCTACCCGCGGCTCACGAGGCACTTCCTGTGGTTGTTGCCATTCCCTGTCCTCTTCCCCAACAACCTCCATTTCCTGATTACTAGGAACTCTCTCTTCTTCTTCCTCGCCGACTACTAATCGGCGTACTTCTCTCTGAATTTGTCTCGTCATTTCTGCTCTTAATTCTTGAAATCCTGTCGTGAGCATCTCCGCCACGGAAGGTGCACCTGTCTCTACTTGAGGTTGAGGTTGAGGTGACTGTCTCCTCTCTTCCCCTCTCACTTGTGCTCTACCTCGACCTCGAGCACGACCTCTACCTCGGCCTCGAATACGGCCTCTACCTCAGCCTCGGGTGGGCATTCCCTCCTCGCGAACTGATTCTCTATCAATTTCAGCAGGAGTTCTCCCTCCACCCCTAGTCTGTATCGTGATCGGTGGCATCCCTATACTGCACAAGGACCACACCTAATAAGTACACGTATATTAATGATATTTCATATCAAAGAGATTAGAAAGAAAGGCTGACACAATTTCCTGGGTACTTCCACAAGTGCCTTTTTACTCCCACGTTGTGCCCGGGTTCACAACGAGGCGTAAACCGACACCCGATCATACCTATGGCTTCATACAGTTTAAAGATAACCAGGCTCTGATACCAAGTTTGTCACGACCCCCTATCGGACGTCTGTGACCGGCACGGGAAGTAGGATTTCTCCTATCCCGTAAGCCTCAAATCCCTGATTGAGATTTCCACCTGTTTATAACTACCCTTTTCTAATACAAACAATATATAACGTATATGGTCATCCCTTTCCGGTGACCTAAGCAGTTTGCAATCCACGGCTCGCTCAATGCCGCTTCAGTCTATACATATACACATATTCATTCACAAGAACATATATTCAATCACACGCTTACATATAGTTTACATATTGATCTCACGCCTCAATGCGTGTAATCTATCCTATTCACATGCGGAAGCCATATTTTCACACAAACAGGTATTCAATCACACATACATATAATTTACGTATTGATCACACGCCTCAATGCGTGTGACCTATCCTAGTCGCATGCAGAAGTCATATACGTATATACATGATATATATTATATCATAGCCTATATTCCCATCACCAAGACCTAACTTTAATCTGTATGAAGCCGACAATGCTAGGATAGCACATATATATATACTGCAGCTGTATCTGTACAAACGCTACACCCAAAAAGGATTCATATATATATACATCACAACACATATACATAATCAAAATAGCTACCGACGCGAACAAAGCGTGCGGTCTTCAGAGTTGTCCGCCTCCTTGAGAAGAAGTGGACGCGTTCCCGACTCCTGAACCACCTGTATCTGAAACATGTAAACAGGGGGTGAGTCGAACAGACTCAGTGAGAAGCTCCCCCATCCCTGGCGTAGCAGCGGGCACCACTACAGCTGGGGGAAGGGAGCAACCACAACCACATGCGCATGAAACGGATTCGTAGTATGACCTTTAACGTGATCAGGCAATCAGTAAATCATATTCACAATTTAAAATCCTATTTCATGCTTCTAACATATTTATTAATCCGCATGTAAATCAATCATAAACATATAGCATATGGTCCCATAAATAACATATATTTGTGCACGTTGGCTCTCACTTTCTGTCTCCCGCATTACGCTAAGAGAAATACTGGCCCGAAGGCAATTTCATGTACGAACCTGGTTGATCATACCAGGAACTTTCTGACTCCAAGGCATGCTTAGAGTAATAGCCGGCAACTTGTTTGACCCCGGTTAAACCAAGGTAATGGCCACTATGTAGCATACTTACTGTTAACTGAATCCTGTCTGTCCGACCAGGATGACCGACTCGATCAACCCGAACTAACATATTCGACCTTGAAAGGCGCCCTATTAATAACTAATTGAATAACATACGTGTTCTTTAGTTAGGCCTAGATTTCCCCCATTTCAATTATGCAACACTCTCGCTCATATTTAACAACCTAGGTTCATTTTCCTCAATGTACCATACGGTCAAAACCTTTGCACGATGATCAATTTAAATGGGTTTCTAATATTAATGAACCCTCACATATGAAATTCCGACTCAATCCTACCCACGGTATCATATAAGGCTCGGTGAGCCACAATAGCACATATACACCTTGCAGTTAATCATATAAGCACATGTACTATTGCACGTTGACTGCTTATTTGCAAATCATACACGTGTAACACAAATTTATTCATATAAATATATTCCATATATCAATTTGCACAAAATAGAGCAAACCACATTTTCCACGTAGTCATCCAACCCTTTGGGGCAGGGATGGGAGAGCCCCTCACCTCGTTGGCCCTCCTTATCAGTACTCGGAGTGCCTGAAGCTCCAATCACTCTGTGGTGCCCTATACACATTATATTTAAGAAATTTAGAACTTGTAATTAAGCATCTACCATGCACGTGTCATGCTAATGCTTATGCACCATTTAGCTATTTTCCCAGAATTAATTATTTAGTTCGTTACGTCGTCTTATTTACTCTTTCTGAAAGTCCAGAATGCCCCATATTCGACTTTCACACTTTCGAGCCATTTAGAACCTCTAATTGCTTAGGTTAGAGATCTCCACTTGTCTAAAGTTCCCTTTATGTGTTCATTTGGGTATTTAATTAATAAAAGAATTAAATTCATGGTTCAAAAGAGGCTCTAGCTTAATCATTCCACCGTCTCCCTTATTCGCCGAGTAAAAACTTAATTATTACCTCTTTAATTATATATAAAAATATAATTGGGTATAATTAGAGCCTTGGAACCAATTTAGTGTGTCTTAGGTGTCCACCACGGACTAGACCGAGGTGTTCAACCCACCGCACAACTCTTTACGATACTGTGGCTTAGTATTTCGCCTTTTTGTTCACCGGATTGGGTTCCGGTTGAGACGGTAAATACTCGGGCTTTATTCCCTTGACTATTTCCAGCACTTATAACACTTATACTACTCCAATCCAAGCCTAAACATGCATCGAATTATTAGTTTTGAATTTTATAGCAAGTTCCGGTTGAGACGGTAAATACTCGGGCTTTATTCCCTTGACTATTTCCAGCACTTATAACACTTATACTACTCCAATCCAAGCCTAAACATGCATCGAATTATTAGTTTTGAATTTTATAGCAATTTTCTAGCTAAATTTTCCTAATTTCCATACCCGGTCAATTGCTACGGTTTAGCTTCGATTCTGAACCTCACTAAGCTTTCAATAAAACCTACTAAGCTCAAATTTAACCCTGGAATGCCCCGATTGGAAGTATTTGATGAATTCCTAAAACACCCAAAATTGGAGAAATTGTGGTTTTGAAAGATTGGGGCTTCCATACCTTGATTCAATCGGATAGAAAGCTTGGTGGTGATGAAAGATGAGGTCCGGTCACCTTCTCCAGCATCGGAATGTCTTCTCTGGCGAAAATCCGGTCAAAACCATGCTTCCCGTGGCTTGTTCTTCCTGCTTGTGCGTGCGCCTCTGCTTCTCTTCTATTTTTTTAAAATGTGTGTGTGTTGCTATATTTATGTCTGAAATAAAAAAGGGATGGGGTCACGTCTGCTCCTGCATATTCTTTTTTTTTTAATTTGTTTAATTGTGAGTGTGTGTGTAATGGGAGTGGAATGGGGGTCACGGTTTTGACCCCCATTTTTCATATTATATATAATATTATTTTTTTTGCTTTTTATTTTATATTTACTTTCCTTCTTCTTTTAGGTCCTAAAAAGAATAATTAGATTTCCTATTTTGCTCCCCTTAATTTTATTTTATCTTTAATTTAATTTATTTTTCTTTCTAGAAGAAAAATAAATTTAATAATAATGAAAATAATTAAATCTAAATATCTCAGATATTATATTGCTGTGATTTGTGACTAGGATAAATAGATAATTTCTAAGACTATTAATTTGGGTTTTGATGATTTATATTGATGAAGGAACCTACTTGTATGAATAGAAAGTTTAAAGCTTAATTTGAAAATTTCAAGTTTTGTATGTCTTGTGTTTTTACTTGATTTCTAAATTGAGTTCTGAACTGAGACATTTAGCAGTACTAGATTTCGTGGGTTTCATAGTTAAAGGTCGGATTGTAACATGAAGTTGTAGATTTAATGATTGAGAGTTGAAGTGTAGATTGGTCTAAACTATAATGAAACTAACTCATGATTTCGAGAAAGTAACCAATGAACCTGAACTTTCTTTGTAAAATTAGCAAGTTGGATGTATGAAATTGGTAAACACACAGAGTAAAATACTGCTAGGAGTGAAAGCAACTCCAAAAGCATGCTAAAACATGGGTTCTTAAAAGAGTATGCCTATGTATGCATGACTATGTGCTATTTTGGATTGTTTTGGTAGGATTTAATTTTAAGGGAACTTTTCTATATTGTTAGACAAGAATTCAATCTGAAAATTGTGAGTAAGAAGTAAATCAAGTCTGAAATGCTTTGTAGAGATTGTGTTATGATTTGTTACTTCAGTTTATGCTTCTTAGATACTTGTTAAGAAATTTCAAGGACTAAAATGTAAAATTTTTGTTTTCTGGAATTTAAATTAAAATAGTATTTGAATCCTTCTTTCTGCTATAAACTGTTACTGTGAGCATGTGTATGCTGCTGTTTAACCTTAGAGGTTCCATTTTCAATATTTATGCCTAAAAAGGTAAATGAACTTTAGGTGAGTTAGGGACTAAAGTAGAAATATTTTATTTTCTGGGTTTTTAATAAAACTTGCATCCTGAAACTTTTGTTGCCACACTGCTGTTGTGAGTATGTATGTGCTGTGTATGAATTTATCAATTCCATTTTTACCATTAAACACTTAAAGGTGGGATTTAAATGAGATTAGGAATCGAAATGAATAAAAAATAGTGTTGCTGTCAAAACTGAAAATTTAGCTTTTGACTGTTTTCTGAACTGATGCATGAGCTGTGTATAGTGTGTGGTTGCTGTCTTGAGTTTGATGTACTGAGTTTCTTACTCAAAATTCTTTTAAAGAACTAATTACATGAAAATGATGTTTTTGGGACTATTTTGCATTTTGTTTATTTTATGGGGTAAAAAAACTGGAAAATTATTTTTTTATAAACCTGGACAGTTTTTGTGTGGGAGAGATGTAAGTGTTGTTGGTCTAAATGATGTTGGAAGACTGTTTTCATAATTATTTAACTTAAGTTATTCATTTTAAGTTTTAGAAAGAAGTGGGGGGATAAAACTGCAAAATTCTCTGTTTTTCTGGGACTCTATTCAAAACAGTTTCCTGAATCTTTTTTTTACTATCAAATTGTTGCAGTGAACATTTATGTGCTGATGTGTGGTTCTAAATGTTCTAATTTTTGTGATTTAAATCCATAAAGATGATTTTAGTTGGAATCTGGGACTAAACTGAAATTACTTTATTTTCTGGTGCTGGGACTGGTATATATATATATGTGTGTGTGTTGAACCCTGTTTCTTTGCTCAAAAAAAAATTTGTTTGAGTTCACTTCAATCTTATCTTGGGTTATGCATATGTAAAGATACCTGATTTTTTTTTATAGGCAACTCATGATACTTAGTGTTGTTCTTGACTAAAGAAAATGAATACTTTCATTTGTGATGATTGACTTGACATGAAATAAGTGAAAGTAAGTTTTTAATTTCATCAGTCCTAGTTGAATACTACCTATTTGTTTGGTGGTAATAGTGATTTGATTTCAACATCCTACAATGATAAATAGCTAGGTATGTGTTTTCTTTATTGGATTAGATTAAGTAAAGTTGTATGCTGAAACCTTCGATGATTAATCTTGTACCTTTAACATGTACAATACATTGTTTTCATTCTAATAGGTGGACTGGAATGTCATAAAGTTGCTTAGGTGCATGAATGATCTCTTAATTTATCATGAAGTTTTGATTAATAAATGAAGTTACTTATAGTATAAACTCTGTCGCTATTTTGCATTATGGGTGATGTGTTAGATAACCGAATGCTTTAAACATTCGTTAGAAATGTGTAGTGCACGGGATTCCTTTTTGGGACCTAGATTGTTATTAAGTGGAGGTTCATAGCTGTCGTAAGTTTTAAAAATGATACTCCTAAAAACTTATAAGAGTGAGAAAACTTTAACCCTTTAGTAAAAGTTAGATAAGATATATTAAATTTCGAGGACAAAATTTCTATAAGGAGGGGAGATTGTAATATCCCGCTCCAAAGGATGCCTAAGCAGAATATTTAGATGTATTATTAAATTAACGTGAAAGATTACTAAATAAATAAAACAAATTTAAGTATTAAAATAGTAAACTTTTAAATATAAAATTTAAAATATAATATTTTAAACAAATAGCAAATAAATGGGAATAGTAAATCTAGGTATCAATTAAAATAAATCGTATAAAACAAGGAAATTTTATATTAAAATATGTGGAAATTTGTTATACATATTCTTTTGATTCCCTACACTTAATTTTATATATATATATATATATATATATATATATATATATATATATATATTACAAATAAAATAATTTAAATTACCTATTCTCTTTCCACGTGTGTAAGTCATGGAAAACTCAACCCATTAAATGCCTAAATAGGTGAAAGTCATTTCACCACTCATCCATATGTCCAATAAAGTAAAGCCCAAGCCTTGTCTACCAAATTCCCCAATTCTTCCTCACTAAGTTTTGTTTTAAAAAAAATTATAATATTAAATAAATGAACCCTCCAACCTATACCCCATTTTCATATCTATCACATGTGATAGATAAGGAGAGAACCGAGAGTAAGGGTAAGAAATCGAGAAAGCAAAAAAGTGGCGGAGAGGGAAAGAGAGAAAGACCGAGAAGGAGGAAGAAGGGGAGTGAATGAGAGAGAGAGCCGAGAGTGGGAAGGAGAGAAGCCAGAGAGCAAATAGAAGGTAGAGATGAAGAGAGAAAGAACTTAAGGAGCAAGAGAAATCGAAGAAGAAGGATTTCTTCTCTAGCCAAACCAAGAAGCCTAGAATCAAAGGGTGGTTGTGTTCTTCCTCTTTTCTTATATTTTCTGGGAGAAATCAAGTGCAAGGTAACGTGCTTGCCCTTACCTATTTTTGGCAAGAATCATAGCTTGTTGAACATCCATTTTTGTGAAGATTTAAGTCTCAAAACCATTGAACATGTTTGCTGAGTTTTTCTGCTGTCGTGAATCTGACCTTTGTTCATTCTTTTGCATTTTTCTCTTTCATTACGGGGCCGATCTGCGTGATTCAAAATCCCAAGGAAAGCTAACATCCATAGTTTTCCAAATTGTACCTTTAATGAAAAATCCAACGGTTAGATTCTTAGCAAATGCCTTCAAATGTTGGCTGTTGCGTTCTTGACTTTGTTTTGATGTTTGTGTGTTCTTGGAATTATAATAAATTATTGGGATAACCTGAGAGTCTGAAATTTTTATATGTGTTAATATGCATGTTAAAGAACTTCCAGAAATTTATAGAAAAATATTCGGATGAAGTTTGAATTGCTTAAAACTTACTGGTTCATCGTGTGTTTTGTTTTGGGTTGATTTGGGGAATCTGTGTGGAAATTCTAAATTCTAGCTAATCTATATGATTATGAAAATTTGGAAATTTAAAATAAAACTGTTTGTATTGATTCATGAGTGTAAGAAAACTTGTTATGGATATTGGTAGTAGATTTTAATTTTTAATGGCATGTTTAAAGTGAAAATGTTTTTGAATTAGTAAACATTAAAAAGAAAAAGGTGCGAATGAGGTTGAATCAGTTTATGCTTAGATATTAAATTGATGCATTTGTATTATAATGCATTTAGATTAAGATTTGGCTTTCAAGAAGTTGAAACCAACGCGCATTTTGCAAAAGGGTAATTGTGGCTTGGAAATGAGGGACCAAAGAAACTCCTTGGAGGCTAGGGCACTCAACAATATAATCAATGGAGTTGTTAAGGTGAGAGACTCTCTCATCTTAGACCCTAAAGGGTTGATTGCTTGATGTGATTGTGTGACCCAATGTGTGTATTTCTTTTTGCGTGCGCGGAATTCATGTAGTTGTAATGATTGATATAGACATGAAAATTGTGGACTTCTAAATGTATGCTTGTACTCATGGATGATTGTTGATGAAACATGACCTTGTGTATGGGTTTTATTTCACGAGTTATAATTGAATTGTTTAACTGCGTGTATAGGTCATGATGGTTGTTGTGAATGAAAAGAATAAGTTATTTGCTTCTCTGCGAATTGGGAATTGTATTGAGTTATGATGTTTGTTAGACTCATTAGCATGATTTTTGCACGAATCAAAGGATTTTAATTAAGTCTGAATGTTATTTTGATAGGTGTATGGGAAGGACCATGGGTGAACCATACACCTTGTGTGAATGTTGCATGATTGAGAACATGGGAAGGAGCAAAGGCAGAACCATGTGACCAATCATGAGCTATGATCTATGGTGGTGTATGGGAAGGAACAAGGTTGAACCAAACACCATGTATGAATGTGGCACGGGGTAGCCCATGGGAAGGAACAAGGTTGAACCATGGGACTAACCTTGTGTTAATGTACAAAGGCGGGCGTGGGATGGAACGAGGTTGAACCATACACCGTTAGAATTTTAAGATTGGGAAGGTGGAGGGAAGGAACCTTGTTGAACCACTTAACCAACCCATTTGCTAAGAACCTATAGGTAAGCAAGGGAGGAGGGAAGGAACCTAGTTGAACCTCACCCCTTGTTTGCTAGTGGGAAGGAATTTCTATGAAAAGGTAATGTTGGTCTCATAGTTTGTTTTCTTTACCATATGAACCCTCTTCTAAAAAAAATGCATTTCTTATCCATTTTCAAAACCAAATCAGGGGTTCATTCTCTTGTATTACTTGGAAAACCTTCGACACCAATTTGTAAACTAAATTCTCTTAAAACTTTATCATTCCTGAAAGCTTTCTTTCATTAAATGGTACCCAAGCAGATCTTAACCTTATGTGGACAACATTACTTCCAACTATTTTTTGATTCTTGGATTGCTCTCATTTGAACTTAGATCTAAAGATTGTTCTTGAAATTGATGTATGGACACCACTTGAGTGGTTTATGTCTTCAATGTGTATATGACTCTTATGAAATGTGTGTATGTGTATGTATGATTGATACATAGACCTTGGTTAGTTTTTGAGAAATGTTTTGTTGCTATCTAATAAATGATAATGTAATTGCTTATGTGTGACACTCCCATCCCTTTCGTGGTGGTACCCTTCTACCACGTCTAGGATGGGTTTGCCCCTCACTGAGTCGTATGACTCACCCCTCGTGGTTTTACATTTTTCAGAGACATGTATAGGTAAGGTATCCACCTTGGTCCGGTGAAGGCGGCAATAGAAGAACCTACACTTGGTTCGTGTAGGTCTTTGCTTTGATAATACTTTGAAATTTGTAAAAATTTATTCTTCTTTAAATGTCAGCTGCATTAGCCTAGAGACAGATTTTGGGATTTTGTAAAATTGTTGAATCGGTATTGTGAAATTGATTAAAATTGTAATATGTGATGGATTAAATTTGAACGCTTAAATATCAAATCGAAAGACATGTTTTAGAATTAACATATAGGCTTACAGGCTCGGGGATTCTACCCTTAGTCTGTGCCGGTCACGTGCCCTCGGGTGGGGGTCGTGACACCTTTCAACCATCCTTCTCAAATTATCACCCTTACTTTCATACCATCCTTTTAATGTTTTCACAACAAGACAAAAATCATGAAAATAGTTGGATTTTGCCACAAACAAAGTCCATAAAACAACATTAGTCACATTATAAAAAACTTTCAAAAACTTAACAAATATTCTTGCATTTTCCGAATCTTCCCTAGCTGGAATGCCTCTCCTCTTTCCTTCTCCTAATTGCTCAAGCACCTAGTGTGCATCTTGACTTTCATACCTTGAAAGCACCTTCTCAAACTTCAAAGCACTATCAAGCATTAGATAAGTAGAGTTCCACCTAGTAGGGACATCTAATTGAACCATAGATGTGGATTGAATTTTCTTTCTCTACACACTCCTTAAATTTTTTCATACGAGTAGGAGATGCACAAACATACCTCACTGCATTTCGTATTTTGGTGATAGACTCATGCATGTACTTCAATCCATCATTAACAACAAGGTTCAAGATATGAGCAACACATCTAACATGTAAATAATCTCCTCGCAAAACACTCCCACTCCAACCATTTATTTTCCCCCTCAGATAAGATAAAACAACATCATTTGAACTAGTATTGTCAACAGTTATTGTAAAGACTTTCTCTATACCCCATTCAATCAGACATGACTCAATTGCCTCTCCAATTGGACAAAAATTTAAAATCCTTTTATGTAATTTCCAATCAATATCAATGAAATGTGTAGTGAGGACAAGATAATTCATGTTTTGAACAAAAGTTCAACAATTTGTAGTTAAAGAAACACTTTGATATCCTTTCAACAATGTCTCCAATCTTGCATTCTCTTTTACATACAAAGACAAAGAATCTCTAGAAATTGTAATACGAGATTGAATTGGAAACATAGGTTGAACAATGCTCATAAAGTATCTAAATATCTCTCCCTCTATATGCTTGAAAGGTAATTCATCCACAACTATCATTCTAGCTAAAGCCTCCTACATGCAGTTACATAAAAGAAAATAGCACTTAAAGTTCCATCGGTACCTTCTCCCCCTTCCTCTTTTTTTAGGCTAAAAAGATAATTGCTTTTGGGATGAGTCATGTAAATTCCTAGGAATTTTCTTACATAGGTTTTGTAAATGGGTAGCCATACTACTAGTTCCATTATTCTTCCTATGACATGCATAAGTATCTCCACACCAATTACTTGCAGCTCTAGGAAATCTAGGATCACAACCTTCCACTTCAGTTAAAAATTTGCATACCCATGAAGATGGTCGAACAAGTCTCCGATTCGGCTCCTCGTTTCTTTCAGTGAGCTCTTTCTCTTTACGCTTCCTTTTGTTTGACTTTGAAAGATGGATTCCTTTTGCTCTTTTTTGTCCTTCAACATTATGTCCTTCGGAAGGAGCTGAAGGAGCTGGTGAACTGGATCGACTTTTATTTTCCTCATTCTCAAGTATTGTAGTTAATTTAGATTGAGGATCAGTTTATAAAACAAATACAAGAAGATTAGAATTGGGGTGTTCACTGTTCAAATCAGAAATTGAGATTAAACTTAATCCTAGTTAAGTTTAAAAAAAACCAAAGTGCAGTTTTAGAGTAAACAGAAATAGGAAATCGATCAACAAACACCCATTCAACAAGAGAAAGATTTTATAACTTTCAAATCTTATAACTTTCATATCTAACAAGCACCCATTCAACACATGAAAATAGAAAATATTCTCGTCTTAGCGAAAATAGAACACATTTTTTTTACCTGTGTCGGCGTCGCCATTGTATTGAGAAATGATGATGAGTCAACGATGGTGAGAACACGAGCAACGACAGTAAGAACAAGAGCCGACGGTTAGAGCGGCGAGTTATGACTTTCGAGTAAAACACGATCAACGTTCTTGGAGAAGAGTGGAGAGATTGAAAGGAGGCTGGAAAGTAGAGACAGATAGAGCAGTAGAGTGTGAGGACTGAGGCTGTGTCGATTTCTTTAGGCTATGTTTGGTTAAAATTTTATATGGAATTGGGATTGGAATTGGAATTGAATTATTTGAATTGAAAAGTGTGTTTGGTATGTTTAGATAGAATTGAAAGTTTGTAACAAAGTGCAGTATAAAAAGACAAAATTGCCCCTGATAAAATGTTAAATAATTAATTTATTAATATTTCCCAAAAATAAATATTAAAAAAAGAAAACTTTTCAACGGTTAAAAAATTTTGGTCCATCCCATCGAACGCGAGTTCACTCAGCTGCACCTCTCTCTCGGCAACACCCGCAACTGGACGGAGACTTTGGCTGATGGACATTGGTTCTTATTTGCTTAGTCTGAGGTACAATGATTTCTTCCTACTTGTTCTGTGGGTGTGTGTGTAGATCTGCCATTTGGTGTGTGTGTGTTTTTTTCTCAGATCTACTATTTGTTCTTGCTACTTGTTCTTGTGTGTGTGTGTTTTTTCCCCAGATCTACTATTTACTCTTCTTCAACCTTTATATACGAATGCTCTGCTGCGTTGAATCTGTAGAGGAGTTGATTGTGCTTTGCTTCATATGGTTAAAATTAAAAGTTTTATTAATTTATTTTTCAGCTTTGCATTCTAAAGTGAATGCGTAGGTGTTGGGTGTTATAGTTAATACTAATTTTTATGAAAAAACTATTAAAATAATGAATGATAAATTTTATAGTTTGGTGAGGTATGTTTGCAGGGTATAAATGTGAAAACAAAAATGATAGTTTACCTTTTGTCATACTCATTTTCCTCCAAGAATTGAAACAACATAATCAAATTTTGCCTCCTAAATTTTTAAACTTTGCTTGTGAAACTAAAAACCTGGGTTTAGAGTGAGACATTGGTCAGTACAAAAGAAAAAGTACAAGATATTTGGCATATGTTTAATTCATTGTGTTTTGTGTGAAAGGGACTTTTGGTCACCTTCCCAATAATAGTGTGAGAATTTGACAACAGTTAAATTTTTGGTTTTCTAGGTAATGAATATTGTCTTGCTGCTGGACAAGTTATTATAATGCTCATATATATACTATATATATATATATATATATTTATATATACCTATATATATATATATATGAAAACCTTTTCATTTCATTTTGTGGGACTAAAGTGTTTTTCTTTTCTTTCTTGTTCCTTCAAAATTACACAGAATGAAAAGGACACGTTTCTGATGGTGGTACAACCAAAATACTAAGTACTAACCCCTTTAATTTGTGTAGATAACTCAATATACAAACTCATCTATTGCTCCATCTGGTACTATATATATATATATATATATATATATATATTTATTTATTTATTATTAACTTTGACTATAAATGTCTTTGATATAATTTACGTAAAATTTATCTAAAAAATGTCTTTGTTTAGACATATGTATGTGGTTTGTTTTCTTTCATGCATTTCATATGTTGGGGTAATGACACTTTATGGTATTGTAATCATACAGTTATGGATCCAATTATGAGAGAAGTAATAAGTCAGGTCCTTTCTTGGTGGGTCCAAATTATCTTCAAAATACAAAATTTTATATGTCTTTGGCTGTAGCCCTATATTTTTGAATGAGGCATATTAGTCCTAGGTCTTATACCTTAGATTTCGAAGCTAAGCGAGCCCACCTTAGGAGTATGGTGTATGCAAGTGACACAACATGCTATAATCAAATAAGAATAAAAAGAGCAACTTTCGATCAGCTTTGTGGTATGCTTCACAACATTAAGGGTCTTAATCCTACTAGAAACATGTTAGTGGATGAACAAGTGGCCATATTCCTACATATTCTTTGCCATCATGTTAAGAACAGAGTCATTCAACTTCGATTTGGGAGGTCAAGGGAGACAATAAGTAGATACGTTCACACCGTATTGCAAGCAATGATGAAACTAGTGCCTCACCTATTTAAAAAACCAGAACCAGTGGGAGATGATTCAACTGATGACCGATGGAAATGGTTCAAGGTACGATTATGCCTTTTGTGTCTATTTATTTATTAGTAGTTTCCCAATTTCACATTTCACTCACAATTATGTTTTTTTTAATGTGCAAGGATGCCTCGATGCACTCGATGGGTCCCACATTAGGATTAGAGTACCATTAGAAGACCAACCAAGATATCGAAATAGAAAAGGTGAAATCATTACAAATGTCCTTGGGTTTGCTCACGAGATGGCCAATTCGTGTACGTGCTGTCGGGTTGGGAAGGATTTGCTACTGACAGCCAGGTATTGTAATCTGCAATCAAAAAGTCGAATGGACTGAAGGTACCCGAAGGTGAGTCCTTCTTGTATGAATTCAATGTTAATTCATATGTATTATGTTCGTGGGTTCTAATGCTGAGTTATAAATTTTGTTTGGTGTAGGTCAATATTACTTAGTTGATACTGGCTTCACCAACGGTCCAAGTTTTTTAGCCCTATACAGAGGATAACGATACCATTTGAGTGAGTGGACAGAAGGACGTTATCCGACAAACCCACGGGAGTTTTTTAATATGATACATTCATTAGCTCGAAATGTAACTAAACGTTATTTTGACATGCTGAAGAAAAGATGTGCTATCCCACGAAATCCCTCTTTTTATCATGTGAGAACGCATAACCGCGTCATTATTGCTTTTTGTCTTCTGCATAACCTCATAAGGCAAGACCGTGAATTAGATCCCCTTGAAAACCAAGATCTAGATGAAGACACTCAAATGGGGTACGGTGATCCAATAGGAACAGTTGAAACATCTGATGTCTGGACCGCCTTCCGCTATAGATTGGCGGTTGACATGTTCGTTGAGTTTAGGGGCTGAAGAGGCCATAGATGAACTCTAGGACCAAAATGGTTCCCTTGCTATGAGTTGTAATGTTGTGTTTAGAATAGTTGTGTTAAATTTTCCTTGTATTGCTAGGAACTATTGTTGTTTGATTGTGCGATCACATTATGATGACTACAATTTTCCAATAAAGTATTCCTTGTTTATATTGTTTGCAGCATATATGTTGACTTGATTTGTTTAAATTGAATTACCATTTGCTTTGTCTTTGTCAATAGTTAACCATCATAATGGAAGGAGATACCGGCTCGAGTAACTCAGCCATCACAGGTGCCAAGCATTTCCAATGGACCGCACACTTGGATGCCTTTTTGGTGGAATGTGTGATGAAACAGTTTGAAAAATGAGAGTTCGAAAAGAAGGACTATCTGACGAAGTTACAAGCAAAAATGGAAGAAAAGGCACCTAGGCCAGGCATCAAGGCAAAATCGCAAATTCAGTCCAGTTAATGACTATGAAAGCAAATTGGCAAATCGTTTATGACATGATCCATGGTGCAAATCCATCTGGATTTGGATGGGACAGGGACAAACAATGTGTATATGCAGATGATGATGTTTGGAATGAATACGCGAGGGTTAGTGATCATAAGAAAATTGCATTTCCTTGAGTTGCTTTTGCTTATCTTGGCTGGTTCCTACCTTCCATTCCTTTTTCTTAATTAACTTTTCATGTTTTCACTCTTCCAACTTAACTGTAGTGAAAGTGGTCTAGTTCTGATCATAATTTCTGATGTAAATTATTTGAAATATCCTTCACTAATTCTTTCTTTCTCTGTATTACAGCTTAATGTTCATATTTCCAAAATCTTTACTATCTAATTTTATTACGATTAAATGTATCTAAATTGTTTATTTTGTCATAGTGTATGGTTGCATTTAGTTACTTGTGACAACGGTTGTATTATCCATAGTTTTGATGTTGTAATTTAGTGTTAAATCAATTGGAATCTGTGTAAAATTATTTTGGTCACATGGATACACATGGTGGCTAGAAAATTTTCACTTTTCAAGTTTTTCTATTGTGTATTCATTGGTGATGTCCAACTCACATTCTTACACATTGCATTCTATTTAATTGATTAACATTTATTGATATGCAACTAATACTTGTGAAATTTCTTTTAATACAGTCGAAGCCTAGGGCAATAGTTTGGTGCCATAAGGCCTTCCCCCATTTTTGATGATTTAACAAAGGTTTGGGCCAAGGATAGAGCAATGAGCTTAGATATAGAGGATGGGGATGATGTCTGCCACAATGCATACATCCCGGAGATGGCTTGAGCAAACAAGCCAAGCTGGACTTGATGTTAATGATGACATCAACTTCAGTGAGGTTCGTACAGAGCAAGGACAAGAGGCCTTCTCATTATCCATGAAGAGGAGAAGAGCCAACGTCGACCGGGAGAAGTTTGTTGACGCCCTGAAAGACTTGAGAAAGATGATAGATTTGTTAATCAACTCGGTCACAGACAAGCTCTGTGACAAGCTTTGTGCATCCGTTGACCGAACTGTGAACGACTCTGTCTTAATTGCTGAGGAGTTAAGAAAGCTTGCAGGGTTGACAGCTCTTGACCTGCGGCGTGCTCATAAGGAGCTAACATCATCCCAGATCCAATGGATGATGTTCAAAGATGTTCTGGACGAGGGTCAGGCTGAATTTCTTCGGGACATCATAAGGAACTGACTTTCTGACTAGGATATGTGTGTTATATTTTGGGAACTAATAACTTTGTGACTAGGCTATATATGTATGTATGTATGTATGTATGGGGATGATATATTTTGGGAACTTTGACGCTATATATTTTGTGTGTTGTTTTATGGTGCTTTTAAATGAAACATAATGTTATCTTCTAGGAAGGTTTGTATTATGACAAAACTTATTAGGTGTAATCCATGTATGGTTGTGAACAGTGTTATCAAAATCGGACCGGAAAACCGGTAAACCGCCTGCTAGTCCGGTCCGAAATAACCAAAGAACCGGTCAGATAGAAAACCGGTCAAGAACCGCCAAACCGGTCAGAACCGGTGGTTTAGATGGTTTGGCCTGTTGTTCGTTTTTTTTAATTTTATTTAACGACATCGTTTTTTTTTAAAAAAAAATTACAAAACTGTGTCGTTTTTAGTGTCAATATATCCCAAATAACCCTATTTCCCTAATTCATCTTCTTCATCTATTCTCCCATAAGCGCAGTAGCAGGAGCAGAGCAAAGAAGCAAGAAGAAGTGGCCCACTAATTCATCTCCTGCAATCTTCTCCATTTTCGATTTTCTTGGTAGTTGTCATTGCAGGGGAAGCCGTCAACCCGCGTTGTCGTTGAAGCGTCGAAGGTAACTAGATTTTTTTTCCACCATCACAGTAGAAAAAATAAATGAGCATGCGAGAAAGTATCAGTGTGTGTGTGTCTGTGATGGTAGAAACTAGAAAACAAAATATCAGTACTTTCATGGCGTCAAATAACTGCAATTGGCTGGACTGTTTTACCTTGTTTTTTAAATAACTATTTTTTTATTTAATAGAACAGGATTACAAGTTTAGGAAGTACATACCAAAACCTAAGGGAATATAGAAATTGTGCGAGATATAGGAAGCTATTTCTACCCATTTGTTATTACAAATTTTAACTTTTATGTTATTTCTAACTATAGCTTCTCTAATATCTCTGACCACATTATACTCACCATATAGCTAATTAATAACATTGCTGCTAGCTATTTAATTATAATTAACAACTAGCAGTACGTATACTATCTAACTTTAGCTTTTATATTTTCGGGTGCAGAAAAAGTCAGATTGCAATTTACAAGAGGAGCCTATGAGAAGAAGTAATAAAATCAAATCAGGTACTGGGTAAATGCTTGAAATGTTGTAACTTTTCCGAAGGTATTTTGTCAAAAAACTCTCAAAAAGTTATTATGTAGCAGCATTCAAAATCCCGTATAATACTGTAAGTATGTAGCAATAACTTGTATTATTAAATAAATGCAGGTGTAAAACTATAAAAACCCAAAATATAGTGTAAAAAAGATGCATTGAATTTCAAATTTAATTTGATATTGAAATATTTCCATTATATATGTAGCTAGCCACAACAATCTTGAATATATAATATCCCTTGAGAAATACTTTTTTAGAACCACGAGTGAAAAAAAAATAGTTGTAGCAAGCTAAGTATCCATATATAATGCACCCATCATGCATGTTGATCATCACATATCTAGATCAGAAAGAGAAAGCAGGAAGTCATGATATATATGTGTGTGTGTGTGTGTGTGTGTGTGTGTGTGTTTCCTAGCCATATAACAAGACTATTGTAGTTTTAAAGTTGAAGGGACGCATTCAAATGTTTCGTGATGCACTATTTTCATTCTTGCTTCTCTAATCATCTGGTATATGATTCCTTTCCCATGAGTTTTAGCTTCAGAAAACCTCCTTACCTATTCCATTGTTCTGTGAATGCAGCTGATAGGAGAGATTATAACATTCTCCATTATCTTCTTATTTTGGCAATACCATATATTCTCCAACATGGTTAGGATTAACTGCAGAGAATCTGTGCCATTAGAATTATTTTTAATTTTAAGACATACCTCTCTTATATTCTCCAACATGGTTAGGATTAACTACAGAGATTATAACATTCTCCATTGTCTTTTCATTTTCTTTTTTCTGCTTAATTGGAAGGGACTGATTTGTTTATTAGAAGTTGCATGCTTTAGTTGGACATGGATTAAAAGCTTTTATATCTAAATTCAAAGTCAATAAGAAATATATCTCTGTCACTTTGCCTTTTAGTCCATTATTCTTTTATAGAAAAAAAAACAAAAAATAAATAAACTAACCACAAATAAATGAATGCCACAATTTTCTTCTCTTGCTATACTTGGAGTGTTTAGCAGATCGGTTTTGACAATTTGAAAAGATATAATTAATTAGGCTTTATGGCATATATATCAACCATTTGTTAAACTAACTGTCAGTACCTATCTAATAGATTGTTTTAATATTATCCTACTATTGTTTCAATTTGATTGATATGTAACTCATTTTTCTTGTGTATGAATGGATCCTAGTAATGCTTCAAATGCTAATGCATCAACACCACCATCAGGCCAACAATCAATTACTGACTCATCTACTTTAAGTCAACATGGAAAGACTGATCCTGCATGGGACCATTTTTCTTTTAAAAAAGAAGGGAGAACTAATGTTTACACTTGCCTTCATTGTTTATCAGTATATAAAGGTGGAGGCATAAATAGAATTAAGCAACATCTTGCCGGTGTAACGGGACAGATAACGTCTTGCAAAAAAGTTCCCCATGATGTACGTCATCAAATGCTAGAGTCATTGAAAAATGTGCAACAAAAAAAGCAAACTGAAGAGCTTAATGAAGCATATGATGATCAACAAGAAGCTGAAGAAAGCCCTCAGCCATCTAAGAGAGTTGCCTTTACCCAAGCTTTAGGTAAAAAACGTAATTCAACTCCCAAAAATTATTTTTCTCCAAGGACAACTCCTAGTTCCCAACCAACATTGAAGAGCGTTTTATCTAGTAAAGAAGCAACATATAAAGCTATGATGGCTATTGCTAAATGGTTTTATGATGCTTGTATCCCTTTCAATGCAATAAATTCACCTTACTTCCAAGAAGCTGTAGATGCAGTTGCTACCATTGGCCCTGGGTTTAAAGGCCCATCTTATCATATGAATTGACGGTTAATTTGTTGGGAGATTGTAAGAAAGAATGTCAGCTACTTGTTGAAAATCATCGTAGCAATTAGGCTAAAACTGGATGTACAATTATGGCTGATGGTTTGAGTGATCAAAGACAAAGAACTTTGATAAATTTTTTAGTCCATTGTACTGCAGGGATAACATTTGTGAAATCTGTTGATGCTTCTGATTTGGTGAAAGATGCACAAATGTTGTTTAATTCGTTTTCTGAGGTTATTGAATGGGTTGCACCATCTAATGTTGTTCATATAGTAACTGATAATGCAGCTAATTATGTAGCAGCCGGTAGGTTGGTACATGAAAAATATGATCACATTTTTTGGTCTCCTTGTGCTGCCCATTATTTTAATCTTCTCTTGAAGGATATTGGTAGCGTGCCTTTTGTGTCAGGTGTTGCATCAAGGGCTTCGAAAGTAACTATCTTTGTGTACAACCATATGACTTTTTTGGCTTGGCTTAGGAAAAGAGAAGGTGGAAAGAAATTGTGCGTCCGGGAGTAACTCGATTTGCTACTACTTTCATTACATTGAAGAGCATTCATGATCATAAGCATCAGTTACAAGCTTTGGTTACGAATGATCACTTTTTTTAACATAGGTTAGCAAAGAATGCAGATGGGAAGACTTTTAGTGATATTCTTTTGGATAATAAATTTTAGAATGATTGTTTGATTGTAGTAAAAATTGTGGCTCCAATTGTCCACTTGCTAAGGATAGTTGATGCTGATGAAAAACCTTCCATGGGTTATGTTTACGAAGGCATGCGCAGGGCAAAGAAAAAAATGAAAGAGATGTTTAAAGGGAAGAAGCAAATGTACAAGCCTTATAAAGATATTATCAAGGCTCGATGGCATAAGCATTTCAGGTGTGATCTTTATGCAGCAGCTTACTATTTCAATCTTGCCTTCTTCTATGATGAAAAATTTGTAGAGAAGAACAATATAACTCAAGCAGTTCTTTGTCTACTTGAGATAAGAAGCATTTGTAATGACCTTGCAAAAGGAATTCAAGAGATGCAAGTATATTATGATCGCAAAGGAAGTTTTGGTCGAGAGAGTGCTCGTACAGTGACAAGGACAATACGGCTTGGTAAGCAACAATTTAAACTTAAGTACTTATGAATTTTTGTTTATTTTATTTTAATTTTAATTTTGTAATTGAGTTATTTTATGTAGATCAATGGTGGAGGTTATATGGAGGTAGTGCTCCATTTCTACAAAAGATAGCCATACGTGTTCTTAGTCAAACTGCATCTTCTTCAGGATGCGAGAGAAATTGGAGCTTTTTTGAACGCGTTCATACTAAGAAAAGAAATAGACTAGAACATCAAAGGCTAAGTGATCATATCTTTATTACATATAACTTGCGTTTGGCCAATAGGTATGTATAACCTATAAAAGTTGTTGTAATTTAATCATACTTCTATTGATATTTTAATGGTTTATTTTAGGTGCAAGAAGAAAAATTATGATCCTATTGATTATGAATCTATTGACGAAGTTGACTTTTGGATTACTGAAGAAGCACCTCCTGATTTTGATGATCAGGAGTTTGATAATGAGAATGTCATCTATCAAGAACATGCATTTCCAGCAGAATCATCAAGATAGGGTGTTGAAGAAAATGATATGAACATCACATATCAACCAATATTAGATGTGGATGTGTTTGATAGTGATAGTATTGGTGATCCTACTAATGTGGATCCAGTCTTGGTGTCACTTAAGGCAATTGACGTGAATGAATATTATGATTGAATTTCATTGTCAATTTGTGTTGTTTATGATTTAGTATTTATTAAGAATTTGTCGTGACTTGTAGTTGTAAGGATTGTTCTATTTCAGTATTTATTGTTTGGTTTGTTATAAGACTTGAGACTTAAATATGTTGATCCTTGAACTTATTTGAAGAGTTTAATATGATTTTGTGGTAATTTCTAATGTCACAACCCCCGTTTAGAGGACCGTGAACGGCACAGACACAGGGAATACCCCTATGCCTGTAAGCCTTATCACCTAATTGACAGAATATCTATTATTGAAAATACATTCACATGCATTATAATATCATGGCTACATCGAAATGGTGGCCTATCCTAGACAAGCAAATCCACGGCCAGTGCCGCTTCAGGATATAGATATAGGAAAACACACATAATATATAACTTGTGTACTGGCTACACATCCAAAGATGCTGTCTATCATATTCACATGCAACAGATATGTGTATATATATATTTTGAAAACAAATTTTCCCTGTATCGCAGTAAAATAAATCCTGATCTTTAAGGTGTGTGAAGCTGACAGTTCTAGATTTAGTAATACAATCTAATTGGGTACGTCTACCCTTTACTTTATGATACAATAATAAAGTAAAAGAAATTACAATTACAATTTATTCACCCACATGAACAATGTGAGTCTTGGAAAGTTTTGTCCGTTCCTCACTCCACCGAGACTTCTTCCACCTGTACTTAACATGTCTCTGTGTAGTAAAAATAAGGTGTGAGTCTTAACCACGCGACTCAGTGAGGACTCTCCCTTCCCCGGCGCAAGTTGGATACCATAGCGCTGGGTTTAGGAGTCATACACAACCACATGCAAAAACAACTAGTTACTGTTGTTAGCATACATTCTTGGTGATCACACAACAACAGAAATTTCACCCAAACACTCACATGCATTTAATAACTGTAAACATGCAGTAGTTTATTCCACGTCATCAATAAGTAAGTAAACATGTAACATATAGTGCTGGCTTTTACCTACCAGTCTTCTCACGGTTCAGCATGTCTGACTCAAACAAGACGTGTGGTGACGTAATCCTGTACGTTACCACTACGCTGCACGATCAGCAATTATATGCAAACACAGATAATTTGTACATACACACAGATGCTAAACATACATCTACTTAATCTCCCTAACTCTGGGGTATCTACTAGCCACTACGTGGCTTTTCCGCTTTGAACCCATGCACTCGGGTTGTTGGCCACCAAGTGGCAAAACATACCTTAACTCATTCACTTGGGTACTGGTCACCTTGTGACAATTCTGTTAACCAAACACAATCAACTTCTATCTATCAAACAACTGACGTATAGCCACCACATGGCACGTCCCGACCCCTTTACTACGGGGCAATAGCTTGAGCCCACTCGTCCATTACCCAACCAAGCCACAATGGCGGGCACGGCCGACGTCTCAAAGCCTAGCCACTGACACACCCTGGACCATCTCAACAGGATGATTTCTCTTCTCCAAGATCAGGCCAACGGTTCGCCCGTAGGTTCCTCCCATGTCTCCTTATCTTGGTCTCACATATTAATATGATTCTTTGTATTTTTCCCGAAGGATCAACAATTCCTCTCCTTATTAATATGTACAAGTATCCTCATCAGGATATAACTCATATACCCGTCCAGATGCACTCTCTGAGCCTCAAGCTATCGTCATAGCAATATAAAACCTTTCTGACCCTATTGCCAGGATAGGGCAATGACCATCGTCATGGTGATTATAAAACTGAGGTCTCAAGTGTCATCTGACGTTGTTCTAGTCGATGTCTCACATATTAATAGGATTCTTTGTATCTTTCCCGAAGGATCAACAATTCTTCTCCTTATTAATATGGACGAGTATCCTTAACAGGATATAACTCATATGCCCGTCCAGATGCACTCTCTGAGCCTCAAGCTATCGTCATAGCAATATAAAACCTTTCTGACCCTATTGCCAGGATAGGGAAATGACTATCGTCATGGTGATTATAAAAACTGAGGTCTCAAGTGCCATCTGACGTTGTTCTAGTCGATGTCTAACATCGCTAGCATAACCAGATCCGAAACCCACCAATAACTCCCTTTGCATGATTATAATTTAAGTCACCATCGTGACGAGTTTTCAAAATAAAAGTTTAGTCCTTATGTACAAGGACTCTTGCCACCGTCGTGAAAAAGATTTAATAAAATACTCATCATGCCTCCGGAGTGTATGAGTTGGATTTGTAACACACCAATCATAGCAAACAATTACTCTCTACTCCTATGTCTTCCTATCTAAACTACTTTCCACAACCTATTTTCTAGTTCCTTTATTCTTTTAACATCCTATACCTCTAGCTATCACATACCAAACAAGTAGAGAATGTACATACTCATGTAATCCATATAAGCATACAACCCTAGGAGCAGAGATGGAAGAACCCTCACCTTGGCCAACCTTCCATGCAATCCTCTCCTGTAACTTTAGTCTCCTCGGAGTTCCTATTGCACTCTTTTGCGTACTGTTGTTCCTATAAGAACAACATTTACTTCATTAAAGTTATTACTTTTTTAACTCGTTATTTATCTTTCCATTATTCTCACATATAGTCCATCACTACCAAAAAAATGCAATTTAGAGACGGAAAATTCCGTCTCTATGTAGGAAAATTTCCGTCTCTAAACACATTAGAGACGGAATCGAGACGGAATCGAGACGGAAGTCGTTCCGTCTTTGTTCAGTGCGTCGCAAATTGTTAGAGACGGAATTTTTCAGTCTGTCTCTATAACTTCCGTCTCGAACCCGTCTCGAATGGTATATTAAAGAAAAATAATTAGAGATGGAATAGAGATGGATTAAGTCCAGTTCCGTCTCTAAACCATCTCTAACGATATATTAAAGAAACTTAAATAGGGACGGAAAAGAGATGGATTAAGTGTATTTCCGTTTCTAAACTGTCTCTAATGATATATTGAAGAACCTTGATCAGAGACGGAATAGAGATGGATTAAGTGCATTTTCGTCTCTAAACCATCTCTTACGTTATATTAAAGCAACTAAATCAGAGACGGAATAGAGATGGATTGAGGACGGTGCCGTCTCTAAACTATCTCTAAGCATATATTGAAGAAGTTTGGTTACAGACAGAATAGAGATGGGATTTTTGGATGGATTAACCGTGGCTAAATTCCGTCTCTGTGGTGAAAATATTTTTTTTTATCAAAAACTTTCAAATTGAAATAGATAATAAAATGCACAACTAACTAATAAAACTACATAAAATATTAAAACATAAAGTTCACATTTGAAACACAATCCAAAAGGTTCTACACATTTAAAACCCATACACAAAAGTCTAAAATTCTAACAGGTACTGAAAGGTTATACATCCATCCAAAAGACTATGTTAAAAGTCTAAAAACATAAAATATAAGTCAACATTAATGTCATATGCATAATATCAAATGTTTCTACTTGATCATGTTGGCATCCTTAGGAATTGTCGCTTGGTGCACATTGGTTTCCTTGAAACTTGGAAAATAATTGACCAAACAAACGATCATATTCTGCAAACTTGTCATTATAGCCAGCTATCACTTCTTTTTGCTCATCAACTGTTTGTTTCAGACTAGCATTTGCTGCATTTAAGACTTCAATTTTCTGTGCCACCCGCTTATCTATCTCTTGGAATAGAGGATGAAGCTCACTAGCTTTTGAAGTAGAAGCCCTGGTTGAGCTACCAATTTTAGTTGTCGTTGATCCAAGACCAAAAAGACGACCCTTCTTATCTTTACCTCCCACCACCTCTAACCAAATTGCTGTCTCTTCATTCAGAGAAATTGTATCATTGGATGCACCATCAACGAGTGGTTGAGATGATCTAGCTGACTTGATTCTTGTATATTCAGCCTGTAAATTAAAAATAATTGACAAATTATAATATATCATGTTCAATACCATTAATCATGATCATAATAAGGATCCACCACTTAAGAAAGACTCAACTAAGTACTAAACCAAATGACATACAAAAGGCAAGATTTCAATTCAAGTTGACATCCCGCCCAATATAATTTTTTGTCTAAAATCAATGCCTAATCAAAGTATAATATCTCAAAGCCTATCAAGCCCAACCACCAAGGGGATAGAATTTAGAAGAGCTAAGCCCTAGGTTCCCCCACCACAAAGAAAACCCAATAGCATATTACATGAAACAAAAAACAAAAAAAAAAAAACTTCATTTGAATCAGCCCAAAAAATTCACTTACATAAGCTAAAATCGAAGAAGCCAAAATACTAAGCAAGATAGCCATAAATCAAAACAGCCCCATACTTTTAATTAGCCCATAGAACAATGAAACAAGATAGCCAAAAAATCTAACCAATCGTGACAAACTTTAATGATACCAACATCATTTGAATCAACCCCAAAATAGTGAAAAAATGTGGCAAAAATACAATGAAATCATCACAAAACTCAATGCTATCAACCCCATTTTAGTCAGCCCAAAAAGTGGCAAAAACATGATGAAATGAATTCAATTAAATAGTTAAATCTAATAGAGATTATACACAAAGTTGATATCAACCCAACAGCCTAGTCTAGGATTTCTCTATTAAGCTCAGTCAAGCCAGGAACAGAACCAATCCAGAAACAGTAACAAAATAAATTTTCATATAATATGAATTTATATACTTACATATGCATCTGCAGATTTTTGGTCAAGAAATTCACCGTTTTCTTTCCTTGTATGAATGTGCTTAAATAAGTCAAAACATGTAGGTTCTCTCCCCAATTCTTGCCTCTACCATTATCACAAAATAATGGTTTCTTGATCAAATAATTAAAATCCAAAAAATCATTAAATAAACTAACAAATTTCAATGAATTTTATATTTTACTATCCTTCTTTTATGCTCTGTTACAGGAACAGAGCCACAGCTGTGTATAGTGCCACCCTTAGCAGAGGCTCGATTCTTTTTGGCTTGCTCTCCTTTTATCTTGAATTCTTCATTGTTCCATATCTCTTTCAATTGATTCAAAACCTCTTCTGGAATCCACAACGGTGGGTCAAGACCTTTCTCCACTCCATGGTGCACACCCCACATTAATCCTCGAAGTCGGTGACCAGCCTTTTTATTCCAATTTTTCTTAATATGTTTGTCATGTTGGTCTAGCCATTTGTAGGATTTCTAGATACATGGGACAAAGTAAAGTAAAAGTATAAGTGATGAGACAAAATAAACAGTTCAAACAAGAGTAAATGTATAAGTGATGAAACAAACCGCCCATTCTTTATTTACATACCGCCCATTCCTCGAACCACATCTCCTTGACTTGCTGAGGAGTTTTTTTCCAATTGATATATGGCCCAGTATATTTTTCATGAATGATCATTGTTATCTCCCTGACAACGTCCACTACAGGGTAAAATCTCCACATTCCAACAAGTATTTAAATTCCAAAGCATTGATGACAAATATACTTGAAAAAAAATTAAATAGCATAACTAAATGGAAATTAATACTTACGAATCATCATTGACCGGTTAAATCCATCTTTTACCATCTATAGGATCCTTGCCCAAATGTTGACCACGACATAAATCTTGGGGGACATCTTCAGGTTGGATGGTAGCACCTTATTCCTCCTCCAGTAGCACATGAGCATTGGATTGAGACGAAGAAGGTGGGGAAATATGAGGTGTTGGAGTCATTGTTACACCATGCATGGTAGGTGAAGGAGTTATTAGGTCATTAGATCGGCCCCCACCTCGATTCGTGCGTCCTCCTCTACCACGGTTAGACCGACCACTAGACATCTATATATATGATAAAAAGAACAAATGTCATTAGTGAAATATAATATATAACATCATAAAAGAATTCCAATAGAAATTTCAAAGAATTAAAAATCAACTGAAACAGTAAAGCAACATTCTCATTAAAAGGTAAGAAAATTACCTAACTTCAAGGAAGATAGAGAGGGCAAGATCAAAAACGATCACCTTAGCAAAATAAGTCAAGAAAATTACCTAACTTCAAGGAAGATAGATAGGAGTAAACTTGGAAATTTTAAGTAGATTTCTCAATGATAACTTACATATTGTTGAAACCACTTAGGAAACTCATCATACATCTTTTGATTCACCTCAAGATCTGTAATTTGAGGTGTAGACGCATTCAAATCCTCAACATATAGACTGCACCCATACATTCCATTAATTAATCACAGAAATAACTAAACTCATACAGAATGTTTTCAATAGAGTAAAACTTACACTCGGAAAGGTTCCACTTCATCACAATTATCAAGAATATAATTTGTTGCAGCTTTCATTTCATTGTCTTTTAAATAGCGGGTCTTACATTCTCCAGCTGCGCGTCGTGGATAGTTAAAAATGGAGAATGCTTGTTGGATTGAATCACTGCCATCATCATTCCTTGGAACCCTTGTTCTTCTTGAGGAGACAGGTGACTCAAAATATTGTGAGCAAAAATTTGCAGTCTCCTCAATGATGTAAGCCTCACATATAGAACCTTCGACACGAGATTTGTTCTTGACTTTCTTCTTCAAATTGTGCAGGAACCGAAAAAGAATAAGTGTTATTATTCATATCTACAAATTAACAAACAAGAAAAAGTTTCAGTCATCACCTCTCAAATGGGTACATCCACCGATATTGAACTGGACCACCAACTCTTGCTTCATATGGTAAATGAATTGGTAAGTGTTCCATCGAGTTAAAGAAACCTGGAGGGAAGATCTTTTCCAAGTTGAAAATTGTTACAACAATGTTTTTTTTCCAACAATTCTAATCGATCTACTCTCAATGTAGTTGAACAAATTTCTTTGAAAAATTGACTAAGCTCGGTGAAAGTATTCCAAACAACTTCTTGTAGAGATTTAAGAGCAATTGGAAGTAAACACTCCATAAAAACGTGACAATCGTGACTCTTCAACCCATACAACTTAGCCTCCTTAAGGTCAACACATCGGGCTAAATTAGAAGCATAGCCATCTGGGAGTTTAAGTTTCTTAACCCATTCACATACAGCATGTTTTTTATCCTTATTTAATGTATATTTTGCCTTGGGTTTCAAATGTTTACCATTGTGTTCCACTAGCTCCAATTCTCTACGCCGACAATATTCTTTTATGTCCATCCTAGCTTTTGCATTGTCTTTTGTTTTGCCCTTTTTGTCCATCACAGTGTAAAACACATTATCAAATACATTCTTCTCAATGTGCATGACATCTAAGTTGTGTCGAATGAGATTCGTTTTCCAATAAGGTAATTCCCAAAATATACTTTGTTTTGTCCAATTGTGTGTCACTCCATACCCATCTACATTGTCATCACACACATGCTCAGTAACTTTTGGAACATTGCAGACTCTTTCCCAAACTTGGTCCCCATCCAACCGCAGAGGAGGTGTGGATTCTTCACATCTATTCTTTATAAATGAAGTTTTATTCCTCCTGTACTGGTGAGTTTCTGGCAGAAATTGTCGATGGCAATCAAAGAAAGTGGTTTTCCTAGCATTCTTTAGAGTAAATGCTTTTGATTTCTCCATGCATATAGGGCAAGATAACTTACCAGCAGTCATCCAACCAGACAACATTCCATATGCTGGAAAATCATTAATAGTCCACATAAGCGCCGCCCGCATTTGAAAGTTCTATTTTAATGAACTATCATAAGTCGGAACTCCCTCATTCCACAAGACTTTTAATTCATCTATCAATGGTTGCAAAAACACATCTATCTTGCTCTTTGGATTTTTAGGGCCAGGGATGATCAAAGATAAAAACATGAACTCTTGCTTCATGCACATCCAAGGTCGAAGGTTATACGGAGTGACAATGACAGGCCAACAAGAATAATTTTGTTCAGATTATCCATATGGAGTGAAGCCGTCAGTAGATAGACCCAACCTTACATTCCGTGGATCTTGTGCGAAATCAGGGTAAGTTTGATCAAATACTTTCCACGCCTCTCCATCTGATGGGTGGGATAACACACCTATTTCCCGACGGTTATCATAATGCACATCTAAGAGTCTATGCTGGATTTCATATGTTCATAATGTAAGACAGCATTCAAAATGACCCTAATCAAATTTGGAAGACACTAAATATTGAAACAAAGTAAAAAAACTAAGCAAATATAAATTTTATAGAATTTTGGTGTTTGAAGGGAATAATTAATTAGCTAGAAAATTAAAAATATAAGTTATGAAATATTTGGGGATATGTGTTAAATTCTTTAAAAGAGGTGACCAAAACAAGTGCTAGTTATGCTTGAATATAGGTAGGACCCATGAATGATTTTACTCATACTAAGATTTTTGTAATTCAAATAATTAATTTTTATTTAAATGAATCTGGGTAGCTACTAGGTAGGATAAAGATAAGGTAATTACTAGGATGAAGCTAGGCATCAAATTAAAACAACAAATTCACAACTCTATTTGGGTCAAGGCAAAAGAAATAGCTGCAGATCAAGTCCCAAATTCACAACTCTATTTGGGTCAAGGCAAAAGAAATAGCTGCAGATCAAGTCCCAAATTCACAACTCTATTTGGGTCAAGGCAAAACAAATACATGTGAATGGATTAAGTTATGTAATTTTTTTTTTTAAAAAAAACTAGTATTGAAGATCAAGGCCCAAACCAAGAATAACTGCAGTACTTAACAAATAAACTAGTATTGAAGATTAAGGCCCAAGCCAAGGGGATTTTTTTTAAGAAAAAAAAACTAGTATTGAAAAAAATCATGTCCTAGCCTCTGAGAATATAAAAAAGCCTTTGAGATTTAAAACACTTGCCAAGTGAAAAAAACACGAGTTTAACAAAAAAAAAGAAGTCTCTGAGACTCAAAAACTCAAGCCAAGTGAAAAACTAATATTGAAATTTTATCCCACACAAACACACAGAATAACAATTTCAACACAGCTCATTTATTGTCACATATCAAGTTCATTTGTTTCTCCCCAAAAAAACATAATAAATAAAGGGGATTTTCATGACATTATAAGAAAGAAAGCATCAATTTATAATTTAAAAGGTAAAATCTTCAAGTACACTCTTTTTTTGTTCGTGGGTATTAAGTACAGTCTTTATATAACATAGAGTGAAGAGAAAAAGTAAGGAAAAATTGATTGAAAATTGAATGAAAAGAGAATAAAATGAAAAGATGGAAAGTGAATAAATAATAGGATAAAAAGATTGAAATGCTAAGAGAATACTGTTGTTATTTTAAATTTTACACTGAAGTTCATTCCCCTTGATCCCATCAATTATGTCTCTAGGTAGGGGCTTTCTACCAAATTATATGCAATTCTTGAGCAAAAGCCCATTTGTAGCATCAAAGCTGTTATTCCTTGGTCATAATAAGAATAAAAAAGAAACTGATTCAAACAATTTTTTAAAATGAATTCACAACACAGCAAGTATAAAACATAGCAACATTTTCTTGTCAATAACTTAAAGAGAGTACAACAAGATAAACATTAAGGAGCTTTTGAGAGTCAATAAGATGCTTAAGAGGTGCCATTTAAATTGACTATAATTGAAAACCAGGCAGCAAAAGCACCAATGAATTCCACTTCAGTAAACAAAAAATTCCTAGGTAATAAATTGTGCCACTTCACTTCAATTAATTAATTAGCTTAAGCCTTTTAACCAAACGCAAGAGGAATGAATATATATACAGAATATATATATCTTGACATATATTTATATATATATGATCATATGGATAATCTAAACCTTAATTTGAATGGCTGTAGATATATAAGATATAAAAATTCAAGGTTCAATGAGTGAGGATGAGGAGGTGTGCTTGTGTATTGCAATTAAAACTAAAGATAAGGGTCCATAGGCAAAGAAAGCCTTCAAGGTTAAGACTGAGTTGTGAAAACATTGCACCAGAGGTCTCTGAGGCCCAATAAGCATCTTGTGGCCACCCAAATGGATTTCTCACAATTTATTTTAACTTGAAGATGACAAACCTTGAAGTTCCAGCATCATGCACACAATCAAACCAATAACTAAAATTCTTCTCCATATTGTCATTTTTCCTTTGACCAATAATGAACAGGATTAATGATATATATATATATATATATATATATGAAGTATGAATAGGAAAAATTTGCAAAGAACCTGAGAGAGAGATTCTTCAATATAGATGCTAAGAAATTCAAATGTTAACAGAACAACACCAATACATCAACTTTTCACAGGACAATATAACTCCAATAGAAACTTGGCCCTCCATATAGGAAGTGAACATTAATGAACAAGTCAACCATGAAATAGATTTAAACAGTTATAGCCCCTTTTAGGGAAGGTCTTAAGTAGGATCACTTCGAAAAATGCTCTAAAATAGAACTATGCCTGGACTGACTCAGTGTAATGGTAATAAATTAACTAAAAAACTTGCAGATTTGGGTATTCAAGAATAAATATTAACATAAAAATAAAATATGCAGGAAAATAATAATATGTTGTAGCTTAGGAAGAAGCAGAAGACATGACTGCAGAATGCATGACGGTGAAAAAATAAAGTGAGATGGAGCATAAAAAGAGTACTGACTCAGTATTCACCTCGCATAAAATAGAACTATGTCTGGACTGAGATGGAGCCAGAAGCTAGCTAATTGAAAATATTGAATCAAATCCATTTAATTTATACCATCAGAGTTATCTGTTTATTTAATTTTTTAAGTGATTTCCTTCTTTATAGATTCATGTTTGGCAGTCGAAAAACAGAGAAGGCATGAAAAATAACAAAAATAGTATAAGTCTGTACCTTGGAAAACAGATTGGAGTAATTTAGGATGAATTAACAACCCAACGAGCACAAATTGCACACCTTCTCGCACAAAAAAAACTAACGCAGCAAAAGATACGAATCAAAGGATGAATAAATGGAAGGGGGTTGCATAACAGTGAGGGTTTCGAAATCAAACCTGAAGCAGCGAAGCAAGTGAAGATGACGACGGTGTTACTCAACAAAAACGCAGCTCACCTTCACTCGATGCTCCAGCAACCTTCAGGCCAGAAACGCAGCTTCCTGACGGTGAAAATAACCCACAGCCACACGAGCTTGCCGACGGCAGAAAGAACTAATGGAGCAAGCAAAGCCTAGCCACACATGAAGCAAGCAGAGCGTAAAGACGGAAGAAGAGAATATTCCGTCTCTAGTCTGTCTCTGTCAAGGTTAAAACGACGCCGTCCAGCTTGTGCGTTTACTTATTCTTTTTTAGACTAATTCGAGACAGAATTGTACGTCTCTATTCCGTCTCTAAGAGCCGCGCTAAAATTTTTTGTTTTGCGCCTCAATTTTTTTGTTCCGCGCGAAAAACATTAATGTATAGAGACGAGTTTGGGGCAAATTTGAGACGGATTATTCCCTCTCTATATTCCGTATCTAATTCTAAAATATTGGAAAATGGAAATGGCAGTGTTAGGGACGGAATTAAGATGGGCTTGACATGGAATAGAGAGGCATTATTTTCTGTCTCTGAGTTCCGTCTCTAAATACTAGTTTTCTGGTAGTGCATGGTTGCCACAGAGTCAAGCTCTTGGTCTTATCGGAATGCTCTAATCTGACTTATGCGTATCCTTCCTCGGACAATTGACTTACTCGAATATAACACTCTACTTGAGTGTTTCACATACTTTGATTTGAGTATTAGACCTCTATCTAACTTGTATTTGCATGAAGCTTATCTGGCTTGGTTGGAAGGGATCCAAATTCTAGGAAGGTCTAAGCACTTTAATTCAACTTGTGTTCCTACTTGGGTTCTAAGAAATCTAGTTTCTAAACTCAATATACCTCTAATTTATCCCACTTAAGGTTTCTTAAAGCTTGTGAAAATTTCTTTTAAAATAAATAAAAAATAAAAGGGGAAGAAAGGGGGAACCTCAATATACCTCTAAATATACTAAATTAAATCCTAAAACTTTCCGGTTTCTTTTAACTTTCATATTTTTTTCTATATTCTTTTTAAAGTTTTAATTCCTAGCCCCGAAATAAATCATTATTTAATCCTCAAAATCTTAAATAAATCATTCTTTAATCCTCAAAATTTTCTGGGGTATTACATACAACTTGTTCTATTTCTTATCATGTTTAGATCGAGATGGAGACATATAATTATGAAGTATATAATTTTTTTATGATATATTTTAGTATATTTAATAAAAAAATATATATTTTAAATGCCACTGGTTCGACCACGATTGGACCATTAAACCGTGAACCAGTGCCTCGACCGGTTCAATGACCAGTCCGATTTTAAAAACATTGGTTGTGAATGATGTTTTTGGCAGTTAATTATGTTATGTACTGTTATTTTGACTATAATTTTAGGGGATATCACTTCTTACAGAGTCTTTAGAAAACCTAGATGATTTGGTGCTTCAATTATGTTGAGCAATGACCCTTTCTCAAATTTTAATTCCCAGCTGACATAGAGTAAATATTGAGTGGATGAATTTCCATGTCTAATTATTTCCTGAAGAGATGTGAGTTTCTTTCATTCTTATGTTAAAGTATATGATTGATCCAGTTCTTAATTTTAAGATATGCATAACTTTAGACAGTATCATCTTTGCTTGTTGAAATACATATGGAAAGAAATATTCTTTTTTGCTTCCATTGTGCATTCTACACCTATCAGATATATATATATATATATATATATATATATATATATATATATAAAGGAACAAGATAAGATGAGAATGAATAAACTTAGCATGGAAAAGATAGATACATAGGAAAAAGAAGAGAAGGGTCAAATATAAAAGATACATATTGTATTTCATAGACTTATCGTTTTTCTTTCATCACTTACAATACTAGATAAACATCCATGACATATTGGTCAAGGTAACTAAGGTACATATGCCGAAAACCTGACATGTTCAACCAACCAAGCTATAATAAGAATAACTAAGACCCAAGAAACTATCAAAACACGAATGGCATTCCTCTCCCCTTTCTTTGATGTCTTCAAATGTGATTGCATGGCTTCCACTTTCATATTCAATTTCAAAATGTCACATTTAAGCTTGCTTATTTTATCAACTAACTTTTGCCTAACTTCACGACCCCGTTGGCATGTTGGTTTATCGAACCAGTCAAAAAATGAATATTGCTCATGTTGCATCTTCGGACAATTGAAGAACCGTCTACCAAACGTCTTAACTTTCCAAGACATCCTTAAAGCAGCCTCCTGACCATAGTAGCATCGGATTCTTGTGCTTCCATGGGTCACCTGCGGTCATGCGCACGAACTTCCTTCAGAAAATAGCATTCTGTGCAAAAATAAAAAAACAATTTCCATATCAATCACAACCTACTGCTTCAGTTGGTGTTCTGTTTCCATATCAATAAGAGTATTGAAAATTCAGGCATACTATATTATATAACATTCAAATCATAGGTGTTCACATAAAATTCACCCATAAGTACTTAACATAGAAATTCAAACACTCGAGCATAGTTATCAAATGGCAAATCGTAAATACTATTTACAAACATGGTAAAAAATAAGTTTCATATAAAAAATTTAAATTTATTGAGCTTATAATAGCTAATAAATAATGACTAAAAAAAGCTCATTATGTATCTATCTAAAAGCTGTCCACCTACTGACTAAAGGGAAGGTGAGAAGAGAGAATAGCACAACTTACACTTCATGATCCAATACTTTTATTGTGAACTTTAATTATGAAATACTTTTGACTATAAACAAGTACAGAGTACTCCTGAACTTGAGGTTCTAACTCCTATGGACTACTAAGAATGCATCTTATAACTCAGTAAAAGAAATATTTTCTCCTGCTTGCTCCCAAGAAAACATGCTCTTGTGTATCATATATGTTGACTTGTGTATGTTTTATAAGTAGTACCATGTAATATATATATATATATATATATATATATATAAATATATATATATATACACATATATACACACATAAATGTAATGCAGCATGTGACATTGTTCAACTAATCACATAATTCATAAAAGTTATATCATGGAAGCAACACTTACCTCAAGAGTTTTCTTTCCATACAGCATCAAGAGAAATAAACAGAGCATGATTAACATCAACACAAAATCCAAGAATGTCAGAATGTGGAAAAACGAGAATGACATATGAAACCCACTAGCCACACCAAGGTGTTGATCACTCCAATGCCCTTATGTATCTCAGGAAAACCCCAAATAGCACACTCTAGTAAAGTATATTCCATCTCAGTTTCCTATAATTAGATCTCATCACTTTGATAAAGTATATTCCATGAAAAAAGGGTTTTGAAGAATGCAAGGTGCGTGACTTGATGCATATAAAATCAGATCTGAGTATATGATTACAATTTACAATACATGAGGAAACATTCAACTCAACACCCCCAAAAAAGCAAACAAGGACATGAATCAGACAACTAGAACAATCGCAATATGATAATGAATTTTAGTAAAACAATACATTATGCATAAAACTAATGAGATGGAACCGAACGTTCAGCAAATAGAGAGAAACTGCTATTTGGGGCTATTATTCAAACACCTACAAAGCAACACCCAACGTTTTAGAATTCCCCATTTTTTTCATTCCCAACAAGATTTTTTCAGCTGATAAGCAGAAATGCAAAATTCGAAGAGCTTAAACAAAAATGAGGAATGGACGAGTAACTAAAGAAGACGATGATACCGAACCCATGATCAAACCCTAAAGAGAGAAGAAGATGGTGATCAAAGTTGGTGGTTACGTTTTATCGATGTTGGAGAGAAGAAGACGATGATGATACCGAACCGAAGGCGCCAGGAGATCGATTTAGCCGCAACGGAACGAGAGAGGAGCAGAACGATTGATAGGTGGGGACGAGTGCAGAAATTAGGAGGGCAATAACATCATTTACACCGAATTCCTCAAAAATTTCCACCAATTCCTCAAAAAAAAAATCAGCAATCTAATTCCACAAAAATAACAAAAGATGTGGAATTGCCCAATTCCCACATAATTCAATTCCATTTCTACAACAACCAACCAAACAAAAGAGTTCATCGTTTTTTGTGCAATCCCATAATTCTCTGCCCAACCAAACATGGCCTTAGGTGTAATACCCAGGAATATTTTAACTAGTGTTATTAATTAAATTAAATTAATTAATTTAAAAGTGGAAAGTGAGATAAAAATACACACTAGCTTATCACTTATTATGTGGTAAATATAAATTTTTGTGAAATCCTAATACGTATATATATATATATTTTTTTTTTATTAAATCAGATTTCTTTTTTTTTAAGTAATATATATATATATATATATATATATAATATATATATATATATATATATATATATATATATAATATATATATATATATATATATATATATATTAATATATATATGTGTAATAAAATAGAAAAGAAAAGGAAAAGAAGCCAGGCTGTTTTAGTGATGTATATATATATACTAATAGATTTATTATATATATATATATCACAATAAGGAAGGAAACGGTGGAGACAGAAAATAAGAAAGGAAAACACGTGAAAGAGAAGGGGTCGACGGAAGGAAAGGAGGAAACGCGAGAGAAAGGGGCTGAGCGAACGGAGAAGACGGCGGAGCAAGGAGGATGACGGCACGCGAGACGGAGGTGGCCGGACGTGCATGAAGAACCGGTCGTCGCCGTTGAGCTGGAGGAGGAGAGAGAGAGTCACGGGTTAGAGAGAGAAAGCAAAGGGGGAGAGCTTTCTCGCCGGAAAACTTGCCGGAAAATGCCGTCTCTTCACCAGGGAAGGTAGCTGGGGGTCTCCTCTACTCCATATCGTCATTCTAACCGGTTGAATCAAGGTGAGAAGTCCCGAAACTCTCAAACCCACATTTTATCAATTTTAGGGATTTTTGGAAAGACCCCAATTGATTCAATCTGAGTATTCTGGGTCCTAAATTGAAGTGTTTGGATGCTAGGAAGTGAGTTGGAAGCTTAGGAACCGGAACCAAATTGATAGAATTTATCCAGGTTGAAAAAAGTGTAGGAAAATGTGGTTGTTAAAGTTTAAGGGTGTTGTGGAATGATTTGGGGTGCATTGAAAGGTTGAATGATAATTATATAATTATTAAAAATTATTGGAATGTACGAGTGATTAAAACCTGAGTAATTCCCGTCTCACCCGGAACCCGGTTCGGGGAAAAAGAGACACTTTTCCAATTTTAAGCGTGTCCAGATATGTGTATGCATATGCAGGTAAGGTGTTGAAAGTTAATTCGGTAAATGGAAATTTTAGACAAGTGGAATTTATGACTCTCTTGAGTCATAAATTCAAGACTTGGGTTATGGGAATTTCATATGGACACAAAGAGATGAAATTGGGTAACCTTGCATTCCCAAGTCAAAGCTTCCGAATAGTGTGATTAAGAAAGGGCTGAACACGAATAGAAGCATGCTAGGTGTTCCGAAAACTAGTTGAGGGCGTTCCAAGCCAACAACTAGTCTATGGAATTAATTAGAAAGAACATGAGCATTAGCGTTACATGTACACGATACAGTAAGCGGACCTTCGGGCACACCGTGAGCCGATACGAGGGGCCAACCAGGTGAGGGGCTTTCCTATCCTTGCCCTATAGGGTTGACTGCGGATATGGATATATGGTTTGCTTTCTTGCCTATTTGTAGAAATTACATGTTAGATAACATGCTATTGTTGTTCCTAAATTGTAATATATGCGATAACGTGTTGTATGTGTATATGTGAATTGTAAACGCAATGGTGGCTCAAGGAGCCTTATATGGAAAGGAGGTCCTCGGGACCTATACGATATCGGGGGTAGGATCGAGTCTATTTTATTTGTGAGGGTCTTGTGGTACTCGAGACAAACCTCCTTGATTATTATCTGAAAGGTGTGGTTTTGTATGTAAGTCCTTAAAGAGAATAAACCTAGGTGGCTTGTTCTGAATCAAGAGTCCGAATTAGAAACCACTTGGAAATCTAGAATTGCCTAAGAAAAAGTAAAATGAACTAGTAGTTGCCCATAGAGGTCATTTATGGTACAACGCGAGAATCGAGTCTATCACGGGTGGTCCAGGTAGATTAAGTCTCTTGTCTTGAGTCAAACTCAGAGAGATACAAGTATTTGAGTACACCACATTGTGGCTATTGCCTTGGGTAAACCGAGGTCAGATGAGTCGCCGGCTATGCTCCAAGTGAAGTCTTGGGGTCAGACTATTGTTCCAAGTATAGTCTTGGGACCAGGGGTTCCTAGAATGATCAACTAGGTTCCCATATTGCTCACGTGAGATATTGCCTTCGGGCCAGATTCTCTCCTAACGGAGATATTGCCTTCGGGCCAGTTTATGATTACGGTTAATTGAATACGGGTGACCACATGGAATTATATGTTAAATCATGATATGATGTATGTGTGAATTTAAATGTATGTAAATCCATGCTTTAAATTCTTTATTGTGAATATGATATATGTTAATTGCCTGACCACCTAATATATGAAAATTTAAACCCGTTATATGCGTATGTGTTTGTGATTGGCTCCTCTTCCCCAGTTGTAGTGGTACCCGCTACTACACCAGGGATGGGAAAGCCTCTCACTGAGTCTGTTTGACTCACCCCAATGCTACATGTTACAGACACAGGTGGTATAGGCATCGGGAGCGCTTCCACTTCATCTCAAGGAGGCGGACAAACTTAGAGACCGCACGCATTGTGCGCGTGGGTAGTATTGATATATGTATTTTGTCAGGATGTATATGTATATGATTATTTTGGTATAGCATTGTTTTATACAGTTGCTATATGCATATATGTATATGTCACACTCTAGAACTGTCGGCTTCATACAGGTTAAAGGTTGGTCTGGTTGTTGGGATCATAGGTTATGATATGATGAATATCATGTGTATATATATATGAATGTGACTTCCGCATGTGAATAGGATAGATCACACACACTGAGCATGTGGTCAATATGTAAATTATATATATGTGTGACTGAATACTTGATTGTGTGAAAATACGGCTTCTGCATGTGAATAGAATAGGTCACACGCATTGAGGCGTGTGATCAATATGTATATTTTATGCAGATGTGTGATTGAATATATATGCTTGACTATACACAGGGATTCTGCATGTGAATAGGATAGATCACCCGCCCTTAAGCGCATGATCAATATGTATATTATATGTACGTGTGATTTATTACGTGTATATGTATAGACTGAAGCGGCGTTGAGCGAGCCGTGGATTGCCTACTACTTAGGTCACTGGATCGGGATGACCATATATACTATATATTGTTTGTAATAGAAATGGGTAGTTATGCATATATAAGAATGTCAATCAGGAATTAGAGGCTTACGGGACAGGAGAAATCCTACCTCATGTGCCAGTCACGGACGTCCGATAGGGGGTCGTGACATTAGGGTTCAATGAGATGAAGGATGAAGTGTGGATGTTGAGGCATTATAAAATGCAGCATTTCGTTCATCTGAGACTGAGACTATTTTTATATGTATATCTAATATATATATATTAAATATTAAATGTAAAAAAAGAAACCTATGCGGTTTGGTTCGGTCATACAACTCCAAAAACCAAAAACCAAACCAAACTGCCGAAAATTGAAATTCTCAGACTGAACAAAACCGCAATTTGATCTCTTTTGGCGGTTTTGGATTGGTTCGGTTCGATTTCAGAGTGTCGGCTTTGTTTGGTTTTGAACACCCCTAACGCTTATAGCTTCATATTGCAATAAATTTGTAGCTCCACTTTCATTCTTGTAGTTTTGAATACTTTTTCGATCTTGTGTTTGTGTTCGCGAACTCATCTATAGCTAAATGTTAAGAGACTGATAATTGTTGGATTTATACTACTTATATTTGGTTTATTTGATAAGCTAATTTTAGGCTACGAAATAATTGCTTAGATGCAGACAAGATGGGGCAGGATTTCAGCTGGAGAATTTTACGAGTTTTTACAAGTTTCAAAGAGCATCCAGGTAATGCTTTTTGTTACTTTAGAATAAATGTAGCAGAACATTTTTTTCTCGGTTGATCTTGTACATCATGCATTGCGTCTTTGTTGACGTTGATTTTTCTATTAGTTGATTTTTAAATTAACAAAAAATATACTCAAATAGAAGTTAGCTGGTAGCCTCAACATGAAGCGGAAGGAGAAATACGTTTTATAAAGATATGTATGTTCATGTGGTTTTTATATGTATATACTAACATTCTCCAGGTTCTGTTTTTGACATGTCAGTCATATGACTTTTAGCATAATAATTAATACCATATATATATCTGTGTGTGTGTGTGTGTAATATAAGTTCTATTATTTGCTTATAATTTTGTTCTCACTTCCCATTTTAATTCTTGAAGATGTCATAAAGCTAACTGATGAACTTTTTCATATTTAGTTTTTGATTTTTGAATCTTTTAGAAATAAATGGAAGAATAATGAAATTGATCACAGGTATAAAAAGGACAGGTAAGTGGCTAAACTCATATTTTACTTTTAACCTCTTTTACAAACAGGGTAATGGCTAGTATTTCATGATTAGTGAGGTATGTTTGATCATTATAAGTAAAAAGAGAGGTTTTATTGCATTATTTGGTTTATAAGTTTGCATTCTGTTCATTTTTCAGTTTTCCTTTTGTTATCATATAAATGTTATGTTGTCTTTCATCTGGGCATGAATTTGCATAAATTTTTTGGCCTTAGCAGGCAACCATGTGACTTGGATGTTATAGGTTCAAATCTTATGGAAAAGACATTGTTAATTGTTTATGCTAATTTTCTCTAGTGTTTATTATAATGTATTTTCATTTTTTTGCCTTCATAATATGTGCATAACTGAAATTTTGAAGATAGGACACATGAACTGGCGACTTAAGAAATTTTGAATAGGTGGCACAAGAATTGGAGACCTAGAGATTTGTTGAAAAGCTAATTTGTTGATTCAATTGACATTTTTACCCAATTTCTTCGTTTTTCTGTGTTTTTTGTATACATGGGAAATTTTGTGAATGGATAAGTTGTAATTAAATAACATGGATCTATTCTTATACTAAATTAATTCAAAAATTTTCAATATAAATATTGGTCTATCTTTCTCTTTCTTTCCTTCCTTATAATCTCATTATATTTATATTAATATTTGTATCTATTCTAATTATTAGAATACTATAATATACTAGTAGTATTTTGAGCTTATACCAACACTTTTTTATAGTTTATACCAGCAGTTCTTTTTCTGTTACTACAAAATTCTTTTATACTAGCAGTTTTGGCATATGTTGCTATAATGTATGTCTATACCCACAATTGATGTAACCGCTGGTATAACTCTATAGTGCTAGGAAATAGCAGCTGTTTTAAATTTATAGTAACAGTTTTATCAATTGTTGGTATAAATGATAATAGTTTTTAGTACTTTTTAGCGACAGTTTAAGCTGCTGCTATAGCCCTGTTTTCTAGTAGTGTGAACATGGTAGAAAATATTCTCTAATTGCATTGTAAAGGCAATATTTCTATACAATCATCAAGTTGTCAAAGCCAGTTTAAATCATAATTACTCAATACACATAGACAATGTATCGATAATCTAAGATTCTAAATTGCATAAAGATAATCCTAGAATTAGAATCAAATATACAATTTAAAATTAAGTATTGATACTTTATTAGTCATATCAAGTACATAAAAATCAGCAGGGAATACCAAATCCTTTACTTTAACAAATATGTCCTCTAAAATGCCATGAAGGTACCTTATAGTCCTATCAGCTAATTGCAACACTACACTAGTGGGCTTAAGAGCTTTTATACCTAGTGATGCATACTTGGATTTAGGCATGACATTGATAGCAGCTCCTAGATCTAACAAAGCTCTATTTATGGTTGACTTAGCTATGGTGCAAGGGATAGTGAAAGATCCACGGTCATGGCTTTTTATAGGAATTTGAGAATTGAACAAGGCTGATACATTAGGACCTAAGAAGCACAGACACGTCCAAGTGCAGGCGTGTCCAAGTGTCAGACACGGATACGCCTGCGACATGTGTCAGACACGTTTTTGTGTGTGTCCAATGTCAAAAAAAAAAAATTCAGCTCGAACACGGAAGCTCAATCATGGACACGCCTCAAACACTTTAACAGGACACAACAGATGCAAAACACGTTAAAAAAAATTGAAGTCAGCTAAAACAAAAACCCTAATTGCAAACACGCTCATCTCTTCCTCTCTCACTGGAACTAACGCGTCTCTTCTCTTCCTCTGCTCGTCGAACGTTTCTCTTCCTCTGCTCGTCGAAGGCTTCTCTTCCTCTGCTCACGCTGATGTCTTCTCTTCCTCTGCTCGAACGCTTCTCTTCCTCTGCTCACGCTAGTGTGTTCTCTTCCTTTACTCAGGCTGGTGTCTTCTCTTCCTCTACTCACGCTGGTGTCTTCTCTTCCTTTGCTGTTGTTGAATTCTTTGCCCATTGATCAGTGAATAGTGATAAAGTATAAACTATTTTACTTTTAATATTTTATTTGTGTTGATTGATTTGATATACTGGATTTCCCTTTCTTTGGTGTTGTTTTTCCAGTGTGGGACTTGTATAACTGTTCCATCAAATTCTCTTTTCATTAAATAAAAGTTGAAGAGCATTTTATCAGTCTTGAACATGGATAATTTATATTATGTTTTCATTATATGTTTTAGTTCTCAAGTCTCTTCCTTTGCTGTTGTTGAATTCACGCTGGTGTCTTCTCTTCTTGTTGTTGTACACTACCTTTTAATAAAGTTTGTGCTCTGGATTTAGTTCTTACAGTTACACTAAGATTAAAATTGATAATTACTAGTTAAGGTGTAACTTTTGACTAAAACACAATCAGCTAAGTTAAGGTTTGATCATAACTTGACTTTACAACTACGCCATTTTAATTGGATAATTGGAATTACACTTTAAGCTAACAATTTCTTTCTCACACCAGGACTTTCATAGACAATTGTCAATTATTAAGAGTTATATGTTGGAAGATGCAAGCTTTAGAGTTTAGATTGATATGTTGCTTCTAGTATAGCTAGTAAGTTAATGTTAAATTTTGATTGGAGTTGAAGGGAAATATTTAGTAGAGCTCACGATTTAGTGGAGCTCACACTTTTTGTAATCTGACAAATAATGTGTATGTCATTCTAGTGTTTTGTTTTTAAAGTCTTTTTTATTATGTCATATTATTGTAGGATATTAGTACTAAAGATGAGTTCTAGTGGTGTGGGTAGTCAAGACAAAAATGAAGAGAAACCATTATAGAAATTTGTAACAAAGAAAAAAAGTATAAGTGGTGGTGGAAACTATGAATTTGTTTGTAGTTTTTGTGAACAATCTTTCGATGGTTCCTATACTAGGGTAAAAGGACACTTTCTGAAATTGTCAGGGGGGAATTAAAGCTTGTGCAGGTATTAGCCCATCAAAGCTTGAAGAACTGAAGAAATTAGATTGTGAAGCTACGTTAAATGAAGAAAGGTCCAAATCAAGGAATGTACCTCTTCCACCTATGTTTAGTCAATATGCTAGTAACAACCCTTCGGTGGAATCAAGTGACACTAGTTCTAAAAAAAGAAGAGCTACAGGACCTTTAGCGAATGCTTTTAACATGCAAGCAACAGAAACACTGGATTACGAAATTGCTAGAATGTTTTATTCTTCAGGCTTGCCTTTTCATCTTGCAAGGAATTCAGACTTTGTCAAAGCTTTCTCTTATGCCGCTAACAATTATATTAGTGGTTATATTCCTTCGGGTTACAATAAGTTGAGGACAACCTTGCTTGAAAAAGAAAGAGAAAATGCGGAGAGGCTATTGGAGCCAATTAGAAATACATGGAGACAAAAAGGGGTAAGTATTGTTAGTGATGGCTGGAGTGATCAACAAAGAAGACCTCTCATTAATTTCATGGCTGTGACAGAAAGTGGACCAATGTTCTTAAAAGCCATCAATTGTACAGATGAAACCAAAACCAAGGAGTTTATTGCTGAAAAATGCGAGATGTAGTCGTACAACTTGGTCTATCAAATGTGATGCAAATTGTGACAGATAATGTGTCACGACCCCCTATCGGATGTCCGTGACCGGCATGGGAGGTAGAATTCCTCCTATCCTGTAAGCCTCTAATTTTTTATTAACATTTTCACATGTTATTAACTACCCAATTCTAATACAAACAATATATAATATATATGGTCATCCTTATCAGGTGACCTAAGTAGCGTGCAATCCACGGCTCGCTCAACGCCGCTTCAGTCTATACATATACACATATTCATTCACACATACATATAGTATACATATTGATCACGTGCTTCATGGCGGGTGATCTATCCTATTCACATGCAGAAGTCCTGTATACAGTCATACATATATTCAATCACACGCTTGCATATAGTTTACATAATGATCACACGCCTCAATGCGTGTGATCTATCCTATTTACATGCGGAAGCCATATTTTCATACAATCAAGTATTCAACCACATACATATAATTTACATATTGATCACACACCTCAATGCGTGTGATCTATCCTATTCACATGCGGAAGTCATACATTTATATATACACATGATATATATTATATTATAGCCTATATTCCTAACACCAAGACCTAACTTTAATCTGTATGAAGCCGACAATACTAGAGTTCGACATATATATACAACAGTTGTATATGTACAAAAGCTACATCCAAAAAGGAGTCATATATACATATACATCCTGATTTATTTACATAAACCAAAAATAGGTTACCCACGCAGACTATGCGTGCGGTCTTCAGAGTTGTCCGCCTCCTTGAGAAGAAGTGGACGCGTTCCCAACGCCTGAACCACCTGTATCTGAAACATGTAAACAGGTGGGTGAGTCAAACAAACTCAGTGAGGAGCTCCCCCATCCCTGGCGTAGCAGCGGGTACCACTACAGCTGGGGGAAGGGAGCAACCACAACCACATGCGCATGAAACAGATTTATATTGTGACCTTTAAAATGATAAGGCAATCAAAATATCATATTCACAATTAAAATCCTAGTTCAAGGATCTGAATGGTTCTTTCTAATTGCCCGTCGGTCTGTGGGTGGAACGCAGTACTCAAATCAACTCTAATTCCCAACACTTCCTGCAATGACTTCCAAAACCTGGAAGTGAACTGTGGCCCTTTATCAGATATTATGGACACTGGCACACCGTGCAATCTAACGATTTCTGATAGATAAATCTGTGCATATTGACCCACTCCGTAAGTGGTCTTAACTGGTAGAAAGTGCGTGGACTTAGTCATGCGATCCACAATCACCCAAACCGAATCAAATCCACGTTGTGACCTTGGCAACTCTGTTACAAAATCCATCGTTATCCTCTCCCATTTCCACTCAGGTATTTCTATCTATTGTAATGTTCCGGCAGGCTTCTAGTGTTCAGCCTTGACTTGCTGACACACTAAACACCTGGCTACATAGTTTGCAACGTCTTTCTTCATGCCATTCCACCAATACAGCTGTTTCAGGTCATTATACATTTTATTAGCTCCCGGATGGATTGTGTAAGTTGTCCGGTGTGCTTCTTCAAGGATTCTTTCTTTCAAGTTATCAACTATAGGGACACACAACCGTCCCTCCAACCGAAGTACTCCGAAATCATCAATAGAGAATTGGACGTCGTCCCCCTTCTCTTTAGTTACAGTATGCTTGATTTGCTTGAGGTCGGTGTCTTCATCCTGTCAAGCCTTCACCTCTTCTACCAGAGATGATTTAGCTTGCAAATGAGCTAAAAGTGAGTTAGAACTCCCAATCTCAAATTGATTCCCCATTTGTTCTAGCTCGTGCAACTCTCTGATCAACGGCCTTCTTTCTTCACTTATATGAGCAAGAATGCCCATGGATTTCTGACTTAGAGCATAGGCTACCACATTAGCATTTCCAGGATGATACAAGATCGTGTAGTCGTAGTATTTCAGCAACTCTAACCATCGACGTTGTCTCAAATTCAAGTCTTTCTGCTTGAAAATGTATTTCAGGCTTTTGTGGTCTGTATAAATTTCACACGTCTCACCGTACAGGTAATGTCTCCATATTTTCAAAGCGAACACAACGATAACCATCTCAAGGTCGTTAGTCGGGTAATTCTTTTCATGTTTCCTCAGTTGTTGCGAAGCTTACGCAATCACCTTGTCGTGCTGCATCAAGACACACCCTAACCCGATCCTCGATGCATCACAGTATACCACATACCCTCTTGTGCCTTCAGGTAAAGCCAACACCGGAGCGGTAGTGAGACTGTCTTTCAGGTTCTAAAAACTCTGCTCACATTTATCATCCCATATGAACTTCACTCCCTTCTGAGTCAACTTAGTCATAGGTGCAGCAACCTTAGAGAAGTTCTGCACAAATCTTCTATAATATCCAGCCAAACCCAAGAAACTACGAATTTCGGTAACTGAGGTAGGCTAGGACCAATTCTTCACCGCTTCTACCTTACTTGGATCAACGTGGATTCCCTCTGATGATACCACGTGACCCAAAAAGGCAACTCTGTCAAGCCCGAATTCACACTTGGAGAACATGGCATACAGTTTCTTTTCTCTCAACTTCTGCAAGGCTAATCTCAAGTGTTCTGCATGTTCTTCAGAATTCTTAGAGTAAACCAAGATGTCATCAATGAAGACAATGAAAAATCGGTCCAGAAATGGTTTGAAGACCCTGTTCATCATGTTCATGAACGCTGCAGGAGCATTAGTTAATCCGAAAGACATCACCAAGAACTCGTAATGTCCATATCGGGTCCAGAATGTGGTATTAGGTATATTTGAATCTTTAATTGATGGTACCCAGGTCGCAAATCAATCTTGGAAAAACCGCTTCGCACCCTGCAACTGATCAAATAGGTCATCTATCCTCGGCAATGGGTATTGATTGCGGATCATCACCTTGTTTAACTTTTGGTAACCAATACACAACCGCAAAGATTCGTCCTTCTTCTTTACAAAAAGGACCGGTGCACCCCAAGGAGAGAAGCTGGGTCTTATAAAACCCTTGTCAAGCAATTCTTGCAATTGTGTATGTAACTCCTTCAACTCTTTCGGAGCCATCCGGTAAGGTGGTGTGGAGATAGGCTGGGTGCCAGGTTGCAGCTCAATTTCAAATTCAATCTCACGATTGGGCAGCAATCTCGACAATTCTTCTGGAAATACATCCAAGAACTCTCACACTACCGGTACTTGAGTCGGTGAAAGTACTGCTTTCGTGGTATCCTTGACCAGAGCCAAATACCACTTACATCCCTTTGCAAGTAACTTGGATGCCGTAAAAGCTGAGATCAAGTTTGGATACGGTGCAGCCCCGTCACCCCGTATCACAAAAGGCTCCTCGTTTGGCATATTGAACTTCAAACATTTAGCCTTGCAGTCCACAACCGCATGGCAAGACGACAACCAATCCATTCCGAGGATCACATCAAGATCAACCATACGCAACAACCGAAGGTCGACCACAGTCTCATGACCATCGACCTCCACAATTCAAGACTTGTGCACGTACTCTACTTGTACCGATTCTCCCATTGGAGTAGAGACTAGTACTGTTTCTTTTATTCTAGATGGACTTTTGTTGAATTTAGAAGCAAATGCATGCGACACATAGGAATGACTGGAGTCGGAATCAAACAGAACTCGTGCTTCAAGAGAGCAAACAGTAAGGCTACCTGTCACAACTGCATTTGATGCATGAGCGTCCTGCTGAGAAAGTGCAAATACCCGCGCTTGTCCTCCACCTACTGCCCCTGGCCCTCTACCACTAGATCCTGCACCACGAAATTAGGCTGCACCTATACTTGCTGTTTGTGGTGGTACGGTTCTCATCTGTGGGGCTAAAATAGGTGTACCCCTTGGCGTCGGATTACTTCTCACACTTGTACCCTCTTTTCTCTTTGGACACTCTCTAGCCATGTAGCCCACATGACCGCAGTTGTAACACCCACCTGTCAGTCTCCGACATATTCCAAAATGAAATCTGTCACAAGTCGCACATTGGGGTCTTGTTTTACCGGCATTTCCACCCACTTGTACTCTCTGTCCCCCTTGAATATTACCTCTTGTACCTATTTCATGGGTGGTAGTTGAGGATTGTCCTCCTGCAGACCCTGAGTATCCTGCTCCTCCACCTGTTGTCTTCCTTTTCTTACTTTCACCTTCTTGGTTGTCATTGCCCGTAATCAACTTGACTTTGGGATCAACCGCCGTCTCGTACGTCTTCCTGGTTTCAGTCATTCTGGCACAGTCTTCAATCATTCCTGGTTTCTCACTAGTTCCATAGAAAGTGGGTGGATGAAGCTTCAGAAATTTTGAAATTGGCAGCTCTCTGGGTGCTACCCGCGGCTCACGAGGGTGCACCTGTCTCTACTTGAGGTTCCGGTGACTGTCTCCTCTCTTCTTCTGTGACTTGTGCTCTACCTCGACCTCGAGCACGACCTCTACCTCGATCTCGGGTACGGCCTCTCCCTCGACCTCGGGTGGGCATTCCCTCCTCCCGAACTGATTCTCAATCAATTTCAGCAAGAGTTCTCCCTCCACCCCTAGTCTGTCTCGTGATCGGTGGCATCCCTATACTTCACAAGGACCACACCTAATAAATATATGCATATCAATGATATTCCATATCAAAGAGAGTAGAAAGAAAGGGCTGACTCAATTTCCTGGGTACGTCCACAAGTGCCTTTTTACTTCCACGTTGCGGCCGGGTTCACAATGAGGCGTAAACCGACACCCGTTCATACCTATGGCTTCATACAGTTTAAAGTAAACCAGGCTCTGATACCAATTTTGTCATGACCCCTTATAGGACGTCCGTGACCGGCACGGGAGGTAGTATTCCTCCTATCCTGTAAGCCTCTAATTTCTGATAAACATTTTCACATGTTATTAACTACCCAATTCTAATACAAATAATATATAATATATATGGTCATCCTTATCCGGTGACCTAAGTAGCGTGCAATCCACGGCTCGCTCAACGCCGCTTCAGTCTATACATATACACATATTCATTCACACATACATATAGTATACATATTGATCACGCGTTTCAGGGCGGGTGATCTATCCTATTCACATGCAGAAGTCCTATATACAGTCATACATATATTCAATCACACGCTTGCACATAGTTTACATATTGATCACACGCCTCAATGCGTATGATCTATCATATTCACATGCGGAAGCAATATTTTCATACAATCAGGTATTCAACCACACATACATATAATTTACATATTGATCACATGCCTCAATGTGTGTGATCTATCCAATTCACATGCGGAGGTCATACATATATATATTATATTATATTATAGCATATATTCCCAACACCAAGACCTAGCTTTAATCTGTATGAAGCCGACAATACTAGAGTTCGACATGTATATACAGCAGTTGTATATGTACAAAAGCTACATCCAAAAAAGAGTCATATATACATATAGATCTTGATTTATTTACATAAACCAAAATACGCTACCCACGCGGACTATGCGTGCGGTCTTCAGAGTTGTCTGCCTCCATGAGAAGAAGTGGACGCGTTCCCAACGCCTGAACCACCTGTAACTGAAACATGTAAACAGGGGGTGAGTTGAAAAGACTCAGTGGGTAGCTCCCACATCCCTGGCGTAGCAGCGGGTTCAACTATAGCTGGGGGACATCCAAAAAAGAATCAAATGCTTGAAGAATGGTTTGAGGACATCGATTCTTTAAATGATAGAAGTGTGATGGAAGCAAAAACTTGGTGGCTGGTACATGGTGTGCATGCTCCAATCCTCCAAAAGATTGCTCTCAAGTTACTTGGGCAACCAAGTTCATCATCTTGTTATGAAAGAAATTGGAGCACTTACTCCTTTATTCATTCAGTTAGAAGAAACACAATGAAGCCTAAACGTGCGGAAGATTTAGTGTATGTTCATACTAATCTTCGCCTTCTTTCACGAAAATCACCACAATACAAGATAGGAGAAAGTAGTATGTGGGATATTGCGGGAGATGAATTTTCACCAATTGATGATGAGCATGGAATTCTTGAAGTTGCAAACCTCTCTCTTGATGAACCAGAGTTGGAGAGCATCATATTTATTGATGAAATCAACAATATGGATGGAGGGCAGCATGTAGTTAATTCATAGAAGGCTACTTTCATCATTAGGTACTTACTTGCACACTTCCCTCTTAGCTTCTAGATAGAAAGTATGCTCTCTCTCTCTCTCTATATATATATATATATATGATTTTTTGGATATGGATATAAATTATTTCTTCATATATGCATCTTCTTGATATATGCATCTTTCTTCTATCAAAAAATATATATCTCTCTATAAATTTTGTTCAATATAGGTCATTATTAGAATTACAATATATATCAATATATATATATATATATGCAGTGTCATGTTCTAAGATTTTAGAAATTGGTGTGTCCTCGTGTCCGATGTCCGTGTCAGTATCTGTTCTTCATAGATTAGGACTAATCTGCACTCTTTTATCACTCCTAAATTTTCTTTTATGTCAAAGGTCCTTAAGAAATTTAGCATATTTAGGCACCTTTTTTATTAGTTAGAATAAGGGAACATTGACCTTAAGTTTGCTAAAACAATTCTAAGATCTCTTTATCTTGGTTATCGTCATTCATTTTCTTGTTTGAAAGATAAGAGTGAGGAAAAGGGATATCTTGAATACATACCTCCTTACCTTTATGCTTTGAGGCTTCTTGTTCATCTTCTTTCCCTTGTTCAAGCTGTTTACTTCCATTGGACTTTGCAAACCTGCATGAAACTCCAAAGAATGCTCTGATTCTTGTTAGGAAAGTGTGGGATTCTTTTTTACAAGCAACTCTATTTCTTTCAAATTCTCTGATTCCTTTAATGTGTTAGGAATCATTGATGCATCCTCAACTACAATTTTAGCTTGATCACCAGGAAACTTCACCTTTTTGCCACTTCTAAGAGTGATGGCAATCAAGGATTTAGGGTTGATGACCGTGTGAAGGGTATTGAACCACTACTCTTTGCTTGATTCTCACTCATATTGTTGGACAGTTGAGTGACAAAAGAAGTGAGGTTGTTATTCTTCACTCGTAGTTCCTCCAACTCTTTAGAGATAGTGGAGAGTTGAGAATTAATAACTGCTTTATCATCTTTTGTCATATTACCCATTTGATTGATTTGGGTCATCAATCCCTTCAACATCTGGTTGATCTCATCATTTTTTGGAGCAGAAAGAGAATTTTCTTGAAAAGTTCTTGCCCCACCACTAATGAAATTTATTTTGGCCTCTGTTATCTCCATCTCTCCAACTAAACTTGGGATTGTATCTTCACCCTTCATTGTATGTATTGGATTAAGGGTCTCATCTCTTAGATGTGTTGGGATTTCCTTGATGCATAGTTGACACCTCCTCAAATCGGTGTGGACAAACACTAGAGATATGCAAAACTAAAGCACATAATTCATAACTTGGGGCCAGATTTGCTTGAGAAGTTGGATGTTGCACATTCAAGTTGTTCAATTGAGCAGACATCTTGGACATTTGACCAATTATTGTTTCCACTTGTGAGGAGAGAGAGCTAATTTCTCTTGATTGGCTTGAAGAACCACTCAATGCACTCATAGATCTTGTGTCCTGACAACTATACTGTTGGTTATTTGTAGTCATCTTCTCTATCAACACCCATGCTTCTTGAGCTATTTTGTCAATCAAAGAACCTCCAGATGCAGCATCAAGTACACTCTTATCATGATTCAAGAGTCCATCATATAAGCATCGAACCAATTGTTCCTCTGGGATTTGATGATGAGGACACTTTGATATCAAATCTTGAAATCTGTTCCAATACTCATAAAATGTCTCTTGATCCATCTTCCTTATTGAATAAATATTTTTCTAGCTACATGCAACAGTTCGGGATGGAGGGAAGTACTTTTCTAGAAAAGTCCTCTTCAAATTTTCCCATGAGTTGTATGTGTAATACCCCAGAAAAAATTTCGAGGATTAAAGAGTGATTTATTTAAAATTTCGAGGATTTAAGAATAATTTATTCCGAGGCTAGGAATTAAAACCTCAAAAAGAATATAGGAAAAGTATGAAGGTTAAGGGAAACCGGAAAGGAACCGCGAAATTCTTCGAAATTTCAAGTAAAATAAAAGATTAAAGAAAGGAGTAAAATAATTTTTTTTTGAAAATTATTTAGGACCTACGAAATTAGAAACCCAACATAAATAGGAGTTTGAACTAAATCAAAATATTATTATTTATTATTTGTTTAATTATTAATTAGTTTATTTTTATTATGATTATTTTAAATATTTAAAAGGGGGTTTTTAAGAAAGTAGAAAGTGAAAGAAAAGAAGTAGAAAATAATTTTTTGGATTTAATTCGTGACCTAATAACTTGGAAAACTGAATTAAATAGGGAAAGGAATTAAATTAAAAGTACAAATTTGTTATTATTTACTTAATTATTAATTTATTGATTTTTTAATAATATTTATTTATTATTTAATTATTAATTATTTTATTTTAATTATATTTATTTATTTATTATAACTATTTTATTATTATTATTATTATTATTATTACTTAATAAGAGGGAGACGTGGTGTTATATAGAAAAGAAAGAAAGAAAAAGAGAAAGAAAAGAGAAAGAGAGGGCACGAGAGAGAGAAGTCGAGAAGAAAGGGAGAGAAACAACACGAAGAAGAGAGAGAGGGTGGAGAGGTGAGGGAGGGAGAAGGGGAAGAGGAGGATATCACCGGAAAGAAGAGCTAGTCGACGCCAGGAAAAGTCACCGGAGCTCGGTTACAACATCTTCCACACCTCCCACCAATTGAATCAAGGTTGGTAACTCCAATTTTATTCTAAACCCTCAATTTTTCCATTTTTAGGGATTTCTTCGATTGACCTTCGATTGAGGTGTTTCGAGGGTAGATTGAGACCTAGAAAGTGTTCTTGAACACTTAGTTGGGGTAGGAATCAATATTATATTCTCAGATTTGCCCAAATTCGAATTTGGAAGGATTTGGGATTGAAATTATAATTATTTCCAAATTGGGGAAAATTGTTAATAATTAGGATTGAGCTTGGATTTGAGTAAATAGGTTTGGATTGATATTTTATTGGAATTATATGGTTGGAATATTAGCTGAACAAGACCCGTGAAGAGCTGGCCCGAGGTTACTAAGGTTGAACCTTGACGTTAACGTGCTGGGTCCCTGCTCGGGTTGCCCAAATACACTTTAAGGGCGATGTTGAGGGCTCCAAACCTCTTCTCTTCAATCCTAAACACCCTAGAACACTCCTAAACATGTTTTTGAGAATTAATTCACTTTTTGAGGATTAAATCATTCTAAGTACCTTCTTGTTTCTCAAGGATGGAAACTTGTGGAACAAATTATGTCTAACTTTGTGAATTTCAACCTTATCCTTTCACAACCTTTAGGAAACCTTAAGTGGGATAAACTAAAGGTATATTGAGGTTTAGAAACTAGATTTCTTAGAACCCAAGTAGGAACACAAGTTGAATCAAAATGCTTAGACCTTCCTAAAATTAAGATTCCTTCCAACCAAGCTAGATAAGCTTCCTTAGGTGCGAATACAAGTTAGATAGATGTCTAATACTCAAATCCAAGTATGTGAAACACTCAAGTAGAGTGTTATATACAAGTAAGTCAAGTGTCTGAGGAAGGATACGCATAAGTCGGGATAGAGAAGTCCGATAAGACCAAGAGCTTGACTTTGTGGCAACCATGGACTACATGTGAGAGTAATGGAGAGATAAATAACAAGTTAAGCTAAGTAATAACTTTGATGAAGTAAAGTTGTTCTTATAGGAACAACAGCACACGATTGAGTGCAACAGGAACTCCGAGGAGACTAAAGTTAAAGGAGATGATTGCATGGAAGGTTGGCCAAGGTGAGGGCTCTTTCATCTCTGCTCCTAGGGTTGTATGCTTGTGTGGATTACATGAGTATGTATATTCTCTGCTTTTCTGATATGTGTTAGCTAGAGGTATAGAATACTAAAGAATAAAAGAACTAGAGCATAAGTTGTAGAAAGTAGCTTGGATAGGAAGACATAGGAGTAGAGTAAAATTGTTTGTTATGTTTGGTGTGTTACAAATCCAACTCATAAACTCCGGAGGCATGATGAGTATTTTATTAAATCTTTTCCACGACGATGACAAGAGTCCTTGTACGGAAGGGCTAAACTTTATTTTGAAAACTCGTCACGACGGTGACTTAAATTAAAACCATGCAAAGGGAGTTATTGGTGGGTTTCAGATTTGGTTATGCTAGCAATTTGAGACATCGACTAGAACAACGTCATATGGTACTTGAGACCTCAGTTTTATAATCACCATGACGATGGTCATTGCCATATCCTGGTAATAGGGTCAGAAAGGATTTATATTGCTATGACGATAGCTTGAGGCTCAGAGAGTGCATCTGGACGGGTATATGAGTTATATCCTATTGAGGATACTTGTACATATTAATAAGGAGAAGAATTGTTGATCCTTTGGGAAAGATACAAAGAATCCTATTAATATGTGAGACTAAGGAAAGGAGACACGGGAGGAACCTACGGGTGAACCGTGTGCCTAGCCTAGTAAAAGAGAAATCATCTTGTGGAATTGGTCCAGGGTGTGTCAGTGGCCATGCTTCGAGACGTCGTGCCGTGCCCGCCATGTGACCTGGTTAGGTAATGGATTAGTGGGCTCAAGCTATTGCCCCTCAGCAAGGGGTCAAGACGTGCCACGTGGTGACTACGTATCAGTTATTTGATAGATAGAAGTTGATTGTGTTTGATTAATAGAATTATCACGAGGTGACTAGCACCCAAGTGAATGAGTTAAGTATTGTTTGATTAACAGAATTGTCACGAGGTGACTAGTACCCAAGTGAATGGGTTAAGTATGCTTTGCCACGTGGTGGCCAGCAATCTGAGTTCACGGGGTCGAAGTGGGAAAGCCACGTAGTGGCTAGTAGATACCCCAGAGTTGGGGAGATTAAGTAGATGTATGTTTAGCATCTGTGTGTATGTACAAATTGTCTGTGTTTGCATATAATTGATGATTGTGCAGCGTAGTGGTAACGTACAGGATTACGTCACTACACGTCTTGTTTGATTCAGGCATGCTGAAACGTGAGAAGACCAGTAAGTAAAGGCCGGCACTATATGTTACATGTTTACTTGCTGAGTGATGACGTTGAATAAACTGCTGCATCTTTACAGTTATTAAATGCATGTGAGTGTTTGGGTGAAATTTCTGTTGTTGTGTGATCACCAAAAATGTATGCTAACAACAATAACTAGTTGATTTTGCATATGGTTGTGTATGATTCCCAAACTTAGCGTTATGGTACCCACCTTGCTCCAGGGATGGGAGAGTCCTCACTGAGTCGCGTGGTTAAGACTCACACCTCATTTTTACTACACAGAGACAGGTTAAGTACAGGTGGAAGAAGTCTTGATGGAACGAGGGTTGAGCAACACTTTCCAAGACCCACAACTTGTTCATGTGGGTGAAATGGTAAAATGGTAAAATTTCTGGATCAAATGGTAAAATTTCAGAACTTTGGTTCATACACAGTTAGAATAACATTCAAAAGCAACAATTTAAATTCAATAAACCTTAATGAATAAAACTATTCCCAAATAGTCCAAAAGATCTATACACTTGAAAAGTGTAAAGTATGCAATGCACTAAAAAAACTAAAACAAAGGTAATAAGAAAAAAAATTGTTGGTTTTAGTTTTTTTTAAATAAACGGATAGGAAAATTGAAAAAGGAAAAAAAAAAAGATATGCAAACTATATATAAATATACTTTAAACAAGCCTAAAACAAGAAAAAAAAATCTAATAGGAAACACAAGAGAGATTGACACTTAGCTAACCACAGAACCAATTAAATTGGCTCCCTGGCAACGACACCAAAATTTGATTGCAACCTGTCGCAAGGTTAACCAAATTAACTGAATTAAAAATGCAATATAGCAGTGCAATCTGAAGTATATTAACTCAATGAGCCTTTATTTAAGATCCTTGGCTAAACTAAGTATAAAAAACATGCAATTAACAAACTAAAGTGATGTCTTATGTTTTTAAGCTATCTACTAAATGACAAATCCAATGAAAGTAAACTAAGTCTTAAGGGAAAACCTCAAGGTACCACTTGAGTCTTGTGTTCTTTCTTAATAATTAATCCTACTACCATAGCTAGCTAATATTCCAATAGATTACCGATGGCTGAAATTAGGATGAGAAAACTCCCGAAGGGAGGTTGGTGAAGGAAGGACTCAAGTCGAGAATGATTCCGAGGCTACGTACCCTTGATCACCCTTGATTGGGATCAGACTCTACATAGTTCGCTTGGTGTGGCTCAATGATGATAGAGATTAGAGAGAGAGTGAGTATGCCTTGGGAAGGTTTGGAGCCCCTCTATATAGGCTAAAGCTAAGTGAGGTTTGTTACGCTTTAGGTGGGAAAAGTGATTAGGAGGGCTAATTCTCTAAAAGGGATGAGTAGATAACCATATATAAGGCCAGTCGAGTCAAGTGGATGTCGTTTGTCGGGTCCCATATTACTATAAGTCCCCCAAGCCTGAGAGTTTTGGTGATGGAATAAGGAGAACGGGGAACGGATCGGCTAGAAATCAAAATAAGAACAAGGAACAAGAACACGAATGATCAATGGGAGGAAGAGTACCCGTCTCTTACAACCCTAGCCACAAGAAACCACAAGGATGATCAGTCCTTGATAAGTCAAGTATTCTCAAAAGAATACAAAGATGCAAGCAAAGCTCACACAAGAGAAACAAAAGTCTCAATTCATTCAAGTCTGCAATTGTAGTACAATGCAAATCCTATTTATAGGGAATAATGGAAGACTCTAGAGAAAACTAATAATGGTGCCTTAATGATAATTGGCATCTTAATTTGCACCATTCCATCTTAAGAAGATGACTCATTCTTGAACAAAAGTCAGCTCATCAAAATGGGAAAATATGACAAAATATCTATGACATTTAATGACCTAATGGCCTTATTACAAGGAAATAAAATAAAAGACTCAAATAAAATCAAATGCAATCAGATTTTTTGCTTATTGACTCATTCAAAACGTCACTTTTGCTTATCCTCCAAAGGCACATGCTTCTCACATGCATTTTAAGTTAATTCTTCTATATGGACACCACATAGGCCTTGGACATCATCTTGTTGGGCTTTTAACATTGTGACCACCTTTCTTGGGCTCTTGCTGGGCATGTTAATGGTTGACTCTTTAATGTTGGGCTCCAACTCTTTAAGATCTCTTATGAAGCAATTCAGGGCCTCCTTCATCACTTTGGTCCTTGCTCTTATCATCGGGCCTCCAATTCCTTGCAATGGATCTTTTAGAGTGTTACTCTTCCATCCTTGAGTGCTCTCCATGTCATGCTCTTCATCATTTGGTGAAGCTCTTGGGGTTTAAGCATGAATGGAGGTCGGCCGAGTGCTTATTGACTCTCCCTTGTCAACTTGGGTTTTTGCTGGTCACATGCTTTTGTTGATGTTGTAGTTCTCAGGATTGTTTTACCTTATAATGTCAGTCTCCGATCGCTTGTGCGCAAGTCATGTGGGTAGTTCGAAATGGTTGAGAGGCATATTGAGTGACGGTGATATGTTGATAACCTTTACGATTACATCTCTCCTTAGGTGCATATACCTTGAATAATTGAATAGCCCGAAGGCGGGTTTTATTGCTTGATGCTTGGTAAGAAGGAGATGATAGGCTTTGTAGAAACAGAGCAATCGACAAACTGAAGGGATGCTGGGTCCTTTAAGTTCCCTATGTTTTGTTGATTTCTTACTCTTTTAATCAAGGGAGTAAAATATGCTTTAGGCATAATTTACTTTATCCGAAGATATCGGTAAGGTGCTTGTGACCAGGTAGACTCGGCTAATATGATTGGCTAATCCATGTTTTGATCACTCAACGGGGGCTAAAGGCCGAAAGAAGCTGAAATGTTTTTATCTCAGCTGCCTTTTATTGGCTATCTCTGAATAACTACTTGTGAGCTGCTTGGATCTTTTTTATAGTTGGTCGACGGCCAGATTAGGGGGAAATCTGTCCCATGATTTGTAGTGCTCTGAATACGTTTGGCTGAGTTGTGCATGTTTCTCTTCCTTTGTTTGTCCCTTATTTTCTGGGGGGCAGATGGCTTTGTCTCAATGCCTGGTCAAAATGGCTTTGTCAGATTTTCTTTTCCTGTTATGCACTCTTTGCTGGTTGCCTTCTGGACTTTCACCTTGTTATGACGTTGATTTTTCATCTCGTTAAGACAAGGATTGGGGGTGCCTTTGTCCTTTAGGCAAGGACTTTTTCATCTTGTTAGGTTGGGGTCTTCGAAGTATCGCTATCCGGATACTTATCTTGATTGACAAGGATTTGAGGAGTGCCTTTTGCCTTTTAGGTGAGGACTTTTGCGTTTTGTCGAGGGCTTTTGGTGGAGTGTGTTTGGCCTTATAGGTTGGGACTTTTGATAGATTGCCTCTTGGTTAGGGCTTTTGTTGGGGTGCCTTTAGCCTTATAGGCTAAGAATTTTAATGGGGTGCCTCTTGGTGAGGGCTTTTGGAGGGGCGTCTTTGGCCTTATAGGCGAGGACTTTTGATGGGGTTCCTCTTGGTGAGGGCTTTTTATGGGATGCCTTTGGCCTTATAGGCAAGGACTTCTGATAGGTTGCCTCTTGGTGAGGCCTTTTTCGGGGTGCCTTTGGCCTTATATGTGAGGATTTTTTATGAGGTGCCTCTTGGTGAGGGCTATTGATGGGGTGACTTTGGCCTTATAGGTGAGGACAATTTTTGATTGAGAAGGGACCCTCGTTTGTGAGGTTTCTTTCACCCTTACAGCCTTTGATGGAGGGCATGTCTATTCGGGGGGCCATTTTCTCTTTGTTAAAAATTATTATAAATTTTTAATAAAATTAATTTGAATAAAGTAATGAAACTAATATATTGAATAAAACGTTGAATCAATGGAAACTATTCAATATATTTCATATACATTGGAGGATGGTTTTCACTTTGGTTTTCAAACTTATTTATTGAAATTCATATTGTGACCGTTGAAGGCTTCCATCAGCAAGTTCAATTTGTGAATGTTGCAGTGTTTATTTTCTTAACGGAAGCTTTCAATTTTTTAACATTGTGCTTTTCAATCTTTGCCTATAAAAGGCACTCGGTTGGAGGCATTTTAAAACAGAAAAATAAGCAGCCTAAAGAGAAAACACTTGTGTCATATTTTGGGTAGAGAAAAGGTGTGGGTGTATTGGAGTCCTGTTTACTTCTTTGTGTAGAAGATGTAGACTTAAGAAGGCGAGTGTTTGGCCATGGTATCCTGGAAGTGACACGCTTGGGTACCACTACCGGGGTTATAGATTAAAATTCTACCCGTGGAGAGCGTGAATTACCTTAAAGAGAACGAAATACCCGTGCCTCAGTCAAATACCACGCATTTATTTTCTAATTATATGCATCCCATATCTCTAATATTTCTATTATTCTTCTTATTTTTGCTTGTAACCCCAACAAGTTTAAGGTAATTCAACACTATCATAGAGGCTACAACTGAAAATAAGAATGGAGTTGGTGATCTTAACAAACCCTTTCGCTTCAAAGGTGTTCACTTCAAGAGGTGGAAAGAAAAGGTTTTATTTTATTTAAATCTTTTAAAAGTATCTTATTTAATCATGGAAAAGAATCCAAAAAAGACTTCTATTGATTCCATGAATGGTACAGAAAAGAAAGATCATACTGAAAAAGTAGAAAAATGGGAACGAGATGAATATAATTGTCGGTACTTAATTGTTTGGCTGACGAATTTTATGATTATTTTGAGAAATCATATGAAACAACCAAAAAGATTTGGAAGGCCTTGCAAAAAAAAATATGATACCGAGGAGGTTGGTGTAAAAAAAGTATGCTGCAAGTCGCTTCTTTTGCTTTCAAATGGTAGATGACAAGTCTGTGGTGGAGCAAACTCAAGAGTTCCAAATGCTGGCTCATGAGGTGCGGTCTGAAGGGATACAAATTGAAGACAACCTCATTGTGGTTTGGATCATTAACAAGCTACCACAATCTTGGAAGGAGTTCCAAAAATCTCTACATCACAAGCAAAAGGAGATGAGCCTAGAAAGTCTCATCACAAGAATCCGAGTAGAAGAGGAAGCTAGAAGTCAAGATCTTCTAATGACTCGAAATGGGAATGGAAATTCTAAACCCAAGGTAAATGCTCTTAAAACCAATGACTCTTTACCTCAAGATAATAATTTGAAGCAAAATGCTCAATTGAAACCCAATGGTAAAAACATGAAAATCTCTAGAAATGGAAATAATAAAGAGAATTCCACCCAAAATAATTCCAAAAAAAAGTTTCAATTCTCTTGCTATGTTTGTGGTAAATAATGACATATGACAAAGAATTGTAGACACTGTAATAATGCTAATGCACCACAAGCCAACAATGTTGAGGAGCCCTTAATAGCCATGATAACTGAAATAAACATTGTTGGTGAATCAAATGGTTGGTTGGTAGATTATGGAGCCAGTAAGCATGTTTGTTTTGATAAAGGTTGTTTCAAGGTTTATACACATTATAAAAACCTAGAGACATCATGCTTGGTGACTCTCACACTACTCAAATTTTGGGTGAAGGAGATGTAGAATTGAATTTTACTTCGGGCGTACTCTCACTCTTAAGGATGTTCTTTACACTCCTAAAATGAGAAAGAATCACATGTCTGCCTTTGTACTTAACAAAGCTGGGTTTAAACAGACTATTGAGTTTGACCAATATGTTTTTACCAAGGGTGGGACCTTTGTGGGCAAAGGGTATGCTTGTGATGGAATGTTTAAGTTGAATCTTGATATTAATAAAATGTCTTCAAGTTCTGTTTATTTGACTTCTTCTATTAGCTTTTGGCATGAACGTTTATGTCACATAAATGGTAAATATGTGAAAAGAATGAGTAATTTATGATTAATACCTAATATTGATGATAAATTTGAAAAATGTGGATTTTATAGCATGTAAAAAATTACAAAAAAGACCTCATCTTGGTCTTGTGAGGAATTATGAAATATTAGATTTAATTCATACTAATATTTGTGAATTTGATGGTCATTTAACTCGTTGTGGAAATAGATATTTCATAACTTTTATTGATGAATTATACTTATTTATATTTGATGAAACACAAAAGTGAGGCTTTTGAAAAATTAAAAATATTTTTAAATGAAATTGAAAATCAATTTGGCAAGAAAATTAAACTTTTTCGTAGTGATAGAGGAGGTGAATATGATTCAAATGAGTTGAATGAATTTATTAAAAATTTGGGAATTGTTCATGAAGTAACACCTCCTTACTCACCTGCTTCTAATGGAGTAGCTGAACATAAAAATAGAATGTTAATTAACTTGACAAATTCTATGTTGATGCATTTTGGCATTTCTTTGAATTTTTAGGGTGAAGTTGTATTAACTGCTTGTTTCATGCTAAATCGTGTTCCTCATAAAAAAGTAAATAAAACTCCTTTAGAGTTATGGAAAAATTATAAACGAAGTTTGAACTTTTTAAGAGTATGGGATGTTTAGTATATGTAAAACATGTAGACCCAAAAAGATCTAAGCTAGGTCCTCAAGCTTCCACATGTGTTTTTGTTGGCTATTCATTAAATAGCATTACTTATAGATTTTTTGACTTCGATAATAAAATATCTATTGAATCAAGTGATGCTATATTTTATTAAAATAAATTTCCTTATAAACTAAGAAATAGTGGGGGTCATGAAGTTATAAAAACAAATTTTTCTATTCCAAGCTCTTCTTATCAAGAAAATAATATTGAAACTGAAATAGAACCAAGAAGGAGTAAGAGAGCTAGAATAGAAAAAGATTTTGGCCCATATTTTCTAATTTATAATGTTGAAGATAATCCTTTGTCTTCAAAAGAGGCTTTAGCATCACCTGACTCAATTTTTTGGGAGGAAGCTATACATGTTGAAATGGAATCACTTATTTCTAATAAAATTTGGAAATTGTGTGATTTACCTAGTGGATGTAAAGCAATTGGTTGTAAATGGGTTCTATTGATAAATATAAAACTAGACTCATAGCAAAGGGTTATACTCAAAGAGAAGAATTAGATTTCTTTGATACTTTTGTCCATTTGCTAGAATTACATCTATTAGATTTTTTATTGCAATTGCTGATATTCATAATTTATTTATTCATCAAATGGATGTAAAAACGACTTTTCTAGATGGTGATTTAGATGAAGAAATATATATGGAGCAACCAGAAGGTTTTGTTATAGAAGGACAAGAAAATAAAGTCTGTAAATTAATAAAATCATTATATGATTTAAAACAAGCTCCTAAGCAATGGCATGAAAAAATTGATATGTGTATGCTTGAAGATGGTTTTAAGTCTAGTGAATGTGATAAATTCATATATCATAAATCTGTTAAGAATGATCATGTGATTATTAGCTTGTATGTAAATGATTTATTGATTTTTGGTACAAGCTTAGATGTGATTAAAAATACTAAAAATTTGCTTTGTGAAAATTTTAGTATGAAAGATCTTGGTAATGCTAGTGTCATTCTTGGTATGAAAATTACAAGAATGAATGATGGAATTTTTCTTGATCAATCTCATTATGTGGAAAAGTTTTTGAAAAAATATGGATTTTTAGGTGGTAAACATGTCTCTATTCCTTTAGAGTCAAATATCCATTTATTTTCCACTAATAATGAGAATTTAATCATTGATAAAAAGAATATGCTAGTATGATTGGGAGTATGCGTTATTTAACAGATTGTACTAGACCTAATATTTCTTATGCAGTTAGGATGCTTGAAAGGTTTACAAGTAAACCTAGTATGGAACATTGGAACGCAATAAAATATCTTATGAGATATTTGTGTGGCACTAAAAATTATGCTTTGTTATTCTGACACTGATTGGAATACATTATCAGGAGACTCTCTTTCTAATTCTGGTTACATTTTTACTTTAGATGGTTGTGCAATTTGTTGGAAACATAAGAAACAAAACAAATAATTGCAAAATCACCTATCGAAGTTGAGCTTATTGCTTTAGCATTAGCCAATGATGAGGCTAGTTGGTTAAGGGATAAGTTGAATGAAATTCCCATGTGGGAAAAACCTGTACCACCTATATTGATACATTGCGATAGTACTACTGCTATAGGTAGAGTACGAAAGCTACTATAAAAGAAAATCTCGACCCATAAGGAGAAAACACAGTATTTTGAGATCTCATATTAATAATGGTACCATTCATGTTGAATATGTAAAGTCAAGAGATAATCTTGCGAATCCGCTTACAAAGACTTTACATAGAGAAAGGGTCTGGAGTACATCGAGGGAGATGGGTCTTAAGCCCATAGAATTAAAAGCAACTTATGAGGATACCGTACCAAGTGTTTAGTGATCCTAATAACTTGGTTCAAAGGAAAAATGAATCATTGAGTAGTTGTTGAATAAATGCACTTTTATAAGAGTCTTTAAAACTCTTAAACACATCCCTATGGTGTAAGTGCATTTCCTCTAATGTATATGTGAGGTTGAGTTTATAAACTCTTAATGAAATCTGTTGTTCTTAAGAGTGGGGTGTCTTAATTGCAAGAGCACCCTTGACAGAGTTAACCTATTTGAATGTGATGCAGTGGGGCCGCTCATAAGAGAATATAAAAGGACATATATTCTTGAAACACATTCAAGAAACAGGATGCGCACAAAGACCGCATAATGTGCGAACTAGGGCTCATAAATTGCACCTGGGTTATTATGTGCAAGATATGTATCTTGTCTCCCCTAAGAAGTCATAGTTCAAGGTGAATACCACTATTGGCTCTGGATCAATATATGTATTTTTTCTAAATATAGATTCAAGGCAATGCCATCTATATTATGCATAATAATCTATCTCTACCCAAATAAATATTTTAATGTGAGATAATTTATAATAATAAGTGGGGGATTGTTAAATATTATTATAAAATGTTAATAAAATTAATTTGAATAAAGTAATCAAACTGATATATTGAATAAAACATTGAATCAATGGAAACTATTCAATATATTTCATATATGTTGGAGGACAGTTTTCACTTTGGTTTTCAAACGTATTTTTTGAAATTCATATTATGAACGTTGAAGGCTTCCATCAGCAAGTTTAATTTGTGAATGTTGCAGTGTTTATTTTCTTAATGGAAGGTTTCAATTATTTAACGTTGTGCTTTTCAATCTTTGACTATAAAAGGCACTCGGTTGGAGGCTTTTAAAAATATAGAAAAATAAGCAGTCTTGAGAGAAAACACTTGTGTCATATTTTGGGTAGAGAAAATGTGTGGTGTATTAGAGTCCTGTCTATTTCTTTGTGTAGAAGTTGTAGACTTAAAAAGGCGAGTGTTTGGCTGTTGTATCCTGGAGGTGACGCACTTGGGTACCACTATACTGGGGTTATAGAATAAAATTCTACCCGTGGAGAGCATGAATTACCTTAAACAGAACGAGATGCCTGTGCCTCGGTCAAATACCGCGCATTTATTTCCTAATTATATTCATCTCTTATCTCTATTATTTCTATTATTCTTCTTATTTTTGCTTGTAGCCCCAACACTCTTGTGTGGCATCAACTTTGTAACATTGGCCTTGAGGTGAGAGGATCTCCTGTATCATGGTTCCTCCCTTTTGAAGCTTTTGGACGCGTCGTCCTGTTTTTTAGCCTCGTTCAACTAGTCATGAGACATTCCTGTCTTTCTTAATAAGACTGAGTTGTTATTATCTGTTATGAGATATAATAATACTTTCCCTCAAAAATTGGAATAGAGAGATATTAAAAACTATATAAAAAGCTTGTAACGATATAGAATATCTAGGCGTTTGAATTTAGGAGTTTTAAATACTACTTTGTAATTTTTTCCACAAGTCGTATGTCATGGGAAGAGTCAAGTACTTCTTAGTCATGAAGAAAGAAAAAAGTAAGATATATGTGTGAGAAGTCCGCACGGGTTTATGATCTATTACATGCTTCACACATGCATCAAGAGAAATTACTCATATCTATATAAGTGAGAGAAATGATTTTTCCCTAGGTAGGTTTGTCATACATTTGCAATGATATAGAAATTTCAAGTGAGTGGGAAGCCATGTCTATATGGCTAAGATACATGGGCGGATAATCACAATCCAAATTTAATTTTTTTATTATTATTAAATAAATAAAAATAAAATGTTAATTTGTTTATTAATATATTAAAATGTTATTTATGGAATAATCTATTAAAATGTTAATTAAATAATTATTGATTTTAATTTATGTAATTTTTTTTGAATAAGATAAAACCGTTACAACTCAGTAAGAGGATACCACCCTATAGGCAAGGTAGAGACACCCCTCTCCAATCTATGGTGGTTTTGACATAACTAAAAAGAAATACAAATATTCTTGTTAGAGCAGATATTTTTGATATCTCTAATAATAGTATAGTATCTATTATTAGCATTAGGAATACTAAAAATATTGTGGATAATGTGATGATCAGGGACATTAAAGGCAATAGGGCCCATATTCTCTGTGCCATATGTTTCCAGAAAAAGACGGATGGTCTACAGCAAAGCAAGTATAGCATCCTGATCATGATCAGTAACGAGATAACACAGAGGTTGAAGTTTATCCGCTTGGTGTCTGAAAATACCGAAAACCTTCCTACCAATTCTAGGGAAAATTTTCCAATGGCAAGTGAAGTTGGAGTGAATGCTGGCACCTCTGGCATTCAGGCCTGTCCTTCTAGTACTTCTTGTTGGTGTTGCAATTTCAAAAAATAGATCCTATCGCTGTAGATAAGCGGAGCTTCAAAGCTCATCTACTATTCTATAGCCTCTGTTAAGGCCCTCCATAATATCTCCTTGACCTTGTTGAAACAGAATTTTGTTCCTTTGCGTGTAGATACTCTAGCAAAATTGTTATCAGTAGCAGGAGCTAATCGTCATGGTGGACTTGTTCCCCCACCTTGTAATCCTCCAAAATTTGACAAATCCAATCTAACATCGACGAGCTGCCAATGTTTTCAACTCTAATATTTAGCCGAGAAGCAAATCATATTCTTCTAGAAAATTGGCATTCCTTAAAAATATGTTCTTTTATCTCAATGGAATCACAGCCATGATCACCATTAATCTTTACTCTCATCGAAGTAGTCGTTACACACTGCATCAAGAGTTGTTGCCAATGTGGTGGAAAGTCTATATAGCTTAGAACCTCCCTCAGGAACGATCAAGAAATCTTGTGATAAGCCTTGTGTAGGTCTTTCTTGATAGCCGCCCACCCTCCTTTGGTCTTTTTACAAGCTCTAACATAATGAAGGACCTCACTTGCAATTAAGATATTATCCTGAATCAAGCGACCCTTAACAAAAGCATTTTGGAAAGGAGTAATGAGGTCGTGAAGTATTCCCTGCAGCCTATTAGCATTGTTGCCAAACTCGCAAGTCAACTCGTCCGAGTCTACAGTTTACATTTCTACCACCCATTTTCGAGTTGACTCATGCACAAACTCGGAAGGGTTGCAAACTCGGGTAGACTCGAGTTGACTCGGGTAAACTCGGTCAAACTCTCGAGTCTAAGAGCGAGTTAGAGAGTCTGAGTTTGCTGCACATCATGTCCAAAATTCTTTTCTTTCAATTTAAATCAGATGCCCATTAAACAGCCTGACCCATTTTGTAAAGCCCATCATTTTTTTCAGTCCAAAACTCCAATTCAGATAACCTATCCAGCTATCCCTAATTCAAATCAAGTCGTTCTTATTGCTTGAGCTTGACTTGCTTCTCCCATAGTGCTGCCGTCGTGGCTTCTAGAGTTCTGTCGTCAACACTTAGGTTAGTAATTAATTAAAATATCATGGTGGTATGAATTATATGATAGATTGATAGTTGCTCTGTTCATTTGATGGACACTATAAGAAATGTGATTTTTAGCGACGGTTATTTTTGTTGTTTTGTGGCGGTTCAATTGCCACAAAATGACATTTTGTGGCGGATCTTAAACTGTCACAAATGAACATGTCGTAAAGAAATTTTCTGACAGTTCTAGCCAACTGCTGGAATAAACGCCACAAAATGTACTTTTCCGACGGTTAGTGTCTGCCAAAAAATGAAAAGTAAAATCGTGGCGGTTTATAACTATCATAAAATTCCAAGTAATTTTCTGACGGTCTATCACCGTCACAAAATTAAAGGTAAATTTGTGGCGGTCACTAATTGTCAGGATCCCCTATCGGACGTCCGTGACCGGCACGGGAAGTATGATTTCTCCCTGATTTCTCCATATCCGGTGACCTAAGTAGCGTGCAATCCACGGCTCGCTCAACGCCGCTTCAGCCTATACATATACACATAACCACTCACACGTGCATATAGTATATATATTGATCACGCGCTTTAGGGCGGGTGATCTATCCTATTCACATGCGGAAGCCATATTTTCATACAATCAGGTATTCAGCCACACATACATATAATTTACATATTGATCACACCCCTCAAGGCGTGTGATTTATCCTAGTCGCATGCGGAAGTCATATATACATATACATTATATACGTTATATCATAGCCTAAAGTCCCAATACTAAGACCTAACTTTAATCTGTATGAAGCCGACATAGCTAGAGTAAGACGTATATATACAGTAGTGTATCTATACAAATGCTACACCCAAAAAGGATTCATATATATATATATATATATATATATATATATATATATATACATAACAACATATGCACAAAACCAAAATACACCACCCACACGGACTATGCGTGCGGTCTTTAGAGTTGTCTGCGTCCCTGAGAAGAAGTGGACGCGTTCCCGACGCCTGAACCAACTGTATCTGAAACAAGTAAACAGGGGGGTGAGTCGAAAAGACTCAGTGAGGAGCTCCCCCATCCCTGGCAGAGTCATGCATGCTCTGTTTTTGAGCAGGTGGAAGAAGGAAAAATGACATACAAAAAGAAAATTAGTGAGTAAGAACAAACCAGAGAAGTTGAGCGCACGAGATCGACAATGTCACGACCCCTTATCGGGCGTCAGTGACCGGCACGGGAAGTAGGATTTCTCCTATCCCATAAGCCTCTAATCCCTTATTGACATTTTCACATGTTTATAACTACCCATTTCTAATACAAACAATATATAGTATTTACGGTCATCCATATCCGGTGACGCCTCAACCACCTGTATCTGAAACATGTAAACAAGGGGGTGAGTCAAAAAGACTCAGTGAGGAGCTCCCCCATCCCTGGCGTAGCAGCGGGTACCACTACAGCTGGGGGGAAGGGAGCAACCACAACCACATGCGCATGAAACAGATTCATATTGTGTCCTTTAACATGATCAGGCAATCAATGTATCATATTCACAATTAAAAATCCTAATTCATTCTCCTAACATGCTTATTAATCCACATGTAAACCAATCATAAACATATATAATATATTTTCATAAGTCATACATAGTTATGCTCGTAGGCATTCACTTTCTGTCTCCTGCATTACGCTCAGAGAAATACTGGCCCAAAGGCAATTTCATGTACGAACCTGGTTGATCACACCAGGAACTTTCTGACTCCAAGGCACGCTTTGAGTAATAGCCGGTGACTTATCTAACCTCGGTTTATCCAAGGCAATGCCCACTAATTGGCATTCTCATTGGTACTATATTTCTGGTTGGCCGAACCAGGATGACTGACTCGATCTACCCGGACCTACCTAATCAAGTTCAACCAACATGTTCAACCTTGAAAGACGCCCTAAGATAAACTAACTGAATATTATACGTAATTATTAATTAGGCCTATTTTCCCCCTTTTCAGTTATGCAACACTCTCACTCACATTCAACAACCTAGGTTCATTATTCTCAATGTACCATACGGTCAAAACCTATACAACGATGATCAATTTAAATGGGTTTCTATTATTAATGAACCCTCACAAATGAAATTCCGACTCAATCCTACCCACGGTAACATGTAGGGCTCAGTGAGCCTCAGTAGCACATATACACTTTGCACGTCGACTGCTTATTTGCAAATCATACACGTCTAACACAAATTCATTCATATAAATATAGTTCATCTAATAATTGCACAAAATAGAGCAAATCACATTTGCACGTTGTCATCCAACCCTGTGGGGTAGGGATGGGAGAGCCCCTCACCTCGTTGACCCTCCTGATCAGTCCTCGGAGTGCTTGGAGCTTCAATTACCCTGTGGTGCCCTATACACACATATATATTTAAGAAATTTAGAACGCGTAACTAAGCATCTACCATGCACGTGTCATGTTAATGCTTATGCACCCTCTAACTATTTCCAAGAACTAACTATTTAGTTCGTTACGTCGTCTTAATTGCTCTTTTTGAAAGTCCGTACTGTCTTATATCGTCTTTCACCCATTCGAGCCACTTAGAACCTCTAAGTGCTTAGGTTAGAGATTCCCACTTGTCTAAATTTCACTTCATGTGTTCATATGGGTATTTAACTAATAAAGAATTAAATTCACGGCTCAAAAGAGGCCTTAGCTTACTCATTCCACCGTCTCCCTTATTCGCCGAGTAGAAGCTTAAATACTACCTCTTTAATTATATACAAAAATATAATTTGGTATAATTAGAGCCTTGGAACCAATTTAGTGGGTCTTAGGTGTCCACCACAGACTAGATTGAGGTGTCCAACCCACCGCACAGCTCCTTACTGTACGGTGGCTTAGTATTTCGCCTCTTTTTCACCGGATTGGGTTCCGGTTGAGACAGTAAATACCCAGGCTTTATTCCCTTGACTATTTCCAGCATTTATAACACTTATACTACTTCAATCCAAGCCTAAACATGCATCAAACTATCAATTTCGAATTTTAGAGCAATTTCCTAACCAAATTTTCCTAATTTCCATACCCGGTCAATTCTTACAGTTTAACTTCGATTTTTAACCTCCCCAAGCTTTCAATAACATCCACTAAGCTCAAATTTAACCCCGGAATTGGAAGAGATTGAAGAATTTCTAAAATACCCCCAAAATTGGAGAAATTGGGGTTTTGGGAGTTTGTGGCTTTCTTACTTGATTTCAATCGAATAGAGGTTGGATGGAGGTGAAAGAGAGGTCCGGTGGCTGTCTCTGGCGGCAGAGCCGTGTCTCCGGTGAAAATCCGACCAAACCCTCCGTCATGCTCTTTCCTCCTCTCTCTTTCTCGGTTTGGTTCGTGCCTCTACTCTGTTTCGTTTTTTTTTTCTGCTTTCTCTTTTCTTTCTTTATGCGTGTGTGTGTATTTTGTTTTAATTGGAATGGGGGTGTGTGTGCGTTTTGCTTCTACTTGCTCTTTTCTTCTTGTTTTTTAATGTGTGTGTGTAATTGGGAGGGGGTCACGATTGGGCCCCCCATATATTTTATTATTATATATATTTATTTATTTCTTTATATGTGAGTTGGTGAAAAGGGGGGTCACGGTTTGGCCCCCCTTTTATTTAGTAAATAATAATAATAATAATAATAATAATAATAATAATAATAATATATATATTTTATTTAGTTATTTTATCCTCTTTTCCCCCATCCTTTTTAAATCTCCATTTCTTTTAGGTCCTAAAAAAAATTCTATATACGCCCTATTTTTCCCTTCTTCATTTTTCTTTCAACTCTATAATTATTTAATTTAATTTATTTCTCTTTTCCAAAAAAAATAAATTAATAATAAAATTTAATATCTCGGATATTACATTAATTGCCAGAAAATGTTAGGTAAATTTGCGACACTTAATGCCCGCCAGAAATGACCTATAAATTTCTGACGGCTTTAAACCGTCACAAATTGTCTATTTTACTTTTTTTTTTAAAAATGTCACATATATTTTTAGATAATATATATAATTGATTATATTAATGCTAAAAAAAGATAAAAATACTCATAGAAGTACTTATAATACTCAAAATAGATACAACTAAAAGTATTTATTTGTAGTTCTCAAAAAAATATGTGTTTGTAAAACCAAAAATTAGTTCATTACAAAATGAGAAAAGCTTCAAAAACATCCTCCAAAAGCTCTACCTAGGCTCTTGCAATATTGAAAAAAATAAAATTTATGAGTATTATTATAGTAATGTACAATAAATATCACTAATAATTAAGTAATAAACAATATACATATTTAAATTTTATATACTTACTAAATATTGCAAAGTAAGTCAATCTCATCTATGTATTGGGATGATCTTCACTAGCTGAGAATGAATGTCCTGCTGATGATGATTGTCTATTACTTGCTTCAGGTACCTAAGAGAATAACAAATTTATATATATTTGATTATATTGTAAAGAACAAAATTTAAAAAATATAAAGAAAAAGATTTATACCTTAGAATTTATCATATGTGCCAACTCATACGGTACATTTCCCATAATATTTTTGAGAATGTTGAAGACACCTCGCATCTCTAATTTTAACTGTTCATTTGAAGCTTCCAATCGCGCATTTGAAGCTTCCAATCGCGCATTTGAAGATTCAAATTGTGCATTTGAAGATTCCAACTCTGATTGCAACCGAACAATTTCTTGTTGAAGAGCATTTGTAGTGTCTCCATTACTATAATTCAATGGTATCCTACCAAGTCGAGTGGTAGATAATCCAAATACTTGAGTAGAGGTAGGGCCAAACCCTAAACCTCGAACTCTCCCGGGATGTTCCTTTCCAGGCACTTGCCCAAGAGAATCTTGCTCACTAATTTGAGCGGATATTGTCCCTTGATTTTCAAGTTCAATAATTTTTTCCTTTAAACAAAAAAAAATATATCATATACACCATCAATAAAAATATTATAATACTTGGTCTTCTTAACTTATTAATATTAGATAGACAATGGAGGAAAAAAAATTATCATATACATCATCAATATTAATATTATCATACTTGCTTCTTTGGTGCAACCTAAACTGAGATTCTAAAAAATCTGCAATTTAAATAAATTATTATCTCTTATGTGAATTGGAGGAAACGAGCTTCAAATACCTTTTTAAAGTCAACAGCAAGAAAGAAAGAAATCTTCAATAGTTCACTTATACTTAGGCATCTATGCTCACCTATATGGCAAATTGAAAATGAAAGCTTCATTATTGTATAGGTTTGATCAAGGAACCTAAATATGGTCATTTGAAAGAGCTTCATAAAGCTAGCAAACTCAGGTAAACTCAAGTAAAATCAGTTAAGTTGTGAGTTTAACTCTAAGTTCATAAGGCAAGGTTTAAAAGTCCAAAAACAAGCAGCTACAAGTTTTTTCTGAATTCCAATCATCTTCATGTTTCTATAAAAAAAAAATCATCTTCATGTAAAATTATGCCATAGATTTGCAACTCAGAAGGATGTTCCCACCTATATCCCAAACCATTATTCTATTGTTAATTCTTACTAACAACCCTCATCCATAGCCTTATAGATTTTACTTGTTTCTTGCTGCTAAACCCCAAGGAAAGAGGAGGAACAATATCCAGATCTACAACCTGAACAACTCCAGATTACTAGAGCCATAGGGCATACAAATATCTTCATAAGTTCATATTGTTATAATATTCACTTACAAAAAAATAGTTTTTATGATGTGATACCCGGAAAATTTCCAATCAACGTTAAGGTCCTAATTTAATTTTTATTTTAATTTGGAAGGAAAAGGAGGAAATTTAAAATAAAAGAAATTTTATTGGGACAAAAATTAGGACTTAATGGGAAATATTGGGTGTAAGTTATTAACCCCAAAGTCAATTTTAAATAAATAAATAATATATTAAATAAATATATAAATAATATATTAAATATATATATATAAATATATATATATATATATATATATATATATATACGTGCAGTTTTTTTTTTTTTAAAAAAAAGAAAATATATAAATATATATAATATTTATATATGCATTGGTGGAAGAGGGGGGGGGGGGTCACACACGTGACCCCCCATTTAAAAAAAAGAATTTGGTCCTCATTTCTCCAGCAGCCAAAATCGTGAAGCAAAAAAAAAATGGAGGACCACGACGCCAAGCTAACGGAAGAAGGGGGGACGTGCGAGCGGGTGTGCGGGAGAGCCAGCGGAGGACGACGCCGCCGTTCGCCGGAGTAGGAGCAGTCGACGGCGACGCCGGAGGAAGGTGGCCGGCGGGTTCACGGAGGAGAGAGAGAGAGCTTGGTTAGAGAGAGAAACAAACGGGAATAGTGTTTTTTTTCGCCGGAATCTCGCCAGATTTTGGCCGTTCCGAGCTCGGGGAAGGTGACCGGGGGTTTCCTATACCCCATTCCATCATCTTAACCGATTGAATCGAGGTAAAAAGTCCCGAATCTCTCCAACCCCAATTTTATCAATTTTAGGGATTTTTAGAAAGACCCCAATTGATTCAATATGAGTATTTTGGATCCTAAATTGAAGTATTTGCATGCTAGGAAGTGAGTTGGAAGCTTAGGAACTGGAACCAAATTGATGGAATTTATCTGGGTTCGAAAAAGTGTAAGAAAATGTGATTGTTAAAGTTTAAGGGTGTTGCGGAATGACTTGGGGTGCACTGAAAGGTTGAATAATAATTATATAATTATTAAAAATTATTGGAATGTACGAGGGATTAAAACCCGAGTAATTTCCGTCTCACCCGGAACCCCGTTCGGGGAAAAAGAGACAATTTTCTAATTTTACGCGTATTCGGGTATACGTATTCATGTGTAGGTGAAGTGTTCAGGGTTATTTTGATAAATGGAAATTTTGGACAAGTAGAATTTATGACTCTTGAGACATAAATTCAAGATTTGGGTAATGGGAACTTCACATGAACACATGAAGGGGAATTTAGACAAGTGGAAATCTCTAACCTAAGCAATTAGATGTTCTAAATGGCTCGAAAGTGTGAAAGTCAAATATGGGGCATTCTGGACTTTCAAAAAGAGAAATTTAGACGACGTAACGAATTAAATAATTAGTTCTTAGAAATATCTAAACGGTACATGAGTATTAGTACGACACACGCATTTTTAGATGTTTAATTACGCGTTCTAAATTTCCTAAATATATATGTGTATAGGGCACCATACTGTGAGTGGACCTTCGGGCACACCGAGAGCTGATCCGAAGTGCCAACCAGGTGAGGGGCTTTCCCATCCTTGCCCTCTTGCGGGTTGTATGAGGATGTGGAAAAAAAAATATATGGTTTGTATTATTTGCCTCTTTGTTAGAATATGTATGTTAGAAACATGCTATTGTCATTCCTAAATGTTATTATATGAAATTACATGTTATATGTGTATTTGATACATGTGAAATATCATGATGGCTTGGGAAGCCTTATATGGAAAAAGGGTTCTTGGAACCTAGAACGATATCGGGGGTAGGATCGAGTCTACTTTCGGTGTCTAAATTCCATGGTCCTAGAAACTCACAAGTTAAATGAAGTTGGAAACCTATTGTTTGATCTTGAAATTTTTGAAATAATCGAACTTAGGATGTTCTTCCTTGAAATTATTTTCGAACTTGGGAAAGGGTATAAATTTATAAGTTTTTCCAAGAAAAGTAAAACCGAACTAGTAGGGGTTCATAGGAGTCATGTAGAGTCTATGATAAAAGAGGTGTCCATTTTAAATAAACCGGGTAGATCGAGTATGTCCTCGTGAAGTCGGACACCCAAGAGTCCAAAGTCTATGAGTTTGCCACTTTGTGGTTAAAGCTTTGGTTAGGCCAAAGTCACACGAGTCGCCGGCTATGTACCAAGTAAAGTCTTGGTGCCAGATATGTCTCAAGTAAAGTCTTGGGGCCAGGGGTTCCTAGAATGATCAACTAGGTTCCTAACCGCTCACGTGAGCTATGCCTTCGGGCCAGTTTACCTCATAACGAATGCCACTCACGTCAGTTATGCCTTCGGGCCAGATTCTCTCCTAACGGAGATATGCCTTCGGGCCAGTTCTCTCCCAAAGGGAGATATGCCTTCGGGCCAGTTTATGTTATTTTAAAACGATATATGATATTGGAAAGTGTTTGATGATATTGAACATGTGATATATATGCCTAATTTTGTCAATATATGTGTTATATATGCTAAATGCATGATCACTTAAACATGAAAGGTTAAAAGGAATATTATATGTGCATGTGGATGTGATTGGCTCCCTTTCCCCAGTTGTAGTGGTACCCGCTACTACACCAAGGATGGGAGAGCCTCTCACTGAGTCCGTTTGACTCACCCCCCCCCCCAATTTTACATGTTACAGATACAGGTGTAGCGGGCACCGGACACGCGTCTACTTCCTCTCAAGGAGGCGGACATTCCTAGAGACCTCACGCATTGTTCGCGTGAGAGGTTTATCTTTTGATGTATACATTCTTTTGTCATATTTCACTGATGTACACATTATTTTGAGTATAGCCTTTGATGTATAGGCAATTGCTATATGTATAAATATATGTACAAATCTAGACTTGTCGGCTTCATACTGTTTAAAAATTAGGTCATGGATGGGAATATAGGATATATGAATATTATGATGAGTATAAATTGCTTCCGCATGTGAATAGGATAGGTCACACCCTATGGGGTGTGATCAATATGTAAATTATATATATATATATATATATATATATATATGTGTGTTGTTGGTATGTGATTGTTTGCCAATATATAAACCTGCATGTGAATAGGATAGATTACACGCATTGAGGCGTGTGATCAATATGTAAATTTAAATGCGAGTGTGGATGCTTACATACAGGTGATTGAACAGGTTATATATATATTGTGTGTGAATAGGATAGATCATTCCCTTGTGGTTTGATCACTACGTATATATATATTTATGTGTGATTGCTTATGTGAACGGATGTATATATTTACTTGAATTGGGCTGAAGCGGCAATGAGCGCCGTGGATTGCAGGTTATTTAGGCCACCGTAAATGACGTGGCCAATATTTATTATGTGAATATTGTATGTTGTTCGCATAGCAGGGTAGTTATTTTAAATGGTAATAGGGAAGGCTTACGGGTTTAGGGGTGAAATCCTACTCCTGTGCCGGTCACGGACTCCTAGTAATGGGGTCGTGACAAAGTTGGTATCAGAGGCAGGTTATTTTTAAATAGTATGAAGCCATAGGTATGACCGGGTGTCGGTTTACCCTTCTTTGTGTACCCGGGCACAACGTGGGAGTAAAAAGGCACTTGTGGGAGTACCCAGGATGTTGAGTCATGAATTTTTCGTGTCATCGCTCGGGCGTAGAATTGGTATGTGAAATTCTATGTAGAGCACGCAACCTGTAACAATACATAAGTGCCAAGGAGCACTAAGGCGTAAGGTGGGGTGGGAGTGACCCCGGAAACCTTAGAACGCCACAGTATGGAAAGGTGACATCCATAGAGGATGCTACCTAGACACATGTGCATCCAGTTGAATTGTAGGCAGGAATGCACTACAGTATGTAATTAACGATGCATTGTGTGCTATAGTATAGACGCAAAGGATTTGGATATAGTATGGGATGCCAATAGAATAGAAACGTAAGTACGGGGCATGGGAAGGACACGGGAGAACCATGCACCCTATGTGAATGATGTGTAATTGGAAACATGGGAGGGAGCAAAGGCAGAACCATGTGACCAATCGTGATTCAGAATAGTGATATACGGTAAATGGTACTTTCGGCCAGAAATGGTTTGTAAAGTAAAAGAAAAGGCACACTTGACGTGTAGAAAGGAAAGTAAGCCCATGGGGCGATTGAAATTGAGAAGTTACAGATAAGAATAAACAGGGTTATGGGGTATTAGGACGACAGTAAGATGACCACGTAACTGGGTCACAACTGTGCGGTAGACTATGGCTAAAGGAAGTGAGTTGTCCTTCCTGAAATGTAAACAGAAATGAGGTGGTGAATGCCACAGAAAAGAAGTGAAAGTCTACGAACTAGAAAACTCAGGAAAAGTGGTATATGGGAGGGCAAAGTGGCCGAACCATACGCCGTAGAAATAGATATTAAGAAATAAAGGCATATGTGAACGTGTAGAACGTGACCGTACGCCGAGTAGGAGAAAGACTAAATGGTAAAGCACAGGGAAGGAGCCTAGTCCAACCCTGCGCTTGATCCATGAACTGCTAGCTTCTTAAGCAAACGAGGGGGAAAGGAAGGGAGTTAGCCCAACCAAACTCTCTTGTGTTGTTTAAAGAAGAGCATAAACGATAGGATATTGCTCACATGAAAGTTTTGTTAGAAATCTTTTCGGTCTTTCCGGATATGAGATTCTGAAAGACCCTTAAATTTTTCTTGAAAATATTAGGAATAACCGTTGGAAGGCAAAATTTTCCTGAAAGCTCATTTTAAAAGTGTGTCATTCCAATCGGTTAAACCCAAATCAATTACGAAAATCTTAGGCATTGTTTTTCTAAGAAATAAACTTGAATATATTTTTGAAACTTGCTAGGTGCCTAAGAAATTTAACTCATGTGATCAATACTCTATCAAGCAAGAGTCCTTTTACAGGTAAACTGTATAAGGATGGTTGAAGCAGAAGAAAAATCACTCACTTGAAGTTATTACAGTTAAGCAAACATCGAAAATCACTAAACAGTGCAAAAAAATAAATGTTCGGGTAAACCTAAGGGTTACCATTAAGGGACCATAGAGCGATTATGGACCCGAAGGAGTTAAACCGGAGAAAGTAAAGAAGTGGAAATGGGCGTATCCTTTCGGGTACAGTCCAACAATGAAGAAAATGAGTGCTATTGCAATAAATAGCTCTCGGATGAGAAAAAAGTAGACGGAGTAAGAAGATTCATAAGAGAAGTAGAAGAGCGGAAATCTATAGGAGTTAGAACCCCATAAGATAAGAGTTAGGTAGGAGTGGGAAAACCGACTATTACAGTAAGTGTAGGTATAATACACAAATTGTAGTGGACATAGCTAGGTGAGCTTGTCCCACGGGTTGGTGAACCGTAAAATCTGTTAGTCTGAAGCCCGTGTATGGGTGGAGACTGAGTAAACGAACCAAATGTACAAATGGCTCTGCGATTGCCATACCAGGAAAGTTAACCATAAGGACGGTTAATCGAGGGGTATAATTTGGTTAGTAGTGAGTATTTGAAAATACTCAAAGAAAGGGCACCACGTAGGTATGAAAGGGAAAACAAAAGAGAAAATACGGGAACGGAGTCGGGTGAGCATCGAGGGGATGCAAGCCAAAATGATAAAACAAAGTTTGTTACCAGTGGGGGCAATTGGAACCCAAAGGGGCAACACAATTACAAGAGGCGGTGTGTGTTCGTGAACATATGCCACAATGTAAGAAAAGAAAGAGTCTAACATGGGAGCGGATCCTATTTAGTTAAGAGGAGTAGAGCATGTCCGAAAAGGTTCATGCTGAAGTTAAAGAGATCAAGTATTCCAAGTAGGAATACAAGGTCTAAATGAGTTGAGGAGTCCGAGAAGGCCAAGTTGGTGTAAAGGCCAACGGCAACCCAAAATGAGTGGAGTTATCATAGGGTATGCAACCCTAAGTGGACTAAACTGAGGATGGTATAAATCCACAGTCATAGTCGTGTTAAGTGAGGTCTCCGGATGTGAAGACCGAACTGAACATGAGGTAGGGTTATGAGTATGATGGGAGACTGATGAGTTTCCATTATACATAGAAATGGCTACAAGTAGTAGCCATAGAAGAGTCTAAGTGAGTCAAACATGGGATGTCGGCAGGGAGTAACCTAAAGTGGTTATGAAAACCACTAAGGGTGAGTGTGGAAGCCCAGAAAGGAAGAGTGAAACACGGGTCATAAATGAAGGAACGGTAAGTGGGATATGTAACGGGGCTAGTATCATGACATTAAGCGTCGTTAGGACACGAGTAGGATAAATCGAGTTGAAAGTAAGTGTAACAACCTCGAAAGGGTTGGGTACACTGATGGTAAAGTGTAAAGACCTACGTAGGGTGTATGACGTGTAAGAGGTAAGTATAGATGAAGTGTAGAGGGAGTAGTGAGATGTAAACGGACTTTTCTGGAGAAGTCGTTTACAAAGAAATTGTCGGGGAAAATACCAACAGAAGGGTAATTGCGTGGAAGTAGACGATATGTAGGTACAAGGACTCCGATGGTGGGAGTTAGAGTTTATGGAAATAGAACCTAGTGTGCCACACAAACCGCTAATATCCAGGCGCGTTCCAAGACGAATATAAGGAGCCTCTACGGCCGTAGCTAGTTTGACGGGCAGACTGAGTTAAGGTGAACCTCATTAGAAAATGCAATTGTTAACTCCTCGGAGAACTAATTGCATCATACTCACCGTTGTGGTCAAGAACAGTCTGGAACTCAATTCGAAGTTTGAATTCCAACTGTTTCTAGCCATATGCAAGCTAAGTTCTTGTTCATGGAAATGGTGAAGCCTGGACAGAATAAAGGTACCGACCTCTAACAAATCAAGATACAGTAACTAACGGGAAAAAAAAAGAGGGATGATATCCGACCCCTGTATTGATAAAATTGGAGTACTTCGGTTGGAGAGACGGTGATGTGTTCCTATAGTTGATAACTAGGAAGCAAGAATGCTTGCGGAAACACACCGAACCGTTTATAACATTCATCCAGGAATCAATAACATAGATAATTATTGAAATAGTTATATTGGTAGAGTGCCATGAGTAAGGATGTTGCAAACTATGCAGCCAGGCGTTTAATGTGTCAGCAAGTCGAGGCTGAACACCAGAAACCGCCGGAATGTTACAACAGTTAGGAGTATCAAAGAGTAAATGGAAAGGGATGACAATGGATTTTGGTAACAGAGTTACCAAGATCACAACGTTCATTTGATTTGTTTTGGGTGATAAGTGGACCGTATGACTAAGTCCGTGCACTTTCTGCCAGTTAAGACCACTTGCGGAGTGAGTCAATAAGAGCAGCTTTATCTATCAGAAATCGTTATATTGCACGAGGTGCCAGTATCCATAGTATCTGATAGAGGGCCACAGTTCACTTCCAAGTTTTGGAAGTCTATGCAGAAAGTGTTGGGGACTAGAGTTGATTTGAGTAATGCTTTTCACCCACAGACATATTAGGAGTCGGAAAGAACCACTCAGGTTCTTGAAAACATGCTTCAGGCGCGTATTATGGATTCCGACGGAAATTGGGAAAGGTAATTACCTCTGGCTGGGTTTGCATACAAAAATAGTCGTCAACTGAGTATACCATTGGCACCTTTCGAGTTTTATATGGTCGAAGGTGTAGATCCCCGATTGGGTGGTTCGAGGTCGGAGAGGCCAAGTTAGTTGGTCCAGAACTTGTTCAATAAGCGTTGGACAAGGTAAAGGTGATTAGAGAAAAGATTGTTAACGTCTCAGAGTAAGCAGAAGTTCTACGCTGACAATCGAACAAGAGAACTTAAGTTTGCCGTTGGCAAACAAGTGTTTCTAAAGGTATCACCAAAGAGAGGCGAAATGCGATTCGGTAAAAAAAGGGGAAATTAAGCCCCTGGTATATGGACCGTTTGAAGTCTTGGAACGAATAGAAAAGGTGGTGTATAGTTTGGGAGTACCTACAGAAGTAGAAAGGGTACATCCTGTCTCTCAGGTTTCGGTGCTTCGGAAACATCTTCCAGACCCTTCGCACGTGATTCAATCGCAAGATGTGCAACTGATCGAAAGTCTGTCATATGAAGAGGAACCAGTGGAGATCTTAGACCGCCAGTTGAAGAAGCTCAGGTCAAAAGAAATTCCGTTGGTTAAAGTTCTGTGGAGAAATGCGCAGGACGTATCCTCATTTGTTTCAGAACTAAGGTTGGTATGTGATTGAAATTCGGGGACCGAATTTCTTAAGGGGGGAAGATTGTGATACCCGGAAAATTTCCAATCAACGTTAAGGTCCTAATTTAATTTTTATTTTAATTTGGAAGGAAAAGGAGGAAATTTAAAATAAATGAAATTTTATTGGGACAAAAATTAGGACTTAATGGGAAATATTGGGTGTAAGTTATTAACCCCAAAGTCAATTTTAAATAAATAAATAATATATTAAATAAATATATAAAAAATATATTAAATATATATATATAAATATATATATATATATATATATATATATATATATATATACATGCAGTTTTTTTTTTTTTTTAAAAAAAGAAAATATATAAATATATATAATATTTATATATGCATTGGTGGAAGAGGGGGGGGGGGGGGTCACACACGTGACCCCCCATTTAAAAAAAAGAATTTGGTCCTCATTTCTCCAGCAGCCAAAATCGTGAAGCAAAAAAAAAATGGAGGACCACGACGCCAAGCTAACGGAAGAAGGGGGGACGTGCGAGCGGGTGTGCGGGAGAGCCAGCGGAGGACGACGCCGCCGTTCGCCGGAGTAGGAGCAGTCGACGGCGACGCCGGAGGAAGGTGGCCGGCGGGTTCACGGAGGAGAGAGAGAGAGAGCTTGGTTAGAGAGAGAAACAAATGGGAATAGTGTTTTTTTTGCCGGAATCTCGCCGGATTTTGGCCGTTCCGAGCTCGGGGAAGGTGATCGGGGGTTTCCTATACCCCATTCCATCATCTTAACCGATTGAATCGAGGTAAAAAGTCCCGAATCTCTCCAACCCCAATTTTATCAATTTTAGGGATTTTTAGAAAGACCCCAATTGATTCAATATGAGTATTTTGGATCCTAAATTGAAGTATTTGCATGCTAGGAAGTGAGTTGGAAGCTTAGGAACCAGAACCAAATTGATGGAATTTATCTGGGTTCGAAAAAGTGTAAGAAAATGTGATTGTTAAAGTTTAAGGGTGTTGCGGAATGACTTGGGGTGCACTGAAAGGTTGAATAATAATTATATAATTATTAAAAATTATTGGAATGTACGAGGGATTAAAACCCGAGTAATTTCCGTCTCACCCGGAACCCCGTTCGGGGAAAAAGAGACAATTTTCTAATTTTACGCGTATTCGGGTATACGTATTCATGTGTAGGTGAAGTGTTCAGGGTTATTTTGATAAATGGAAATTTTGGACAAGTAGAATTTATGACTCTTGAGACATAAATTCAAGATTTGGGTAATGGGAACTTCACATGAACACATGAAGGGGAATTTAGACAAGTGGAAATCTCTAACCTAAGCAATTAGATGTTCTAAATGGCTCGAAAGTGTGAAAGTCAAATATGGGGCATTCTGGACTTTCAAAAAGAGAAATTTAGACGACGTAACGAATTAAATAATTAGTTCTTAGAAATATCTAAACGGTACATGAGTATTAGTACGACACACGCATTTTTAGATGTTTAATTACGCGTTCTAAATTTCCTAAATATATATGTGTATAGGGCACCATACTGTGAGTGGACCTTCGGGTTCACCGAGAGCTGATCCGAAGTGCCAACCAGGTGAGGGGCTTTCCCATCCTTGCCCTCTTGCGGGTTGTATGAGGATGTGGAAAAAAAATATATGGTTTGTATTATTTGCCTCTTTGTTAGAATATGTATGTTAGAAACATGCTATTGTCATTCCTAAATGTTATTATATGAAATTACATGTTATATGTGTATTTGATACATGTGAAATATCATGATGGCTTGGGAAGCCTTATATGGAAAAAAGGGTTCTTGGAACCTAGAACGATATCGGGGGTAGGATCGAGTCTACTTTCGGTGTCTAAATTCCATGGTCCTAGAAACTCACAAGTTAAATGAAGTTGGAAACCTATTGTTTGATCTTGAAATTTTTGAAATAATCGAACTTAGGATGTTCTTCCTTGAAATTATTTTCGAACTTGGGAAAGGGTATAAATTTATAAGTTTTTCCAAGAAAAGTAAAACCGAACTAGTAGGGGTTCATAGGAGTCATGTAGAGTCTATGATAAAAGAGGTGTCCATTTTAAATAAACCGGGTAGATCGAGTATGTCCTCGTGAAGTCGGACACCCAAGAGTCCAAAGTCTATGAGTTTGCCACTTTGTGGTTAAAGCTTTGGTTAGGCCAAAGTCACACGAGTCGCCGGCTATGTACCAAGTAAAGTCTTGGTGCCAGATATGTCTCAAGTAAAGTCTTGGGGCCAGGGGTTCCTAGAATGATCAACTAGGTTCCTAACCGCTCACGTGAGCTATGCCTTCAGGCCAGTTTACCTCATAACGGATGCCACTCACGTGAGTTATGCCTTCGGGCCAGATTCTCTCCTAACGGAGATATGCCTTCGGGCCAGTTCTCTCCCAAAGGGAGATATGCCTTCGGGCCAGTTTATGTTATTTTAAAACGATATATGATATTGGAAAGTGTTTGATGATATTGAACATGTGATATATATGCCTAATTTTGTCAATATATGTGTTATATATGCTAAATGCATGATCACTTAAACATGAAAGGTTAAAAGGAATATTATATGTGCATGTGGATGTGATTGGCTCCCTTTCCCCAGTTGTAGTGGTACCCGCTACTACACCAAGGATGGGAGAGCCTCTCACTGAGTCCGTTTGACTCACTCCCCCCAATTTTACATGTTACAGATACAGGTGTAGCGGGCACCGGACACGCGTCTACTTCCTCTCAAGGAGGCGGACATTCCTAGAGACCTCACGCATTGTTCGCGTGAGAGGTTTATCTTTTGATGTATACATTCTTTTGTCATATTTCACTGATGTACACATTATTTTGAGTATAGCCTTTGATGTATAGGCAATTGCTATATGTATAAATATATGTACAAATCTAGACTTGTCGGCTTCATACTGTTTAAAAATTAGGTCATGGATGGGAATATAGGATATATGAATATTATGATGAGTATAAATTGCTTCCGCATGTGAATAGGATAGGTCACACCCTATGGGGTGTGATCAATATGTAAATTATATATATATATATATATATATATATATATATGTATGTGTTGTTGGTATGTGATTGTTTGCCAATATATAAACCTGCATGTGAATAGGATAGATTACACGCATTGAGGCGTGTGATCAATATGTAAATTTAAATGCGAGTGTGGATGCTTACATACAGGTGATTGAACAGGTTATATATATATTGTGTGTGAATAGGATAGATCATTCCCTTGTGGTTTGATCACTACGTATATATATATTTATGTGTGATTGCTTATGTGAACGGATGTATATATTTACTTGAATTGGGCTGAAGCGGCAATGAGCGCCGTGGATTGCAGGTTATTTAGGCCACCGTAAATGACGTGGCCAATATTTATTATGTGAATATTGTATGTTGTTCGCATAGCAGGGTAGTTATTTTAAATGGTAATAGGGAAGGCTTACGGGTTTAGGGGTGAAATCCTACTCCTGTGCCGGTCACGGACTCCTAGTAATGGGGTCGTGACATATGAACCATTAAGGAACTAATTTTGGCCATTTATTAGCAAGAGACGCCACCTTTTTACTACTAAATAGAATAAATCCCAAGCTCAATTTTGTGTAGTCAAGACTATTTCTAACCAATGTAAAAATAAATTATAAAAGCAGGAAGTAAACCAAACTAACCATCACAACAAAATTTCTATTTCTCAGCTACCCAACTCTATCCTTCACATAAAAAAAAAATCTGTGTGTGTCTTCTCTCTGGAATCTCGATCTCTCCCCTCGAAGACAACAAAACTGGTCTCTTTAAACTAAACAAAAATAATGAATTCCCAGCAAGCAAGCCACCCACTTCATTCCCATAGGGATCTGTGTATATATGAGAAAGACCACGTCTTTTGCTTTTTCTTTTTGTTTTTTTTTAAAAAATTGATGTTCCCAATCTCAATCCCAATCCCCACTCTTACTCTTTAACTAAAGGTTAAGTCTTAAACCCTACCATAAACCTTCAAGTCCTAATGAAGCCCAAAGACAGAGGAATGAGGTTAGACCATTAAATAGAGACATAAATAACTTTAATTGCTATCTCTGCTTCTGAGTGAGTGAGTGAGTGTGAAATGAAGAGTACTGTGGTGAGGTGAATGTAAATCTAGTGGGGATACAGGTGGCCACCCCAACACACTGAGCTGTAATGAGAGAAAGAGAAACACAACTCAAATATATAGCCAAGAACTAATTTCCTAATCAATTTTAAAATAGAAAGAACAACACAATCATAACATATAACAAGCACATATCCTTCATCCTCTTGTGATGTGACCTTTTAATATATGCTCTTCTTATCATCTATAAGTGTAAAAAAGAGAGGAACAAATCCAACTTTCAAAAAAGAAGACTCAAAGTTATATAAATACTTACACAAATATTCATAGCCTCATCGTTAACAAAGGAACCATCACGCTTCTTGTGAGTTGCAACAAATATTGCTCCCCTACTCACAGGTCCTCCACTCTCCATTTCCTAAAATATGTCAATTAGACAATATTAGTATCATTCTATATGTTTAAAAACATGCATATAAACTATTACCATCTCATGTTTCTTCCTAGCAATGCTTTTAGATCCACAAGTATGTGGCATCTTAAGCTTTCTTCGATTTATGCGATTTTTTTTTGCTTATTTCCTGCCAAGACCAAGGAAAAAATAAAGTTAGGTTGCAAACAATTTGATTTTATCTAAAAACACATTTTATTATGCTACCTGAGTTCTTGGATTCAATCGGTAATCAACAAAACCTGCCCACATGTCATATGGAATAAAGTCTGGATGATTGTCTAAGTTATGTTCTCTACTCATTTCGACCTCATAAAATGTGTGGAATAACCAGCCTCGATAATTTCTCCAATTGTTGCCAAGCTTCTTCAACACAAAGCACTTTGCAATTTCATTATCTAAGCAAAATTTAGCCTTCAAAGGACAATAACACACATTAGTTAAATTAAAGTATTTGCCAATAGAGATGTTACTATATTAAAATTAAATAAGGCCATCTAACCTTGATATTGCTAAAAGCGGTGTCTTTATAGTTACTAGGCACTAATTTCCAAGAATAATAGCTTATAGGAAATGTAGTCAAATCAGTTCCAATGATTCCAAGAAATCCACTTAATAGGCCAGCAGCTTCCCCTATTGGTTGTCCTTGCCTATTAAAAGGAACAACTATCTGTTGCCCAGCTGGGAGTGTCCATACTCCATTGGTCTTCAGACGTCCTTCCCTCTTGACACCATGTGAATCTGTAGATGGAAAATGCATTATTAAAAATTTCATTGATTTGGATAATCCAATATGAAGTCATACTTACCTTCAATATCAACAGTCCAATATCTATTAAATTGTTTGGCAACATACGGTGGGACTTGACGTGTGTTTGGGTTAGAAGTGAAAGGTGGAGTCGATGCAGGAGGTGGATGTGTAGATAAGGATGGAGTTGGGATAGGGGGACGTGGGGTTGGGTTTGAAGTGAAAGGTGGTGTCGGTGCAGGAGGTGGATGTGTAGATAGGGATGAAGTTGGGATAGGGGGATGTGGGGTTGGGTTTGAAGTGAAAGGTGGAGTCGGTGCAGGAGGTGGATGTGTAGATAAGGATGGAGTTGGGATAGGGGGACGTGGGGTTGGGTTTGAAGTGAAAGGTGGAGTCGGTGTAGGAGGTGGATGTGTAGATAGGGATGGAGTCGGGATAGAGGTGGGGATTGGGATAGGAACTGACTCTGTGGAAAAAGCACCTTGGCTGACTCTGATTCTCTTCGGTCTACCTATGCCTGCAATATAAAGATAGAAATCATGAATTAAATGGAAAAAAACACCGGATAAAGATAAGAACCAACAAATAAGAAATCATAAAGTAGATTGAAAAAACACTACATAAGGATATAAATCAAAAATATAAAATAGGGAAAAAGTAAATGGAAAAAATAATACATATATGAAAAGAAACCACTACATATGGTATTTTTGACATTCAAATAATAAAAAAAAATCATCCAAATCTTTTTCACATCACATTGTCAACAAAAAACCAATCACATGCTACACTATCATATGGTCATCCTCATTGTTAACTGCACTAGCTTCAATGTCCATAACAGGGGATTCATCTTCTTCAACTTCTTCAGCTAATGATATAGTATCTCCATCATCTGAAAAGAACAAATCAAATTGTTATTGTGGGCATGCCTCACTCTCATGAATATTTTCTTTGTATTCTCCCATATCATATAAGTCTCGGGGCTTTATGTGAACATGAATGCACCACTCTTTATTGATTGCATCATTTACATAATAGACCATTTGAGCTTCAGATGCTTGAATATACGGTTCATCATCTTCATGTTCACCTGTGTGAATCAACCGAGAAAAATTAATTAAGTCAAATCCAAGAGTATCCTTTTTCATTCCAAGTTTGGTTGTTGTGTTCGCCCATTTACACTTGAACATTGTAACCATAAATCGGCCATGATAATTTAACTCAATAATGTCTACCAATTTTCCATAATAAGGAACACCTCCAAATCTAGGTTGATTATCACTGCTGCTTGCATAACTATTTGTGCCTAATGAGCCAAATACACCACTATTTTGAGTTTTCAGCCCTTGATCTCAATCCACTGTTCAAAATTTCAAACCGTAAATGTTATATGCAGTGAACCTTCTAACTTGTAACAATGGACCTTTTGCAAGATTTATGATATCATCTGAATAGGTTCCATTTTCATCGTTCATATTCTACAAGTTTGACATCAAATTGTATTAGACATAACTTGAGTGGTTATATAAGATGTCAAACATAAGATATGCCATGTGCAATTTGACTCACTCTATTATAAAACCATGAAGCAAATTCCCTATGAACAGTCCTTTGTATTATTGCTGCAGAACGTGTACGGCTCCTCAACCTCCTTCGTGTTATCTCCTTAAATTCCCTACAATTTTTATAAGGTTAACCTATTAACTTATCATCTAATAAAGTATTCAACAACCTATATATATTACTTACTGGACAAATGGATCCACATGTGTACAATTCATCAAAACATGTCGATGTGCTTGGTGTTTCTCCATGTCTGTAAGTCTATAATATGAAGGATTCCCAACCGACTTGCCTATTGGAGGGAAAATAGTTTGCACAGAAGAAGAGTCAACTTCACCTAGAACATCATCAACACGTCCAAGGCGGTTGAATCTTGTCTCTGTATTATTTAGATACCTAGACGAAAAGGTCAGACATTCTTCTGCTATATATCTTTCAGCTATAGATCCTTCAGGTTGTGCTTTATTACGCACATAGGACTTCAATAATCCTAAGTACCTACACCAATAAATTATGCTCAAGTATAACTAACAACTTCTTAGAGAAAAAAAAAATTTGGAAGGAAATAGAAGATTATATTTTTGAATTTTACCTTTCTATTGGATACATCCATCTATAATGAACAGGCCCACCTCGCTTAACTTCATCAACTAGATGAACTACCAAATGTACCATAACAGTAAAGAACGATGGTGGAAATAACATCTCCATGTGACACAAGCATAACACAACTCGCTTCTGAAGATTATCCAGTTCAAAATTACTTAGCACTTTGCTACAAATATATCGAAAAAACGAACAAAGCTCCAATAAAATTGCACACACTTGAACAGGTAACACATTTCTTATGGTTATCGGTAGCAATTGCTGCATAAGAATGTGAGAATCATGAATCTTTAATCCGGATAGCTTTCGATTTTTTAAATCGACACATCTAGATATATTGCTTGAAAAGCCATCTGGCACTTTCACATTCTTCAAGTTACCAAGAAATTTATCTTTATCTGCATTTGTCATCGTGTATAAGGCCAAAGGGAACTTTCCACTGTCATTTGGCCAAAGATCGTGTCGAATGCCCATGGCACGTAAATCTTTTCGAGCAGCTAGATTATCCTTTGTCTTAAAAGGTTCATTGAGCAATGTATAAGGGACATTGTCACACACATTTTTCTCGATGTGCATCACATCTAAATTGTGTCTCAACAAATTCAACTCCCAATATGGAAGTTGAAAAAATATACTCTTCTTCATCCATTGGGTGGTCGGGCTCTTTCTCTTCCTTTTAACATCTTCCTCTTTCGGTTTCCCGAAAATCACATCAATGTTCTCCACTTGCTTCAGTATTTCTGACCCTGATAATAAAATTGGTGGACTCCTCATCTCAACATTACCATCAAATCTAACTCAATTTAATCTAAATCTATGTCTTGGTTATAAGAAACGACGATGGCCTTTGAAACACCATTTTCTAGTGACAGGTAAGCGACAAGGATTTGAATCATTATTGAAAGAAGGACAAGCTAACCCCGTGTATGTATCCCAACCAGACAAGTTTCCAAGGCCTGGAAAATCACTAATTGTCCACATCAAAGCTGCCCGTAATGTGAACATTTCAGTTGATGAAGAATCATAAGTTTCCACCCCATTTGTCCACAACTCCTTTAACTCTTCAATTAAAGGTTGTAGGTAAATATCTATATCATTTCCTAACATACTCTTGCTAGGAATGATCATAGAAAGAATAAAAGAAGTTGGCTTCATACACATCCATGGAAGCAAGTTGTACGGAATAAGAATAACAGGCCATATGCTATAATTGTTACTTAAAGTTCCAAAACAATTGAAACCTTCACTAGCTAGCCCAAGCCGTACATTACGTACTTCAGCAGAAAATTCTGGATGAGCTTCATTGAACGACTTACATGCCTTGGAATCTCATGGATGCCTCATTAGCCCATCAGTGTTCAAATTTTTTGCATGTCACCTCATATGATCGGCAATTTTAGAGGGCATATATAACCTTTGCAACCAAGGCTTCAAGGGAAAATAACGTAAAAATTTTGCAGGCTGCTTCTTTTTACTCCCAGGTTCCTTAACTTTCCATCTAGATGTATGACATACTTTGCACGATTCTTTATTTGCATCATCTCCCCAATATAGCATGCAGTCATTTTGACATGCATCAATTTTAGTATAATTAAGACCAAGTTTGTTGATTATTTTCTTGGCCTCATAGAATGAATTAGGAATTTTCGCATACTCAAAGGTGTCATTCAATAATTCAAGTATCATGGGCATAGCTTTATCAGTCATCTGACAGTAACACTTAATATGATACAAGTTAATAAAAAATGACAGCCTTGAGTACTTTGTACACTTAATATGATACAAGTTAATAAAAAATGACACCCTGGATACAGCTCCTCATTGCATCCCTTAATTAATTCATCATAGTATGTATCACCCCTGCTATATTGTCGATGCAACCCATGCACTCCACTCTCAACTTTATCTACAGATTCATGTGCTTCCACCCCCAACATTCCTACTAAATCCAAATGCGTCCTTGACCATATCTTACATTAAATCTTGATTAGACAAACCACCCTCACCAATATCTGTACCCTTTAGTATATTTGATGTGTCATTTTCATCTCTGACTGCTGACTCTCCATGCCAAACCCAAACAGTGTACCCTTCTGGGAATTGAGTATAAATTAAATGGTCATATGCGGTTTCTCTAGTTTGCCATATCCTAAACCCACAACGAATACAAGGACATTTGATCAAACCCTTGGTAATTGTGTTTGCCAATGCAAAATCTAGAAATTTGTTCAAGCCTTCTACGTATTCAAAACTAACTCGTGACTTTGTAATCCATGGTTTATCCATTCCCTTAAACCAATATATCTAAAATAGAAAACAATATGTATCAATATCTAAAGATATTGCATATCCTATATATATACAATTTTACTATTAGTTATAAATTATGTTTAACTTTAGTTATGACTAATGTTCAAAGATATTGTATCAAGAACATTTAAGATCAATAATTATAACTATCAAATAAACAAATAACACTATCAATTCTTAGTAAATGACATTAATTAACTGAGACTAAACTTAATTTTTATTTTTTTGTAGCGAATCATGCATACAAGTACTAAGAAGTCTCTACCTTTTTTAAAAAAACATATATATTTCACATTCTCAGCATTTTAGGTGCTACATCTTTGTCATTAAATAAATACAATTGATTCCGATCCACAAATATATTCAGCAACTACAAAACCATATATATACTTAAATATCCATTGCAAAACTTTCTCCTTTTCTATTTTTTAAATATGTAATAAATCCCTACTGAAAATTAATTTTCATGCAATAAATTATGGTGGACTTCAAAAAGAAAACTAAGAGTTGATTACACACACACATATATATAATGTCAATATATATAAGAGCAATATCAAGTTAAATGTTAAAGGTCAAATACCCATTTTAGTCCTCTATGTTTCACACAAATTTTAAATTGGTCCTTTATCTTTCAAAAGTTCTATATTGGTCCTTTATGTTTCCCAAAAGTTTTATATTTGTCCTTAAGGTTTCATTGAAGTTTTATATTGGTCATTTATGTTTCATTGAAGTTCTATACTGATCTTTTATGTTTCATTGAAGTTCTATATTGGTCCTTTATGTTTCATTAAAGTTTTATATTAGTCATTTATGTTTCATTAAAGTTTCATATTAATCCTCTCAGCATGATTTTATTTTTGGCTTAAACGACGTCGTTTGAGTGTTTTTAGTGTATCTAAGGCCACGTCAGCTATCTGATACATATAGAGAGATTATGTGTCCACCTCGGCACGTCACATCAGCAGTTAACTTAAGAAATTGGCAAAAGTGGACGGAAGGACCAATTTGGAACTTCTTGCAAACATAAAGGACCAATTTAAACTTTTTGAAACATAAAGGACCAATATAAAATTTCGTGCAAACATAAGGGACCAATTTGTAGTTTTGACCAATGTTAAAAGTAATTTCTCTCATCTCTCACATTATAAAATGAGCAATCTGACTTGACTATATATATATATAACAAATCAAAATTTGTAACTGCAACTTCTTTTTAAGTTACAAATTAAAAATATAAATTCATGACTGCCATTATTCATGACTGATCGGGCTACATATGAAACGTTCAAATGTATGGCCGTTTAGGCGTGACGCTAAATTAATATACGTAACCACATACATTATTATGCACAAGATTAGACAGCAACAAAGAAGTTAATTTTATTTTGTTTTTTGACCAAATGATATTTCATTCAATAGCCCTAAGGCAAAACGCACGGCCATTGTTGGGACAAGGACAAAAGCCCAAAAGCAACAAATGAGGCCAACAACAAAAATAATAAAACTCAGGCCCACATTTCAATTCAAAATACCTCTGATTAGATTCAAATAGTCCAGACCAATTGTTGGAATGTATTGTCACTTTATGACCAAAAAAACTAATTTAAATTGACATAGCTCTCACTGAGCTTGTACTCGATATCCCAACTTCAGTACTTATGGCTAAAACATATCTTGTTCATCATAAACCTTTTCACAGCCCGAAAATAAGCAATTAAGAATAAATTAACATCTTCATATGAAAATCTGGTATGCACTCTTTCTAAAACCAAAAGATTCAAACCCAAACTTGTTTTGCACATGGAGTTGTAGTATTCTGTGATTGCAGAGAGCATAGCTTTTATCACTACACCAGACCTTCCAAGCCCAAGCCAGAGCCAAATGATAACAAGTTATATATATATGACATGTGAAGTTAAGTGTACATCATCTCACTTCAACACGTTAATTTGTGCCTTTTCTTTTATATAATTGCAGAGCTTAAGAAATTTTTCTAGTTCTAATAATTAATGGAGGAGAAAATTAAATAGTGACTTCATTAATAAGCTTAACCAATTAAGGTAGGTAGGTAGTTTATATGAGAGAAGCACCTTGTGTCGTCGCTGCAATTTTTAGGGCCTTTTTTCTGCTTTTTTCACTGTACATTATCACCTTTATAACTATCTTTTGCTGCATTAGTAATACATATATATATACACTTTAACTTGAATTGAAGGCTCTTAAGTATTTTTTCACAATTAACCTTGCTATGTCTTTGAAGTTAGAATCTATATCCTATATATATAGCACACAAGCAGCACTCTGAATTGAAAATCCTCCTTATTCCTTCTATCTATCTATAAATTAAAGTCCACTGTCGTTAATCATGTTCACTACAATCTCTCAATCCATTGGTATTCATTCTTATTGTACACTAAAACTAAAACCCAAACCTTAATTAGTGCTAGAAGCAAAAACACACACAAACATTCAGTCTTTTAATAGCCCCTCAATCTCCAATACTTCAAATGTGCATTCAGTCTTTTACATGCAGCAGTTAAATAATTTATTATAAATAAACATCTAGACATGTTTAGTAGACTTTTTAATAGAAGACATATATGATCACATCATCAAAAAAGAAAAGACAAGAAATAGCTTGTGTAATGTGTACAATACATCAGTTTTACACAAGAAAAAATTTGATAGTTCTAAGGACGCAATTTAGAAGACATCTTTAACGAAAAGCCAAAATGTGGAAGATCCTCTATCATACTGAAGTTGCTTTTGTTATGGACTGCCTGCGGTTCAGTGCATCTATGTTAAGTGACACAAGTTGCTCTGTTTCAGAAGATTATGCAGAATCTCCTCCACAGAGATTTTAGCACACTTTATACTTTCTTAGACTTCAAAATTTCCAAAGAAAGACAAAATATTATACCAACCAATTAGCTCAAGTATAGGAGGCTTCAATTTACCATTTAAATTTTGTAAGCTCATCAGTTTCTGATCAATTGAATGGACCATATAAATATATTCATCAGAATACAACACATGCAACTTTTCTAAAAAAATTAATTAAAATCTCTAGTACAAACCCACTACACATGAGCTATATGCCCAAAGTCTCCATCAAATTTAGCTATTGAACTTTTCATCATATATATATATATATATGTTTAACTTCTAATATAATTATATTTTTAATAGCCTGAAAATTTTTGTTTCATTAAAAAATATACAAATCCAAGCACAAACCAAACAACCTCTTCGCAAAGAGATGCAAAGTAATACGAATATTTTTCTTTTGGCCTGAAAATAACTTTATTAAAACCAACCACACAAGAAAAAGTACAGCAGCACCAACACCACAGCAGCAGAGCAAAGACACAAAAAAGAGTCAGAAAGCAAAAGCAACACTACACAAGGTTCAGCACTCGCATTAACAGAGGCTTTGCCACTTGCGTAGGGCCAATCTCTCTACACACATCTCCTCTTGCAAAGTGAAACACTACACAAGTTTTAATCCACACTACAAGATCTATACCTATAATTTCTCTTCAAATAAACGCAATTTTTTTGCCATAATCGAATAAACACAATCGAGAATGCGATTAGTAATATAAAGGAAAGTTGATTAAGGAGTGAGGAAGAACCTGGCTCAACAAAGCCGTCAATGAAGGTTCGGTGGAAGAACGATTAGGTGACGTTAGGAGAAGAAGAGGCTTCTCGCGCTGAGAATGAAGCTGTCAATGAAGAGACTCACGAAGATGGAGAAGAAGAGGCTTCTCGCGCTGAAAATGGAGAGATGAGGGAACAGATCGATGAATGGAGGGAAGAGGGAACTGAAAAGAAATAGCTCTCGCGCGAATGAGATTTTCCCCTATATATGTGTCATAATCCTGTCTGTCCAATCAGGATGACCGACTCGATCTACCCGGACAACCTAAACAAACACAACTAACATATTTAACCTTGAAAGACGCCCTAAGATAAACTACTGAATATAACACGTGGTTATTAATTAGGCCTAGTTTCCCCATTTTCAATTTATGCGGCACTCTCACTCATTTTCAACAACCTAGGTTCTGTTCTCCTCAACAAACCATACGAATGAGATCTTTAAGTGACGATCAATATGATTGGTTTCTAATGTTACTGAACTCTCACATATGAAATCACGACTCAATCCTACCCACGGTATCATATAAGTCTCGGTGAGCCACAATAGCACATATACACCTTGTGATTAATCATATAAGCACATATACTATTGCACGTTGACTACTTACTTGCAAATCATACACGCGTAACACAAATCAATTCATATAAATATATTCCATATATCAATTTGCACAAAATAGAGCAAACCACATTTTCCACGTAGTCATCCAACCCTGTGGGACAGGGATGGGAGAGCCCCTCACCTCGTTGGCCCTCCTGATCAGTCCTCGGAGTGCCTGAAACTCCAATTACCCTGTGGTGCCCTATACACATATATTTAAGACATTTAGAACATGTAACTAAGCATCAACCATGCACGTGTCATGCTAATGCTTATGCACCCTCTAGCTATTTTCCAAGAACTAATTATTTAGTTCGTTACGTCATCTTATTTGCTCTTTCTGAAAGTCCAGAATGCCCCATATTCGACTTTCACCCTTTCGAGCCATTTAGAACCTCTAATTGCTTAAGTCAGAGATTTCCACTTGTCTAAATTTCCCTTCATGTGTTCATATGGGTATTTAACTAATAAAAGAATTAAATTCACGGTTCAAAAGAGGCTCTAGCTTACTCATCCCACCGTCTCCCTTATTCGCCGAGTAAAAGCTTAATTACTACCTCTTTAATTATATATGAAAATATAATTGGGTATAATTAAAGCCTTGGGACCAATTTAGCGGGTTTTAGGTGTCCACCACGGACTAGACCAATGTGTCCAATCCACCGCACAACTCCTTACAGCACTGTGGCTTAGTATTTCGCCTATTTTTTCACCGGATTGGGTTCCGATTGAAACGGTAAATACCCGGGCTTTATTCCCTAGTATGTTTATAGCAATTTATAACACTTATACTACTCCAATCCAAGCCTAAACATGCATCAAACCAGCAAAATTCAATTTATAGGAATTTTCTAACTAAATTTTCCTGATTTCCATACCCGGTCAAATTTCTACGGTTTAACTTCGATTCTGAACCTCCCCAAGCATTCAATAACACCCACTAAGCTCAAATTAAACCCCGGAATGCCCGGATTGGAAGTATTTGATGAATTCCTAAAATACCCCAAATTGGAGAAATTGGGATTTTGAAGGATTGGGGCTTCCATATCTTGATTCAATCGGATGGGGAGCTTGTGGGTGTTGAAAGGGAGCTTCGGTTACCGTCACCGGCGTCGGAGCGCGACTTTCGGCGAGGTTCCGGCGCCCAACCTCCGTCTCGTGCTCTCCTCTCTTGCTCGTGCATTTCACGCTTTGTGCTGCTTCTGCTCTTTTAATTCTTTTTATTCTTGTGTGTGTGTTTTAATGAATTGGAATGGGGTGTGTGCATTTTGCTGTTCTGTTTTTTTTTTGTGCTTTCTACCTCTTGTTTTTTATTATTATATGTGTGTGTAAATGGGATGGGGGGTCACGTGGCCCCCCATAAAAAATCTATTATATATATATATATATATATATATATATATATATATATATATATATTTATATATTTCTTTTCTTTTAGGTCCTAAAAAGAATACTTACATTTCTAATTTTTCTCCCCTTAATTTTATTTTATCTTTAGTTTAATTTATTTTTCTTTCTAAAAGAAAAATAAATTTAATAATAATAAAAATAATTAAATCTAAATATCTCGGATATTATAGATGAATGGAGGGAAGAGGGAACTGAAAAGAAATAGCTCTCGCGCGAATGAGATTTTCCCCTATATATGTGTCATTTCTTTACGGGTGCAATCTGTATTAACAAATTAAATAAATATTATTTTTCAGCGGTTTGACCGTCAAAATCTTACAATAACCAGCATAAATTAATTTTATTTACTGACGGGTCTACAATCGCCAAAAATTGTGTAATTTTTTGACAGTTTAAATGACCTGCCAGTAAATAACCGTCGGTAAATTACAAGTTTTTTGTAGTGGGAATGAAATTTCTCACCTTTGTATATATATATATAATAGTTATTATGGTGATTGTGGCTCTTAAAATTTCACAGGTTGGTCCATGTTTTTTGTCTTCTTTCAAGCTCCATGTGCACACCACTATTTCTCTCTCTTCCATTCCCAAATTATTCCAAATTGTGTTTCGTTATATATATATATATATATATATATATATATTGCATAGAATTTCACAGGATTAATATTTCTTTCTTTAGTTTAATTATTAAAGTTTTCTCACTTTGTGTTTGTGGTCCTGAAAAGATGAAAAAGGCTTCACTCTGTTTTTTTCCCTTTCTCAAAGGCAATGAAAGAAACACAAATATAATCAATTAATTTCACCCTTGTAATTTATGTTTCTATTTCTTTCTTTCTTACTTACTTATGTATTTCATTGATTGTTTCATACCATTATCTCATACTATTTGTCCATCTTCATTTCAGTTTTATTTTTCCCCATTTATTTTCCATTGTCGTTAGTGTTGTTTTTTTATTCTTCAATATTGTGTTGTTTTTTATTTCGAATTTCAGCAACTTGGTGTTTAGCATAATGTCTGCAAGTGGGTCTAGAAAAAAAGTAGTTGCTGTAAGAAAAAACTATCTCGGTAATAGGTCAGATGTTGGGTGGCAACATGCGACTGATGTTCTAGGGAATGGCAAAAGAGTGAAGTGTAATTACTGTGGCAAAGTTGTTTGTGGTGGAATATTTAGGTTTAAATGTCACGACCTCCGTTTAGAGGACCGTGACCGGCACAGCCACAGGGAATATCCCTGTGCCTGTAAGCCTTATCACCTAATTGACAGAATAGCTATTATTGAAAAATACATTCACATGCATTATAATACCATGGCTACACCGAAATGGTGGCCTATCCTAGGCAAGCAAATCCACGGCCAGTGCCGCTTCAGGATATAGATATAGGAAAACACACATAATATATAACCTGTGTACTGGCTACAAATCCGAAGATGCTGCCTATCCTATTCGCATGCAACATATATATGTACATATATATATTGGAAATAAGTTTTCCCTGCATTGTAATCTAACGGATCCTGATCTTTAAGGTGTGTGAAGCTGACAATTCTAGATTTAGTGATACAATATAGTTGGGTACGTCTACCCTTTACTTTATGATACATGATAAAGTAAATTAAATTACAATTACAATTCATTCACCCACATTAACAAGTTGGGGGTCTTGGAAAGTTTTGTTCGTTCCTCGCTCCATCGAGACTTCTTCCACCTGTAGTTAACTTGTCTCTGTGTAGTAAAAATGAGGTGTGAGTCTTAACCACGCGACTCAGTGAGGACTCTCCCATCCGCGGTGCAAGGCGGGAACCTTACCGCTGGGACTGGGAGTCATACACAATCACATGCACAAACAACTAGTTACTGTGAGTTAGCATGCATTCTTGGTGATCACACAATAAAAGAAATTTCACCCAAACACCCACATGCATTTTATAACTGTAAACATGCAGCAGTTTATTCCACGTCATCAATCAGCAAGTAAACATGTAACATATAGTGCCAGCTTTTACTTACCGGTCTTCTCACGTTCAACATGTTTGAATCAACAAAATGCGTGGTGACATAGTCCTGTACGTTACCACTTTGCTGCACAATCAACAATTATATACAACCACAGATAATTTATACATACACACAGATGCTAAACATACATCTACTTAATCTCCCCAACTCTGGGGTATCTACTAGCCACTACGTGGCTTTTCTTCTTCAAACCCGTGCACTCGGGCTACTGGCCACCACGTGGCAAAACATACTTAACCCACTCACTTGGGTACTGGTCACCTAGTGACAATTCTGTCAATCAAACACAATCAACTTCTATCTATCAAGCAACTGACGCATAGCCACCACGTGGCACGTCCTGACCCCTTGCTGTAGGGCAATAGCTTGAGCCCACTCGTCCATTACCCAACCAGGCCACATGGCGGGCACAGCACGACGTCTCGAAGCATGGCCACTGACACACCCTGGACCAACTCTACATGATGGTTTCTCTTTTACTAGGTTAGGCTCACGGTTCACCCGTAGGTTCCTCCCGTGTCTCCTTACCTTAGTCTCACATATTAATAGGATTCTTTGTATCTTTCCCAAAGGATCAACAATTCTTCTCCTTATTAATATGTACAAGTATCCTCAACAGGATATAACTCTTATACCCGTCCAGATGCACTCTCTGAGCCTCAAGCTATTGTCATAGCAATATAAAACCTTTCTGACCCTATTGCCAGGATAGGGCAATGACCATCGTCATGGTGATTACAAAAACTGAGGTCTCAAGTGCCATCTGACGTTGTTCTAGTCGATGTCTCACATCGCTAGCATAACCAAATCCGAAACCCACCAATAACTCCCTTTGCATGAATTTAATTTAAGTCACCATCGTGACGAGTTTTCAAAATAAAGTTTAGCCCTTCCGTACAAGGACTCTTGCCACTGTCGTGGAAAAGATTTAATAAAATACTCATCGTGCCTCCGGAGTGTATGAGTTGGATTTGTAACACACCAGTCATAGCAAATAATTATACTCTACTCATATGTCTTCCTATCCAAGCCACTTTCCACAACCTATTTTCTAATTCTTTCATTCTTTTAGCATTTTATATCTCTAGCTAGCACATACCAGACAAGCAGAAAATATACATACTCATGTAATCCACATAAGCATACGACCCTAGGAGCAGAGATGAAAGAGCCCTCACCTTGGCCAACCTTCCATGCAATCCTCTCCTGTAACTTAAGTCTCCTCGGAGTTCCTATTGCACTCAATCGTGTCTCGTTGTTCCTTAAGAACAACATTTACTTCATTAAGGTTATTACTTAGCTTAACTTGTTATTTATCTCTCCATTACTCTCACGTGTAGTCCATGGTTGCCACAGAGTCAAACTCTTGGTCTTATTGGACTTCTCTATCCCGGCTTATGTGTATCCTTCCTCGTACACTTGACTTACTCTCATATAACACTCTACTTGAGTGTTTCACATACTTGGATTTGAGTACTAAACCTCTATCTACCACCAATTTATCCCACTTAAGGTTGCCTAAAGGTTGTGACAGTTTAAGGTTGAAATTCAAGAAGTTGGACTAAGTTTACTCCGTAAGTTTCTATTCTTGAGAGACAAGAAGACATTTGGAATGATTTTGATCCTTAAAAACATAGTTGGTGGTATTCTAAGAAGTTTAGGATTGAAAGTAGGAGGTTCGGACGCCCCGAATTTGCAAAAAAATGAATTTTGGGCATGCTGGGCAGAGGTCTGGCGCTATAGTGCCGAGCTGCTGCCCAGAAGCTCTTGGCACACCCGAGAGATGGCGCTATAGCGCCGGCACGCAGCACAGCAATTCGTTTGCTCTGCTGTGGGCTGGTTTGGGCCCGTTCCAGCCCCATTCCGCCCCCGGCTTCGACTCCACACCCCACGGGTTTTTTTCACCTACATATATACTACATTTAGGAAGTCCTACAACTCAAATCCAACTCCGATTCGTCGCCGAATCGTTGATCGTTCGAGATTGGGAAAAATGGGTTTCATAAACCCCAAACTCTTCCAACTTCGAATCCGGCCAAATCCAACAATTTAGCCTCGAATCCTAACCCCGATGAGTGTTCAAGAACACTTTAGAAACATTATTCTACCCTTAAATCCGCCCAAACTCGGATTTTCAACTCAATTCCAAAAAAATGAAGAAAAATGAAGAAAATGGGAACTTGGAGAGAATAGGGCGTTGTACCAACCTTAACTCGAGAGATTGAGACGAGGAAGATGACAAGGATGATCTCCGGCTCCTCCTCCAACTTTGGCTCGCCGGGTTTCGGTGAGATTCCCGCCGGATCTCCTCCCACCTCCAAGCCCTAGCTCTCTCTCTCTCTTCTCCCACTCTCTCCTTTCCTTTCTTTCTTTCTTCTTCTCTTCTTACCCGTAGCTTTCCCCTCTCCCTTTTATTTTCTTTTCTTTTCTTTTCTTTTATCTACTAATTAACATATAATAACAATAATAATAAAATCTGAAAATAATAATAATAATTAAATAAATAACTAACATGTATTTTTAACTTAATCCCTTTCCCTATTTAATTCAGGTTTGTAATTTCCTAGGTACCGAATTAAATCCCATAAATATTTTCTACTTCTTTTCTTTCCCTTTTTATTTTATTTTAAACCTCGAAAAATCTTCTCGATATTATAATCTTTGTAAAAAATTCCCTTTCCGGTTTCTTTTAACTTTCATACTTTTTTTTCTATATTCTTTCTGGGGTTTTAATTCCTAGCCCCGGAATAAATCATTCTTAAATCCCCAAAATTTTTAAATAAATCATTCTTTAATCCTTGAAATTTTTTCCGGGGTATTACATTAAACATTACTTGGCTGGCACCAAAGAAAATGTTGAACTATGTATTAATGTTTCTGATGAAGTGAGGGCACAGTTGTTACAAGTTGTTATAAATGCTAAAGAGTTAGCAGAACAAAAGAAGAGACAAGAGATTTATGTTGGTGATGATGATGAAGGAAATAGACAATCTGAAGTACCCGAAAGTGTCATGAATGTGTTAAAAAATTCAAAAGGTAGTGTAGATGGAAATACACAATCCACTATTAATCAGATATTGAAAAAAGACTTGAGAGAAGCAGCTTGCCAACAAGTTGCCCGCTTTTTTATACAAATGCAATTCCTTTCAATTGTATAAAAAATCCAGAGTTCACAAAGATGTGTGAGATGACTGGGAAATATGGACAGGGATTTAAGCCTCCTTCTTACCATGATTTTAGAGAGAAGTACTTGAAGATAGAGAAGAACAATATTGAGCAAATTCTTGATGAGTTTAAGGAGGAATGGAAAAGAGTTGGTTGTTTTATTATGTCTGATGGATGGACCGATAAAAAAGGAGATCAATTTGCAACTTTTTGGTCAATAGTCTTAAAGGGACGGTGTTCTTGTATTCATTGGATACATCTGACATTTCTAAGACAGCTGATAAAGTTTTCTAAATGTTGGATGAGGTGGTGGAAAAAGTGGGAGAGGAGAATGTAATACAAATAGTCATTGACAATGCAGCAAATTACAAAGTAGCTGGGCAAAAATTGATGGAAAAGAGGAAACATTTATATTGGACACCATGTGCTGCCCATTGTATTGACTTGATGCTGGAAGACTTTGAAAAACATATTCCTATGCATAAAGATACCATAAGTACTGGAAGAAGAATCACAACCTATATCTATGGAAGAACAATGCTCATTAGCATGTTGAAAAACTTCACTAAAGGGAGAGATTTCATCAGGCCAGTTGTGACTCGATTTGCCACTTCATACTTGACATTGGCTTGCCTCAATGAACATAAAGGAGCATTGATGACTATGTTTTGCTCCAAAGAGTAGAAGGATAGCAAATTTTCATCTACAAGTGATGGTCATCAGGAAAAGCTTGAGTGCCTAACAGTCTCGTTTAGCTTTAGAATTCTCCCAAGAAGTGTCAGCTTCTTTACCCAGCTTTTCTGCAATTGCACTGTAATATGGGGCTTCCTGTTCCTGCAAAGCATGGTAACCACACTCTACTTGCGGGAGGTTAGGTAGATTATAGAATTTAACAATGTCCTCCTGAGATAAAGTAATCTCCACTCCCCTGACATTGACTTTGTTGTCCTTACGGTCCTTAAAATTAGCATAAAATTCCCTCAGAATTGTTAGATGCCCTTGTTGCTTCGGAGGCGCAGTGAACTTCTTCCTCTCCAAAGTGTCTACCATGTCTAGGATTTCTTTGTCATCGTTGTGCTCCTTATTTAGAGAGAGACCCCGCTCAGAGATGGCCTTAGTTTTCGAGAATATATCTTTATAACGCTTGGCTGCATCTGGTGAGGCAAACCGTTCTATGACAGTGGCAATAGAAGAGCTGGAGGCTGTTGCCTTATGCTTCCTTGAAGCCATGCTCTGCGAAAGAAGAAGAGTACTTCAAAATGGTGTACATAATAATCAAATATCAAGATTAGTGACCACCCCCAACTTAAGCATTTATTATTAACTCAAATTACACAACTTCAGTCATTAAGCTAGATGTGCATAAAGTTGTAACACTGAGCAAGAACAAGCTTATCAGTTGGTAATCAATAGGATATAGCTATTATGAAATCCAATCATCAGTACAAGCAAGTCAATCCAGTTAGCCAAGTTAACCACAAGGTACTATAGTAGCTAATAATAATAATAGTAACAATATAACAAAGATAAATAAAAATAAAATAAATAAATACTACTAATAAAAAAAGATCACTAAAATAAAGAGAAACACAAAAATTCCTTCATAAGATGGTGCCACAAGAATCCCAGACAAAGAATAGCAAACAAGCATGGTCAACATTTAATCCCCTCCTTGTGCAAAATGACAAAAGTTCCCCTATGATCACTTTACTAACCACTAAAGCATGAAAAATAGTGTGACCCACAAGTGTCTTACCCAAAAACAACCCACCACAAAGTGTGTAAAGAAATTGCCACCTTTCAAAAATCTCATTACACATTAGATAAACATGGATAAAATTTCTTCAAAGCAACAGTCTTATAAATACTCAGCAAAGCATCATCTAGCAACATTAGTCATTCAAAAACAAAAGCTGAGTATTTAGTGCACACTACAAGAAAAAACAGGATTAGCTAGGGAAAAATCTGTTGCTAATCCTTAGCTAATCGCCTTAGCAAGGGATTAGCTACGGCACCCGTCCCTAGTTAAAAAATGGACACTAATTGCTAGGGATTTTTGCCGTAGCTAATCCCAAGCCAATCCGTAGCTAATCCCTAGCTTATTTTGAATGAGAAAATTTAGAAGTCCGTTGCTAATTCCTAGAGATATAGCCGTAGCTATTCCCTAGCTAATCCGTAGCTAAATTCCCTAGCTAACCCGTAGCTGATCCCTAGCTAATCCGTAGATAATTTCCCTAGCTAATCCTGAAATTATTTATAGCTAATATTCGAAGCTCTTTTTACTTGCCTGATATTCAAACATTTATCCTCTAATAAGTACAATATTAAATACATATATTAGAATTATAACTGTCAAAAATATGAATATCTCAAAAGTCAGGTATCTAACAATAATGCAGCATCATCTACTAGAGAAGTTTCTTATCATACAAAAGTAGAGTTCAATAGACAATAATACTCCCTCTGGTTCACAATATCTGCTAAAATTTGGAGAAATTTTTTGTTTCAAAATATCTGATGTTTTCACAAAATCAATAAAGCATTAATTATTTTTTGACTGTTTTATCCCTATTTATTCTTTCTTAGACTTTTCAAGTTTAATTAGTTGAACCAAGACTTTTTCCAAGTTTATTGTTATTCCCAATATATGCTGAATCTGATTTGTTTATTTCAACCAGTTTTTAATTAATCATTTATAGTTATCATTGTTTCCAATTATTTTTAACTCTCATTTCTTAAAGATGCAAAGAACTGTAGATGCTCTTGTCAAATATCCAGAAGATAAATCAATGGAGAAGGCAATTATGGAAGATTCAGAAGATAAATCAATTGTGGAAGATTCAGAAGATATAAAAATTGTGGAAGATTCAGAAGATAAGGAAGTTGTGGAAGATGCAATGGAGTTTGAAGTAGAGTCTATAATGGATCATGAAGCTTTTGCAAATGAAGAAATACAAAAAGAAATTTTGCATATGTAAAAATTTATCTTCCAAAGTTTTATTAATAATTTTTCTTCTCTTTTTTCTGCTCTATTTTCTTCTCTCTCTTTTTAAGATCTCCCTTCTATGTACTCCATGAAAGTTGTAAACCTTAAAACACAAATTTGAAATTGTTACGCGTCAGCGAGAGTAGAAGAGCTTCCAACCTTGGTGATTCATTTACTTTTAGATTTTGGTCAAAGAAGCCACGTAATGAGGGCTTCCAACCTATGTTAAAAATTCCATGTTTATCCTTTTATTTTTTTTCTATTTTGTTAAAATAGCTACATGGTGATTCATTCTGAGTAATTTCTTATGTTTAAATCTGTTTGAAGAGTTGAAATTATATAAGTATAGAGAAACTTGGTAAATATATATATATATATATATATAATACATTTCTAGACTTTTTCATATTCTAAGGATATATTAGTGGCAAAAAAAAGGATACATTGCAAAAAAAAAAGGATACATTCACTTTTCCAATCACATAGTGCATACATCAATCAAAATGTTAAAGACCTAGTTACTCCTTAGATAGCTAAGAGTTTCTTCAATTAATTTAGATTCACATCTGATTTGTGAAGGCAACTGATGTGTTTTTTCCAATTGATCCTTATTTTTATGTGGAATTTTGTACTTATGCGAACCTTTTGCTTTCATTACTTCAATCATGCACAATTGCAGAGTTAAAAAAATGCGATTAGAGTTTATTGTTGGATAATCTTCAAATGCCTTCACAACAACACCAATCAACTCATCAATAGTTTTGGGTGACTCCTTGTACTGTAAGGATTGAATAGCACTAAAAAACCCAAGATCTAACACATTCATGTCTGGAGAATTAGGGGGTTGACACATCAATCGAATATCAAATGCATCTTCAGAAGCAACTCGACAAAATTCTGCATCATCGAGATCAATATGAGTTCTTGCATTATCCTGTTGTATAATTATTGGACAGCCCGTGTCTTCTCTTGGCCATTTTTCCTTTATGGCAGGTAATACCTTTTGTATAAGAAACGATCTTATAACTTCTTTGTTTACAGAAGCTATTGGTTTTGTTTCTAATGTTCCAGCAACTCTATTAACACTTGTTCTTTTTGCCGGCTCATACATAACAAGAGGAAATATTCCAATTTTTCCTGAAAAAAATTCACATCCTTGTGCATCAAATCTCGAACGAGCTAAAGCAACTAAGAACATGACCTTGTCAATAAAATTTTTGCTTTTGCAACTTCGAATTGGATCTTCCTCATCCACTAGCATGTAGTAATTCCTAGACCTCTTTGTCATATAAAACCACTTTTCGTCAATATGAATAATGTTATACATTCCAATAAAAATTGGATCACGTGGTATGCTACAAGGCTCAAGCACAGATAAGCAAAATTCTATTCGAGACTTCATATTTCCTTCCTTTAAAAGGGGCTTGATAGCATTCGAATGTCGCCGAATCACTCCTGACTTTAGAAGTCTATATGTTGTGGCCTTACTAATCTTTAAGGCATAAGCCAGTGAATGAAGAGTAGACCGTTGATTTAAAGGAATATCACAAATTTTATCCAAATCAACTTGAACTCTCTTACGACCACAATTTCCCTTTTTATGAGACACATCAACAACTACATTGTTGTGATTTCTTCGATACCAAATACGTTGAATAGTACTATCACAAACTGAAAATAAAGATGCAACCTCATGCATTACTCCTTTTGGTAATCTTCCATTACGACTTTTTTGTAGGAGCATATTGTAAGCAGCTTTACACTCTTCATTGTTCATCATCCGTAATTTCTTAACATGAATTTCTCCTTCATTCTCATTTTCATTGATCACTGCTATATAAATAAAATCAGGTTAAATATATTTTTATATACATATACATATATAAAGTTCTAATTTCACTTTAATACAAATCATGTTAAATTATGTAGGCTCTATAGTGTAGGCTCTAATTTCGCATTAATATAAATTATGTAATACAAATTATATAAAACGTGTTTCATGCTTGAATAATAAAATTAAATAATATTGCACTGGAATTTCAATAGAGGGTCCCTCTATGAAGATTCACTCCACTCAATTCTTGCGATTGAAAAGCAGAGCTGTAGTTTCATCTTTTTTATAGCTTAAACTCAATTATTCAGCACAAAAAAAAAACTCAATTATTCAAGTGGTATACCATATTGAGATTAGTTATTTGAGTTTAATTGGCATTCTATCCATTTCACAGTGATAAACTAAAATAAAGTAACATGGATATGTACATGGCATTCTATCTATTTTACAGTATTAGAATATCTCTTAGACATCCTATTTGAAAAAATTGGTTGAGAAAAATAATATTTAAAACAATAGGTTAAGAAGTCATACCAACATTTGAAATTGGTTGAGAAGCCATTTCTTCTGCCTCTTCTTCCACTTCTATTAATACTTCATCTTGCTCAAATGACTCATTGTTTAAATCAAACTCAAACTCTTCAAAATTTGAAGACATGTTGAGGTCCGGAACAAGATTAACAACACTAATGGGCAAATGAGGATTACCTTGTTCTCCATCTTCATCATCAAAACAATCTACCGGAGTTGCATTCAAATCTATTTCTGTTAAATTCATTTTAGAATTGTGACTTCAACTTTGATATGTTAGCCTCATAGAAAGACTTTTATAATTTAGTTATTGGTGGGAAATGAAAAAAATAGTGGGAGTAAAAAAATGGTGGGAAGGATAAAACAAATTTTATGTTTAAAAAAAAGGTGGGAGTAATCAAATTTATGGTGGGAATAAAATTGATAGGAGTAGGATTAAAGTGACTGAAAATGCTTTTTGGTGGGAATAAAATTGATAGGATTGACGAAGTGGCTAAAAATGCTTTTTGGTGGCAATTTTTTCGGTCAATAAAAAAGTTGAATTTTTTATTGAATCAAGAGATGCAGTTAATGAATGTGAAAACAAAATTCCAGTAAATGTGAAAGGCTCATCAAAGCCTTACTGAGATGCGTGAATCAATGGTAAATGACGTGTTGAATTTATTGCTTTCAATGGTAAATGACGTGTTGAATCAATGGAGTACTATTGTTTTAAATATCCTTTTAAAAATAGAGATGAATAAAAAATAGAGATAAATAAATAAGGGTATTTTAGTCTTTCTATTTTATATTTTTCTAAGTTTAAGATAAACTAATCATTATCTTGGTCTGTGTGCATCTATAAAATTACAGCAGATATTGTGAACCGGAGGGAGTATAAGATTTCAAACTCCTAAATCAGCATCAGCATCATCATTATCATCATTAGCTGGATTACTTTGACCCTCTTCACCTTGAGAGGATCGTGTTGGAGCTTGGTTAACCTGAGACATGAAGCTTTGCAACATTTGAGCCATATGAGTACTCCAAATTGTTGTCATTGCTCTACTTACAGCCTCATTTATTTGTGATTGTGGTATGATAGGAGCTGTGGTAGATGTAGTAAAGCAGACTGAGCTTGTTGAATTTGGGGATCCGCTTGAAAGTTGTCAACCTTGTCCCAATCCATGAATTCGTCCCTTTTTGGAGTGAGGGGCAACATCTAACACAAATTTGCATCAACCTAAGGATAAGAAGAAGATTCTTCACAGTATTTATCTAATAATGCTATATCAAGATTTTCCTGCATATATGTAACAAAGTTTTGCAAAATCTGTAATTAATTAGCAGCATATAAACAAGGAGCAGTAAAATCTGTAAAACCCTACAACTGTTACTAATTGATAAAAACCAGCAAAATAATAAAAACCAGAAGTTTAAGACACATACAGCAAAATGCTTGGGTTCTTCTTATATGCCAAAACAGAAAGTAAAACACTCTATCACAAGTTACTAATTGATAAAAACCAGTAAAACAATAAAGAAAACAGAACAAAAAGTTTAAGACACGTACAACAAAATGCTTGGAGCGCTCAGATACAAATTCACCATTTTTCTTCTTGTGGGTTTTATGGTATACATCTCGCCAAGAAACCTTTTGATTTTGCTCAGCCTCCTGAAATTAACATTCATTAGAATGAATATATATATATATATATATATATATATATATATATATATATATAAGTATAATAATTACATAACGAAATTTGTTATACCATCTTCTTCTTGTGTGCACCGAAGCTTATAGAACCTCTTGTGTGCAACATTGCATCGGGTGCAGTAGCTCTACTCCTCTTAGTAGCTTCAGACTTCTTCTGCCACTCAGGGGTCAACCAAATGTCAACTAGTCCATCCCAAACTTTAGCTCTTATCCCCGCTGGCCCATGACCCTTTAACTTAGCCATGTCTCTAGTTTTTAACTCATCGACTGAGAGCAATCTTTTCCCATTTGTGAAAGAGGACTAAAATATTACAGGAAAGTATTGGTTTGATGGATGGTTCCAAAGTTTGCGGCTCCCTACTAATTAGTGGCTTACTTCTACAAAGCCTTTGATTTTTTTTTAAACCCTACTCTCTACTCATTCATGCCAAAGCGCCCCCCTCCATCACCATCACCTTTTCTTTTTCTTAATTCTGCTTCTACACAGCAAAAGTCATGTCAACTCACTCATGCAAATCAAATTCAAAATTCTTAACCCCTTTATTTCAGAGAAGCAAACCTAATTAACTCTTCATCTCTCAATTAATATGAATTATAAAAAAAATTAAGTGGCTCTAACTTTGAATGTCTCTTACTTCAAAATAATCCGTAACAGATAAAATAAACTAACAATCATTCAATTCATGAGGGTTACGTTGCTTCATTATTACATATGTGGGCAAGTCAACTTAGCAAATATAATGTAATTTAAACACGAATGTAACTTATTGATAAAGAAAGCAGTGATGAAATTAAATGTCATTAGATAGTTGTTGCTGCAAGAACCATATATTTTCATCTGCAAGTGTAGGATAGCAAACCCAAAACCCACCTTCTCGCCATGAAAGGGCACAAATGGCGTTACATGCTCTCCCTTCTTCACTGAAACCAAAACCCAGTTTCAGACATTTGCAAACATGCTAAGAAATTTGGGATAGAAAAAAGAAATTTGCAGACATGAATGAGAGAGCTAACCTGAGGAAGATGCGAGTTCGCGAAGCCCTTGTCGCGAGGGACTGAGTGTTCGTGAGACTAGAGAGTTGCCGCTTGCCGTCGTTGGTTGCTCGGCGTCGTCGGTTGCTCTTCTTCCTTCGGCGGTGTGGGTTTGTCTGGAAGAGTGGGTTTGTCGATTTGGAAGAGTGGGTTTGTAAATGGAGGATTTGGGGGAAAAATTTCGATTTGGGGGAAAAAGAGGGCCTGAAATTTTATTTTGCCTACTTTTATTAAATTAAATAAAAGACCATGCAAGATTAAATCGAAAAGAAGCATTGCCACGGTGGTTTAAGTTACTATTACTATTGAGGAGCCTGTGTTCGAGTACCCAAAGTTGCAAAACTGAAAATTTTCTCTATTCTTTATAAAACACTTTTCATTTTGCAAAAAATCATTTCAGAGAATCGAACACGGGCACAGAGGAAGAAATAAAAGGAGTGCTACCCACTATAACAGAATCATAAGTTGATCTTTTACTTGCATTAAGACATATTTGTTTAATGTAAAATAAAAATTTTGCTACAAAAAATTTCTGTAGCTAATCCGTAGCTATATTGCATTTATTTTTTAAATTATAATTTGCTACGAAAATATTCAGTAGCTAATCCGTAGCTAACATGAAAATTTTTTGCTATGGAAATTTCCTTAGCCATTCCGTAGCTAAGTTTTCTTTTCTACGGAATTAGCTAGGGATTTATTTTCTCTAGCTAATCTGTAGTTAAATTAGCTAGGGAAATATTCCCTAGCTTAGCTACGGAATCATACTCAGTAAGTACAGGACCTACACCATTGATCAAGATACTTCGACCCAACCATATTCACATTCTCTTCTCAGTAAATTTCAAGCAAACTCATGGGCGACAAAATAATTTAATAAGCAAACAAATCACCACCCACAACTAACAAATACATACCATTCTTCTAACAAGCATATCTCAACAAGAATATTCAATTTAATACACACCCAAGTTGTTATTTCACCCTAGCAAATAAACATCATAATTCAGCAATGGGTGTTCAAAAATGAAAGAGCAAGATTGAAAGTTTAGAAAGCATACCTGAGAATAGGAATTTTCGAAACTAAACAGTGAAGAAGAAAGAAGATAGTCAAAATCAGTGACACACAAGAAATTGCCCAAATCGATGCTCTACAGATGAACGACGGCAGATGGTGAGGGACTTTTCGAGGTGGTGGAGGGCTGGAGACTGTGGTGTACGACTGTAAACGGGTCGGAGATGGTGGGGTTTGCCGAGAATGGAAGAAGAGGTGCGAAAATGGGGAAATAGGAAGAGAGTGACGGTGTAGGGTGGCTTAATGGAGGTGGGAGGTGGCTTTTGACGGCGGCGAACGGCTGAAACCGACGACTGGAATGACGGAGGATGGCTGGGTAAGGTGAGGGTGGGTGCAGCTAGGGTTGAGAGAGGGATGACGGAGAGGCAGAGAGTGCGATGGTTTGGGGTTCAAATTGGGTTATTTACCCATTTTTTTTGTTCTAATAATAATAGTAATAAAATATGCTTTTTTACTAATTTAATAATAATAATAATTAAAATTTTCTTTTTTAAATTTTTTTTTAAAATAATAAAAATAAAAATGTATATATATATATATATATATTTTTTCATTATAATAATTAATTTCTCTGTTTTTTAAACTAAACCCCTTTTTTATAATATATATATATATATATATATATATATATATATATATATATATATATATTTATAAACTCACCTAAAATAAAACAAAAAACAAAAAAAAAAACTTGCCAAATGATTGAGAAGAGGCAGAGAGGTAGTACTGCAGCACATCCAAGAGGCATTGCAGCGCCTCTTCACTGTCTTTTCTCAAAAAAAATTAAAATTGTGCTTGAGTCGAAGCGCTGCAGCATGCTCAAGAGGCGCTGCAGCACTTTGCTACTGACTTGGCCTCAAAATTTTCCAAATTTGTGCTTGAAAGGAGATGCTGCAGCATGCCTAAGAGGCGTTGCAGTCCGCTATTGTACCTAACCCCAAAATGACTTTTAAATTGTTCTAAACTCATCTTTCTCGCTTAAATTTTTTTAAAAGCACTAAACATACCACCTTACCTCATAAGGACTTAATCAACTTCAATTTCTTCTACAACTCGGCATTCTCACCTTTGTGCATTTGATCCTTTCTTGGAAACCACCTTTTCCCTGTAATTGAAACCAGAAAAACTAATAAAAAATTAGCTAGAAACCTAACAAACACAATTAAAATAAGAAAAAATCACACTATAAAAATAAAAGCAAGGGACTCTAAACTTCTTGGGTTGCCTCCCAAGTAGCGCTAAATTTAAAGTCTTCAGCCAGACTCAATTCTTCCTGTTGTTATTCATGGTGGATCAAAAATGACTATGAAGTTTGCCTTTTCAAAGCCTCCTCCCCAGTAGTGTTTAAGCCTTTGCCCATTTGTTAGGAAGAAATTTCCGGTCTTCTCATCCTTAACTTCGACTGCTCCATAAGGGGAGACCTTAGTCAGCAAGAATGGTCCTGACCATCAAGACTTAAGTTTTCCTAGAAAGAGCTTCAATCTAGAGTTGCAGAGCAACACTTGTTGGCCCGATTGAAACTCTCGCTTTTGGATATGCTTGTCATGCCATCGCTTAGTCTTTTTTTTGTATACCCGAGAATTTTCATAGGTAGAAAGTCTAAATTCCTCCATTTCATTCAGTTGCAAAGCTCTTCTCTCACCAGCTGCTTTCATGTCAAAGTTGAGCTTCTTAATGGCCCAGTAGGCACTATGTTCCAGCTCAAGAGGAAGGTGGCAAGCCTTACCGAATATCAACCGCTATGGAGACATACCGATTGGTGTCTTGTATGCAGTGCGATAGGCCCACAAAGCATCGTCAAGTCTTTGCGACCAATCTTTCCTTGTTGGGAAAATCGTTTTCTCTAGAGTTTTCTATTTCTCGGTTGGAAATCTCCAATTGACCACTAGTTTGAGGATGATAACTAGTGGCAACCTTGTGCTTAACTTCATACTTGGAGAGAAGGGCATTGAACCACTTATTACAAAAATGAGTGCCCCTATAACTAATAATAGCATGAGGAGTACCGAACCGAGTGAAAATGTTCTTTTTCAGAAATTTCATTACCACCTTTACATCATTGGTGGGAAGAGCAACTACCTCAACCCACTTGGAGACATAATCCACAGCCACCAAAATGTATTGATTGCCGTAAGAAGATACAAACGGTCCCATGAAATCTATCCCCCAAACATCAAATAATTCAACTTCTAAAATACCGTTTAGAGGCATCTCGTGTCTTCTAGAAATATTTCCAGTCCTCTGGAAATATTTCCAGTCCTCTGGCATCTATCATACTTAGCGACAAATGAATGAGCATCTTTAAACAAAGAAGGCCAATTTAATCCAAATTGTAGGACCTTTGCAGCAATCCTATTACCTCCAAAAGGGCCACCATAAGGTGAGGAATGACACTGCTTCAGAATATCTTCAACCTCAGATTCAGGAACACATTTTCTTATCAACTGATCAGCACAATAGTTGAATAGAAATGGTTCATCCCATATATATAATTTTGCATCATGCAAGAATCTCTTCTTTTGCTGTGAAGATAAGTAAGAAGGGATCAAACCACTAGCCACAAAATTAGCAAAGTCAACATACCAAGGACCTTCTATTTGTTCCACCCTAAAGAGTTGCTCATCTGGGAAGCTTTCATTGATCAATGGTTGCTTTTTCACTGATTCCTCGCTTTCTAACCAGGACAAATGATCAGAAACTTGATTTTCACTACCCTTCTTGTCTCTAATCTCAAGATCAAATTCTTGGAGTAGTAGCACCCATCTGATAAGTCATGGCTTTGCATCCTTTTTCTGCACCAAGTACTTGATGGCTGAGTGATCAGTAAAGACAATAACCTTTGTTCCCACCAATTATGATCAAAATTTTTCAAAGGCAAACACTACAGCAAGAAGTTCTTTCTCACTAGTTGTGTAATTCATTTGAGCTTCAGTAAGGGTCTTGCTAGCATAATAAATTGGATGAAAAATCCTATCCTTCCTTTGTCCCAAAACTGCGCCCAGGGCATAATCACTAGCATCACACATGAGCTCGAAAGGAAGCTCCCAGTCAGGCACAACTATGGTGCAGAAACCAACCTCTTTTTCAGCTCTAGAAATGCCTTTATACAATCATCAGTGAAATTGAAGGCAACATCCTTCTTGAGAAAATTACACAAAGGCTTAGCAATTTTAGAAAAATCTTTGATGAACCGACGATAGAAACCTGCATGGCCTAAGAAGCATCTAATTCCCTTCACAGAAGTGGGAGGAAGTAGATTTTCAATGGTTGAGATTTTAGATTGATCTACCTCAATTCCTTTATGCGACATTCTATTCCCAAGAACAATTCCTTCTTTTACCATGAAGTGGCATTTTTTCCAATTAAGCACCAGATTAGTTTCTTCACATTTTTGAAGTACTTTAGCAAGATTTTCTAGGCAAGTGTCAAAGGGGCTCCCAAAAATGGAGAAATCATCCATGAACACCTCCAAGAATTCTTCTACCATGTCAGAGAAAATAGACATCATGCACCTTTGGAACGTAGCAGGAGCATTGCACAACCCAAAGGGCATTCTTTTAAACACAAAGGTACCTTATGGCACGTGAATTCTGTCTTCTCCTGATCTTCAGGTGCAATGGCTATCTGATTGTAACCTGAATAGCCATTTAAAATGCAGTAGGATTCTTGTCCAGCCAATCTGTCAAGCATCTGATCAATGAAAGGTGAAGTAAAATTGTCTTTTCTTGTAGCCTTATTCAGCTTCTTGTAGTCCATACAAACTCTCCACCAAGTAACTGTGCGAGTAGGAAATTGGATAAATGATTCCGGCGTCAAGCCATTTAATGATCTCTTTCTTCAGCACTTCTTTCATATTTTGGTTCAAACACCATTGATGCTCAATGCTAGACTTGCATCCATCTTCCATGAGTATCTTGTGCATACAAAAAGAATGACTAATGCCCTCGATATCTGCAATTGTCCATCCAATTGCCTTCTTTTGGTCTCTTAAGACTCGAAGCAATTTCTCTTCTTGCACTTGACTAAGAGATTCAGAAATAATGACAGGCAATGTAGAAGAAGCCCCCAAATAAGCATATTTGAGATCAGGTGGAAGTGGCTTGAGCTCTAACTGAGGTGGTTCTTCAATAAAAGGCTCAGAAATAATGACAGACAATGTAGAAGAAGCCCCCAAATAAGCATATTTGAGATTAGGTGGAAGTGGCTTGAGCTCTAACTGAGGTGGTTCTTCAATAGAAGGTTTAACAAAAGGCCTTGATGCAGAAGAAAATCAAGATCCTCAAATCTCTTATTAGGCTTATATAATTGCACAGAAGACTCTAGCATTTTCACATAATCACAAATGTCTTCTTCATCATGCTCAAATACAGACATAATAACAGCTTCTAAAGGATCAACATGATGAGATTTAATCATTAACTCCCTTACTGTAGAGTCTATGAAGGATTCTATTATATTGACTCTGAAGCACTCCTCAGGTTCATCAGGAAGTTTCGTTGCTTTAAAGACATTGAAGGTAACTTCCTCCTCTTGTACCTCATAGAGTTATCAGTTTCTGTTTCCTAAACATTCCTTTCAGTCAAGACACATAGAACTAAACATCCAAAAATAAACTAAAAAAAAGACAATAACAATAACAATAACAATAACAATAACAACAACAATAACAATAACAACAAGAATAACAACAACAATAACAATAACAACAACATCCACCAATTTATAAGTGTCAATTTTAAGCTTACAATTTTTCTCTTTCTTCCTCTTGTTGTATCTCAAACTTCACCCTCCCTTCAGCGACTTAAACTATATCCCCTTATTCTCAACTTCTTGATAAAAGAAAACGAACTAAGGTAATGTAACCAATATACAAAAAGTAATCCACTTTGAAAATAATAATATTAATAAACTCACAACTTTCAAATTTTAGTACAGCTTGCATTACCAAATTAAATGTAGTAGCAAAACTATTTAGTAGAGTAGCAGTAACAAAAAGCACCAAATTACAAAAAATAAACATATCATATTGGTTGTCATGGGATGAGTTGAGTATTGGTTTACTACTTCATTCATGTATCAACCAATTTTTGAGGATGACGACGGCCTTTAAATCACCAATTATTGTTTTTGGAAAAGAAACCAAATAATGAATTATTACCTTCTCCTTCTTCTTCCAGGAAGTCTCAGTCCCCGAGATATTGGTATCTAAAAAGAGTGTAAAGTGAGTTCATAATTTACTACAAAAAATATACAGAGTCTAAAGTGAGTTCAAAATTTACAACAAAAAATATATATAATCAACAATTATTTTTTTAAATTTTACAGCAAAAGTACAGTAGCCAAAATTAATGCAATACCAAATTAAATGCAGTAGCAAAACTATTTAGTGCAATGACAGTAAAACGTACACCAAATTACAAAAAAGAAACAAATCATATTGGTTGCTATGGGATGAGTATTAGTTGATACTTTAGATACTTCATTCAAGTATCAAAAAATCTTTGGGGAAGTCCCAATCCTTCAAATATTGGCATCTAAAAAGAGTGTAAAATAAGTTCAAAATTTACTAAAAAAATATACAAAATCGCTCATTATTACCTTCTTCTTCTTCTTCCCTAGGAGGTTACCTATAATGGGGAACAATCAAATCCATTCTCGATTCCCATTTTTCAAAATAATCTTTTAACTTTTTGAAACGATTGAATTTCTCTCCCATGCGAGAACATGTCATCGCAGCTTCATTTGCTTATTACAAAAACTTGGAGAATGTCACGAAATCTTCTCAAAGCAAAGTACAATAGTTTCACACCATCGCACTTCAAGTTAGTATCATGCATCGTGTGGTAGCTAAGCATTCTTAAGCTTGTTATAAGATCGCCATGAAATCTACATAGAAATGGTAAGGTTTGTTATGTTAAGGTAAAGAGTAAAGTCAAATAAAAAAATTTAGAGAAATAAAATCTTATAGCATTCTCGTGTAAATCGATAAAAAGTCATTTAAATCTGTCTTTTGTAAGTTTATTATATACATTTTTTTGAAAATTTACTTATTTTGTTAGATCATGGAAGTACGAGAGGAAATGTATCTAGTAATGGTTCCTCCGCCACATACATTTTTCTTATTGCTGGTAAATATTCTAATGCAAAAAGCTACAATAAACAATAAATTGCATCAATATTCCATTTCTTGAGTTGTAAAAGAAGGAAATTATCAAAATTATTTCACAACAATACTTACATTTAAAAGTAAGAAATTAAATTGCCCTACAATTTCTCTAATCTTTCGTCCATCCTTCTTTTAATTCCCCAATGGAAGAAAGCCAAAAGGCCTGTCCCCCATGCAAATGATCCTATTTCATCACTACCAGAAAATCTGTTATTAGCAACAGAAATTAGAAAAGAAAATATATTGTGTTGCTAAAATGTCAATTTAGAAACAAAATAAACAACAACTAACAAATATGTTCATTTTTCTTATACAACTTGTAATTCCACAATATTCACTCCTATGTCCACGTGGCACTAGACTTCTAGAAGTGTAACCAAACTTCGGATTAGTGATACATAGCTCCAATCGATAGCCTTGTACGTGTCCCACACCCACGATTCTCCAGGACTTTTTTGTAAAAGATATGTGGGGGAGATCATGAACATGGGACGAGCACGACCCATAGGAACGTGGAGCAACCATGTCCCTCCTCTCATCAAGAATAAATACCCTTCACTTGGGGGACTAAAAAAAAAGGTAATCAACCATACTCAGATTTTACTCACTCTGTTACTACTCAGAGTCCTCCATTCTCTCGACCTTCACTCAAATCTTATACCTCCAACAGGTGGCTCGCCCGCCCGAAGCAACCTACATGTCCTGGCCACACACGGTGACCACAGGTAACCTTTCTGCCTAACAGCTCCTATGAACGTTTCCTCTTCGAACTATATGGATTTTGATCCCTTAGCAAAGGTTTAAAGGCACCTAGGTCACCTAAGGATAAGTCTCCTAAGGTTACGACCCCTTACGGTCCTTATTTTTAATTATGAATTGTCTGAACAAAAAATGACTGTTACACAACTGTCAATTTAGCAACAAATTTGAAACGGATAGTCTGTTACTAAAATTTTTGAACAAATATGATGCTAAATTTGTTGCAATAAATAATAAATTTTAATTTAAAAATAAATAAGATGATGCTAAATTTGTTGTTCCAAAAAAATAATAAATTTTATATAATTTTTTTCATCACAGTCCGAGTGGCGTTGATTAAGACACTGTCCTTAAGAGATATTCTGCTATCTCTCAGAAATTAGATAGCAACACTCTCACAGGATTAAACGAACTCGTCTTTGATGTCGCAAACCGAAGGAAACATAAAAGCAGAACAATATTAGAGAACTCAAAAAGCAGAGAGAGAAGAATTATCTAGTCCGTTTCAAATACTAGTTCAATGTATATATACATAAGCATAGATGAGAGCCAGTAACTTCACGCAAAAGAACGTGTTTCACATTTTTGAGTAACGTTCCCCATAATTTTAGATGCGTTGCAATTCTGTTTCGGAAGTCTAGGAATATAGGATATTTGAGTAAGCTTTTAAAAATACCTTTGATAAAATCATTATATACTTAATTAATATTTAAAAATACTAGTTGTTGTGTGTGCGAGGCCCACCTTCCACTTACCCATTTACTTCCCCTATATCACATCGTCTTATATATACACCAATGACACTCTTTCTCTAGGCAATGTGAGACTTAGTTTGACACACACACAGTTCAACACACACTCTTCGGTGCTCTCATTCAAAACTACCCCCCACATGTGTCGATGTTAGTGAAGCCTGCTTCTTGAATTAACAACTCTTGTTATATACTAGAGGTATTAAGAGTCAGATTATACCTCCACATTTATTCTATTAACAACATTTGTGCGCGTTACAACAGCCTTCCGCATGTCTGTTTCATAACGAGTGCTCTACAAATTTTACCAGAATCTCATAGGAGCGGCTCCACTCCACATTCGTAGAGGTATTTTAACTTAATTGTATCTGCAATTATACACCACGATCCCTTAGGAATATGAAATCATTAAGTGCCTTTGCACATCCTCACCAAAATGGAGTATAGCATTATCATAAACCAAAGGAAGGGACAAAATATTTAGTGCTACCAGAACTAACAAATGACTTGTTATTCCCATTGAACCTTATTCATGGACTCACCAATCCCAAAGGTTGGGTTGCCATCATTGTTAATTTTCAATTTAGCCTAAGTCCCATTCCCCTCGATGTTTCAATAACATGTTTTCTCCCTAGAGTTTTAGTAAATAGATTTGCAAGGTTTACATCCGACCTTACAAAATCAATTGAGATCACCCCATCTTTGAGCAGCTGTCTCAGAATATTATGTCTCAATCAAATGTGTCTGCTTTTGCCATTAAAGGTCTTATTTTTAGCACTAGCTATTGCTGATTGGCTATCATAGTGTAATGACACAAATGGAGTTGGTTTGTCACCTAATAGAATATTTGCTAAGAAGTTTTTCAATCACTCAGCCTCAGTTTCAGTAAACTCTAAAGCAACAAACTTAGAATCCCTCGAGGATTTAGTTGTAATGTTTTGCTTAACAGACTTCCATGTGTCACACCATCAAATATGAACACATAGCCACTAGTGAATTTTGTCTCCTATGAATCAAAGATCTTGTTAGCATCACTGTATCCATCTAATACAGTGGGAAATTCACTATATAGTATACCATGATTCAAGGTACTCTTAAATATCTCAATACTTTTTTCAGAGCATCCCAATGTTAATTGCCTGGACAATGAATATATCTACTCAACCGACATACAACATAAGCTATATCAGGTCTGGTATAATTCATCATGTGCAACAAACTCCCAATCACTTGGGCATACTTAGTTTGTGCAATTGGATCACCTCTATACTTCTTTAACTGTACACTTGCATAATAAGTTGTACTTAAAGGAGTATTATTATATTGTTCAAATTTTCTCAACATAATGTTCTTAAGAAAGTAAGATACCAGACTCATTTCTTGTGATTTTAACACCTAAAATCACTTTTACTTTACCCAAGTCTTTCATATCAAAAATAGAAGCAAGAAAATATTTTGTTTCAATCACAATGTTTAAACTAGTACTAAATATAAGCATGTCATCAACATATAAACATATAATCACACAATCATTATTCACAACTTTAGTATAAACGCACGTTTCTACTTCAACAGTAGAGAAACCACCACTTAATATAACTTAATCTAGTTTTTCATGCCACTGTTTAGGTACTTGTTTCAAACCATACAAAGATTTGATTAATTTGCATACATTATTTTCTTGCCCAGGTATTACATGTCCTTCAGGTTGTACCATATAAATTTCTTCTTCTAAATCACCATTTAAAAATGTAGTCTTAACATCCATTTGATGAGTAATTAAATTATGAATGAATGCGAAAGCAATGAGTATTCTTACAGAAGAAATTCTAGTCACAAGAGAAAAGGTATCAAATTAATCAATATTTTCTTTATGTAAAAACCCTTTGGCTACTAGCCCTACTTTATATTTATCCACAGACCCATCAGGAAAGTATTTTTTTCCTAAATACCCACTTGTAGCTTATAGGTTTTGCTCCTTAAGGTAAGTCTACTAAGTCCATGTTTTATTATCATTTAAAGAATCAATTTCAGCTTTAATTGCTTCTTTCCAAAAAAACAGCATCATTAGAAGAAATAACTTTATAAAAATTCTTAGGGTCATCTTGCACTAGGAATGTTTGAAAATCATCTCCAAAAGATTTTTCTTTTCTATATCTTTTACTTCTTCTCAAATTTTTATTCAAATCATCATTTGAGTTTTCTAAAGTAATAGAGGAAGCGGAAGAGCTTTCAACATTTCTAGGAATATACTCAACTTTCAAAGGAAAAATATTTTCAAAAGATTCTGCATCCTTAGTTTCAATAATTGTGTTTTGATTCAAAACATCACTCTTTAGAAATAAGAATCTATACGCAGCACTTTGTTGAGCATAACCAATAAATATACAATCAGAAGTTTTAGAACTTAATTTTCTCTTTTTAATATCTGGTAATAAAACCTTTGCAAGACACCCCCATACTTTCAAATATTTCAAATTGGGCATAAAACCTTTCCATAATTCATAAGGTGTCGTATTTGTTTTCCTATGAGGTATTCTATTTTGCAGAAAGCAAGCAAATAAAATAGCTTCACCCCACAGGTTGTTAAGTGCATTAGAACTCACAAGTAATGCATTCATCATTTCTTTTAAAAATCCACTACAAAAAGTCTATTTTTAGCGACAGTTAATCAACGACGGTTACCAGAACCGTCGCTAGATGAAGAGCTGGATAACGCCTTAACTACAGTCATGTGACAGTTGTTCGAACCGTGGTTACACACTAAACTCTCAAACTCTGATCTTGAGTGCTTTGCTGCTGTTTTTCCTTCATTTAATGCGAGTTCGTTTCCAAGGGCAGCCATCATTAGCTTGGGTTGAGGATTTTCCGAAAACGTCCTCTGGTGTCTTTAAGCGACTTTTGGGTTCCCAGGGGCTCTCCAGTCTTTGTGTCTCTACTGCCCGAGCTATGAATCTGAGCCGCTTCTTTCCTCTACGTGTTTGGCCGAGGTGGATGGTTGCAACTTAGGCCAGGCGTATATGATAATTATTTCTATCCGTTGCGGGATACGAGGGGGCTGAGATTTTCGAATCGTCGCGCCTCTGAGTTTCCTATAAATGTCCAGCATTTGAAATTTTGTGGTTTTACCTTCTCGCTGTCCTCCGTTCTCCTGCCATCTTGCCTTATTTTCTCTAATTCTTACCCCTCTCTCCTTTTTTGCCCTCTATTTTTACTGAGATTTCGCCATGGCTGGTGATGATAATAGCTTTTATCCTTTCGATTTCACTGATTTAGAGGATCTCCCTTCTTCTTCACCTCCTCCTCCTCCTCTTAGTTGTACTCGCGACAGTGTTCAGAGTAGGGGGAAGAAATCTGGGTAGGATCCTTCACCAGGGGCAGTTGCTGTACCTTCCTCCGAGGGACCAGTCGGAGGTGGGAGAGACGTACGTCTTCTTGTGCCGCCGTCCTCCAACAAAATTCGCCGCAACAGCTACCTGCGCCATCGAGGTGCTCTGGGGTTGAGTTGTTTTTAAACCGCTTGCTTTGGTTGTGCCGACTCGGCCGTTCCCTGCCTGTTCCTTGCGCTGCGCCTTAGAGTGCTTGTGTCGGTCGTGGTTGTGGGGGCATTTGTGTCGTCCATCCTGTAGTATATCTTGTAAAAAAGGTAAAAAAATACAGGTTTCTGAGTGTTAGGTGGATACCCCTACTCCCCGAAAAAGAAATGTCGTTTTAGCAGTAGAGTGCGCAAGGCATTGTGGTATGAGGAAGACCGCGGTGGGCGCCACTGTAACTATCGTTTTTTGTTAAGACAATTGTTATTTCAAATTATGGACCGCAAGGGGTCTTGACCTTGGGGGACTTCTCCTTAGGTGATGCACCTAGGTGCCTACGTACCCTTCGGAAGGGATCAAAGTCCACGTAGTTCGTCATGGTGACGTCTGTAAGAGCCGTTAGGAAAGGTAATTACCTGTATTGGGCCGTGTGCGGCTAAGACGTGCTTAAGGTACTCCGGGCAGGCAAGCCGCTCTTAGGAGGTTGCCTTAGGGGGTGAGAGCTAGAGTTTCTGAGAGCTGATGTAAGCCCTATTGGTGAGATACTCCGGGGGCGGAGATAAGTCTGCCGGTGATCGGACATGGCGGTGTGTAAGGCAGAGCTCAGGATATGTGATGGATGTTGTGTAAGGTGTCTGAGAGTGCTCAGAATGCTTGCTAGGATGGTTACGGGTAACATTCTCTAGAGGTACTTTAGATGTCTCGGATCTTGTGTTGTAGTCCTTGATCTCATGTCCTTTAGTCCCCCGGGTGAGGGTCTATTTATACTTAGTGTGGGGAGGACGTGCTCGACCCACGTTCTCGTGGGACGTGGTTCGTCCCACGATGCCCAGGGAGTTTCCACATCCTCGTTGAGCGGGAGTCCTCGAGAGGATGTGGGCAAGGGCCACGTAAGTGGCAGGTATGTGGTGTCACGTGTTGCTAGCGTGTGCTGCCGCTAGGCTTCTGGAAGCTTAGTGCCACGTGTCCCTAGGCAAAGTATTCCGTAGTTACAAGAGGGATTATAGATGTAGGTTATATAAGCTCTTTGGACCAAATGACAGTATAGATACTATAATGGCTAACCGTCCAAAAAATATATCTCAAGATCAATGGAACGGTTTCGTAGCTTATCGGCTCGGTGACAAATGCATGGTAAATTTTCGTGTTATTCTCTACTATTGACTTAGTTTTTTCAAAATGATTTATATAATCCTTTGACTTTCACTTGTAGGATATGAGTAATCAAAACAAGAAGAATCGTATGAAGCTAAAGTTCCCTCATATTGGTTCCCTCATTTTTATTCATATCATCAATACTCAGTACAATAACCTTTCCCAACAAGAACATTGTTCTTAGTCATTACAATCTTATCAGATTCTAATGACAGCTTAACCCTATCTTTTCCCAATAGAGCTACAAAAATTAAATTTTTCCAAACATTAGGCACATACAGGACATCATTCAGCTGCAAAGTTTTTCCATAAGTGAGTTTGAGAGCCACTTTTCCTTTCCCAAGAACCTTTGCAGTTTGGGAGTCAGCAAGGTAAATTTTTTCTTACCCTTCTTCAAATGAGACATGCATCTCTCTGTTAGCACAGATGTGCCTGGTAGCCCCAGCGTCTACCACCCACTTTTTCATGTCAGAGACAATGAGGGCTTGAGACAGCATTGCAGCAATGACTTCGTCACTACTGTCATCATCTCCTTGAACCAAATTTGCATTTGGCTTAGGAGGATAATTATCCCTTTCGGGTCCTCTAGCCCTCTTTCTACATTAAGCTGCATAATGTTCTGTCTTGCCACACACAAAGCAATTGCCTTTTTTCTTGAACTTGGGGTTAGAACTACTAGGTTTGTAATTAGATTTCTTTGTATTCTTATTAGAAGCATAGTACCTCTTATTGCGTGACTGACCAAATTTGCTTTGGCAGCCAATTCCTTACCTTTTGCAATTTTAATTGTCTTTCGGTCGGTAACCTAAATGATGATGTGAGTGATCAAATTTGTTAGGAACAACTGCTTCTATTTGTGCTTGAATTGTTGCTTGTAGTCGTTCCATGACTCAGGTAGTTTTTTAATTAACATCCAGCTATGAACTCATCTAGCAAATTGATTTTCTCAGCTTTAAGTTCCTCCAATAGCCGCTGGTATTCATAATTTCTGTTTTCCAGCATCCTCGACATTGTGTTTGAAAATTAAAGATTCCCAAATTTTCTTGACTTCCTTATAGACACTGTATACATCGAACAGTTCATTAGATAATGTGCTAAGTATGGTGTGTCTAAATACCTTATTGGCTTCAATCCAAAAGTCCTTTGTAGCTTGAGTAGCGTTAGTAGTAGGTTCGGTCTCGGTTAATTCATTGGCCACCTCGTGTATATCTAGAACCGAATACACACGCTCCGGCCAACGTCGAAAATGTTTCCCTTCGAATATGTTGATTTTAGATATATTAGGGAACGACCTTAGAACCAGGATGGAGACAGGGACGTTCGCGGGAATAAAGACATTCACGGGAACTGACCTGTTGTTTATAGAGGCGTCAAAACCAGAGTTGTTAGAGGCCATGGATTCAATATCTCTTAAGTATTGTTGGGGATTTTCTTGGAATTTAGTCCGAGTCGCATGGATTAGGACACTATCCTTAAGAGATATTCCGCTATCCCTCACAGATTAGATAGCAGCATTCTCACAGGATTAAACGAACTTGTCTTCGATGTCACACACCGAAGGAAATAGAAAAGCAGAAGAATATCATAGTACTCAGAAAGTAGAGAGAGGCGAATTATTTGGTCCCTTTCGAATACTAGTTCAGTGTATATATACATAGGTGCAGATGAGAGCCAGTAAGGTCACACAAGAGAACGTGCTGACGTTTTTTAGTAACGTTCCCCATAATTTTAGATACGTTGAAGTTTTGTTTTGGAAGTGATCGTACTCAAAACCAACCTAAATTTAGGGTGTTAAATAGCATAAATGATAGACAAATATATATATGATTTTACACCAAAAAGGTTGATTATCTTGAAATAAGGAGTAGAGCAAAAAATGTGATAAAATGCACATAAAAAGCACTATTTATTGATATTCTTGATTATCCGTAACATATGTTGAATATTGGATAGGTGTGTTTGATGTTTTTTAAGTGCTACAGGCTTAACAGGGATCAATGGGAAGATATCCTCAAAGTGCAAGAATCAGAATCCAAGCAAGAACTCGTAACAAGCCCCTGGAAGAGATCAAGTCAAAAGAAGAACGGAGCATTCGCCAGGGCAAGCAAAACAGCTTGCCATAGCAAGCAAGGAAGACTCACCACAGCGAATAACCAAACAGCTCATTGAGGCGAGCCAGAATCATTCGCCACAACGAGTAACACAGCTGACAAGGAAGATGACATGGACAGCAACTTAATGAACACAAATAAGAAGGGGTCTAGTCATACAAAGAGTCGAAGAAGCATTTAAATTGATTTAAAATAAAAACTCAAACTGTGTGTCAATTATCCGCTATCTCCATTCCAATCTGAATCAAACTAGGACTCCCAAAGCATTATAAATAGACGTTTCATCAAGTTGGAATTCATTCATCGGTTACCTTAGAGATTAGAATAGTTTAGAGAGAGATTATGAGTGGATAAGTTCTTCTTGGGTTTCCAAGAAGAACTAGTGTAGGCGTCAGCTGATGGCTCTACATTAGGGTTTATTAATTTCATTCTGCTTTTGTATTTATCTTTCTTGATTAATTGATTGTATTTGCTACGTATCCCATGTCATTAGTTTATTGGATTCTTCCGTGAATAGGGAGTGCAGTTAGTCTGTTGGATCCATCATATTGGGTCAATAATCATTGATTATGTGGTAGGGTACATAGGTATTCTGGTATTCGCAATTCAATACGATTACATTAATTGGGTTCATGATTGTATGCATCGTTTATTGCGATAATATTAGATTAAATTGATTGACCCAGTCGAGCAATTGTTTGTTTAATAATGTCATAAAATCTCTTGATACATGTTATTGATATTCCCAGTCGAGGATAATATTCTCATTAGATAGACTTTCGTAATGCATGAGTATCATGAATATGATAAACGTCGAATGAATTAATTATACCTGAATATCTTTTGATTGGCTATGATTCCTGAGTTCTATTCTTCTTGGGGACTTGTTTCATTCAATATATTCTATACCCATCGTATCCTAGTTCATTCTGGGAATACCTGCTGGATTTAGATTCTAACCAATTGTAGGGTTAATACAACGATTCCGTGAGAGATTTGACCCTTAGGTTGGCCCTATGCTACTCTGAGGTTTTATTTGATCACAATCTTGACGACTAGTTGGAAACTCGATTCGGAGTGATTCGAATTTACGAGTGATCAAATTGACGCCGTTGTCGGGGAGTCATCGATTGATCCTAAGGTTGGTTAATTATATCCAACAAGTAGGTACTCGCTTTTAATTTTTCTTTCAATTTTCTTTTTCTCTTCTCTCCCCTTTATTCACGTTTTTCCTTTTTAATTTTTTTAAATATATATATATATATATATATATATATATATATATATACGTTTTCTCTCTCCTTTTTTATTTTATATTTTTTATTCTTTCTTTTTCTTTATAAAAGAAAAATTTTAGGTTGTAAAAATTTTCTTTTCAAAAGTAATGATAAAATTTTATGGATAGATATTTCTGCCCTATCTACGAATATGGGGCTGATTACTAGACATATTGTTATGAAGAAGTTCCAACCATGCATTAGCAAAGGTCCGGACATCAAATGGGTAGTTTCTGTAAATTTCCTGAAGAGTTAGATTGGAGGGTAGGTAATCCCCACGGGAGTCCTAATTTCCTTGGGGAACCATCAAGCCCAATGAACCCCGAAGCCAAACCCCATCTCTCACATTCGCAAATGACTTGGTGTTCGCACTGATACGTGCCGAGCGCAATCAAATTAATATAAGAATTTTTTCCTACTTTCAACCAAACAAAAATTTGTATATAGAGTAAGTAGGGTCGAACCCACAGGGATTTGGTGATTCTTAGTACTTCTATTATATATATAAAAAGAAGAGGCGCTCCATGAGGATGCTCCATGTGGCAGCTGACTAGGCGCCATGTAGCAGCATACGTGGACAATCCATATGTATCAGTTATATTTAAAATTTAATTGTGTAATCCCTTGATTTCCGAAAATCATGATCAATCCATATGTATCAATAATATTTAAAATTCGATTCTTTGCAAACAAAAATCATATCCATAATTCAAAATCAACGCTTCCCATCAATGCAATATATATTCGACTCTTTCCTCTTCATCTTCTACCCCTTCTCTTCTCACATTCATTAGAAGTCCTGATATACAATAACATGGCATCGAGGAATCAACCTATTTCTTCCATGAATCCGATGCAGCACCGAGACACAACCATCAAAGTGCGTGTTGTTCGTTTGTGGTGTGTTCCGCCTTACTCCTCCAATACAAGCAAACCTAATACAGGTGTTGTTGCAATTCAAATGGTTTTATGTGACTCTAAGGTATTGTATTTCATTGCATTGTCTGCTTTTTAGAAATATGCCTGCTATTTGAATTTTATGTTAATCCAATCATTTATCACTTATATATATATGGAATTTTGTTGTGTTACTGTTTTTTGAATTTGAATTCAGAATTGTACTATTGGTGTAAGTGTACCCAGTATGTACCTGAATAAATTCAAAGGTGCTTTGGTTGAAGGTGGTGTTTATTTTATTTCACGATTTGGAGTTGGTGGTAGTGGAGGCAATTTCCGTATTACCACTCATGCTTTTAAGATCAACTTCCAATTTGGTACACGCGTAATTCCTACTGTTGATGACCCGAATATTCATAAATTTGGCTTTGACTGGGTGACAGCAGAGTCTATTACCTCTGGCAATGCAAATGAGAAAACTCTGGTTAGTTAGTATTTTCTCAGCTATCTATATATCATCAACCTCTGTAATATATGCACTATTTTTTAGTTATACCCGTTACTGACTATTTTCTTCAGATGTCATTGGTTTGCTCACTAACATAGGGGATGTAATCCAGTCATCTAAAGATGACGCCTCCTCCAAAAGAGTTACGATTGAGATAGAAGATAGAGCGTAAGTTTTTATTTTAAATTATTTTGATATATTTTGTTACAGTTTGATATTTGGCAGTAATTATTTTGAATATATCAGAAGGTCTAGGGTGAGTGCTACTCTTTGGGGCCGTTACTGTGATCAGATTGAAAAGTTCATGAACAAGCACAAAGAAGGTCCTGTTGTTATTGCTTTGCAATACTGCAAGATAAAAGTTTTTAATGGTCATCGTAGTCTTTCCAATTCCATGCATGCAACGCGTGTACTGATCAACGAGGATCTTGAAGATTTCAGGGGATTTCATGATAAAGATTCTGGAAGCAATCTGAAGAGTCCTTTGAGAGGAAGTTCTTCTTGATCTGTAAAATCTGTTTCACATTATGCTGATCCTTTTAATTCAGTATCACTTTCATGCATTAGTGAGCTTCTCCTATCTGCAGATGAGTCTATTCACTGTATTATTGGTTCTGTGCTCAAGGTTAACACGGATAAAGCTTGATTTTATAATGCTTGCACAAAATGTAAAAGGAAAGTTCAGGAAGATGGTGAAAGTTTCTACTGTAATTACTATTCAGCCCCGATGTCCACTACCATCCCGAGGTTTAGGATTGAACTGGTCGTAATTGATGACTCTGCTCCTGCTAATTTTACTGTATTTGATCGTGATGCAGCAAATTTTTTGGGAGTAACTACATAATTCATGAAGAACAAAGCAGAAAAGGTATTTTTTAGCACTCCAACTTCTCCAATGTTTATTTTAAAAAAAATTTATTCGACTAACACGTTTATTTTCCTCTGTTAGGTTGATGATGATTCTATGCAGTCCTTAGCCAAGTTTGAAAAGTTTCTTGGTATACGATTTGTGTTCAAGGTGGGGGTGAAATTGGCAACTTGGAGTCCTACTCCTTTGTTAACAGTACATGCAATGTCTTGGGATCAAGATCTTATTAAGAAGCTATCTGCTGATTCCCCTTTAGATGTTAGTCTTCATCTATTCTTTCTTGTCATTTATTTGCTTTATTATAGATTAGTATTGAATTTTATCTTTCAGGTGGTTGCAACTGAACAATTTGGAGATACGAATATTTGTTCCAGTAACTCCCAAGATGTCGTATGCATTATTTGTATTTTTAATACATATTAACCATGTCAAATGTTTGATTGCTAATCAATTTATTTTATTCCTCTGTAATCAACAGACCGGTGGTGACGTTTCTTCTCAGAATTTGACTCCTAATGTAGAAGTTGTGAAGAATAATCTTGACAACGAGACAGCGAACCCGAGATATGCTATTGAAGGTTGTTCTTTGTCCTTTTCTGAAGAAGTTACATCTGAAGATCGTGTCACCACTAGCAGTAGCATGGGTAATTCATCTGAAGACTCCAATACTAAGAGGAGAGCCTATGACTTCAATGAAGTTAACACTGTTAGCTTAGATGTTCTAAAGAAGGTTAAACTGGAGAAGTTGTAACTTCTTTATCAGGGACGTAATTGATGAGTTTTGATTCATAGTTTTTTATTTTAGTTTTTGAACTTTTGAATAATCCTTCTTCGAAATAATTCTTGATGTTATCATCTTAATAATCAAAAGATTATGCTACTTCGTACATTTTGTGTTTTGTTCAACTTTACATATCTCTCTTTGCGTTGCTTTTTCAATTCTGAAAATATATTCAATACAAGACGAAATCTATTAGACCATTTTGTTTTGCTATAAACGTAATTCCTAATTCTTCCATCACTTTGGAAATATTTACGTCGAATTCGTAGTTTGCTAATTATTTTTATATACCATTATTCCTTATGAGGTTTGTAGCACTTCCAAAGCTTCAACCTCCAAAGCTTGAATAAAATTTACCTTATAAATTCTTACAGAATAGTAGAACTAACACAGCAGAACCAGAGCATTCTTTTTTATGTTTATCTACTCAACAAACTACTTAATATTAACCAAAAAATTACATTTTATCTAAATGAATCAAATCAATTTACTCTCCAATTAATAATCCATATTTTTTGCCGAATCTTGCCTAACCGATTTAATATTAACCAACTAATTATGAGAACTTCTCTAAAATAATCAAATTACTTTATTCTCCATAAAAATTAACAAGAATATTGATGAATCTTACCTTACAGAGTTAATATTGATGAAATATCTAAATATTAAACATCCTCAACGTAAGCAAAGGGATATCTCATAATGACGCAATCTGAAGTTCGTATATTTCAATTCAGACTTAAACTAATACTAATTTCAAAAAAAAATATTTAGCTAACCGATTTAATATTAACCAAATAATTACATTTTATCGAAATGAATCAAATCAATTTTCTCTCCAAATAAACATCCATATTTGTTGGCGAATATTGCCTAACCCATTTAATATTAACCAAATAATTATAAGAACTTATTTAAAAGAATCAATTTACTTTATTCTCCATAAAAGAATATTATACTAGATCAACATGATTTCCTTATTTTATGCTACTCAATCATACATATAAATATCGTTATGTCAAATCTTTCTTAACGGTATTAAAATTATTAAATTATACAAATTTTCAACGTTAACAAAGTGATATTCTGTTGATAATTTACTTTTCTATTTGTTACAAATATCCTTATTAAGATATCTCCCATAATGTCGCGATTTTAATTTCGTATATTTCAATTTCACTTTTGGTTAAGAATAATTTAATTACAATTATTTATTTAAACAAATCGATATTTCGTTGATAATTTCCTTTTTTTAGATATACCTAATCTATTTCTTATTTGTTACAAATATTCTTAATAAGAGGACTTCTATAATTACGCGATTTGGATTTCGTGTATTTAAATTCCAAATTAAATTAAGAATAATTTCAATCCAAATATTTATTTAACTAAATCATTCTCATAGATCTAAATCAGGAAGTTAATATCAATCCATGTTTCATACATATTGATCAATATAAGAACTTATTTGAAAGAATCAATTTACTTTATTGTACATAAAAGAATATTACACTAGATCAATATGATTTCCTTATTTTATGCTACTCAATCATACATATATATATATATATATATATATATATATATATATATCGTTATGTAAAATCTTTCTTAACCGAATTAAGGGTATTAAAATTATTAAATTATACAAATGGATAAACATTAACAAAGTGATATTTCGTTAATAATTCAGTTTTCTATTTGTTACAAATATCTTTATTAAGATATCTCCCTTAATGTCGCGATTTTAATTTCGTATATTTCAATTCCAAATTAGGTTAAGAATAATTTAATTACAAATATGTATTTAAACAAATTGATATTCCTTTGATAATTTACTTTTTTTTGTTAGATATACCTAATTTATTTCCTATTTGTTACAAATATTCTTAATAAGATATCTCCCATAGTTACGAGATTTGGATTTCCTGTATTTCAATTCCAAATTAAATTAACAATAATTTCAATTCAAATATTTTTTTAACTAAATCATTCTCATAGATCTAAATCAGGAAGTTAATATTAATCCATATTTCATTTTCCTAGCCGATTTATTAATAATGAAATAATTAGATTGATATTGACTTATAAGCTTCCAATTATGATTGACGTTATTTATAAATTCCAAATTAGATTAAGAATAATTTAAATACAAATATTTATTTAAACAAATTGATATTCCGTTGATAATTTACTTTTTTTTTTGTTATATATACCTAATTTTGTTCCTATTTGTTACAAATACTCTTATTAAGTTATCTCACATAATTACGCGATTTGGATTTCGTTAAATTTCAATACCAAATTAAATTAAGAATAATTTCAATACTAATATGTATTTAACTAAATCATTCTCATAGATCTAAATCAGGGAGTTAATAACAATCCATGTTTCAATTTCCTAGCCCATTTATTATGAATGAAATAATTAGATTGATTTTGACTTATAATCTTCCAATTAAAATTGACATAAGAATATTATTTTATCTTGAATATCCTGTATGACGAAATTGCCCTTGATGGTCCAATGAATCATTTTTTCAAAGCAAGTAAACTTTGAACCCAAAGATAGCCCACTAAGCCCATTTTGAGCACTACATAATAAATTCTCATCATCTCTTTCTTCCGTTTTGAGGTTTAGGGTTACCGCAGCCATTTTTCCACAGTCAAAACCTTTCCTATCATCTTCAATCCTTCCAAGTATGTATTTACTTCATATTATGTTTTAGTTTTACTGCCAAATCTCCGGATTGAGATTCCTTTCTTTTTCTTTTTGATGGCCCACTGGTTTATCTTATTTTTGATCTATCTCTATTCTTTTATTTCTTTATTTTTACACCACCATTTACCAAGAAACGTTCACAGCTGTCCTTTTAATCATCTTTTCTTTGTCGTTAACTTTACTTTAATCTTATAGTGTTCATATTTTAGTTATCTAGGTTTTATATTCCGTTATTTTTTCTTTCATTTTATTATGTATAAGGTTTGTCAAAATTGTTAGTTCGAGGTTTACCTTACTTAAATCTTTTAGGTTCCACCTGTTTGAGCTTCTAATTTGTTCTAATTCATTTACTTTTCTTTCAGTTTATTCGCAAATTCCTAATCAAGTTGGTCATTAATTTTCACTTGGACTCCGTGTGCTGTCCATTATATTAGGTCTTACCGTTTATGTTACAGACAATATTATTTGCAGCTGACAATTTCATTATGAAGATTCAACCATGATGAGTTACTTAGATTTGTATTGCTATGTTTATAATAGGTCCATCGTTTTACGGCTCTGATTTGAAGTTTTAAAATTAATAGTGCGCTCTTGATAATTATACCATCTTATTTCTGTTTTCATATGATATTTGAGTGGTCTGTTTTTATTGTCTCTCAGGTCTCTCTAACTGCATCCTTAGCAACTCAGTTCTATGGCTGTTTATAATCCTTCCGTTGTTATATGCTCATTTAGCGATCCGTCCGTTGAATCCTTAGTGATGTATATCAAGGACCGTGAATTTGATTCTAAAGAAACTTTAACCCCTCTTCCACCACAACCTACGGATGTTGCTTGTCGTTTTCGAAATTTGACTGGGGTAGTCAATGGCATCCTCTGCATAGATTTTGCAACACACGCTACGAAAGAAATATATTCACTCTGCAACCTTACAAATTCATCTTTTCTGATGGTCCCATCTATTCAACCTACATCTGATAGTGGTAATTTAATTATTAGTTATCTTTTACATTTCAAGTTCTGCAGATGGCAGTTTCAAGTTGTTTATTTACAGTTTATTTATCCCATTCTTTCAGGTAAAGTCTTATCAACTGTTGGTGCAAATTCTGCTACTGGACATGAGTCCATAGTCAGGATGTGGAAGGATGACCTTCATGGAATCCCTTCGTCGTTTTCTGTTTATGACAGCATTCATCACACCTGGTCAGCTATACAAGAAACTGTAATAGATGTCTCCCAGATATATGATCGATATATTCACATCAGTGGCATTCTGTACTGGATTTCTGCAACGGAAACTGCTCAAACATCCAACTGTAAGAGATCACTTATTGCATTCAATATTGCCGAAAGAACATGGGTCAGATATGATGTTTCCATCAACATAGTTGGTGACCAGTTTTTCTTCTGCGAAGTAGATGGTGTTGTCGGTATCATTACTTGGACTTCTGGCAGCTTGGAGACTACTAGGCATTTTACTCTTTTTGTGAGGCGCAACTCATCTAACGGGACATCAATATTCCGTAGGGTTAAAGCCGTTAAAGATCTTCCTATCTGGATGAATTTCCTTACTTACAGGAATGACAAGTTAGTCTTTCACTGTGACAATCATTTTAAGGTTGATATGGACAAGGGCGTTTGTTAAAAGGAGGTCTTCATCTTTCCAACAAGTCAACAATGTTGTAATACCTGAGGATATTTAATTAGCGTCGTTGGTCTAATTTAATTAATTAATTTAGAATGTGGAAGATGAGATAAAAATACACACTACCCTATTACTTACTATGTTGTGAATACAAAGTATTTTAGATCCTAATATTTCCATTTTTTTCTTTTTTATTTATTAATAATCAGACTTACTTTCTTTTAATATGTATATATTAATTAAGTATATAAATATATATATATGCAAAAAGAAATCAGATTTATTTTTTTATTTTATTATTATTTTCTGTTTGTAATATATATATATATATATATATATATATATATATATATATATATATTAGATAAGAGAGAGTAGAGAAAAGAAAGAAAAGGAAAGTGTGGGGGTGAGGGGTCGACGGAACGCACGAGCAGAGGGAGAGAGAGGTGAGAGCAACGTTTGGCACGAAGGAGCAAGGAGGACGCCGGCAAGCTCGTGGTGGTGGCCGGGCGCACGGAGGAAGCCGAAAAACGAAGCCATGTGCTAGAAGAGAGAGAGCTACGGGCTAGAGAGAGAAACAAGAGGAAGAGGCCTTTCTCGCCAGAAAACTCGCCGAAAAACGCCGTTTCTTCACCGGGGAAGGTAGCTGGGAGTCTCCTCTACTCCATATCATCCTTCTAACTGGTTGAATCGAGGTGAGAAGTCCCGAAACTCTCAAACCTCAATTTTATCAATTTTAGGGATTTTTGGAAAGACCCCAATTGATTCAATCTGAGTGTTCTGGGTCCTAAATTGAAGTATATGCATGTTAGGAAGTGAGTTGGAAGCTTAGGAACCGGAACCAAATTGATGGAATTTATCCGGGTTGGAAAAAGTGTAGGAAAATGTGGTTGTTAAGGTTTAAGGGTGTTGTGGAATGACTTGGGGTGCATTGAAAGGTTGAATAATAATTATAAAAAATTGTTAAAAATTATTGAAATGTACGAGGGATGAAAACCCGAGTAATTCCCGTCTCACCCGAAACCCCGTTCGGGGAAAAAGAGACAATTTTCTAATTTTACGCGTATTCGGGAATGTGTATTCATGTGTAGGTGAAGTGTTCAAGGTTATTTTGATATATGGGAATTTTGGACAAGTAGAATTTATGCTCTTGAGCCATAAATTCAAGACTTGGATAATGGGAACTTCACATGGACACATAGAGGTGAAATTGGGTAACCTTGCATTCCCAAATTCAACGTTTCCGAATAGCGTGATTAAGAGAGGGTTGGACACGAATTAGAAGCATGCTAGGTGTTCCGAAAACTAGTTGAGGGCATTCCAAGCCAACAACTAGTCTATGGAATTAATTAGAAAGAACATGAGCATTAGCGTTACATGTACACGATAGTGGTTGAATTTTCAAGTCTCTGAACTCTCAAGTATATGTGTATAGGGCACCATACTGTGAGTGGACTTTCGGGCGCACCGAGAGCCGATCAGAGGGGCCAACCAGGTGAGGGGCTTTCCTATCCTTGCCCTATAGGGTTGACTGCGGATATGGATATATGGTTTGCTTCTTGCCTATTTGTAGGAATTACATGTTAGATAACATGCTATTGTTGTTCCTAAATTACAGTATTTGTGAAAACGCGCTATATGTGTGTTTGTGAATTGTAAAAGCAATTGTGGCTCAAGGAGCCTTATATGAAAAGAAGGTCCACGGGACCTATACGATATCGGGGGTAGGATCGAGTAAATACTATCTGAAGGGTGTGGTTTTGTATGTAAGTCCTTAAAGAGGATAGACCTAGATGACTTTGTTCAGAACCAAGAGTCTAAATTAGAAACCACTTGGAAATCTAGATTTGCCTAAGAAGAAGTAAAATAAACAAGTAGTGGTCCATAGGGGTTATTGATGGTACAACGCGGAAACCAAGTCTATCACGGGTGGTCAGGGTAGATTGAGTCTCTTGTCTTGAGTCAAACCACAGAAATACAGAGTATATGAGTTCACCACATTGTGGCTATTGCCTTGGGTAAAACGAGGTCAGATGAGTCGCCGGCTATTGCTCCAAGTGAAATCTTGGGGTCAGACTATTGTTCCAAGTATAGTCTTGGGACCAGGGGTTCCTAGAATGATCAACTAGGTTCCCATATTGCTCACGTGAGATATTGCCTTCGGGCCAGATTCTCTCCTAACAGAGATATTGCCTTCGGGCCAGTTTATGATTATGATTATTTGAATACAGTGGACCACATGGAATTATATGTTAACTCATGATATGATGTATGTGTGAATTTAAATGTATGTAAATCCATGCTTTAAATTCTTTATTGTGAATATGATATAAGCTAATTGCCTGACCACTTAATATATGGAAATTTAATCCGTTATATGCGTATGTGTTTGTGATTGGCTCCTCTTCCCCAGTTGTAGTGGTACCCGCCACTACACCAGGGATGGGAAAGCCTCTCACTGAGTCTGTTTGACTCACCCCAATGTTAAATGTTACAGACACAGGTGGTCTAGGCGTCGAGAGCGCTTCCACTTCATCTCAGGGAGGCGGACAGACTTAGAGACCGCAAGCATTGTCCGCGTGGGTAGTACTGTTATATGTATTTTGACAGGATGTATATGTATATGATTCTTTTAGTATAGCATTGTTTTGTACAGCTGCTATATACATATATGTATATGTCATACTCTAGAAATGTCGGCTTCATACAGGTTAAAGATTGGTCTTGTTGTTGGGGATATAGGTTGTGATATGATGAGTATCATGTGTATATACATATATATGGATGTGACTCCTGCATGTGAATAGGATAGATCACACGCACTGAGCGTGTGGTCAATATGTAAACTTATATATATGTGTGACTGAATACTTGATTGTGTGGAAATACGGCTTCCGCATGTGAATAGGATAGGTCACACGCATTGAGGCGTGTGATCAATATGTATATTTTATACAGGTGTGTGATTGAATATATATGCTTGACTGTACACAGGGATTCTGCATGTGAATAGGATAGATCACCCGCCCTTAAGCGCGTGATCAATATGTATATTATATGTACGTGTGATTGATTATGTGTATATGTATAGACTGAAGTGGCGTTGAGCGAGCCGTGGATTGCGTGCTACTTAGGTCACCGGATAGGGATGACCATATATACTATATATTGTTTGTAATAGAAATGGGTAGTTATGCATTTATAAGAATGTCAATCAGGAATTAGAGGCTTACGGGATAGGAGAAATCCTACCTCCCGTGCCGGTCACGGACGTCCGATAGGGGGTCGTGACATATGTGAATTGGTGAAGATTGTTGTCCCCAAGCCATGCAAGTGTGTTTTCAAGAGCACTTTCTCATGGAACCCTTCGCCCAGGATTATGTAGTACAATATCTTTTTTTGTTGTTTGTCTTTTAGTTTTAGCTTCGAATATTTTGCAGAATATATTAGTATGGACACGCTATGAACTTTTGTTTTATGTCAGTGGATAATGTTACTTTAATTTCTACATGAGTTTAGCCATATAGCGGCTTCTCATAATTTCGTTCATTCCATAAATATTCTATATCTATTTGTCAAATAATGCCAAAAACATAGTTTACACATATTTATAAATACTTATTTGATATAAGTCTTAAATTTTAAAATTCGAATTTGACACAGAATCTTTTAGATAATTCATATAACATAATACTAAATTCCACCTCAAAGAATAATTATACAATACATTGAAATTAAATATACATTGATGTCAGCTCATATTAGTTATAGTTATTTACCATTCATCATTATATACATAATCATATCATTAAATCAATAATCGTGTTATACCATTCTCCATTTTTATTAATTTCTTTGGATCACGTTCATTAATTATATAAAACTTTTTAAATAATTTTTTATATTTTTCCTTAATTTGACTCCTCATTTTTATTCTTGCTATATTTTAATGTTTTTATTTAAAATCCAAGATCCATTTCCATTACTCCTAAGTCCTAATAATACGCATCAATCACTAATCAATCGATAACAATAATGAACGAACAATATTATTTCTAAAAATATTTAAACCACTAACCCATATCTAATTGATATGATTTAGAAATGAATATTGTTGATTCATGCATAATTTTGAATTTAGCAATCTTACCCTCCAAGAATTCCCTCCATATCTGGATAGCTTTTTTGAATTTCGTCTAATATTTGATCAAGCTTATAGTTCCTTCATTTCTCTAGCCTTCACTATAGAATAAAGATCCTTATAAATAACACTATAGTCAAACCAAGAACATCACTTTAGGGATTGCAATTGTTGTTTCTGTTAATCATATGGATTTCGGAAAGTACAAATTAAAGTTCATAATTTTTGCATTTCTAAAATTTTTGTTGTTGATAATTATAACAAATCAATAAACTTATTATGATATTAGATTAGATTAGATTATATATTGATATGCTTTAAATTTTAATATTGACAAATCATAAATAATTTAGAAGGTAGTCATTTTACCCTCCAGAAATTCCCTCCTTTTTTTCCTTAACCCTTTTTAATTTCGTTTTCTATTTGTTCATCCTTATAGTTTGTTTTCCTTTCCATCCTTCACTATAGAATAGTCATTCTTATAAATGACACTATATCCGAACCTGCATTTTAAGTCATAAGTTAGTTTTCAATCTTCCTCAGAAACACCTTTTGATATAATTGAAACAAATATGTGTGAAGGAAACAATAGTCTTATTAATTCTATCACACCTTTTCGAGAAGAGCTTCGTGTCAAGGCACGTGTAGTTCGTTTATGGTCAGTACCCAGTAACTGCTACAATAATTCTCCTCCATCCAACCGCATAGAGATGATTTTGTGTGATTCCCAGGCACGTTTCCTTTACATTTGTGGTTATATTGAAAAACTTGCTATTTGATTAATTAATTGAAATAACTTGTGACTAATATTTCAGAACAACAAGATATGTGCATCTATTAATGACATATTCGAGAGGAGATTCAAGAGGCTATTTTACGAGGGAGAAGTCATAATTCTGTCATTATTTGACGTTGCACATAACAATGGAACATTTTTCAATATAGGACAAAAGTTCAGAGATCTTCTAATGATGTTCCTATACAATATTTTGGTTTTGATTTTGTTAACCTTCGTTCCATTAGATGTGGTGTAGTTGATTCCACCCTTCTTATTGGTATGTTTTAAAATTTTAATATTTATAATACTTAGTAGTATATAACGGTCTTATAGTTGATATAGATTGTTAAAATTTAGATGTGATAGGCCTTGTTCGCAACATTTCCAACATTTATCGTAAGTTCTCTGACAATTTCCAGACAAATCGTATACCTATTGAAATCTACGATGCATGGTACATCTTCTAACTATGTCATTTTTCTTAATTCAATATTCAAATATATATTTGTTTATATATATGTCAAAGATAATTTAATATGTATTTCAGTGGTAATGTGCTGCAAGTTGTTTTGTGCGGCATCCATTGTGAGAATTTTAGATCCTTTATCCGTAACTTTAGTGGAGGTAGGATTATCGTTCCTGTTCAATGGTGCAAAGTAGCTGATTTTCATGGTTCAAAATAACTGATTAGTTCGATGGAAGCTACATGTCTACTGATTAACGAGGACATCACCCGTTTTGATAATCTTCCTGTAGAATTTAAACAATTGGAGCTGAAACCAGATAATTTTCGAAACATTCATTTGGCACATGTTTCTTCTGAACTTTCGAAAGAAACGTTCGCGGATATTCAATTGAATACCATAAGTGACTTATATATATCATCCGAATTTACTGTGCACTTCATAATTGCAACTATTATTAAGGTTAATACATCAATGGATTGGTATTATTATGCTTGTGAGTTCTGCACGGAGGAGTTGGACCTTGATGACGATTGCTATTATTGTTATTCATGTGGCAAATCAGGTTCTACACCTTCAATTAGGTATAAAATTAATGTCGAAGTTGTTGACTACACTGGTTGGACAAGATTAATTATTTTAGATCCTGATGCGTCAAACTTTCTCATGACTGATGCTTCAAAACTCCTTCGCCGAGAGGTATTCATATGTCCTTCATTATATTTCCCATTATAACTCCAATTTCATTTATTCTCCATAGACAATTAACAACTATCTCATTCAATTTAAAATTTTCAACTAAATGACGACCCACTTAAACACACAAATGTTCTAGGAAATTTAGTTGATAAGGTGTTTCTGTTTAAAATATTCGTGAATGAAGCTTCCTGCGCTCCAACTCCATCATTTGAAGTTATAACAATGTCTTGGGATGCATCTTTGATTGAGAAGTTATCAGACAAGGTTTGTTAATGTTTCTTAGTAATATATCATCATTGTATAATGTAGTGATTTATTCATTTCATATGAATTCTTTAAATTTTCCATACGTCTCCAATTAATTTTGATGATTCGAAATATGTTTTACCAACGTTCGATGTTGAAATTGATGACAGATCACAGGATGAGAGCTATCCCACATTGTCCGTATTCAAGTCTGCTAATCAACTTAGTAGACCACATAATCAATGGTCAGCATAATTGAAGAAGTGCTACACATTATGAGACTTCACTTATTCTGTTTTTGCTTACAAATTTGACCATCCATCTTCAGAAAATCATCATACCATTGCAATTTATTGTTAAAGTTCGTTCAATTTGTTGCATTCACTTTTATATGAACACTTCAAGTTCTGCTCTTTAATTCAACCTTTCTAATTATTTCTTCAATTGTATTTTTGAATTCATCCTTTTTTTTTGGACACATATTTTTATTATAATGTCCAGTTATAAATTTGCTTTTATTTGTGAATGAAAAAATCTTATTCCAGTATGTAGACATATATTAATTGTGTACCCTAGGTTTTTATATTTCATTATGTTCAACTTCCACATCTTAGTCATTTTTTTCGTTTATTGATTTATAAATTGCGAATTTTAGCATTCACATACTGTGTATGTAATTTTGTTTAAATTTTTTTTAAAAAAATAAGATAAAATTATTAATATGATTTGAACTATTAAATTATTAAATATTTGACATTTTTTTTAATTTAGGATTTTTAACTTCTTTTTCACCACTTTTATAAACTATCTTACCCATAATCTCTTCCTCTCTCATAACTCCTCCAATCATGTTTTATTCAAATCATTTAATTAATTTAACTATTTTGTGACCTTAATGACCAGAAGAGTCCAAAGTCATATATATATATTTTGTGACGCCAATGACCAGAAAGGTGTACAGCCATATAAATATAGATATATATATACTAGAGGCTTCGTATGCACATACGTGCTGCATACATGTAATTTATTCTTTAACTTTTTGTAAATATAATATAAAATAATTATTATAGGTTAAAATCGTTAAAAATTAAATATTTGATTTTTTTAATTTTTAAATAGAATTGTTATCATAATTTAAAATAATAAATTAAATAATGAGAAGTTATTCACTTCTCCATTTTTTTAAGTAACTACCCATCATACATGTTTTCTCTCTCCCACATCCTACAATCATATAATTTTTTTTGTACTTTTTAATTATACAATATAGCTATTTTGTGACCCCAATGAACAGAAAGGTGTACATCCATATAAATATAGATACTAGATGTTTCACATGCACTTATGTGTATGTCAAAATTTTTTAATTTAGAAAATATAAAATGGATTATTTTTTATTATTAAATAATAAAATAAAGAGTATTATATTTGATAACTACCACAATCATTATTTTTTCAAAACATAATTACCATTAACACTATTTTCCTATTTTCTCTCTTTCATGATCTTCTCATATCATTTTTTTAACCAAATCATTTTTTTATTCTGATTTAGTTCCTCCAACGATATTGAAATAATTTTTTATTGATAATAGTCAATCTTATTAAATTTCAAATATGTTCTATTATTCAAATTAACAATTAATTTGTTTACTTAATTGTACATTAAAATCATTCAAAATATTAAATTGTCATTCGATTAGTTACAAAATAATAAATCTACCCTCAATAAATCGTAACTATTCATTTACCATACCATCATTATTTCGTTTTATCATCTTGGTTTTTGTTACAAAAGATTTGAAATTTAAAATTGTATTCATTATTTTATGACATTAAAATTAATTAGTATATTCACAATTCCACAAAATTTCGTTTAGGAACTATTGTTCACTCCCCACTCTTCCATTACCCTTTTATTGTGATCCCCACACATCCATTTCAAATTAACCACCAAGTAGCAGTTCTCCTACAAGTATCTCAGACATCTATATATTTTGTTGTTGTAGTATCTGTTTCTTTGTTTCTCTGATACTCATAAAAACCAACTTTCTTTATACCTTATTTTCTCTTCCTTGCAAATGAATCTGAGTTTCGAAAACGATGTACAAATTCCTTCAGAGATTATGGTGAATATACTTTCTCGGTGTGGTACTAACGATTTGTTGGCATTTAAGTTGGTTTCAAAAAATTGGTTCTTCACTATTAAGAACCCATATTTCGTCCAGATTCATTCGTTTGAATTCTTCCTTCTTGCTTGGTTCACGGTTTGTATCTGCAGAAGAAGCATATGACAGACTAATAAATGTATCTTCAAATGCTGACGATGAAGAGTTATTGAATGTTCTTCGGCTCCATCCACTTATGGATCAGAATATCTCCATGGATCTACTTGGCATTTACAATGGTCTTGTTTTTCTAAAAGTGACCAATGATGATGAAACCATGAGGTTGTTCATTTGCAATCCTGCTACTAAACGTGTTCGTCAAATTCAAGACTTCGTTCTCCCAATGCCTACTAGTTTATACTTATTCACTCCACTTTTAACTATCTAATTAATTTAACTACATAGATTATATTATATTCTTTATTTGCTGTACCTTATGGATATCTCTCAGTCATTAGAACTGGACTTTACATATATAATGTCATATAGTAAAGCGAAATCCTTATTAATCTTAATACCAAATTATCCAATTTTTTATTTTCAGGTCGTGTTAAGTATGATTTCGGCTTCAATGCTTTGTCCTCATCAATGTATATTCTGGTAATATATGAGGAAAGTAATAATGGGAATCAACTTAGGGTCTTGCTTTATAGTTGTCTTTCCCATACTTGGACTAACATTAATCCTCCTGATTTTCATACAAATATATGGGAGTCCAAGTCTGTCTGCATAAATGGTATTATGTACTGGCTTTCTTATCCTCCAATTGAAGTCGTTGAGCAATTGCCCACTATCCCTCGTTTTGATTTTGCTCACCAGATCTTCAGTACTATATCTGGTCCTTCTAATAGACCCGTATTTTCATATATACCTGTGGAGTTCGAAGGTTCTTTAGCAATTATTTGTGGTGAGCTACAGGGGACTGAGATAGTCAGATACATCACTATGCAGCTCATGTATGATGCCAAGTCTCAACAATACTGGTGGCCCGTACTATCTTGGCCATATGTCAATGTCAACACACGGTTGGTAGGTTTTGTTGACAACCAATTAGCAATTCAATATTCATGGCCTCTACATGTTGAATACCATGGACGTAACGACATCTTGCTCCTCAATTTTGATAGCACCCGCAGCTGGAGTACACTTCGTGCCATTCAAAAGGACCCATTTGTTGAGATATATCCCTCAAATATTTTTAAGTACTATCCATCTCTAATGTTCGTCTAATGTACTTAAGATTTGGTTCTGTTGGTATTTTACATATTTCTGGACAAAGTACCCTCTTTCTTTCAATGCATATTTTTTTTTGGATATGTAATCAGTTCTTTTTGAACTTATTGAACTTCTATGATTATGTTTTTGGAAATTATGATTGATTCACTTATGTTCATTTGTTTTAGATTTGATTAATTATTTTTCTATTTTATTATCAGTTGTCTATGCAAACTTTATTATATCCTTATTATCCAATTAAATAAATCCGTGCTCTTTGGGAAATCAATCCGTCTATGTCTTTTGGGATTCATTGAAAGGGTTTGACGTGTAGTTTTGATTACAATTGATTTGTTTTTAATTACTTACTGATTTATTTGTGTTCAATCAAATCATGCCAATTTGTTGTTAATTATTCCACAGTCATATTGTATTTTAAATAATCTAACGTTTGCAATTTTAAAAATTTGTTACTCTTCATTAAGATTCCATGATCAAAGATTTTGAAGATCCTCTAAAATTATTTATTTTATCTCAAGATCTCACCGGATTTTGTAGAGCAAATCAATTGGACATATTTTCGAATTTCCTTGCAGCATTTTTTGATTAGTTACCAATTTTAATTTATCTTAAAGAATTTTATTGATTACACATATTCCATTAACTAGGAAGATTTCACTGATTAAAAGTTTTTTTAATCTCAGCTAGCTGTATTTTTCAATCTATTCCCGTGTAATCAATTTTCTCATTTGAAGCTCGCTGCCCAGAGTATTCATATCTGCTTTCGGAATTTCTCATTTAGATCTCATTCATTCCCTCTTATTTATCACAATTCAATAAAGGTCATCGTCCAGGTATTGTTTATTTTTCATATTTTCCATGTTTTTCAACCTTAACTACAACATTCAATTGCAAATTTTAGTATGTTTCTTCATTTCTATTCAGTTTCATATCGCAATAGCACTGGAAAATCATTAATTTCCATGGATTCCATAAACTTAACTGTTAAGACCAATCAACCATTGACGCCGAGTTTAAAAATGTCATCTACCAAGAGATCTAGAGGCCATGAAGCTGAAAATGAAGGTTTAACAATTATGTTGGAGTTATAATTTGTTTACAAATAAATCACTTCGCACTATAGTTTGATTAATTAAATTCTTTCTACTTATTATTCCTATTTCCTATGTATTTGAAGCCAACAATTACGTAACACCTGATATTGTTAAGTTCAGTCGGCGGTCTGCTTTATCTGACTTAACAAATGGTAAGTGTTTATTTGGATATTCATCATCTTTATAATTATCTTTGAATACTTATTTCATTAATTGTTTTCAAAATCATATTTCACAGTATCTCAAACTCAACAAATGTCATTGCCACATAATTCACTTTTCGTTCCCAATCATTTCTATCCAGGTATTCTGATCATATATACACAAACAAATTGTTTTGGGAACTTTCTTCATTTTTCATCTAACATTTCCCAAAGTATTATAATTTGTCTTTTATGTATTTTACTTAATACAGGATACCAAACACATATGCCACCACACATTGGATTCACACCATTAGTATTAACTCCTGGTATGTTATGATTTCATATTTAATTGGTACTATATTACCTGTTCTGCATAAGAATTATAATTGTTTAACTTACCTATACTAAATCTTAGTCATTTGCAATTCATACTAAATTCATAAAGGTAATTTTAAATTTCTCTATACTGATTACTTTTTGGAATTCTATGATCCTATCTTCTTTATCATAGGGGGCATTTTTACCATAACATAGAGAATTACAATCCTCATCACAATGGATTAGTAATATTAAATGGTATTCATTTTTATTTTTATAAATATCCTTAATGTTCTAGGCATCTTCCTCCCACAAATTATTCACAATTTGATGAATAATTTCCAAGAATCATCTTAATGCATTTGAATTGTAGAAATACTTATACACTTTTAGTTGGTAGATATTTTGATTTGTTCAAGTTAATACTCCTTTTTTTTAGATATCTGTTCCTAATAAGCATTTGTTGTTTTAAAAATTTGGGTAAACTACAATTTGCCCCCCTGTGGTTTGGCCTAAATTCAGTTTGCCCCACTGTGGTTTAAAATGCGACACTTAACTACCATGTGGTTTGGCTTAAAACTAATGTACCCCCTTGTGGTTTAGAGTGTGACACTTGACCCACATGTGGTTTGTTATGTTATCACTTAACTACCTTCATCTATCTTCTATCCAAATTTTAGTCAAATTAATCATCATTTAATACTTTTAATGTTTAAAATTTGTCATTCAACACTCTAGAATTATAAAATGATTCAAAAAAAATTATAATTAATATAAAAACAAAATTATAGTTTTCAAAAATCAATAAAATAATTTAATATTTATCGTTTACTCCATTGATTATTTATTATTTATACTTAGTTATTTATTCATTTTATTGTTATTTTTTATCTTTAATGTTTTAGAATTATTAAATCAATCAAAATAAAATTGTAAAAGAATAATATAATACAAATATATAACTAAATTTAAGTTTTGTTATTGTTCAAGTTCAGAACATACATACATGGATTGAATGTTAACATTATTGAGCTTAGAAACTCTAACATCACTACAAAAAAAATTAAATTTAGCGACGGTTTTTTTTTTCGTTTTAGCGGCGGTTTTAACCGCCACTAAAGCACTTAACGGGGGTTTATAAAACTGCTGCAAATCCTTCCGTCGCAAGGAAATTTGTGGCGGTTTTGAAAACCGCCGCTAAATTTGTGGCGGTTTATGAAAACCGCCGCTAAATTTGTGGCGGTTTTGAAAACCGCCGATAAAACTGCCACTATTTGTGAAGATGTAAATTGTTTATATTTTAGCAAATAATTTCATATTTATTTTATCTTATTTATATATAACCAAAATTAACTTAAATTTATATTAAAATATTAGCTATTAAAACTAAATTTAGATAAATCAATTTGTTCAAATAAAAATCTTCCAAAACAATAAACATTTCAAACTAAAATTATCATAAAACTTCTTGCAAACTAAAATTACTATAAAAGTACTTACAAACTAAAATTACCATTAAAGTTTCAAACAAAAATTATAATCAAGTTGCTTACAAACCAAAATTATCACAAAAAAAAAAAGTTTCACCCTATAACATATTCATCTACCCATATATATATATATTCATCTTCCATCAATTGTTTCACCTTAGTGATATAATCACCCATTATTTCTTCGTCGTTGGATTTGCCTGCCAAAAAGAGTTTTTTTAGTATACATCAAGTTACCAAGAAATAACATAATTTAGATAGAACAAAAAACTTAAACAATCAAATTAAAGAAAATCAAATAATAATAATGCACTAATGCCAAACTTTTTGGTAGGATACACATGGTCCTTCCCTAATTAACCTTTAGTCAATGTTCAATTATAGATAGGCATATGCATGCAAGCAAGCTAGCTATAAGTCAATATAAGCTAAATGCAAAGACAATTTTTTTTAATTCAATTTTAAAAGGCTTAAAAAAATTCATGATGTATTTATGAATTCAATTTTACCATGTCTCTAATCCAGAATCATTTTTTGGATAGGGGATGGGGGAGGAGAGCATAATAAAAAATCATAGGAAAGATCATAATCTTAAGTCAATACAAGCATGCTTTCGCATCAGATCATTTACAGCTACTTGGAAGCTATAAACTATAAAGTAAAGACACGCCAATTTTCAAGGGTTTCATGAGTTTGACATGTGTCCATGATCAGCAATTCCATGACATACTATTGAAATATGCCCAAATGTGTGTAGTTATATCACAATTGACACGTCCAAGCCATATATATATATATATATATATATATATATATATATATATATATATTATTTTGAAACACATGCCTACAATGTGTTTCAAAACTTGAGAAATTCAACCTATAACCAACAGTCCCAATTAAAACTGACATCCTGGAAGCAATTATGCACAGCCCAAAGAAAGTCCCTCTCATATAAAAAGAGGTATAAGGATGATAAAAATTTTCTTATTCGAAATCATTAACAAACTTTTAGCTTAAAACAATATTAGAGAGAGAAAAGTTACAAGAGAATACAATGAGTACAAATTGTCCCCTACAAAAAGAAACAGAAAAAAAAAGAAAAAGAAAAAGATGCTAAATCAATAAAGCCTCCCAATCAACATTTGGGAATGAAACAAAAAGTCTTCATAATTATGTTTCATAGTATTCCACTTAGAATGCTGGAGACTTCACTAGATATATGAGGACATTATGGCATTACTTTTTCTCCTATAAATTCAATTCCAATCCTATAAATTTATGCATACCAAAATTACTCATTGCTCACTTCAATCTCAAACTTAACATTTCTACCCTGAATATAGCTGCAACTCGTCCACCTACCCACCCAACATTCCATTCTTGCCAAAGTTTCTTCTTCATCTAGCTAGATTATATTGTAAATTAACAATTTTAGTGATCTGTATCAATATATCTACTAATAATTAAAGCTGAGAGTCAATTAAGGTTTGAAAAGAAGAGACTATGGTTATGGAATTAATTACTCTGCCATAGGCATTGTAGTCAAGGCCACTCTTAAGAGGATCAGCGATATCTTTCTTCAAAAACTTCTCCACTGCCTTCCTCTTCTTCTGTATTGTCTCCATCCTCAACTTTATACAATCCACACACGTCTTGCTGTTTACAAAGTGAAATTGAAAACACAAACAAATTAAAAAAGAAAAATCCAGAGAACATATATAATTATTCGCACAGGAGAAGAAAAATTAATCAATACCAGAAACTTCTTCCAGCGAATCAAACACCTCGAAGCCTTGGGCGAGAACAAGTAGGGATCCATACCGGAAATATCGCTAATCCGACTAGCCTTCGTCGTCTTTGGTGTTCTCATCTCAGGAAAAGTTGTCTCTGTAATAACCCAATATTACGGGGCCTTCAAAGAATGAATTAAGTATAAAATAAGTAACCTAAATAAATATATTTAAGGTCTAAATTATTTTTGGGAGCTATTCTTAATTTTATAAAAGTAGTTGGAGGATGAAAGAGAAATTCTGGGTACCCAAAGATATGAAATATACCTCCTACATATATCATTTTCTACTACTACCACTATTATTATTATTATTAATATAGTTTTTTTTAAACTCTCTCTCTCTCCGTCACTTTTCCATTTCTTTCTTCTTTCTCTTTCTTTTTCTCTCATTTTCTCTTTCTGAACCCACGCCACTTCCTCTCCTTCTTTCCCTTCATTATACATTCACATATCACACAACTTTCGTCACTCACCCCCACCGTCGGAAATCGACGCCGGAAATTGTCTCCGACCACCGCCACTAACGCCGGCCGCCATTTCTCTCTCCATCTCTATCTTTCATGATTTCAACTTGCTAGCCATCAAAATTGATGAAAGAGGTGAGTTTGAGCTCCATTTTTGTGTCCTTGAAGCTTCAATCTTCCTCTTATTCTCATTTGAACTCTACTTTGCCCCATTCTTGTGGATAGTGAGCATGCTAGGGTTTCCATTTGGGGATTCTAGATTGGGATCTCTAAACTCTAATTGTTAGATTGGGGGGTTTCCTACAACTATTGTTTAATCAAATTTAGCTCCCAAAAGTAATTTTTAACTCAATCTATTAATTTGGTAATTATATTATGATTTGGGAAATCTTTGAGTAGGATGTGGGTATGTGAAGTGTTGAATAATTGATCTTGGGATAAATGGAAATTTTAGGATATAAATAAAGGAGGGGAATAATGAGGTGGAAGTGAAAAAAAAATGGAAGAAAGGGATGTAAATTATGACTTTGAAGAGTAAGGACCAAACTGAAAACTTTAAAAGTTTTGGGAATTGATGAAAAATGAATAAATGTATATTCTCATATTAGTATTGGTCCCAATAGTATTTCAGAATAAATTGGGTGAAGGTTCATAACTATTAAAGGTCCCCTTTTAATGCAAGAAAGTGTAGTTTGGTTGCCCAAAGGGTTAAAGTAAGAAGTGATATGAATCATTTACTTGGAATTGAGAATGACGTTAAATATTTTTAATTTTAGGGACCTCTGAGAATACTCGTGATATAGAAGCTTGATTGGAGAACTCTGAAAGTGCATCCTCACAACTTGGGTTATCTGTGAGTGGACGATGCATATTGTACTCTTTCTCTATTCTATCTATGCTTTTGATACACCTTTGGTTCATTAGTTTAGTATGGGGAACAACCCAAATTTTATACTTTCACATCTCTTTTGTTCTTCATTTACCAAATCCTGCATTTTGAGCTGATGAATTGATTACTATAGTTATTACTATTATTATTAGTAATTATAATGTTTTATGAAACTTTTTGTAAGAAAGCTCTGGATAGCCTTGAAACATATTCTTAATGATGCATCAGTTATTATTCAATGAATTATTTCACATATATGTTTATTTTGTTGCATTCAAGGAGAACTTACTCTCTTTGATCTGAGAAAGTAAGTTGTAAATGTTTATTTCTGCATCTCTGTTGTTTTCAAGGCAAATTATATTTTGATTAGATAATTTTAATGTACTAATTTTTCTCTTTGTAAAATGATTTATTTGAGGAATTATCTAGTATGGAACCCTGATGCTAACGCAGTATCGTTAGCCCTTGGTGCACCTTGGAACCCCAGCTAGCAGGGGTGTTGCTAGCCCCGTGTGTCGGCCAACACACGTGGATTGGATATATGATATATTGAGCTTAATGCTCATTTGAATATTTAAAGCCATAGGCTTTTCTGATTTCATGAGCCTTGTGCTCATGTCTGTTATGACTGGTTCTGTATAGATGTTTCTCTTAATATAACTTTTGGGTTATATATTTGAAGAACTGAAGGATTAACCGTATTTTGAACGGATTTGTTAATTTATAAGTAAACTTGTATTTTACTATCAAACATAGTTTGTGAAAAACTCGTGCCTTCGGGTTGTTCCCTTCTTGTATGGTATGTGTAGTCTACTCACTGAGTCGTTAGACTCACTCCCTCCTTCCTTTCATATTTTTCAGATTCAGGTGTAGTTCCGGACCCGTCTTCCTCAGTGTAGTTCGAGACGCTCGTTTGTGCTTGGTGAGCCCACTTTGTGCGTGGGTTATGATTTACTTGCTTTCTTCAATATATGTATATATTTGACTCTAGTTAGCTCCTTTAGTCACATGCAGGATCCTAGTATTCTTTTGTTGTCCTGGATTGCTGTATATCATCTGCATGTTATTTTTTTGAATTGATGAGAGCGGAGCTCTCTAGCAGGTTATCTGTATATGTCATTGGGCTGCTTTGAAAATTTGGAAATGTTCAATTTTCAGGGGAGACTCTGCCAAATTTTCGGTAAAAATCCTCCTATGTGATTAAAGGGTTTATATTAGAAAACCATGCATTTTGACTTCGATGGGTCAGCTTACCGGACAATATGTCTTCCTTTGGGTCTGGTGCCAGTCGCTCCTCCTTTATTTTTCGGGGGTGTGACAGTTTGGTATCAGAGGCAGGTTTCCTGTGACTTAAGGAGCGGGTGTACTCTTTTGAAATCTCAATTATTGTTATGAACCCGGGCATAACCATAATTGGGAAGTCATTAGAGACACTTTAGGTTTTGTCCTGTCATTATTCTTTCTTATACTTGTTGTCAATGTCTCGAACTTCCATTATCTGTTATTTAATATATACCTTTGTTTTATACAGTACGAAGATGTCTCAAAGAGAGGGTATAGTTGAGGACGTGAATGATGAGTCATTCGCCTATCATGAGGCTCCACCTCCTCCTGAAGGTCGTGGAAGGGGTCGATCTAGTGGTTCTAATCGGGGGCGGGGTAGGCCTCGAGGTAGAGGTCGAACTTCAAGGGGTGGCAGGGCAATTGAGCATCTTATAAATGATGAACTTGTGGGAAATCCAATGCCTCAACCAAATCCAATGCCTCAATAAAATTTAGCAAGTACTCAAGATGTGGTGTTAACAGGGTTACAGGGAGTTACTCGTGCAGTAGAGGCTTTAACATCTATAATTGTTGATCATGTGGCAAGAACTAATACTCCGGCTGGGGAGGCAAGTCGACAAGTCCAAGGGGGGCCACCAGGGCCACAAATTCCTCTTGTTCCCCAAATTCCTCAAGAAAGAACAACTATAGTGACCTTGCCACAATTTCTGAAGCTTAAGCCACCCACCTTTTCAGGCTCAGATGCTAATCAAGATCCCGAGGAATTTATTGATGATGTGGAAAGGGTCTGCGAGGCTCTTAGATGTTCGGGTCAGAGATCGGTGGAATTGGTTTCTTATCAGTTACGGGATGTGGCTCGTTCTTGGGGTACTTCACATATTAAGGGAAGACAGGTTGGGGCACTCCCTCTTGATTGGGGGGAATTCAAGAAGGACTTCTTGGAGCGGTTCTTACTTGAGAGCGTTCGAGAAGCTAGAGCTAAAGAGTTTTTGTTATTCAAACAAACATCAGAGATGACAGTTGCTGAATATAGTACTCAACTTATCCGGTTGTCCAAATATGCACCTCACTCGACCTCTACTAAGAGAGAATTAATTAAAAGATTTGTACAGGGACTACTTCCACCTTTATTCAGAGCAATGGTATCGCAAATTAATCAATTTGAATCTTATGCGGTTGCTTTAGATTGTGCCACAAGGATTGAAATGCGTGAAAAAGAAGAGGATGATGCCGCGAAGAAGCGGAAGCGTGGGGGTGAAGATAGATATGGTGGTTCAAGTACAGGTGGATTCTCAAAGGGTACTAAGGCTCATACTCACCAGAGGTTCTCTCAGTCACCCTCTGGATTCTCGGCTCCGTCTTATGTTAGCCCATATCGACAGAGGACGGATTCACAGAACACCAAATCAAGCACTCAACAAGGATCGTCACAACAAAAACATAATAAGTCATCTTGCCCTACTTGTGGGAAATTTCATAGTGGTTTATGCTACCGGGGATCAGGGGCTTGTTATCGGTGTGGGAAGGTTGGTCACTTAATCAGAGATTGCCCACAACAGCGCCCTGAATCTAGTCAGGGATCCATTCAACCAACTGGACATACCACTTCTTCAATGGGACAATCCAGAGGGCCTAGCTCCAATCGAAGTGGTGGAAATGATGCAAGCAGAGATTCAAGAGGAAGGGGTCGTACGTCTTCAGGACGTGGTCAAGCCCGTGTTTTTGCCTTGAATCGACAAGATGCTCAAGCTTCTATTGCTGTGGTTACAGGTACATTTAATGTTTGCTCGCATAAGGCACACGTATTGTCTGATCCTGGTTCTACCCATTCTTATGTGTCCTTGTATTTTGCCCCTTACATTGGCAAGAATCTTGATAAGTTAGACAATCCGCTTACAGTGGCAACTCCTTTAGGCGATTTTGTGCTTGTTGATTCTGTGTATAAGAATTGCGAAATTGTTGTAGAGGGTAGGGAGACTTTGGTGGACCTGATGGTATTAGAGATGATGGATTTTGATGTTTTGTTGGGCATGGATTGGTTAGCCTCATGCTATGCCACTCTAGATTGCCACCTCAAAGTAGTGAAGTTTGATATTCCAAATGAACCGCCGTTCCTTATTCAGGGTGATCGTAGTGAAGCACCTAATAATTTGATATCTGCTATAAAGGCTCAAAGAATGCTGAGAAAGGGTTGCCAAGGGTATTTGGCTTTGGTACAAGACACAACAGTTCAACTACCAAAACTAGAAGAAGTGTCGGTAGTGAATGAATTTCCTGATGTGTTCCCTGAAGAATTACCAGGATTACCTCCGGAGAGAGAGATTGAGTTTGGCATTGATGTAATCCCTGGTACCCAACCCATATCGATTCCTCCTTATCGGATGGCGCCTAGGGAACTTAGAGAATTGAAGAATCAATTGCAAGACTTATTAGATAAGGGTTTTATTCGCCCGAGCACCTCACCTTGGGGTGCTCCAGTACTTTTTGTGAAGAAAAAGGATGGTTCCCTCCGCTTATGTGTGGATTATCGGCAGTTGAATAAAATAACTGTGAAGAAAAAATATCCTTTACCTCGCATTGATGACCTTTTTGATCAATTGCAAGGTGCACAATGTTTTTCAAAAATTGACCTTCGAACGGGATACCATCAGCTGAGGATAAGAAGTGAAGATATCCCAAAAACGGCATTTAGAACTCGGTATGGTCACTATGAATTCCTAGTGATGTCTTTCGGATTGACTAATGCCCCAGCTGCATTCATGGACTTAATGAACAGGGTGTTTGAGCCATTCTTGGATAGTTTTGTCATTGTTTTCATCGATGATATTCTAATCTATTCTAAAAGTTACGAAGAGCATAAACAACATTTGAAACTGGTGTTACAGAAATTGAGGGAGAAACAGTTGTATGCGAAATTCTCTAAATGTGAATTTTGGCTGAGTAGTGTAGCATTTCTTGGTCATGTTGTATCAAAGGATGGTATTCAAGTGGACCCTAGCAAGGTGGAAGCAGTGCAAAAATGGCCACGACCCACTACAATCACTAAAATTCGCAGCTTTCTGGGATTAGCAGGGTACTACCGTCGGTTTGTAAAAGACTTCTCCAAGATAGCAGTCCCATTGACCAGATTAACAAGAAAGAATGTGAAGTTTCAGTGGTCTGAGGAGTGTGAGAAAAGCTTTCAAAAGTTGAAGGAGTGTCTAACGTCAGCTCCGGTATTGTCTTTACCTTCGGGAGTAGGAGGTTATGCTGTTTACTGTGATGCTTCCAAGGTAGGTTTAGGATGCGTGCTGATGCAGAATGGTAGAGTTATAGCTTATGCATCTAGACAATTGAAGAAGCATGAGCAGAATTACCCAACTCATGATTTAGAGATGGCGGCAGTTATATTTGCTCTTAAGATTTGGAGGCATTATCTCTACGGAGAGACTTGTGAGATTTATACTGATCACAAGAGCCTTAAGTATATTTTTCAGCAGCGGGATCTTAACTTAAGGCAGAGAAGATGGATGGAATTACTAAAAGATTATGATTGTACTATCATGTATCACCCAGGCAAGGCTAATGTAGTGGCAGATGCTCTGAGTAGAAAGTCAGTGGGCAGTTTAAACCATATAGCATTTGGGCGAAGACCCTTAATTAAAGAAATGCACGATTTAGAAGGACTCGGAGTACAATTTGAAATTAGAGAGCCCGGGGTACTTTTATCACACGTTCAGCTTAGTTCCCCATTAGTGGAGAAAATAAAGGAAGCTCAAAGGAAAGATCCTCAATTATGTAAGAAAGTCGATTAAGTTAAAGAAGAAAAGGGGGTAAATGATTTCACGGTGGATGTTGAAGGTGTACTAAAGTACCAACAAAGATTTTGTGTTCCGAATAATGATGACTTGAAGAAGGAGATTTTAGAAGCAGCCCACCGATCAAACTATACTATTCATCCAGGAGCTACAAAGATGTATCAAGATTTGAAATCGGTATATTGGTGGGAAGGTATGAAGAAGGATGTAGCTGAATATGTCTCTCATTGCTTGGTGTGTCAGCAAGTGAAGGCTGAACATCAAAAGCCTGCAGGTTTGCTCCAACAAATTGAGAGACCCGAATGGAAGTGGGAGAGAATCACTATGGATTTCGTTACTGGGTTACCTCGTACTCAAAAGGGGTATGACTCCATATGGGTTATTGTTGATAGGTTGACCAAGTCGGCTCATTTTATTCCAGTAAGGACAACTTATAATGTGGCTAAGTATGCACAACTGTATATTGATGAGATAGTAAGACTTCACGGAGTTCCTCTATCTATCATTTCCGATCGTGGGTCACAGTTCACCTCGCACTTTTGGCAAGCATTGCAGGGAGCATTAGGTACTAAATTAGACCTCAGTACTTCTTTCCACCTGCAAACTGATGGACAATCCGAACGTACAATACAGATCCTGGAGGATATGTTGAGAGCATGTGTGCTTGATTTTGGTGGTAGTTGGGATCATTACCTACCTCTAGCAGAATTTGCTTATAATAACAGCTATCAGGCCAGTATCCAGATGGCACCATTTGAAGCCTTATATGGGAGACGTTGCAGGTCTCCCTTAGGGTGGTTTGAAGCAGGGGAAGCTAAACTTTTGGGACCAAACTTGGTGCAGGATGCCTTGGAAAAAGTTAAAATGATTCGGGAAAGATTGTTGGCAGCACAAAGTAGACAAAAGGCATATGTTGATCATAGACGCCGTGATTTAGAATTTTCGGTGGGAGATCACGTATTCTTAAAGGTTTCGCCTATGAAAGGCGTAGTGAGGTTCGGTAAAAGAGGGAAGTTGAATCCGAGATACATAGGACCTTTTGAGATCCTTGATAAGGTTGGTTCTGTGGCATACCGCTTAGCCTTACCGCCTGGATTAGCCAATGTTCACCCAGTATTCCACGTGTCTATGCTACGAAAGTATTTGCCAGATCCATCTCATGAGATAAAATCTCATGATATTCAGTTAGATGAAGTGTTGTCATATGAAGAAGAGCCGATAGCCATCTTGGATAGGCAAGTAAAGAGACTTCGCTCCAAAGAAGTGGCGACTGTGAAAGTATTGTGGCGTAATCATTCACAAGAGGAAGCTACTTGGGAATTAGAGAGCGAGATGCGTGCAAGATATCCCCATCTGTTTGACCAACAAGGTTAGTTATCAAATTCGAATTCGGGGACCGAATTCTTATAAGGGGGAGAGATTGTAATAACCCAATATTACGGGGCCTTCAAAGAATGAATTAAGTATAAAATAAGTAACCTAAATAAATATATTTAAGGTCTAAATTATTTTTGGGAGCTATTCTTAATTTTATAAAAGTAGTTGGAGGATGAAAGAGAAATTCTGGGTACCCAAAGATATGAAATATACCTCCTACATATATCATTTTCTACTACTACCATTATTATTATTATTATTAATATAGTTTTTTTTAAACTCTCTCTCTCTCCGTCACTTTTCCATTTCTTTCTTCTTTTTCTTTCTTCTTTCTCTTTCTTTTTCTCTCATTTTCTCTTTCTGAACCCACGCCACTTCCTCTCCTTCTTTCCCTTCATTATACATTCACATATCACACAACTTTCATCACTCACCCTCACCGCCGGAAATTGACGCCGGAAATTGTCTCCGACCACCGCCACTAACGCCGGCCGCCATTTCTCCACCAAGGTTGATCAACATTCACGCCATTTCTCTCCCCATCTCTATCTTTCATGATTTCAACTTGCTAGCCATCAAAATTGATGAAAGAGGTGAGTTTGAGCTCCATTTTTGTGTCCTTGAAGCTTCAATCTTCCTCTTATTCTCATTTGAACTCTACTTTGCCCCATTCTTGTGGATAGTGAGCATGCTAGGGTTTCCATTTGGGGATTCTAGATTGGGATCTCTAAACTCTAATTGTTAGATTGGGGGGTTTCCTACAACTATTGTTTAATCAAATTTAGCTCCCAAAAGTAATTTTTAACTCAATCTATTAATTTGGTAATTATATTATGATTTGGGAAATCTTTGAGTAGGATGTGGGTATGTGAAGTGTTGAATAATTGATCTTGGGATAAATGGAAATTTTAGGATATAAATAAAGGAGGGGAATAATGAGGTGGAAGTGAAAAAAAAATGGAAGAAAGGGATGTAAATTATGACTTTGAAGAGTAAGGACCAAACTGAAAACTTTAAAAGTTTTGGGAATTGATGAAAAATGAATAAATGTATATTCTCATATTAGTATTGGTCCCAATAGTATTTCAGAATAAATTGGGTGAAGGTTCATAACTATTAAAGGTCCCCTTTTAATGCAAGAAAGTGTAGTTTGGTTGCCCAAAGGGTTAAAGTAAGAAGTGATATGAATCATTTACTTGGAATTGAGAATGACGTTAAATATTTGTAATTTTAGGGACCTCTGAGAATACTCTTGATATAGAAGCTTGATTGGAGAACTCTGAAAGTGCATCCTCACAACTTGGGTTATCTGTGAGTGGACGATGCATATTGTACTCTTTCTCTATTCTATCTATGCTTTTGATACACCTTTGGTTCATTAGTTTAGTATGGGGAACAACCCAAATTTTATACTTTCACATCTCTTTTGTTCTTCATTTACCAAATCCTGCATTTTGAGCTGATGAATTGATTACTATAGTTATTACTATTATTATTAGTAATTATAATGTTTTATGAAACTTTTTGTAAGAAAGCTCTGGATAGCCTTGAAACATATTCTTAATGATGCATCAGTTATTATTCAATGAATTATTTCACATATATGTTTATTTTGTTGCATTCAAGGAGAACTTACTCTCTTTGATTTGAGAAAGTAAGTTGTAAATGTTTATTTCTGCATCTCTGTTGTTTTCAAGGCAAATTATATTTTGATTAGATAAATTATAATTTACTAATTTTTCTCTTTGTAAAATGATTTATTTGAGGAATTATCTAGTACGGAACCCTGATGCTAACGCAGTATCGTTAGCCCTTGGTGCACCTTGGAACCCCAGCTAGCAGGGGTGTTGCTAGCCCCGTGTGTCGGCCAACACACGTGGATTGGATATATGATATATTGAGCTTAATGCTCATCTGAATATTTAAAGCCATAGGCTTTTCTGATTTCATGAGCCTTATGCTCATGTCTGTTATGACTGGTTCTGTATAGATGTTTCTCTTAATATAACTTTTGGGTTATGAATTTGAAGAACTGAAGGATCAACCTTATTTTGAACGGATTTGTTAATTTATAAGTAAACTTGTATTTTACTCTCAAACATAGTTTGTGAAAAACTCGTGCCTTCGGGTTGTTCCCTTCTTGTATGGTATGTGTAGTCTACTCACTGAGTCGTTAGACTCACTCCCTCCTTCCTTTCATATTTTTCAGATTCAGGTGTAGTTCCGGACCCGTCTTCCTTAGTGTAGTTCGAGACGCTCATTTGTGCTTGGTGAGCCCACTTTGTGCGTGGGTTATGATTTACTTGCTTTCTTCAATATATGTATATATTTGACTCTAGTTAGCTCCTTTAGTCACATGCAGGATCCTAGTATTCTTTTGTTGTTCTGGATTGCTGTATATCATCTGCATGTTATTTTTTTGAATTGATGAGAGCGGAGCTCTCTAGCAGGTTATCTGTATATGTCATTGGGTTGCTTTGAAAATTTGGAAATGTTCAATTTTCAGGGGAGACTCTGCCGAATTTTCGGTAAAAATCCTCCTATGTGATTAAAGGGTTTATATTAGAAAACCATGCATTTTGACTTCGATGGGTCGGCTTACCGGACAATATGTCTTCCTTTGGGTCCGGTGCCAGTCGCTCCTCCTTTATTTTTCGGGGGTGTGACAGTCTCGCTAGTGGAAGGAGGTTTAACCGTAGAGAGTTGAAGCGGAACAAGTTTGCCGTCGGAGAAATGCTCATCAGCGGGGAGCATAGCAACTGGATCTTCAAGGCGGAACTCGAAATCTCCGACCGAAGGCTCCGGATCTGGTTTATGCGAAGGGATGATGATGAAGGCGATGAAGAAGAAGAAGGAAGAAGGGATGAAGTAGGAGCGGAAGTAGAAGGTAGAGGAAGGGTGAATGTGAGGAAGGCCATAGGAGAGGCTGAGAGGCTCTGCTTCGGCTTTCTTCTTTTCTCTATGCGTAAGTGGAAGCGATAATTTAGGAAAGTTAGGGTAGGTTTTGATGGTGTAGTGGTAGTAAATTAATTAAAAATTAAATTTAAATATAAAAATAACTTAATATAATTATTAAATTAAATAAATTAAATTAAATAAATTAAATTAAATTTCTTTTTACATTTAATATATATATATATATATATATATATATATATTTAAATTAAATATAAAAATATGTTTATTTTATTATTTGTTATTAAAATAAATTAGTATACTAAAACAAATTAATTAAAATTAAATCCAAGAAAAAAAGTTAAATACTACAAATCTATTTAATTTATTTGAACTTGTTTAAATGTTTTAAGTCATATTAATTTATTTAAGAATTAGTTTGTGAATTTCTTCATTTTCACACATCATATTTTAATTATAATTTACCCTATTTCTTAATGTAATTTATAGATTTCATTTTTCTTAATTTATGTTTAATTTCTAATTTAAGAAACTGACAATTTCGTATTTTATTTTAATTGTTTAATATATTTTTTTAGAAAATTAAATAATTTTTTATATTGAATATATACCATAGTTAAATTAAATATAATATAACTTTATTTTATGTTATTCTCAAAAAAATTTATTTTAATTTTAAATATTAAAATAAATTGATATTTTTAAATAGATTAATCAAAAGTGAAATTTATTTCTTAAATAAATATTGCATTAAAAAAATTAATTATTTTATTTTTATAAAAAGTATCTAATATATAAAATTTTTATATATTTAATTAGGCTAGAGAAAATTTAACGGCAGTTTGTATTTAACCGCCGCAAAATAGCGATGGTTGCACGTAAACCGCCGCAAACTAGCGACGGTGCACGTAAACCGCCGCTAATTAGCGACGGTTCTAACCAAACCGCCGCTAATTTGCGGCAGTTAGAACTTAACCACTGTTAAGTAACGGCGGTTTAGGTATAACCGTTGCTATTTAACGACGGTTAGACCTAACCGCCGTTAATTCATGGCAGTTTTTGTTCAACTGTCGCTATTTTTGAGTTTAGCGACAGTTTTTCAAAACCGCCGCTATTTAACTGACGCTAAATAATGTTTTTTTTGTAGTGCATTAAACAATAATTTTCTTAGAAAAGTATCCTTAGACTAGGAGTATAACAATACTCTTGGATATAGTGGAGAGATTAGAGGAAAGAAAGAGTTTGAAGGAAACGCTAAAAAGAGTTGAAAGTAAAAGATTAGAGTTTATTATTATTTTACAGATAAAATAAATATTTAATAAAATAATTAATTAATTCAATTATTTTTAGGTAATTTCTTTTATAAGTTATATTAAATATTAAATTTTGAGAAAAAAAATATATAGGGTAGTTAAGTGATAATATAACAAACCACATGGGGGTCAAGTGTCACACTCTAAACCACAGGGGGACACATTAGTTTTAAGCCAAAACACAGGGTAGTTAAGTGTCGCATTTTAAACCACAGCGGGGCAAACTAGATTTAGGCCAAACCACAGGGGGGCAAACTGTAGTTTACCCTAAAAATTATTAAATCTGAAATGTGAATAATTTTTTACATTTTATTTCAGATGTCACTAACTCAAATACTCCAGTGACGAGAAAGAGGTCATGTATTGGCACTTCATCACAAAATCGTCAACAAGGTTTAACTATATTTCTTCGATAATTTGAGCAGAGTCATTTCTATCACACCTAAGATATAAGTTCCAGTATATTTTCCTTATACTTTGTTAATTTTCTATTAATGATGTTCTAATAGTCAGTGAAGTTGGTCAATGTTCCTCTACCACCTTCTCATTGAATTCATATATAGCTGGGAGAAATCTATATGGTAATGTTATCTTTTAAAATAACTTTTATTTATTTTTTCCAATTTGCCAACATCAATCTATAAATTTTAACTGTTTCTGGGATTTTGAATTAACCCATTGAATTTCTCAGTATTTTATATAAAATATAATCTTTAAAAGTATCGTATTAAACCTACAGATGATTTCAATGATGAAGTAGCAAGTCCAAAGATCCATACAATAGTTCCAACTGGTGCGCAATTGTGTTCAATTTTTTTTATTATATATTATCTTTATTATCACGGTTAATCGTCATTCCTATATGACTATTATGAGAATTATTTCTCTGAATTGCTTATTATATTAGAAAACCGTAAGAACAGCAACACCATAATTTCCAACCGACACAGTTCTACATCAAATTCTAATTTGGATGGTATGTTTTGTCATTCTTTTAACCCTTTATGTATTACATAGACAACTCTTAAGCTTCATTATTGCTATCTCTATAAAACACATTAATTTTAAGTTTATTGTATTTATTAGATTGTCTACATTTACTTTGCTATATAATATACTATTCTTTGAAGTAGATCAAGAGAACATCATTCCCACCGATCTGAGAGCATCCAGTGCAAGAGGTAACATTTTGTACTCTTTATATTTCCAATCTATATATTTAAATAGTGTTTGTTTAAAACACTATGTGTATATCATAGTGGCTAGAAAGCAAAGGAAGGCAATCTTAGTTGAAAAACGATTGAAGAAGTCTAACTTGAAATTCCATGGTGCGTAGTATTAATAATACATCAAATTCTTTTTTTTCTTCTTTTTTAAGTTCACATTTACGATTTAATCTTAAGAAACTTATATTTCTAGATATTTGTTATTTTTTTATGCATTATTTAGATATGTCTATGAACTCAACGTCGCCTGCCATGGTTCCTAAAGAGATTCATCTTTCCTCTGCTACTCCTCATGTTGATCCAGTAATTGTCCATAATGGATCTCCTCATTCTAATAAATTAAGCCAAGGTACATATTTTATCCATTCTTAACAATGAATTATAATTTGTAATTTGTTATGCCAAATTTGCAATTTTGTAGAGGTTATTAACTGTATTCGTATAATTGTTCAAAATATGTTGACATTGGGTTGCCTACATATGAATGTGAACATTGTGGTGCTATTTTTTGGTACGAGGAACACATCAACAAGTCAAGAAAAACCAAAAATCCGAAATTTCTTTGTGTTGTCTGTAAGGCAAAATCCAACTTCCTAAAAGACGAGATCCTCTTAAAATTCTTGAAAATTTGCTGGTGAATAATGATTCTAGAAGTAAGTAGTTCAGGAGGAGGATTAGAACTTATAATAATATGTTTTCATTCACTTCAATGGGTGGACGAATTGACAATTCAGCTAATGATGGGAGACGACCATATGTTTTTCGTCTGCACGGTCAAAACATGCATCTCATAGGAGATCTGCTTCCCAAAGCTGATGAAACTCCACGATTTTCCCAATTGTATATTTACGATACAGACAATGAAGTTGTCAATCGGATGCGAAATGCTAGGTGAATAATATACATGCTTTTCATTCTCACTTAATTTGCTTAGTATATTTTCTTTATACTTATTTAATTAATTTAATCGTCAAATATTTTTCTTTGTAGTTCATCAGCTTCTGAAGATCAATGTGATGCATCAATTGTTATGCAGTTGTCACAGATGCTGGATTCTATTAATCCTTTAGTTAAAGTTTTTAGATCAGTTAAGGATCATCCATCTTTATCCTCTAGAGATAGCCTAAGGCTCAAGTTAATAAAAAAGCGCACTACTGATTGTTGGTGACTTTGATCCAAAAAATGTTGAGAGAGATATAATTGTTGAGGAAAGATCCGGAACATTACAGCGTATTGATGAATTGCATCCTATTTATTTACCAATGCAATATCCTCTTATGTTTCCTCGTGGGGAGGATGGTTACCGACATGACGTGTTATTTAGGTTTGCTAATTTTAATTCGAATAAGAAAGAGAAAACTCTTACCCTCCGACAATATTTTGCTTATAATCTTCAGGATAGACCTTCACAATTTAATATTTTTTTGAGATGTGGTAAGTTGACTCAGCAATTTATAGTTGATGGTTACACCATGATTGAATCTCAACGGTTACTCTACATAAGATTACACTAGAAAGAACTTCGAGCAGATAGTTATGTCACATTGACACATGCATTATCTAGAGGTGAGACCACCTCCTCTAATATTGGAAAGAGGATTGTACTTCCATCTTCTTTTACTGGAAGTGAAAGGTATAGTCGTGAAAATTTTCAAGATGCAATGACAATCTATACAACTTGTGGATTTCCTGAACTTTTTATTACTTTTACATGTAATCCCAAATGGCCTGAACTGTGTATATTATTAGAAAGTATGAATTGCAGAGCCCAAGACAGGCCAGATCTTCTATCACGTGTGTTCAAGATTAAGCTTAAAGCTCTCATGAAGGACATTACTAAAGAATTTTTGTTTGGTACATGTCGTGCGGGTATTATCTGAATAATTTATTATTATCTATCTACCTTTATTTGTTAAAATCTAACATAAATACTAAAACCATTTTTCTGAATTTGCATATATATATACAATTAAATTTCAGAAACGTGGTCTCCCGCAGGCACATATACTTATTTGTCTCAATGCAGAGCACAAGTTAACAAATGAAGCACTCATTGACTCCGTTGTTTGTGCAGAGATACCTGATCAAGATTCAAATCCTAGACTTTACGAAGAAGTTAAAACTTTTATGATACATGGACATTGTGGTTTGGATAGAAAAAATTCACCATGTATGGTAAAGTCCAGATGTTCAACACATTTTCCAAAGAAGTTCACTGATATGACCTCATTTGATGAAGATGGATATTGCAAGTACCGCCGTCGTGATAGTGGTCATTTTATTGAGAAGAGTGGGATTAAACTCGATAATAGGTTTGTTGTTCCATACAATCCTACACTTCTTCTTCGTTACCAGACACATATTAATGTAGAATTCTGCAACCAGTCCCGTTCAATTAAATACTTATTCAAGTATGTTAGCAAAGGTCATGATAAGGTGACTGCTGCTCTTTGTAATCCAGATTCTGCTGAATCATCTGAAGAGAATTGTGATGAGATAAAAACTTATCTTGACTGTAGATACATTTCACCTTGTGAAGCCGTATGGAGAATATTCTGATTTGACATTAATTTCCGTGAACCTTCTGTTGAGCGTCTACCATTTCATCTTCCTGACCAACAAGGTGTTGTATTTCCTGACAATGCTCCTATCGATGCTGTTGTTTTTAATGCTACAGTAAAACAAACAAAATTTCTTGCATGGTTTGAAGCTAACAATAAATATCCCAAGGCTAGGTTTCTAACTTATTCACAATTCCCGACCAAGTTTGTTTACAAAACTGATTCTCGGCAGTGGTTTGAACGCAAATCAGGTCGGTCGATTGGTCGTCTTTATTATGTTGCTCTAGGTTCAGGTGAATTGTATTATTTGAGATTGTTGTTAACGTTTACAAAAGGGCTAACATGTTTTAAGGACATAAGAACAATTAATGGTGTTTTATATCTCACTTTCAAAGATGCATGTTATGTCATGGGATTGCTAGATGACGACAAAGAATATATAGAAGGGATTATAGAAGGTAGTAAATGGTGTTCTGGTATTTATCTCCGCAAACTTTTTGTAACTTTATTGATTCACAACACAATTTCCAGACCTGCTCATGTTTGGGAAAATACATGGATGTATCTATCTGATGACATTTTGCTTAAAGAGAGACATCGTACAGCAAATCCAGGTTCTTATAATATAAATTCTTCGATGATAATTTTGTATATTTATATCTAATGAAGAGAATTTTAATTCATGTTCTTTTAATCTAGCATGTTTTTTTGGACTCAAAATACAATTTATTATTGCTTCAATTGTATACATTGTAGATCTACACTTGGACGATGATCGTGTCCAAGAAATTGCTCTTGCAGAGATTGAGAATCTTCTTAAAATAAATGGTCGTAGCCTTGCTGACTTTCCGCCAATGCCAATGCCTAATGAAGCTGTTATGCGGAATATTGGGAATCTACTTATTAGTGAAGAACTTAATTATGACAGGAATGCTTTGAGAACTGAACATGCTCACCTTCTATCTTCATTAACCGGTGAACAGAGGTCGATTTATGACAAAATCATGTCTGCTGTGAATGGAGGAAGACCTGGTGTTTTTTTTTTGTAAATGGATTTGGCGGTTCTGGGAAGACATATATATGGAAGACGCTTATATCAGCTATCAGATCTAAGGGCGAAATTGTGCTTGCAGGTTTGTCTTAGTTACACATAAAAATATTAGAATAATCTAAAATCAATTAAATCTTTAGGATTATATTATTTTGATCTAATTTTCCTAAAAATTGTCTCAGTTGCCTCAAGTGGTATTGCTTCGCAACTAATACCAGGAGGAAGGACTGCTCATTCAAGATTTGCCATCCCTTTGAATATTGATTGGAATTCAACTTGTCATATAGTTCAAGGAAGTGATTTGACTGAACTTATGGTACACACAAAGTTAATTATTTGGGATGAGGCACCCATGGCGCATCGGCATTGCTTTGAAGCATTAGATCGCACTCTTAGAGATATAATGCATTCCCAAAATGCAGCATTAGCAAAACATTCTTTTGGTGGAAAAGTGGTTGTCCTTGGCAGTGAATTTAGGCAAATTCTACCTGTTATTCCCAGAGCTGGCCGAGAAGATATTGTTTTGGCTTCATTAAATTCTTCGTATTTGTGGCCCTCATGCAAGGTATTATCTTTAACCAAAAACATGAGGCTATCTCAAGGTTATAGTGTTGAGGAAAATTCCAGCATAAGTAGATTTGCTGAATGGATCTTGAAAGTAGGTGAGGGAAACATTGGCAAAATCATGAATGATGAGGAACATGAAATTACCATTGATGATGATATACTCATTGATGATGCTGAAGACCCTATTCAAGCTATTGTAGAAAGCACCTATCCGAAATTAGTGGACAATTTTAAAAACTATGTCTACTTCCGCGAAAGGGCTATATTGCCACCAACATTAGATGATGTTGCTCAAGTGAATGAGTTTATGTTAGGCTTATTACCAGGTGAAGAGCGAACATATTTAAGTTCAGATGCAATTTGTAATCAAGATCCACAAGATCAACTCGTTGAAGTATACACAACTGAATTCCTCAACACCACACCATATGCGGTTCAGGTCTACCATATCATCAGCTTAAACTTAAGGTTGGTGCACCAATAATGCTTCTCCTAATATTGACCGTTCAATGGGTTTATGCAATGGAACACGACTGATATTAACTAGGATGTCTGAACACGTGATTGAAGCATCTATCATGTCAGGTAAATTTGCAGGGGAGAAGGTCCTTATAGCACGTATGTTAATAAGTCCTTCCGATTATAAATTGCCTTTCAAGTTTCAACGCCGGAAATTTCCTGTTGTCCTCTCATTTGCTATGACAATTAACAAGAGTCAAGGACAAACATTGTCTAACGTTGGTATATATCTTCCTCGCCCTGTTTTTAGCCATGGCCAGCTTTATGTTGCTGTATCACGTGTTACAAAACGATCAGGTTTGAAGATTCTTGTGATCGATGCCAACCGTCGTCAGATGAGAACTACTACAAATGTTGTCTTCAAAGAGATATTCCAAAATGTCAAATAGAACTAATATTAATTCCATATATTCAATTTTAGCATTTTAGTCTTAACATATTATCTTTTTCAATGTACTCTACTCAACTTAATTTTATATTCTCAGCTTCAGCGTTTGACTATTTACTCCTCCATTATTGTCCATCAATTTACTCCTTCTATTCAAGTTAGATTCTTCATCAATATTATTATTAGTACTGTTCCATGATCTTTCATTACTCATATCCATGAATATCCGTCTTAGTTCTTTGAAGTATTGTTGTTTTGGATCAAGTTCTATTCTTCATTAGTGTGCTTCTATATATAATTCCATGTATATCCAAATGTAGATTTATGGCTTTTGACATACGGATTAACTGTTAACAGTCTCATTATTTAAACCATAAGATATCCATTTGAAAACAAGTTTATAAAACATATGATTAACAAAGGTCAGTGCTATTATTTCACTTTCAAATTAAAATTTCTGCAATTGAACAACAATCTAACATAAAACTATGCTATTAAGAAATTATTCTTATTTCTGTTCGACATAATTACAAACATATCCCGTGCAGGGCACGGGTACAAATACTAGTTTCAATTAATCAAGACTTCAATGGAAAAGAGTGTAAAGTAACCAAAAGGGAGGTTTTTGAGTGATTGATGGAAGTAAATAAATGAAATAAAACAAGTGATTAAGAGAGTATTCAATGTTAAAGAGCTCCTAAGGTTATGGTCTATCCTAATACTTCGTCTATGTTGTTCGGTTTCTTTTAAAAATTAATTCAACACGACGATGTTAGTCTTAGTCCTATATTCGTTGCATGGTCCGTCGATCCTATACAATCTCTAACTCAATATTCGTCTTCCCATATGTCTATGCAAAAAATCATAATAAAGAGCAGCATTCATTCAAGCAAGCTAATATAACTCCGTAAGGCTCTTGGGTATATATCACGCACCCAAAATCAACCTAACTTTAGGGTATTAAATAACACAAATTATAGAGAAATATATCTGATTTTACCCCAAAAAGGTTGAATATCTTGATAAAAGGATTAAGACTAAAAATGTGATAAAATGGCCATAAAAAGCCCTATTTGGTGATATTCTGGATTACTTGTCAAATATACATCGAATAGGTGCATTTGATCTTTTGTTGAGTATTGCAGGCTTAACAGGGATCAACGGGAAGATATATTCCAAGTGCAAGGACCGAAATGAAAGCTAGAACTCGTAGCAAGATCCAGAAGGAGAACAAATCAAGAAAGGAGCATAGCTAGAGTGCAGAGCTCACTGCAGCAACCAAAAAAGCTCGCCACAGCGAGCAAAGCACACAGCTCACTATGGAAAACCATGTTACTCGCCACAACGAGTGTGCAGTATAGAGAGGCAGATGACGTGGCAACAACCTTATGGGCAAATTTTAAAGGACTTCTAGATAAATAAGGAGTTGAAGATGGTTTTAAATTGGTTTGAATTTAAATATTAAATCCCATACAAATTAATACTTATCTCCGTTCTATTCCTACTCAAATTGGAGGTTCCGGAAGCAATATATATAGAGTTCTCACAAGGTGACAAAGGTATCCATCAACTCGGAGATTCAGAGATTCCACATATAGATTAAAGTGTAGAGAGGATATGAGCGGCTAAGTTCTTCTTGGAAACCCAAGAAGAACTAGCGTAGTCATGAGCTGATGGCTCTTCATTAGGGTTTATTAATTTCATTCTGCTTGTATTTATCCTTTCCAAGTTTACGCTTGTATTTGCTTTGTTCGTATGTCATTATCTTGCTACATTCAACCATGAACGGACGTGTATGCTAGATTCTTCATAACGAATTAGTAAAGATTTGATTTATACGAAAAGGCACTTAGGTAATAAAATCTCTTGATGCATGTTATTGGTGTTCCCGGTTAGGGATAACATGAATATTTAGATAGGCTTTCGTAATACATGACTTTCATGAATAGCATAATTTTTGAATGAATTACATGAATATCTTCTGATTGGCCATGATTCTTGTGTTCTATTCTTGTTGGGATCATGTCTCATACTATACTTGACCCATTGACTCCCTACTCATTTTGCAAATACCTATTTGCTTAAGATACTAACCAATTGCAGGTTAATACGAAGATTCCGTGAGAGATTCGACCCTTGGGTTGCACTCTATGCTACTTGAGGTTTTTATTTAATCACAACTGTGATGACCGGTTGGGACGACCTCGATTCGAAGCAATTCGAATTCGTAGAAAAAGTCACCGATCACTTGGCAGAACTCAAGGATCTGTTTATCCAAGGGTTCAAGGCCATGAAGGACGTAATCGCAGAGAAAAGAGCGGAAACCAATAGGCAACTAGATAACCTCAGGGTAATATGAGAAGAACAGATCCTCCTGATGGAGGAACAAATAACAAAGGTAGATGAAGAGGCAGAGGAATTGGCCGTCTAACTCTTGAAAATCTATAAGGACCAACTACAAACCCTCACAATAGGGACTGTGGAAAAGGTATCCTTTGTAGATGAGGAACCAACGAAAATTCCTCCAAGAGAAGTCACTAGTAAAAAGGCTAAGGTAAAAAGGCACGTAATCTTTTCCATAACCCCTTATGATTGTGATAATAAATCATCTAGCAATATAGGAATAGATGAGTGGCTTCTGCTCCGTAAGATTTTTCCCTATTATCTCCCTCTATGCGTAATGATCTTGTGAAAGGTATTGTGTCTTGTTTTGTAGGTGTTAAAACTTTGATAAGAAAGGATACAGAACAAAAGGGCACTAAACTTCCAGTTGTTTCGCCTCTTCCTATGCATAAAAAGAAAATCGTACGGTTTAAATTCCAAGAAGAGAACGAACTCGAAGAAGCTAGAAGAACATAAAATCACTATCCACCCACGCTCACTAGTCCTTCACTTGAGAAGAAAATAGAACAACCTGAGATCCAAAAAGAAACACCCCTTGCCCCTTCCTTAGAAATTAATATTCCCTCTTTTACCCATAAGACAAACAATGTTTGTGATATAGGTATAAAGGATAGCCCTAAAATTGAAACCATCTTAGATCAAGGTGAAGTAGATTTACCAATAGGGATGACTGAAGGGCAAAATAAACATAGGGAGGGGAATACTAAATGCTCCACTAAAAGAAAGTTTCTCCTACTGTCCCGAATATTCAAGGAGAACATGCGCATCAGTAAGTTAAGAGGGAACACTGAAAATTCCCAAAATAGCAGGTTCCCCATAATTTATAGAATATTCAAGGAGAACCTACGCATTAGTAAGCTAAAAGGGAATACTGAATTTTCCTTAGAGCGTAGGTACCTAATACCGCTCCGAATTTTTAAATAGAATCTGAAACCGGATTAACCACCTGGCTGCTTCTTTCATAACCTTATCCTTAATTTTGGCAGCCCTCTAGGATAATTGGGGGGGAGGAAACCTCCCAGTAGTAGTAATTTTTAAATTTTGTTAGTTTTCAATTGAATCTTTTGTTTCTTTAATTTTTTTAACATAACCTGAATGACTATGTATAATTGAATGATGAGTGTTGTCTAACTGAAGGCTACTGATGGCTAATATTTTGAATTGCTATAAATATTTTTGTATGCAGGTGTCGAACCCTTAAAACATAGATAAACTAGTAAAGGAAAGGGGTGGACTAAATACCCCCTACACCTGAACATATAATACTTGATCCTATAGTGTGTGGGGGGCGAGGGACCATAAAAATGACTAATGATTATTTGATTAGTAGTTTTTTTGTATAATTGCACATGTATAAATAGAAAGAAAGCAATTTTGAATAGAGTAAAACAAAGACACCATTTATTTTCAGTCATAGTCTTTTGAGCGAGGTAAGTATTTCTTTCCCCAATTACCCGGTCTGCTGATGTGTGCCGAGCGCAATCAAATTAATATAAGAAGTTAAATTCCTACTTTCACTTAACACAATTTCCATATAGAGTAAGTATAGGGTCAAACCCACAGGGATTGGAAGATTTCTAGTGCCTTTTTAATAACCAAGACGTCGTGAAAACAAGTTAACGTAACCAAGGGGGTTTTGAATTTGGTTAAACAGAATTAAAATGCGAATTGAAATGAAAGCAAATGAAAACGAATGAAATCAAATCTTAAGAGTTCCTAAGGTTATGGTCAATCCTAACACTTCAACTATGTTGTTTGATTCTTTTCAATGTCACATTCAATATAGCAATATTAATCTTAGTCCCGAATATTGTTGTATGGTCTGTCGATCCTATACAAGCCCTAACTCAATACTAACCTTCTCATATGTCTAGGTAGAAAATCAAATATAGAGTTGCATTATTCGATCAAGGTAAATTCGACTAATTAGGCCCTCAGGTATATGTCTATCCGTAAGGTGAATCTAAGAAATTATCCGATTAATTAACCTAGATATAATGATATTCAATTCTAGGACTAAATATAGATGCCTCTTTCAAGGTCATCTAAATCCTCCAATTTACCCTAAGTGTTGGCCAGACGATTAGAGATTAAGCATAAATTGAATAAATACCGAATACATTAAATTCAACCATAAAAATCGTCAAACAAACATAGTGTCCATGCTAGAAAACCATAACCCTTGGATAGAAGAATCTAGCCTAGCATTGACATAATAGAAATCACAATTCTATAGGTAAACATCAGTAAAATTCAGAAAGAGTAGAGAAGAAGAGTAAAAACTCCGTTTCCAAGCTAAACTCAGCTCTTTTCTCGATCCTGAATTACCAAAATTGCTCCATGAACTTGCTTCCCTGGAACCCTAGCAGAGCTTCACCTTCAGACTTGAACTATGGCTTAGAATAATTGAATTCGCGTAGCCAAACCCTATTAAATCAGATAAAATCGCTAATTTCCATTAGTGTCCCTGCGACCCGGCGCTGCAATGCCCATTCTGGCACTACAGCGCCCACTCTCTGTAAAAATTGACCCCAATTCCTCTTTTGGGCAGTAGTTGGGTGCTACAGCGCCAGAAATTTCAATTTCTTCCATTTTAGTCCCTTTTTTCCTTTCCTTGCTTTTAACTTGTTTCCCGAGTCCTCCATTGTGTTTTGAAATTACTCCTTTGCACCTTTAGGCCCTGAAAGCTTCGGTGATTTTGCAGTGGTGAAGAAGAAGCTTCAGAGTTTAGACTCACACCAACTGAGCCGTCAATGCACGAAAATGAAGAGACCTAATGGAGAGAACTAAAATGAAGTCGATGACTTCAGCGGGAATGATGTATTTGGCTTTTGGATTTGTGGTGGCCATAACCTGTCAATATAAGCACAAAAGATTTATTAAATGAATCGCTATTATTTTTTGGATTTCACTGGCCATTTTGTAGTGTTTGTAATCCATTAATAATGTACAAAAAGTTATTAAATTAAATAATAATTATTTTTTGGCAGACTAACTGCCAGAAATGAACAAAAACCGCTAGAAAATGGATTTATTTTTCAATGGTCCTAAACTGCCATAAAATGTATAATTTTTTGGCATTTTCTGTGACCCGCCTGTAAATAAACGGCACTCTTTGGGTGCATTTGGTACAAGAGTTAGAAAAATAATCTAAATTTAAGCCCGAGAATCTTACATTCCTGGGAATCCTCTAATCCCATGTTGCTTCATATTTTTAATCCCACCTAAGGGGTGGGATTGTGTTAATATCATGGGACGAGATTATTTTTCAATACCTAATTTTACTAAATTAACCCTAACATATTTAGCAATAATTATTGAACCTATTCCTCCCTTCTTCACCTATTTATAAATCATTAGTTAATCCTATGGAATGACACTTTTTAGGGATATTATTAATGTTTTGAGAGTTATGTTAATTATGTTTTGAATGACAATTTTTTGGGATACATATATGTGTGTGTGTGTGTGTATATATATATATATAATAATTTTAAAAGCTAAAATATTTTTTAAATTAAAAATAATATTAGTATAAAATAAGAATTTTTAATGATAAGTTACTATTTAGAAGATAAGTTAAAGGCATATTTGGAAATTTATCAAACATTTTTGGAATCATGAAAATTGAACCAAACAGCTAATTTAACATTTCTGGGAATCTTATAAAATAATCCCAAGAATGTAAATGTTGAACCAAACAGTTAATCTAATATTTCTAGGAATCAAATTATGGGATTAGGATTCCCAAGATTAAAAAATTAATTCGTGAATCAAACACACCCTTTGTATATATGTAGGTAGCTCTAAGTAGCTATAACTACTGAGGGATGGTTTTGTTATTATTTTAGTATCATATATATTATTTGGTTTTGCAGTACCTTAAAAAAGATACAGAAGGAAAAGATGGGTAAAGTTTAGGTATAATGATCTTGATATTTACATGTGATTTTGGTTTTTAAATCATGTTCAATATAATTTTTTATCTCCAAAAAATCTTTGCATGTCTTGCAGGAAGCCATCCACCAAGAATGTTGAGTAATTTTTACACTTGTGTATCTCACTAACGTTTCTTGCATTTTCAACTATAGCTCTTATAATTAAATGATAATTGGATAAATTGTTATGATGCCTATTTTAGAACTGTTATGCATTTTGTTTTTGATTACTATTTATAATTGTATTACTGCATTATGCATTATTATTTATGTCTAATTAGTGGACTAATTGGAGCAATTTTAATAATACATTTCTATTTTTTTTTCTTTGAGCAATTGGTTGAGAGAGCTTGAGCCTTACTAGAAGATATGTTGGACATGACAGCTGAAAGGACTATACTGAGACTATTATTTTAATCTCTTATTGTTTTTTCCCTGTAATGAATGAGACATAAGTTTAAGGCTTTATCAAACTCAGTTGTACAACCTTGGATCACAGGCAAGAATAAGAATGTTAAATTTGTTATGTGGAGTACTTTCTTATTGTGCTGTTTATTATTCTAAAATACTTTGTATTACAAATGAATTATAATATAAGATCAATTTATTATATTAGTCATAAATTTTGTATTAGAAACGAATTTAGCAACAAATTGTCCCTCTTAAACTTAGTCGCAGAAATTATAATTATAACGTTGCTAAAAATCAAAATTTTAAATTCATGATAGCAACGGATTTTTGTCATTTAGAAATAGATTTGATCGTTGCTAAATAACATTTTTCTTGTAGTGCATCTACATTCCTTAATAAATCTAAGAACATAACGTCAACATAATTATTATTTATGGGACAAAAGAATATACCTATTAAATACAAAACATAAGTTCTAACACATTTTTCTATGTCACATCAATAATGTTAGAAAATTTTTTTTCCAAATTATCAAGAGAAATTTTACTGGTTGGTTTTCCATTTTCTATAAATAGTATATTATCACCATTTAATAAATCCATAATATAGATGGGCTTTCATCAATTCCAGTAACTGGTTTGCCTGCCATTTATTGGAAAACCAGTTAAAAAATATAATTCTTCTAAACCAAAAAATAATTTATTGCCATTAAAATAAAAAATATGTTTTTCTCTATTATAATATTCCATCACCACTTCCACCAGAGAGATAGATGTTCTGCAATATATAATTTTATACATATTCTCAAAATCGGTTCCTCGTAATTTATTAAGGATTCGTTGATGAGGAACCCATTTGAGCATTGTTCCCAACTTCAATCTTTTTCAATCCTGAAAAGAGAATATGTAAATTAAATAAAAAGTTTTCAAATCAAATACATTTAAATCTTTTAATAAAACATTACCTCTTGTTGTTCCATTTTGATTAGGAAAAATTTGAAACTAATGCTCCAATCCTACACAATAATCTATATATATATATAAGAATGTACATGAAGCCAATGCTTGCCACATGTACTTAAGACATTACTCAAATGTCAAATCATCATTTTAATTATGCTGAGGTGGAACTCTGAATACATGTGGCAATTAATCTAAAATAAAATCCCTGAATATACTGCCACCAATCCTTTACATATGCTACTGTTAGAAGAGCTTAAATAACCTCCCAAACTCACATACTAACGCGTTAAAAACTAAAACATAGCAGTTTCAATTCCAAAATCATGCCGTGAATAGAGGATTGATAGACCAATATTATGGCACACAGAATCGTCATTTAAACTCAATCAAATGGATTCATACATACTATAAAATGATAGAGAATACATCACTCGCCTACCTATTGATATAAACAACTGAAGTTTGAACATAAGTGTGAGTTCATTCTCCATCATAACATCTTTTTAATTTTCCTACATCTTTTACTAGCTTTTCCCATAAATGTTATGTTCAGTAACGTCAATCGAGACACCCCATTGTAACAGCTTAATTTTTGAAGTCTCCATCACAAAAAAGTTTTATGTGTACTTTTCCAACTACATAGATTATATTCATCCAATTTCATATCATATTTATAGTATATTTGAAAAAGAGAAAACGTGTGTATATATATACACACACACACATATCTATTCGTTGGTATAGATGTGTATAGAAAAGTTTTGGGAGCCACAAACTTTTTTGTGATTACATCAATGGGCCAATGACAGCAGTATTGGTCACTCAATTTTTTCCAGTAAATGTTATGTTCCCTATCTTTTGTCCATACACGGCATTGTCACATGCTCTATTTCAAAATTTTGTTATAGGCTTTGCAGATGCTGGATCACGTTTTGGTGAGTCCTTTACAAAGTGGGTAGTAAAGTCGTGTCTGAGCCTTATGGAGCTGGGGTTTATATAGGGGTGCTGAGGATGCTAAGGTGGCGGTGATGTGCTGGTGGAGTGCTGAGGTTGCCAATCGGTACAGTGTTATTGGGGGGAGTGCACAGTGTTCTCGAGCAGCGCACAGTGTAATTGAGTGGTGCACAATGTCACGTGGTGCGTACTGTGACTGGACGTGTTGGGCGATGGTGGTGGCGGGAGGTTGGCTGCGTGCTATGCAATGATGCCCCATCAGTAGTCCCCTAAGTCGCGCGAGTCCAGCGAAGTGGGATCGCGAGGCTTTTTTATTTTGGGTCTTAGTCCCCTACTTTGAGGTCTGCTAGTTTTGCATTTTCCTGGGTTGGCAATAATAAAATTTTTTTATCAGATACATATGCTAGGTGACCCTTATCTATTTAAGTACCCCCTTCACTATTTGTTCTTCCATCCTGCTCTGAGTATTGAGTACGCCACGTCTTGTCATTTCTTTTCTTGCTTCACTCTCTGCTAAGTATGCTTTGCACTTCTTTTCCTTTCTTTATTACTTTTTATTTCCTGCATCTTCTTCTCCACTTTTCTCTCTCTTTTTCACTCTTCTTCTGCTGCATCTTCTTCTCCATTTTTCTCTCCCTTTTTCACTCTCCTTCATCTTGGTCTGCAGCGTTTCGCGACTCATCAGAAGCCGCCATAGCTCGCGCTTGGTTTGTGAGCCATACCACCGTTGTTGGCAGCCGTCCGCCGTCGTTTGCCGCTGTCCGTAGTTGTCCGCCGTCGTCCACCGTTCTGCTGCGTCTTCTACGGCTCCGATTCGTGCGATCCGTGCCTTTCAGGTCCGATATTTGCGCGTTAGCGTCTCTGGTCGTTCGTGCTGCTCCACTGCGTCGTCCGCCGCTCTGCCGCGTCGTCCGCCGTTCTGCAGCGTCGTCCGCCGCGTCGCCTGCCATTCTGCAGCGTCGTCCGCCGCTCCGCCGCGTCGTCCGCCATTCTGTAGCATTGTCCGCCGCTCCGTCGCCGTCTTCTCTTTGTTTTTACATGTCCGCATCATGGCTGTATATATATATATATGGTATGATATAATATATTTGTTATATATATATGTCATATATATTATATGTTTATTAATATTTTGTATATAATATTTATTATTACTTCTGCTACATATATATATGTTATATTTACACTATATATCTATGCGTATACAGTATTATATATTTATTAATATATTTGTTATGTGATGTTTATTATTGCTATCCTATCTCTGATTTCTTCTGCTTCTCTTTCTTTGTTTGCTTTCATTTTCTTGTTAATATATATATGTTATATTTACACTATATATCTATGCGTATACAGTATTATATATTTATTAATATATTTGTTATGTGATGTTTATTATTGCTATCCTATCTCTGATTTCTTCTGCTTCTCTTTCTTTGTTTGCTTTCATTTTCTTGTTAATATATTTGTTATATATATGTAATATTTATTATTTATTATTACTGCTGCCTGTTATTTTTTTTATTTCTTCTTCCTTCCTTCTTCTTTTGTTCTTTGCTTGTGCGTTCCGCTGCCGCGTTCCACCACCCAACTCTTGCATCGTCCGCGTCGCTGAGTCGTACGCCGCCTCTTCTTCTTCTCTTTTCCCTTTCTTTCTTTTTTTTCTGCAAATTTGTTGATCCTTCGGTTTTTTGGCAGGTTTGCTGACTGAATTTGCAACGTTCCACCGTCCTGGTTCGTGCGTGGTGCGTGTTGCTTCCCTTGGTTTGCTCCGTTCGTCCGCCACTCTGCATCATCGTCGGCCATTTTCCTTAGCTCCGATTCGTTCTGCTTTCTCAGCTTTGATTCCTGTGCTATAGTTCGCAGAGCTACCCACATTTTCTCCGCTATTGCATTCGATCCGTCGTTCGTCTTGCTGCTTTAGTTTGCTGCGTTCGAGCTCCTTCGTCTTTCTTCATTCCGTCATTTTCGAGCGTTGTAGGTTCGCTTGCCCCGTGATCAGCCGCCTTTTTTTCTCTTTTACCTGTAGGTTCGTACTTTGGCTCATTGGGTTTGTTTTGGTGGTTTTATCTTTGACTTGGTTTCTAGGTCGATCCTCGGGTGCTTCATTCTTATCTATCGTTGTTTTTGCAGCGTGCCCACTCTAGTTCTTCAATCTGTCTAGTTCGCTTTGTCACTTGATTGGGTTTGCTGTTTTTCTTGGTAAGCTTAGTATAGGGTTAAGATTGACTCAATGCTTGTGCTTTCATACCGATGTTTGGCCTAATTTGCTCGCGTTTTCGCAAGATCGCACTTTGGTCGCACTCTCTCTTCGGGCTTGTCCTTATCTATTGCCGATTTCTTCACCGATTGTAGGTACTATTTTTCCTCCTTTTGCCTTGATTTGTCTGAGTCTGGATTGGTTAGGGGTGTGGGTAGTTCCTTAGACACTTCTTTGGCTATTTCTTCAGCTCTGGAAGACTTATCTGCTTCTGCTGCGTCTTCCTCGTCTGATGAGGATCTGGATGTAACTGAGCCCTGGCTGGTCCGCCGTCATATCCCTGAGTCTTGTTTTGGTGACCTGTCATGGTTGGACGACTCTATTGCTAGTCATAAGAGCACTCTTTGTCGCATGGGGCACATTCGGGCATTGAGGGAGTCTTATTTTTCTCCGTATGAGAGTTTTTTGAGGGCTACTTCCAATGATGCTAGCTTGTCTTTAGGTTTATCCCTTGCCCATCCTTGTGCGAGCTAGACAATTTTTGACGGACCTGCGGGTTCTTTCGGTTTTTACTTTTCCCCTTAGAGCATGGTTTTATCATGCCTCCGTTTAGTGATTTTGAGGTTGGTGTACTGGATTACCTTGGTTGTCCTCCTTCTATGCTTTCTCCCAACTGTTGGTTGCATATGGGTGGTTTCCAAGCTATCTGTGCGAGGCTCGAGGTTACTCCAACTGTAGAGTCATTTTTTTATTTGTATGTAGCTGTTGGTGTGAGAGGGGGGAAGCATTTCCATTTCCAGGCTCGGCCCCTTGGGAGCGATAGGTTTATTACCGGGCTGCGGGACTCTCTTAGGAGTTGGCGAGAGGAGTTCTTTTTTGTTTTTCCTGGAGGGGGAGAGCGTCTGCCTTGGTGGTTCGTCGCGGACGGGGTATCTAGGTTTCCTTGTGGCTGGGTTGTACCCCATGAGGCTCGTCCTCGACCTAAGCTTAATGAGATGTCGCGCGCATCAGTTGAGACGCTAAATGCGCTTGAGGGGAAGTCTTATTGCTATGATGACTTGGTAGCTCATGATGGTACTAAGGCGCTTGTTTTTTTTTTTTTGGATTGTAAGGTTTTTCTGATTGTCGTTTCCTTTTGCAGGTGGCTTTCGGTTTATTCCTGGACGTACTCCCCGCGTTCGAACTACTGACGGACAGAGTTCTTCTCAACCGTGCCCTCTTGTGCGCCCGTCGTCTGCTCGTTCTTCCTCTTCCCGGCGATGTTCTGGGGATGCCAGTGATCCCAATTTTTGCTTAGGTGGGAAGCAATCGACTGATCCTTCTCGTTCCAGTGTAGTTCTTCGTTCGCGAGGTCCTTTTGCCTTCTGACTCATCTGACCCTGCTGAGAAACACAAGGTGTGTCCTGCTGATGATACTCCGGGCGAGAAGGCCGCGAAGAGGGGGAGGGCTGATCAGAGCGGTGTTGACTCCGGGAAAGAAAAGCGTACTTTCTCTGTCCACCCTAGGTTTGCTGACCTTGTTGGTGGGTTTTTGCCGCCTTCGTCTCTGGATGAGAGTCGGCTGGCCGATCTTGCCGATGCTCGTTCGCGTGGACTCGTTCCTCCGTATCCTAATGTAGGACCTATTCCTCGTGCTGCTACGGAAGATTCGTTGTTCAACAATCAGTATGACGCAGCTGCAGTTGTTCGAGGGAAATTCTCCTGTCCTCCCGACCGAGAGGCGATGGAGAACTTTGTTTACACTCATGGGCTCCGTGCTCTTCGCGATGTCATTACCCGCGACCTACTAAGGACTTTATATTGTCAGTCATTTTATTGTGAGTTCTCGAACAGCTTTGATGAGTATGAGAGTGCGAGGGAGGTTAGGAACCTCCGGACTGTGCAGCATGCTAGGGAGGTTATGGCTTCTTTGAGTAAGGTGAAGGCTGATTTGGACGCTGCCACATCCAGGGTGGCTTCCCTCGAGGCGGAGTTGAGTGAGTCGAGGAAGGAGGCCGATTTCGCCAGAGCTGGGGAGGCGTCTCAGAGGGCTTTAGTGAGCAAGTTGGAGGCGCAGGTTGCTAACTTGGAAGCGCAAACGTGTTTGCTTCGCGACTGTCTGTTTGGCAGGGACAGGAATATCACTGCACAATCCTCCGAGATTAGCGCCCTTTAATACTAAGGTTGATTGCTTGGAGAAGCGGGTTGTTGAGTTGGCGGCGGAAAAGGAGGAAGAGATCGACAAGGGCCAAGATGGTGCTCGCTGGGGGTGGGACAACTTTCGCACTCAGTTGGAGCATTTAAATCCTGGGCTTGACTACCATGCTTCCTCTATGCGCATTGATTGGGAGGTAGTGGATGGAGTCTCCGCACCTATTCCATCTGACGAGGGTGACGTGGGAGCGGCGGGCGCGAGTGATGCTTTCGATGATCCGGCAGGTGGTCGTGGTGGTGGGTCTGCCGGACCAGTTGTGTCTCTGGGGTCTGATTGTGCGCCTAACACTGTTTTACATGGAGACCCCTCGGTTGTTATAGCCCCATCTCCTCGTGGGCCTTCCCCTGCTATTTATCCCGATGGTGTTCCTACATCCCCATCGTCTGACGAGGTTTCTGCGGCTGCGACTATTGCTGGTGACTTGGTTCGTGAGACTGGTTGCGGCACCCCCGATGCGTCTCCCTGGGCCATACCTGCTATTTGCGAGTTGGATGGTTCTTTTGATGGCGCTTACTTGTTTAGTGCCCCTCCGTAGCTGCTTGATTTTTTTGGCATCTTTTATGTAAATTATGTGGATTGTGATTTGTAATTAAGTTTATTGTTTCTTACCTATGTAATGATTCTAAATTTGGTTGTGTTGGTATTATTATTTTAGCGCACTATTTTATTCCTCGAGCTATCTGCTTTTGCTTCTGATGCGTTGCTTGGCATTTGTTGTACTGGGTGCGCACTATCTGCTTGGATGGGTTGGGGTAGGTCCTTTGCTTCGGGCTATCTATTTTTGCTCTTGGTAGCAATTTGTGGTAGTATTTGGTTATTTAGACTTCGTTGCTTCGTCCGCCTTGTAGCGTATTTCCTGGTGGTGCCACTTTTCATTTTACCAGGCTATTCTAACTCACTAGCTATTTATGCCTAGCTTTTCTTGATTAGTCATGTTGTTTGTACTGTTCCGCTCGTGGTTGCTTGCAGTACTTAGTTATGTACTGTTCCGCCCGTGGTTGCGTGTTTCAGTACTTAGCTGTACTTGGTCTTTTCGTTTATACTGTTTTGCCCGTGGTTGCAGTTGGTCATTTTCATTGCTTTTTAGGTTCCGCTGTCATCTCGTTCCGCGGGGTGGCTTGAGGTTCCTGTTGGTCCTATATAATGGATGTCTTGGTCGGACCTTGTGTATCCCATCCCTTTTCCTGATTCCTTTTTGCTTATCTCTTTTTTGACATTTTCCTGCGATGGAGCTAATGTGTTTGGTTGCGTGTGAAGGGGTTCAGACCCATACTTTTGCTGGGAACGATGGTGTAGGTTACTTTATCCATGGCCCTCATGCGGGTCATATGCTGCACTTAGATTTAAACTATAGGCATGGCCAAACCGACGTAACCTGTGATTACGTACTTAACTTTCAAACAATTCTGGTTGGTGGAGAGCCGGTTACCCATCCTCCTGCCCCTGAACATCCTTTGCTGGTGCCCTTTGGGTACCCACGAGACCCTGCGGGCTTTCAAGTTCTGATATGGAATGTTCGCGACATTTCTTTGGGGTTTAATCGCTCCTTGGTTCGCGGTCTGATTGCTAACCTCAATCTTGCTGTTGTGATCTTGACTGAGACTCAGACTCGGGATTTGGAGGGCTTCGTCACTTTTGTGGAGTTGTTTGATTTTGGTTCCAACGTTCTTCGTCGTAGCGTTCCGGAAGGTTTTGCAAGCGGAGGTGTTTGGGTTTTGTACCGGGAGGGGTTGGTTACGGACCTTTTCTGTTATCGCCATCGCCATCTGGAAATGTCCATTGGTCGGGTTGCCTAGCTTCTAGGTAGCTTGTTGGCGTTTTACTGTTTTGTACGTGAGACCTATGTAATAAAATATAAAGTATTGAATAAAGTACCGTGAGCTTTTGTTACTTTTGCTATATGACTTGTCTTTTCCGCATATGAGTTGTCTTTTCCGCGCAGTCTTTCGTACTTGTTATCTGCGATCTTTTCTGTAATGTGTACTTTATCTCCCGTGCTTGCCTATATAAAGGGTGCTTTTGCTTCTTTCTAGATATCTGCTAATTTCTTTTTGAGTGTCTTCATCGTTCAAGTAGTTTTTCTTCTTTAGCGATGACGTCTCCTCGCCACCTCGCTGTTTTTCGTAGTAGGCTCGAGGGGGTTACTCCTCCCCCTGTAAGATCTGTCCAGGCTGACGAGTATATTCGAGTTCATCGTTTTCGTCACGATGCCGGGAGGTTTGGTTTCTTCATTCGGGCCCCTCGGCATCTTGTGCTTAACCTAGAAGTAAACTTTGTTGTTCCACCTGGTGCGCTCTGCGGTCCTGGCCTTGGCAACTATGACTATGTCCTGCGGGTGCAGACTTACCTGGTGGGTGGGAGTGCTTCACGATCTTTTCCTCCCACGGGATCTTCAGCCTTTGTGCTGTTGTCGGTACCTATTCCTATTGGTAGTATTGGTGTTCTTCTATGGAGCGTCAGTGTAACTGGGTTTGACTATATGTGTGCTTTTGTGCGGGACCTTTGTCCATCGGTGTTGATTTTGGTGGAGCGGGATGCTCAGGATGCGGACGTGCTGGCAGGTTTCTCTCGATCACTCGGTTACTCCACTGTTGTTTCTCGGTGGGATGGTGATGACATGCAGTCATGCTGGATTTTCTGCCGTTTTGGAGTCATTGTGCGTTGCCTTCGTTTTGGTTTTGGGTTTACCCAATTTTTTGTTGAGGGGGGCTTCTGAGCCACTATAGGCTGTCCCCCACCTACTACATTTTTTCTTGGGTTGTGTAATTCGTCCTTCTGTATTTTGTACTTTCTTTGTAACCTAACCTGTAGCTGTAATCAACATTTATGAAGTCTTTCTTTTGTATTCCGTGGTTTCTTTGGGCTCGGGCGCGAAGCCCCGCTGTAGTCTGTCTGCTGTTTATTTTTTTTGTTTTTGCGAGAACGGGCACGGAGCCCTGCCACTGTAGCTTTCTGCTCGCTTTTTTCGCGAGAGCGGGCGTGGATGCCCTGCCACTGTAGGCTTTCTGCTCGTTTTTTTCGCGAGAACGGGCGCGGAGCCTTGCCACTGTAGGCTTTCTGCTCGCTTTTTTCGCGAGAACGGGTGCGGAGCCCTGCCACTGTAGGCTTTCTGCTCGCTTTTTTCGCGAGAACGGGCGCGGATGCCCTGCCACTGTAGGCTTTCTGGTCGCTTTTTTCGCGAGAACGGGCGCGGAGCCCTGCCACTGTAGGCTTTCTGCTCGCTTTTTTTGCGAGAACGGGCGCGAATGCCCTGCCACTGTAGGCTTTTTGATTGAAGTGGATGAAGAGAGCGGTTTTAAGTGTGCCCAAAATCTTTTTCATTGATTGGTTGGCGTGCGCCTCTGTTACAATATGTGGGGGCTGTTGCCCATTTTACAGGAAGTATTTCTTAAGACTAGCTATGTTCCATGTTCTTGGGATTTCCTGTCTACTTATGGTTTCCAGTCTATATGCTCCTCCTAGCACGCATTGTCTTACCCGATATGGCCCTTCCCAATTCGCTGCTAGTTTTCCTTCGGTGGGATCTGTTCGGGCTAGGGTTGCTTCTCTTAGCACCAGGTCTCCCACATCGAGCTTTCGTTGTCTTACCTTCCTATTGTGCGCAAGTGCTGCTTTCTGTCTGTACGCTGCTGTTTTAATGCTAGCTATGTCTCGCTCTTCTTCTGCAAGGTCTAAGTTGACCTTTAGGGCTGCTTGATTTTCTTCTTCGCTTGAGCTCCGCTCCTTATCCACTCGGTCCGTGGTTACACATATTTCAATTGGGATTACTGCCTCCTGTCCATAAGTAAGGCTGAAAGGAGTTTCTCCCGTAGCTGTCTGAACACTTGTTTGCTAGCTCCCAATCGCTTCTTTAACCCACTCAGGATGATTTTGTTTGCTAGCTCCGCCTGCCTATTGGTTGACGGATGCTCTACTGAGGTTCGTTTGTGGGTAATATGGAATTCATCGCATAATTCTTTGAAGCTTTTGCTTATAAATTGGGTGCCATTGTCTGTTAGCACTGCTCTTGGGATGCCGAACCTGCATATTATTGTTTGCCACAGAAATTTTTGGACGTTCTTCGAGGTTATCTGAGCCAGGGGTTCTGCTTCCACCCATTTTGTGAACAGGTCTATTGCCACTATCAGGTACTTTCTTTGACCTGTTGCTTGCGGAAGTGGCCGGAGAATGTCTATTCCCCATGTGTCGAATGGCCACGGAGTTTGTATGTTCCTCCTTTCCTCCGCCGGTGTGTGGGCCATGTTTGCATGTCTCTAGCAGGGGTCGCATTTCTGGACGGTTCTTTTAGCATCAGTTCTCAGGGTAGGCCAATACAGCCCCGATCTTAATATTCTTCTTACTAGTGCTTTCGCTCCCTGGTGCGCTCTACATATTCCTTCGTGCGCTTCTATGAGTATATAACTCATTTTGTCTTCTGGTACACATCGCAACGATGGTTCAGAAAATCCACTTTTGTATAGCCTGTCGTTTTCTATGAAATACCTAATAGCTTTTCTTTTTATGGAAGCACTGTATTTTCCTTCTTCTATCTCTTCATTCTCGATGTACCTCTTGATTGGCGTCATCCAGCTTTCTTCTGATTCTTCAATCATTGTTACTTCTACTTCTTCTATGCTTGAGTGGTCGCGGGAGGCTTTTATAATGGGGGTGGTGCCGCACCTTGCTTGTGCGCTTGCTAGTTTAGAGAGTGAGTCAGCACGGTCGTTCTCAGTTCAAGGGATCCTTGCCACTTTGTGTTCTTTGAAGCTCTGCAATAGTTGTTTGGCTTTTGCCACATACTTGGCTATGACAGGTTCTTTCACTTCCCATGCGTCATTGATCTGTCCGACGACGAGCTGGGAATCGCTGAACGCTGTGACTTTTTGTACGCCAAATTCTTTGGCTAGAGATAGCCCTGCTATCAAAGCCTCATATTTTGCCTGGTTGTTGGATGTCTTAAAGTTCCATTGGACGGCTTGTTCGATTACCAGTCCTTTCGGGGTGAGTAGCGATACTCTGACCCCGCTTCCTTTCCCTCCTGACAATCCATCTACATGGACCGTCCATTCTGGTTCTTCGTGCTCCTTCTGTTCTTCCTTGCCTTCTTCTGTTGGTGTATCGCTAACTTGCTTCGTGCATGTCATTTCTGCTATGAAATCCGCCAATATCTGAGCTTTGATGGCCTTTCGTGGTTCATAGCTTATGTCAAATTGCGATAGCTCGATGGACCTGGTGACCATTCTTCCGGCTATGTCTGGCTTCCTTAGAATGATTCTTAGTGGTTGGTTGGTCCGCACGAGGATCTTGTGTTGCTGGAAGTATGGTCTGAGTCTTCTGGATGCTACTACTAGTGCGAACACTAGCTTTTCCACCTTGTGGTATCTTACTTCTGCTCCATGCAGCGTTTTGCTAACAAAGTATACTGGCTTTTGCTCTGTTCCATCTTCCCTGACTAAGGCTGCGCTTACTGCTTCATCGGTGGCGGCGAGGTATGCTATCAGCGGCTCGTTTGGCTCAGCTTTGTTGAGTATAGGTGGTGCTCCGAGGTATTTTTTTAGCTCATCGAAGGCTTTTTGACATTCCTCTGTCCATGCAAATTGTTTGTTCTTTTTCAGCATTTGAAAGAAAGGTATGCATTTATCCGCCGATCGCGAAAGAAATCTACTGAGCGATGTTATTCTTCCGTTAAGCTTTTGAATTTCCTGAATATTTCTTGGTGGTGCCATGTCTAAGATTGCTTGGCATTTATCCGGGTTAGCTTCGATCCCTCTTTGTGTTATGAGGAACCCTAAGAATTTGCCTCCTTGTACCCCGAATGCGCACTTGCGGGGGTTTAGCTTCATCTTGTTGTCCCTCAGTGTTTGGAAGATCTCTTCCAAGTCCCTCAAATGGTCTTCTTTTTTCTTACTTTGTACCACCATATCATCCTCATATACCTCCAAGTTCTTGCCTATTTGTTCGTGAAATATCTTGTCCATCATTCTCTGGTAGGTTGCCCCTGCATTTTTTAGTCCAAACGGCATGACCGTGTAGCAGTATACTCCCTATTCTGTTATGGATGTTGTCTTTTCTTCGTCTTCTTTCCTCATTTTTATTTGGTTGTAGCCAAAGAAGGCATCCAGGAAGCTGAGAAGCTGGTGCTTGGAGGTCCCATCCACGAGTTTGTCTATGCTTGGCAGCGGGTATGGATCTTTTGGACAGGCTTTGTTGAGGTGTGTAAAGTCTACACACATCCTCCATCTTCCATCTGCTTTTTTAACCAGGACTACGTTGGAGAGCCAAGTTGGGTATTGTACTTCTCGGATGAATCCTGCTCCCAGTAGTTTTTCTACTTCTTCTTTGATTGCTTGCTTCCTTTCTGCCCCGAACGTTCGCTTTTTTTGCATGATAGGGGGTCGTCCGTCTGTTGACAATTGGTGATAGATGATGCTCCTGTCTATTCCCGGCATGTCTTTGGGGCTCCATGCGAATACGTCCTTATTTTTCCTCAGAAGCTCGACTAGGCTTGTCTTTTCTTGTTCCTCCAAATTTCCCCCTATCTTTATTGTCTTTTCTGGGCATTCTTCCTGTATCGGAACGAGCTCAATTTCTTCGGCTAGTTGCGGTCGCTCTGTTTGCCGTATTTCTCTTGGGTCTATGAGCTCTGTGTCCAGTACATTTACCTGCTCGTTCTTGATTGGTTCCTCCTTCCTCTGTATTCGAGCTTTTACTGTTCTCTGTAAGCTTGTCGCGTAGCAAGATCATGCTTCCTTTTGATCCGCTCTCACTTCCCCGACACCCGTCGTTGTTGGGAATTTCATCAGCAGGTGAGTGGTTGATACAACTGCTCTTAGGTTGTTAAGGGTTGGGCGTCCTAAAATGGCGTTGTACGCCGACGGTGCTGAGACTACCACGAAGTCCACCTCACTAGTTTTTGTCTTGGGTTCCGTGCCTAAGGTTACCCTTAGCCGTACGACCCCTTCTGCTTGGATGGCCATTCCTGCGAATCCGATGAGCGTCCCCGAAAATGGTTTTAGGTCCGCAGTCTTGAGTCCGAGCTTTTCAAAGGTGCTAAAGTAAAGGACGTCCGCTGAGCTTCCTTGGTCTACCAGAATTCTTTTGACAGAGTAGTTTCCTACTATGGCTGTTATTACCATGTGGTCATCATGATCTGGATCTGTTCCTTTAAAATCTTCGTCTGTGAAGGTAATTGGCCAGCTGTCCTCTTGCTTTCTCTTCTTCTGGTATTCCAGTTTCATTACAGCTCGCGTTTGCTTTTTCTTTGTCTGGGGCTCTGCTTTTGTTCCTTTCACGATTCCTCCGGAGATCACATTGATAATTCCTGCCACGTTCCTGCCTCTGTCATTCTGCTCCTGTCATTGGTTTCGGTCCGCTCAGTCGTCCCGTCGGTCCGCACGGTCGTCTTGCCGTGCTCGGTTGTCCTGCCTTCTATCGTGGGCTCTTCTTTCTTGGTTTTCGGTGTACCTTCTGAGTTTCCCATTCTTTATCAGTTGTTTGATTTGATCTTTCAAGGTAATACATTCCTCCGTGTCGTGTCCGAAGTTCTTATGGAACCTGCAGTATTTGCTTCGATCTGCAGTGGTTGCTATGCCTTTGACCAGGGGGAATTTGAGAATGTTCATTTCATACACCTCCTCTAGAATCCTTGCTCGTGGCTTATTGAGAGGGGTGTATGTCGCGAACCGGGGTCTCCCTCGCGCGGGGTCTCTAAATGGCCGTGCTTCCTCTCTTCTCGGTGGTCGCGGTGGCTTGGCGTTGTAGATCGTGTCGATCCTTTCTTTGGTTTGCTCTTCTGCTTCCACCCTTTCTATTTTCTCCGTGGCTTTCTTCTTCTGCTCCGTCCATTTTCTTGACATGTTGACCTCCTCTATTGCCATAAACTTTGAAGCTCTATTTATCATATCCGTGTATGAGGTGGGAGGTTTCTTGGTGACGGAGATGAGGAACAGCTCGTTGCGGACGTTCTCTTCTAGGTAATGGAGCGCAACCTCGAATTTTAGCCCGGGTATCTTTTTGCATTCCGCTACGAATCGGTGTAGGAACTTTTTCAGGGATTCTCCCTTTTCTTCGTCTTGCACAACGTTTTTTAGGTAGTGGGTCGTTCGTCTTATCTTCTTGCATGTTGCGAAGTAGTTAGAGAACTCCTCCGCGAGGTCTTCAAAGGATGATATGCTGCGTCGCTTTAGTTCCCCGAACCATAGCTGTGCATCTTCTTTCAGGGTAGAATGGAATGCTCGGCACATGACTTCGCCCGTCGCTCCTGCGTACAACATTGCTGCCCTGTATGCCTTGATATGCGCATCTGGGTCCGTGGTTCCGTCGTACTTGTCTAGAGGCCCGGGCATTTTAAGTTTGGGTATTTCCACGCTTATTATGTCGTCTGTGAAGGGGTGCACAAACTTTTTAGGTTTCTTTTTCGAGTCTCCATCGTCCTTCTCCTCTTCTTCTTCCTAGTCCTGTTTTCTCTTTTTGTCCTTATTTTGATGGTTGGTGCTGTTTTCCGGTCTGTTCCGCTTCTTTTCGCATTCGTCTCTGAGCATCCTAAGTTCCTCCATCACCCATTTGAGCTGCTCCTCCATCTCCTTCCCTGCTTCGTTATGTTTTTCTTTGTCCTGTTCGTCCTGCTCCTGGTGATTCTTTCCTTGGTCGTTTGCTACCTGCTTCTTCTTTCGTCCTTTGGTGGGTTGGTTGACCGCCCCATTTTCTCCTTGCTGCTCGCTGATGTCGTTATTTTGTGCGCTTCCGTTAGCTTCGTTGTGTGAGTTGATCCTACTCGATCTCCTTACCATCTTGCAAGATCTTCTGATTCTCCTACCCTGCTCTTAACCTGTGTGGGATAGGGAGTACCAAAGTCGAAGCCCCACGGTGGGCGCCAATTGGTGAGTCCTTTACAAAGTGGGTAGTAAAGTCGTGTCTGAGCCTTATGGAGCTGGGGTTTATATAGGGGTGCTGAGGATGCTAAGGTGGCGGTGATGTGCTGGTGGAGTGCTGAGGTTGCCAATCGGTACAGTGTTATTGGGGGGAGTGCACAGTGTTCTCGAGCAGCATATAGTGTAATTGAGTGGTGCACAGTGTCACGTGGTGCGTATTGTGACTGGACGTGTTGGGCGACGGTGGTGGCGGGAGGTTGGCTGCATGCTATGCAATGATGCCCCATCACATTTCATACAAAACATGAAGAAGATGTTCGATGCAGTTAGGGCCATCAATAGGTACCTGCTCAACTGGACTATTAAGGTCCTCGTTGTTAGGATGTGGGATACGTCGCCCTATTCAAAAACTTGCCCACATAGATGGCATTTGGTACATTATGATCTCATATTATCTCAAATATCATAGTATATTAGATAACATAATATATGATAGTTTAGTATTTATAATGCTGACGTTTGGTATAACAATGAACAATATCTCATATGTCAAACATGTAAGATGCACATGTTTGGTATTTTTAATTATTAGCATAACTTATTTATTTTAAACTTTCTTATTTACCCTTATAAAATTTAATAAGCTTCATTTTTTTAAACAATGTAAAAGATATTTCATTTAAAAAGAAAATATTGCATCAGTACATGAATTGAGGAAGAAGCCATAATATCATGTCCAAAACGTAAAACAACACCAGTGAATATAATTATTAATTTTTGCAAGCTTCCAATAGCAATCCATACTCGTTCTCAGTTTCTCTTCAATTTGTGTAAATAGGTTTTATAATTGGCTATTGGAAGGAATATATAGAAAAAACAAGTGGCGCCAAGTGGTAAAAAGTGGCGATTGGCTATGTGGGAAAAAAAGTGACGTCAAGTTTATAATTGGTGATTAGGTATTTGGTAAAAAGTTGTGCTAAATAAAAAAATTTGTGCCAAGTAAAAAAACTGAAAAAAAAAATGATAAAATTGAAAGTTTAATAAAAAATATTTTTTAACCCTGTGATCTGAGATGACATAGTTTTTGAGTTGTCATTAGATCACACCCTTTTGGTTGTGATGTGATAACAGAGTATTATCTTAGATGTCATGTGATGAGATCACAACATACCAAACGCAACATCCAACCCTGACATCTAAGATACTATGGTATGTAAGATGGCGGACATAAGATCACAGCATACCAAATGCCACTATAATGGTATTGAGATGGTTCTTTGTGGCAGTGATGTGAGTATCATTCTTGATCGAATTAATAAACTATATTCTCGTTTTCCTGTTATCCTAAACTATAATTGATTAATGAACATTCTTCAATCTAATTCTTATTATTCACGGTGCGAAGATAGATGCATTCATGATGAGTGTATTCGCCAACAAATTTAGACACATCCTAAAGGAGGATTGTCACGACCCCCACTCGAGGGCACGTGACCGGCACAGACTAAGGGTAAAACCCCCGAGCACGTAAGCCTTATTGTCAATTCCAAAACCTGTCTTTCGATTTCCATTTAAGCATTTCATTTAATTTATCACAAATTTCAATTTAATTCAACTACACATTACCTATTCAATAGTTTACAAATTACAAAATACAATCAAAGCTAGCACCCACACGAACCAAGTGTAGGTTCTTCCATTACTGCCTTTATGGAGCCAACGTAGATCCTTGGCCTATACTTGTCTCTGGAAAATATAAACGATGGGTGAGTCATACGACTCAATGAGGGACAAACCCATCCTAGACATGGTAGAAGGGTACCACCACGATGGGTAGGGGAATGTTAATCACAAGAAATCATATTATCATTACCAGATAAACAGAACGTCATGCTTTATCAATTCACCCAGACTGTTCACCAATCACCACACACACATTTTCACATTCATATCATTCACATTCACACATTCAAGAACACAAGTAATGTCCATACACCAATTACAAAGAAATCAAAGGCCTAAGTTCATTCAAGAAGCAAATCCAAAGGAAATCAAGTCTTTGGGGGTGATGTTGGTCACATAGGGTTAAGTTCCCTTGGGCACTATGAGGTGGAAGGTTTTTTATTTAATACTTAGTTTTTAGGAAATTTGTTTCGAAAAACTGGTGCCCAAGGTTTTACCAAGCAATACTGGAGCATGAACCCCCAATTTGGTTTTCAAAAAGGATAAGAAGTGCATTGTGTAAGAAAAGGGTTCGCATGGTTTAAAAAAGAAAATGACTATGTGACCAACATTACCTTTTTAGGCAAATTCTTTCTGACAAGCAAACAATGGGTGAGGTTCAACTAGGTTTCTTCCCTCCTCCCTTGCTTACCTATGGGTTTTTAGCAAATGGGTTGGTTAAGTGGTTCAACTAGGTTCCTTCCCACTACCTTCCCAAATCTGACAATTCTAACAGCACATGGTTCAACCATGTTCCTTCCCATGCCCGCCTTTGTACATTGACACAAGGTTAGTCTCATGGTTCAACCTTGTTCCTTCCCATGGACCACCTCATGCCACATTCACACGTGGCGTATGGTTCAACCTTGTTGCTTCCCATACGCCACCTCAAAACACACTAAATCATTCAATTCAATTCAAGCAAAAGCACAATTATTACACAAAGCCATCGACATGCCGTGCGAGTAAATCAAAAGAGAAATACAATGTCACTCCATTCATTCTACCAAGACTCGGAATTCATACACAACTCACATTAAATCAAAATCTTTAAATTCGTGCAAAGATCATGCCAATAAGTCTAACAAACATCATAACTCCACAATTCCCAATTCACGGAGAAGCAAACCACTTATCATTTTCATTCACAACAACAATCAAGACCCACATAGTGGTCAACTTCCAGCAAAAGCCACACATCAACAATATTATTTGACCATCCTAATATCACAAAACACATAAATTGAATCTACAATTCACATTATAGCACATACATACATACAACCCTTTAAGGACTAAGATGAGAGAGTCCCTCACCTTGGTCGCTTTACTTAACATTTCCTTTGAGCACTCTTGTCTCCAAGGAAGTACTTGAATCCTATCACATACAACCAATTCAATCCATATCAATTTTCATACATCAACTTCTATTTCACCACATAAGTCCTATCACATATAATCATTTCAATCATATTCTAAATTCATAATTTCATAGCAACTTAAAACTACATTCTAGGCTAACCAAAACCCCTTATTTAAGCTAAGGTCATCATTTAGAGTTCTTTTTAAGTTAAAAACAATTTATGCTTAAGTAAACAAGTCTTGCCACTTGCTCACTCTCCATGCTCCTTCAATGAAGGATTTTGCCAAATATGGAAACTTCTCATTTTCACCATGGGTCCACACATAAAAAAAATCCAACCATTGGGCAATCTCTCATTTCATTTAAAAAGTGTAAGCAATTCATTTGGAACCCAAACAAACCGACAATTCTAATAAAATTCACAATTCTTTCCAAAATGGCAAAATCCGCACCTTAGGGTTCCTAGAGTAAAAACATCTATGAAGTTATGATTTGTGGGTTCTCTATCTCCTAAAGGAGTCCTAGGGTGCTATATTATCAATGAGTAACTCATTCCTAACAAGAAAACCATTATTAAGAAGTGGAGACATGATTTTTGGGACTTACCTCTTACAATTCCGAATTTGGGGTTTTGGGAGAGTTGCCCAAGCTCTATGATGTCCCACAATGGTAGAGGAAGCTTGATGAAACTTGGAAATGGTGGGAGGAAGCAAGGAAAATGGTTGAGAGATGAAGGTTGTGGGCAAATCTTCTTAACTAAGAGAAGAGGAGAAATGGAGAAGAGATGAATAAGAAAGTAAAATGAAAAGAAGAAGAAGAAGAAGAAGAAGAAGAAGAAGCTGCATGTGGTGGTGGTCTGGAGCAATTTCGTGGCTCATAAATTGGGTTTGAGAATTTAAGGGTAGTTTGGGCAATTGGCAACTTTTGGGGTATGGTGAAATAGAGTTTTGATTGGATTTTCTTAACTATATTTATTTGTAGGTAAGAATAGGAAAATTTTGAAATTTTTGAATAATCATAAGCCTATTAAAAATATCTGTTATTGAGTGTCTTGCAGATGAAAAGTTTCTACCCAGTATAATTTTTATTTTCGAAAAATTGTCAAATTTAAATTATAAGTTTTGAATAATTTATATGACCACTTTTAAACAAAATTATAATTTTTCTACCTAATTTCCATATTTATTTTAATTTCTTAAATTCTCAACTCTAAAACTATTAAAATCTTAATTATATCCCAAAAATTTTATTTCACTCTAAAAAAATTTATTTTTATTTTCTTTAGCCAAAATTTTTAACTTCAATTTCAAAATTTTATCAATTTCATATTATCCCATCAATTCCTATTTAATTTTATTTATCTATATGTCTTATTTATTTCTATTGTTCATTTATTTATTTATTTATTTTGTCCCTACATTTCAACCCCAAATGATGACCATGCTAAGTCTTACTAATACATCTAAATACCCCTCGGGTATTACATCTTTCACCTTAATTTAATAATACATCTAAATATTCTGCTTAGGCATCTTTTGGAGCGGGATATTACAAGGGTGATGCATATATCATGTTCTAGCTTAGCGTTCTCAATCCCAGCTCAACATTCTCAGTTCCAGCAATTCATTTTGTGCAACTAGTCATGCCTACAAGCTGATTTTTTTTTAGTTCAGTACTAGAATCGCACAAGCTGATGATGATGTCTCTATTCATCGTTATGGGTTTGAGTTTGTGCTTGCTCAAGGAATTATTTATGGGGAAATAGATTAGAATATATTAGTTGGTATTGTGGAAAATTTCTATTCATATCGACATTTTATTTTGCTGATATTGAGCTACTTGAGCATACAAACTATTAACACCATATTCATATTGTAGATGTTATTGGCCGGCTATGCAACTTATCTCATCCTTCTTCTAATGATTCAAAAACCAAACGAGTCATAGTTGATGTCAAAGGCGCTCAGTAAGATGCTATTAATAAATATTAATATTATGTTCAATCGATTCAACGTTGAAGCATGTGTTTTCTCATGCAAATTACATATATTATCTTATAGGAAGACGAAATTATCAATCACTCTTTGGGGATGGTACGCTGACAAGACCGTAGAATTTATGTCCAAGTATTCTGGAGGTGCAATTAATATTGCATTCCAATTCTGTAAGATAAAAGAATATAGTGGTACTCGCTCATTATCCAACTCAATGTACGCAACGCGTCTTTTCATCAACTTTGATATTGATGAGCTAAGGCAATTCCACGAAGGACTTTAACCTGACGAGCTTATAAGCCCTATAAACCCTAATGGCTATATTTCTATTATCACAACATCCCCTCTTGAAGCAGCATTCCAAGTCTGTTCTCTCACTCCTCTGTTTGATCTTTATCACTATGGCGATCGAGCTATGATATGCATTGGTGTACAAGTACTTTAGGTGAACAGGGACAAAGGTTGGTTTTACGACGCTTGCAAGAACTGTGCGTAAAAGCTCGAGCCTGACGGTACAATTTATTACTGTCATAAGTGCGAAGGTTTGGTAAATACATCTACAACTCGGTAAAAGCATATTCTCAAGTGTTAAATTCAATCTTAATATGTCAATTCTTTCATAACATGTGTTGTTTCCTTTTCTCCCATCCGATAGTGATGAATTCAGTAATGCAAACATTTCCGTATTTGATCGTGACGCTGTTAACTTTCTTGGGGTGATTGCAATTGAACTATGCAAGGAACATCTTTGTGTATACCACTATTTTTTTAATTGTGTATATTTTGCTATACACATTTTGCAAACCATTCTTACCTCAAGAAGGAATAACGAATATATGCTTGCATGTGATGCATTAAACATAACATAGATGACCTTGCAAAATCGCCTGATAAGCTCGATAGGTTTACCGGCAAGACTTTTCTGTTCAAGGTCGCTGTTAAGATATCTCAGTGAAATGATTTCGCATCTTACACCGTTAGCAGATGACTTACAATCCAACTATATTGGATAAGCACAAATCAGTTCATCTTAGCCAGGTGAATTACATGTTCGACGATGTGTAGATGTCAATTGTATGCTTTAACTTTTCTACGACAACCACTCAATCTTCTTTAATGTAGGCAAAAATAGCAATCAAAGCAAATGCTGCTACATCAGTTGGAGAGACGTTAAATGTCGATCCTCTATATTTACGAACATATAATAATGCATACAGTTTTCATTGTAATATTTTTATGTTTCTTACCCAAGGTCATCTTAGTTTTGTTGAGGATGACTTATCTACACTTGTCCAAAAGAAATCAGCTCCAGTTTTTGAGGTAGAAGGTCGTAGGCTCACCTTTGTAGATGTTATTGATTCTCCAACAACGCAAACACCAAGCACTGGAAAGAGATCTATTGATGAATCATTTGATGATTGTCCTTCAGTACCTGAAACTATGGTGAATTTGGAGGGACCCATGAAAAAGATCAAGTTGGAGAAGTAATATTTGTTGTCTCCAAGGTTGTCGAAAAAAAACACTATTTGGTTTTTAAAAAAATTTTAATCTGAGCCCATAACCCTACTAAAGCCCAAAACCCGATCCAATTTTAAACCCTACCCATTTTTTGTATCTCTTTTCTCTTCACTCTTCACTCTTCTTCACCGTCACACTCAGACACTCACTCACACAAAGGCAAAAGAAAGAACAGAGTTAAGTTTTGACTTTCGATCCCAAATCCTCCCAAGTCCTACCTCTCCCTTACCGGTGTCGACCACTTTTCCTTACCGACGTCCAGCCGTCAACCACGATCCCTTATCGTCGAGGCATCGACCAAGCTGGAAAAATTGGAGAGGCATCGACGCTTACTCCATTGCTGCTGTCCACGAAGACGAAGACCAAAGTGAGTGTTGCTACTTGCTAGCTTGCTGCTGTTCTTACTTTCTTGTTTTGCTCTCAACAAAGAAGAAGACCAAAGTGAGTCCTCTTATTGTTACTCGTTTTGCTTTATTCTCTTCAATTTGTTAATGCCTTAATGGTGTGTTGTGTTATATATGGTTCTTTTAAGTGCTAACTGCTATGTACAAAAAGTATGAATTATTCACATAGAATTTTCAACTTTTAGCAAAATCTTTAAAACAACTTGACTTGGATGCTACATTGATTGAAGGACTTTATACTTAAATTGGAAATTGCATCTAAAACTATGAAATTTGTTTCATTTGAAGATAGGGGAAATAATTAGTAGGAAGGACTTTATACTTAAATTGGAAATGCTGTAGAATGGTTGATTGGGAATACAATCCCTCTTGATATATAAGAAAAGGTAGTTGGTTAATTCATAAAGCTAAATAAAGCAAATAGTAAGAACTTAGAATGGGTTAAAGTTAAATACAACAAATAGTTAGAAAGTTGCTCATTATCATTTTAATTTTTCTTGATTAGGCCTCTTTTTGTTTGACTTGCAAAGATCCTAGTGGTGTTTAGCAACAAGCCAACAATGTTTGCAAATGGGTCTGGTAAAAAAGTTGTTGCTGGAAGAAAAAATTATCTCGATAATAGGTCACATATTGGATGGAAACATGGAACTGATGTTGATGGGAATTCTAAAAAAGTTAAGTGTAACTACTGTTCCAAAAATTTTTGTGGTGGAATATTTAGATTTAAACATCACTTGGCTGGCACTAGAGAAAATGTTGAAGCGTGTCTTAATGTTTCTGATGAAGTGAGGGCAAAGATCTTAGAAATAATTATAAATGCTAAAGAGAATGCAGAAAAAAAAAGATTGCGGATTGATGTTGGTGATGATGAAGCCAATATAGGGAATGCAGTCATTAATGTCTTTAACAAACCCAAAGGTAGTGGGGCTGGTAGTAGAATTGGAAGTACACTAACACAATCCACTATTAATCACATGTTCGAAAAAGACTTGAGAGAAGAAACATGTAAACAAATTGCTCGCTTTTTTTATACAAGTGCAGTTCCTTTCAATTGCATAAAAAACCCAGAGTTCACAAAGTTGCTTGAGTTGGTTGGGAAATTTGGGCAAGGCTTAAAGCCCCCTTCTTACCATGAGATTAGAGAGAAATACTTGAACATGGAGGTTAACGAGATTGAGGAAATGCTTAAAGAGTATAAGGAGGAATGGAAAAGAGTTGGTTGTTCTATTATGTCTGATGGATGGACTGATAGAAAAAGGCGTTCCATTTGTAACTTTTTAATCAATAGTCCCAAAGGGACGGTGTTCATGTATTCATTGGATACCTCTGACATTTCTAAGACAACTGATAAGGTTTTTGAAATGTTAGATGTAACACCCCAATTCCCTACGTCCATTTTAGTATATAAATGATATGAATTAGTGTGTTACTAGCCTTTCTTACCCGAGTTCATTAAAAATTTTACCAAGTTGATTAATTAAGTTGAGTTGGTTTGGGTTCCTACTCTCGGGTATCTCACTCGTCTCTCTCAGCGGAAGCATTAAACTAAAAACAAACACAGGTATTGTCATTACATAACCTTCTATTTAATATAAACATATATGTGTACACATACCATCCATCATCAAAGTTAGAGTCCTATGAAGGGAGAAGATCTAAGGATAGCAAGCATCTTAAGATCTTAGCCCTTAACCTACTAGTGGATAAAGACTCTAGTCTTTACTTACATACCATTCATATACATACCCAAAATATGTCCTCCACCCCTTCCTATACATAATATTTACTAGGACTTAGTAACCTTTCCAAAACGATACTAAAGGACAAAGTCTAGGGAATGGGGATTCCAAAAAAACACAAGAAAACATGTACTATATGATCATATTCCTTGAGAAGGCGTCAGATAAGTCACTACATGTACAATCACATCGCTAATCACTACGACCCAGCCCAGTGCTGGATCATGCCTCCATTCCAGCTTGGCCTCCAATGTGACTAAGTACCTAGGCATCTGATACACATCAACGTAATCATGAGATTTATAATCTCAGTAATCATAGCAACCTGTTTTGAAAACCGCTAATGTGTACCATTGTATCATCATACAAAAAATCCCTGTATTTCCTCATACATTTCATAACATTTAAAACATGGATGCAAAATCATTCATTTCTTTAAAACATAATATAGCATAACATGTATTCTTGTGAATGCAACCTTTGATACATCACTTCAAAACACTTATTCAATCCATTCATTGGTATGATACGGAATAGTATCATCCTCATCTTTGCAAAACATCATAAACTAGAGTAATATGAATATACATAAAACATTTCATCATATCATCATTCATAATCCCAATGGTACTGAAATAGAAAACGTAATAAACATGTGGGCATCTAGCCCTAATTTCCATAAAACATATGAGCATCGGGAGTGCCGCAACGCGAACACTTGCACACATCAATACATACATCATCATTGTAGGACCTTTTGCGTCTTTCCCAAAGGATCAACAATTCGTCCCTCATAACATCATCATTAGAGGACCATTTGTATATGGTATGGAATAGTATCATCCTCATCTTTGCAAAACATCATAAACTAGAGTAATATGAATATACATAAAACATTTCATCATATCATCATTCATAATCCCAAGGGTACTGAAATAGCAAACTGAATAAACAAGTGGGCATCTAGCCCTAATTTCCATAAAACATATGAGCATCGGGAGTGCCGTAACGCGAACACTCGCACACATCCATACATACATCATCATTGTAGGACCTTTTGCGTCTTTCCCGAAGGATCAACAATTCGTCCCTCATAACATCATCATTGGAGGACCATTTGCGTCTTTCCCGAAGGATAACAATTTGCCTCCCATAACATTTACATATACCTAGGATTCATCATGTTGTCTCGGAGGATCAACTGTTCAATTCCTTGAACACATACATTCATAGGATTCGTTGTGTCTTCCCTTAAGAATCAACCTATTGCATGCATTGTGTCTTTCCCTGTCGATCAACAAATTATATGCATGGTATCTTTCCTTAAGAGTCAACAATTCATCTCCGTGATATGCTATTCACATATACATATATTGGAAAGAAATGGGTCCCAATCATGGTTCGCCTAATTTTAAGCATGTCGCTCTTAAATGGCCACATAGGGCATACTAGCTTAAAATTCGGTAACCAACACGGTGTTTTTGTAAAATTACATTCTTAATCGAATGGATGTTTTACCATCCCAAATAATGACACAACCGTGGAAATTTCAACGGTCATCCCAAACCGACAATTGGTCGATCGATCATGGAGCCATTCCTTACCGATACATGTACAATGAATACTTAGCTCTCTTTTCTTTCTTTCTATGCTATTTTCCCTTTATTCATATTTCAAATTACTTTAACATCTTTGAGCATCATGTTTGAGAATGAAATTAGGTGTTTAAAACATCATTTAAAGTGATTAAGTTCACTATGCAAAACAGGGGCCTATCAGCGGCTTATTGGCCCTTAATTTTGAAAAAAAGAATTTTCCATTGGGGCCATCAGCCGGCTGATAGCTCTCTGGAGAGCTATTTCAGCCACCATAAAAGCACGACAACCGGTTGTTCTTAAGCCATCAGTCAGCTGTTCTAAATCTGGAAATTTCTGGGTAAAATATGAACATTTCTGGGAAAAATATGAACTTTTCTGGAAAAATTGAACGCATCAGCCGGCTGTTCTTAGCTATCAGCCGGCTGTTCTTAGCTATCAGCCGGCTGTTCTTAGCTATCAGCCGGCTGTTCTTAATCTGGAAAATTTTCTAGGCAACTTATGAACACATCAGTCGCTGTTCTAGCTATCAGCCGGCTGATGCGGGGCGAAAATGGTTTTAAAAACTTCTTTTTGACCAGATTAAAGCCCCACACTTGAAAATCAAAAGGATTTAATTCATGGAACATAATCCCTATCATTTGCACAGCAAAACCCATGAAAATTTTAGCTCAAAACATGTTTTTTCATGCTCAAATCTTAATATGAAGATACCATCAAAACCCATAGCCAAACCCATGACAAATTTTCCATTTTCTAGCATCCAAGCATACATGCAACATCATCTAAGCATCCATTCAAGTTCTAAAAACTCATAAATGCAAGTTTTAATCCTCTCTTTCAGCTTAAATCATCATATTTAAAAATTTCTCTATTTGAGCTAAAACCTTGAATTTTGAAGATGAGAGGAAGGAAGCTACGATTACCTTGTTTCCGTGCTTAGATTACGTTTCTTGTGATGTGTACATGCTTTCCTAAGAATTTTCCTAGCTGGAATCGAATTCTTCAATCCGAACCTCCAAGTTATCTCCACCTTCTCTCAAACTCTCTCTCTCTCTCTCTCTCTCTCTCTCTCTCTTGTTTTGTGTAAATGAAGTGTGTGTGTGTATGCTGACCCCTTCCACTTTCTTTTGTGGGTGTGGTGACTCAAGGCTTCCAAGAAAACTTTGCAATTAAGTTCATAGAGTCACCAGGCTAGTTTCCCTAATCCAGATGAAATTATGTATTCCACATTAACACTCGGGCGGGAAATGTTCAAAATTCTGTTAGTTACTGTGACACTTGGCTAAAATTATAATTTATTAACCTCATATCACTTTTCTTTACATCTGAGTCCTGTTTCTATTAAACTTATCTTTCCTTTCATCTAAGTCCCTCTAAGTTTAGTCACTCTAGCACTAATGCAATTCTACATGCTTCTAAATGCATCGAACACATACAATAACTTGATTAATCTAACAAACAATCAATTCATCATCTCAGAGAGGCGGATGTTACATTAGATGAAATGGTGGAAACAGTTGGAGACGAGAATGTTATACAAGTAATTACTGACAATGCTACAAATTACAAAGCAGCTGGGAAGAGATTGATGGAAAAAAGGGAACACTTGTACTGGACGCCATGTGTCATGACCCCAAATCGGGAGTACGTGACCAGCACGGGAATAGACTTTTACCTCTAAACCTGTAAGCCTTACCCTGTAAACATAACTATAACTACCTTGCTATACAATCAATATATGTATATCATAATAGTGGCCACACCTCACTGGTAGCCTAATTAACCTGCAATCCGCGGTTCGCTCAATACCGCTTCAGCTCACCCAGTGTATAGATATATATATCAACACTCATAATATAAATACTCATATCAACACAATGCGCCACTAACAGAGCAAACGCATCGTCTCATTTAACACCTGCAAAACAATCACACATTGTAGCGCATTCCTGCCTACAATTCAACCAAATGCGTCTGTGTCTAGGTAGCATCCTCCATGGATGTCTCCTTTCCCTATTATAGCATCCTAAGGTTCTCGGGGTCACTGCCACCACACCTTACGCCTTAGTTCTCATTGGCGCTTATGTACCATACAGGTTATATTCTTTGCATAGAATTTCACATACAAATTCTATGCTTAAAGTGATGACTCGAAAGAATTCATGACTCAACATCCTGAGCAACCTCACAAGTGCCCTACTATGACCTCAAGAACGACCTCTAGCTAAGCCCCTGGGAGGCATTCTCTCCTCTCGGACTGACTTCTCATCTGTACGTGCAGGGATTCTACCACCCCTCCTAGCCTGCCTAGTAGTCGGCGGCATCCCTATACTGCACAAGAACGTCACCTGATGAACATTTATATAATCTATCATAGATTAAGAAGGAATGAAAGAAAGGCTGACTCAAATTATTATGGGTACTCCCACAAGTGCCTGTTTAATTCAACGTTGTGCCCGGGTTTCACAACGAAGATTAAACCGACACCCGGTTATACCGATGGCTTCACACGACTTAAAGAAAAATCTGGCCATGATACCAAGTTTGTCACGACCCCAAATCGGGAGTATGTGACCGGCACAGAAATATGCTTTTACCTCTAAACCCGTAAGCCTTACCCTATAAACATAACTATAACTACCCTGCTATACAATCAATATATGTATATCATAACAGTGGCCACACCTCACTGGTGGCCTAATTAACCTGCAATCTGCGGTTCGCTCAATACCGCTTCAGCTCAGCCAGTGTATAGATATATATATATATATATATATATATATCAACACTCATAATATAAATACCCATATCATATTGACCGTATGCCTCAATGCGTACGATCTATCCTATTCACATGCAGAAGTTTATATACTCATACATATATCCTAATTTATCCGCAATTTGGACCTTGTCTTTAAATACATGTGAAGCTGACAAGTCTAGAGCAGGTACATATCAAAAGCTGTAAATATATATACACAACCCTTACAACTTATAATATGTACAACTAAAAGAGTCAAAATAACAAAAAGTGTCCACCCACGCGAACTAGTGCGTAAAGGATGGTCTGATGTCCGTATCACTGTCCGGACGTCGATGCCTGCCCGATACCTATATCTGAAACATTGAAGCAGAGGGAGTGAGTCAAACAGACTCAGTGAGAAGCTTCTCATCCTCGGCGTAGCGGCGGGTACCACTACAACTGGGGAAAGGGAAACACCCACAATCACATGCGCATAAAAGTCTAGTTTATCACATGTTATATTACGATCAAGCAATATTAATATAACATCAAATCAAGATAAACCTACGGTTCATGCTCCTCTATCATGCTTCCCATCCTCGGCGTAGCGGCGGGTACCACTACAGCTGGGGAAAGGGAAACACCCACAATCACATGCGCATGAAAGTCCAGTTTATCACATGTTATATTACGATCAAGCAATATTAATATAACATCAAATCAAGATAAACCTACGGATCATGCTCCTCTATCATGCTTCTCATAAACAAACAATCACATTTAACATATCATCTGAAAACTATAAATCACTCAACTGGTTGATGTATCTCACAATGGACAATGGCCTCTACGGGCAAATCTTTCAATTTTTTTAACTGACCCTAGTGCCAGGCTAGGGCAATGGCCTCAACGGGCAAATATTTTAATCTTTAATTGACCCTAGTGCCAGGCTAGGTCAATGGCCTCAACGGGCAAATCTTTTAATCTTTTAACTGACCCTAGTGCCAGGCTAAGGCAATGGCCTTAACGGGCAAATCTCTTAATCTTTTAACTGACCCTAGTGCCAGGCTAGGGCAATGGCCTCAACGGGTAAATCTTTTTTGACTTGTTTCTCTTCCCGAGCTTTCAGCTGGGATTCTGACTCAATCTACCCACTTCTACCCTAAACCGACTTTACCTAGGTAGTGTGAACCTCCCTATGACTCACTAATCAATTTATGAGATCTTTTTAATCCTGGTTTAATACCCAAACCCTTGTTTAGATCATAACCTAGCTCTAAGGCTTTTCCTAAGTTCAATTACCATAAAACGTCGACGTTTACTAACAACGTTCTATACGATTTCTTTAATGAGTTTCTAATTAATAGGTAAACCAAACCTTGGACTCAATCAACAACTTACCCCCTTGCTTGTACTGTTCAGCATATCTCATGTCATCACATGGATACCCTCCAGTACCTCTTTACCTATAGTCAAACACACATATACAAATACTTTCATATATAACAGTTTAGGAACAACAATAGCATGTTAACCACTAAATAATTCTTACAAATAGGCAAGTAGGCAAACAACATATCCACATCCTCAATCAACCCTGTAGGACCGGGATGGGAAACCCCTCACCTGAACGACTTCCTTGTGCTTGTCCTGGAGTAAATCCCGCTCCGGACGAATCGTGGTTTCCTAACAATTGTATTCACGTGGTTAACAATCTTAACTATATGCAAATCATATGCGTATGGTATGCTCGTGCCTAAAAATGCACCTAAACGTCGCCAAGAACCGAGTTCTTGGTCTTATCCGTCTTCCCTCTCCTCCATGAGAGTCTCAAGTGTTTCACTCTTGGTTTCGTACAATTATCGCTCACCTTGAATTGATTTTTGGAGCCTTGGATTCGAGTTACTAAACCTCAATATACTTTTAAATTATCCCACTTAAGGTTTCCTAATAATTACGAAGAAATAAAGTTGCCACTTTAGAATTTGGACTTTATTGTTCCGCAAGTTTCCATCCTTGAGAAACAAGAAAGTACCTAAAATAATTCTCGATCCTTGAAAAGATATTTATAATTATTCTAGGGTGTTTAAGATTGAAAAGAAGAGGTTTAAAACTCTCAACGTCACCCTTAAATTGTATTTGGGAAATCCGAGCAGGGACCCGGCACATTAACGTCAAGGTTCAACCTTAGTAACCTCGGGCCAGCTCTTCACGGGTCTTGTTCAGCTAATATTTCATCATTTTAATTTCAATAATTCCAATCCAAGCCTATTTACTCAAATCCAAGCTCACTTCCTAATTATCAATAATTTCCCCAAATTAGGAATAATTAGAATTTCAATCCCAAATCCTTCTAAATTCGAATTCGGCTAAATCCGATGTTATAGCCATGATTCTTACCCCAACTAAGTGTTCAAGAACACTTTCTAGGTCTCAATCTACCCTCGAAACAACTCAATCGAAGGTGAATCGAAGAAATCCCTAAAAATGGAGAAATTGAGGGTTTCGAATGAAATTGAGGTTACCAACCTTGATTCGATCGGTGGAAGGTATGGGAGACGTTGTAACCAAGCTCCGATGACTTTTTCCGGCATCGGCTAGCTCCCTCCGGCCACCTTTCCGGCAAAATCCCCCTCCTTCCCCTTCTTCTTCTTCTCTGCTCCTCCCTCTCTCTCTCTTACTCGACTTCTCTCTCTCTCTCTCTTCTCTCTTTCTTTTTCTCTTCTTTCTTTCTTCCTCTCCTCTTGCATCCCTCTCTCGTTTTCTTTTATTTCTTTTCCTTTTATTTCTTTCTATTTCCCAAACCCCACGGCAACCCCCCAAAACTAAAATAAATTAATATAAATAAAATAATAAATAAATATAATTAAAAATAAATTAACTAATAATTAAATTAAGACACAAATAATATATATTTTATTTTCTTTTCCTTTTTTTTAAAAAATAGATAATAAGATAAATAATAATCACTAAAAAATAATAAAGATATATTTTTAGTTTAATTTTCTTTCCTTATTTAATGCAGGCTTCCAACTTCTTAAGTCCTAAATTAAATCCCAAAAATTATTTTCTACTTATTTTCTTTCCCTTTTATTTTATTTTAAACTTTGAAAAAATTTTCCCAGATGTTACACCATGTGCTGCCCACTGTATAGATTTGATGCTAGAGGACTTTGAAAAGCATATCCCTTTGCATAAAACTACCATAAGCAGTGGCAAAAAAATCACAACTTTTATCTATGCAAGAACAATGCTCATTAGCATTTTGAGAAACTTCACTAAAGGCAGGGATTTGATCAGGCCGGCTACAACTTGCTTTGCCACTTCGTACTTGACATTGGTTTGCCTAAATGAAAACAAAGGAGCATTGATGAATATGTTTAGCTCCAAAGAGTGGACGTAAAGCAAATTTTCATCTATTCGTGATGGGAAGCAAGTGGAAAATGTTGTTTAAAATAATGGTTTTTGGAAAAATATTGTCACATGTCTTCAAGCCATTGCTCCACTTATCAAAGTTTTGCAACTAGTTGATTCAGATGAAAAACCGGCTATGGGGTTCATATATGAAGCAATGAATTGTGCAAGAGAAAGGATTAAAAAAATTTTAACAATGGTAAAAAGAGGTAAACCTAGACTTTAAATTATATTTCTTTTCTTTTATATTGTTTTTTCTCTAAACTATGTTGAGTTATTGACTTTAATATTTTTGTTGATTATTCTAGTTATGAACCCATATGGAACATAATTGATGAGAGGTGGGAAGCTCAATTCCATAGGCCTTTGCATGCAGCTGCATATTATGTCAATCCTCATTTTCGTTATAGTCCTTTCATTTCAAAATGACTATTTTGTTAAAGATGGACTATTTAAGTGTCTGGATAGATTTATCTTAGATGAAGACACAAGAAGCATGATTGATCGACAGATGGTTGATTTTTCAGAAGCTAGATGTATGTTTGGCTTAAATAGTGCAAAGGCAAATAGAGAAAAAATGTCCCCAGTAGATTGGTGGCTTGCTTATGGAGATGGATGCCCAGAACTTCAAAAATTTGCTATTCGCATTCTTAGCTTGACTTGCAGCTCTTCTGGGTGTGAACGTAATTGGAGTGCTTTTGAGATGGTAATAATTCAAGTTCATCTAAATTTTTTTATAATTTTCTTTATATTAAGAATTAATTTAAGAAATTGGTTAAACTTCTATTTTCTTTTTAGGTTCATACAAAGAGAAGGAATCGCCTCCACCAGAAAAAGATGAATGCTTTAGTATATGTTATGTCCAATTTAAAGCTAAGAAACAAAGAAAAAAGATCTCATGTTTCTAGCTTTGATGATATGCATTCAGATGATGAATGGATAACTGAAGGCATTGATGTAGAAGATGAAGAGGATGAAGTTGAACAACCTCTTTATGTTAATGATGTTGATGATCCTATGAAAAATGTTGATGATGGTGGAGTTGGTACTTCAAATTCAAATGATATTAGGAATGAAGTACCAATTGATTATGGTAATAATAGTGGTGGTGGAAATGAATTAAAAGATAGTGATGTGGACAAGTTACTTGATGAATTTAGTTAAAAATGTAGTTTAATTGTGTGTCTAGCTCTCTATGTATTTGAACTATGGATAATATTGGATGATGATGTTTAATTTTGTATGTGATTTACTATATTAATATGTACTTATATATATATATATATATATATATATATATATATATATTATAAAAGGTAAAATCTTACGCTTCTACAATACGATTTTACCCCACCCCGTCTACGATTTTACTTAAAATTTAGACTTTGACAACCTTGGTTGTCTCAGTTGCATTGTTTTCTTTTCGTTCTAAGTGTTTTCCTTTGCATATTTTACTTTACGAACTATGTTTCATAGTTTGGTGGTTATGTTTGTCATTCAAATTAAATAAGAGGATTGCCCACGCTATGACAATTCTATAATGAATGATTTGTTAGCCTTTGTTTATATTTGTCATCTTCGGTTTTTAATATATGTTTTCGATCCATCGCCAATCTTTAGAAAAAGATTATTCAGTATGTTAAGTAATTTATATATAAAAATAAATGTAAGTGATATATATAGCATCACAAGAGTGTTTTAGGTGCATAAAAGCAATTTGAAACTCAACCCCCAAAATAAAATCTATTCTAATTACAAAAACAGATAAGTGATCACTCACTTTTCACGAATTCGAATTACTTTGAATTGAGGTTTCAATCGGTCGTCACGATTGTGATCAAATAAAAACCTCAAGTAGCACAAGGTGCAACCCAAGAGTCTTATCTCTCGTGGAATCTTTGTATTAACCTGCAATTTGTTAGTATCTCGAAACAAGTAGGTATTTGAAGAATGAGTAGGGATTTTATGGATGTAAAATAATATAAAACAGGATCCCAAGAAGAATAGAACTCAGCAATCATAGCCAATCAGAAAATATTCAGCTATGATTAATCCATTCGAAATTTATCCTATTCATGAAAGTCATGTATTACGAAAGCCTATCTAAATATTCATGTCATCCCCGACTGGGAACATCAATAACATGGATCAAGAGATTCTATGATATTATTAAACAAACTAATACCCGATCAAGTCAATCAATTTAATCTAAGATTATCACAATAAGAGATACAATCAATCAAGAATCTGAAGAATAGAATTGTATTGAATTCCGGAACCAGAAGACCTAAGTGCCTTTCCATATAAATCAAACCTTTACTAATTCGTTTTGAAGAATCTAGCATATTTATACACGTTCGTTCATGGTTGAATGTAGTAAGATAATGACATACCAAACATAGCAAATACAATCTTAAACTCGAAAAGGATAAATACAAACGCCGAATGAAATTAATAAACCTTAATGAAGAGCCATCGGTTCATGCCTACGTTAGTTTTTCTTGAAAACCCAAGAACTTAGCCACTCATATTCTCTCTAACATAATATATACTAATATGTGGAAATCATTGAATTGTTGGATGCCTTTGCCACCTTGTGAGATGTCTATTTATAATATTTCCAGGACCTCCAATCTGAGTAGCAATAGGATAGAGTTAAGTATTAATTGGTATGGGATTTAATATTTAAATTCAAACCAATTTAAAACCATCTCCAACTCCTTATTTATCTAGAACTCCTTTAAAATTCGCTCCTAAGGTTGCTGCCACATCATTGCCTTGCCTAGCTGAGGTACTCACTGTGGAGAGCTGCTTTGCTTGCCACAGTGAGCTGGACATAGTTACTCGTTGTAGCGAGCTATTTGCTCGCCACGAGTGCTTCTTCCTTTCTTTGTTTTATTTTCCTTCCGGGCCTTACTGCTAGTTCTTGCTTTTATTTTGGTACTTGTACGTGGAATATATCTTCCCATTGATCCCTGTTAAGCTTGTAGTACTTAACAAACATCAAACGTGCCTGTAACTTCGGAATATTCCACCTTGGGACACGTGGCACTAACGTTCTAGAAGCACGGCCCCAGCACCCGCTGCAGACAGGTGGCACCACTCATCCCTCCATTACGTGGCCCTCGCCCACGTCACCACACGGAGCTTCCCCTCAACTAGACGTGGGATCTCCAGAAAGCCTCGTGGGACGACCCCCGTCCCACGAGGTCGTGGGTCAAGCACGATCTCCCCACACAAGTATAAATAGGCCCTCACTCGGGGGAGTACAGGGGCAATCAACTCTCAACAGAATCACATACAACCCGAAGGATTATCGCACATCATCCCCAGATACACCTCACAAGTACTTTCACCTCCTTGAGCCCCGCCGTTGGCCTTCCGTCTGGACCAACCTCCGACCGGCTCACCTCCTCCTTGGAGCACACCGCTTACAGGGCTTCCAGTAGCCCTCAGAGACCATAGCTCTCTCCCACTAAGACAACCTCCCATAGAGCGGCTCACCCGCCCGGAGTACCTTAGGCACGTCTTAGCCGCACACGGCCCAATACAGGTAACAACCTTGCCTAACGGCTCCGATAGACGTCACCATGACGAACTACGTGGACTTTGATCCCTCCAGAAGGGTACGTAGGCACCTAGGTGCATCACCTAAGGACAAGTCCCCCAAGGTTAAGACCCCTTACGGTCCTAAATTCATATTACAATTGTCTGAGCCAATAATGACAGTTACAATGGCGCCCACCGCGGTCTTATTCAAACCACAATGCCTTGCGCACTCTGCCGCTAAAACGGCATTTCTTTTTTCGGGGAGTAGGAGTATACACCTATCACTCAGAAACCCGTACTTTTTTTGTTTTGATCTCCAATACAGATATAGAACACGATACATCATGACCGACTAGAACGTTCCCACCACCACGACTGACTTCAGCACCCTGAGACGCAGCACGAGGAATCGCCAGGGAACGGCCGAACCGGTCACAACCGAGGCAGGCGGATCATGCGCAACTCAGCCTCAAAGCTCCTCAATAACACAAGTAGTCATCACGGAGACCGTGGTACAGAACCCGGCATCTAGAGAGGAAAATTGTCCTCAGCACCCGTACGGCATGCCACACGTCCCTTGCCCCACAATCGGTGGTCAAGAAGTGGTACAGTTTGCGAGGAACCCGCGAGACGCCGAGATCGCCCGCCTCGAGGTAGAAGTAGCGGCTCTACGCCAACAACGATGGGAAGAGGACAGGAACCTCGCCCCAGCAAATATCAGCACTCAGCTACCATTGTGCCACACGATGCGACGGCAGTGACCTCTAGCGACCCTACCGGCTTGCCAACAATTCAATTTGGGACCTTACGCATGGAGTTCGCACGGCGGCACCACCCCCAACGGTGATCCCACCTGGACCTACCATGGTCGCCAGACAGGCCGCACGACCCGTTATGAACTTTCCACGACCACCAGTCCCAAATTGCCCTCCGGGGTCCTACCTCCACATGCCATGGGCCGCGGCCTACAACCCGTACGCAGCTGCCGGCGCAAATGCCTACCAGTGGCTCGCGATCAACTTCTAGGGAAGAGGGAGACACCCCTTCACCCAACAAGTCATGAACGAGCACGTACCCATGGGTTTCAAGATGCCCTTCCACATAGAAACTTATGGAGGAGAAACCGATTCGCGAGATCACCTGAATACCTTCAACTCGGCCATGTCGATACTGGGTATGACGGACGACCAACAGTGTCGGGTCTCCTCATCAACTCTAAAGGAAGCCGCCTTGAGATGGTTCTCCTTGCTGCCCACCAATTCGATCCACAGCATCGAACAACTGGCTCAAAACTTCCTCACACAGTTCGCCAGCAGCAAAGAGTATCAGAAAAATGAAGACTCCTTCATCGGTTTCCACCAAGAGGAGGGACAAACCCTGCAAGCCTTCTTGGCCCGCTTCACCAAACTCTCGCTCCAAGTTCGAGGCCTCCAGGACGCCGTCGCTATCTTTGCCATAAAGCAGGGTCTTCGATGCTCACAGTTCTACGAGGAACTAAACAGGTGCCCCATCTCCACCTTAGATGAACTCATGGACCGTGCGGAATGGTTCATTCAGGAAGAGAACGCTCAGAAAGCTAAAGACAAGATGGGGAAGTTCCTGATAAGCAGGGCCGATATGGAACGGGCAGAAAAGAAGAAAGAAAAGACAGGGACCGAGAACCAAGCCCCCAAGCAAAAAAGCAGTAGGAAAAGGTCACCTCCTCGACCACGAGCTACACTCCCCTCAACAGATCTCACGTTGGGGTGTTGGAAGAGATTTATCATTCCGACATGCTCACATTCCCCCCGCAAGTCAAAAGGCAGAAAATGGGAAGACCGATGGACAAGTCCAAATACTGCCAGTTCCACAAGGATCACGGACATGAAACCAACGACTGCATCCACCTGAAGGATCAGATCGAGGACCTAATCCAGAAAGGGCAACTCGGCAGGTTCATCAAGGAGGAAAGCAGGGCCAATTCCGAGCACCCCCGGGAAGTTGACGGCCAAGCGCCTACCCGCGGGGTCATTAGCGTCATTGCGGGTGGATTACAGCTCGGGACCTCCTCCCTACCACAAAACAAGAAGAGGATGGAACGCTCCATACTCGCTCTAGACTACGCTCCAAAGCACAAGAAGAAGAGCGAGACCAATGGAGACCCCATCACCTTCGACCTCACTAACCTAGAGGGACCAGTCCACGACGACCCCATGGTAATGACCGCTATAATCGCCAACTACGAAGTTAAGAGAGTCTTGATCGACCAAGGATCCTTAGCAGACGTTCTCTACTTCGACACCTTCAGAAAGCTCAGGTTGAACGAGGCCAGCCTAAGGCTCTTCCCTAGCACGCTCATTCGGTTCTCAGGAGCCCATGTTCCAACAGAAGGAATCATCACTGCCCGAATGACAATGGGAACTCTGCCAAAGGTAACGAGTCTTGATGTAGACTTCATCATTGTCTCAGCAACATCAGCATACAATGCAATCCTAGGGCGACCTTCCCTAAACAAACTCAGAGCTGTAGTGTCTACCGCATAGCTCACAATGAAGTTCCCAACACCCCACGGGGTTGGAGAAATCATGGCGGACTAGAAACTGGCGCGAGCCTGCTACGCAGCTAGCCTAACCAAGACCGTCAAGGTCACCTGCCTGGGTCCCAAAGAAACACGCGAGGAACCCCTCGAGGCTAAATGGTCAGGAGGAAAGAAGCTAGAGTCCGCCCGCCCAGACCTTACCTCCGCCTAAGATTCCGAACGCACTTTGTATTTCACCTTTAAGTCAAGTCATATACGTCTCTACTTTGAATTTAGGATTTCCAGCCTGACCAAGGCTCGCCTGACTTAGGCAATCTGAATGTAAACATTTTGCTACCTTGAGCCTGCCCTAGGCTAGCCCGACTGAGGCTGCACGAATGTATCATTTTGTTTTATTGAAAGCACTCCATTTTCAGCTAGAGACAAGACTTCAACTTTGCAAAGTACTCACATAAGTCCTATCACGGACGACGGGCTCAATCGCCCACGAAACGCTAAGCGCCCCCAGGGCCAAGCTAAAATTTCCCCAAAAGCGCAGTAAACTAACCCCTTTGGCGCGAAAACCACAAAACGAACGTTCGACGAACCACACTAGCAACACGCATACAAACCATCCTGATCAGATGGTGCTCATGCAAAAAATCTTTTTACCCAGACATAAAGAGATAACCACGAAAAGAGAAACTGCAAACACGTACAACTTTTTACCCCGAAGTAAAAAGGAAAGCAGGAAAAGCTCTTCACAAAAATATTCTCATTAATACAAAAATGAGAGGGCGTCCGCCCATTTACAAAGGGTAAACACCCCAAAAATTACATAAACCTAATCTTGGGCATCCCCAAGATCTACTTAAGTCTCGGCCCTAACCGACTCCACGTGGTCAACACCTCTCGACGACCCCCGCCTGGTCGCCTCAGCCAGCTACTGAGAAGTAGGTCCAATCCCTAGAGCTCGCCCACCAATTCGGGACAACACTTGGTGATCCACCAAGTGATCCGTCAGTTGACAAAGATAAGCAAGATTCAACAGAGGGTCCATTTCCGTCCGACCGCGAAGCTCAACCTCAAAAAACTCTAGGGAAGGATGCAAGGAAGCCACACACTCCACTAGGAATCTCTCTCCACGGAGACGTTCGAGCTGCTCAACCGCTAAGAGCATGCCATACATCCTCTGTGCGGCTAACTCCTCCTGACGATCGGCGATGTCGGCAACCTTGCCCTCAGCCGCCAGCCGACCAGAAAGACTCTCAGCAGCACGAACCTCCGCATCCTGCAGAGCCTCATAGAGCAAATGCAGCTCTCGCTGACGACTCTCGGTGTCATCCCGACGGACGGCCAGCTCCCTGTGAGCCCTCTCCAACTCCGAACGGAGAAACGCAACCTCAGAAGGGTGACCAGCTTCGGCCTGAAAACGGGCGACCTCCTCAGTTAAGGACTTAACCTCCCGTCCTTGACCTTCGAACTCCAACTCCATGGCAGACAACTGCTCCCGCACGTCCGCCAACCGTTTCTAGGGGACCTCCAGAGCCCGACTCCTAGAGGCCACTACGACGGAAAACTGATCCCGGTCGCGGCGAATCTCCTCCTGCAAGAAGCGCACACATACACAGCGGAGTCAGAGACAAAAACCCATCACAAAAACAAAACACCAAAGACGAGGGAACTTACCACACGCTTCTCCCACTCGAGTCCAGCTTGATGGAAGTCGGCCAACGCCTCAGCAACCCGGCTGAAGCCGCGAACAGCAATATTCAGGGGCAGAGTGTCTTACCCCCTAGCTTCCCTCTCCCGCATCTCCACCGAGAAGCGCGTGCCCAACACCACCAGTTCAAAAGAAATTCCCCCCTCTAGTGGCCTAAGGGGTTCAGAAGGGCCGGCACTCGACCCAGGAACAACATCTCTCGTGGCAGCCGCTTGACCCACCACTACATTCCCTTCGTCTGAGGGAACTCTAGCCTCCACGGCTGCATCACCAGACTCAACGACCTTCACAGCCACAGGATCACCCGCCGCAGTCTGAGGTGCGGAAGAATCTCAGACAGGCTCCTCAACGACCACCCTGGCCCTTTTAGCAGGAGGCTAATTCACCCCTTCAACAGGGCTGAGGACGGGTAGAAAGGATCACCCTCATGGGTGATTGAAGGACGAAAGAGGAAGTGGTAATAGAGGTACGAACAGGGACAGAAACAGGAACAACAACCCCCGCCGGAGCCTCCGCCTGGGCATCCTCCCGGTTAGTACTCCGTTGTACGACCTGCGGAGACGGTCGCAAGTTTACCCAAACAGGATGCCTCTTGGGACCACCTTCCCTGCTTTCGACCGGCTCCGCCGGAGACGTTCCCCTCCTTCCACCTTCCCGAGGCCCGCTCGCGCCGACATTCCCATCCTTCTTCCTCCTCTCCCTCAGAAGAACCTCTTGACGACACTCCCCTTTGGAGGACGGAGGCACAGGAAGCCGTCTTTCCCTCTCACCACCAGTAGGCACCGTGGCAGGTACCACAACTGAGACATCAGCAGAAACCCCCGGTGACAAGCCCTGCTGACCATTCTTCCTCCCCCCGCTCCGGCTAGTACCGTGAGTCTGGACTAGAGGAGGAGGAAGAGGGGCAGAGGAAGGAAGATCTTCCAAGTCAGTGAAATCAAATGGGTAGTAACTGTAATCGTCACCTCCTCTGGCCGTCACAAAAATACAATTCAATGAGAAGCAGGGATAAAAAAAAGCAAGGAACAGAGGCAAAGGAGAGAGGTGAATGCAAACGTAAAGTTCCGAACTTTCAAACGTTGGGCATTTATAGGGCACCTAGAGGCGCGACGATTCAAAAACTTCGACCCCTCGAATCCCGCAACAGATAAAACCTTTTATCCTCTGCAATCAAACCCAGTTGCAACCGCTCGCTTCAACCGCACACATGGGAAGAAGCAACGGACGAGATACATAGCCAGGGCAAAGCAGACGCAAAGATCGAAAAGCCCCTGCGAACCCAAGAGTCGCTTCAAAACACTCGAGGGTCTTTTCGTGAAACTCTCCACCCGGGCTAATGATGGCTACCCTCGGAAATAAACCCGCATTAATGAGAGAGAAACGGCGGCAAAACGCTTTAATGACAGAAGCACTCGTTCAAGCCTTAACGCGTGGCACCGGCAACAAAGCCCGCTCCCTCAACAAACAGCCCTCTGCAAGGAAGCCACCGTCAGCTACCAACCACTGGCCAGAGGAGAGCTATTCGGAAAATGACCAAAGCAGCCCCTGACTTTTGGATTTCCTTCACTAAACCTCAAAGGGTATTCTGGGAAAGACCCCTTTGAGCAATGATGACTCCACCTCGGGAAGTCGCGTACTTCCTGCAAAGACGGCTTAGAAACTTGCTGAGGAAGCCAAACGGCCAGCCACCCAAAATGTGACATGCGTCCTCTCCAAGACACCTCCTTTCCTACAGAGCAATGTGAGAAGGCTAACTTCACGAGTCGGACGGCCAGCTCCCATATTCTAAGTGGTCGAGCTATCCCGCAAATAAAGGCAGCGAAATTCCCAAGTGTCCTAAAAGCAAACAGAACTTAAGTCCACGGGCGCCCGACACCCGTAGACTTGGGGGACTTATGTAACTTCAGAATATTCCACCTTGGGACACATGGCACTGACGTTCTAGAAGCACGGCCCCAGCACCCGCTGGAGACACGTGGCACCACTCATCCCTCCATTACGTGGCCCTCGCCCACGTCACCACACAGAGCTTCCCCTCAACTAGACGTGGGACCTCCACAAAGCCTCGTGGGACGACCCCCATCCCACGAGGTCGTGGGTCGAGCACGATCTCTCCACACAAGTATAAATAGGCCCTCACTCGGGGGACTATGGGGGCAATCAACTCTCAACAGAATCAACTCTCAATAGAATCACATACAACCCGAAGGATTATCGCACATCATGCCCAGATAAACCTCACAATTACTTTCACCTCCTTGAGCCCCGTCGTTGGCCTTCCGTTTGGACCACCTCCTCCTTGGAGCACACCGCTTACAGGGCTTCCAGCAGCCCTCAGAGACCATAGCTCTCTCCCACTAAGGCAACCTCCCACAGAGCGGCTCGCTCGCCCAGAGTACTTTAGGCACGTCTTAGCCGCACACGGCCCAATACAGGTAACAACCTTGCCTAACGGCTCCGATAGATGTCACCATGACGAACTACGTGGACTTTGATCCCTCCAGAAGGGTACGTAGGCACCTAGGTGCATCACCTAAGGACAAGTCCCCCAAGGTTAAGACCCCTTGCGGTCCTAAATTCATATTACAATTGTCTGAGCCAAAAATGACAGTTACAGCACCTATTTGATATATTTTACGGAGAATCAAGAATATCAATAATTAGTGCATTTTATCATATTTTTGGCTCCTATCCTTATGTCAAAATATTTAACCTTTTTGGTCCAAAATCATATGTTTTTTATCTATAAATTATGTTATTTAGCACACTAAAGTTAGGTTGATTTTGGGTGCGATCAACAAGTATTATTAGAAAGTCTAAAAACACTAAGCTTCAGTGTAGTTCAAGTTGGATTACTGAACATTACAACTTTTGAACAATAAACAGAAAATAAAGCTCATATTCTTACGTGATACATCTATATTCAAAAAAGGCAAAAGTACCTTTCATGCTCCCAACGTTTGGGGGTCCTATCAGTTTCGCCCCTAACGTTCTTTCACTGTCAATTGTACCCCTAACATTTTACGTTTCTGTCAATGTCAACCTTTTCACTAACACCGTCAAATATTTAACATTTTTTGCTGACGTGGCATCCTATATGGCAAAATTATCTGACTGGGCATATTTTTTTCCATATCAGATTTTCTAACGTTTTTTTCTGTCAATTGTACCCTTAATGTTTTACATTTCTGCCAATGTCAACCTTTTCACTAACACCATCAAATATTTAATAGTTTTTGCTTACGTGGCATCCTATGTGGCAAAAATATCTGACTTGGCATTTTTTTTCACATTAGATTTTTTACATATCTTTTTCCCAACAAAATCGTGTCGTTTTCGCTTCACCCTTTTCCTTTTAAAATATAACTCAAATGCACGTGCCATTTTGCTAACAAAAACATCGGAGACGTTATCCATTCTCTATTCTGGGAAGACGTCGTCAGAGAGAAGTCGGAATCGGTGCTTGGAAGCTCTCACGTTTTCTCAGTAATAATGTCTCCGATGTTTTTGTGAGTAAAATAGCGCGTGCGTTTGAGTTATATTTTAGAAGGAATATGGTGAGGCCAAAACAACACAACTTTGATAGGGAAAAGATGAGTAGGAAATCTTATGTGAAAAAAATATATACCAAGTCAGGGTGACATTGGCAGAAACATAAAACGTTAGGGGTACAATTGATAGCGAAAAAACGTTGGGGGCGAAACTGTCAGGACCCCTAAACGTTGGGGGCAGGAAATGTACTTTTGCCTTCAAAAAAAAGTATAATAAGAAAACGGCGTTCAATTTTACGACCATGAACACATTTTGTAAAATAGGAATATCGTACACTTGACTTTTGGTTAAATAGATTTCATTTCGTGGAAGGTGGCTACTCCACTACAAAAAAGTAATTATTTAGCGACAGATAAATAGTGGCGGTTTTGTAAAACCGCTGCTAAATACAAATATAGCAGCATTTAAACAATAATCGCCGCTATTTAACAGTGGTTAGGTTCAACCGCAGTTAAATAGTAGCGGTTAGACTTCAACTACCGCTAACTAACGTCGGTTGAAGTCAAACCGTCGTTACTTAGCGACGGTTAAAGCTGAACCGTCATTATTCAACGGCGATTAAGATATAATTGCCTCTATTTAACGATGGTTTATATATAATCGCCGATAAAATTTTCTTAGCATTAATAAATATATTAAAGAATCAAAATAATTTTTCATTTATTAAATTGATTTAATAAAAATTTAATTAATTTTTATTATGCAATATTTAATTAACAAATAAATATAATTTTTAATTTATCTATTTTAATATTTAATTTAATTAATTTAAATATTATAAATCTTAACATTAAAAAATTTTAATTTTATGAGAAAATTAATTATTTTAATTTATTAAAATAAAATATGAAATTGTCAATTTCAAATAAGGAATCAAACATAAAAAAATTCAAAATAAAATTTCATTTGCTAAAATAAATTTCATAAAAAAGCAATTAATTTTTATAATGTAGTATTTAATTAAATAATAGATTTTATTTTAATATTTAATATATTAAATTAAATCATATCAAAATAAATTTGCAAATATACATACATATATATATATATATATATATATATATATATATATATTAGTTCTCAAAAATAATTAATTAATTTTTGTAATGCGGTATTTAATTATAAAATAGATTTAATTTTCAATTATTATTTCTAAAATTTGATTTAGCTCATTTAAATATTACAAATATTTTTTGGTGATTTAAATATTATAAATTTTTTTATTGCAACTATTATAAAATTAAATATAAAAAATATTTTTTATGACAAAATTAAATTTATTAATAAATTTAAAAGAAAATTAAGAATTTGTCAATTTGATAAATAAGGCATTAAAATTAATATTTAATAAAAAATAATGAAAGTAAATTTTATATTTATGTAAATCATATCAAAATAAAATTAATTATATATATATACATATTAAAAATGTCTCATAAAAATAATTAATTTTTACAATGCAGCGTTTAATTATAAAATAGATTTAACTTCTTAATTATTATATTCTAATATTTAATTTAGCTCATTTAAATATTATAAATATTTTTTTGGATATTTAAATATTATTAAATTAAATTTTAAAAAAATTAATTTTATGAGAAAATTAAACTACATTAATGTTTTTTATAACGCAGTAATAAATATAAATTAGAAAAAATGAAATATGTAAACTTGTTGTCCAAAAGAGAAAGAAATCTGTAAACTTACATTAATGTTTTTTATAACGCAGTATTTTTTTATAAAATATATTTAATTTTCAATTATTAAATATTAATATTTAATAATAAAAAATGAACTTAAATTTTATATTTAATTTTATTAATTTTAATATTATAAATATTAAATATAAAAAGAAATTAAAATAAATTTAATTTTATGAAAAAATAAATATAAATTAAAAAAATAGAATCTAAAAACTACATTAATCAAGATATTGTTTAGAGATTCCTCTAAAAATTTATTGGTCCATATAAATAAAGTTTTATCTTATAACAAATATTTAATTATAAAAATAAAAAACATAATATTCAAATTATATTTAATTATAATACTATTCAAACCCTAAATACCTATCTCACATTTTCTCACCTTTGCACTCCCTCTCAGCCGCCTCTTTTCATCTCCTCTATGCCTTATTTTCTTTCAAACCCCTAAAAACGAATTTGTGCTCGTGTTCGATGAATCCGACAATCGACTCATTCGTGGACGACGGAGTGGAATCGAGGTCGGAGGAGCATTCCGGCGACTGTCCGAACAAGATTTCGGAGGTGTCTTTGTTGCAAAGGTCAGAGTCGGAGAAGTAATCGGTACAGGAAGCCGACATGATGATCACCGGTGGTTCCTCATTCTCTTTCCATGGCTTCGGTGAAGCGGTTGCTAGAACGTGGCAGGAGAAGTCGCCGGAATGCTATTGCAGTGAGCGAGAGTATTGGTAAAGGAAGAAGACAAAGATTGTTCTAGATGAAGATATTGATTTGGCTTGGAAGCTCTCTATCAGTTCGTCAACAACCCTGCTGCTCCTTTACTGTTGATTTGGGTTCTACTGCTAGTGAGCATCCATTCTTTCTAAAATTTCTCTGTTTTTCTCTTTCGTTTTAAATTATCTCATGAATTTCAATCTCCGATGAGAAAACTAAAACTGCAACAATATGATGGGATATATCCCATGATTCGTTGTATTTAAGTCTCTGTGATTGATTTATCTCTTAATGTAATTCTTTTTATTTTTGTTGTTTTTTATCTCTGTTGTGGAACAAGAGTGGGTTTTTGCCTTTTCAAAGATATTATTTATATACAATGGTTATTAAACATTTTTTTACAAATCTCAGTTGCTCTGTGATTACTAGCCTTTGTTGCACTATACGCTATTCATCCAAATGTTGAATGAAAGTTTGATTATATATGAGAGTTTCTGCTACTTTTCAAAGATATTATTTATATATAATGGTTATTAAACATTTTTTTTACAAATTTCAGTTGCTTTGTGATTACTTGCATTTGTTGCAGTATACGCTATTCCAATCCAAATGCTGAATGAAAGTTTGATTATATATGAGAGCTTCTGCTACTTTTTATTTGTATTATTCTTATTTTATCAATTTTGAAATTAAAAATGTGCAGCTGTGATGAATGTAGAAAAAATTCATATGTCAAACTTTAGAGATTTAGTTAAATCAATGAGAATGACAATTCTAAATCTTCTGAGCACAAGTTTGATGTTAATTTTTTTTTCTTTTTCTTTTTTCTATGAGGAAACTGGTACATTATCTCTATTCTTTTTTATGAAGTGTTTTCTCATGGATTGTTTTATATTTGGGATTTCCTTTCTGATGTGGTGAATTTAGAATAAATTCACGTCAAACTTTAGAGATTTACAAAATCAACGGGAATGACAATTCTAAATTTATTGAGCAGAAGTGTGTGTTTTGAATTTTTAAAGATGCAATAATGCCTTTGTATTGTTGAACTACTGTTAGTTGTATTGTTTTTAATCTCTCCATTTTCATTAGATTGAAGTAATTTATTTAGCTTAGATCATACCTAAAAGATTTATATGGAATTGTGAATGGGAACTTCCCTAAATTATCTACCAGGTCTAGTATGGGTTCATTTCAATTCTCATTTGTATACTTTTTTTTTAATATTTAGGTGGCAACTTCCTGCAGCTAGTTTTCATTGTGATACGGAAAGTAATTGCCACTTTTCATTATGAGATAGATTCAGAAAGTAATTGCCCAAAGAATCTTCTTCAACTATATTATCTGTTGATTTGTCATCATTTACATTCACCAAAGTTGGAATTTCTCGGCCTTAATTTGTTTTTCTACCACTTCAATTCCCTCTGATTTTCTTCAATTTCAGGTGCTTTTCACTTCTTTCAATTAGTTCTCCAACTGTGCATTGTTGTTTGGTTACTTCGAAATACTAAGTAGTGAAATGATATAAAGTAATTTGCATGATTTCGGATATACATTTGTTTTCTCTTGAAATAATAGAGCACTATTTTATCACAACCATAGTTGCTTTGCTTATTTATATTTTTCCTATAGAGTTGACACAGGCGATGACTGATAAGGATTCAATGGACAAGTGTTCAGGTAGGGAAGGAAAAGGGACCGGAAAAGATTGTGGAAGAAAGTGAAGTACCAGCTGGTTGAGTATCATTCCTTGCTTGCTTACTTGAGAGACAATGAGTACATTATAGGTTACTATCAATCTGAGTGGCCTATGAAGCAGGTTTTGCTCAGCCTATTCTCCATCTATAATGAGACTCTAAATGTTTGGACGTAAGACATATTCTTCCTCCTACTAATACCATATTTATGCGGTTCCATTAATTCTCAAGTAAATATCTTCTTTATGACCATTAATACCTAAGTTGGCCATGAAGTAGCTAAATCAAGGCTACCTATCCTTGTTCTATAAAGTCTGTAAACCCAACTGCAACGAAGAAGTCTTTGAAACTTTAAAGCCTATATAAGTACTCATTTCAAAGAAAGAGTATGATCTTCTACTTCTTAATTTGTGTTATCTAATTGGGAAGGATTTTATTTGTGAGGATTTGGGAATATAAAGGTTGGAAGGAACTTCACCGTTTTCAGAATCAGAACTTGTTCATTAGTGTAATTGCATTAGTAATCTATTAAGAACAATATAGTTAATTAAAATTTTAAGCTATTAAAACTGTACAAAATAGTTATAACTACCACTATATAAGACTTGATCATTTGCTTTCATGTTAATTTTTGTATAAACTATTGACTTGTTTGTGTAGTTGTTGACACTATGAATAAACATGTAGCTAATAATGTTTTATTTGTTGCATGGACAGTTATTGACCCTTCATGGTGTACAGGTTAAGCATCTTTGTGATTGGTTCGTGGTTGGTATAATGGAATGAGCAATCTTACGATCCAAGAAATGGATAGCAACAAACTGAAATTTAAAGGGATAGCTATAGACTTGCCGTGCATGTAGGAGGATTATATATGTATCTTTTATGTTAATTGTAGTTTAAAAGTTTTATGATAATTGTTCTAAAAGAAAAGAAAGTTTTATTATACTTTTAGTTTGAAACATTTTTATTGATTTGGAACTTTGTATTTTAACAATAGGTGATTAATCCAAGTTTAATTTTGATGGAAAGTGCTTTAATAATAATTTAAGTGCATTTCGTTTAAATATAAAATTGGGCAAGAAAATCAATGAGAAATTAATTATTGAAATAATAATATTTTCTTTTTGGTCATTAACGGCGGTTTAAAATTGCCACTAAAATGCAATACATATTAACAGCGGTTTTCTAAAACCGTTGCAAACTTCGCGGCAGTTTTCAGCTGACACAAAATTACGGTGGTTATGAAAAATATGCTGCTAAATTGCGACGGTTCTGTAACTGCCACTAAGTTATTTAGCATCAGTTATTCCAGCGGTTGTTGAAAACCGACGCTATTAACCTTGCGACGGAACTTTTCGCAGCAGTTCTTCAAACCGTCACTAAGTGAAACCGCCGCTAAAGACAAAAAAAACTGTCGCAAAGACAGAAATTTTTTGTAGTGCTCGACCTGATGACACTATAATAATCATCCTCATTTCAACACGAATTGTTATTGCTAAAGTTACTTACTGTATAAGAATATTGTACAATAGAATGTATTTTAAGTAATTTAATATTGTCTAAGCTCATTAATCGAAATCAAGACGTTGAAATACTCAGCCCCGAGATAAAATTTATTTTAAAGAAATTTGTATTATACATACGATTAATACAAATAAATGAAAATTAATTTTTAATATACTGATTCCTAATGTTTCGCCTATCATTATATGAGTCATGTCCAACAAGTTTAAGACAGACTTTGATTAAGAAATGGGAACAACGAACTAATTTTCCACAAAGTCACTTTGGGAAACCACGGCTGTCTTCATGTATCAATGTGTGTTACACAAATTTTGTAATAGACAATCGAATGAATTGACGATAAGAATACAATAATGGATAAAATTTGTTGTACATAATAGTGAACTAAATGAACAGAGTAGAACATAATTCAGATTTACTTTGTTGAAAAAATTAGCCACTAACAATTGATAACAAAATTTATCAACATCTTTATATATAAATGTAAGCATAAAGTCAAATATAACAGTCTTACAACTCTCATTACATGAATTTGTAAGATTCATATATGTCATACTGGAGGCTTCGCATACATGTACCGTACATTTAATTTTATTTTTTTAATGTGTTTAAATATGTTATATAATATATTATTGAGTGATCATTTTTTAAAAATAATAAAAAAATAAGTATTTGTTGGTAACAAATACTTAAATCATGATAAGCAATTTGTCTCATCACTTTTATAGTAACCACTCAGCATATATATTTTCTCCCTCCTAGATCCTCCCACCACACATTATTATTATATATTTTTTAATTTAAAAGTAGTTATTTTGAAAGTTCAATGACCAAAAGACCAATCAGCCTTATTAATATACACATATGGTAATATTCAATTTGTATATATGAACTATCTAACTTGAAAATTATTTGTAGTAATACTTATGATTAGGCTATCAATATTTTCGAACTAATATCAATATTTAACAACCATGATTATAAAATCAAGGCAAGATCTTATAGATTTGCTGTGTGCAACTACGGAATATTCCTCCTTGCGACACGTGGCACTAAGCTTGCAGAAGCCTAACGGCAGCACACGCTAGCAACACATGGCACCACTTACCTGCCGCTTACGTGACCCTTACTCATATCCTCCTACGGAGACTCCCACTCAATGAGACGTGGAACTCCCTGGACATCATGGGATGACCCACGTCCCACGAGAATGTGGGTCGAGCACGTCCTCCTCACACTTAGTACAAATAGACCCTCACCCGAGGGACTAAAGGACAGGAGATCAAGGACTACAATACCATATCAGAGACATCTAAAGTACCTCTAGAGAACGTTACCCGTAACCATCCTACCAGGAAATTTGAGCACTCTCAGACACCATACGCAACATCCATCACACATCCCGAGCTCTACCAATCGCACCGCCAGGTCCGGTCATCGGTAGACACACCTCCATCCCGGAGCATCACATCAGTAGGGCTTCTAGTAGCTCTCAGAGACTCGAGCTCTCTCCCACTAAGGCAACCTCCTAAGAGTTGCTCGCCCGCTCGGAGTACCTTAAGCACGTCTTAGCCGCACACAGCCCAATACAGGTAATTACCTCGCCTAACGGCTCCTATAGACGTCACCATGACAAACTACGTGGACTTGGGTGCATCACCTAAGGACAAGTCTCCCAAGGTTAAGACCCCTTGCGGTCCTTAATTGCAAATAACAATTGTCTGAACCAAAAATGATAGTTACAGTGGCGCCCACCGCGGTCTTCCTCAAACCACAATGTCTTGCGCACTCTACCGCTAAACGACATTTCTTTTTCGGGGAGTAGGAGTATCCACCTAACACTCAGAAACCCGTGTTTTTTACTTTTTCTAATACAGGACAATACTCGCATGGCTAGCACCTGCAAATCCCCAAAATCCTCATACGACCGACCGGATGACACTAGTAGCGACTGGACCAAGCGACATAAAACGCAGCTCGTGACCTTTTACGGCACTAGCAACACGACCAAGATGAACGAGCCGTTGACCATCACGGCCAACATCTTCTGGTTCGTTGTTAGACATGTACTAGTAGACCTCGGATCGGCTGCTGACATACTCTTCGTGAGAACTTTGAAGGAAATGACCGACTGCAGGGACCGACTGGTACCAAACGAAGGAGCCATTGTCAATTTCTCTGGACAAACCGTTGAAACGCAAGGAACCCTTACGACGTGGCTTGCCCTGGGCGTACAGCCGAAGATCACCCGTGCCAAAGTTAGTTTCACTATATCAACAGCCCTGTCGATATACAACACCGTCCTGGGTCGACTGACCCTTAGCCAGCTCAGAGTCGTCATATCCACAGCTCATATGATGATAAAATTCCCCACGTAGCTGGGGTCACGGAAATACAAGCGAGCCAAGGAGTTCACTCGTGCCACACGACCGACCGCCCCGCAAGAGACAAGGTCAGAAACGATGCCAAGAGCTCTTCCGAGGTAGTGGACCTGTGCGATGAGATCCCATAGAAGACCTCATTGTACTTGGTATGGTTGGCCATAGTAAACATTTATTACAATATAATTTATCTATAAATAAGATGTATATTGTAATCCTCCTTCCACACCATAACTCCTGAAGTCTTCGTTGAATTTTGTTGTTTCTTCGTCATTTTCTGGCATTCTATTTGCGCAATCTTACCTGTCTTTATAATCATACTATTGCACCATTTTCATTGACCATACCAATGCATATAATCCTATGTTTCAACATTGCCTCTGACGTGCTTACTTTTTACTACATTTTTATCACTATATTAGGGATGAGAGCATTTTTTTTATCCTCTTTGTATGCTGCAATTATATGTTATTACTATTTCAATAGTTTATTATGAGGTATTGTGACATTGATGTTGATCGATTTTACGCTGACCGATTGTTTTTTCCTTATGACCTCAGAAAATGGAAGATTTATTCAACAACCCAATTGGCATTCCTTCTTAACTAATGTGCAAAATTATTGTTAAACTTAGACCCAAGAATATTCCCAAATTACCTTACGTCTCAAAGAACTGGTATATGACCTGTAAGATGAGCTCCTTCATTAATGATCTTAGCTCAAGATCTCAGATGAAAATCTCAAAGTACATGTTCTTCTGTACACCCGAAGTGCATGAGGCTGCCCTTCCCTTTTTTATGCAGATTGATCTGGTGGAGGATGATAACAACACACCTGAGACCTTCTCTAAAATCCCAAATTTTCTCTGTCATAACAATGCCGCATTTGTAGGTGTTGATGAAGGCGTTTTATGCTTTCGTACTAATTTTGGGAATGCTGATGACAAATTATATTTGTGGAATCCAACTTCTGATTAGACAGTAAAGGTCCGTCTTTCTAATGCAATTTTGCCTGAAAGTAAGTTATATGCACTTTCTCATTTTAAAATAAAAAATTTCATTTTACTTTGTAATTATGACACGTACATTTGTAACATTTATTAATTAATTTTTTTAGTTTTGATTCGATGTGGTTTTGAATTTGACCATGACAATGGAGAATTTTGCATTGTTTTGCTATGGTATTCAAGCATAGAAGAGATCATGTTATCCATGTCTATCTTCTAATCTTCTTCAAGAAAATGGTGTGATGTAACACAATGGAGAATTTTTCATTATTCTGCTATCGTATGCAAGGCATCTTCCATTAAAGTCTCTTGTTACGCATCCTACTCTACTGCCACTATCATTCCTAACACTTGCATCCACATTTAGTTTCAAGCTTCTCCATAGTGGTGGCCTTCAATGCTTAATCACTTCATCTGCTATTTTTTCAGAGTGAGTACAACTATGTTCATTCATCTCGTTCTACACACATGGTGTTACTCCAAATTCTGCTCGTATCCGTTACACCTTCTCCCACCCGAGCCTTGGACAAATCTATTAATTCGATTTTGATATCATGTGAAATGATTATGCCTTCATGAATATACTCTCACATGTTTTGTATGCTAATAAATCAAAGGAAGTACTGAAAAAGGAAAGATTTAGTCATAATGCTTATTCTGCATCTAATGCTGATTAAACCGTGAATCATTGACTAAACACTTTAGGAAAGAAATCAAGATGGCATCATACTTAGTGAATATTTGATTTCGGATTCTAAGCATCTAAAATAAAATAAGGAAAGTTTTATTTGCTGACAATTCGAAAAGTTGACATTGGGTAGAATGATGTAGCATTAAGGAATTTTTCATATTGAGCGCTGCCATCAATCTGTTCAGCCATTGACCAGAACTAAAAAGGAAAGAATCCTTGTCAATAAAGGCAACATTGAAGAAGGGATTAAAGACCAACATTAAAAAGAATGATTTGTTGTATTGAAGAGCTTCCAACGGTCTAAAAGAGTCAAGCCTATATAAACTCAAGACTTGGTCATTTGCACTTTGATCATCCACTTTTTTGCTAATTCGAATTACTTCGAATCAAGGTTTCAATCGGTCGTCATGGTTGTGATCAAATAAAACCCCAAGAGTAGCACAAGGCCAACCCAAGGGTCGAATCTCTCATGGAATCTTTGCCTTGTTCCTACAATTGGTTAGTATCTAAAAGCAAGCAGGTATTCGCAGAATGAGCAAGGATAAGATGGGTATAAAGGGTTAAAGCTAAAATGAAGCAGGATCCCAAGAAGAATAGAGCTAGGCAATCACGGCCAATATGAAGTTATTCAGGTTTAATTAATTCATTATAAACTTCATCCTTTCATGATAGTCATGCATTATGACATCCTATGTAATGATAATGTCATCCCCGACCGGAAACAATAATAACATACATTAAGAGATTTTATAATATATCTAATGATCAACTGCCTAACCAGGAACAATTAATTCAAATAAATATAATTGCAATTAGAAGAAGCATATGATCAAGAACCCAATAAATAAATATATACCTGAATCTCAAGAATTAGATATTCCAAGTGCTCTATGACATAATCAACGATTATCGACCCGATACAAAGGATCTAGTGTACTAAGTACATGCTCATTCATGGAAGAATCTAATAAACTAATGACATGTGATTAAGAAGGAAAATACAATCTATAAATCGAAAAGGATTCATCCATAAAGCTTGAGCGTTTGAGAAAAGTTGAAATACAGCCTTCAGAGCTTCATCAGAATTCATCTGTCTCTTAGTGAGAATTGTTTGAGTCTGTAATCCCATTCATTTCTCTTCTATAATCTCTTCCCTTTCTATCCAAGTGTCTGGGGAGGAACCTAGGTCAGGAAGATTAATTGATCAGCAGGTTACTGGTCTGGTTTAGTTTTGGTATTTTCTTGTAATTGCAAAGGTTGGTTGTAAAAGCACTTGTGCTGAGCCTTCGGTAGGTTGCCTGGGTTAGGTTGTAAAAGCTCTAGTAATTGATCCTGTGTTTAAGTGTTGCTTGGGTTAGGTAGTAAAACTCCTAGTGGCTATCCCTTGGTGTATGAAGGTTTCCGGGTTGTAATTCTTATTTCCCAAGCTAGTGAAACCCTCATGCTCATTTAGTGAGAGAGACTGAAATGACGTTGGATACTTGATCTAAACCTCCCACTATAATAAATCCTTGTATTATTTATTTTACTTTCAGCATTAACCTAGAAAATTGTTTTTCAAATTAACCAGAACTCTATTTTTGAGATACAAAATTAATTTTGAAAAACTAAGTGATTTCAATTACCCAAGGTTAAATTAACCAAACATTTTAAGAGGTCAATATTTATTAAAAAACCAATTCAACCCCCCTTCTTGGTTATTTCAATTGGTATCAGAGGTAGGTTTTGGTGTATTAGGATTAACATCCTTAGAAAGATCCATTAACCAAGATGATTACATTCGCTGAAGGTCAATCCACTCAAAGACCTCTATTTTTGTATGGAAAGAATTATAGCTACTGGAAGAACTGAATGAAGAACTGGATCCAAGGAACAAATCTAAAAATTTGGAGGATCATTGAAAATGGACTGGTTGCTATAACCAAAACGGTTGATGGCAAGACTCTTCCTAAACTAAAAGATGAATGGACAGATGAGGATATTACTATTGCTAAACATAATTGTAGAGCTAAAACTTTTCTTTATTGTGCAGTAAATAAGGAAGAATATAACAAACTCTTTTCATGTGAAACGACTAAAGAAATTTGGGAAAAGATGGAGCTAACATATGAAGGAACCTCGGGCGTTAAAAAGGCTCATATTGATAAGCTGATGCGAGAATATGAAAACTTTTAGATGCAGCCTAATCTTTATCAAAACCATGCGATGCAAAAGTGGTTGCTCTGTCAAAAAATGGTAGGGCAGAAACCATGTCCTTTGATGAACTAAGAGGAAACCTGATTGCCTGGGAAGGAAGCTACATGCGACATCGATGCAACAACAGGAACGAAAAATCAGTTGCCTTAAAAGTTACTCATGAAAAAGATCCTATCATAGATCTGGATGATGACAGTGATATGGCTCTCCTTTCAAAGATGTACAACTTTTTTATAAAGAAGCAAGATAACAAAAGAAGAGAATCAACATCCTGAAGAGACAACCAAAAGGAGGAATTAACTTGTTACAAATGCAAGAAACCAGGGCACATCAGGCCAAACTATCCTCAATTGAGGAAGAGTGACAAAAAGAAAAATTTAGGCAACTCCTCGTGGAGTGATGAAGACTTGTTATGTTTAGATAGTGATGGAGAAGAAGCAGTCAATATGTGCTTAATGGCATAATCAAATTCTGAGTATGAGGTAAATGATGAACCCTTTACTTATTATGAATTGTCTGAAGCTTTTGATACTATTCTAGAAGATTCTAGGAAAGTCTTTAAAAAATATAGGGATCTACAAAGCACACACAAGCAATTAATAAAAATATGTGATAAGTTAAAAGAGGAAAGAGATAATCGAGAAGAAAAATTAAAGGAGATGGAAGAATCAGCACAGAGGCTAATTACTGAGAATAATGAATTAGAAGAAATAAGCAATTTGAATAAGGAAGAAAAAGGTGACCTTTAGAATAAAATAAAGAGTTTAGGACAATCAACTGAGGAGTTAATGGCTAAAAACAAAGAACTACTAGAAAAGGTTGATGGTGTGAATAAAGATCTAGCTAAATTTGTTAAAGGACAAGAGAACCTAGATAAATTGCTAGGATATGAAAATGTTGTTTTGATAAAACAGGATTAGGCTATGAACAAGAGAACTTTGAAAAACCCTGTGGAAAATTTTTGCTAAACTGGAGCCTCAATCTAAAAATACTAGGGTATGCTATATTTGCAAACAAAGAGGTCACAAAGCAAGAACATGTAAAAATAAAAGGGTTAGTCAAACAAATATGGTACCCAAAGGATCTGTAAATACAACCAGAAATTATATGACTAACCACTTCAGAACCCAACAGGCATTGGGTACCTAAGTTCAGTAACCTTGTAATAGGTGTGGCTCAAAACCAAAGTGAAAATGGAGCATCGGATCCTTGACTCAGGTTGCTCCGACATATGACTGATGATACATCAAAGTTCCTGTCCCTGACTCACAAAAGAATAGGAACTGTAACCTTAGGTGACAACAATAAAGGTAGAATTATTGGCTATGGTAAGATAGGGGTTAATTATACTCTGCCAATTCATAATGTTTATTTGGTAAGACCCTTGGATGGACATCCTTTAAGATACTTCAAAATTTGCAATGCTGCCTCCCAATGTTCATAAGGTTCATGAACAAACTAGCTTAACTGCTGAGTGGCAAAAGCAATATTTAGCCGTGTGAATCCAAGATAAAGTAACCTCCCAATAAGCCTCCGAAAACGCTCAGGATCATCAAACTTCTTCCCTTCATTAGAAGACAATTTATGAGACTTAAACATAAGAACTTCTACTTGTTTGCACCTTGTAAGTCCAGCTTCATGAATTAAATCCAGTGTATATTTTCTTTGATTGATATAAGTGCCTGAAGGTGACTAAGCAATCTCTAATCCAAGAAAGTATCGAGTTGCACCAATATCTTTGAGTGTGAAAGAATTACGAAGAAAGTCTTTCACCTGAGTAATCAAAGCAAGAGAAGAACTAGTTAGTAAAATGTCGTCCACATACACAAGGAGTGCTACAAAACCTTCCTTTGTACTCCTGACAAACAAACAATGGTCATTAATAGATTGTTGAAAACCAATAGAACCAAGCTTCTTAGTTAACTCAATGTTCCACTATCTAGAAGCCTGTTTTAAGCCATACAACCTTCTAGTAAGTTTGTAATCTTCTACATTCTTAACCTTGTACCCTAGAGGAGGTTGCATATATACATCCTCTTGAATATAGCCATGAATGAAGGTATTATTGACATCAAGTTAATGCAATGGCCAACCCTTTATGGCAGCAATAGCTAGAAAAAGTCTCACAATGACACTTTTGGAAATTGGGCTGAAACTGTCAAAGTAATCTATGCCTTCAACTTGATTGAAGCCCTTTGCAACCAATCGGGTCTTATGTCTATCAATAGTACCATCTGGAATCAACTTGGTTTGAAAATCCACTTGCTTCCAATAGCTTTTTTCCCTGTAGGTAAAGACTCCATTCGCCAAGTATTGTTCTTTTCAAGAGCATCATTCTCTTTCTTCATAGTTTCTGCCCAATGAGGCACTCCTTTAGCTTGATTGTAAGTAACAGGATCTTGAACATGTGAGATATTAGCCAGAAAAATCATATAGGAGTCAGAGAAACATGTAGGTGTAGTAAAAGGATATGATTTAGAAGTATGGGATGAAGAACTAGGTACTGCACAATTCACATAGTTGTTCATCCATGTGGGAGGCATCCTATCTCTACCACTTCTTCTTATTGTCACTTGAGGAGCATTTGTAGAAGTTGAAGGTATTTGAGCATCATTGGCAGAAGGAGTACTAGGTGTTTGCTCAACATTTCTAGGAACTTCAGTGGGCAAACCTATAAGATCTTGAGTATGAACTTCTTTAGAAGTATCACAAACAGTATTTGCTGTAATAGGAACCACAGTGGGCAAAGGTACATTAGAGTGGATATGATGTGAAACTATAGTAGGTACTTCTGATTCAACACCTTCATCTTCATCATCAATGTAGAAATTAGGTAGAGGGACAGCAGAAGCATTATCACTTTGTTTTCCTTTCATTGGAAAAACATCTTCATACACTACAAAAATTCTGTCATTTTGTGGCACTTAAAAACGTTAATATGTGGCACTTTAAGTGCCAATAAATAAATTTTGTGGCGCTTGGCAAGGTGCCACAATATGACGCGTTGAGAGGGCTATTTGTGGCGTTTTAAAGCAAGCGCTGGAATAAGCGCCAGAAATTATTTTCTCCGATGCTTTGGAGGCGCCACAATCAACTCCTTTTTTTCCTATTTTTTCCGTTTCCTGGTCTATTTGTGATGCTTGGAAAGCGTCAACAATTAGATTTACCAGCGCTTCAGATGCGCCAATAAAAGTATTTTGTGACGCCTCTGAAATCGACAGTAGTATTATATTGTGGCACTTATTAAAGCGTCGGGATTGAAATATGTTGACAATTTGCAAAGTGTCAGAAATGTTAATTTCTGGCACTTTAAGGTGCCACTAAATATTAAGCAACTCAATTTTCTAAAGCAATTTGTGATGCTTTATAAACGCCAAGATTTGTTAAATTAATTTTTTTAAAAAATATAATATTTTATCTCTACATAATATATGACCATAATAACATTATAATCAAAATAGATATAAAGATCCTAATAACATCATGATACTGAAATTAGATATAAAGATCCTAATAAAATACCATAAACAAAATAGGTACACATGTCTTAAGTATTCTTCCAAAATAGTATGATTCAACATTTGTGCATTTATGTAAACCAAAAAACAAAACCAAAAGAGGAGTCATTGATACTAAACCATCTAAAACTTTACGGACTTGGAAATGAAACAAAAAATAAAAATAATTATAATATTATCATATCATATATTAATTCATAAATAATAACGACAAAATGTAGATATTTGAATCTTGTATACTTACTAACGTTAAAAATCTAAATATGTTAGTCCCGCGTATGAACCAATATCTTAGCTCTCTTAGGATCGTTGTCTTGTCGATGAAGGTTGCGCACTATTTGCATCTGGTACCTAAAAAATTTAACAAAATTAGTTATATATTTCTGTTTATGTATATTATTAAATAAAGCAATGACAAAATTTAAGTCAAAAGAATTGAACTAACTTGAGAATTTACTAAATGTGCAAACTCAGGTGGTATATTTGCCACTCCCACAACATTTTGGAGAATAAAATTGAAGAAACTTTTATTCTCATTTCTTGAAGCCTCTAACTCTCTTTGCAATCTTGCAACTTCTTGAACCACAGCATCATTACTTCCACTACAATTAAGTGGGATCCTACCAAGTCGAGTTGTTTTTGTCTGCCAAAAACTTGAGTTGGGCTAGGACCAAATCCTAAACCACGAACTCTTCCAGGATTCTCTTTTCCAAGAACCTGCCCAAGGGAATCATTCTCACTAATCTGTGAGGATAAAGTTCCTTGACTCTCAAGTTCTAAAATTTTTTCCTGCAAATTAAATTACAAATGTACTTGTTAGATAGGAAGAAAATTTAGTGATTATAAAGGAATAAAAAAGTTTTAGGATACAATTTTGTACAATTTTTTTCCTGCCCAAGTATACAGATGCTCAAGACCAGAAAGATGCAAGTATGACAAATAAATGTGAAGCAACATGTGGAACCAATGTCTATAATAGGATACAACTTTCTTAGTATACAGAGCAATGAGATAAGTGACGATTCCAATCAAAATGAAGTAAACAATTTGTTAACTTTCAGTATAATCAAGGGATGTGTAATAACTAATTACATCTCAGATACTATACTATTTCTCATTGTGTTCAGTGAATGTTTTGAAGGAGAGTAAGAGCAAAAGGAAAGGTGGCACAATACAATAATGCAGCATTTTAGTGGTAAAAAAAGAGAATCTAAAGTTTCATTTACTTACACTAACAATCTTGGCTTCTTCATTAACATAGGAACCATCTTTCTTCTTGTGCGTTGCTACGAAGACAACTCCCCTGCTTATAGGCCTTCCACTCTCCAATTCCTAAAATAGATTAAAGAAATTAATCATTATCATGCTATTGGAATTTGAAACACTTAGTGAAAATCATTACCATTTCATGTTTCTTTCTTGCCATGCTTTTGGATCCACAAGTATGTGGCATCTTAAGCTTCATTCGATTTTGGCGGTTCTTAGCACTCATTTCCTACAAAGATAAAAAAAATGAATACAATCACTATGTATTATAACTAATGTACCAAATGCTTGTATCACCACCTAGTTTTAACAAGAATAAAACACTTCATTCTTTCCTAAGTAATAGAATCACTATATATTATAATCAATGATAATTTATAGGAAACTACCTTGGTCTTTTGATCCAATCTTTAGTCAACAAATGCTACCCACATATCAAAAGGTATGAATTTTGGATATTTTTCCAAGTTCTGTTCTCTAGTTTTTTCAACTTTATAGAACCGACCAAATAAGAAAACCCGATAATTCCTCCAATTTTTTCCAAGCTTCTTAATCACAAAGTGCTTGTCAATGTCACGATCCAAGCAGAATTTGGCCTTCAAAAGACATTGAATAAGATGAGTTCAATTGAAATAAATGCCAATTGAATTGTAACCATTTTAAAAGTAAATAAAATAATATAACATTTATACTTTTAAAGCAAGCTTCCTTGTAACAATTAGGAACCTTATCCCATGATCGATAGCTTATGGGAAAAGTATTAACTTCTGTCACAATAATCCCAAGAAATCCACTAAAAAGGCCAGCAACATTCCCAACTGGTTGTGTTCAGCATTAAAAGGCACTACTACTCGTTGTCCTGCTGGAAGAGACCAAACTTCAAGTACCTTTAGACGTCCATCCCTCACAACCCCTTGTTCATCTGTCAAAGAAATTATATCATAAAAATTCCAATAATGATGAAGAATAGATAAATTAATTTTACATACCTATGATGTCAACTTTCCAATACTTATTGCATTGTTTACTAACATCATCTGGGATTGAAGATGAGTTTGTTTCTGGTGGCGGCTCTGTAGTCTGGGGTGGGGTTGGGGCAGGAACTGGAGTTGGGGTTATGGTTGGACTTGAAACTCGAGATCAGGATGGGGCTGGGGCTGGGATCTGTGATTCACTATGGGATATTCTCAATCTCTTTGATCTACCCATGTCTGCAATTACATTAGAAATTGAAATAAATATTGGTTGAGGAATTGAAACAAACAGTTTGTAATCAAGCTATACATATGTCATGCAAAATACATTAAATATATAAGTTAAAACTATTGAAATTTAATGTATGCATTGTAATAGTAAATTTCTTGCAAGATACATCAACCAAAATGTCCAAACATTACTTATCGTTGTACATCTAATATATTTGTGAAAAAGGAAACAACATCAATTTGTAGCTGCACAATCATCATCATCATTATCATCAGATTCTTCTTCATCTTCTTCTTCATCAGCATCTATAATAAGGACTTCATCTCCGTCAGCTTCTCTAGCCAATGGAATAGTATCAACATCATCTGAAAAAAATATATCTAATTGTTGTTGTGGGTACGCCTCAGTGTCATGGACAATCTCTTATTCTTCTCCCATATCATATAAGTCTCGAGGCTTTATATGAATAGGAATACACCACTCTTTATCAATTGCATCCTCTACATAATAGATCATTTGGGCTTCTGACGCTTGAATATATGGTTCATCGTCTTCATGTTCACCTGTGTGAATCAGTCTAGAAAAGTTAATTAAGTCAAATCCAAGGGCATCCTTCTTCATTCCAACAGTCGTAGTTGTATTGGCCCATTTGCACTTGAACATGGTTACCATGAATCGACCATGATAATTTAACTCAACAATGTCTATTAGTTTTCCATAATAAGGAACACCCCCAAATCGTGGACGATTATCACTACTGCTTGCAAAACTATTTGTGCCAAATGAACCGTATACTCCACTGTTTTGAGTTCTTAGTCCTTGTTCTCGCTCCATTGTACGAAATTTGAAATCATTGATGTTATATGCACTAAACCGTCTAGATTGTGAAAGTGGACCTTTTGCAAGACATACAATATCATCCGAGTGAACTTCATTCTCATCATTCAAAATCTACAATTCAAACATAAATTCTATTATAGAGTCATTTTTGGCTGGTTATATAGAAACATTAAGAAAGTGCAAATTTTTCTCACTCTATTATAAAACCATGAAGCAAACTCCCTATGAATGGTCATTTGTATTGTTGCAACTGAACGTGTGCAGTTCCTTTATCTCCTTCGTGTTATCTCCTTACATTCCCTATAAGAATATCAAATTAACACATTGTGAAATAAAGGTGTGCACTCAACATGTTCAGATTACTTACTGAAGAAATTGATCCACATGTGTACAATTCATTAACACATGCCGATATGTTTGATGTTTCTCCATGTCTGTAAGTAAAAAATGTGAAGATCCACCAATTGGCTTGCCTATTCGAGGGAACAAAGTTCCCACATTTAATGATGCAATCTCATCAACTTGATCATCAACATGTGCAGGGCGATTGAATCTTGTCTCTATGTTATTGAAATACCTTGATGAAAATGTAAGGCATTCGTCCGCTATATAACCCTCTGCTATAGATCCTTCAGGTTGTGCCCTATTAGGCACGTAAGACTTAAGTTTCCCTAAATACCTACAAGATTTAAATGCAGTCAAGTGAAGTGCCAGATGCTTAGAAGGAGAAAACTTTATTATATTGAAGCTAAATGTACGATTATATTGTGAATTTTACCTTTCAACAGAAAACATTCATCTGTGATGGACAGGACCTCCACGCTTAGCTTCGTCAACTAGATGAACTATCAAATGCATCATGACAGTAAAGAACGATGGAGGAAATAACATTTCCAGGTGGCATAAGCACAAAATAATTCGCTTCTGAAGGTTGTCTAATTCAGTAGTACTTAACACTTTACTGCAGATGAGTCGAAAAAATGAACATAATTCCACTAAAACCGCACTCACTTGATTAGGCAACACATTCCTTATGGCTATTGGTAACAATTGCTCCATAAGAATATGACAATAGTGACTTTTTAACCCTCTTAATTTATGATTATTTAAATCAATGCATCTAGAAATGTTGCTTGAATAACCATCCGGTACTTTCACATTCTTCAGGATACTTAGAAATTTATCCTTACTTGCATTTGTCATCGTGTACAAAGCTAGAGGATATTTGCCATTGTCATCCAGCCAAAGATCCCTTCGAAAACCCATAGCACACAAGTCTTTACGAGCAGCAAGATGATCCTTTGACTTACCAACTTCATTGAATAATGTGTAAATGACATTATCACAAACATTCTTTTCAATATGAATCACATCTAGATTGTGTCTTATCAAATTCAAATGCCAATATGGAAGTTCGAAAAATATACTTTTCTTCTTCCATTGAGAGTCACTTCTTTTACGGCGATTATTGCGAATTCTTTTACCCCTAGCATCAACCTCCGGTCTCTTTCCAAAGGTCACATTAATATTCTCCACATGTGTCAAGATTTCCGAGCCTGAAAGAAAAGGTGGTGTATCCCTCATCTCAACCTTACCATTAAACCGAATTCGATTCAATCTAAATTTGTGTCCTGGTTCCAAAAAACGGCGATGTCCTGTGAAACACCATTTTCCACTAAAAGGTAAGCGACAAGGAATTGAGTCATTATTACAATATGGACAAGCCAACCCTGTGTATGTGTTCCAACCAGACAAGGATCCAAGACCAGGAAAATCACTAATTGTCCACATCAAAGTTGCATGCAATGTGAACATTTCATTCTTTGATGAATCATATGTTTCCACCCCATCAGTCCATAACTCCTTCAACTCTTTAATCAAAGGCTGTAAGTAAATATCTATATCATTCCCTGGACCACGCTTACCTGGAATGATCATAGAAAGAATTAATGAAGTTTGCTGCAGACACATCCAAGGAGGAAAGTTGTACGGAATAAGAATTACAGGCCATTTGTTGTAGTTGGTACTTAAGGTTCCAAAAGGATTGAAACCATCACTATGTAGCCCAAGTCGTACATTACGCACCTCTGCAGCAAATTCAGGATAGGCTGCATCAAATGACTTCCATGCCTCAGAATCTCTTGGATGTCTCATTAGCCCATCGTTGTTCACATCTTCTGCATGCCATCTCATATCACCAGCAGTTTTAGAAGACATGTACAACCTTTGTAACCGCGGTTTCAATGGAAAGTACCGCAAAACTTTTGTAGGTTGCTTCTTTTTCTTCTTCTTACCCCCACCCATAATGTTACTTGCATTTTCCTTAGCTTTCCATCGAGAAGTATGACAAACTCTGCATGATTCTTTACTTGCATCGTCTCTCCAATATAACATACAATCATTCGGACATGAATCAATCTTAGTATAATTAAGTCCTAATTTGTTAATTATTTTCTTGGCCTCATAGAATGAATTAGGAATCTTTGCATTCTCAAAAGCATCATGCAATAATTCAAGTATCATGGACATGGCTTTATCAGTCATCCGACAATAACATTTAATGTGATACAATTTAATCAAAAATGATAGTCGAGAATACTTTGTGCACCCTGTGTACAGTTCCTCGTTACATTCTCTAATTAAATCATCAAAGTTTGTATCATTTCCACTATATTCTCGATGGAACCCATGCACCGTACTCTCAACTTCTTCTATAAATTCATTTGCTTCTATCTCAACATTTCTATTAAATCCGACTGCTTCACGGACCATATCTAGCATTTGATCGTGATCGGGCAAACCACCTATATCTGTAATTCTATCTTGTACTACATTTGAAGTGTTACTAGCATCTCCTATGAGTGACCCTCCATGAAAAGTCCATATTGTGTACCCTTGAGGGAATTGGGTACAAATCAAGTGATCATATACCACTTGCCTGGTATGCCACCTTTTAAACCCACAACGGCTACAAACACATCTTATCTTGCCTTTAACAATCGTGTGTGCAAATGCAAAATCTAAAAAGGCATTTAAGCCTTTCTCATATTCAGGGCTAACACGAGACATTGTAATCCAAGATTTATCCAAAGCAAAAGCCTAAATGTATATTTAACAAAAAAAAATAATGTTAAGGTAGCATCTATATTCTCATAATCACAAACTCTTAAGTAAGGAACATAAAAGGGATATTTATATTCATACTTCGAACTAGAAAAGAGCATAAAAGGGCTAAAACATAAAAGGGATATTCCTATTGAAATCTCTCCTCATACACACAATAATCAAAATCAACTTACATGAAAAGAGAAATACACTAGAAATTCAAATCGAAAGGGCTAAAACATAATCCACCCAACAACTAAAATCTAGAATACAATTTAAAATGACTTTTTATGTAAATGCAATATACTAACATCAAAAGTAGCAGTCCGACTACTTGTTGTCCACTTATGAACTCACCTGTGCATGTTACAAGAGTAAACAACTTATGATAGCACAATAAAGAAAAAGATTACACAAAAAGAAAGAGATTTTTTTTGTTTTTCTTATCTATAGAACAAATGAATGAGAGTAATAGTTGTGATAATTGGCCAAACTTTGATGGTGGTTGTAATAATGTTTGGTAACTTGCCAAAATGTGGTAAACTTGGCTTGTTATGAATAATGATGAAAGGGGGAGAGTTGAATGTATCTAGCTAGGAATAGAATAAAAAATAGTGAAATGGGAGCACGTGAAGGTCACATGGTCCGAGTATTTTTTTTACTCATCAATAGCTGTCAGAGTGTGGAAATTGTATAATATACCACAAACAGTTTGAGTTTCATACAATACAATACAATACAATAGAAGAGTATTAGTATGAGTTTGGAAATGAATTAAAGAGGGTAATTTAATTTAGTTAATTGTGGGAACATTAAAAGAAAGGGTAAGTATTTGGAGTTATCAATAGCTCAAACTCACTAGTTGCAAGTCATTTGATATGTTTTGATATATGTGTCATCTTATATCTTAAATATATATATATATATATATATATATATATATATATATATATATATATATATATATATATATATATTGATACAGATCTCCAAATAAATTCAATAATTAATCATTGATAAATTTGAGCTATTGATAGCTCTGTATTCAATATCCTAAAAGAAAAGATGCTTTTGCCGACGTTTGATTGTGAAAAGAACAGAACAAGAACAGGAGTTGAAACAATGAAAGAGCTGAGTTGCAAAAAGAATTGAAGAATTAGTGCAAAGAAGCTAAAGTTAATAGAAAATGACACAAGTGGTGTGACTACCCATAACGTACGTAGTATATATATTTATAATTATATACACAGAGTGTAAAACGCAGTACAATGATGCAAAATAAACTTTGCATACATATATATATATATATATATATATATAAAGCAGAGAGGTGAAAGAAGAAATGATTCTGTTTTTTGGCAGTTATTTGAATCCTCACATCAGATGAGAGGAGTGAGGAGATCATAAGTGATAAGCACTTAAATTTTATTCATTAATTAATAGTTTGGAAATGTATGTGTTGGTTGCTTATACCCAGTTTCCATGTGTGTGATAGTGAGAAGAGTTAATAAGAGAAAAAGAAAAAGGGAAAGTGGCCTCCAACCAACACCAACTCCAACCCCTACCCCTTAATCTCTCTCTCTCTCTCTTCCTTGGTAAGATTGAGGAATATATAAGCTAACTCAAATTGGTGGTGCAAGCTAATTTAAATACAAATGAATATATAAGTGATTCTTCTCAATTAACCATTTTTTTGTTTTTCTTATCTATAGAACATAATTTTTTTAACAATAAAAGAGTACAAATGGTTTTTCTAAGCATCTCGCGTACTAATGTGCATCCCTTTAACCATTTATCAACTCTTTATGTGTATAGTGAATTCATTGGAGAGAGAACCTGGACTTGTATAAAATTTTAGACCAACATGCTTTTCAGGTATATAAAACTAGAATTTATAAAACTACACTTCAATTAAGAATAGCTAGTAATAATAGATTAATATATAGTAGATCCTCCTTAATGAATTATAATAGTAATACAAAACTATATCCTTGTCCTCTCTTACTCTCATGTCTTGTTTTTCTTTTCATAATCCTGCTTCCACCTCTTAATTTCAACTTCTTTTTAATAAGTTATTTCCCTCTTTGCTTCTGAACCACATTTTCTTAGTGAGGTATTAGCATCACAAAGTTTGCTTTGTTTTCTTTTGGAAATATTGTCACGGATCTACCCCTTGCATTATTGCCATCATGTTCTGTTCCTTACAAATTAATAATCATTGCACTTTTTCCACTAATCACACATCACATCGTATATATATATATATGCAACACTCAAAATTTCACCCTTTGATCCCATCTCTTGTATTTTTCTCTTTTATTTTGCTGTCCTATACTATATTGTGCAAAATAAGGTCCATTCTTCCCTCTGTCTTGTACGTGTGTGTGTGTTTGCCTATACAAAGTTAAATTAATACAGAGACAAGTAACACGTTTGTTATTATAAGCCAAAACATATATAGTACTTCCTCAACTAAATTATTTATTTTTGTCTTTAAACAAAACAGCCATATCATCAATATTGAAATGCACAGGACCCCATGTTCACTTCTATGTTAAATTTTATCTGGCCATATGCCTAAGAATGTATAAAGGGATTAGTGCACATATATCATCACATCATAAAATGCAGTTCTCAAATTCTGATTACTATGAAATTGCAAACAACTAAAGCTGCTATTTAATTTCATTCCAATCATCTATTAGAGTGGCAAAGGTTAACTTAAAATGAACAGAAGACCAAATATGCGATTAGCTGGCATTCTAGGACTTTCTACAAATAGTTTATGAGCAAGAAAATTAGGCAAAGAATAACAAAATCGGAATAAGGAAACTAAGAAAACTAAATTAAGTTTAAAGAGGGAGATTGCATCAAATGAAATTAGTGAGCATAAACAGCTTGCAATCCAAAAGCTAAAATCGAAGGACATCACACAGTGGTTGATATGAACCACAAAAAGAGAGAATGGAGGATGGTGGTGGGGAACGAAGGATCGAAGGACATCCATGTAAACATAAAAGCCCACAAATCAGAGAGCACAGAGCACAGGGAGAGATCGAGATCGAGAGCGAGAGAGCGAGAGAGAGAGAGAGAGAGAGAGAGAGAGCAAAGAAGAGCATACCTTACTGATCCAGATGAAAAGAAATCGCTGATGCCTCTCAATCGACGATCTGGCTCTTCCTCCACGATTTGGGAATTTGCTCAGAGAGAGAGGAGTGGGTTTTGGCGCTGGTAGGAGGGAAGGTGAAAAGAAATCATGGGTTTTGGCGCTGGAAATTGGTCAGATGAAATTATGTTTTTAGGGTCACTTTGTGGCGCCTCATAAGCGTCGAAAAAAAATTAATATAATTATAATTTTATTAAATTAATCTTATTTGTGGCATTTTAGAGGTGTCAAAAACTGATAAAAAATTATAAATTATAAATTAATGTGTTTTGTGGCACTGTAGAGGCGCCGGAATAAAAATTTTATTAAATTATGTGCTATTTGTGGCATTTTAAAGGTGCCAGAAAATTACTTACGAATTATAATTTAATAATTTATTAATTTAAGGGCGCTTTAAGCGCCACTAAATGGTCTCAGGCACTACAAATTGAAATTTAATCGTGACGCCTACTCAAGCGCCGGTAATGGAGCATATTAGTGGCCCTTGTATTCAAGCGCCACTAAATAACAGTTTTCTTGTAGTGATAAAAATGCACATCCCATGACACAAAAATTTCTTCACTGTCAAGATCAAATAGCTTATACCCCTTACAATCGACACCATAACCAAGCATTATACACTTATGAGCTCGTTCATCAAATTTTTGTTTATGAGGATTTGTGTTTGTTGCAAAAGCAAGACAACCAAAAGTCCTAAAAAAAGAATAGTCAAGAAGCTTACCAAATAGTACTTCAAAAGGACTCTTTCAATTAAGTACCTTAGTTGGTAATTTGTTGATGATGAATGTGGTAGTAAGCATTGCTTAACCCCAAAACTTATTTGTCAAGCCTGAATGAAAAAGTAAAGCTCTTACCACTTGAGTTAGGTGCCTATACTTCCTCTCCACTACACCATTCTACTGTGGACTATGAAGACAGCTTCTTTGATGAACAATGCCTTGGTTAGTAAACAAATCTTGACAGTTTCTTCCTACAAACTTTGAGCCATTATCTGTTCTAACCTTTTTAACAGTAGCATTGAATATTCTTCCAACATATTTGAAAATTTTATCTAACAAACCAACAACTTGTACCTTGCTAAACATAAGAAAAATCCAAACAGCTCTAGAAAAATCATCAACCACGGTCAACATATATAGAGCACCAGAAAGTGAACATACTCTATATGGTCCCCAAACATCAACATGCAACAAATCAAAACGTTGAGTAATAGTAATGGCACTCAGAGGAAATGCTACACGAGTCTGTTTAGCAAGATAAAAACATCACAGACCTTACAATTAAGTTCCTTAATAACAAAAGGCAACTTTAACAACACCTTGGCAGATGGATGTCCCATCCTATTATGCGGTACAGCTCAACATCCAACAATCTACTTGAATATACTTACACGTCATCACTAAAGTGTATAATTTTTAAAGACTCATTACAAAAATTTCATTTGTATTTCAAAAAATTCAAAGTACAATGTATTTTGGATGAGCATGTCTTGTACCACATTATTTGTGCATCATCCAATAATATTCAATTTTTTTCTTATTTTATTTATTGTTAGGTGACGAAACCAACAAAATAAAAATATCCTACTAAAATATGAACTGATAGAGCACAGTGTAAGCAGGGTCGATCCCACAAGGATTAGGCGAGTTCGAATTCTTTTTAAATAACCAAAACTCAAATGAAAAAAAAAGAAATAAAAGAAAAATAAATGGGGGTGTGAAATAATTGATCTAAGCTAAATGAAATAAATAAAGCATAATTAAAATCAAGTGACAAAATAATGAAAAACAACTTCTGTAACAAGACGTGGGCACGAGTAAACAGTAGCATCGACAAAAAGACATTAAATCAAAGAAATAAAAAATCCAGCCAGGGGTTGTCCAATTCTAGATATGATATTAGTTGTTCATCAACCTAAGTTATCAAGCAATTCATGATATGTTTAGCTTAACAATTAAAATTAAATTTCAAGCGTTAAATCTATTCTTAATATAGTGGTCAAGGAACGTCCGTTAACTCACCCTAATTAATTAATTAAAAAATCAAGTAACGTACCTGAAAATAATTAATTAATAGCATTAAGACCTTGAACAGATATACCAAACGCAGAATATGAATAATTAAAACGTTCGAATTCAACATAACCTGATTTCTAGTTCCACAATGTAAAATAATTATAACGTATAATTGATTTCACATTGTTTTTGCTACTTAGATTAAATTCCCTAAACAATTATGGATTTAAGAAATTCAATTAGCAATCATCAATATAAAACCAGTGGCCAAGTAGTTCATACATCAACGAGAATATAAATTCATAAACTAGAAAAATATCATGAATGAAGATAGAAAATAAACCCTAATTCCTAGTCTCACAATCCATTAAGAGTTCTGGAATTGTTCCCCTAGCTAGAAAGAAAAGAAATTAGCCACTCATGGCTATGAAGAATTCACAAAATAATAAAAGTTTCCAAGCTTCCAAAAATCTTTGTTCTTCTGCTCCCTTCACTCTGCCGCAACATCCAGCCAAGGACGAGAAAGAGAATTCAATCCCACCTATATATATATATATATATATTAAGTTAAAATATTGATGTCTTTTTTTTCACGCCAGCACACTTTGGGAAAAGTCAAGAAATTGATTTCAAAAGATAATGCTCCAAAAGCCCACATCAAAGAAAGGCCCAAATCCATGTAGTCCATTTTTTTGCTTGTGTCTAGCTCATCCCTTTTTCTTTCTTTGTTTATTTGCTTTTAATCCTTTTCTTTCAGCCCAACTCCACGAAGCAAGAAAAATATGCAAATTAAAATGGATCAAACTACTTTTTTTATAAAAATTTCACATCAGATCTATAGCTTAATCCGTTCCCACGGCTTATCTGTGACCACATAAAAGTTGCACAAAAAACACTAAATAAGTACTAATTTTAATTCGACAAACCAAAGTCAAAGTAAGTAAGAGAAAAGTCAATTTTTATTATTATAAGTAGAAGAAAAATACTAAAAACTTAAAGGAATTCCTACATAAAATTGGACCTACCAAATACCCCCACACTTAAACCATGCTTGTCCTCAATCATGAACTAAAAATAAGCATCTCCAGACAGTATCCAACTAGCAATTGCATTTCATTTGTTGAGCAAACAAATATCCAAAGTCCTTTCCTTTCAAGTATAAAATACAACCATGAAAAATAGCAAAACTGCTCAAAAGAAGAGAGACATATTTTCAAGCAAGTTCAACATGTCAACCCATTAAGCTTCAATCATCCTAGAAATTCGAAAATTTTAGTAAAAATTGCACACGTAAAATGGAATCAATTCAAGTGAGGAATCCAAGTGAGAACCATTCGAAAACATGTTATCCTACCTTTTAAGGCGAGCATTCCAACTCCTTCGCGGATAATCGTCCACGCACGTCCTTCAGATTTTTCCTAGTGGCCTCTAGAGATGAACTCCTAGAGGTCACTATCCCAAGAAGCTGGTCTCTGTCGAGACGGGTGTCACGGTGCATAAATCAAGAATGTCAGCAAATAAGAAAAACTCCAAGGCAGAAACGGCGAAAAATAGCAGGACAGAACCAAGGTACTTACCACGTGTTTATCCCACACAGTACCAGCTTGGTGGAAGTCAGCCAATGCCTCGACAACACTACCAAAGGCACGAAGAACAATATTCAGGGGACTGGTGTCCAACCCCCTAGCATTTCTCTCTCCCATATCCACGGGAAAGCGCATGCCCAAAGCTACCATGTCAAAAGAAGGGTCTCCCTCCAGTGGCTTGACAGGCTTAGAAAAGCTGACATCCAACCCCAAAGAAACGTCCTCTGTGGCGGCCATTTGACTCATCACTACATTCCCTCTGCCAGAGAGGGGCCCGACCTCTCCAGCCGCTTCACCAGCTTTGGCCCCTCCAAGTGGAGCCTCAGTCATGGTCTCATCTGTCGTGGCTCTTTCCCCCGCAGAAGAGTCACCCCGCAGGTTCCTCTACCGACCGCTGAGCCTTCTTGCTCGCAGGTTTTTCAGCACCACCAGCCGAGCCCAGAGCCGCAGCGCGAGATGATAAAATCACCTTCATGGGTGATTAACGAATAGGCACAAGAGAGAAAAAGTACCCTCCATCGAAGTCACCACCCTCGCATCCGCTGAGCCCGGTTTCCACTGAGAAACCTGAAACAACAACCTCGAACCCGCAACAGAAGGCTTCTTGAACCCTCCTTCTTTATTCTTGGAGTCTGCTACCACTGCAACTTCCCTCCTTTCTCTCCCCCTGGAGCCTCCGCCGTCTTTCCTCCTTGTTTTCCCCTTGGGATCCTCTTGACGGCGAACTTTAATAGGAGACAACGGGACAGGAAACCGAATATCTCTCCCACCAGGCATTCCGGCAGAAGCTTCAGCAATTGTTCCCTGACCAGGAGAGAGATCCTGACCAGGCTTCTTCCCCCTACTCTAACTACTATCACGAGTACGGCTAAGAGGAGGAGGAGGAGGAGGAGAAGGAGAAGAAGAAGAAGAAGAAGAAGGAGAAGGTAGCTCCCCTAGGTTAATAAAATCAAAAGGGAAAAAGCTGTCTTCATCATTGGCCATGGTGAAATTTTGGTGAAAACTTTCACAAAGAAGAAGGAAAGAGAGGGTGGGGAAACCAAAGAAAGAAACCCTGACGAAGCAAGGAAGTAGAGAAATCGTTGAAAAGAAAAGGTAAAACAACAAACTTTCAAATGCAGTGTATTTATAGGAAGCACAAACGCGCGGCGATTCAAAAATCTCCGCCTCTCTCGAATCCTGCAACAGATAAAACAATTATCCAGTGCATCCGTCATAGGCTGCAGCCACCTGCCCTAACCAAACATGTGGAGAAAAAGAACGGCCCACATCCATCATTCAGAAACCGGAGGCACAAAGACTAAAAAGCCCCAGGAAACCCAAGAGTCACACGAAGACATCAAAGGGCCTTTACAGAAAATCCGTAACCGAGGCTAATGAAGGAAACTCTCGGAAACACACCCACATTAAATGAAGAAAAACGACTGCAAGTCACCCAAAGCCATAAAATCAATCAGGCCAAGACACGTGGCGGTGACCACAACCCAGTTCTTCAAAAAGGCAACTCCTCGGAAAATCTTTCGCCAGCCACAGGCTGCGGATGAGCCTGCTCAGTGAGAAGCGTCCCGAATGGCCAAAATACCCCTGGCCTTTGAGTTTCCTCTGCACACCCCCATAGGGAACTTTCGGAAATTCCCTCTACACAATGATGACCCCTCCTAGGAAAAACGCGTACTTTCTACAGAGACGGCTCAAAAAACTTGTTGAGGAAGTCAAGCAGTTAGCCACCCAGACCAAGATGCGTGGCATCTTCGACGTCTCTGTTCTCTTAAAATAAATCCAGAAATATGTGAAGCCTCTCCAATCGAACGACCGACCAAGATGGCCAGACCAACTTGTGGACGAGCTTGTTGGACAAAAAGCAACAAGCGAGAAATTTTCCTAAGTAGCTTGCTGACAAGGAACTTAAATCCACGGGTGCCCGACAACCATAGACTTGGGAGACTTATGTAACTACGAAATATTTCCCCTCAGGACACGTGGCATTGGGCTTCCAGAAGCTCCGCAGTAGCGTGCACCAGTGACACGTGGCACCACTCATCTATCTCCTACGTGGCCGGTACCCACGTCTCTCCCCTTGGGCTCCCGTCCAAGAGACGTGGAAAGCCTCCAGGCATCGTGGGACGACCCACGTCCAGCAAGAACGTGGATCAACCATGTTCTCCCCCACACTTGGTATAAAAGGCCCTCACCCGGGGCACTCAAGGATATTAGAACTGGAGACAAGTAACACAAACTCTAATTACGTTGAAGCCAGACTTAGCTTCCCTTATACAATACATGTCCCTGATAACTCAAGAGCTCAGCACACGGCACCACCAAGCTCCGACCATCCAAGTGCATATCTCCGCCACGAAGATCTCCACCAACAGAGCTCCTGACAGCTCCTAGAGACCTTTGCTCTCTCATAACCTAAGGCAACCTCCTACGAGTGGCTCGCCCGTCCAGAGTACCTTATACACGTCTTAGCCGCACACGGCCCCATACAGGTAATCACCACGCCTAATGGCTCCTATAGACGTCATCATGACGAACTACGTGGACTTTGATCCATTCACAAGGGTACATAGGCACCTAGGTTCCCACCTAAGGACAAGTCCCCCAAGGTTACGACCCCTTGCGGTCCTAATTTACAAATCAAAATTGTCTGAACCAAAAATGACAGTTACATATAAAAAATACAAAAACAAGAGCAGTGAATCAAAGTAGAAAGTATAAGGATGAGGCAGTTGAGAAGCTCCCCATACGGGACAAACTCCCACATTTTTAGTTTCTCTTGTGTTCCATCTAGACACAGCTAATGGATGTACATATAATTGGTTTATAGGAAAAGAAGAATTAAAGAAAGTTAACTCAATTGAACATGAAAAACAAATAGGATATATAAAAGGGGCCAATGTAAGAAATGGACATGAATTGGAGATTTCCTTGTGCTTCAGTTGGTTAGTGGAAGAAGCAACTTTCTAAAGAATTAGCTTACATCTCACATGATGTATGCACCTATAACTTATATATGAGGCCACCCTCGTTGATGCTGTCCACACTGAAATCACACGCTTAAATTTCTATGTTTAAGCATTTTGAATCAACATTTCCAGTACCCTTGTGATAATTTTTCGAGACTCTGGATGAGGTATAAAGAAGCAGAGATAATGAATTTGTCATAAAACTTTCCTTATTTGTTTAGCATATATTGCAATACCCAAATTGTACATTTTGAAAATTTTGCAGGTTACCCTCGTCAGCCATTTTTCATTGTTTCATCTAGGAGTTGCACATGCACATCATAAAACCCATATCACATAAAAACTAAATTTTTCAAACACATTGCCAAAACAGTTCTTTTTTTCTCTAAATAGCCAAGCATGAGAAAGGAAGAAAAGAATTTAACCCATATATCAGTAAACTTCAAATGGATTGATTGACCCTTTGATCGAACGATTATAAATAGTGACCTCCTACTGTACAAACCTTGTATTGAGCAACAAGACGAGCTAATTCTTGAGCAGAAGCAAGTTCGGGGATAGCAGCAAGATGAGCGAACGAGATCGATACTTGAAGATTCAAAGAAAGGCACGAGAGATCGAAAGAGTTAACCACGACAATCACTATAGCCGTTGTGCCGTTCAGAGAGAGGTTCGGTAGGCCAGACGACGCTCACAATAGACGTTCGTCGTCGTGCCGCTCACCATCGTTTTGGTCGCTTGTCGTTGCTCGAAGAGATCTTTTTTGTCTGATTGGGGTTTAGGTCTGAACAAGCAAAGAGTTTGGTGACTTGGTCTAAAGCCTGGCAGGTTCGAGAAAAAGAAAACGCGCCTAGTGAAAAAGTAAGAAGCGCCAAATGAATTTTTTTTTAATTTTTTAACCACGGTTCTGATTGTAGGTAAACAACCGTGGTTAAAAAAATTGCAAGATTGAATCTAACCACAGTTGACGATAACCGTGGGCAGTTAACCACCGTTAGATACCCTGCTTTTTGTAGTGTTGGTCCTTTATGTTTTCATTGAAGTTCTATATTGGTCCTTCATGTTTCATTGAAGTTTTATATTAGTCCTTTATGTTTCATTAGAGTTTCATATTGGTCCTCTCAGCATGGTTTTATTTTTGGCTTAAACGACGCCGTTTGGGTGTTTTTGGTGTGTCTAAGGTCACGTCAGCTATCTGATACACGTAAGAGAGATTATGTTCCCACTTCGGCACGCCATGTCAGTGGTTAACTTAAGAAATTGACGAATTTGGACAGAAGGACCAATTTAGAACTTCTGTGAAACATAAAGGACTAATTTAAAACTTGAGTGAAACATAGAGGACCAAAATAAACCTTTGACCGTAAATACAATATATGATTGGTGGAACTTGATGAAAAGGATATACGGAACTTACCTAAGTTTTTTCCTTGTTCCCCTAGCAAGAAAGAAAAGAAATTAGCCACTCATGGCTATCAAGAGTTCACAAAATAATAAAAGTTTCCAAGCTTCCAAAAAGCTTCATTCTTCTGCTTCCTTCACTCTACCGCAACGTCCAGCCAAGGATGAAAAAGAGAATCCAGTCCCACCTATATATATATTAAGTTAAAATATTGTTGCCCTTTTATTTCACGCCAGCACACTTTAGGAAAAGTCAAGAAATTGATTTCAAAAGATAATGCTCCAAAAGCCCACATTCAAGAAAGGCCCAAATCCATGTAGTCCATTTTTTTTTTGCTTGTGTCTAACTCATGCTTTTTCTTTCTTTCTCTATTTGCTTTTAATCCTTTTCTTTCAGCCTAACTCCATGAAGAAAGAAAAATGTGCCAATTAAAATGGACCAAACTCGACTTTGTTATAAAAATTTTACATCAAATATGTAGCTTAAGCCGTGCCCACGCGGCGGCTTATCTGTGACCTCATAAAAACTGCACAAAAAAGACTAAATAAGTACCAATTTTAATTCGACAAACCAAATTCAAAGTAAGTAAGAGAAAATACACTTTTTATGATTATAAGTAGAAGAAAAATACTAAAAACTTAAAGGAATTCCTACATAAAATTGGACCTAACATTTATTATGATATGGACCTTTTAGTCTGGAAAGTAAAAAATTAAATTAATATTATTAGTACAAAAATTAGTGTTTGAAAACTTGGAACGGCCCGAGCGGGTTGACCTAGAACCCGATCCGAGTGGTCCCCATGGACCGTTTTATAATTGACCCGAGAATGATCCGGGTTGACCCCGGTGGGTTTTAGACAAACTCGATGACCTATGACCCGGTTCTATTTTAAATTTTTTTAGAAAGAAGAAAAATTTGAAAAATATATATAGGATTGTTTGATACTATTAATATTTTATTTTTTTAGTCAACTAAATTGGCAAGCTTTTGGATTGTTTAAAGTGCTAGAGTGGTTTGAGTTACGACTTAATTGATGTGTTGATTTTTTATTTAAATTTCATGTATGCGGGATCAGAAGTTAAGCATTTAAGACTTATTATGTGTTATTATATGTGTATTTTAGACTTATTATATTCAATTTCAGCTTTGAATTTGAATTGTAATAACTTATTATGTGTTTTTCCTATTTATTTGGTTAATGTATATGCAAGGTATATATAATTTTTTAAAATTTTGACCGAGCTAACCGATTTTTTAATGATTCAGCGGTTGAACCAGTGACTCAGTGACCCAAATTTTGACAGGTTAATGACTAGTCCAAGATTTCAAACATTAACAAAAATAACATATCGCAACTCATTGACCTAAAAATTTTTCATGATATAGACATAGGACAAAGCCAACATATGCAAGAATAGCCCAATGAACTAATTCAGACCAATCAAAAGAAAGGGAGCTTCTAAGAAGAGGATGACAAATTGGGCTTAAGGCAGGAGATTGGTCAAGTGAAATTGTAATTTTTCTAAGAAAAAACAAATTTCAAGAAAGTGTAAATTAATCAAATTAAAAATTTTAAGAGGTATTTTGTCTATATTGAATACATCGAGGAAACATGATATACATGGGGTTAAAAACTATACATATAAAACATATTTCAAGACTCTTCACACATGCGATGGCCTATAATAATTGAACTCAAGTCAAGACTATTAATTTGAATCCAGATATTAATTATATTTTATATTCTGTGCAGTTTAAATATTATTATTATATCTATGGATAAATCTCTCTCTCTCTCTCTCTCTCTCTCTCCCATATCTTAATTTATATTAAATTTGGATCCTTTCAATTTTTTAATTGATCAAACCAATATTTTATAAAGGAAATTAAATAAGTGTGTACGACTTATTTTTGAGTTTAGAATATAATCATATATATATATATATATATATATATATATATATATATAGATCTTACACATTTTACATCTTTCTCATTAATAAATAATACTATCGATATTTTTAAAAGAAATTTAGATGATATAAATCTCCGTTCAAATAGTAACAGCCACATGGAATCACATGCTTCATGTTTATAAAATATGTTTTTGTTAATAATATAAACTTTTTGGCTTTCCACACATTTGTACGAAGATAATTTTATTTGAAGTATTATTTAAGTATTAAATGTGAACATTTTTTTTTAGATATTCAAACTTTGGTTCATCACTTTGTAAGAAACTATTATCTCTTCAACTATACCTAATCAATATTATTGATGCACTAAGACAAAATTTTTGGACTCCTTAACACAAAATTATTTTTTTTATAACTTTAACACAAAATTAATTAGTATTGAATCAAAGTGACATTATATATATGTATATATTCAAGGGTTTTGCACATATGCAACTAAAAAAACATATATACAAATTCAGCCACTTTTAAAAATTATCTATAGAAATATACAACTCTTATTGTGTACGAGTAAAAATGTCATCAGTAAGGGCATTTTTCTAAAATTTTAACAAGAAAAACGCCCTCAAGAAAAGTATGGGGTCAAATGGTCAACCTTATAAACGCCCTCAGTGAGGACATTTTTTACAATTTTTATCACACTTATTTTCATGTAAATATTAACGTTAAATATGCCTTCACTGAGAGCGTTTATAGGGTTGACTATTTGACCTTATAAACGCCCTCTTTGAGGGCGTGTTTTTTGTTACACTGACGGCGTTTTTGCTCGTGCACAATAAAAGTTGTATATTTATGTAGATAATTTTTAAAAGTGACTGAATTTATGTATATATTTTCTTAATTGCATATTCATTTGCAAAACCCATATATTCAATGCAATGATGTTACTAATGAAAAATGAAGAACTTAATTTTAAACATTGAGAGATATAATATTTTATTTTAAAATTGTAGGAAACTATTGAAAGTGATTCAAATTTTAGAATTTTGTATTTTCTGCAAAATAAAACAAAAAATGATATTCTCTTTTTAAAAAGTTACGTACAACCACTTTTTTAAAGGAAAAAGTTTGGGGCTAACACAGTGCGTATAGAACTTTCTCAATGCATGGTATCTCTCATTTTTGACACATTTTCATTGTGACTCTAAAATAGTATGACGATATATATTTATGATTTTGATTATGTAATAGTTTATCAAGTTCTTTTATTATATATATATATAATACTGCTATCATAAAAAATTCAACGAACAATAAATCAAACAATTAATTTATTATAATAATATTAAAGAATATTTTGTATACATCTTTGGAGTAGAGAAATAAAATATAAGATCAGCAAGTGATTTTTTTTAAATGAATTTAGAATGAAAAACTTCATTGGTCATGGTATTGTTAACATAGTTTCGTTATCTTATATCTCATACGTATAACGAGAATAGATTTATTGTTTGGTTCTTTTATGCATTAGTATATTAGACCTATTTTTTTCATAATTTTTTTATTTTTTATTTAAATTTGAAAAATTATAAACTTTTTCTAAAGAATATTTAAAGTATGAAATACATAAATATAAAAAAAAATTAAAAACTTCACATAAATCGAGATTTACTATGAATGGATTAGGAACTAACTTTTTAGCCCCTAAACCATTTACGGTAGGTCTTTATTTGTGTAGAATTTTTTTATTTTTTTGTGTCTATAACTCTTATTCTTTAGAAAAAGTTTACAATTTTTTAAATTTAAATAAAAAAAGTGAAGAAAACTATGAAAAAAAGTTGGTCTAGCATAATAATGCATAGAAGAGCCAAACACTAGATCCATTTTCGTGTAGAACATATAAAGTGATATTTAAAATTGAAAGTTTCATAAATTCTTTTAATAATATGATGATCATCAAAAGGTGAAAATTTTATGACAAATTTAATATCTTGAATCTAAAAATACTTTATTTGTTAAGAAAACTTTACCAAAGAATATAAATCTTTCACAAAACAAAAAATAAACAAGTTTTAGAAATCCGATCTAAGTCAAATCTATCAATTAATTAGGAACTAAACTTTTATAAAAAAAAAGACTAAAACTAAAAATAGAGATCTAAAAAAAATCACCACCAAATGAACGAAAAATCTATCTTATTTTTAAACTAAAAACGAAATGGAAAGAGTTATAAGGTGTTGCCAAAGATTAGGGAGAGAAAAAAAAAGAGATAATAGAAAATTTTGGAAAGAGTAAGAAGAAAGAATATAATACCGTCATCTTTTGTTTTTTTTTTTTTTAATGTAGGAGAAGAAATTCTTACTTATACGCCTACTAGTTACCTAAAAAATTATATTAATTCTTAAGTTTCTTACAAGTTGCAAATTATACTTAAATAATATATATCTATTATAAAAAAGCCCCTCAACCTAAGGGGTGTGGTTGAGTGAAAGGAACTTATCCATCCTTAACCAAGTATCAGGGGTTCGATTTCTACCTTGAGTATGGAGCCAGCTTTAAATCCTTGGGTTAACTGTCCCACCCTTCGAAATGCCTACAATTTACCGAGAGAATTAGTCTACCCTGATCTAGACCAAAAAAACCCCCTCATCATGTGATGGATTTGATAACTTCCAAGTATCCTTCCTAAGCCTTATACCACCAAAGGTAATGATTAATTTAATAATGACTTCACCCATTAAATAGAATTAATATATATATATATATATATAAAATAATGATTTAAAAAAATTAGTCATTAATTATTTTCTAAAATTATATATTATATTATATTATATAAAACAAAGTATATAATAAAAATAAAAAATGACAATAAATAACATAAGCTTGGGTTTTGATAAATAATTGTTAAGAATGAATAAGTTTGTGCAGTTTAAAGTACTTAACGTTCTCGATTGCTTTCAATAAGAGAATACCTGTAAAAAAATTTAAAAAAGAAGAAGAAGAAGAAGAAGAAGAAGAGAGTCATCTAAAAAAAAAAAAGATATACCTTATAGATTTATCAGAATATGACAAAAGACGATAGTAACTATGAGGAGTTACAACTAACAAAAGGTTACGAGAGTAGTTAAAGATTAATTAGAGCAAGACCTATGTGTGTGTTTTCCAATTCACGTGGAATTATCTTGGTTAGGTTATTTTTTCACGGATTTGGATCCATTAAAATGTAAGTATATGAAGTACATGATTTAAGTCGTTGAATGAGAATGTTGCAGTATGAACATAAATCTGGATTCACATTTAAAAGACTAGATCCTTCACTTCATGCAATTTATACAAAATATACTTTAGCGGATCCAAATATGTTTGTCCACCTTAGCATGGTCAGTTATTACTAAGTTTCATTATTTTATTTTATTATTTCAATATAGGCTAAAATTTATTGTGACTTCCTGAATTTTGGGTTATAGGCATATACATCCTATGAGTTTTAAAATCTTGCTGACAGACCTCTTGAACTTTCAATTTGGGGCACCTAGCACCTTTCTATCCACATACAGTCGTTATTTACCACGTAAGCACATTTTGTAGGGATAATTTAATCATTTCATATTTTACCAGCTCCAAATTGAATGACTAAAATGGCTAAAACAACATTATAATAACTAAAATACCCTAACAAAATGTGGTTAAATGGCAGATAACGGCTAAAACATCCTCACAAATGTGTTACGTGGTAGACAACGACAACAATACCCTTGCAAAATGTGCTTACATGACACATAATGGCTGAATATGGACAGAAGTCTGACAGAAGGGTATTAGGTGCCCCGAATTAAAAGTTCAAGGGATATGTCTGCAAAGTTTTGAAATTCAAGAAGTGTATGTGTCCATGTCTCAAAACTCACGGATCTCAGTACATTTTAGCTTTCAATATATATAGTAATTATTTTATTTTTTATTTAAAAAATTATAAAAAATTAACATGCACACCATGGTAAAGCCGCCCCTCTTCCCTCTATAAAATATATTGAATCATTAAATACAAATCACGGAGAATCCAAACAATTAGGAAAAAAATTTATTATATCAATAAATTTAGTGTTATAAATAGGAAGGGTGAGATTGAGAAACAAAGAAAGAAATCAAATTGACTTTCTTGTGAACATCAAGTCCATAAGAAAACAGAGAGGAAAACCAGAGGGAAAAAGGATTAATTTGTGGTATACGATGGCAAATAAGAAAGCGGTTCTGATTGGATGCAACTACAAAGGGACGAAGGCTGAGCTGAAAGGTTGCATCAACGATGTGTCGAGAATGCACAAATGTCTCATCAATCACTTCGGATTCTCCGACGACCATATCACCGTCTTGATCGATTCGGATCGCAAATACACCCAACCCACCGGAAAGAACATCCGCTCAGCAATCAAGACGCTCGTCGGCTCGGCAAAGCCTGGCGACATCCTGTTTGTGCACTACAGTGGGCACGGGACCCGGCTCCCGGCCGAGACCGGAGAGGATGATGACACCGGCTATGATGAGTGCATTGTTCCCTGCGATATGAATTTCATCCACGGTAATGTTTCTACCTTTTATTGAAAATAGATCCGATGTCGTACACGAGAGAAAGATACGAAAATAACACATGTGAACCCCACTTAATGTAAATTTTATTATCATGTTTTTCTCTCTTTCTTGATTTACTATTTGACACGGTACATTATCGGATCCAATCTCCTCTCGCTTGTTCAATTGTTTTTTTTTTTATGGGAACTTATTCAATTTGTTGCTTCTCTCTTATTTTGTTACTTAAATATCTTCAAAAAATTTTGCTGGGAAAAATAATTTTTGTGTATTCAAAAAGTCATGAATAGGTAATTAAGATGAATAAATTATGTCGTTTTAAATTATGAATTAATATTAATATTATATGTGTAATATTATAATAACACAAAAGATGTTTTTGTCGATCTTTTATAGTTTTAAAAACTAAAAACTAAATTATATTTATAAGTTGTTATATAAACATTTTTAACTAAATTTTTAGTGATGCATATTTTTTTTGTTGTACAATAAAATTTTCAGTTCAATTTTGTTTTGTTTATTGCACTTCTTTTATAAGAAATAAAGATGAAATACGAATGTAGATTTACTTATTTTACTCTAATTTCTCTCATAAAAGTTCAGTGATAATCTACTGTTGAACTTCGATAAATTAAATCTCTCTAATTAAATAATGCTATCTATTAATATTAATAAAAATTTACATTAATAAGGACCCACCTTAAATAGATTAGGGACCAACTGATTAGAGAGATATACTGAAGTTCAATATTCCTGTATTACTGGAAATCACCTTGCTAGCTAGGTAGAAGATAATTTACTTGTGTGGCATCTCCCAAAATTTAGAGTAAAAGATCAATTTTTAGTTTATATATATATATATATATATATATATATATATATATATATATATATTTAAAATTTCATCTCAAAGCTTTTAAAGTTTCAGTTAAATGTTTTCAAGATTTTCTTTTCTTTGAGATATCTTACTTTTTGGCCTATGAAAAATACTTTCATCATATAGGATTTAGTTATTAAAATATCCTAAACATCAGAAGAGATAATTGGTTAATTCTTAAACAATGAGCTATTAATAAATACAGCAGCAACATAACACATTAAATAATATTAATATTAGTTTTTAAATACAAATTGGAGTATTTATTCATCAGTTGACATATATTATTGCCTTTTCAAATCACTGTTATGTTATTCTTTGGGTAGATGTTCAGTGATACGGTAGTACTAAACTTCAGTACATCCCTCCAATTAGTTGGTTCCTAAACCATTCAAGGTGGGTCCTTATTAATGTTAATTTATATTAATATTAACAAATGACTCTACATGATTGGAGGAATATACTGAACTTCAATAACACAGTACCATTGAACTTTTATCCCCTCATTTGTACTTCTACTACCATTGTTACATCATTACAATATGACAATTGTGTGAAATTAATTAGTGCATTTTATTAGTTGTTGAATAGGATTTAATTATTTAATATTATTTTTAATATTAATAAAATTTATTTTAAATAAATTAATAATCAAATAATTTAAGTGATGAACTAAAATTTAATATTAATTAAATATTCTCTCAACTTATTAATAATGTTGATGAAATTCAATAATCTTATTTATAATACTAAATTTTTATCCGTTAAATAATATTTAATATGCATTATTGATATCAACATTTAATGTATTACATCAACACATCAATCATTATCCAATGGCTTAGAAAATAACAAAATTAATTTTCTGTTTACAAAATTAAATAATAATTTTTGTAAAATTTTAAAAACTAAAAAAATACATCTTGATCTTTCAAGAGCACATGGGGCAGATTTGAACCAGCAGTTTCGGTTATGATGTGTTGACCAATTACTTTACCCCGTTGGTCTATAAGCGGATTGGTTCGGTTTTGATGATTTAGATAACTAAACTAATCCAATCCGATAATTAAAAAAAGTCATCCAATTCAATCCGCTCTTTGGACATCAACCGAACCAAACCAAACCGAATATAGTCAATTTGGTTCGGATCGGTTTGATCGATTTTTTGATAAAATTTTTTTTTAAAAAAATTTACTATTTCTTTCTCTTCAATTTCAACCCTAAAAAATAAAAATAGCTATTCCTAACCATGAAAACTAACAAATTAAAGTTATTAGTACAATATTTCAACATTACAAACTTAAAATTACAATCCAACATCATAAAACCATAAAAATCAACCCAAAATATTTTTAATATTTAAAAAAATTATAATCGGTTGGTTTGGTTCGGTTCGGTTGGGATTGGACCTCATTCATCAACCGAACCGAACCAAATCGGTTGTCAAAAAAATAAACCAATCCATTCGATTATGTAATCGGTTTTGATCGGTTTTAGTCGGTTTGGTTTGGATCGGATAGGTTGATTCGGTTTGGATCGATTTTGCACACCCCAACGTTGGTCCCCTTCTAATCTGGATTGATTTGTAGATAAATAAAATATTTTAAGGACTAAATTATATTACTATTATAAATATATATATATTTTTAGAAAAATTGCCCTTATATTACGTTCGGTTGATAAATTGTAAAAAAAAACCCAGTATAATATAAATTCAACGGGACATAAATAAAAATATTGCTTGGATGAATGGTCACACTAGAATAGATAGAATTAAGAATGATTGCATTATTAAAGAAAACATTCAGATAGCATCTATTGAAGATAAATTAGTAGAAACATACCTTAGGTAATTTAGTCATGTATAAAGAAGGTATCATACTCATGTACGTAGAGTTGACTATATAGAAGATAGTCCAATAATTACAGTTAGGGAAAGGCCAAATAAAAAAAAAATAGGAGAAATTATTAGGAGGGACTTAGCTATAAATAACCTAACCATATAAATGCGTAAAGACAGAATATATTGACGTCGCTTGATTCATATAACTAATCTCACCCAATAAAAAAAGCTTTAATTATTGTTATAATAAATTACTAATAAAATAGAAAAATATGGCATACCTAATAATTGTTACTATTTTTTTTATGAAATAATAATTGTTACTATTAAGAGTTCTTTAGATCAATATTGTCAAATCACTGTGATTGGTTGAACTGATAGTTGAATTGTTAAACGATTTAATTTTCAATTTTCCTCCAAGAATTAGAATAACTAGCATTGAGATTGAGTTGAGCATTCAGATCTGGAATCAGCCCAACATTCGAATAAATTATTTGTTGTTGTTGTTTTTTTTTTAATACTTTTTTGGTGTTTTGATCTAAAATTTTGGGTTGTATTTGATTATATATATATACATTATATATCTTAGAATTTCAAATTTTATATGATTATGGGTCCGTTTGTTTTGGTTTTTTTTAGTTAAAAGTACTTTAAATTTTTTAAAAAAGTACTTATGAGATAAATATATTAATCATATAAGTACTTAAAAATTAGGGTCATGGAGCTCTTGAGAGTTGGAGCTCACTGCTTAACAGTCGTCCTTGGATTTATCTCGAGATCTATGTCAAAATATTTTTTTTAAATTTAAAATAACACAGATCTCGAGACAGATCTAACTGCTGTTAAGCAGTGAGCTCCAATTTTCAAGAGCTCCATATCATTACTTTAAAAATTATTATAATTTGAGCTTATATATATTATATATATATATAATTGAATCATATAAACCGGTCAATATATTTAAAAATAACATAATGTATAAACAAACAGATGATGAATTCCAAGAATTTGTAAAGGAAGTGCCCAGAGGTTGCAGGATGACTATAGTAGCAGATTCATGCCATAGTGGTGGCCTCATTGGAGAGACCAAAGAGCAGATTGGAGATAGCACAAAATTAGGAGATGAAAAAAGCCATCATCTTCATTCAACTATGGGGGAAGCAATAATTGATGAGGAAGATGTGAAAACTAAGAGGTCTCTGCCTCTCCCAACTCTGATAGAAATACTGAAGCAGAAGACTGGGAAAGATGATATAGATGTTGGGAAGATCAGGCTCACCCTTTTTGATCTCTTCAAGGAAGATGCTAGCCCTAAAGTCAAGAAGTTCACCAACTTTGTCTTCCACAAACACCAACATGCAGGTAATAATGCATAAAGTTGAGAAAGAAAGAAAGAAAAAAAAAAAAGTAACCTTGGTCTCGTAATGTTATTCTTCAACTGTTGTCAGATGTGTCTCTAAACTTTTAATATGCAAGTAATTTAGAAGTAAATTTGGCTGTCCATGTGATGGCAAGTTATAGCTACGTAGTTTCGTCAATTTAGCCACAGGTGTCACCACAAAATAAAGGGTGTGTTAGTGTAGCTAAATTGACTGAATATTGTAGCTAATATGACTTGCCATCATGCATATAATTCGGCATGGACAATTATATTTTGCATATGCCTTTTAATTATTTAGATGGATTGGAGTTAGGGTGATTGGTGAAGGGTAAAATTGCTTACAAATTGAAAGTTTAGGAACATAATAGACATCAAAGTTTACTAGTTTAGGGACTAAATTGATAAAGACCCTATAATTTGGGGACAAAAAAAATTGTTCAATATAGATTATTCACTTATTTGAAGAAATAATGAAATTTGTTACACTTTAGTCATTTTATTAAGCCACTATTAGAAGAATTTTTTTTTTCTCGCCCGGTGTTCGAGGCACTGCCTCGACTAATCTGAACTCAACCTGAGTTGCCTTCCAACAGAGATAGTTGCATTCACAAGGTCTCGAACCCGGGATTTTGCTTGAGCGATACCAAACTACTTACCACTTAGACCAACTTCTCGTTGGTATTAGAAGAATTATATATATATTTTTTTCTTATGGAATTAATGTATTGATAGTTAATTTATCATTTCTTCTTTTTCTACATTAGAAGTTGAATGTGGTGGACATGGTGGATTGTTTGGGAAGGTGGGAACGTTTCTGAAACAGAAGCTGGATGATCATGGCGAAGGGTATGCAAAACCTGCCTTGGAAACCCACGTAGGCAGTAAGCTAGAGGTATGTGCTGTATTACATTTTGTTCCTAAAACATTATACTACTATCAATTTAGTCCCTGAATTGTCAAAATATCAAATTTATTCCTTAAAAGATTTTAATTGTCTTAATTTAGTCCTTGAATCATGATAGTATCAAATTTAGTCCCCAAAAGATATTTTGTGTCTCAATTTTGTCCCTGCATCTCATATTTTTGCTTTTACAATATGAGGTATCTTTTAAGGACTAAATTGAAGTGAAATATTTCAACACCAAAATAGCATTTTACTCTTATATATATAAAAACCTTTATTGTGCTACAAATACATAGACAATGCAAACTTATGTTTATGAAGGTTTAATTTTGGAAAGCATAATTCTCCTAGAGCAATTTTGGCAGGGTGGAATATGTTTTAATAGAAAAAAAGAATGAAAAATATAAAAGGAATTAAGTGAGAGGAATAAAATAGAATAAGTATAATAAAAGTTAGTTTGATATTTAGGAAAAAAGAATTAAATTATAAGACTAATTGTTTGGTACAATAGAATAAAGATCGATAAGGAAATGAAAGATATATATGTTGAAAAGTCAAATTTGTCCTTAATTAATTAACCTCCATATTTATTTGAGGGCTAAATGTGGAATTTAGTAAATTACTTAAGGATAAAATTTATTTTCTAGGAAAGCAAATCCATTTCCCTTGGCCAATTGAGGGAAGTTACTTTCCCTATTCAAAAGGGAATCAAATTTCCTATCCAAATATACTTCCCACTGTACACTGTCAAAATTGAAATTTCATCTCCCTCTATACAAATTCCATACTATTAAATGTGATCTTATACTATTTTACTAGGTATATGCTCCATAGAGGATTCTCTTATTCTCTATTGAACTCATTTTAATTAGAATAAATTATTGTTTTGATCCCTAAAAGATTTTACTAATTTCAGTTTAATCTCTAAATTATAATAACACCAAATTTAGTCCCTAAATACCTTGTGTTACAATTTTTTCCCTGAAAGGTCTATGCCGGATCGTCGTTGGCGACGAATCAGGGGCACGGAGATGGTGGTGGAATTCTGTTGAGTGGGTGTCAAAGCGACGAAACATCAGCAGATGCATGTCCTACTGGGGATGCCAAGCAAGCATATGGAGCTTTTAGCAATGCAATACAATGTGTAGTTGAGGAGACTACTAAGAGTGGAGGAAAAGTCACAAACAAAAATTTGGTATTGAAGGCAAGGCAGAAGCTGGTGAAGGATGGCTTTGAACAACATCCTGGCCTCTATTGCAGTGATGAATATGTTGATGCTCCTTTTTTGGGTTAAATTAAATAATCCAATATTTTCTGGAAATTTGGATACTATCAATTCTTACTTTTGTGTCATTTAATGTAATAGTTTTTCATGAATTATTGTGTCTGTTTGTTTGTTTGTTATGGGGATGCTTCTTGTTGTGTATAATTTCAGTATTGAGTTAATTATTGAACAACTTATTGTTTTGCCAGTATGTAGTTGTGATAATCATGGCTTAATTAAATGCACTTTATGTCCCTTTAATTTTACAAAAGTTTTAAATTGGTCCCCCTAGCGAGTTTAAAACCAAACAATTTGGTCCTGATCATATTTTGTGAAATGGTCAAAATCCCACTTTGCTCTTTTATATTTACCACTAGTTTCAAATTGGTTCTTTATCTTTCAAAAGTTCCAAATTAGTCCTCTATCTTTCCAATTGGTTCTAAATCAATCCTTCCGTCTAACTTTGTTAATTTCTTTCGTTAATTACTGACACGAGAGCTGCTTAATTGGATACAATCTCTCTCCTACGTAGCACTTTTTGATGATGTGGCATATGACTAATGTTGTAATTTTGTGAAGAAAACAATCAAAAGGAAGCATGTGAGATAGACATATAATCAACAAAAATAAAGTAATAAACTTCGTAGCTCGAATCCCCAACTTACAATACCAGAGTATTGTATTTTTGAAACGTGAAAGTTTGAAGAGAGAGGAGAGAATTTTGAGAGTTTTTTTTGGAAGAAGAGACTCTGTATATAGCCAAAGTCAGCTAACACAAAATATATAATTGGAAGTATGGTTACTTCCCAGTAATCCTAAAAAATTGATACCCTGGCACCCAAGGGCTAGTTGAGTAGCTGCGACTGAGTAAAACTGCTTGCGGTTTAGGCCTGTGCAGTAATCCTTTGGGTTGGGCCTCTGTTGGACTTCCTAACATGTCACTGGCGCCCTGCCCAGTAGTACTTGGGAGTGCCTTTCCTTACTACCATTTTGTTTACCAAAAAAAAAAAAGAATTGATCATTCTCTCAAAAATAATTAAAATAATAAATAAATAATATATAGAGACAAAATACTATTTAGTCCCTGAATTGTTGGTCAAACTACTATTTAGTCCCCGAATTTATCAAAAATACTATTTAGTCTCTGAAATTTGTAACTATGTCAACTATTTAGTCCCCGAATTTGATAAAAATACTATTTAGTCTCCGAATTTGTAACTATGTCAACTATTTAGTCCCCAAACTTGGCAAAAATACTATTTAATCCCCGAATTTGCAACTCTGTCAACTTTAACGAGTAACAGTTAGGAGACTAAATAGTTGACATAGTTACAAATTCGGAGACTAAATAGTATTTTTATCAAATTCGGGGACTAAATAGTTGACATAGTTACAAATTTCAAGGACTAAATAGTATTTTTATCAAATTCGGGGACTATATTATATATTTTTTATAGTAATAATATTTTTATTATATATAAAAAAATTATTGTATTTATTCATACCGGTCTGACTACAGTTTAACCATGGTTGGACCAATGAACTGTAAACTAGTACCTCGATCGGTTCATTGATCGGTCAAAATTTAAAAACATTGATAAATACTCAAAAAAATATGATGTATTACGTGTCACCATGCCATTGATCCATTTGTAGTAACATGAAAACCTTAATTGCACCTTGAACACAAAGTGAGGAAAAGTCAATCCATGAATGAATTTTCAGTGGATCGGGCTCAAAATTCCACCATTCTATTCTTTCTATAATCTCAATTTTGACATTCTTGTATGTAACACAAGCCTTGATAATCGAGTAATATTTGAAGTTATGATATTAGATTTATTTTGAGATGTGCGTTATAATTAAATTTAAAAAATGTGTTTTTTATACAAATCTCAAAACATATCAAAAGACTAAAAATTGATTAGTTAAACATCATCATAGCTCCATGCTCTTATCCTAATGTTAATATTTCTGAACTTTGTTGCTTGACTAAGTTATGCTCTTCACATGCATCTTGTTTGCATTTGTTGTACCTTGACTAATATTTTGATCTTCACCATTTCATACGCACGGCCCTCTACAACTTTAGAGCTTTCATTCATTATTAGTATTTAGTAGTAGTGTGAAATGGGTTGGTTTAACTTGGTCCAATCTGCACCAATTCATTGCGAGCAAAAGATATTCATGTCCAAAATTATGCTTATCATGTGGAATAGAAGGTTGAGTCTCCACACTCTGCTAGGGTTTTGCTCTACTAGGGTTTAACTTTGATCGCATTGACCTTTTATGGGGGAACGTTCCCAAAGTGTGAACTCGAGTGAGGATCTCGATCTGCATGAACACAACAAGAAGTGTAAGATGAATGTTGTACTAGGTACATGACCCATGAACATGCAAACCCAAACAGGTGAACGTGGGGTTGAGGACACGTTCATGACCAAGTTGCTGAGTGCAGATAAGGATGGTGCAATGATGGAGGAAAACGAGGACTGGGGTGATGATGACTTCATGCTTTTAGATGAGGAAGACACTGTAGCTGAAGAGGAAGGGGATGTGCCATTCGACCCTTGTCCTCGAATGAACATATCACAATAGGAATATGATAAGTGGTGCAAACCGTTGCGCAAGTCCTTGATAGTCTAGTTACCCCAATGTCTCGAGAAGATGTGGGCGAAGAGTGGATTGATTCAAATTATTGATTTGGAGAACGACTTCTTTGTTGTGGCGTTCACCAAGCAACATGACCTTCGTTTTGCCTACCATGAAGGTCCATGGATGATTGCGGATCACTACTTACTGGTTCAACGATGGAGGCCAAAATTCAATCCACTAGACCCATACGAGGTAACTCGCTTAGCTGCTTGGATTCGGGTACTTGGACTGCCGTTGAAATTCTATAATGCCTACTGCCTTTAGAGAGTTGGAAATCTAATAGAGAAAACCATTAAGATTGATCCTAATACCTCACTGAAGTCATGTGGCAAGTTTATGAGGATATGTGTTGAGATTAACCTGAAGAAAACTCTAACCTCACAAATAGAACTGAAGGGTAGAACCTACAGTGTTGAATATGAGGGGTTGCACCTCATATGTTTTAATTGCGGCAAGTACGGTCACTCAAAGGAGTGGTGTATCCATGGTACACATCAAGATAGAGATGTCACACCCACATTAAGATGATGTATGCAAAGTAGAGGAACACATTTAATTTTGAAAAACCAAATTATATTTATAAAAATAAATGATAAAAAGGCAGTATCTAGTTTGAACCGATCAACCTAGACTTGCGACTGCTAGGTCCATTTAATTCAATCATGAATCCTAGATCCGCCAACCGGTAAGGATCTAGAACCACAACAGAGGTTGATAAATTGTAAACATCTAAATAACTTCCCTAACAGTTAAAGCTCATAGCTCAAGCAATTACATAGATGACCCTTAGGATAACCTAGTAGGCTTAGCTACTCACGTTATAAGAACACGAGACTATGTCTAGAAATTAGGCTACAACCTAGGATGATTTGACTATGATTTAGTGCCTCCTATTTATAGGCACTTACATGGGGAATCCTAATATAATTATAATTAGAAAATATAATACAATCCTACTTCAAATAATAATAATATTTTTTAATTTATTTGAAACTTGAATCTTCCATTCTTGTTCCCGATTGAATTCCCCATGCTTGCATTATTTGAAATTCAAATTGAAATTGTTGTCTGCTTCAATCCTTGAGCTTGTCGCGGTCGTCAGGTATCTTTGGATGAAAAGATCCGATAAGGTGTTTGTTAAGTGTTGCAGGCTTAACAGGGATCAATGAGAAGAATATATTCCAAGTATGAGAACCAAAACCAAAGCAAGAACTAGTAGCAAGGCCCGGAAAGAGATCAGGTCAGGTGAAGAACAGAGCATTTTCCATGGCAAGCATTTATACTTTCCACATCAAGCATTTATGCTCGGCACAACAAGTGGGAGCAGATGAACTCGCCACAGCAAGTACAAGGAGACTCGCCATGGTGAGCCCATTTAACTCGCCACAGCAAGTCATGCTGCTGATGTAGCAAATGACATGGACCAGAATTTAATGAGCGAAAATAAGAAGTGATCCAGTTATACAAAGAGTTGGAGAAGGATTTAAACTCGTTTGAATTCAAAAATTAAACCACGCAACAATTATCTATTATCCCCATCCTAACCCTAGTCAAACTGTAACTCCTGGAACATTATAAAAAGGCTTCATCAAGTTGAGAAGAGGGAGAGGTGGAGAACAATAAATCATATATTCATTTAGAGATTAGAGAGAGAATATGAGCGGCTAATTTCTTCTTGGGTTTCCAAGAAGAACTAGTGTAGGTATTAGCCGATGGCTTTTCATTAGGGTTTATTAATTCATCTTTCTTTTGTATTTATCTTTTTAATTCATATGATTGTATTTGCTTCATATCATATGTCGATAGTATATCATATTTTTCCAAAAAAGGACATGTACTTAATGTGCTAGATCTTTCATATTGGGTCGGTAATATCATTGATTATGTGGTAAAGCACATGGAATTCTTATTTCTTGGAATTCGAATACAGATCTATTTATTGGGTTCTTGATTGTATGCATATCTTATTGCGATAATATTTACTTGAATTAATTGTTCCTGGTTAGGCAGTTGATCATTTAGTATATCATAAAATCTCTTGATTCATGTTATTGATATTCCTGGTTGGGGATAACATTATCATTAGATAGGCTTTGGTAATGCATGACTATCTTGAATAGGATGAATTTAGAATGAGATAGTTAAACCTGAAGATCTTTAGATTGGCTATGATTGCCGAGTTCTATTCTTCTTGGGACTTGTTTAATATAATACATTTAATCTTTTACTACAATCATATTTGTTCTTGTTTTCATTATGCGAATACTTGCTTGTTCTAACCAAGTGTAGGATCAATCCAACGATTCTACGAGAGATTTGACCCTTGGTTTGCACCCTGTGCTGCTATCTGAAGTTTTATTTGATCATAACCGTGAAGAAGAATAAGGCGCTGTCATAGGGGCTTTGAAACCCGGAAGGGGTATGGTGAGGGATAGGATGTCCGAGAAGTCGGGGTTTGAGGTGCTTGCCGATTTTGAAGGGGAGGAAGCTAAGGGTCGAACGTAGGTTGATAAGAGGAGAACTACAACCAACAAGGAAGAATGGTTGCACATAGCATGGTTAAGCCGAAAGGCAATGGCAGAAGTAAGAATACTCAAAGAGAACAGAGGGTGCTAACAAATGTGACTAACACTGTAATTTCGAAGGAAGGGAGGATGAAACCCATAAAAGATGCTATGGTGACTGTGAGTCATAGTCAAAGGTAACGGTCAAATCAAAATGAGAACATGACTTTGTTTGCTGTAGTCAGCACTGTGGGTATGAACCATGTATATGGAGAAAGGCCAATGTCAATCAATTATAAAGATCCGTCGGGCTTCAAACTGAAACCACCAGATACAAGGATGAGTACGGTGATGAACGTAGATTAGAGGGTGGAGCAATCGCAGGATATGAATCTTGATCAAGTTGATCTAGTTGTGGACTTATTGAGCCAAAGAGCTCAAGAAGTTCGATCTCCTACCGAATTTTGTGTCATCACAAGTTGTGTTTTTTAGAATAGTAGAGGCACTAAGACCAAGTCTTTCAGAGGTCTTTTTTGAGACATACGTTGGACTCATGAAGTGGAGATCTTATGTTTAATGTAAACTAGACAGAGTAATACTAATGCGGGCCCAATTATCAATAAATTGGGGTATGATAAATGGGAGAAGGTTGAGGCTGCGGGGTACTGAAAAGGTATTTGTTGCCTTTGGGATAGCGAAAGAATTAAAATGGACATTCTAGAGAAACATGAGTAGTTCGTGCATTTGAAGGTGATCAATGGTTCGGCTTCATGGTATCTCTCTACGGTATATGGAAGCCCGAACTTGGTCATGAGAAGGGCTTTGTGATTTTAATGCATTCCTTTTCGAGCATGAGAAATTTGGTGGGAATTCAAATAGGAGCAAACCGGATGTGGACTTTAAAAACTGGATGGAGGATACATGTATGATCATCTTGAGTTTCTCAAGCCTAGGCCACACATGGAAATGTGCGCGATGTGGTTGCTAGATAAGACCGAGTTTTAGTGATAATGAACTGGTGCCACATGTTCCCTAATGGTTCGGTTGTTCACTTATCATGCTTGAAATTGGATCGCAATCTGTTATGGATGTTGTTGCTCGCTCAAACGAAGCGGTTCAAGTGTACATCACCAATAAGTAATATAATGATAAACAGAGTATCATTCACAGGGAATTAAGCTAAAACAAATTAAGCACTAATGCATTCATATGTAAACCTAAGCCAAACAACCGAAATCGAGTGTTTGATTTGAAACAAGTAAACAATGCAAGTAGAAAAATCAATGCGAAAATAAATCAAGAGTGTAAATGAGATTAAGAGCTCTTAGGATTGTAGTTACACCTAGCACCTCACTTATGGAGTTTTACCTTTTTCAATACTTAATTCAATGATTTGATGTTAGTCTTAGCGCTACTTTCATTATATGAATCTTCCAATCCTATATAAATTCTACCTCTCAAATTAAACTCCTCATATGCCTATGGAAGTATAAATTCAAGAGATTCATTAAATTCAAGCCAATTTTGACTCCTCAAGGCCCTTGGGTATATGCCTATCCTTTGGGCAAATCAAGTTAATCAAGCATAATCAACATAGAACAAGAGGTATTCAACTAAAGGACTAAATTTAGGGGTCTTCTTCCAAGGAAACCCCAAATCCTCTAATTTCTCTAAGTGGTGGCCAAACAATTAGGGTTCATCAAGCACAAAGTTGAATAAACACCAAAATGCATTAAATCAAGCAATCAAAATAGCAAATCCATGAGTTTACATGCTAGGGTATCACAACCCTAAGATAAAAAAGGGCCTATCATATTCAAGGAAATTACAAGCTTAAAACCAGAAAAATTAGTAAACATCAAAGCAAAGAGAAGAAGAGAAGAAAACTCTTGTGTCCAAGACTCCAATCCACTCCTTCATCACTTTAATCCACTTGAGGCAACTTGAAGATTGAGTTTTCCTTCCTATTTTCGCACCTCTCCAGCTCCTAAACTCCAAAAATAGTTGAATATCTAGAACCCTAAGTGAAAAAGCCTTTAAAACAACAAGAACATCGGGTTCCCAAAATTGCCCTTGCGTAGGCGCGTTGCAGTGCCTAAGTTCTAATGCTGAAATAATGGGTTCATGCTGCAGCGCTTCGTGTAGGTGCTGCAGCACTTCGCCACTGACTTGAAATGCTCTTGTTGTCTTGTTGGCTTCCAAATATGCCCAAAAACGGTTCTTTCTCTACCATTTGACCCTGGACACAAAAAGAAAAAATGCAAGTGAGTCCCCATCATACTTTAAACTAAATAAAATACCCACAAAACTTAATAAAGCAACACAAAATACACAAGTTAACCACCTAAAAGCCTAGAACAAGAAAATCTCCTAAAATGCAACAAATCGTGGCTTAAAATCACTTAATCACATCAGAAAACCGGTAAAAACATAGCCTAAATAACTCTATTTCATAGAGTTACCATATGCAATTAAGTCCTAGCCTTCATTCAAACCCGAAGGAGAGACCTTTCTGTTTTCTTGCGCCGTGGGTTACGCAAGATGGTTTTAGCGGTGTTCTTAAGGAGGCGTGGGATAAAGGTGGTGAGTGGAATATGCCTTACAATAATTCTATGAATCGGTCAAAAATGGAATAAAGATGTTTTCGATAGTATCTTCTATAAGAAATAGAAGATGTATAACCGGTTGCAAGGGATTCAGAAAAAACTTTCAAAAGGGCCGAATAACTATCTTAGTAACTTCCAAGAACAACTTTGGTCCGAGTATGAGGATATGTTGAATTAAGAGGAGTTATTTTGGAATTAAAAGTCTCGGTGCTAGTGGATGGTGGAAGGGGATAGGAACACTCGCTTTTTTCACACGACCACAATGGTGAGGAGAAGGAGAGATTAGATTGAGATGTTACAAAAAAGAGGATGGGACTGCGGTTTAGGAGAATGAGGAATTGTGGAACATGGCGGTGGAGTTCTACTCTAACCTTTACTCGAAAGATATGGGTGCATAAGGAGTTTCTCCCGATTAGCCTATGTATGTTCTTCGATATTGGTTCTCTGGAATAACAACAAAACGAACTCTTTTAACCAATGTTTTTAAAACTGGACCGGTCATTGAACCGGTCGAGGCACTGGTTCACGGTTCAATGGTCCAACCGTGGTCGAACCGGTGGCATTTAAAATATATATTTTTAATTAAATATACTAAAATATATCATAAAAAATTATATACTTCATAATTATATGTTTCCATCTCGATTTAAACATGATAAGAAATAGAACAAGTTTCAAATTACCACAATATCATATTAAACTCTTCAAATAAGTTCAAGGATCAACATATTTAAGTCTCAAGTCTTATCACAAACCAAACAATAAATACTGAAATAGAACAATCCTTACAACTATAAGTCACAACAAATTCTCAATAAATACTAAATCATAAACAACACAAAATTTTTATTTTTTTAAAAAAAGGAACAACCGGTCAAACCGTCTAAACCACCGGTTTTGACCGGTTTGAACGGTTCTTGACCGACTTTTCTGGTTATTGATCGGTTTTATATCTGACCCCGGACCGGACTGGCAGCCGGTTTACCGGTTTTCCGGTCCGGTTTTGAAAACAGTGCTTTTAACTCCTCTAGAGGGATTAAGCAAGGCGACCCCATCGCCCCCCATATATTTGTTCTATGCTTGGAGAGGCTAGCTTATAGTATCCAGCTAGCGGTGTTTAATAAGTGGTGGAGACCCATTAGGATCTGTAGAAATGGACCTACTGTGTTGCATCTATTTTTCGCCGACGACCTGATCATTTTTGCTGAAGCATCCATGGATCAAGTTGTAGTCATAAAGAGGTGCCTTTATGAGTTATTTGTTAGTTTAAGGCAAAATGTTGGCACTTCTAAGACTAGAGTTTTCTTCTCCAAAAACGTGGGCCATGTTAGAAGTGTTAAGTTATGTAACGAAATGGGGTTTAAGATCTCAAGTGAACTTAGTAAGTATTTGGGTGTCCCGTTGCTTCATAAGAGAGTAAACTATGACACTTACATGCATATCCTTGACAAGGTCCGAAGTAAACTCAGTAGTTGGAAAGCTAATAACCTTTCCTTTGTTGGGAGGGTCACTTTGGTGCAAGCGGTCACTTCGGCGATCCCCACATACTCGATGCAGACTACAACCATACTAGCTAAGGTTTGTGACGAGATTGAGAAGCAGAACTGAGGGTTCATTTGGGGTGACCTGGAGAGAAAAAGGAAGCCTCACATGGTGTCATAGGGCTAATGTTTGCCAACCAAAGCTTAATGGCGGGTTGGGGCTGAGTAGAATGAAGGAATTTAATGTAGCGTTCATCGTGAAGGTGGGGTGGCACTTGATCACTCGAAAAAAAATGCTGTGGAATAAAGTCCTGAGGGCGAAATACAAGTGTGGCTCAGGAAGCATCCCAAGTATCATGGCTGGGAATGGCAAGATTGTCTATTGCTTGTAGAGAGGTTTAGCTAATAACTAGAAATTAGTGATGGAGGGAGTTGAATGGTGGCTAGGTAGTGGTTGAGATGTCAAGTTTTGGCATGATGCCTGGGTCCTTAGCCGTGGGGGGTTGATTAAGATGGCTAGTGCAAGACCTTGTAGCAACGAGATTAACGATTTAGTTGCAGACTACTTGACGGCCTCGGGAACATGGGATTGGAATAGGTTTGAGTACCTCCTTCCAGACGCAATTTGAAGCAAGATATCAAAATTGGTTCCCCCTGGTAGCAGCATGATGGTTGACATATCGGCATGGTGATTCTCGCATGATGGCACTTTTAGCATCAAGTCTGCATATAAGCACTTAATGGAACATGATACTCTCGAGAAAGATAACTTGTAGGAGCACCATATGGGATTGAAGAGGGCCCCAATGGATTAAATCATTCTTGTAGTTGTGCGTGCATAATAAGTTACTTACCAATGAGTTAAGGAAACATCGAAATATGACCAATGATGAAGGGTGTACGAGATGCGAGGCAATGTGTGAAATCTTGGTCCATGTTCTTTGAGATTGCCCGAAGGAATATTTGGATGCGTTTGGTGAGGCAAGATCATTAGATGGCGCTCTTTAACCTAATTACTCGAGAGTGTTTGCTGTAGAACCTAACTAACAATCTCGATAATCACAGGAGCGAGTGGAGTGTAACCCTTGGGGTTACATGCTGGCTTACTTGGAAGTGGCGAAATGAGTTGATTTTCAAAGATAACAGTTGTGAAGACCGCGTGCTTGAAGGAGTTGCCACCAAGTTTTCCATAAAACTTGGAAAAGAAAATAGGTTTGAAAATTAAGTAAAATTCGGGTTTTAAAATATTTGGGTACGGGAATTTATTTGGGATGAGGGGAAGGTGTTAGGAACCCCTCTTCCCCTGTCCGAAGACGGTTACCCCAAAAATTAATACTTAAATTGTTTGGCCTTAAAATAATGGATAAAGAACACAAAATACAAAACAAGGAAGAAAACAAGGGCGGACTTGACCTAGGATAAGATCCTAGGGCCTATGTACCCTCAAAGAGGGATCAAAGTCCACGTTGTTCGTGTGGCATGCAAGTGTGTGAGTGGGGGAGGCTCATCAAACAAAGACTCAGATGGCCTCCTAATGCGATGTGCCTAAAGAGACAAAGGCCTCTCGGCACCTATCTATCATGCATTACATTCAAACAATCAACAAGGTAAGAAAAGTGCGTGTGTGATGCTCATCAGGCAGCGCGCCTAGATGGCATGAAGACTAGTACTCCTATAGAAGTAAAGGCTCCTTGCTGGTACTAGGTTACACATGCTTCTATAAAATAGTTTATGTATTTTTATTTTAATAAAATGCTTAGGAAAAATAAGAGGAGGTATTTCTGCCTCTAAAAGCTAGGGGGTCGCAACGTACAAGGTCATACGTCGCGACCCATAAGTATGTATTTCTTCTTTTTATTTTGCACATTTCAAAAAGATCTTTTTTTACGCGTATTTTCCTGATTCTAGACATTAAATGAAAAATCATATTGGACCACTTTGAAACCATATAAAATTGTCAAAACCTAGCTTGATAAAGCTTTAGATCTCCCCTACGCACTCCCACTGACCTTGTCCCAAAATCTTTAGTAATTTGTAAGATATGACCTTTGAAACCACAGTTGCCTAGAAACTGTTTGAAATGGTATATTGGGATAAATAAATATGTCATAAATCCTTCTGGAAGAATTAGGGTATGAAATATTTATCCTCTATTCACAAGACAAATATAAAGCTTTAAGAGCAAGACTCAACGAAAACTGAATTCTTTAGAGGGAATAAAAATTTCACGAATTAGAATGACGTTCAACACGTCACTCTGCAAAGTGTTCTGTAAAACCGATTTTATAAAAGTTTCTGGGAGTAAACTACCCAATGGAATTTGACAAAAGACCTATAGTTAGAAAGCTACGGATGTCTAGTTTCAGAAAAAAAAATAGATCACTCCCATTGGAGTTAAATTGACATCAGAATCTTGCGTCAAAGGCACACTGCCCGAACTCAGAATCAGTTCGGGCAGAGGTTTTCACAAAAATTGTTTTGACTCCATTGAAAGACTCTAAAATTCATGAAAAAAATTCAGAAATCCTCTCAAGGTATGTAGAAACAAGACAAAAATGCAAGAAAACAATTATATATGTAGAGACAACCAAAACCAAGATGGAGAAGGCAAGCAATCACATTTAACCCAAAACAGAAAAGTATCAAAGTGAAGAGTACTCCCTTAATTGGTTCTGGTCGCACCCGTCGCAAGGTTGACCAAATTAACCGAATTAGAATGCAATATAGTAGCGTAACTCGGATCATATTCAATCAAGGAACCTTTATCTAAGATCCTAGGCTAAACTAAGTATAAAAAACATGCAATTAACAAACTAAAGTGATATTTTGGATTTTTAAGCTATCTACTAAATGAGAAATGCAATCAAAGTAAACTTAAATTTAAATAAAGAGAACCTAAGTTACTATTTTTTGTATTTTTCTTGATTAGGCCAATTAAAAAGAAGTTGGAATTAATATTAAAAATGCCCTTGGAATGGAATTATAGCTATCATAGTTCAAATTAATTTGAGAATTAATATTTCACTAAGTCTTAAGGGAAAACCTCAAGGTACCACTTGAGTCTTGTGTTCTTTCTTAATAATTACTCCTACTACCATAGCTAGCAATTACTCCAAAAGACACAATTAAAAACCACTTAGTGTATGATTAAAATCAAACAAAAGCAACTTGTTCCTCTACTAAAAATTGTTCAACCGAGACAATCAAATACAAGCATATAAGATTATATCCTCTAGTCATGAACATGATAGAAAATACTTTCTAATTGCATTTTAAAGGCAATATTTCTATACAATCATCAAGTTGTCACAATCAATCTAAATCATAATCACTCAATATACATAGAAAATGTACCCATAAATCTAAGATTCTAAATTGCATAAAGATAAATCCTAAACCTAGAAAATCAAATATACAATTTAAAATTAGGTATTGAGATAAAGTAACCCCCCTTTGTAGAATAGGAACTCAAGTCCTAATCTCCATCTCTAAGAAGCAAGGAAATCTAGCCACACATTGAGAGAGATGCTACAATACCCTTCACTTCATCCATGGTGCAAGAAATGAAAATGTGAAGATGATGGTGGTGAGGTGGCATCTAAACAGAGAAGAAAATTTGGGAGGAAGTGATGAGATAATGATTATGATGATGGTGAATGTGATGAAGGGAGTATTGGTGATGGATGAAGAATATGGTGACGGAGTGGCGTGAAGGTTGAAGTGAAAATGGAATGAATGAAGAAGAGAAGTGGAAAAATTGGCATCGGTGGCGTCGAGCAGAGGAGCCAAAAATTGGGGTTAAAATTGTTGCTGCTTCCCTCCAATGTTAAAATTCAAAAACTAAGCTAATGATGTGCTGGCTCCTCCTTCTTGGGTGTGAAAGGCCTTTTGCAAAAATGGGAAAGAAAATGGATTTGGAAAATGGCTTGAAATTTTGGGCTTCTAATTTTATTGATTGAATTCCTTTCTTTCTTTCCTTTTTTTACCTACAAAGCAAAAATAAGCCCAATATAAAATAATCATTCCCAAAATATTTTAATTAAAAAGCAATCACAAAAACATAACAATTTAACCCTTTTTAATATTATTTTCATATAATTACTCTTTAACCAAATTTATCATAATTAATGCAATTAAGCCCATTCAAATATAATAAGAACCCTAAAATAAGATAGAAAAAATTATACAAAATAGGGTCTTATCAGGTTCCTCCACATTTCATTCTAAGTTTCCCTTGCCACCTCCATGAATTCTTCACTCCTTCTTCTTTCTTCTTGCCTCCTCTTGCTCTCATCCTCAATCTCCTCCACCTCTCTCTCTTTAACCTAGCCACTCTTGTTCTCTCTCCCTCTTCTTGACATAGGCTTCTCTGTCACGACCCCAAATCGGGAGTACGTGACCGGCACGGGAATAGATTTTTACCTCTAAACCCGTAAGCCTTATCCTGTAAACGTTTTTATAACTACCCTGCTAAACAATCAATATATATATATCATACTAGTGGCCACCCCTCACTGGTGGCCTAATTAACATGCAATCCACGGTTCGCTCAATACCGCTTCAGCTCAATCCAGTGTATAGATATATTTATCAGCACTCGTAATGCAAATATTAATATCATATTGACCGTACATCTCAATACGTACGATCTATCCTATTCACATGCAACAAGCACACATAATATATATTCATATCATATTGACCGTACGCCTCAATGCGTACGATCTATCCTATTCATATGCAGAAGTTTATATACTCAAACATATATCCTAGTCTTCCCCAAACTGGACCCTGTCTTTAAGTACATGTGATGCCGATAATTCTAGAGTAGGTACATATCAAAAGCTGTAAATATATATACAACTCTTACAACTTTAAAATATGTACAGCAAGTGAAATCAAAATAACCAAAAGGTGTCCACCCCCTCGAACAAGTGCGTAAGGATGGTCTGATGTCCGTATCACTGCCCGGACGTCGATGCCTGCCCGACCCCTGTATCTGAAACATTGAAGCAGAAGGAGTGAGTCAAACAAACTCAGTGAGAAGCTTCCCATCCTCGGCGTAGCGGCTAGTACCACTACAGCTGGGGAAAGGGAAACACCCACAATCACATACGCATGAAAGTCCAGTTTATCAATTGTTATATTACGATCAGACACTATTAATATAACATTAAAATCAAAGATAAACCTATAGATTTTTCTTTTCTATCATGCTTCTCATAATCAAACAATCATAATTAACATATCATATAAAAACTGTAAATCACTCAACTGACCCTAGTACCAGGCTAGTGCAATGGCCTCAACGGACAATTTCTCTTAATCTTTAACTGACCTTAGTGCCAGGCTAGGGCAATGGCCTCAACGGGCAAATCTTTTAGTCTTTTACTGACCCTAGTACCAGGCTAGGGCAATGGCCTCAATGGGCAAATGCTTTACTCTTTAACTGACCCTAGTGCCAGGCTAGGGCAATGGCCTCAACGGGCAATTGTTTTAACTTGTTTCTCTTCTCAAGATTTCAACTGGGATCCTAACTCTATCTACCCATTACGATCCTAACCTAACTTTACCTAGGTAGTGTGGACATCCCTACGACTCACTAATCAATTAAGAGATCGTATAAATCCTCATATTGTTCCCAAACCCTTGGTTTAGATCATAACCTAGCTCTAAGGTCTTTCCTAAGTTCAATTACCATAAAACGTCGACGTTAGCAACCCTTTCTTTATGATTTCTTAGGTGAGTTTCTAATTAATATGGTAAACCAATCATTGGACTCAATCAACAACTTACCCCCTTGCTTGTACTGTTCGGCGTACCTCATGTCATCACATGGATACCCTCTAGTACCCTTTTTTTTTACCTGTAGTCAAACACACATATACAAATACTTTCATGCATAACAATTTAGGAACAACAATAGCATGTTAACCACTAAACAATTCTTACAAATAGGCAAGTAAGCAAACCGCATATCCACATCCTCAATCAACCCTGTAGGGCAAGGATGGGAAACCCCTCACCTTAGCCGTTTTACTTAGTAACCCTTGAGCACTCTTGTCTCCAAGGAAGCACTTGAGTCCTAACAAATAGAACCACACCAATTAAACTACTTATCTACACATGTGTGTAGCAAACTTTCCATAAACTCCATATTAACCAATTTTCCACTTCTACATATATCAATGCCTAAATTCCACTACCTAAGCTATGGTTATCATTTAGGAGTTGGTTTTTGTTCAAAAGAAGTTTTACTTTAAGAAATCATATTCAAAAGTTTGGACACCATCTAGCTCCATCAATGGAGATTTTGCCAAATATAAAAATTTTACTAATTTCCACAAAATTCATAAATCACTATCCCAATCATTGGGCATCCTTCCAAATCATCTAAAATGCATAAACAAATTATTTGGCATCCATACAACCCAACAATTCTAAGAAATTAATAAATTCCCTCAAAATTTATAAATTTCGTAACTTATGAACCCTAGAGAGAAATCATCCATATAAATCATGATTTGGGTGTTTTCTATGTTCTAAAATAGTCCTAGGGTGATATACTATCAATGGGTAACTCATTTCTACCAAGAAAATTAAGATTGAAGTGGTGGAGACATGATTTTTGGAGGCTTACCTTCCCAAATCCGAGAATGAAGATTTGGGAGTGCTACCCAAGTTCTTTGATGCTCCAAGAGAGTAGATGAAGCTTGTGGGAGCCTTAGATTGTTGGGAAGAAGCAAGAAATTTGATGGAAGTGAGTGGTTCCTTCAATTTGTTCTTGATGCCCTAGAGTGAATGAGGAATGGAGAAGAAGAGAAGAATGAGGCGTGGGTGCTGGTGCTGGTGCTTCTGCTTATAAATTTGGGTTTGGGCATTTAAGGGTAGTTTGGACAATTGACAACTTTTGAGGTATGGTGAAATAGAGTTCTGATTGGATTTTCTTAACTATATTTGTTTGTAGGTAAGATTAGGGAAATTTTGAAATTTTTGACTAATCATAAGCCTATTAAAAATATCTGTCATTGAGTGTCTTGCAGATGAAAATTTCCTACCTAGTATAATTTTTATTTTCGAAAAGTTCTCAAATTTAAACTATAAGCTTTGAATAATTCATATGACCACTTTTAAACAAAATTATAATTTTTCTACCTAATTTTCATATTTATTTTAATTTCTTAAATTCTCAACTCTAAAACTATTAAAATCTTAATTATATCCCAAAATATTTTTATTTCACTCTAAAAAAATTTATTTTTATTTTCTTTAGCCAAAATGCTTAACTTCAATTTCATAAATTTTATCAATTTCATATTATCCTATCAATTCCTATTTAATTTTATTTATCTATATGTATACACAAAATTATTATTTATTTCTTTTGTCCATTTATTTATTTATTTATTTTGTCCTTATATTCCAACTCCAAATGATGACCATGCTAAGTCTTACTATACACAGTTGACTTGCTTCTAAAAAAATACCGCTCGGGTATTACAATCTTCCCTCCTTAAGAAATTCGGTCCCCGGATTTCAATTAAGTTACTAACCTTAGTCTTGAAATAGGTGAGGATATGTCCTGCGCATCTCAGCCTCAACTTCCCACGTTGCTTCCTCAACCGAATGGTTTCGCCACAGGACTTTCACCAATGGTATTTCCTTCGATCTTAGCTTGTTCAACTAGTGATCTAAGATTTCCACTGGCATCTCCTCATATGTCAGACCTTCGGCTAGCTGTACTTCATGAGGTTGGATTATGTGAGAGGGATCTGACAGGTACTTACGAAGCATAGACACGTGAAACACCGGATGAACTCCTTCCAACTCCGCTGGCAATTCAAGACGGTAGGCAACGTTTCCCACGCGTTCTAGAATCTCAAACGGTCCGATGTATCTTGGACTTAGCTTGCCTTTCTTGCAAAATCTCATCACACCCCTCATCGGTGAAATCTTTAAGAAAACCTGCTCACCCACAGCAAACTCTAACTGTCTTCTCCGGTTGTCGGCATACGACTTCTGCCTACTCTGAGCCGTGGCAAGCCTTTCTCTAATGGACTTTATCTTGTCCAAAGCATCCTGCACAAGTTCTGGACCTACCAACTTGGCCTCTCCGACCTCGAACCACCCAATCGGGGACCTGCACTTCCGACCGTACAAAGCCTCGAAGGGTGCCATCTGAATACTGGATTGGTAACTGTTATTATAGGAAAACTCCGCTAACGGCAGGTATTTCTCCCACCCCCCGCCGAAATCCATAACACATGCTCTGAGCATGTCCTCTAAAATTTGAATGGTCCTCTCAGATTGCCCATCTGTCTGGGGATGAAATGCTGTACTCAGATCGACCCTTGTCCCCAATGCCTCCTGAAGTGCTCTCCAAATCAAGAGGTAAACTATGGCCCCCTGTCAGAGATAATCGACACTGGTACTCCGTGCAACCTCACTATCTCTAATAGGTACAACTGGGCATACTGACCCACTCCGTAAGTGGTCTTAACTGGCAAAAAATGGGCGGACTTAGTCATCCGATCAACGATTACCCAAACCGAATCGAATCCCCTCTGTGATCGTGGCAATCCTGTCACAAAGTCCATAGTAATTCTCTCCCATTTCCATTTAGGAATTTCTATCTGTTGAAGTGTTCCAACGGGCTTTTGGTGTTCAGCCTTAACTTGCTGACACACTAGACATCTAGATACATAGTTTGCCACGTCTTTCTTCATACCATTCCACCAGTACAATTCTCTCAGATCTTGATACATTTTATTACTACCCGGATGAATTGTGTACGTTGTCTTGTGTGCCTCATCAAGAATTCTTTCTTTCAAACCATCCACCATAGGTACACACAGTCGTCCTTCCAACCGGAGTATGCCACTATCATCTATGGAGAATCGAACGTCATCCTTCTGCCCCTTGACCACTGTATCTCTGTTCTGTTTGAGGTCGGCGTCTTGATCTTGCTTGGATTTAACCTCTTCGACTAGAGCTGACTTGGCTTGGACATGGGCTAGAAACATGTCGGAGTCTCCAATTTCAAACTGAGTTACAAACTGTTCCAGTTCATGTATTTCCCGAATCAACGGCCTTCGTACTTCACTGATATGGGCTAAGCTACCCATTGACTTTCGGCTCAGAGCGTCTACCACCACATTCGCCTTACCAGGATGGTACAAGATCGTGCAGTCATAGTCTTTCAACAATTCCATCCACCTGCGTTGTCTCAGATTTAGATCTTTCTGCTCGAAAATGTACTTAAGGCTCTTGTGATCTGTGTATACCTCACATGTTTCACCGTAAAGGTAGTGCCTCCAAATCTTCAAGGCAAATACCACCGCTGCCATTTCAAGATCGTGAGTTGGGTAGTTCTTTTAGTGCTTCCGGAGTTGCCTAGACGCATAAGCAATCACCTTGCCATGCTGCATAAGAACACGCCCTAACCCAACTCGCGAAGCATCACAGTAAACTACATACCCTCCGCTGCCCTCAGGAAGAGCCAACACCGGTGCTGTGGTGAGACTTTCCTTCGGTTTCTGAAAACTCTCTTCACACTTGTTATCCCACACAAACTTTACCCCTTTCTGAGTTAGCTTTGTAAGAGGTGCAGCAACCTTCGAAAAGTCCTGCACAAACCTTCTATAGTATCCAGCCAAACCTAGAAAACTGCGAATCTCTGTGACTGAGGTAGGCTGGGACCAATTCTTCATTGCTTCCACCTTGCTCGGATCAACATGGATTCCCTCTAAAGATACCACGTGACCGAAATATGCAACTTTATCAAGCCAAAACTCGCATTTTGAAAACTTAGCATACAATTTCTCTTCTCTCAGCCTCTGCAATGCCAGTTTCAAATGCTCTGCGTGCTCCTCAGCATTCTTAGAATAGACTAGAATGTCATCTATAAATACAATGACAAACCGGTCTAGGAATGGCTTGAAAACTCGATTCATCATGTCCATAAAAGCTGTTGGTGCATTAGTTAGCCCGAACGACATGACTAGAAACTCATAATGGTCGTATCGGGTTCGAAAAGCAGTCTTGGGCACATCTTCTTTTCTAATCTTCAGCTGATGATACCCTGATCGCAGATCGATCTTTGAAAATCTCTTAGCACCCTGCAACTGGTCGAACAGATCATCGATTCTTGGAAGTGGGTATTGATTGCGGACTGTTACCTTATTCAACTTTTGGTAATCGATACACAATCTTAAAGTTCCATCCTTCTTCTTCACGAATAGAACTGGTGCACCCCAAGGTGAAAAACTGGGTCTGATGAAACCCTTATCAAGCAATTCTTGTAATTTCGTGTGTAGCTCTTTCAACTCCTTCGGAGCCATCCTGTAGGGTGGTGTGGAAATCGGCTAAGTACCTGGTAAAAGCTCAATCTCAAATTCAATCTCTCGATCAGGCGGCAAACCAGGTAATTCATCAGGAAATACATCAAGAAACTCCCGAACCACCGGTACCTGATCCGCAGGAGGTACTTCTTTCGTAGTATCCCTCACAAAAGCCAGATATCCTTTACACCCTTTCTCGAGTAGCTTGGAAGCTTTCATTGCTGAAATTAGACTCGGATATGGTGCAGCACCATCACCCCGCACCACAAATGGCTCTTCATTCGGCATATTGAATTTCAAACACTTCGCCCTGTAGTCAACTACCGCATGGCATGATGCCAACCAATCCATACCTAGAATGACATCCAGGTCTACCATGTATAGTAGTCGTAGGTCCACAACTGTTTCATGACCCTCGACCACAACCACACACGACTCATAGACGTACTTGACTTATACTGATTCACCCATCGGAGTAGAGACCATTTCTGTCTCCTTCAACCTAGTTGGGCTTTTCTCAACCTTCCGTGCAAATGCATGTGAGATGTAGGAATGTGTTGAACCAGAATCAAAGAATACAAGGGCCTGGAGAGAGCATACTGAAAGTGTACCTGTCACTACTGCATTTGAGGCATGTGCATCCTGTCGAGACAAAGCAAACACCCGTGACTGTCCTCCCCCTGGTGCACCTAGACCTCTACCTCCTGCTCCTGCTCCTCTACCTCTGCCCGCACCTGAAGTATTAACCTGGGGTGGTACAATTCTAACTGGTGGAGCTGCAATTGGAGTACTACCCGGAGTAGGATTGCTCTTGACACTCGTATTACTCTTCCTTTGCGGACATTCCTTAGCCATATGCCCGATCTGACCACAGTTGTAACAACCTGCCTTTGTGACTCTACACTCTCCAAAATGGAATCTCCCACATGTTCCACACTGCGGTTTCTGGTTACCGCCCTGACTACTGCCTTGGAACCTCTGCCCACCTTGGGTGTTACTCTTCCCATAACTTGTGGTGGTAATAGCAGACTGCCCACCAACTTGCCCTGCATAATTTGGAACTATACCGGAATTACCAGCTATCTTTTGCTTCTTCTTCCATCCCTGCCCATCACTACCTGTCAGTAACTTATTCTTGGGATTCGCCGATGTCCCAAACTTCTTCCTATTTTCAATAACCCTGGCACAATCAGCAGCCTGTGCTAGAGTTTCAAACTGACCACATTGCGACAGTAGAACTACGAACAATGGCTCTACCAACCTGTGGATAAACCTCTTAATCAACTCCCTCTCATCGGGAACCAATTCTGGAGCATATTGAGCTAGCTCTGTGAACTGCAGCTTAAACTCAGTCACTGACATATTCGGCGTCATCCACAAATCTTCAAACTGTTGACGCTTGGCATACCTCATTCCTTCAGATAGAAACCGACCCATGAATTCCCTCTGAAAATCTTCCCAGGTCATAGGAGCAACTCTCCTTGCATATCTCTTCTGTACTGATTCAAACCAAACACGTGCAGCGCCTCTTAACTGAAACGAGGCAAGTTCCACCATCTCTCCTCCTGGACACCTCAGTAACTGACCAATTCTGATTATATCACGGAGGAAATGTTGAGGGTCCTCCTTGGTTTCGGTTCCACAAAAAGTAGGCGGATACAGCTTCAGGAATTTAGTAATCGGTAATTCCCTCGGAACTTCCCTCAGTCCCCGGGGCACGTCCCTTTGTTGCCATTCCCTTCTTGGTTCTTCCTCCCTCTCCTCAACCATTTCAGTTTCCTGTTCAGCCGATATCACTTGCTCTTCTTCCTCGCCGACAACTAAACGGCAGACATCTTGTTGAATTTGGCGGGTCATTTCAGCTTTCAACTCCTGAAATCTCGCAGTCAGCATCTCAGCCACTGACGGAGCACCCGTCTCAACCTGTGGCTCTGAAGTTTGTTGCCTATGGACTTCTCTTTCATGTGTTCTACCCCGACCGCGAGCACGGCCTCTAGCTCGGCCCCTGGGAGGCATTCCCTCCTCCAGACCGAACTCCTCATCTGTACGTGCAGGGACTCTACCGCCCCTCCTAGCCTGCCTAGTAGTCGGCGGCTTCCCTGTACTGCACAAAAATGTCACCTGATAAGCATTTGCATAATCTATCATAGATTAAGAAGGAATGAAAGAATGGCTGACTCAAATTATCCTGGGTACTCCCACAAGTGCCTGTTTAATGCAACATTGTGCCCGGGTTTCACAACAAAGCTTAAACTGACACCCGGTTATACCAATGGCTTCACATGACTTAAAGAATAACCTGGCTCTGATGCCAAGTTTGTCACGACCCCAAATCGGGAGTACGTGACCGGCACGGGAATAGATTTTTACCTCTAAACCCGTAAGCCTTATCCTGTAAACATGTTTATAACTACCCTACTATACAATCAATATATATATATATATATATATATCATACAAGTGGCCACACCTCACTGGTGGCCTAATTAACATGCAATCCACGGTTCGCTCAATACCGCTTCAGCTCAATCCAGTGTATAGATATATTTATCAGCACTCATAATGCAAATATTAATATCATATTGACCGTACGTCTCAATACGTACGATCTATCCTATTCACATGCAGCAAGCACACATAATATATATTCATATCATATTGACCGTACGCCTCAATGCGTACGATCTATCCTATTCATATGTAGAAGTTTATATACTCAAACATATATCCTAGTCTTCCCCAAACTGGACCCTGTCTTTAAGTACATGTCATGCCGATAATTCTAGAGTAGGTACATATCAAAAGCTGTAAATATATATACAACTCTTACAACTTTAAAATATGTACAGCAAGTGAAATCAAAATAACCAAAAGGTGTCCGCCCACGCGAACTAGTGCGTAAGAATGGTCTGATGTCCATATCACTGCCCGGACGTCAATGCCTGCCCGACCCCTGTATCTGAAACATTGAAGCAGAAGGAGTGAGTCAAACAAACTCAGTGAGAAGCTTCCCATCCTCGGCGTAGCGGCTAGTACCACTACAGCTGGGGAAAGGGAAACACCCACAATCACATACGCATGAAAGTCCAGTTTATCAATTGTTATATTACAATCAGACACTATTAATATAACATTAAAATCAAAGATAAACCTATAGATTTTTCTTTTCTATCATGCTTCTCATAATCAAACAATCATAATTAACATATCATATAAAAACTGTAAATCACTCAACTGACCCTAGTACCAGGCTAGGGCAATGGCCTCAACGGGCAGATCTTTTAGTCTTTTACTGACCCTAGTACCAGGCTAGGGCAATGGCCTCAACGGGCAATGGCCTCAACGGGCAAATGCTTTACTCTTTAACTGACCCTAGTGCCAGGCTAGGGCAATGGCCTCAACGGGCAATTGCTTTAACTTGTTTCTCTTCTCAAGATTTCAACTGGGATCCTAACTCTATCTACCCATTACGATCCTAACCTAACTTTACCTAGGTAGTGTGGACATCCCTACGACTCACTAATCAATTAAGAGATCGTATAAATCCTCATATTGTTCCCAAACCCTTGGTTTAGATCATAACCTAGCTCTAAGGTCTTTCCTAAGTTCAATTACTATAAAACGTCGACGTTAGCAACCCTTTCTTTATGATTTCTTAGGTGAGTTTCTAATTAATATGGTAAACCAACCATTGGACTCAATCAACAACTTACCCCCTTGTTTGTACTGTTCGGCGTACCTCATGTCATCACATGGATACCCTCTAGTACCCTTTTTTTTTACCTGTAGTCAAACACACATATACAAATACTTTCATGCATAACAATTTAGGAACAACAATAGCATGTTAACCACTAAACAATTCTTACAAATAGGCAAGTAAGCAAACCGCATATCCACATCCTCAATCAACCCTGTAGGGCAAGGATGGGAAACCCCTCACCTTAGCCGTTTTACTTAGTAACCCTTGAGCACTCTTGTCTCCAAGGAAGCACTTGAGTCCTAACAAATAGAACCACACCAATTAAACTACTTATCTACACATGTGTGTAGCAAACTTTCCATAAACTCCATATTAACCAATTTTCCACTTCTACACATATCAATGCCTAAATTCCACTACCTAAGCTATGGTTATCATTTAGGAGTTGGTTTTTGTTCAAAAGAAGTTTTACTTTAAGAAATCATATTCAAAAGTTTGGACACCATCTAGCTCCATCAATGGAGATTTTGCCAAATATAAAAATTTTACTAATTTCCACAAAATTCATAAATCACTATCCCAATCATTGGGCATCCTTCCAAATCTTCTAGAATGCATAAACAAATTATTTGGCATCCATACAACCCAACAATTCTATGAAATTAATAAATCCCCTCAAAATTTATAAATTTCGTAACTTATGAACCCTAGAGAGAAATCATCCATATAAATCATGATTTGGGTGTTTTCTATGTTCTAAAATAGCCCTAGGGTGATATACTATCAATGGGTAACTCATTTCTACCAAGAAAATTAAGATTGAAGTGGTGGAGACATGATTTTTGGAGGCTTACCTTCCCAAATCCGAGAATGAAGATTTGGGAGTGCTACCCAAGTTCTTTGATGCTCCAAGAGAGTAGATGAAGCTTGTGGGAGCCTTAGATTGTTGGGAAGAAGCAAGAAATTTGATGGAAGTGAGTGGTTCCTTCAATTTGTTCTTGATGCCCTAGAGTGAATGAGGAATGGAGATGAAGAGAAGAAGAGAAGAATAAGGCGTGGGTGCTGGTGCTGGTGCTTCTGCTTATAAATCTGAGTTTGGGCATTTAAGGGTAGTTTGGACAATTGACAACTTTTGATGTATGGTGAAATAGAGTTCTGTTTGGATTTTCTTAACTATATTTATTTGTAGGTAAGTTTTGGGAAATTTTGAAATTTTTGGCTAATCATAAGCCTATTAAAAATATCTGTCATTGAGTGTCTTGCAGATGAAAATTTCCTACCTGGTATAATTTTTATTTTCGAAAAATTCTCAAATTTAAACTATAAGCTTTGAATAATTCATATAACCACTTTTAAACAAAATTATAATTTTTCTACCTAATTTTCATATTTATTTTAATTTCTTAAATTCTCAACTCTAACACTATTAAAATCATAATTATATCCCAAAAAAATTTTATTTCACTCTAAAAAAATTTATTTTTATTTTCTTTAGCCAAAATGCTTAACTTCAATTTCATAAATTTTATCAATTTCATATTATCCCATCAATTCCTATTTAATTTTATTTATCTATATGTATACACAAAATTATTATTTATTTCTATTGTCCATTTATTTATTTATTTTGTCCTTATATTCCAACTCCAAATGATGACCATGCTAAGTCTTACTATACACAGTTGACTTGATTCTAAAAAAATACCCCTCGGGTATTACATTCTCTCTTTTATAAGCTAGGGTTCTCTTAAGTTCTTTGGGCTTGGCCCATTAGAGCTAAGAGTAGGTCATCTAACACTTTTCATCTTTTCTTATTTTCTTTGACAAAAGCAATATTTTTGCATTTTTTTTAATTTTGTTTTTTCTAATTTTCTTTGCACAATTTAAGTCCGGGCAAAATAGGGTGTCCACAACAGTATAGTTACACGCTACCTTGTGGTCCATATTTTACAGGTTGTTTGCAAAGAAAAGGCTGCATTCGAGGCTTATGCAAAATTAAATCACAGTAACAAGTACGAAGAGAGGCTTATTAGCTTAGAACCTCCACCCCAAGGATGGTTGAAGGTTAACGTAGATGGCTCTATGAATTCAAACTTAATTAGAGGAAGTTCATGTGGAGGGGTTGCTCGGGATTAGCATGGAAACCTTTTGAAAGGATTTGTGAGAAGCATGAGATGTTGCATTATTACTATTATGGAGGTTTGGGGAATCCTGACGGGTCTCGAACTAGCTTTGAACCTAGTATGCTAAATAAGTTTTTATTGAAATGAACTCTCTAGTGGCAAAGAGTTTGATAAATCAGAATATTGAGGACAGAAACCTAGGAGCGCAATTTATTCATGCTATTCATAAATGGATGGCCAAAGACTGGGAGGTGATTCTGAACCATACGTATAGGGAAGCGAACTCAATGATGTATGTCGAGCACAATCAAATTAATGTAAGAATTATTTTTCTACTTCCACTTAACACAATTTTGAGTATAGAGTAAGCAGGGTCGAACCCACAGAGATTGGGTGATTTTTAGTACTTTCAATTAACCAAGACTCAATGAAAAACAATTCAAAGTAACCAAAAGGAGGGTTTTGAATGATTTCTTCAAATAAAAATTGCAAATAAATTAAATAAAAGCGAGTGATTAAGAGTGTATTCAATATTAAAGAGCTCCTAAGGTTATGGTTTATCCTAGTACTTCATCTATGTTGTTTGGTTTCTTTCTAACAATTAATTTTAATACATTGATGTTAGTCCTATATTCGTTGTATGGTCTGTCGATCCTATACAAGCTCTAACTCAATATTCTTCTTCCCATATGTCTATGTAGAAAATCAATTAAAGAGCAGCATTCATTCAATCAAGCTAATATAACTCTGTTAGGCTCTCGGGTATATGTCTATCCTCCGAGCAAATCTAGTAACTATACAAGTAATTAACCTAGATCTACCAGTATTTAGTTCCCGGAGTAAACCTAAGTGCCTCTTTCAATGTCACCTAAATTCTCTAAATTACCCTAAAAGGTGATCAGACAATTAGGGTTTAAGCACAAAACTAAATAAACATCGATTGCATTAATTCAACTGTAAAAATCATCCAACAAACATAGAATTCATACTAGGGAACCATAACTCTAGGATAGAAAAGATCTAGCCTAGCATAATCATTTATAAAACCACAAATTTCAGAAAAGACATGAGATAAAAGAGAAGAGAAGAAGAAGAAGAAGAAGAAATAAAATCTAAAGCTTGAATCCACTCTTCCTTTGCTCCAATCCACCAAACGACCACCAAATTCGTGTTTTCTCTCAAATCTTAGCCTTCTCTTTGCCCTAAAACATGAATATGACTGAGAATGCTCGACCTTGGACCGAAGAATGGCTTAAATAAGCTAAAACTAACGAAATCGCAAAATTGCCCCCTGACACGGCGCTATAGCGCCGTGCTGCTATAGTATATTTTCTATTATGCCGCTATAGCGCCGTAGCATGGCGTTATAGTGCTGTGCTACTGTATTTATGCAAAATTCCTCTATTATGGCGCTATAGCGTTGTTGGACGGACCTATCCATGGTGCATAAACTTGCATCAAAACATGCCGAACTCGATCCTCTTTGCTTCTGATTGCTTCTCTAACCTCCAAAACATTTTGCTTTGCCTTTTTCATGTCTGAAAACATGAATAAGGCATCAATAATTATTTGGATAACTATCAAAACATCATCTAAATAGCTTAAACTCAAACAAAAGTCATGAGCAAAATTGTGCAAAAGCATCACTAAACAACTAAGTATTACAAATTCTTCTAAAACGCAACCAAAATGCGACTGAATGACCATTAACGCTATAAAGTTGCTTGTAATGAACGCCCAAATAACTCTATTTTATAGAGTTATCAACACCCCCAAACTAAAGCTTTTGCTCGTCCTCGAGTAAAATAAAATCAAACCAACAGTTCATTAAAGGCAAATGCTTTAGTTCTCAACAGTATTTATGACTAGCCAAACTTGCATCCTCAGAATTCACACCATCTAAAAATTATAGCTAATCATAAAATATAAGTTCATGTTATACAATGCAAACATTCATGAATAACGCAAGTTTCTTTCCTACTTCTAGAGTGTGTGTGTGTGTGTGAAGATAGTCTAGCAATCATCTCAAACAAGAATTAGTAGTCTAGATTAACATGCTTCGCAGTGTATATCATATTTCAACTCCAAATGCTTCATATGCTTACCTTTCTACTAATGTAGGCATCACACAATTCAAAGATCATTAGGTGTTTTCAACTTGTAACATGGCTTAAGGTAATGGGCTAACAAATGAAGGGATAGAATATATATCAAAGTCAAGAGTTAGCCGAATGATAGCACAAATTGCCACAAGGAGTTTTTCACTTTTCCACAAGCTTTTTACACTATTTTTCTTTTTATGCTTTTCATGTTTGAGTTGCCTTTTTGGCACCCTTCTCTTTTCTTTCTTTTTCACCTTTTCACTTTTGTCACACAATCTTTGATTGTGCTTTTCATCACTTTTCCTTACTCCCTTAGCTTGGCATGTGCTCAACTAAACTCTTGAAGGGTATATCATTGTTTTTTAGGCTAGACAGATAGGCTCATGCAAGCTATTAAAAAATTCATCATGGTTTTTCTATTACGCTAAAAATAGGGTGCTAAGGATAAAATGATTCCCAATAAGGCTTGAAAGGCTCAAACGCAAAAAGAACGTGCCTTACTCATTTCTCTAAATCATGCAATACCTATGATTTTGCCTCAAGAAAATATAGGGTAAGTTCTGGAGTCCTAGTTTCAAAATAAGCATACAAAGCAGTTCATGTAATTTATCCTTCTAATTCATGCAATCAGATCATGCTAAATTACCCTGTGCACATAATTTTTCCAGAAGTAGTAAGGAAATAAGCTTACTCATAGTCCTACGTGATGCAGAACCCCAAGGTTATAAAGAACTCGAAACCCCAAACACACAATATGGACAGAACAAGAAGACGGAAACAAATCCCCAACCTATTGAACGCCCAATTGACAACGCAAATAATCAGTTGATTTAAAATCAAGAATGAATTCGCCACAAAGTGATTACCTTGATAAGAATAAATTCTTGATGCAATAGAAGAAGATAAGCACCTATCCTATGGATTCTTCTTTCAGCCAAGAAGAAGAAGAAAAGCTGAAAGCTCTCTATTAAAATTCCAAATCAAATCTCTATACAAAAGTGTTAAAGGAGTATTTATACTCCTAGAAATAGAAACCCTAAACTTACTAGTGGGCTAACCTAACATATGATAAACTAAAGCCCAAACACAAAAGACAATGTTAAAAATAAAACTATTGGGTCTTTCTAACAATTATACTTAAGCCCAATCTAATTAAATTTAAAACATTAATTCTGAAATAAGTAACTTAAATCACAAATGAACATTAAATAATTGGGCCTAAATATAATGATTTTCGCACAAATAATTAACCCAAATTATAATAAGTCTTTGAAGCCCAAAATAAGAAGATTTAGGCTTAAATAAGCCTCCACATGTATAGTACTTGGTCCAAGCTCTCCAAATTAATGTTTCCAAGCCCAATACATGTTGTGAAGCTCCTTTTTCAGCCCCCTTGGTGCAAATGACGTTTTCAGAAATTATTGAAGGCACAATTACTATTTGATTTGTCCATGTCTCTTCCATAAGCTCCTTCAATGATTCCATGATTATGCTAGCTCTATTTGCACCTCTTCTGCTCGTATCATTTCCAAAGTATTGAATAACATAAATTAAAACGATTCAATCAACTATGAAGCAAATAGGCATGAGTTATCTCCTCATTGGAGTTCAACCAATCATAAAACCAGAACAAAATAAAACCTAAGCCCAAAATTTTCAAAATTTTCATAATTTTACTCTAAACTAAACATAAGCAAAAGTTAAGAAAAATTTTGCGTCTCAATCCCAAGCTAAAAATGAAACATTGTCCTCAATGTTTAGATTATCAACACCTAGAGGGAATGAGACACAAGAAAGGGCTAAAATCTGCTTTAACAGGTCAAAAATTCATGGACTCAACTAAATAAATTCAAAGTATGCCATCTACTGCAATTATTCAATCATGCTCATAGTCCAACAGAATGAAGTCTGCAGGGAATATGAACTTGTCCACTTTTACCAATACATCTTAAATTTTTCCTTCAGGGTAAACAATGGATCCATCAACTAACTGCAAAGTCATAGTGGTTGGACGGGCTTCACCTATTCCCAATTTATTAAAGATTGATTTGAGCATTAAATTGACACTTGCCCCTAGCTCACATAGTGCCTTGTTGCATTGATAATTCCCAATTGAGAAGGGTATAGTGAAACTACCTGGGTCTTTTAGCTTTTGTGACAACTTCTTTTGCACTACGGCGCTACACTCTTCAGTAAGTGTAACATTTTCAAATTCTTTAATTCTACGCTTTTCTTTGACTAGATCTTTCATGGCTTTAGTGTAATTGGGCATATCCTCTAAGGCTTCCACCAACGGTATGTTAATGTGAAGTTGCCTTAATATTTCCAAAACCTTCTTAGCCGGCTGATCTAGCTTCCGAAGTCTTTGAGGGTAGGGAGGTGGTTGCTTGGGTTGCTCAGTCACCTGTTCAGGAGTCTTAGCAGGTGCTTTCTTTATTGGTTTTTCAATCACCTCTTGTTTTATAGCCTTAACCTTTTCAGCAGTTTCCAAGGTCCCTTCAGTTTTAGTTTCAACACCCACATATATAGCATTAACATGCTCTTTACCTTCTGTTTGTGGATTTGGCAAGGTATCACTTGGAAGGGTGCCTTGAGGTCTGTTACTAAGTACATTGGCCAATTGGCTTACCAGTTGATACGAGCATAGGAGGTGCAACTGGAGCTAGCATAATCATGAAATCATTGAAGGAGCTTATGGAAGAGACTTGGACAAATCAAACAGTAATTCTGCCTTCAATAAATATTGAAAACGTCATTTGCACCAAGTGGGCTACAACTGGAGCTTTACAACACGTATTGGGCTTGGGAACATCAATTTGGAGAGCTTGGACCAAGTACTATACATGTAGAGACTTAATTAAGCATAAATCTTCTTATTTTGGGCTTAAAATGCTAATTGTAATTTAGGTTACTTATTTGTGAGAAAATCACTATATTTAGGCTTTATTATTTAAAGCCCATTAGTGATTCAAGAAACTTATTTCAGATTTAATGTTTTAAATAAATTGGGCTTAAGTATGTTAGTTAGAAAGACTCAATAGTTTTATTTTAAAACATTGTCTTTTGCTTGGGCTTTAGTTGATGTTATGTTAGGTTAGTTTATTAGTTATTCTATGAGTTTATTGCTTTTGGAGTATAAAAAATCCATTTACTTTCTTGTAATGAGATTAGAGATTTGGATTTTAATATAGAGCATTGTGCCTTTGTTCTTCTTCTTGATTGAAAGGAGACACCATAGGAGAGGTGCTTATCTTCTATTGCATCAAGAATAAATTCTTATCAAGGTATTACTTTGTCACGAATTCATTCTTGATTTTAAATCAATCGAGTATTTGCGTTTCCATTTGCATTACCAATTGGGAGTTCAATAGGTTTGGGATTTGTTTCCATCTACTCATTTTAACCTTATTGTGTGTCGGGGTTTCAGGTTTGTTATAACCTTGGGGTTTCGCATCACTTGTGTCTCCAAATTCCTCAAGGACGCAGCTTGACTCGAGAGGGTAGCAGCTTGACTCTGTATGAGTGAGTCAGTTTTGGAGATGAACATTCCCTCAAGGTTGGGTTTCTTTTTAGAATGAAACCCGGGTAGGATATTAGGTCGTGGTTCAAATTGTCCTGCACCCTGGTTATCTTTTCACCCAAAGTTAGGATGGTTTCTCCAGCCTGGGTTATAAGTGTTTGAATAGGGGTCATATCCCATCTGTTATTGAAATTCACCTACAGCATTAACTTGATGGTGAGTGTCCTCTTGAAGAAAATGAAATATATCTGTGGGGTGCCCAAAAGTTGCATATATCCCACAGACTCTGGCTGGTTGAGTTTGAACTTGCTGAGCCGGTCCATAACTAGTTTAGAAACAACATCAGTGAGTTGATTGAGTTTAGCTTCAAGAAATGCAATAGCAGTTAACTCATTTACTCCTTCTTGCCTTTCCCCAAATTTTCGTGAGGTGGATGCCACGATTTCAATAAATTGTCTAGCTTCAGTAGAGGTCTTTTTTGCAAGTGAACCACCACTTGCACCGTTTATCGAGCTCTTCACATTAGGTAGCAAAGTTTCATAGAAGAAATTGATGAGGGCTTGTTCAGGTATACCGTGCTGAGGGCAACTAGCATAAAGCTCCTTGAAACTCTCCCAGTAGTCAAAAAGAGTTTCATGTGTCCGTTTCTAAACTGTGTTTTTCTTGTAGTGACAGATGTTGTCGTGTCACTTTGATATGAATGATCTGGGTGATGCCTTATTTGTTCTAGGCATTCAGATCCATCATGATAGAACTTGTGGAATTTTGGGTTTGTCTCAAGCAAGCTATATAGATAAAGTGTTAAAGAAATTTAATATGCATTCTTGCATTGCTTGTGGTGCACCTATTCAAAAGGGTGAAAATTTGTCTAAATCTCAATGTCCTCAGAATGATAATGAGAGGACTACTATGGATAAAATTTCATATGCTTCTGCAGTTGGCAGTATTGTGTATGCTCAGGTTTGTACACATTCGGATATTACTTTTGCAATAAGTGTGCTTGGCAGATACCTGAGTAATCTTGGTCAAGATCATTGGAGAGCTGTCAAGGAAGTTATGAGGTACCTTCAGTGTACTAAACATCACGTGTTAACCTACAGGAAGTCTAATCCTTTTGAAATCGTAAGCTATTGTAACTCACACTATGCTTGTTGTATTGATGATCGCAAGTCCACATCTGGATACATCTTTATGATGTCTGGAGGAGTTGTTTCGTGAAAAAGTGCGAAGCAAACTATTATAGCTACCTCGACTATGGAAGCAAAATATATTTCTTGTTTTGAGGCGACCCGCCAGGCCATATGGTTGAAGAACTTGATATCTGGCATGCATCTTATGGTTTCCATATCTCATCCTTTAACCATTTATTGTGAAAGTTCTTCTGCTATATGATTTTCTCAAAAACAGAGGAGCTCTAGTCATACTAAACATTTTGATATTAAGTTCCTTCTTGTGAGAGAAAAGATTACTGAATCTCAGACTCATTTGATTCACATTCTTGGTGAACAAATGCTGGCGGATCCATTGACCAAGGGCTTACTTGTAGGAATCTTCAAAAGTCATGTCACTAATATGGGTTTTGATTGAATCCTTTTATGTATCCTGGGTTTAGTAAGAGTTTTGAGTTAATTCTTCAATGAACACCATGCTTTAATTATTTGTCATGTATGATTCCATTTGTCGAGATATTGAAACATTATTTATTGCATCACTAACTTCCGTATCGGATTTAGTGATTTTGTTTTGTTTCACGTCTGAACCAATGGACTATTACGTTGATTGTTAATTATGTTATTTATGGTTTCACTAGTTTCCCTATCGAAATCAATGATTTTATTTTCTTTTCTTTTTTGAATAGAAAAAAAAAGTTTCATGTATTAATTGTAAGTAATCAGTGATAAGTTTGGTTACTTACAAACCCTTTTGGGTAAAGAACCCAACCTACAGCTATGTGTTGGTCAGTAGACATCCCATCAAACTACTGGCTGAGGGTAAAGAAGAAAGGATTTACTTCATTTATTATGATTTTAATTTCTTATGAATGTGCTTGGTGATTACCTTAATATTTGATTAACATCATCCAAGTGGGAGATTGTTGAATATAAAATAAAACATTTGTAGATTGATGTTAATTAAATTTTAAGAAGGGCAAGCAAGCATTTGGCCCAATAGGTTTTTATTTTAACCTAAGGACATTCACCAAGACATAGGTCATTTTTCTTCTTTAAGGAAGGTGTGCAACGGCTAATTAACACATAGCTAGTAGGTTGACAAAAAATCAAAATACCTTTAATATTATATTTTAAAAATAAAATATTTTATATTAATAAAAAAAGTGGTGGCGGTGGTGGTGAGTGTTGGGAGAAACAATTAATACGGTATTTTCTACTATTTTTATAGTCCTTACATTGGGAAAGAGAATTCCACAATGCAATCTCATTTTACATTACAACCTTATCTTGCATTACTATCAAACAATGGTGTTTACTGGGATCCACGAATTTATATTGCAAGAGTTACTTTACATTGCTACCAAACCTTGCCCTAATAAAGATATTTTTTTTAGCCTTGAAACCTAATAAAGTTACCTAAATTTGTAAGATAACATATATAATTAATTATATATATATATATATATATATATATATATAAACAACAAATTGAAGTTTTCTCTGTTCATCCATTCTGTTCGATCTGACTGTTTAATCTTCTTAGGGTATATTTGGTAAGGAAACCAAACAGTAAAATCATGGTGTTTCACGATTCCCAAAAAAACTTTACATCATATTTTATACATACCAAACACACTTTTTATCTCTCCTAATTTTTCTCTCTATCTCTCTCCTCACTTTTCTCTATAGTATTTTCTTTTATTCTACAGTACTTTACTCTACAGTACTTTCTTTACAGTAATTTACATCTGTGCATCTATACCAAGCGTACCCTTAGAACACACCATCTCTGAAGCTTTCGTTAATGTTTCCTTTAGCTATTCATAATTAATTTAAAAATTAATCAACATCATCAACAAATTAAATACAATGAATTAAGGGCGAACAAATGGATTTGATTGCTACAATTGGTTTGATCATTGGGATCGATGACCTTGACCAAAACCCAGTCTAATTTAGATGATTAAAAAAGATTATTCAATTATTTTAGTTAGTTTGGTCATAATGATGGCATAATATAATTCCTTTAATTTGAAACTAAATTTGAATTAATAAAAGGAAAAAATTTAGGTCCATTTCCTTACGTCCATTTCATCAAGTTCCCCGATATAAATATGACACGTGGCAAAAAATGTTTAAATAACCAATCACATTAGAGAGATAATATAGAAGACTGCCTTTTATATGACCAATCATAGAAGAAAGAGAGTGTAAATACAATATATGATTGGTGAAACTTGATGAAATGAACATATGAAAATGAACCTAAATTTTTTCCTTAATAAAATGACATCCCTTTTTAAAATAATGCTGTAGTCACCAACCCGCGTTGAGTCCAATGGAAAACGATAGAAATTTATAATATTATGTTGAATCAATGTACAAATTTCTGTTAAAAATTACTCCATATAAAAGATATTTACCAATGGGAATTTTCACTTTATACAATTATATGGTTTTCTTAGGCTTATATATCCCTAAAAGAATTAATTCTCAAATTTAATAACTTTTAAAAAATATCTACAAATATATATAACTTTTACTGTAGCGTCAGAAAAGCATCATAAATGATGGCAATATCTGAACATCATTAATGACGATTATAGAGTCAAATAGTCAATTTTATAATTACCATAAATGCTGGCAATTATTTGAAAAATCTTGCATAGTCTTCACCGCTCCATTGTAATTGCTCTCATTGATGGTAATTATAGGTTTGACCCTATAATCGCCATCAATGATGACAATTTTATCTGAAAATTTTTCAAGTAATTACCATAATTGATGGCACTTCTCTGCCGCTACAGTGAAAGTAATATATATTTGTAAATAGTTTTTAAAAATTGTTAAATTTAAAGATTAATTTTTTTATAAGTATATATGTGTAAGAAAACCACAATTATATAGCTTGTGTTCAATTTTAAATAATCTTATATTTGATGAGTTATCGGTAAATATTTTTTGTACGTGTTCTAGAGAACACGAAGACTTGTCTTAATTAACCCTACCTCAAGATGTCGCAATTCCCTCACCTAAAATTTTTGCCAACCAAAATAAAAACAAAAAAAAAAATGTTGAAGTCAATAAAAAAAGAAGTCGTCGTGCAAATAACATTATATTAAAATAATCAAACCAATATAATAGATGGCGTAAATTTGTTAATTTTTTCCTAGTTTTTCTTAGTTGACTTCTTGCCATTATTTCTGCTTAAGAAATTGATCCATGGAGGAAGCATACAGCGTGTGGAAAACACCATAATTTAAAAAAAAAAAAAAACAATTTCAACGAAAGAAAGATCATATATATTATATAGGACCATCCTTATACATATTATACATACATATATATATATATATATATATATATAAGCATCGATCTTGTGCTGTGATTCTTGGCTGAAACTGCAAAAAAGATGATTGTAGAACTTATAGTGGGGGTGGTGCAGCAAGGAGTGGCAATATTAATTGTATGGACTATTATATATTTTCTATTAGGTGGGATAATAATTGGGGTAGAAAAACTCAGCCAAGGCTTGCTTCTATTGTGGAACCAAATCAAGAATTTGTTTCAAAAGATTTTGATTTGGCCTTCTCATCGTCAATATGCCAATATTAGGAAAGCTGAATCAAGGCCTTTCATGGAAGATACTTCCACTACTCACAATGATGTATGCTCCGTTTGTTACAAATCAAGTATCACCCTCTTCGGATGTGCTGACTGCAAATCTGCTCGCTATTGGTACGCAATTCTCTCCTAATGGATTCACTGTTTAGTTTTTGTATGCATTAGTATATTATAGACAGATTTTTTTTCATATTTTTCTTCACTTTTTTTTTATTTAAACTTAAAAAATTGTAATTTTGTTTAAAGAATAAAAGTTATAGACACAAAAAAATAAAAAATTTCTCACACAAATAAGGACCTACCGTGAATGGTTTAGGGATCACAACTAAAAAGTTAGTCCCTAATTCACTCATAGTAAATCTCGGGCTAAAGTACTATATTGGTCCTCAATGTTTGCATGAAGTTTATTGTTGGTCCTCAATGTTTCAAAAGTTTAATGTTGGTCCTCAAAGTTTTATTTTTTGGTCGATTTTGGTCCTCGAGCGTAACACCTTTAACTTTTTACCGTTAAATGATGACGTGACATGCTTATGTGGTACACCCTCTCTCCTACGTGCCATATTTTAACGATGTGGCATGACACATCACTGTCACGTCACCCCAGATGATGATGATAATGATGATGATGATAAAGGAGAGAAGATGATGATGTGGCAATGTGGGGTGATGTGGCAGTGATGTGTCATGCCATGCCATTAACATATGACACGTAGGAGAGAGGTGTGCCACATAAGCATGCCACGTCATCATTTAACGGCAAAAAGTTAACGGTGTTACGCTTAAGGACCAAAATCGACCAAAAAATAAAACTTTGAGGACCAACATTAAACTTTTGAAACATTGAGGACTAGCATTAAACTTCATGCAAACATTGAGGACCAAAATAGTACTTTAACTGTAAATCTCGATTTATGTGAAATTTTTATTTTTTTTATATTAAATTGATTAAACTATTATTTTTATCTCTGGAAGATTTTACTTTTATAATTTAATCTTTAAATTAGAAAACTATCAAAGTTAATCCTTAAAATATATTATAAACCTTAAATCTTAAACATAAAAGCCTACACGCATAGGGATGAAATTGCAATATAATGTATTTTTTATGGACTAAATATTTTAATATTTTTAAGATTTAGGAACTAAATTGAGACTTATGATATTTTTTATGGAGTAAATTTAAAAATTTTATGATTTAAACACTAAATTGAAACAAATTGAATCTCAACCAAAACAATACTCGAGTCTTTTAAATTAATATTTTGGTTTATAAATTTAAATTTCGAAATTGGTCATCCTCCATTAAATTTTATTTGAAATGTGTAAAGAGAACACTAATTATCTTTATTTTATATCTATATTATATGACTGTAGATTTTTTGGTGTCATCACAAAACCTAAGTGTGACACAAAAAATTAACTTCCCAATCAAAAAAAAATATTCAATAAATAATTTTTTATGAATAACTTTCCAATAAACAATTTTTCATAAAAATTGAGGAGAGCATATTGGAGATACATATAAAAATAGAATAAAGTATTATTATAAAAGTAGTAAAAAAAGAACTTCCAATTATTTAATATATTATTTAAAATATAATTATAATTATAATTATTTATATTATATTTTAAGAGTTATAAACTATCAAAATATTTCATATTTATTATTTTAAATAATATTATTTTATATTATATATTTTAAAAAAATGCAAAATAAATTACATGCACGGCATGTGCATGCGAAGTAAAAGTGTTAAAATTGGCCAACCCGACCCACACGGATTGGATTCGTCACAAGTTGGCCCACTTAGGTTGGAAGAGTTAAACAAGTTGAAAATTTTAAGGTGGGTCGGCCTAACCCACCTTTAATTTTTTCTTAAATCTATATTTTTTTATACATTTTTTTCATGAACTATGAAACTTAATATAATAAAATGAAAGAAAAGATTCATCATTCGTCATGTCACTCACAAATAGTTAAATACAAAACAATGAATGTATGAAAGTATTAAATATATTAAATAATTTTTTAAATATATTTAATACATGAGATATGAGAACTTAGGGCTTAGGATTCCCTTTTACTTTTTAATAATATATTAAATCATTTTTTTAATAGTTAGGTGGATTACGGGCCAACTCCCCTAACCCGCGAGCTAACCTGCCGAACTCGCGGGTTAGGTGGGTCGAGTTTCTCCAACCCGTTTATTAAACGGGTTGAAATTTTGTAACTAAACCCACCAAATTGATGAGTTAAACGGATCAACCTGATGGGTTAGACCTTTTTTGATGGCTCTAATGCGAAGCCTTTAGTTAATTATAAGTGTTTTAAATCATGAGTTTAATTGTTAACAAAAACTTTGTTAATAATTAATAGTCCATAATGGTTGTCTTTCTATAAATTTTTTCCCTAAAATTGGTTCTAATAATAACTGAAGATTTTGACGATTTAGAATACGTATGTGACAAGAAAAACAGAGGAGATTCCAATTAGGTCAAGTTCTTTATATCATTGCTATCAAGTTTCACCAATTATATGTTATATTTACATTCTCTTTCTTTTATGATTGGTCATATAAAAGGTGGGTTGTCTATATTCTTTCTCTACTGTAATTGGTCCTTTAAACACTTTTTACTACGTGACATATATTCATATTGGAGAAGTTGATGACAAGAATATAAAAAACTTTAGTTTAATACTTTAGAAAAGTTTTTTTTTTGACATCCCGTAAGGTAGTACTTGTCATTAATCAATTGTCAAAAGCAATAACATCTGATAAGATTTTCCACCTATATGAGGGGTTGCGCCCCAACTAAGAGTGAAAGAAATAAGTATTTGGAAAATATTTAGCCTCAACAACTCTATACAAGATTGAATCTTTGTTGTAACTACATAATATTTTACCTTGGACACGTGGCACTGGTCTTCTAGAACATGATAAGGTATGCAAATCAGCAACACGTGGCACTATTTTTCGGCCTCGTACGTGGCCTATGCCCACGTCTTCCTGTACATACTCTCGTATTAGGGACGTGGGACGCGCCCAGCCAACGTGGGTCGACCCACCACGAGTAAGAACGTGGGTCGACCACGTTCCCCCCACTCTCAATATAAATACCCTCACCCGGGGGACTTGACGAGACACACAGCGAGTTAAACAGTCAAGTGCAAAACTCTATCATCTCTACATCCAAACCTGATCAATCACCTCTCATGGTTAATCAGTCAAAGCCTATCCACCCCTATGGGCATCTCCATTCACAGGCTCCAAGTAGTCCAGAGAATCCCTCGTTCTCTCCTTCCTCTAAAGAAACCTCCAACTGGTGGCCTGCCTGCCTGGAGCTCTCCACACACTTCCTAGCCGCACACGGGTCTTACAGTTAACGTTCCTGCCTAACGGCTTCTATGGACGTATACTCCTCAAACTACGTGGACTTTGATCCCTATACAAGGGTACATAGGCACCTAGGTCATTACCTAAGGACAAGTCCTCCAAGGTTACGACCCCTTGCAGTCCAAATTACTAATTTAGAATTGTCTAAATTACTCTTATTATAAAATCCGTTTGTGATTTGTAAGACATATGCAATGATTGAGGATCATATACGGTGGTAATTTAAGGGGATTTGCCCTTAGGCGGGGACACCCTATGTAAAGATCAAAGTCCACGTAGTTCGTGTCTAAAGGACCTTGAAGGGTAAGAGATTACTTGTGAGAGTGTGTCCAGGGGCCAAAGTTAAATGGCTGAGCTAGTCACCGGAGCGAGGGAGCCAAGAGTGGCTCTATGGAAGAGCCGAGGTTTTTTGAGTAGAGGGAGCACTTACGACAGTGAGAGCTGTGATCCTACAGGTTGAGGGGTCACGCAGGGTTACATGAGTTATTGAGTGATGGAGGCCTAGAAACTAGGAGAGAATATCTCTAGATGGTTGAGAAGCACTCAAGTCTTTGGGTAGGTTAAGAATGAATTAGCGTACCTAGGATTCCGTGTGAGGGCTGTATTTATAATAAGATAATGGGGCTCACGGTATTGATGGGCGGCCCAACGCTAGTATAAGTGAGTCATGTGATTGGCATGTGTTGAGCACATATATATATATATATATATATATATATGTGTATATAAGTCTGTCCACAAGAAGATTTAAATCATGGTATATGCATATTGCTGAATATAATTATATGTTTTGTTGGATATTTAATTAATTTGATGAGTTTTTATTTACTAATTAGTTCTGATAAATGCCGAATAATACACCGGAGAGAAAGGCATAAATATGAATACGTTGAGAAAAAGAAGGCTACAGATTACAATGAAGTACAAAGACCAGCTGGTAAATTTTCTAAACTATATATATTTAATTAATTTGGTGTTTCTGTTCTTTTATTAAAAAAAATTAAAAATAAGAATATATGATTTTTGGCTTGTGAATCTGATCAATATAAATGCCAATATGGAAGCTGAATCAAGGCCCTTCTGTGGAAGTGGCAAGCAAAAATTCTAGCACTGCTGTATGCCATGTTTGTTACAGCTCATCTAGTACTCGTTGTTCTCGCTGCAAAGCTGTTTATTATTGGTAATTAACTTTCTCCCAAGCCTTTCATCTTTCTTTGTATTTGTTTTAATTGAAATTATCCGTGTCTTAAAGTTGGGAAAGTCTTGCTTAATTTGTCCCGAATTAGTTGAGATAAAGTAATAACACTTTTTTAAAGGAGTATTTTCATACGTAAATCTCAAACTCTAGACAAAACAAAATACTCGTACGTAATTCAAACAAGGGGTGTCAAAACGAGCTAAGTTTTTTTTACGGGTAGTCCATTTGAAGAACAAATAAGTTTTAGCTAATGTAATAAAGATACCAATTATAGTTCCAAAAAACTCCACATGTTTTATTTATTTCAAAAAGTTTAAAAATGAATATGTACGAAATGAAGATATTATTCCAGCGGCCCAAACAAAGAACTGTTACAAATAATGAAGAAATTAATAAATTTAAATAGGAAGCAACGTAAAATAAACCAAGTTTTATATCCAAATATTCCGTTTGATAACCTGCTACTAATTCTTCTTCTGCTTCTGGAAAATCAAAATGTAATCTTTAATTCACATTTCGCTAGGGAAGAAATTAGAAAAACGATAAAACCTATAGGTTTAAAGTTTAGGATTTAGAGAGAGAAGCTCAAAAATTCAAGCCCTAATTAAAAATGTTCATCTTAAAAAGAATAGGATCGAAATAGGAAAGAGTTGAGTTGTGCTAACATTGTTTAGTTTAATTTTTAACATTTATTATTTATACAATGGATTAATTGCAGATTTTTACCTAAATTCAAATTGAATGAATTACTCTTATTTTTATTTAATTTATTTAATTATTTTAACTCATATATTATTAATGTATCTCATTATTTGGAATTGTAAACAAAGATAAATATTATGTTATAATATTTAAAAAAAAAAGATAATACAATTATCTAATAATTTAAAATATATTTTGAAAAAAAATAAAAAGGGACTAGCCCATGTGGTTACATATATTTAAAAAAAATTATCATAATGTATTTTATTATTTTAATATTATTTATTTCTATATATTTATATTTTTAATTTGATGATTTTTTTGTAACTATTAGTTCCGGGAAATGCCAAATAATACATTGGAGACAAGGTCATAAAGATGAATGTGTTGAGAAAAAGAACTCTAGAGCAAAAAAACCTGCTGCTGGTGAGACCTCTAAACCATTTAATTAATTTGGAATTTCTGTTCTTCTTTGATAAAATAATTAAGTATGTATGACTTAATTATCATGGGTTAAATAGTAGTAATATAATTTGTTAATTTTTCTGTTTGATAAAGATTATGGCTTTGAGGAAGATGAAGCCTATGATATCAACAGCTTTCATGATTGGATTTTCTTTTCTTCTTCTTCTCCTTGTAAGTCATATCTATTCATCTGTGTGTAATTCTACTCTTAATGTTCCATTATTATTATTTTTTGTCTTGATGTGAGCATCCACAAGAGCCTGATAACTAATATTTTTTTTGGTATTGTCGGGCCCATTACTAAGGATGATACTCCTAATGGATGGTGCTCAATTCTCTAGAGGTATTAAAACGAGCTAGCCCGACCCGACTTTAATATGCTTTGACTTTATTTTATTTTATTAGAGTTATGTTAGGTTATTCCGTTTTTAACAAGGAATATAATTTCTTCAGTCTAACCGTGTTAATTGGGCATAGGCTAGGTTAGGAATGACATGTATTTATATATTTTTTTAAAAAAAATAATATTTTAAGTTATTAATTATATATTTTTTTAAAAAATAATATTTTAAATTATTAAATAGTTATATTATTTTTTACAATATTTTGTATAATATAATATTTATCTTTATTTAAAATTCAATAAAATTAAATATATTGATAAAAAATTAATTAAAATAACTAGATAAATTAAATAAAAAGCCAAATATTTAATATAATTTCAGTTTAAAAATCTTGCAATTAACTCATTGTATAAAAATTAAAAATAAAAAAAAATTTCAAAATTAAAAATAGGCGGCTGGGCAATTCGATTTGACGTTTTTTTTTTATTTTTTAGGTTTGGGTTAGGCTAGCCCATTTTTAATTGGCCAGAAATTCTTCAGCTCAACCTTATAAATTTTATAGGGCTAATAAATGGCCCGATCTACCATTTTGATACCTCTACAATTTCTATCCCTATAAAAATTGAGACCAGGAACAAGTGGTTAATAAGTAATGTTCCATTAATTTATGCATTGATTTTTAAGTAATCTCTATGTCTTTGCTTGGCTAGCTGTTGCAGGAGAAGGAAACACCAACCTCAAGCCTTTTGAAATTTCTGAGGTATTATTGACACCACAAGTCTAAATACAAGTTTAATATTGTTATTTTTTATTACATATTTGTCTGGATTAATTAATGAAGGAAGCAACAAAGAAAGACCATGAGCAGAATGAGGAAAGAATAAGATTTCTTGAGGAAGAGCTAAAAAAATACAAGTAAAGTTTCTCATTATTATTTTTTTATTAATAATCTTCATGATAATTAATTTGCCTAAATATTCAATAATTTCTATTTAATGCATGGTGTTATTGTTAGGAATGAGGTTGAACAGCTAAAATCAGAGAGGGACAAGTGGGAAATGCAAACAAGTTTTGTTAGCAAAAGACTTAACAGCTTGATGAGAGAATATGATGAACACAAGGTGATTAATTAATTTTAAGCTTATTTATAACAAACAATAATTAATGTCTTTAATTACAAAAGCTATAACTCACAACAATATATATATATATATATATACTTCTTGCATGCTCTCTCTCTCTCTCTCTCTCTCTTTTCAGTTGTTGTGAAACATGAAAATGGAATTGATATCAAATGGGAAGAAATTAAACAAGTTAAGTTTATGATTTGCATGTTGTTATATATATATATATATATATATATATTAATACATGTAATTGTAATCTAGTTTAACTACCTCACAGATTGCAGAGGATAGAGAAAGGAGAAAACATGATGAACATATCCATATGCTGCAGGTATATGTTTTGTTTTTTCTTTTTGTTTACTTTTTTTTACAAGTACTTGAAGTTGAGTCTTGGAGCAACGATAGGGTTGTTCCCATGTGACTTGAAGATCACGAGTTCAAATCTTAAAAACAGCCTCTCTGCTTGCAAGGATATAGCAATGCATAACCATGTATTATCCCTAATCTTCACTTGGTGAGAGTCTCGTGCATGTACTAGGTTGCCCATTTCACATGTATCTTTTTAGCGTAGGAAATCCTGTTTGAGGCATTGCCAAACACTAAATGCACGCTGAGGGTTTAAACCTTGGTTCACCACCTTGCGAATTGTGAGGGACTGGTCCTTCTACGAGACCCTACCTTGTTGATTGCAAGTCTGAATTCAAGTGCCTTATCAGTTCTTTCCATTCACCAATTTGAAATTTTTTTTACAGAATGAATGTGCTAAACTGAAGCAAGAGCTCAAAGAAGAGAGAAAAGATGTGAAAAGACTACAATCACAGAAATTTGTTGAAGCACTAATGGCCAAGAGAAAAGTTAAAGAGATAAGTGAAGAATTAGCCAATGCTTGTAGAGATGTCGAGTATGCTACCGCCAGAGCCGATAATGCCGAGGTACCGAAAGATGAAAATTATAGATTTTATCCTTGAAAGATAAAAAATTTCAAGCATTTTAGTTCCTCCATTATAGTCTCATTGGAACTTGTGTGGCTATAATTGATAATTTTTATGTTTAGAATAAATGGATTATGACAAAGAGAGAGTTGCAAGAAGAGAAAGAGCTCGTGAAATTGCTAAAAATGGAATGCCAAGAAACAAGACAAAGTGTTATGAGACAAGTTGAAGAGAAGGAGTTAGAGTTAGCTAATGCCCTTAAAGATGTTGTTGCTGCTAAGGTATTTGATTGTGTTTCTGTTACTTACATCTTTGTCTCCCTTTTACACTGTGGGTTGGGATATATGGTCAAGGATTCAAAGAAAAACTCTCGCTTTACCTAAGGCTACGTTTGGTAGGAAACCCAAATAGTGGAATCCATGTATTCTCACGGTTCTCAAAAAAATTTACATCATATTTTTTACATACCAAACACACTTTTCAACATACTTTTTCTCTCTCCTAATTTTTCTCTCTATCTCCCTCCTCACTTTCCTCTACAATACTTTCCTTGACTCTACAGTACTTTACATCCCTTCCCTTCCCATCCGTGTATTTCTACCAAACGTAGCCTAAAGGTGAGTGTTTGAATCTCTTGAAACCATCTAAAATCCCGTTTTGCGGGCATCCCTCCCAAGAAGATCAACTGGCAACCAAGGGCTAGTTGAGTAGTTGCGACTTGATAAAGCTGCTTTCAGTTTAGGCACGTGCAGTTATTCTTTGGGTTGGACGTTTATTGATCTCTCCAACATGCCGGTAGTACCTTGCTCGGTGGTAGTACTTAAAATTAGGCGTTCCTTTCCTTACTACTATATTTGTTAAACAAAAAAGACTTTGCCTATCTCCCTCCTTAACTATGAAATGTATGTAATTATATCATCAAATGTCTTGTCTTGCTTTCTCCCTCAGGCAAAACTCTATGAGCTTGAGAAGGAAGTGAAGTCATCAGAAGATGAGGTATATTTAATTTCTTTCATTCTATGTGTATTTATTTATTTATTTTACAACTTGAACTAAAAGAAAATGCATTAACAATGACTTGCAGACTTGTGCAATTTGCCTCACTAATGAAAAGGACATGGCCTTTGGATGTGGGCACATGGTAATTAAGATTAATCTCTGACACACAAATCTGATTGATTTTTGTCTTACAATATGAGAATGATGAGTTTGAAGTGTTTGTGATGCAGACTTGTGCAGAATGTGGGATTACAATGTCCATATGCCCTATATGTAGAAAGCAGATAAGTAGTCGTCTGAAGCTATTTCCTGGCTGATAAAGGATATATGTTTGAATCACTAATGTAGTGTTTGAGGAGAAAATGAGAATGGGCCAATCACAGCATATACAGTGTGAAGTGTTTTTTTATTTAAGGTCACACAAACAATGAGATGATGACATTAATTAATCCTCAAATACAAACAATTTTGACCCAAAAAAAATAAAATGTTTTTGGTATCTACCATAGAGTTACCATGAACTCAAGAACAGTAAATCCATCACTAGTGATTAGAAGTTATATTGAAAAATTATAGGTCAAAACTCCAAATTGGTCCCTTATGTTTGCACGAAGTTTCATATTGGTCCTTTATGTTTCAAAAAGTTTAAATTGGTCCTTTATGTTTGCAAGAAGTTCCAAATTGGTCCTTCCGTCCAAGTCCGTTTATTTCCTCCGTTAAGTGCTGACGTGGCGTGCTGAGGTGGACATATTATCTCTCATACGTGTCAATTTAAGCTGATGTGTCATGCCACATCATCGCCACGTCATCATCTAGTATCATATGTGATGATGTGGCGTTGATGTGGCAATGACGTGGCATGACATGTCAGCTTAGATGGACACGTCAGCACTTAACTTAAGAAATTGACGGAAGTGGACGGAAGGACCAATTTGGAACTTCTTGCAAACATAAAGGACCAATTTAAACTTTTTGAAACATATAGGACCAATATGAAAGTTCGTGCAAACATAAGGGACCAATTTGGGGTTTTGACAAAAAAATTATACCTTTGTGGAATGGAAGATAAAAAAAAATTTAATGAAGTATGTGTTTGTACATGGAAGAAATTAAAAGGGGAGTGGGGGAATATACAGGGAAGAAAGCTCTGTTTTAAAACAAAGCAATGTGAAATTGATATATTTTTCTGCTTTTAATGAACTAGACATCTATGCATATATTTAACTTAGACTCATTTTAGCTTTGATTGATTATTCGATTTTTCTGGTTGACTTTGCTCTTAATTTAGCATGCGTCTTCTTGGTAGATATATTTCTATTTTCTACTTTAAAATAAAAACATTAAAACTTAAAAGAGTAAGGAAGGAGTATTACACAAATATAGATTTATAGATTTAAAAAGTAAGACGAGCCCTTCTTCCACATCCACTACTACTATCTTTAAAAATGCAGCTATATTTTTATAATTTTAGGAATAAATTTATCTAGTTTTTTTTCCTTTTTTTAAAAAAACAACTTTGTTCTTAATGTTGGATTTTAACAACTTAGACTCAGTTTGCTGGAGAATGCTTGATGGAAATAGACATAGTATTGAAATCCGGACCGATTTGGACGGTCAGACCGGTGGATCGCTGACTCGGAGCCAAAATCGGTCCAGGTCACTGGAAAGAACCGGAATTACATTGACCCGGTAGTGACCTGGATTGACCCGGGTGGGTCATTGAGACCCGGTACAACCCGGGACCTGGTGCAAATTTATTTATTTTAAAAAAAAAATTTTATACCTCAAATACAGTCGTTTAAATTTAGGATTAAATTATTTATTATACGTAAACACAAAGGGATTTAGAATCTATCTCTTAATTCTATTTTGGATAGAACTAAGAGATAGATTCTATTAAATGGAAGGTTTGATATGTCAAAAGAATTAAAAAATAAGATTCCTCTCCGGAGCTCTAGTGAACCTTTTCATCAACGGCTAGAGGATGGGATTATTATGAATAGGATTTGGATATGGTACTACTATATTCTCCGTCCCCAGATTTAAATTTGTGCAGGTATTAAAATTAATCCTCATCTTCGAATTCTACGAATAGTCGAATTTTCATACCCTAACCCTCGTAAAAATTTTGAAATAAATTTTATTTTATTAATATAAAATTTATTTTTATAAAATTTTTCATCTATAACAACAAAAATTTTAAAAATTAAATCATATATATAAATATACTATTAAATTACTTTAATTCAACATTTTTCCTTACCGTTTTAGATTTTTTCAACACAAAAAGTTGAAAAATATTCCTTTTTTATATATAAAATAAATAATTACTATTGTGGGTAGGTATCTTCTTAACTATTTTTGGATCACTTGACTTTGTACCAGAATCTATATCCAGACTCATGAAATAAAATTTTATAATACACATTGAGTATAAATATTTTGATCATCTTTATCAAAGATATAAAAAATGTAAAACACATACTTTTAGCTCTTCATGGTTGTCAGAAACATTCTCAATTATGCTTCCATAAGTTTTTTGTTTAGGAGAAGTTATAAAAACTAAAAGAAGTTCTTTATCAAAAAAAAAAAAAAAACTAAAAGAAGTTATGGAATATTTATTGATTTTTTTCTTTTGGTTCTAATATATATTTATTATAGTTAATGCATCTTTGGTTTTTTGGTGGTAATGTTCATGTATTGCCATCCATACCATAAAGTAAAATAATTTAGTTCCATAAATGATATAGAAAAATGAAGAGTTATTTTCACTTTTGATAAGTGAAGTCATAAATGGTTATTTTCTTTTTAATACGCATCTCTTCACTCATTTACCACATCCATAGCAAATAAGTTTGTGTGATTCTTATCATTTTACAAAGTTCAAAACATCATTTTGGTTCTTTATGTTTTACCTAAGTTTTGTTTTGGTCCTTTATGTTTCTAAAATTCAAAATTAGTCCTACCTGTTTCCAAATTGATTCAAAATAGTCTTTTTGCCTCACACCGTTAGCCTATTTCGTTTAATACTGATTTGGAATGCTGACGTGGACATGGAATGCTGACAAGAGTTTTGGTCCAGGTCAGCATTTAATGGAAGAGACTAACGGTATGAGACAAAAGGTCTATTTTGGATCAATTTAAAAACATAGAGAATCAATTTTAAAATTTTGAAATATAGAGGACCAAAATACTTTTCTAACCTTTTACAAATATTATAAGCTTTTTAATTTGTAACAATCAAGTTTTGTTATTTTCAGGAATGTGGTTGAACAGCTAAAGACAAGTGAGCAAAGCAAACAAGTTTTGTTAGCAGAAAACTTAACAGCTTGATGAGAAAATATGATGAACACAAGTTTGACAGTTACACCTAGAGAGGGGGTGAATAGGTGTTTCTAACCCCACAAAAAAATAGGTGTTTGTAAAAACTATTTAATTCCAAAGAAAATATTTTGTGTACATATATAAATATTAAATTATATGTATATATATATATATATATATATATATATATATATATATATATATATATATATATATATATATATATATATATAGATATAGATATAGATATAACTAATTTATAAATGACTTAATTAAAATGCAATAATTAAATAGTGTAGAAAAATAAAAGTATAAGGAGAGAATAAGCACGCAGTAGATTTATCTTGGTTCAGCCGAACAATGGCCTACGTCCAGTCCCCTTGCACAGCAAGAGATTTTATACTGACAAAACTTGTTTTACAAGACCGCTCACAAGCAACGGGTTGGTTTTCACTCGCTCACCAACAACAACAAGGTTTTCCCGCTCACCTAAAACGGGTTGGTTTTCACTCGCTCACCAACAACGACAAGGTTTTCCCGCTCACCTAAAACGGGTTGGTTTTCACTCGTTCACCAACAACGAACCCAAGTAGAGAATATTTGGATAACCCTTTTATCAATAAGGGAATACAAGAAAGCTCAAACCCTTTACACTCTCTAAGTGTAGATAATACCCAGACACTAAGCTCTAGAAAATAATTCTCAAATAAGAGAGATATGAAACACTTTAGCCTATTGCTCTTGCTTTGAGACTTGGTGAAAAAGAGAGTGGAATGCTTCTCTATTTATAGTGTAGCTTAGTCACCAAAATTGGAAAATAGCCGTTGGAGGAAATCAACTCTTTAATTGGCATTTTGATTCTTTTGATTCACCAATTACTCAACCTAAAAGCTGCACCACCAATTACTAAAAACAATCTCATGCAATTACAAAAGTTGATTACATATCATATAATAATCAATTAAATAATAATAATTAATTAGAGACAATGGAATCAATTAATTTATGATGCATGATCAATATCTTTATTTTTTATATTTCTTCATAAAATAATTATATTTTATATAATTAAATATATGATTTTGTTATCCTTCAAAACTATATTATGATTCATGAAACCTTAGAGCTAACAATCTCCCCTTTTTGATGATGACAAAATCATTATTTAAGTTGCTCCCTCTTAATATGTTACTCCCCCTTACTTTATGCTTCTATACTTCTCCCTCTTTTTGACATCATTAAAAAGGAAAATATAAGAGGAATAAACATTAATAAACATATTGATAAATAATCGCAAGTTAAGTACTTGTGTCTACATATATAGCAAACCTCCACACCACCTTTAAAAGTATGATCTTTCTGATGAAATGGTGCTTTATCTCAATGTGCTTGGTCACAGAATGCTGCCCTTCTTGTTATCTGAAACCTTGGGCTACAAGTCTAACAATTTTACTTAGGTACCCAAACCTTCTTGGGTCCTTTAGAGTTAGCTAAATGTACCTTTGATAAATCAGTGCCTTTAGGTACCCATACAAGTTTCCCAATAGTTTGATTTTTCTTAAACCTATATTTATATGATTCATGACTACTTTTGCCATAATAGAAACAATTTGATTGAGAGCTAGAGGCGTTTTTTACAAAGAAGTTTTTGAAATATTTGGCATTTTGTAATTCATTATAATCAATACATTTTTGTTTTCCCAAAAGAATGTTAGATTTTTCTTTTCTATTAACAAAATTTGTTAAATCTTTTGTTAATGTGAAAACTTTAAGCTTAAGTTCTCTATTTTCTTCTTCTAGATTTGTAAATTTGAATCATGAAAGAGACCAACTTCAAGAAGTAATTTTTTATTTTCATCTAAAAGCATTTTATTATTAAATTCTAATTTTTGAATATTATTTTCAAGCTCATATTTTAATTTTTCAAGAACACCAAATTTTTCAAGTAAATTTTCAAAATCATTTAGTACTTCATCTAAAACGTCTTTTAATTCTTTTTTTTGTAGGAGTACTATCTATTGTGGGAGAAATACTTACCTCATGTTTTTCTTGAGCCATAAAACAAAAATTTGCCATTTCTTGCTCCAATTCTTCTTCTTGTGCATCATCATCTTCATCACTCCAGTCTGCCATTGCTTTCTTTCTACTACTTGTTTTGTTGTTCTTCTTTTTCAAGAATGGACAATCGGATCTGATATGTCCTTGCCTACCACATTCATAACAAGTAATTAAATTTTTACCTTGTTCATTTTTTGAACTCTGCTTTTTCGGTTGAGAATGATGTTGCTTCCAAAGTTGTTTCTTTCTTCGAGCATAGTTTTTCATCTTTCTGGTAAAGAATGCGAAGTCTTGTTCATCCAGCTCGCCATCTTCATCATTATCTTTCTCCAATTTTTTGAGGCTTGATGACGACTTGGAAGCTACATTTCTTTTCTTATCTTCTTGCTCATATCTCTTAAGGTACGTTCTTTCATAGGCGATAAGAATAAATCTCAATTCATCATAAGTTAGAGAATCTAGATCACCGCTTTCTATTGTGTCTACCTTTGATTGCCATAGCTTAGGAAGACTTCTAAGAATTTTTCTTACTTGGTCTCTGTCCGAGTAAGGTCTTTCAAGCGCCTTGAGATCTCCAACAATTTTTGAAAATCTATCAAACATGTCATCGATGCTCTCATCTTCTTTCATCATGAATAATTCATATTCATGAACTAACATGTTGATCTTAGTCTCTTTTACTTTGCTGGTTCCCTCATGAGTCACCTCCAGCTTGTCCCATATTTGCTTTGCTGTATCGCATCCAGATATCTTGTCATATTCTTGACCGCTTACAGCACAGTAAAGAATATTGATTGCTCTAGCATTAGTTTGTATAAGGTTTATATCTTCCTCCTTCCATTCATTGCATAGCTTCTCCACTTGTTTGCCATCTACACTTCTCTTTGGAATTTTTGGGCCATTCATGATTACATCCCATGAAGGGTAATCAGTAGCTTGAATGAATATATTCATTCTTGCCTTCCAGTGAGAGTAGTGAATTCCATTGAAGAATGGAGGTCTGCTTGTGGCATGACCTTCTGCAAAGTATGCCCCTTCAAGATGCTGATACATTATTCTACAAGGATCTTTTCTCAGGCTGTAAAGCACATATCAAGTGAGAACTTGCCTCTGATACCAATTGACAGTTACACATAGAGTGGGGTGAATAGGTGTTTCTAACCCCACAAAAAAAAAACTATTTAATTCCAAAGAAAATATTTTGTGTAGATATATGAATATTAAATTATATGTATATATATATAGATATAACTAATTTATAAATGACTTAATTAAAATGCAATAATTAAATAGTGTAGAAAAATAAAAGTATAAGGAGAGAATAAGCACGCAGTAGATTTATCCTGGTTCAGCCGAACAATGGCCTACGTCCAGTCCCCTTGCACAGTAAGAGATTTTTATACTGACAAAACTTGTTTTACAAGACTGCTCACAAGCAACGGGTTGGTTTTCACTTGCTCACCAACAACAACAAGGTTTTCCCGCTCACCTAAAACGGGTTGGTTTTCACTCGCTCACCAACAACGAACCCAAGTAGAGAATATTTGGATAACCCTTTTATCAATAAGGGAATACAAGAAAGCTCAAACCCTTTACACTCTCTAAGTGTAGATAATACCCAGACACTAAGCTCTAGAAAATAATTCTCAAATGAGAGAGATATGAAACACTTTAGCCTATTGCTCTTGCTTTGAGACTTGGTGAAAAAGAGAGTGGAATGCTTCTCTATTTATAGTGTAGCTTAGTCACCAAAATTGGAAAATAGCCGTTGGAGGAAATCTACTCTTTAATTGGCATTTTGGTTCTTTTGATTCACCAATTACTCAACCTAAAAGCTGCACCACCAATTACTAAAAACAATCTCATGCAATTACAAAAGTTGATTACATATCATATAATAATCAATTAAATAATAATTAATTAGAGACAATAGAATCAATTAATTTATGATGCAATATCAATATCTTTATTTTTTATATTTCTTCATAAAATAATTATATTTTATATAATTAAATATATGATTTTGTTATCCTTCAAAACTATATTATGATTCATGAAACCTTGGAGCTAACAAAATTAACAGCTTGATGAGAAAATATGATGAACACAAGGTGATTAATTAATTATAAGCTTTTTTTTATAACAAACAATAATTTATGTCTTTAACTACAAAATCTTATAGCACACAACAATGATATTTATATCTTGCATGGTCTCTCTTTTTTTTTTTCAGTTGTTGTGAAACATATATGAAAATGGAATTGATATCTGTTGGATATATTGGGGTCTTTGGGACTAAATATACGCCCATGTTGGAGTCCGATCGGGTTAAGTGAGGATTCGTTGGAAAGCTTGCAGAAAGACAAAGAGAACGAAACGAAAATGACTCTCATCGGAGGTCACACGAGCCCGTACTCGTGGCCCAAAGTGGGCTAGGTGATCATGATGGAAGTGAATATTTTGTTCATATTCCAAGTCCCACATTGCTTGCGTCAATGATGGGAGCTCTCTCATCCTCCTATAAATAGGAGTGACTCCACCCCTTTCTAGTTGTTCATTCCATGTGTTGGAAAGGGGGTCCCGTTTGAGAAACCCCACTCAGTATAATATTTCTCTTTCTCTTTAGTCCTCTTCCGCACATCAGTCGTGGACATGTGGCTCTACCTCTCGTAGGTAGAGTCCTCCGTATGGTGCGGCCCTTTTCGGAGCTCATCGATTGGAGGTCAGCCCTGGTGGAGCAGAGACACTAGCAAGATTCAAGGTCTTAGCATTGGCGTCCAGGTTAGTAGCTTCCGCAATATTTATTTTTCCCTAGATTAATTTTCGGTTTTTCTTTTAGGTCCCTGGGTCGGGCCGGGTCATGTGGATCCGGGCCTTTCCCTACAATATAAAATAGAAAGAAATTAAACAAGTTTATGATTTGCATGTTATATATATATTAATTAATACATGTGAGTGTAATATAGTTTAACCCTCACAGATTGCAGAGGAAGCAAGAGTCAGAGAAAGCATAAAACAATATCAACTTATCCATAGACTGGAGGTCTGTTTTCCTTTGCTGTGTACTTTTTTTGTAGAGTGAGACTTGGAATAATGGTAATGTTGTTTCAATGTGACCTGAAGTTTACGGGTAGAAACAATTTACCTCTATGTTTGCAGGGACAAAGCTGCGTATGACTCTCCCCAATCCTCACTTGGTGAGACTCTCTTGCACTGGGCTGTCCATTTCACAGGTATCCTCGTATGAGAAGAAATCCTATTTGAGGCTTATAAAAAATTAATTCGCCTTATTGTAAGAGACTCTTACTCCTTTTCTCACTAGAACCAACTTCAATTGGTTGGGAGTCTATATTCCAGTGCCTTATCAATACGTTTCATTCACTTAATTGAAATTTTTTTTATGACTAACAAATTTCTATATGCAAATCATAGGGAAAGAAAAAATAATAATAGGAGAAACTATTAAAGTGCATTTGGTATAAGGTTTAGAAAAATAATCCATGGATTATTTCTTCGGCATTTTGTAATCTCGCGTTTGGTACAAGGTTTAAAAAATTATTCCCGGTAATCTTACATTCTCATGATTATTCTTATCTCATGTTTCTTCATGTTTTTAATCCCACCTAAGGAGGTGGGATTATGATAATCCCATGGGATGAGATTATTTTTCAATACATACTTTTACTAAATTACCCTTATCCTATTTATTAACCATTATTTATTAATCATCTTGTAAAATAATCCCAGGATTATGAAAGTTGAACCAAACAGTTATTTTAATATTCTCGGGAATCCTAATCCCGAGAATCACATTCCCAGAATTAGGATTCCCGAAATTAAAAATCTAACTCTTGTACCAAACGCACCCTTAAGGTATAATTGACGATTAGAATGGGAGGTTAAGCGATGAATTCTCCTCCCCTTATTTGCATCTTTCAAAACCTTTCAATTGGATTAATTAAAATTAACAAAGGGAGATTGTTTAGGAGAATTAACATAAAATTCTACAATTTTTTTCCCTTCAAAATTTTTAAAACCAAACAAGAGAAAGGTTACTAAGGCCTTATTTGACAATTATTTTTGTTTTATACTATTTTCTAAGACTATTTCAAAAACAAATATTAAAAATAAGTCTTGGAAGAACAAAATAAAATCTTGTTTGATTAATTTGTTTTGAAAATAGTTTAGAAAATAATTAATAATTATCTTGGTATATAATAGCTAATTTATATATATGTATTTTAGCCAATTTATAGTGTAAGTTCTTGACAATTCATTACCTCCATGTTTTTAAAGAAACAAAAAAATAAAAAACAATAAACACTGTAACCACGGCTTATTCCACCTAGGGATACATGGCACTAAGCTTCCAGAGGCCTATACGCTAGCGACACATGGCACCACCCACTTACCACTTACGTGACCCTTGCCCACGTCCTTCCACGAGGGCTCCCGTCCAAGAGACGTGGAGACTCCCTGAACATCATGGGACGACCCACGTCCCACAAGAACATGGGTCGAGCACGTCCTCCCCACACTTGGTATAAATAGGCCCTCACCCGGGGGACTAAGGGACACGAGATCCAAGACATTCAAAGTACCTCTGGAGAACGTTATCCGTAACCATCTAGACGAGCATACTGAGCACTCCCAAGCATCCTCTTACCCAATATCCACCATACGTCCCGAGCTCTGCCTTACACACCGCCAGGCCCAGTCACCGGCAGACGCACCTCCGTCCCGGAGCATCCCACCAGCAAAGCTCCAACAGCTCTCTGAGACTCAAGCTCTCTTATACTCTAAGGCAATCTCCTAAGAGTGGCTCGCGCACCCGGAGTACCTTAAGCACATCTTGGCCGCACACGGCCCAATACAGGTAACCACCTTGCCTAACGGCTCCTATAGACGTCACCATGACGAACTACGTGGACTTTGATCCCTTCCTAAGGGTATGTAGGCACCTAGGTTCCTCACCTAAGGACAAGTCCCCTAAGGTCAAGACCCCTTGTGGTCCTTAATTACAAACTACAATTGTCTGAACCAAAAACGATAGTTATAGTGGCGCCCACTGCTATCTTACTCAGACCACAATGCCTTACGCACTCTACCGCTAAATAGCATTTCTTTTTCGAGGAGTAGGAGTACCCACCTAACACTCAAAAACCCGTGTTTTTAACTTTTTTTATACAGGATGGTATTCGCATGCATGGCCAACACCTGCAAATCCTCAAAATCATTGCACGATCAGCTGAACGACATCAATAGCGACCGGAGTAAGCGACACAAAGCGTAGGTCATGACCTTTGAAGGCACAGGCAACGCAACCTGGATGAACGAACCATTGCCTATCACAGCCAACATCTCCGGCTTCGATGTCAGACGCGTATTGGTGGACCCCTGATCAACTGCTAACATACTCTTCGCAAGAACTTTGGATGAAATGGCCGATTGTAGGGACTAGTTGGCACCGAACGAAGGAGCTCTCGTCGATTTCTCTGGACAAGCCGTTAAGACGCAGGGAACCCTTACAACATGGCTTATCTTGGACGTCCAACCAAAGGTCGCCGGTGCTAAAGTTAGATTCATTATATCAACAGCCCCATCAGTATACAATGCCGTCCTAAGTCGGCCGACCCTCAGCCAGTTCATAGTCGTCATATCCACAACTCATATGATGATAAAATTTCCCACGCCAGCCGGAGTTGCAGAAATACGAGCAAGCCAAGGAGCTGATGCATGTTACGCGACCGACCGACCCGCAAGAGACAAGGTAAAAAATGATGCCAAGAGCTCTCTCGAAATAGCGGACCTGCGCAATGAAATCCCCGGAGCCAGACCACATCCCTCTGAAGACCTTATAAATATTTGCATAGACCAAGCAAGTAACAAGAAAATTCGCATAGGAGCCCTTCTTAGTCAAGTAGCCCAAAGAAGGTTCCAGGAACTGCTCACCCAGTACAGGGACGTGTTCGCTTGGAGTGCCGCGGACATTCCAGGAATAGACCCCGCACTCATATGTCATTTCCTCAATATCAGAGATGGCCCTGGCGTTATCCAGAAGAAGCGGCACTTCGGCGAGGAAAGACAACGAGTAATTAACGAAGAAGTACAAAAGCTCCTTGATGCCGGCTTCAAACAGGAGTCGCAGCACCCCGACTGGTTGTCGAACGTGGTGATGGTCAAAAAGGCGAACGGGAAATGGCGGATGTGCGTAGATTTCACGAATCTGGACAAAGCCTGCCCAAAGGATGCTTATCCGCTCCCTAACATAGACAAGCTAGTAGACGGAACCGCCGGGCATCAGATGTTGAGTTTCCTAGATGCCTTCTTAGGATACAACCAGATCCAGATGAACCCAAAGGATCAGGAAAAAACCTCCTTCATCACGGATAAGGGGGTCTACTGCTACAAATTCATGCCTTTTGGACTAAAAAACACAGGTGCCACCTACTAGAAGACGATGGACATCGTTTTCAGAGACCAGAAAAGTCGAAACCTCGAAGTCTATGTCGACGACATGGTAGTCAAATCCATGGAGCTCGAACAACATCTGGCGCATTTGGAGGAAATCTTCCTAGTCTTGCGAGTGCACCAAATGAAGCTAAACCCGACCAAATGCGCGTTCGGCGTGTTAGCAGGAAAATTCATAGGATTCATGATCACACAAAGGGGAATCGAGGCCAATCCTGAGAAATGCGCAGTCATCCTCCACATGGAGCCGCCTCGAACGGTGAAAGAAGTGCAGAGGCTGAATCGGAGACTAGCGGCCCTCAATCGATTCTTATCAAGGATGGCTGACCGATGCCTTCCTTCTTAAAAGATCCTAAAAACGGCACCAGCATTCCAATGGACCGAGTAGTGCGAAAAGTCCTTCCAGGACCTTAAGGTTTACCTAGCTAAACCACCAGTGCTAGCAAAAGTGGCCAAAGGAGAAACCCTTTTATTGTATCTAGCCACCACCGATCATGCTGTAAGCTCAGCGCTGATAGGAGAAGAAGGAGTCGAGCAGTTCCCAGTTTACTACACAAGTCACGCCTTGCAGGGAGCCCAACTCAGGTACCAACGAGTGGAGAAACTCGTACTCACCCTCGTCCACTCGGCCAGGAGACTCCGACCCTACTTCTAGCAGCACACGATCATGGTCCGAACTGACCAACCCCTGCGGCAAATATTACAAAAGCCAGACTTAGCAGGACGAATGACAAATTGGGCCGTCGAGCTATCAGAATTCGACATCCAATACGAGCCCCGACGGGCTACCAAAGCCCAAGCCTTGGCAGGCTTCGTCGCCGAAATGACTCTGTCAGAAGGCCTTCAGGGGGATGCCCCAACCTCAAACCATGACGAGAGCACTGAGCCACAGCCAGAAAAATCCCCATGGCTAGTTTACGTAGACGGCTCCTCGATCGAGAAATCCGCGGGCACTGGCATTATAGCAGAAAGCCTCGATGGAATCAAGGTGGAACAAGCCCTGCACTTCACGTTCCCAGCCTCCAACAACCAAGCTGAATATGAAGCACTCATAGCCGGACTAGCGCTAGCTTAGACCTAGGCACCTCAAAGGTCAAGCTATTCAGCGACTCACAAATTGGTGGTCAGACAACTCAATGGAGACTTTAAGGCGAAAGACGCTACTATCATCAAATAAGTAGAGCGTGCCAAACAAGAAATCAGCAGGTTCGAATCCGTCTTGATCACGCGGATCACCCGGAACCAAAACACCCAAGCTGACCCCATCTCCAAATTAGCCACCGCACCGAGCCAATCGGGACTCAAAATGGTCTTGCGAACAACGCTTTGCACCCCTAGCATAAACCCAGACGTACTGCCGATAGCAGTTGACGATTCCTGGATGGCTCCCATCAAAACGTACCTAATGGCGAACACCCTGCCTACAGATAAAGAGCTAGCCCGAAAATAAGAAGGCAAGCAGCTCGATACTTTGTCTGGGGAAACGACCTATACAAAAAGGGATTCTCATCCCCTCGTCTCCGATGCATTTGGACTGAAGAAGCTAACTATGTGCTACAAGAAATCCACGAAGGCATATGTGGCACACACTAGTCTGCAGGGGATCTCCGCAAGCGAGCTCTACGCTCTGGATTTTACTTGCCCACAATGAGGGCCGACTCAGAGGCTTTGGTCACCCATTGCGACCAATGTCAGCGACACGCCACATTCATACACCAGCCACCTGGCGGCTAAAGCTCATCGAATCTCCCTGGCCCTTCGACACTTGGGGCATGGACATCTTAGGCCTTCTCCCTCAGGGCACACTCCAACGGAAATTCCTCATAGTGGCCGTTGAATATTTCACGAATTGGATCGAGGCCGAGCCTTTGGCCACCATCAGCTCTCAAAACATCCAAAACTTCCTCTGGCGGAACATCATTACCCGTTTCGGTCCACCACACACGTTGATCACTGACAACGGACGTCAATTTGTCAGTGAAAAATTTGAAGATTTCTGCAAATACTGGAGCATCGACCACAGAACCACCTCGGTCAAATACCCGACGACCAACGGGCAAACAGAATGAGAAAACCGCATCATCCTTGAGGGACTACGAAAATGCCTAACAGACGCAAAAGAAGGATGGGTGGACGAGCTCCCTTCGGTCCTATGGTCCTACCGGACGACGATACACTCGGCAACAGGAGAAACTCCTTTGGCTCTGACATACGGGCAGGAAGTGATAGTTCCCGCCGATATTGGCGTCCCCTTGGATCGAGTGCAAAACTTTCGATTCAGGCCCAAAAGATCTGCTGGTCAGCCTGGATGCGGCCGAAGAACGCAGGGAAGCTGCAACGCTAAAAAACATCGCCAACAAGCAGTTACTGGCACAAAAATACAACCAGGGCATCTGACCTCAAAAGTTTAAAAAAGGTGATTTAGTCATGCGGATAGCGATAAACAATAGGCGCGACGGCCTGCATGGCAAGCTCGCACCTAATTGGGAAGGGGCATACAGGGTTATCAGAATCGCTTCGTACAACGCATAGAAATTGGCACACTTGTCGAAGGAGCACGTCCCAAATACCTGGAACGCTAGCAGCCTCAAGAAATGTTTCACTATGTCTTAGTCCGAACACAAGTCCCACAAATATTTCATGCTGTCTTAGTCCAATGACAAATCTACTATGTATTGCCCCCTCTCTTAGTCCTAAGATAGATGTACTACTATCAATTTAAAGGAATATAGAATGCAATACGATCGACCAACTCTCGTACTTGAAATTCCCTTTACTTTGAAAACTCTTTACTATTCAAATAAAAATATTTACACCCGGGGGACTACCGCCCCGAAAATACAAAAAGCAACAACGCAGACACATTATGAAGTCCGAGTCAAGAGGCATCCTCACTTGAAGGACGCGGTGGCTCGCCCGAAAGTGGAGGACTCCTTCGGGGGATAGGGGAGAGTCTCCCCGAGCACGGACGCGAAACTCCCCACCAATGTTCTCCCAGGAAGGATGCATCCTCGCCCTGACCTCTGGAGGGACAGAAATGCTCATCAAATCCTCCAACTGCGCTATGCCATTCTGCATCCCGTAGTTGGCAAAGCGCAAAAAATCTTGGCGACGAACCCGCAGAGAATTGGCCTTGCATTCCGCCAGCTCACCTTCCAATTCTTTTACGCGGGCATTCAGTCGGACGTTCTCATCCAGCAATCCCTCTACCATTTCCTGCACGAAGCTATAAAGGGTTAGCCACCTTACACAGAGGATATCAAAGCTAGACAAAAGCAGCCTACCCCCTCGACCTCCCGCTGATAAGCAAAGCCTGCCAGACGGCTTAGCAACAACACGGTCTCCTTGGTCATACGCTCTAAAGCAAAGTCATCCCCATAATCAAGTGGATAATGCTGACGAGCTAGTATGACCCGCTCCGCCTCAAAGGGAATCAAATTCCCTCTAAAAGAGATACCCTCACCCAGAAGACGAACGGGCATCTCTTCAAGGGGAGGGGGGTATGGGAGTATAAGGAAACCTCCTGCGACCACGATGATTCAAGCTGGCTTCACCCACCTGATTCGTGGCTTCCTCATTTGTACCCTCAGGGTTCCTGTTTGACCTAGCACCCTCATCCGCTCCCGAAGAAGGAACGACGGCTCCCACAGGTTCCGACCGACCACGCTTCCGACTTGACGGGGGAGCCAGCCTCCCTTGAATAACACCCAAGGTCAACCCTACAAAATGGAAACAATCAAGACTTAAGCAAAATCCGAGAGCACAGAAACGACACAGTCCACCATCAGAAAGTGGGCTTACCTAAAGCAGCGCCTGTGACCACGGCCCCCTTCAAAAACTCGAAAGTGGTGTCTTCATAATCCTCCCAGTCAAATCAAACCCGAAGGATAGGATTGGACCACTTGAGGCGGAAGCGCGGACGCCAATCAAGAGGTCAAACCCAAGGCGGGCAAAAACCTTTCTTAGGTACCACCTTGAAGAAGTACGATCGCCAGGCATGGTTATTCCTCGGCAGATCAGTGATGGTGAAACCTTTAGCACGTGACTGAAAACATACCCATCCGTGTGCCTCACAGATGGAGTAGAGAGAAAGAAATACATTTCGAAGAGCTTCCAATTTGTTTGATCGACAGTACCTATCAAAAACACTGAGTATCGACCACGCGTTTTGAGTAAACTGCGCGGGACAAACGTTCAGCAAGTTAAGCATGGCTTCCACGAAACCTGAGAAAAGAGGTAGAAAGGCGGTATTATAGGGGACGCAGAGGGGAAGAACAAAGCCGACGCCGTCACTCCAAAGAATAGTCTCCCCCTCCCCCATCGGCCTTATCTCATAGCCCTCGGGGAGAGAAGGAGCGAAACGTTCCCTCCATATCTTCTCAATGCCGAGACCAGGAAACACCCGCGATTCTATGCCAGCGTCCATCGCTAGAATATTGGCCGTAGAACCAGGCTCCGGTTCGGCAGAATACCAATTCACGGAGACAGCCGGAAGAGGCACCACCGGGTTCTCACCCTTTCCGGACAGAACTTCTCGGAGATCCACGGAATTTAGCAACATAATGAGGGCATCCACTCTCTCCTTAATTCCCTCTGTGGCCACCAGCAGTAGCACAAGCCCAAGCCATTTGTGAACGGTTAGGAGAAGAGAAATCACTGCAAATCTGAACTAAGAGGAAGGAAACCACAAAGGAAAGGAATGAAGGCTCTTCCGCTCTAAACAATAAAAGAGGCCCAACAAATGCTTCAGAGTCTAACCAAAGAGGCATGAAAATGGGTAAATCTCTGAAATTGAAAGGAATGACCAAAATGCACCTGACCTTTGAATTTCCTCTGCACACCCCTAAGGGACTCTTCAAGAAATTCCCCTCTGAGCAATGATGACCCCTTCTTGGTAAGCCACGTACTTTCTGCAAAGACGGCTCGAAAACTTGCTAAGGAAGTCAATTAGTCAACCATCCGCGTCATCACGCGTGGCACCTTCAAACGTCTCCACTCCCACGGAGAAAAACAAAGAGACATGCAAAGTCCCGTAAATTGGACGACCTACCTAGATGGCCGAGCCCACTTGTGGACGAGCTCTCGCCCAAAATCACATGATAGGCAAAATTTTCCTAAGTGGCTTACTAACAAAGAACATAAGTCCACGGGCGCCCGACACTCGTAGACTTGGGGGACTTATGTAAAAATGGCTTATTCCGCTTAGGGACACGTGGCACTAAGCTTCCAGAAGCCTAGCGGTAACATACGCTAGCGAAACGTGGCACCACCCACTTACTACTTATGTGGCCCTTTTCCACGTCCTTCCGCGAGGGCTCCCATCCAGGAGACGTGGAGACCCCCTGAACATCATGGGACGACCCATGTCCCATAAGAACGTGGGTCAAGCACGTCCTCCCCACACTTTGTATAAATAGACCCTCACCCAGGGGACTAAGGGACACGAGATCCAAGACATTCAAAGTACCTCTGGAGAACATTATCCGTAACCATCTAGACGAGCATACTGAGCACTCTCAGGCATCCTCTTACCCAATATCCACCACACGTCCTGAGCTCTGCCTTACACACTGCCAGGCCCGGTTACCGGCAGACGCACCTCCGTCCCATAGCATCCCACCATCAGAGCTCTAACAGCTCTTAGAGACTCAAGCTCTCTTATACTTTAAGGAAACCTCCTAAGAGCGGCTCGCCCGCCCGGAGTACCTTAAGCACGTCTTAGCCGCACACGGCCCAATACAAGTAACTACCTTGCCTAACGACTCCTATAGAGTATAGACGTCACCATGACGAACTACGTGCACTTTGATCCCTTCCTAAGGGTACGTAGGCACCTAGGTTCCTCACCTAAGGACAAGTCCCCCAAGGTCAAGACCCCTTGCGGTCCTTAATTACAAACTACAATTGTCTAAACCAAAAACGATAGTTACAAGCACAAAATAACTTTTACTTTTTTTATTTTTTTATTTTTAAACACGAATTTGTTTTTTAATTTTTAAAAACAATTATAGAAAACAAATTGTCAAACAATTTTTTTATTCTTTTCTTTTCAGAAATAAATATTTAAAAATATCATTTCGCACCAAAATTCTCAACCCAAACAAATCCTTAATAACCTAACTAAGTAGCTATAAAATGAGCAAAGACAGACATACTCTACAATAAATTAGGGTTTTGGTGGCGACAAAAGTTGCCATTGAAAGTTCCAAAGTCGCCACTAAAGGTTTTCAGTGGCAACATAGCAGTTGCCACGCACTGTCCCGCAACTGAAGACCTTTGGTGGCGAAAAAAAGGGGTCGCCACCAAACAAGGTTGATTTTTGCTACTAAAACTGTAATAAAAGTTGGATTTTTTTGTGGCGACTTTTTGTCGCCACTGAAAGGACCTTCAGTGGCAACCCTTTTTTGTCGCCATTAAAAACCTTATGTGGCGACTTTTTTTCGCTACCAAAACCACTTTTAGCAATAAGTTTAGGTTGCCACTGAAAGCAGTTGCCAGAACTCTGCCGGGCGGCGACGACTTTCAACACCACCTTATATTTTTTAAAATTGGCGCATGGACAGATTCCAAGTCGGGACATGATGCATGGTAATGTCTGCAACAACCACTAAGCCATATATCACCTTTTGTTATATAATGTCATTCTAATATATTTATTAAGTTTTCTACCTTCGGTGGCAAAATTTTAAAGTTTGTCATCGAAGGTTTTCAGTGGTGACGTTGTTTTTCGCCACCGAGGGGTCTTTCGGTGATGACTTTTGTAAAGTCGCCACAAAAACCCCAACTATTTTTAAACTTGAAATTATAATTTATTAAGTTTTCTACTTTCAATGGTGAAATTTTAAAGTTTGCCAACGAAGGGACTTCGTTGGCAAAACCTTGACTATTTTTAAACTTGAATTTATAATTTATTAAGTTTTCTAGCTTCGGTGGCGAAATTTTAAAGTTCTCCAATGAAGGTTTTCAGTGGCGACATTGTTTTTTGCCACCGAAGGGTAAAGTCGCCACAAAAACATCGACTATTTTTAAACTTGAAATTATAATTTATTAAGTTTTCTACCTTTGGTGGCGAAATTTAAAACTTTGCCACCAAAGGGTTTTCAGTGGTGACGTTGTTTATCGCCACCGAAGTGTCTTCGATGGCGACTTTACAAAAGTTGCCTAAAAAATGTCGTCACTAAAAGCCCTTCGATGACGACTTTTAAAATTTTGCCACTAAAGGTTTTTCAGTGGTGAGAGGAATAGTCGCCATTGAAAAACCTTCAGTGATGACTTTTAAAATTTTGCCACTGAAGGGTTTCAGGGGTGAGACACATAGTCTCCACTGAAAACCTTCAGTGGCGATTAAAAACTCTTTGGTGGCGACTTTTAAATTTCGCCACTGAAGGTTTTCAGTGGCGACAAAAACCGTCGCCATTGAAAACCCTTTTGCTGACGACATTTCAAATTTTGCCACTGAAGTATATTTTGTGGTGACAATATTGTCGCCATTGTAGAGCTTTTGGTGGTGACAAAATCGTAGTAGTCATCAAAGGCCTTCGGCGATGACTAAAATGTTGCCATTGAAGATCTTTGGTGGCGACATGAAAATGTTGTCACTGAAGGGAAACTTTTTTGAGTCACCACTGAAAGTCGTCTTTGAAAATCCCTTTTTTTGTAGTGCGAATTGGTCAATTCATATAGCAGACAAAAAAAAATTGTTTATATATACAATAATGTTACTACTCCAATTCAAATATGACATATATTACTACCCTCCCAACTATTAAGTTTACAGAATCAATGTGCTAAATTGAAAAGTGAGCTCAAAGAAGAGAGAAAAGATGTTCAAAGACTTCAACCATAGACATCAGAATTAATGGCCAAGAGAAAAGTTAAAGAGAAAAGTGAAGAATTAGCCAATAATACCGAGGTACCCAAAGGTGAAAATTATAGACTTTTTCTTTTTTGTGATTTAGTAAGAATAAATTTCATATAGATGAGTTTTAACTTGGAAAAGATAACAAATGCAAAAAGTCGGAGCCCAAATGCAAGACTTGATCAGGAATTCCCCAAACTTTCTTGTGAATAATTAAAGCACTGGAAAATTTGGATATACCCAAGAAAGGAACTACACCATATGGCATGTGCCAACTAATGCTTGATATTTGTTATCTATGTGAATCTATATAATTAAACATAATCACTATACGGTGCAAGAATTTGCTCAACTACTTCGAGCTCCACATGATGATGCAGATTTAATAATGAAAAAAAGATTCTCCGTACCTCATCTAGTTGTTTGTGATTAGTATGACTCTCAGGTTATTTTTTATTCCTCCTTACCTCTGATGCTGTTAAACATGTGGTCAAATTGCTCAATCTTTACCATCCCAAGGTTAAAGCTATGTCCCTAATAATAATGAAGATAGCTTTCAACAAATGGAAGTGATGCATGAAGAGGCAGAAAAGGCTGCACAGGAAAAGCGGGAGAAGGAAGAGATGCAAAGGAAGATACAAAACCTTGAAACAATTGTGCAACAACTCTTGGCAAAAGATGGGATGAGCACTTCATCTAATGATCCACCTACTAGTGGCTCTAATCTACCCGAGTAGAGATAATTAATATCTTTTATTTATGTATGTGACTCATAAGATTGTTTTAGACTACTATTTTGTATCTCATGAGATTATTTTATACTTGTATTTTGTTTCTCATGAGATTGTTTGAGACTTGTATGTTGTTCTCGTGAGATTGTTTGACTTATATATATATATATATTAGTGGTTTATATCATTTTCAAATATTATTTATTATTAAATTGTTATTTGTGACAAATTAATGACTAGAGATAGATTTAGTCACAAAATTTGTGATTGAACTATCGCAGTATTTTGTGACTGAATTGTGATTGAGGGGTTCCATACTTTGTGACTAAGATTTGTGACTGAACTTTATGACCGATTTGTGACTGGGAGGGTCCCCAACATTTCCAACCAATTTTTGACCGCACGTAGGTCACAAATTTGTGACCGATCTTTTACAGCAATTTTGTGACCGATTTGTGATTGCAAAAGGGTTGGATAATTTCTAACTGCTTTGTGACTGCCCAGTCAGTCATTAAATTTGTGACTGCCGACTCTGCGGTCACAAATTATTAGTGACTAGCGAAATACCAACCGCCTTCGTCGGTCACTAAATCTATTTAGTGACCAATTTTGCTGTTTTGTGACCGATTCGGCGGTCACTAAACGCTGTTTTTCTAGTAGTGTTGGAAGATAAAAAATTTCAAGCATTTTAGTCCCTCCAATATAATCTCATTGGAACTTATGTGGTTACAATTAATTGGTAACTTTTATGTTTAGAATAAATTGATTATGGCAAAAAGAAAGTTGCAAGAAGAGAGAGAGCTTGTGAAGGGAGTTAGAGTTAACCAGTGCCGTTAAAAATGTTGCAGCTGCTAAGGTATTTGTTTGTGTTTCTGATACATACAACTTTTTCTTATGTTTATGTTACATATGGGCGAGGGTTTGAATCCCCTTGAAGTCATTTAAAATCTCATTTGGTGGGTATCCCTCTTAGGGAGAACACCTCGCATTTAACGATAGCTGAAACATGATAAAATTGGTCGTTGTTTAGGCCTGTTCAGTAATTCTTTGTGTTGGATTTCTGTTGGCCCCAAAATGCCACTTGTGCCCTGTTTGGCAGTACTTGGGAACAAGGTTGTTAAAGTCTAGATTTTAAGTAAAATCGTAGAGGGGGGTGTAAAATCGTATCGTAGAATCGTAAGATTTTACCTATGATAAAATCATAAGAATTTTTTATGTTACATATATATATATATATATATATAACATAAGCACCTAATTAATATAGTAAATCACATACAAAATTAAATATGAAATATAGTGATGCCGTCATGTAATACTCCTTGTTCATTTGCAACATATATATGCATGTTAGTTAAAACTTAAAACAATTCTTTTATTGTAGAATGAATAAATTAAATTAGTATTATAATGTAAGTAATTAATATACTTGAGCAACAATAGTAACGTCTAGAGTGGAATTCCTAAAGGGCAAAAGCTGATACTTTGACGTAATGACATCTAATTGTTATGGTAAGGACATCAAAAAATGGGTAGGGTTTGTGATTGGGCTGGGGCATGGGATGTAGATTATTTTTTTTAACATCAAATTTTTTTGGGCTGACGTAAAATCGTAAAATCGGAGGTAAAATCGTTGATTCCACCGCGATTTTACTCCAGCACGATTTTACCTACGACGATTCAACTCGATTTTAGTAGGTAGAATCGTAAAATCGTACGATTTTACGATTTAAATCGCGATTTTGACAACCTTGCTTGGGAATGTCCTCCCTTACAACCACATTTGTTATATTAAAGAAAAAAACTCCCTCCTTAAGAAATTTAGCTTATCATCACATTTCTTGTCCTGCTTTCTCCCTCAGGAAAAACTCAGTGATCTTGTGAAGGAAATGAAATCACTAGATTATGAGGTGTATATATATATATCCCTTTGTTTTTCTATGTGTATTTTATTTATAGCTTGAACTAAAAGAAAACGCATTGAGAATGACTTGCAGAATTGTGCAATTTACCTTACCAATGAAAAGAACATGGCCTTTGGATGTAGGCTCATGGTAATTAAGATTAAGCTCTCTACCACATACATTTCATTGCGTGTTGTCTTACAATATGAGACTTGTGTATTTAAGTACTTGTGATGCAGAATTTTGCAGAGTGTGGGGTTACAATGTCCATATGGATTCGGATCTCCTAAAGTGTAGATCCGATGAAGTGCATAATTACACGGTTTCAGCCATCGGATGAGACTGTTATAGTGTGAACACGAATATCGCTTTTTATTTGATGGTCTAGATCTTGCACTTTATACACTTAGACTTTACTAAAAGCACATAAGTATTTGTCTCAAACTATTTTCTGGTTGACAAAGGATCACTTGTATAGTGTCAGAAGAGAAGAAGAGGATAGGCCAACCATAGCATTTTTTTTTATGTTATGAATTTGATACAATGCACATCAAGTGTGTGTTTTTTGTTTGTATTTTATTTGATGTCACACAAGCCATAAGATGATGATATATTGATTAATCCTCAAATACAAACATTTTTGGGACAAAAAAGTAAATAGTCTCTAATTTCTACCAGAAAGCCACCATCAAGTCAAGAATGGTAAAATCCATCACAAATTATTAGAAATCAGATTGAAAACATTGTACCTTTATGGAATGAAAGATAATTTTTCAATATAATTTGTGAAATTTGGTTGACTTGGAATATGCATGGAAGAATTAATGCTCTATTTTCATTGTAAATTTGATGTTTTGACATCTATGTATATAACTTGACATTCTTTAGGGCTTGGTTGGGAAGATGGTCTCAAAGTGATGTAGGGTGGTTTGGAGTTATAAATCCCTGATTGAGTGGGATGGTTTATGATGGTTCGAAAACCCTTCTAAAGCATCCAACACATCAATTTTCAAACTCCTTGAAATTGAAGAGTTTAGGATGATTTGTATAGTTTATAATATGATTATCAACCCTCTTTTTTTAACTTTTGTCCACCACCCTTTTCATGTTTTTAAAGAATGGTTTGTCTAATTCATTCTACTCCACCTCACTCCATTAATAATCGCCCAATCCGCTCTTTTCAAAACTCTCAACCAAGTCCTTAGCTTTGAGGCTTAGTTCAAGGGAAAAAAAAGAGTACACATTTATAAATTGGTTATTAAAAATACAACTTTTGAATAACAAATATACAAGTTTTGTTGGATATATTGGGGTCTTCGGGACTAAATATCCGCCCATGTGGGAGTCCGATCGGGTCGAGTGAGGATCCGTTGGAAAGCTTGCAGAGAGACGAAGAGAACGAAACGAAAATGACTCTCATCGGAGGTCACACGAGCCCGTACTCGTGGCCCAAAGTGGGCTAGGTGATCATGATGGAAGTGAATATTTTGTTCACATTCCAAGTCCCACATCGCTTGCGTCAATGATGGGAGCTCTCTCATCCTCCTATAAATAAGAGTGACTCCACCCCTTTCTAGTTGCTCATTCCATGTGTTGGAAAAGGGGGTCCCGTTTGGGAACCCCACTCAGTATAAGTTTTCTCTTGCTCTTGAGTCCTCTTCCGCGCATCAGTCGTGGACATGTGGCTCTACCTCTCGTAGGTAGAGTCCTCCGTTTGGTGCGGCCCTTTTCGGTGTTCGTCGTTTGGAGGTCAGCCCTGGTGGAGCAGAGGCACTGGCAAGGTCCAAGGTCTTAGCATTGGCGTCCAGGTTAGTAGCTTCCGCAATATTTATATTTTTACCTGGATTTATTTTCGGTTTTTCATTTAGGTCCCTGGGTCGGGTCGGATCATGTGGATCCGGGCCTTTCCCTACATTGGTTTCAGAGCCTGGTTTATGCTAGAGCTCTGTTCTCCGGGATTGATGAACCGAAAAGGGTTAGTAACATGTTTAGGTCTTGTATGATTTTTTATTTAAAACTTAGGAACATGCTTAGGTTCCCAGTTTTATTTCAATGTTTTGAATTTGATTTAAAACATGTGTTATATCATACATTGTAGGGTATGGTCATATGTCTTTTGAATTTAAATTATATGAGTTATATTTTTAATTCAATATTGACTGGTAACCTATACCCTAAAACCTAGAAACATGTTTAGGTTCCCCTCTCAAATACTAAAGACCCTAATTTGCATGCATGTATATATTATTTAAGGTATGTGTACCCTACGAATTAGATATATACCTGTGGATGTATGCTACTGTTTTGGGATGGGGAATGATAACTGAAGTGGTTCACCGGCGAACAGGGCTGCCGCCGTCGAAGGTCCGGCGACTGCCATGGGTCGCCGGCAACAGCAGAGGTCCGACAACCTCCGCCGCCGAGGATCGCTGGCGACGGCGGAGGTCCGATGACCTCCGCCGCCGATGGTCGCCGGTCACGGCGGAGGTCCGGCAACCTCCGCCGCCGACAGTCGCCGGTGACCTCTGTCGCCGACGGTCGTCTGTGACCTCCGTCGCCGACGGTCGCCGGTGACGGCGGAGGTCCGACGACCGCCGCCGCCGCTGGTCGCCGGAGGGTCTCTGGCGACAAGCGCCGCCGGCGCAAGTGCCGGTGGTCGGCCGGCGATGATCCGGCGCCGGCCGTCCGTTGACCGCCGGCGAGGTCAACGGTCAACCGTTGACCAGCGTCGCGAAATTTTCTGTCGTGCATAATTTCTCCGTTTTAGCTCCGATTTCGACGATTTTTGAGTCATTTTTCTCGTTTTAGTGAGACAAATCCAAATATGGGGTGAAATTAGGGTGAATTGGAGTTTAAAGAGTGGATATGTCCATCTCTTGACTCATTCACATACACAACGAGAGAGAAGATTTAAGCGATTTGTGATCGTTTAAATTACCTTAAGTGTTTTACTCGAGTGGGAGCTAGGGCAGCATGTGGCAAACCCATAACTCGATGTAAATGCTTATCCACGTGGGAATTTAAATAGTAAATGACTATTTAAATGATCGTAAGCGTTGTAATCAAGTGGAAGTTCGAGGTCGTGCCTGTGGCGACTCGATGTTCTTCTTTATCGCTTACATAGTGGGAATCCAAAAGGGATTTTGAATAGTATGTGACTATTCTATGAAAATTGTTGAGTCAAGCATAGAAAAGTGTACATATATAGGCTCTCTGTGTGATGAGGGTGGTTGACCCTACTTCTCGAATGCAGAGACTGACTATATCTACACTCGTCTTGCGTTGATTACAATTTTCAAGAGTTGTGTGTTGTGTGATAAGGAGCTGTGTAATTAGTGTTAGCGTTTAGGATTGACTGATAGCATAACAACAAAACTTGTAAACGTAGATCACATTAGAGATATCACTTTGGTGACACTGTGGTCACCAAACTGAGGCAGCTTACAATCAAGTTTGATGCCTCCAAGATGCGCTCTGACAAGAGAATGAAAACGCATCTAAGGGAGAAATCAAACTTAATTTGGGAGTGTGAGTAAACCTGCAGACTCCCCACTGGTAAACTGTAAGTTCAAACTGTTGCCAGATCTCTTCCCTCCTATTGGGAGTGCATATAGGTCATTCCGACCTTCACTAATACCATCATGTTTCTTGATAATATTAAACACCACCTAGTGCTCTAGGATTGTTGGCATAAGGCTGTGAAATCTATCGAGCACATAGCCTAAGTGGCTAAAGTTACTTAGAGCTCTAGGCTCCAAGAACAAGGACAATGGGTCCAAGAGATGTGGTGCTAGGAAGAGAAAGGGTAAGTGTAAGGTAAGTAGCCTCAGTTCAAAGGAAAAGCAAGGGAGGAAAAGAGATTTTCGCCAAGGTCAAATGTTGCTTGTGTCATTCCATAAGGCACTATGCGCAAAAATTGTTTGCAGCAATCATTTTCCTCTCACCCATGAACATTGGTTCATGGAGTTCCGTCCTCTGCCCAATGGGAGCAGAAGTATCCTCATGGGAACAAAGAATTATTAAAGTTAAGAGGTTAGGCAACTACAAAACGAAGTTGCGTAGTGGCCACTCTTTATCTTTATAAATGTTGTATGTTCTAGATACTGAACGGAACTCATTATTAGATGTTTTTCCGTGAGAGAACTTATGATATAATATGATCTACATGTTTATCATGACTCCGTAGTGTTAGTTCTGGTTTTATGACAATGGTTGTGTTGTGATACACTTTAAATTACATTCCCGTAATTCAACTTGTTGCTTTGCTGTGTCTTCCTATGTGGTTGATACATCTATTTGGCAAGTGCGTGTGGGACGCAATTACGTATTAGCAAAGGAGAATTTGTGAGGACAAATTCCCAATGCTAGTTTGTAAACGTTGTCTTATAGACAAAGCAACCTGTTGCTGTGTCTTCCTCTGTGGTTGATACACCTATTTGGCAAGTGCGTGTGGGACGCAATTACATATTAGCAAAGGAGAATTTGTGAGGACAAATTCCCAATGCTAGTTTGTAAATGTTGCCTTATAGACAAAGCAACCTGAGAACCATTCAGTCATGAAATCAGAAAATCCGCTTTCATCAAATTAGTCCACTCGGACATCAGTGGTCCGATAAGCGTGGGGGCAAGGCAAGTGGCCTAGTATTTTCTCATAGTTACGTGATGAAATTGGAATTGTTAGATAACTAACTATTTCACAAACTCCACAGCAAAATGAGTTGCTCCTGGAGTTGGTTAAGTTGATAATGACTCAGGTGAACGTTCCCATTGGGGAGATGCTTTGCCAACAGTCACTTTCGTACTTAACCATATGCCCTCTTCAAATTATGTGAATGATTCCTGATGAGTTTTAGTTAGGTAAAAGACTTGATTAGAGTATGCTGAGACCATAAGGGTATACAGCATACTTGATCCTTCCTGTGAGTATAGGAAGCTTGACCCTAGAGGCAAGTAGCATGTCTTGGTAAGATAGCTTGGTCACTCAAAAGGATACGTCTTCATTAGTGAGAATGAAGACACTCCGGTCACATAATTTGAGTCTAAGGATGTAGTGGTCCTTAAGACAAACTTTTCTAGAGCAAGGGAGACGGATTTTGGGATGTGCATCTTTATTGAAAGAAGGTGGACCTACAACACGTTGAGAGGAGCGTATAGACGAATCTCCAATTGCTGAGTCCAGTGGGAGTAATGCTTATGAGGAGCATATCTCCATGAAGCACAATCCAAGAGAAGTACTAGATGAGTACTAAATTATCAAGTAGAGCCTTTCATAGTTCAAAAGACTCTCTCCGGCCCTACTAGTAAAAGTTGGACTAAGACGATGGAAGAAGAAAAGACGAAGTCTATAACGACATACCAAGTATAAGACTTGGTGGCTCTGCCCTGCGTCACAAGGCATTTTTAAGAACAAATGTGCTCTCAAAAGTTAGGGGAGGCAGATGGGTCAATCGACCACTACTAGGCACATTAAGCAGTGAAGAAGAACACACAACAAGAAGGTATCGACTGTGACGAAACCTTCTCGTTTGTTGTGTGGTCAGAGTCTGATTCTAGCTTTGGTCACCAGTTTAAGTTTGGAAGTACATCGATTAGGATGTCAAGATCACTTTATTGAATGGCAAACTAGGTGAATGGATCTACGTGCACAAGCACATAGGACTCATGGCAAAAGGCCAAGAGTGCAGAGTATGCTGACTCCGAGGATCTGTCAAGATCTCACATATTCATCTAGACTCGTGGTAATTGACCACTTAGTCCATTTCAAGAAAGTTGAGAGTATTTCATTACCCTCATGCTATAGGTAGAAGACATATAACTAGCTAGAAATGACACAGAGGCTGCTTTAGCCAATTAAAGATGGCTATCCTTTCATCTTTAAGATAAAGGAATTGGGTTAGGTAGTGGGAGTCAAGATTCATGGAGAATGCTCCAAGAATTGACTCACTATGTCACAAGAATCCTATGAAGAAGAGATTCTTGGTGGATTCCAATTGAAGGGACCTGAACCCGAGTGATGTGCTAGTAGCTAGAGGCAAGAGTTTGAGTCTTGCTGCACGTCTTTAGACTAAGTCAGAGATGGAGTCATTGGATAGAATTTTCACAAATGTAGTCGGTAGCTTGAAGTATAATGAGGATTATACTTGCTCCAACGTGCCGGCTTTATGAGCCGTTATCAGTCAAACCTAGGTCAAACACACTGATTAGAGTGTTTTTGAGGTACTTGTAGGGCGCTGCTGACAATTGGTTGTTTTCATCATATTAGTGATCCGCAAACGGAAGGCCACACATTGATATCGATTGGGCAAGAGACTTGGATGAGAGGACATCCACGTCTTGGTGTGCTTTGCTAAGCACTAAAAACAATCTTATAGAGAGGCAAGTAAGGATTATGCATTTCTCTGTCCACTAGGGACATAGAGTTCATTGCATTATCATCAGCAGTACAAGGCAGTTTGGATTGGAAGATCTAAAGTCACTTATAGATCGCAGAAAAAGCTGTTGACCTAGTGACATTGATCTCATCAAGTCAAACAGCTATGGTTTACACCAAAGAAAGCCTAAGTACCACAAGAGAACGCAACATAACTTTGTATGAGACATCGTTACACAGTAGTTAACTACCCTGATGTGTCAGTCTAAGCATCAAGTGACCGGAGAGAGGGTCTTGGAGAGAGGGTCCTCACAGTATGACCTGTGATAGAGCATTGGCTCTATACCCTCACGGACCCACATTGGTGGGTTGGCTGTATAGAGATACAAGCCATAAAACAAGTGTTTTAGATACACTGGATTTCTTAGAACCAGGGTGATTTAACATAATTTATGTCATGAGGACAAACTTTGTGAGAGCTCTATTCCTTGATCATAAGTAAAGTGTGATGCCTAGGCTTACCTTTATTTTGTGTGGATCAAGAAACAAAGGTATTTATTACACAATATATAAAGTATGTCGTACAGGCTTTGCAGGTTGGCTCTCTCACACGAGCAATCGCCTTGGACACGCAGGTGGTGTGGGCCAAGATGAGACTTGGGTGCTTTTTCTTTGAACACCAAAATGGGATATAGTGTGAATATCCAGAGGCAGCTGAAAAGCACCGAGTGTTGGACAGGAAAACACCACTGAGAACTGATAAGTCGCCCTAGTAAGTGTACTAGGATGAGATCCGCTAAGATGATGAGGTCTTATGATCGAATTATGAATTCCCGCTATTCATAATGCCTGTAGCCAGACGTGAGTGCTCCACTTGGCGCTATGTGAAGCGAGCGAAGTGTGGTAGCAAACTCAGGTCAGATTCTAAGTGAGTCTGGACTAAGGTCTGTGTGGTGTAAGTGATTGAGGATCAAAATCGACATACACTCGAGAACACCACTACGTGCGTTTCATACCGCATGTGCTTTAAGAACCGCAAGGGAAGCATGTGAAAGAATCCCTGCTTCAATGCTGTGTGAGTCCCTGAAAGGATGCATCAATCCTTTCAAAGGGTACCCTTATGCACTTTGACTCTGTCATGAAGAGATGAGGTAGTGCATGCTACTTTGATACCTTTCCAAGAGGCTATGGAAAAATACGGCCCGATGGAAGACTGTCAGGAAAGCAGCTATCTTTGATTGAACTGATAAGAGGTCGAAAGGAAGATTGTGTTGACATATGCATGTGTGATAGTATCCTGAGGTCGACCCATTATGTGATCCCTTTGAGGTTCTCATGGATGTGGATACCTATCGCAACTGAGTGTGGCTAAAGTCCTAGTCTTATTGTAGACTTAGAGGGATTGGACTAGCCATGTATATGAACACGTCTAGAGAACCCATGGCACTATTTTTCGGTGAGACATGTGGTCACATCATCAGACACTTGGGTTGTAGCATCACTTATAGCTGGGCCCTAACAAGCTTCTAGTATAAGGCTCCCACATATCGTGCCAAGCGGTCACGACTGACACGGAGTATGAAAGAAGACGACGAGAGAAAGAGAAATAGAGAAGTCCTTTGTGATAAGGATAGTCATGGGCCTCCCACCATGTGCGAGTGGGAGTATGTTGGATATATTGGGGTCTTCGGGACTAAATATCCGCCCATGTGGGAGTCCGATCGGGTCGAGTGAAGATCCGTTGGAAAGCTTGCAGAGAGACGAAGAGAACGAAACGAAAATGACTCTCATCGGAGGTCACACGAGCCCGTACTCGTGGCCCAAAGTGGGCTAGGTGATCATGATGGAAGTGAATATTTTGTTCACATTCCAAGTCACACATTGCTTGCGTCAATGATGGGAGCTCTCTCATCCTCCTATAAATAGGAGTGACTCCACCCCTTTCTAGTTGCTCATTCCATGTGTTGGAAAAGGGGGTCCCGTTTGGGAACCTCACTCAGTATAAGTTTTCTCTTTCTCTTGAGTCCTCTTCCGCGCATCAGTCGTGGACATGTGGCTCTACCTCTCGTAGGTAGAGTCCTCTGTTTGGTGCGGCCCTTTTCGGTGTTCGTCGTTTGGAGGTCAGCCCTGGTGGAGCAGAGGCACTGGCAAGGTCCAAGGTCTTAGCATTGGCGTCCAGGTTAGTAGCTTCCGCAATATTTATATTTTTACCTGGATTTATTTTTGGTTTTTCATTTAGGTCCCTGGGTCGGGTCGGATCATGTGGATCCGGGCCTTTCCCTACAAGTTTTAATATGAAGGCATTCTTATGCTTATGACCTGTAATATACATGGCCAAATGATTGTTAAATAATACAAATATAGATATAGAACAAATTTAGGTAAGGTTCTTTAATAAAAAGATGACACGTGAAAAAAAATTTATCAGACAACACATCATACACTACTGGAAAATTAAGCTATAGTAACAATTATTTACCAGCTGATATGACAATTGTTACTATAATCATGAAATAGTAACAGATTTATTTACAGTTGGTATAGCTAATACCTTTAGGCACAATTTATTCATAAATGTTAGAAAATATCATATTTATTATAACACCTACATCTGTCACTAAAAGACAAAATAAAAATTAAAAATAAAATAATAGTAGAATTTCATTTCCTCTAAACTTCTCTCTCTCTCTCTCTCTCGATCACTCCTTCTTTCTCTTTCACAGCCTTAATCCTCCGTCCTATTTCTCTTTCTCCATTTTGCAACTTGTTCTCTTGCTCTGACTCTCAAACATTGAAATCAATTTGTGCAACTTCTTCCATCAAATCCTCACTCCTCAGATCTTGTGCTCAGCTTGTCAATCTCGTGCTCAACTTGTCTGTAATATCCGAGATATTAATTTTATTATTGTTATCATTATTATTAATTTATTTTTCTTTGGGAAAGAAAAATAAATTAAATTAGAAAGTGGAAATAAAATGAAGAAGAGATAAGAAATAGAAAATAAAAATTTTACCTATTTTCTAAAGAATGGAAATGTATTTAGGACTTAAAAGAAAGGAAAAATTAAAAGAATAGGAAAGAAACGAGATTTAACAAAAATTAATAATTTAAAAATAATAATAATAAATAAAAATAAATATATATTAAATAATGGAGAGGGGACCAAACCGTGACCCCCCATCCATTTTAATTAGCACATTAAAAAACTAACTAAAACAAATAAAAAGAAAAATAATAATAAAATAATATGGGGGGCCAACTGTGACCCCCTTTCATTAAACTTCAAAACAAAACAAAAAAGAAAAAAAAGGAGGAGCAAAAAACGCAAAATGCACAGAAGCAAAACGTAGAGGCAAAACGTGAGGCAGAAACGCACAAGGAGCCGAGAGCAACCGAGACGGAGGGGAAGCTACGGGAACCGGCCGGTGCACTGGCACCGGAGAAGGTGACCGGACTTCGTCTTTCATCACCACCAAGCTTTCTACTTGATTGAAATCAAGTAAGAAAGCCCCAAATCTCTCAAACCTCAATTTCTCCAATTTTGGGTATTTTAGGAATTCTTCAAATACTTCCAATCAGGGCATTCCGGGGTTAAAGTTGAGCTTAGTGGGTGTTATTGAAAGCTTAGTAAGGTTCAGAATCGAAGTTAAACCGTAGGATTTGACCGGGTATGGAAATTAGGAAAATTTAGTTAGAAAATTGCTATAAAATAAATTTTGCTGGTTTGATGCATGAATATGCTTGGATTGGAGTAGTATAGGTGTTATAGATACTGGAAATATACAAGGGAATAAAACCAGAGTATTTACCATCTCAACCGGAACCCAATCCGGTGAAAAAGAGGCAAAATATTAAGCTACCGTACAGTAAGGAGCTGTGCTGTGAGTTGGACACCTCGGTCTAGTCCGTGGTGGACACCAGGACCCGCTAAATTGTTTCCAAGGCTCTAATTATACCCAATTATATTTTTATATATAATTAAAGAGGTAGTAATTAAGCTTTTACTCGGCGAATAAGGGAGACGGTGGAATGAGTAAGCTAGAGCCTCTTTTGAACCGTGAATTTAATTCTTTTATTAGTTAAATACCCATATGAACACATGAAGGGAAATTTAGACAAGTGGAAATCTCTAACCTAAGCAATTAGAGGTTCTAAGTGGCTCAAAACTGTGAAAGTCGAATATGGGGTATTCTGGACCTTCAAAAAGAGCAATTAAGACGACGTAACGAACTAAATAGTTAGTTCTTGGAAATAGTTAGAGGGTGCATAAGCATTAACATGACACGTGCATGGTAGATGCTTAGTTACGCGTTCTAAATTTCTTAAATATATATGTGTATAGGGCACCACAGGGTAATTGGAGCTCCAGGCACTCCGAGGACTGATCATGAGGGCCAACGAGGTGAGGGGCTCTCCCATCCATGCCCCACAGGGTTGGATGACAACGTGCAAATGTGGTTTGTTCTATTTTTGTGCAATTATTATATGAACAATATTGATATGAATGAATCTGTGTTACACGTGTATGATTTGCAAATAAGTAGTCGAAGTGCAAAGTGTATATGTGCTACTGAGGCTCACTGAGTCCTACATGTTACCGTGGGTAGGATTGAGTCGGAATTTCATATGTGAGGGTTCATTAATAACAGAAACCCATTTAAATTGATCATCGTTGTATAGGTTTTGACCGTATGGTACATTGAGGATAATGAACCTAGGTTGTTGAATGTGAGTGAGAGTGTTGAATAACTGAAAAGGGGGAAAATAGGCCTAATTAATAATTACGTATAATATTCAGTTCGTTTATCTTAGGGCGTTTTTCAAGGTTCAACATGTTGGTTGAACTTGATTAGGTAGGTCCGGGTAGATCGAGTCGGTCATCCTGGTTTGGCCAACCAGAAATATAATACCAATGAGAATGCCACTTAGTGGCCATTGCTTTGGATGAACTAAGGTCAGATAAGTCACCGGCTATTACTCTAAGCGTGCCTTGGAGTTAGAAGTTCCTGGTGTGATCAACCAGGTTCGTACATGAAATTGCCTTCGGGCCAATATTTCTCTTAGCGTAATGCAGGAGACAGAAAGTGAATGCCTACGAGCATAACTATGTATGATTTATGAAAATATATGATATATGTTTATGGTTGGTTTACATGCGGATTAATAAACTTGTTAGGAGCATGAATTAGGATTTTTAATTGTGAATATGATACATTGATTGCCTGATCATGTTAAAGGTCACAATATGAATCCGTTTCATGCGCATGTGGTTGTGGTTGCTCCCTTCCCCCAACTGTAGTGGTACCCGCTGCTACGCCAGGGATGGGGGAGCTCCTCACTAAGTCTTTTTGACTCACCCCCTTGTTTACATGTTTCAGATATAGGTGGTTGAGGCGTCACCGGATATGGATGACCGTAAATACTATATATTGTTTGTATTAGAAATGGGTAGTTATAAACATGTGAAAATGTCAATAAGGGATTAGATGCTTATGGGATAGGAGAAATCCTACTTCCCGTGCCGGTCACTGACGCCCGATAAGGGGTCGTGACATTGTCGATCTCGTGCGCTCAACTTCTTTGGTTTGTTCTTACTCACTAATTTTCTTCTTGTATGTCATTTTCCCTTCTTCCACCTGCTCAAAAACAGAGCATGCATGACTCTGGAAGGAATGTTCCATTTACAATAGGTTCTTGTATTAACTCGAGAGTTCTTTCAGGATTTGTAACTGATTACTACTTCCTCCCATTTGTTGATTGAAATACTGTTTTCTAATATTAGTGGTTGTTCATGATATAATTGTGTTTGATTTGTTTTTGCTTTTCTAATTGTTGATATGCTTTATAAATTTAGTTTTTAATTTCTACTTCTTGATATGTACGATAAAAATCATGTCGGAAGTTGAGAGGTGAATAAAGAATTATAACAATAGAGGTATAAGTTTTCAACTCTTACCATGAAGACCAAAGTTGCCGGTAATGTTAATATTAATATCATATATGCGTGTGTGTAAATATATATATATATATATATATATATATAGATGAGTAATAGTAATAGCAATTCTTCAAAAAGGAAAAAAATGTTTTATATATTTTATATACAAAAAGACATGTCCACTTGTGGATTGGAGTGATATGTACACATTTTTTTTAAGCAAGGCCATGAGTTAAGTTTTATATAATATAAAGGGTGAAAAAAACCTTTGGTAAAATGTTCTATCTCTATTATGCAAGTTTAGTTAATTCATAATTAAATTAATTAGACTGATAGTATGATTTTGACCAAAAGAGATATGTCTCTTGAAAAGAAAAGACAGTCCAGGCTTTGGAAAATTGTTCCATTGTCTTTTGTTTTGGTGTTGTACGAGGACCACCACCAACCAAACAAAAGGATAGAGAAAGTATAATATAATAACATTTTTTTTCATGGAATATAATAACATTTTTCACATTCTCAATTCTCAAGTAGAAGCAGAAACTTTGGCTCAGCTTTTGTTGATTTAGTAAGTGTCTATGGTATGGTATTATACCTTACTGTATAGTTCAGTGTACGGTTTAAGGGTTTAGCCATTTCATTTTGGGTTCAGACATCAAGTGCACACCATCTGCTTGTCTAAATGCCTCTGATGATTCAGTGACACCTGACAAATATATGTAATTCTTTTGCTTTCAGAGAGACGTAGAAATGAGTTCTTGGGCTCCAGCATCTATTTTTACTAATCAAAATATCTAAAAACATTTAATTACTTCAGTATACGAGGCCAATCGGCATTCCAAAGTCACTGTTAGCTGGACTAGTAAATTGGTTTTCTCTGCATTTTAACAATAATAATAATATTTCATAAATTACACACACACACACACACACACACACACACACACACACACACACACACACACACACACATATATATATATATATGTCTGTATAGGATGTTAGAAAGACAGAGGCTGACACCTCTGCTACTGCTCTCTAGTGCCTAGTCTCTATATTAATAGTCTTCGCGCATGGCACTGCTACACTGGACACATGCTGCCACTGTGTCTCACTATCCTAATTATTCTTAAATTTCCATATATGTACTTTAACAATAATAATAATATTTTATAAATTACATATATATGTGCTACACTAGACTAGCGCGTGGCAGAACGCTGAGATTGCTAAGATCAATAATCGATTCAAGAGGCAAGACGCTGTCATCACTGCTTCAGAGACCGATCATGTTCACAAAGCCACTTCATGGATGAAGAAAGTTGAGGCAATGCAGAGATGGCTTCTAAATAATAGGAGATATAATTTAATTCTGCTTTTTGAGAGAAGGGTATGGAGGTTGGTGTAGTATGTACTTGTATTTGTGTAGTTCTCATGGCCATCATTATAGCAATGGCTATATGAGAACTTAGGTGCCTGGGCAGTGAGTATAGTAAGATGAGAAAGGAATATTAAAGAAAGCAAAGCCAAAGAATATTGACAGACATTAATGTCGGTCTTGGAAATGTCAGGAGTCGTCGAAGCTTTTAATTTGGGCTGATGAATGATAATGAGATGCAGAGAGGGTGGTTTTATAATGATGACATGTATATATCATATTATATATATAGGAGATTAGTATATATAATTTAGTATGCTTGCTTTGGTGTTTCGGAATCCTTTTGTGAGATATTCAGAGGGATTGAACTAAACATGGTGTCTAAAGTTCAATTAAAGTCATGCTCATGTAATTAACCCTACTAGCAGGCTAAGAGCTATATGTTATTTTTTTCTTTCCGTACTCCGTTTCCGCAATAGGACGTAATTCCATGAGCAAGAGTAGAGGCTGGAACAAAAGCTTACTCACATTTTCCTTTCATTGCTGGTAAATGGTGATTTCAGATTACTGTGCTTTACATTCTGATTTCAGATTATTGTGATTTACATTCTAATTTTGGTTTGATGTGTCTTGATTTTGAGTCTCTTTATTAGATATATCAAATTTAGTCCCAAATGATTTATTATAATGTATTAATATTTCTTTGGCCTTCTTAAACCTTAATAGGTGCAAAACTGAAATTTTGAAGAGGCACAAGAATTGGAGACTTATGGAATTAAAAATGGTGCTAATTTAGTCTCTTTTATACAATTTTTTTCGTGGCAGCAGATAAGCCGTGGGCACGGCTTTTTGCAGAATCAGTTTAGATCTGAGATTTAAAACATCTCAGCAATCACCTTTATTCCAACACGTTTTTCTCCCATGGAGGGCCAATGATGCGTCGTTTTGGACTACAGAGCAAGGGCTTTGGTGTAGGCAAGAAGACAAGAAGGGTTTTACGTGAGAAGAAAAGAGCATACGCTTCATTCATCATCTTCATCGCTCCACTCTCTGTTTCAGGGCACCGTTCTGCAACTTTGGAGGGTATGGAATTTTCAGTAGCTGGCTTGACCATTTCCCCACCTCTAATTCGCGTCCAAGCTCTTGGGCATTGAAGAGGAGGACTTTTCCAGCCTTGTCACTATGTTTTTCCTCTTATACCTTCACTTCTTTTTTATTTACATTATGTATAGGAGAGGCTAAACTCTCTTTCTAGTTAGGGAATTCGATTTTGGAACTTATTTTGGGTTGTGAGATTAGGAAATGCTTTTATTTGCTTCATCTTCTTCCATAGTATTATCCTAGTTTCAGATTTACATATTTTGAGACTTTCTTGATGTATAGATGACTTGATCAATCATATATATGTTGGTTAGTGTTCTTGCTAGTTGAACTATTTAAATCCGTAATTGTTTAGGTAGTTTGACATGTGTAGAAATTGATACAAGGAATATATACGTTATATGTTGCTTGTGTTAAGGAGCTAGGTTTGATATATGTGAATTTAAGCTTCTTGAATTTACTTTTATGTATTGGTATATTCTCCATGTGTGCAAGGCTATTAGTAAAACAATTTTAGAGGACGTTCCCTAGGTTGTTAGCTAATTAGAATAGGTTAATGAACGTTTCTTAATCTATTACGTAATGGAGAATCATAATGTTTGATGTAATTCGACCATTATAGCCAATGTGCTATATTAGAAGGTGATAAATTGAATCAATGAACAACTCAAAATAGTTCCAAAGGATGGATACCCTGGCTGGATTTTTATTTCTCTGATTTAATCACTTTTTGTCGACACTACTGTTTACCCGTGCCCACGTCTTATCACAAAAGCTGATTTTCATTACTTTGTCATTTGATTTTAATTACGCTTTATTTATTTTATTTAGCTTAGATCACTTATTTCACACCCGACATTTATTTTATTTTATTTTATTTCTTTTTCCACTTGCATCTTGGTTGTTTTAAAAGAATTAAAAACCATCCAATCTCTGTGGGATCAACTCTGCTTACACTGTGCTCTATTAGTTCATATTGTAGTGTGATATTTTTATTTGTTGGTTTTGACACCCAAGACTTGCAAATAATGTGGAATGGATAATTATAATTACAAAACTTGGATTTATTCTCATATTAAATAGATTTGGAAGTTTGCAATATAAATGTTGATCCATCTTACTTTTATTTTTTTGCTTCCTTACAATTGATTATATTTATATTTATATATGTATTTATTATAATTATTAGAATATTTGTATCTCATTATATTTATAAGATAGCAACAGTTTTTTTGGGTTTATAGAAGCAATTTTATTTTATTTTTTTGGTAACTTGAAGCAATTTTATTTCGCCATATAGCAGAACTTTTTTTTTTGGTTTATAGCAGCAGTTTTATTTTGGTTTATAGCAGCAGTTTTATTTTGGTTTATAGCAGCAATTTTTCTTAAAATTTATACCAGCAGTTTTTTTATTTGTTACTACAAATTTCTTTTATACTAACAGTTATAATGAGTCTATAGCAGCAGTTTTTCCATCTGCTGCTATAAAATAAATTTATAACAAAAATTGATGTAACTGTTGGTATAACTCTATAGTGATAGGGAAATAGCAGCAGTTTTACAATTGTTGGAATAAATGTTAGTAACAGTTTTTAGTACTTCTAGCGACAGTTTAAGCTGCTGCTAAAACCTTTTTTTCTAGTAGTGATAGTAGAGGGAGAATATAAAAATCACATTTTATATGACCAATCAAAGAAGAGAAGCAGAGTATAAATAAAGCATAAGATTTGAAACTCTTATAGTGAAGATATAAGAAATTTTACCTAATTTTTTTCCTAAAGATTCTTTTGGCATCCTAATTCTTTTTAGAAACATGTAAATTAAAAATAACATAGAACAAACATTTAAAGAGTGATTAACTACCCAAATTTTCTTGGTTGACTTTGTTCTTAATTCTGCACGCGTCTCCTTGGTAGATGTATTTCTACTTTAAAATAAACATTAAAAATTGTGGAAGGAATATTTTTTAAAAAATAGATTTAAAAAGTAATTGAAGCCCTTCTTCTACATCCAATATGTTCTACTGTCTTTAAAAATGAAGCTATAAATTTTATAATTTTAGGAGTGAATTTATCTATTTTTTTTTGTTTTGGATTTACTTTGTTCGTAATGTTAGATTTAACAAACTTAAGCCATGTTGGTATGTTAGAGAATGTTTGATGGAAATGAAGTTGGACATAGATTTTAATAAATGGAATGTTTGATATGATTGAAAAATAGGATTCTATTAGAAAACCAAATTACGTGGAATCCTAATTCCATGAAAGACCTATGGAATTTGAGATATTTTTATGACAAAAATGTCCTTTTAATCTTTTTGTAACTACGGAATATTCTGCCTAGGGACACGTGACACTGAGCTTCCAGAAGCCTAGTGGCAGCATACGCTAGCGACACGTGGCACCACTCACTTACCGCTTACGTGGCCCTTGCCCACGTCTTTCCACGAGGGCTCCCGTCCAAGAGACGTGGAGACCCCCTGAGCATCGTGGGACAACCCACGTCCCACGAGAACGTGGGTCGAGCATGTCCTCCCCACACTTAGTATAAAATGACACTCACCCGGGGGACTTAAGGATCAGAGTCCGAGCACTAGAAGAACATCACTCATAACCATTCAAGCAGACATTCTGAGCACCCTCAGACATCCTCTGGCCCCATCTACGTCACATCCGTATAGTTCTGCCTGCAGCACCATCAAGTTCCACCAACGGCAGACCTATCTCCTTCCCAGAGCACTCCACCAACAGAGCTCCCAATAGCTCTCAAGGACTCAAGCTCTCTCACAATAAGGCAACCTCCCAAGAGCGGCTCGCCCGCCCGGAGTACCTTACGCACGTCTTAGCCGTACACGGCCCGATATAGGTAAATCAACTAGCCTAAGGGGCCCTATAGACGTCATCATGACGAACTACGTGGACTTTGATCCTTGCCCAAGGGTACGTAGGCACCTAGGTTCCTCACCTAAGGACAAGTCTCCCAAGGCTAAGACCCCTTGTGGTCCTTAATTACAAATTAAAATTGTCTAAACCAAAAATGACAGTTACACTTTTATCGACAAAAATGCCTTTCTAACCTATCTCAGTTATGCCGCTACAATCTCACAAAGATTTTTTTTAATAAAGTGTATATTAATTAATGTAACTTCGGAATATTCCATCTTGGGACACCTGGCACTGACGTTCTAGAAGCATGGCCCCAGCACCCGCTGAAGGCACGCGACACCACTTATCCCTCGATTACGTGTCCCTCACCCACGTCACCACACGGAGCTTCCCCTCAACTAGATGTGGGATATCCACAAAGCCTCGTGGGACGACCCACATCCCACGAGGTCGTGGGTCGAGCACGATCTCCCCACACACAAGTATAAATAGACCTTCACTCGGGGGACTCAGGGATATTCAACCCCGGGCAGAATTACATACAACTTGAAGGATTATCACATATCAACCCCTTAGTTACACCTCACGTGTACTTTCATCCCCTCGAGCCCCGCCATTGGCCCTCCGTTTAGGCCAACCTCCGACTGGCTCACCTCCTCCTCGGAGCACACCGCTTACAGGGCTTCCAACAGCCCTCAGAGACCATAGCTCTCTCCCACTAAGGCAACCTCCCACAGAGTGGCTTGCCCGCCCGGAGTACCTTAGGCACGTCTTAGCTGCACACGACCCAATACAGGTAACAACCTTGCCTAACAGCTTCAATAGACGTCACCATGACGAACTACGTGGACTTTGATCCCTCCAGAAGGGTACGTAGCCACCTAGGTGCATCACCTAAGGACAAGTCCCTAAAGGTTAAGACCCCTTGCGGTCGTAAATTCATATTACAATTGTCTGAGCCAAAAATGACAGTTACAGTGGCGCCCACCGCGGTTTTATTCAGACCACAATGCCTTGCGCACTCTGCCGCTAAACGACATTTCTTTTTTCGGGGAGTCGGAGTATACACCTAACACTCATAAACCTGTACTTGTTTTTTGTTTTGATATCCAATACAGATACAGAATATGATACGTCATGACCGACTCGAACGTTCCTGCCACCACGACTGACGCCAGCGCCTTGAGGCGCAGCACGAGGAATCGTCAGGGAACGACCAAATCGGTCACAACCGAGGCAGGCGGATCAAGCGCAACTCTGCCTCAAAGCTCCTCAATAACACAAGTAGCCGTCACGGAGACCGTGATCCAGAACCCGGCACCTAGAGAGAAAACTTGCCCTCAGCACCCGAACGACATGCCACACGTCCCTTGCCCCACAACCGGTGGTCAAGAAGTGACAGAGTTAGCGAGGAACCCGCGAGACGCTGAGATCGCCTGCCTCGAAGCAGAAGTAGCGGCTCTACGCCAACAACGATGGGAAGAGGACAAAAACCTTGCCCCAACAAACGTGAGCACCCAGCTACCTATATTGCTACACGGTGTGACGGCAGGGACCTCTAGCGACCCTACCGGCTTGCCCACGATTCAATTTGGGACCTTACCTATGGAGTTCGCACGGTTGTCACTGACGGCGGCACCACCCCCAACAGTGATCCCACCTGGACCTACCATGGTCGCCGGACAGGTAGCACGACCTATTATGAACTTTCCGCGACCACCATCCCCAAACTACCCTCCAGGGTCCTACCTCCACATGCCATGGGCCGCGACCTACAACCCATACGCAGCCGCCGGCACAAATGCATACCAGTGGCCCGCGATCGACTTCCAGGGAAGAGGGAGACACCCCTTCACCCAACAAGTCATGAATGAGCACGTCCATGGGTTTCAAGATGGCCTTCCACATAGAGCCTTATGGAGGAGAAACTGATCCACGAGATCACCTGAATACCTTCAACTCGGCCATGTTGATACTGTGTATGACGGACGGCCAACAATGCCGGGTTTTCTCATCAACTCTAAAGGAAGCCACCTTGAGATTCTTCTCCTTGCTGCCCACCAATTTGATCCATAGCTTCGAGCAACTGGCTCAGAACTTTCTTACACAGTTCGCCAGCAGCAAGGAGTATCAGAAAAATGAAGACTCCTTCATCGGTTTCCACCAGGAGGAGGGAGAAACCCTGCAAGCCTTCTTGGCCCGCTTCACCAAACTCTCGCTCCAAGTTCGAAGCCTCCAGGACGTCGTCTCCATCTTTGTCATAAAGCAGGGTCTTCGATGCTCACAGTTCTCACCAATGTTATCCGTGTCTTTAATTACTTTACTATTGATTATATTGGATCTCGACACTGTGTCACTATCTGAATGTCAAACATACCATAACAATTTATTAGTAGTGCGTCACTAACGAAAAGACGAAACTAACATAGATTCAACTGCAACTAATTTAAAGTAATGTTACCGTGGTTCCGTATACCTTAAGCACGTGCTCGACGTTCAGCTAAGATTAATCTCCTATGCCTTCGATTATCTTTATAATAGAAGATTAAGTAGATACATAAATTTCATAGTTAGTAAAGAATGAGGGATGTCTAGTTTATTAACACGGGAACAAAGATCACATATCAACATGAACTACCTCTCGTAACTGATGCGTTGATTTCGTGGAAATCAATATTTTCTTTACCGATTAAAATAAATAATAAGTAATTTATACTATTTTAATTGTAGAAAGGCTAAATAGTACGTCACAAGTATTAATGAATAAAGATTTAAAACCATTAGACGGGTGATTTGAGTTGTGACCACGACGTGATGATATTATGTCCTTCCTTATTTTTCCATTAGCTGAATTTAGAAAAATGAAAGGTGTGTGAGGTAATTAATTATTAATAGTACAAAAATTAAACATTTAATAAATGGTTAATAAAGGATAGTTCATACACCACCTTTTGCAACAGACTGAGGAGTCCTTTTTAATAATGGCATATGTTGTGATGATGATAAACTAACAACACAATTACCTTGAAAAAATATATAGTGATTTAGATATTGCAAATACATTATACAACATATATTCTCCCTCAATCCAGATTTATGGGAGAATAATTATAGCTAAACATAAAATTATTAATAACTGAAAAATTATCTGATTGAGATAGACCAATATTGTTTACGTTCACACAACAGGAGAGATTACCTATATGTCAATAAAATTTTAATTGGTTACTTTAATCCTCTGGATATTTAAGTAAATGAATTTGTTGCCCACTAAATTCTTCACATAATTTAGGATGCACCAAACTATATATTTTAGAGAAACAAAATGCAAGACATCAACGACGCAACTAATTACTTAGGAAATTTAAGCAACTTTTATAATAAAAAAATTATGAAAAAAGAAAAAACTTAGAGGCACAAATAACAATTTAATTAACAATCATATGAATTAGTGCAAAATTCAATTTCAGCCTCAAAATAAAATCCATATGTCTTGGCTTCTTAGTTCATCAAGTGCAGGTAAATGCGATGCCTCATCACGAAGTTCATGACATAGAAATAAATACTGGAAAATATTTAAACCCGTAGCAGGTACAAACCAGTGAAAACAAAAAGCAAACTTGAACAAATGAATAACGAATCTCAAGCAAATCTAACATATATAAAGTTAATTATTTTACTGTCGATTTAAAGTTTTTTAATGTCGATTTTTTTCTTTATTTGCTTCTTCTACAGTTCTACTCAAGTATAAAGTTGATTTCATTACACATTTAACTTAGACATTTCACAATACGTCATCATTCAATGTAAGTAACATTGAGAATATGTAGACATATATGTTTCCTATAATTTCAATTTAAAGCTTGAAAATTATAGATAAACTACTTAAAAAATCTTAAATTTGTCTTCCAAAAGTACAATTACTTCTATTTCACAAACTATGTGAATTACTTTTAATTTATAAAATGTGTTAATTTTATAAATCTTGAATTATAATTTATTTTGCAGGTATTCTCATTCATTCTCCTCCAAGATTTAACTTTTTGAATTTATGAAGAATTATCTTAAGAAGGTATATAATTATTTCTTTTTAAAAAATTTTGTTAATTATTTTTATTTTTTATATGTTGTTAATTCTTAAAATTTTGTCTTCTATTTTATTGTATAAGTATTCTCATTCATTCTCCTCCAACATTTGACTTCTTTAATTTATTTACAAAAATTATCTTTCAAAATTATTTATAATTTAATTTTTAAAACATTATTAATTATATTTTGTGTATTATGCCCAAATTACAATTTGTATATATATATATTTTAATTAAATGTGAATTTTTTTTTTAAAAGTCACATGTAAAATTGATATAATTGTTTTTTTAATTCTTAAGTAAAAAGTAAAAAGTATTTTAGATAATTTGATTTTCTGTTTTTTTAGTTTAATTATATTACATTTTTTTATATAATTTCTTAATTGCATAGCACAGGAATAGTATAAGTACAAACGGTGATAAAAAAAGGTAACACTCACTGTTAGTGATGTCGGATAGATGTATTAAAGGAGCAAATTGTTGATAATTTGGTTGCATTGATGGTATACCATACTCTGGAATGCCACGGGAAACAAAACACGGTTATATCAAAAAAGGTAATCATATAATTAATTCATACACAATTGCAGGAAACAAAATAAGACATAACATAGTTGACGTACGTTGAAGAGGAAAATTGTTATTTTTTATTGATGCATGAGTGTTGTAGGAATTTGCAGTGCATGTACACGTATGAGAATATTTGTTTAGCAATATTAATATTACCCACATCTTTCATAGCTAATTATTAATGTAAAAAATGTTCAAAATTATACGAATAGATCAATTTACATACCATTCAATATAGTGGATGAACATGCTGCTGGATATAAATTATGTTTATATGTTACGCCATGAATTAGATGTGTACTTGCAAAGTGATGCACTACAGGTGCTATTGCAAGAAAAATATGATGTAATTTTAATGACCAAATAATCAATAATACAATGAACGGGGTCAAGAAAAATTACACGATTGGGAGATATAACAAACAACAAATTAAAGCAGTAAAATCACATACCTGGAATCCCCGAAGTCATGGTTGTAGGCAATAACCTAACAACTCACAATACCGAAGTAAGACAATAAAGATATAAGAGAGTGGAAGAGAAAAAGGGTTCAAAGTTTAGGTTTTAAGAAAATAAAACTTTGTATATTTTGACTCAGTTAACTTAGGTTATTTATATGGGATTGGAGCATCCCACTAATCCTAATAAAACTGACCACTAACTAAAATAATAATTTAATATTTAAATGTACATATATATCCTATTTAAATATATATTATAGATAAAAGATATGTATCTTGTATTCAATTTAAAACTAAACAGATAAGGATATATATATACACATTAAATATTAATTATGATCAAATCTCTTCAATTACTTATTTCTATATGAATAATTTAATGGGATAATTATTCATTCCCTCCGGCTGTGAGTTGGGGTATTTGCATGATAGGCATGTATTAATCCAACCCATCACCGATCAATACATATATTAACACAGACCCCAAATCCATTTAGTCTGTTAAATAGAGATTATTATTGTTAATTAAATCTTTAATATTAGTCCATTAATAAATTAATGCAAATCCATCACAATTTTTCCAACAATCTCCCACTTGGATGGCATTAATCTGGAAATGGTCTAATATCTTCAAACTTGTAGATAAACAATAATTTCACATGCACAGTCACGCTAAAGGTGTATGCTTTAAGTTATTCAACAAATCACTGATTCCTATATGGAAACTAGTGATGTAAACAGATCATTTAATCCTATAGCGAAACAAATGATTTTAACAGATCATTGAATCTTATGGGGAAACCAACGATGTAAACTGACAAAATGGAATACGAAATCAGACGTTAATGTCTTGATACAACATAAGACACTTAGGGTCCAAAACATATATATATATATACACACACACACACTCCCACTAGACCCAAGTTGTTTACAAATTGAGAGCAATACCCATATGGGATACATGGTTCTTGAAAACTCCCACGGGTAAACCCTTGGTCATGGGATCCGCCAACATTTGTTCACCAGGAATGTGAACTAGACGAGTCTGAGACTCAGCAATCTTCTCTCTCACAAATAGGAACTTCATATCAAAGTGTTTTATTCTATTGGAGTTTCTATGATTATGAGAGAAGCTAACTATAGAAGAACTATCGCAGTATATGGTCAAGGGTTTTGATCTGGAACACATCAAACCCAACTTACTTATCAAATTTCTTATCCATACGGCCTGGCGGGTAGCCTCATAACAAGCGATATATTCTGCTTCCATGGTTGAGGTGGCTGTAATTGTCTGTTTGCAGCTCTTCCACGAGACAGCACCTCCAGACATCATGAAGATGTAACCTGATGTGGACTTGCGATCATCTACACAAGAGGCGACCGAGTCTGAATATCCTACAATCTCAAACGGAACCGTATGAAATCTTATCCATTTTGGTCTTAGACACATCATCCTTAGGATAAGATGACAAAGACAAGCTTTCACCCTTTTGCACAGGTGCAGCACACGCTGTACATGCATTCATGTTGAACCTTTTCAGAATTCTTTCAATATATGTTGTTTGTGATAACCCTAATATACACCGAGTTCTATCACGATGAATCTGGATTCCCAGAATGAATGACGCATCACCAAGATCCTTCATATCAAAATGGCTAGATAGGACAAGTTTTGTTTCATTTAACATCTCAACTGAATTACTAGCCAGAAGGATATCATCTACATAAAGGACTAATATTACAAAATGGTTTCCTTCAAATTTCTCATAGATGCACTGATCAGCTGAGTTCTCCAGGAAACCAATCGAAGTGTTGATCTTATCAAACTTCAAGTGCCATTGTCTTGAAGCTTGTTTCAGCCCATAAATGGATTTCTTTAACTTGCGTACCAAGCGTTCACTGCCTGGTTTAGAAAATCCATCTGGTTGGGTCATATACATATCTTCTACCAAATCACCATTTAGGAATGCTGTCTTTACATTGATTTGGTGGAGTTTAAGGTCTAGTTGCGCGACTAGTGCCATCAGTACTCTGAAGGCATCTTTGGTTGACACTAGTGAGAAAGTTTCTGTGTAATCTATGCCTTCTCTCTGATTGTAGCCTTTAGCTACAAGCCTAGCCTTGAATCTTTCAATTTCACCATCCGCACCTCTTTTGGTCTTAAAGACCCATTTGCATCCCATTGGTTTCGAACCAGCAGGTAATTCTGTCAGCTCCCACACTTCGTTGTGGTACATCGAATTCATCTCATCTTTCATGGCCTCCAACCATTTATCTGAATGATATCCTAACATAGCTTCTGAATAGTCTGTAGGATCTACATTGTCTACCAAGTTCGATTCAAATTCTTGCAAATAAACATAGTAGTCGTTTGGGATTGCAGATCTGCAGTTTCTTTCTGATCGTCTTAGATTTATGACTGGCTCTTGCAAGTGTTCATTTGCTATATTAGCAGGAGGTTCTCGTAATTGTTCTTCTACAGGATCAACCACAATATTGTCATTTCTATTATCTTGACTCGTCGAAGGCATGTCTGAAAAAGAGGATACAGCAGAAGGCATCAATAGGTATGTATCCTCATTGCGAAGTTGTATGGCCTTAGGGGCCTCACTCCCACTGTCTAAGTCATTCTCAAAGTAGTAGGCTCTATCAGATTCTATCACTCTAGTGGAGTGACTAGGGCAATAGAATCTGTTCCCTTTAGATCCTGGGCAATACCCAATGAAATACCCAGAGACAGTCTTTGGATCCAATTTCTTTAGTTGAGGATTGTATGGTCTTACTTCTGCCTTGCAACCCCACACTCGCAGATGTTTCCTAGTTGGTTTTTTACCAGTAAAGAGCTCATAGGGAATGTTCTCTACAGACTTGCTTGGAACCTGATTTAGAATGTAGGCAGCCGTTCTAAGTGCATCTCCCCATAGGAACTCTGGTAAGCATGAATGACTGATCATGCTTCTTACCATGTCCATTAATGTGCGGTTACATCTTTCAGCAACTCCGTTTTGTTGAGGAGTGCCTAGCATGGTAAACTGTGCGTCAATACCATGCTCCTTAAGGAAGAGATCAAATGGTCCAGGATTCCTTCCTGATTCAGTGTATCTTCCATAGTACTCGCCTCCTCTCTTAGATCTTACAGCTTTGATAGACTTACCATATTTTAGTTCAACGGCTGCCTTGAATGTTCGAAAGGCATTTAGCGAATCAAATTTCTCACGTAGTAAGTCTACCCATCCAAATCTTGAGTAATCGTCTATAAAGGCGATGCAATATTTATAGTCAGCTAAAGTTGCAGGAGTTATCGGCCCACTAATATCAGTGTGGCTTATATCAAGAAGGTTTTCTGACCTATTTGCTTTGCCACCTCTAGTCTTAGCAGGGAATTTTCCCTTTATACAATCAACGCAGTAGTCAAAGTTCGAAAAGTCTAAATTAGGCAAAATTTCTTGTTTAATTAATCTGTCTAGTCTATTTCTTGAGATGTGACCTAAACGTCGATGCCATAACATAGATGAATTTCCATCAATTCTATGACGTTTATGTCCAGTCACTGTGTTAACAGATGCAATAGTAGGGGATTCAAAATTAGGATTTAAATTAAGACAATATAATCCATTCAAAACTTTTGCACTACCAACCACGATAGTGTTATAATAAATGTCAATCCTATTATTTCCTTGCCAAAAAGAATAACCTAATGTTAATCCCTTTCCTTTTCCCCTTTTGTTAGAGGAACCCAGAGAAAGCATATTAACAGACTGAGTGAGAGCTTTTATTTTCTTCTGTGACTCTTCCTCTTGAGTCACAATAGACATTAGCTGGTTAATGGACCATTCTATTTCTTGCGAATCGTATGTGGTCCTCAAGACCCCATACTCAATAGGCAGTGATTCAAGAATTTTGTAGACCAGAAAGCTCTCACCAAGATCTAATTTTAGGCCCTAGAGTTTGTTGTAGTAATTCACCATCTTCATCATGTGTTCCCGCACTCTAGATACTCCGTCGTACCGAGCATTATCAAGCAGAGAAATGTAGTAAGCCTTCTGTGATATGTCGAATTTCTTGAACTTCTCACCGATGGCTTTAAGATACTCAACAGCGGTATCATTCTCAAGGACACTTTGTCTGATTGTTTTGTCTACAGTGTACTTCAACACTGTTAGGTAAATTCTATTTGAGTCGTGCCATTGTTTGTGGAATGTCTTCTCAGCATCATTAGATTGGGTAGTCAAGTCTGCCGCTTTTCCTTCCCTCATTGCCAGATCATCTCTCGAGATTGTGAGATACATATCCAAGGACTCATACCAATCATCATAGTTGGTCCTATTCAATGTTTTCACAACCGTGAGTTGTTGAAACACAGAATCTGAAAAATGGCCAAAACAAAATAGAAAACGTTAATATGTCCCGAAAACATAATTACAAATACAAGGTTTCCATAACAAAATCAGCTTATACGATTTGCCAAACAAATGCATGTTTATAAGATGCAATGAGTCATTAAAACAGAACGTCTTTGTTGTTTCCATATCTATAGGATACAACAAAAAACAAAGAAGTTATCAATATTTACCAAATGCTTATTTAATATGAATATAATGGATGCGCCTTTGCTCAAAATTCTACATTAGTTATGCCATACCTATAGGGTAAAATCATAATCAACAAACAATCAAATATTTTATAGGGCGCAGTAATTAATCCATTATGGGTGAATTAGATATTTTATGTGACAAAAAAAATTGTTGCAACAAGTTTTTTTAATTGCATATATACATATATACAATGTATATATGCCATTCACGCACGCACAGAAACATATATATTATATGTTTAATTCACGCGCAAATCAAGTCGTATATGTGTGTTTAATATATATTATAATTATAATATATATATAATAATAATAATAATATATATGTGTAACCAAATCTTGCTGCGGCAAGATTTTTATTTTACTTGGCAGAGCAAGTTGAGCATTTTCGGCGGCACATCCTCACGTAAAACGTGGGTTAAAATTTAAAATCAATTAACCACAAATTTTGGGATCTCATCACTGTAATAAGATAATAAAATTAATTTTAATATGTTGTAAATCAGAATTTAGGACATATTTAGGATCTAAGAAAATGTCACAGCTATGTATCAAAAAACCCAGATTTCATGAATATGAAATTAGTTCTATGGTTCTTCATCTAGGATTCTAAAATTATAATTCGGATCACAAATTTATCAAATAAAATATATCATCATGATCAGAATAATCAACCTAAATACAAAATTGGTAAGTATATTCACTGTATACAATTTTAAGTATACCATATGCTTCATATTGGAGAAAAGAAGAAAAAAAAGTGAATACACGTCTGACCATAAAAACCAAATTTAGTATATATGCATACTTTTGTAAAGAAATTTTATTATAATATATTCCATACTCATATTTGTCCATTGGACTAATTCAAAAGAGAAGTTTATCCATTGGACGAATTTGAAAAAGTAAGAATTTTATCCATTGGGCGAATTTGAAATTTGTCCATTGGACGAATTCTAAGAGGAAGAAATTTATCCAGTCGACGAACTCATATTTGTCCATTGGACAAATTGGAGAAGAAGAAAATTGCATATTTTGAGATTAAATTTATAAACCTGGCTCTGATACCATTTGATGTAATTTTAATAACCAAATAATCAATAATACAATGAACGGGATCAAGTAAAATTACACGATTGAGAGATATAACAAACAACAAATTAAAACAGTAAAATCAAATACCTGGAATCCCCAAAGTCATGGTTGTAGGCAATAACCAAGCAACTCACAATACCAAAGTAAGGCAATAAAGATATAAGAGAGTTAAAGAGAAAAAGGGTTCAAAGTTTTAGGTTTTAAGAAAATAAAACTCTGTATATTTTGAGTCAGTTAACTTAGGTTATTTATATGGGCCGGATTGGATGCATCCCACTAATCCTAATAAAACTGGCCACTAACTAAAATAATAATTTAATATTTAAATGTACATATATATCCTATTTAAATATTATAGATAAAAGATATGTATCTTTTATTCAATTTAAAACTAAACAGGTGAGGATATATATATACACATTAAATATTAATTATGATCAAATCTCTTCAATTACTTATTTCTATATGAATAATTTAATGGGATAATTATTCATTCCCTCCGGCTGTGAGTTGGGGTATTTGCCTGATAGGCATGTATTAATCCAACCCATCACGGATCAATACATATATTAACACAGACCCCAAATCCATTCAGTCAATTAAATAGAGATTATTATTAATTAAATCTTTAATATTAGTCCATTAACAAATTAATGATAATCCATCACAATTTTTTCAACAAAATACACATCATCTTCAATAACTAATATACAATACATCCCTTAACTATACGGATATATGGTACAAATTGAGAACAATATCATTAAATATATGAAGATACGTTAATAATGGTCATGAATATATTGGTGTTTACCATTGAAAAATAATATAAGCACAAATTTTTTTTTTGAAAAGAAACTACAACTAAACCAATTATTAGTAATTTAAACACTAACTGTTGGTGATATCTGAAGGAACTCTGGGTTGGGACACTCCTTGAGAATATGGTGGTATACAACCTTCTGCAAGGCAAAACCAAATAATTATAATAATTGGTAAATAGTTCAATACAATATGATAAAACCAAAATGGAAGGTCAGCGATAATACAAAATTGTAAGAACCATCAATAGTTTACTTAGTTCCGTTGCGATTTTGCTGTTAGTGATATTGGACATAACTACTGGTAGAGAGGCTTGTTGTGAATTTGATGGAACTCAGTTCTCTGCAATACAAAATAAAATATATACAACCATTGCTGAAATTTTTACAAGACTATATAACACAAATTACGTATTACCTTGTCCCATTGAAATCTTGCGTCTAGACCTCTTTTCAAATACCACACCATCAGAATCTCATTGAACTCCCGCTTTTGATATTTGTCTTTGGAATTCATTGGATAAGTTCTACACAACATGTTAAAAATATGTCACATGCTAACATGTTTATAAACAAAACATCATAGAAACTTGTTACAGGTAAACAAAAGTGTGAGACCTTAGATGATGAGTAATGAGAAGCTCCAAAATGATGAAAGATAATTTGCCAAGAAAACACTGCGTAGACGTAAAAATCAGTGAGGATACTAATGAGTCATATATATAACTGTGCCAATCTATCAAAACGACTCTTTTTATATGGCTTAGAACTTATATATAATAGATTAGGTTCAATAGAGTTTATAAAAGAAAACATATTAGGGTATTAAAATATGAATATGAATACAAAAAATAACATTTAATTCTTCGTGGTCAAGGAAAAATAGAACTAAATTTATTAGTTAATATAAATCAAATAATTGGCCAAAAAAAAATATAAATCAAATAAAGAAGTCAAGCAGAGTATCTCCTTTCAAAAGATATTGAATCAAATATATGATTGGATTACTAAAAGCATGGTTCAAATATTAATACAAAAGTGTGACTTATTTTTTATCTATTATATTAGATATCCATAATTAGTTGATAAATCCAAAATAAATTAATCAATAGATAAAAGATTGCGAATTTAGAATAGTTGAACATGCTAATTAGTAACTGCTTATTTTTGAATACTTCATGATTCGCATCACGATTCGATTGGTACATATCCAAGGAATTGTTCTCAAATCTTAACAATTGCACCACTCACTTTTCATCATAAAAAGGTCTTTTAGAATTGTTTTCGAAGATAACGAAACTGAAACCATTTAAAATAGATTACATATTTCCTTCTAGAGATTATTAAAATGAATTATTGGCTCACTTTCAATGAAAATGGTTAAAATTTTTCTCAAACTTTGTGTACCAAAAATATGATCTTTACAAAAATAGGACTCAACAAAAACACTGCTACATAGAGTATGTTACATCATTGTATGTCATGCGTCTAACAAATAGTTGGAAGTTTAAATATTACTATTCAAACGATTCGGTCTAGATGTATCATATCCCCTTAAATTTATATATTTGAAATACAATGTATTGAGAGAAAATTAATTAATTAAGAGACATGTTTAAAAATATTTTTAAACGTATAAGAAATTAATAATAGGGTCTAATTTAATTAGGTAACTCTATAAGTAAAAGAACATATTAAAAAGGTTAACACTAGTACATTAGATTTAATTAAATTTTTTAAAATGTATTAATATTTAAATAATTAAATAAATACATCAAAATATTCTATTTTGAAATATGTCAATATAGAAAATTAAACAAATACATCCAAATATCATATTTTTAATATGTCAATATCTCTACAATTCATTGAGATATCGAAACATAAGGGGCAGAATAATCACTATCTAAATAAGAAACATATTTTATAAATTACAAATAATTCAGAATAATCGTTAATAATTTAAGCATCTTAATAGTATTATTTATTTTTTAATAAAAAATAGTGTTATTTAATTTAATTATTATATTATATGCAAATAAAAAAAATATTTTGAACCTTATGAATATATATATATATATATATATATATATATATATATATATATAATTTTTTTATTAGTGCATATATATTTTTTTAATTACAGCATTATCAATAACTATCAATTTCTTTTTCATCTCTATTCATCGATTTATTTTGGATCAAGATGGAGATTTTCTTTATTTAGATCTATGATAAACTTATCAGAATTTTATTATGATTATGCCAATTGTTTTAAAAAATTTCAAACAACATATCCCTTGGTTTAAGTTTTCGTCAACAATGATTTTTTATAGAGTGTTTGAGGGAATTATGAATTATTAGATAATATTATATACATACCACTATGCAACTAATTCACATTTAAATATTAATATTAAAAAATTGGTTACTTATCTTTTCTAGAGGGGACTATAAATAAATATAGTTCCCAAATTCATGATTCAAAAACTTAAGTTCATCTTATCAAAAAAAAAAAAAACTTAAGTTCATTAGACCCATTCACAAAGTTACCAAGATATATTGTGTTAAGCGTCTAATGAAGAATCCTTCAGAACCAACGTGTTTTTTGGGAGTATATAAGAGGCGGAAGGCTTTTGCCACTAAGACAATACCCAACATGAAATCATCTATCAAGAAGAAGAAAGAGTCATCCGAGTTTTCTTCAAAATCAAGCTGTCACGACCCCATATCGGACGTCTGTGACTGGCACGGGAGGTAGGATTTCTCCTATCCAGTAAGCCTCTAATCCCTGATTAACATTTATACATGTTCATAACTACCCATTTCTAATACAGACAATATAATATATATATATATATATATGGACATCCATTTTTGGTGACCTAAGTAGCTTGCAGTTCACGGTTCGCTCAACACTGCTTCAGTTTATACATATACACATATTCACTCACACATACATATAATTTACATATTGATCACACGCTTCAGTGCGGCTGATCTATCCTAATCGCATGCAGAGGTCTTGTATCCATTCATACATATATTCAATCACACACATACATATAATTTACATATTGATCACACGCCTCAATGCGTGCGATCTATCCTAGTCACATGCGGAAATCATATTTCCATACAAGCATATATTCAGCCACACGTATATATAATTTACATATTGATCACACACCTCAATGCATATGATCTATCCTAGTCACATGCGGAAGTCATATATATATATATATGATATAAACAATATCATAGCCTAATTCCCAAACACCAAGACCTATCTTTAACCTGTAAGAAGTCGACAATACTAGAGTTCAAGTATAACATATATATACACAGCAGTTGTATATGTACAAAAGCTACGCCCAAAAAGGATGATACCCAGATCGCAAATCAATCTTAGAAAACCGCTTTGCGCACTGCAACTGATCAAATAGGTCATCTATCCTCGGCAGTGGGTATTGATTGCAGATCGTTACCTTGTTTAACTTCCGGTAATCGATACACAATCGCAAAGATCAGTCCTTCTTCTTCACAAAAAGAATCGTTGCACCCCAAGGAGAGAAACTAGGTCGGATGAAGCCCTTGTCGAGTAACTCCTGCAATTGTGTATGTAACTCCTTCAACTCTTTCAGAGCCATCTTGTAAGGTGGTGTGGAAATAGGCTAGGTGCCAGGTTGCAGCTCAATTTCAAATTCAATCTCTCGATCAGGCGACAACCCCGGCAGGTCTTCTGGAAATACATCCAAAAACTCTCGCACTACCGGTACTTAAGTCGGTGAAAGTACTACTTTCGTGGTATCCTTGACCAAAGCCAAATACCCTTTTCATCCCTTTGCAAGTAATTTGGATGCCTTCAATGCCGAGATTAAGCTTGGATACGGTGCAGCTCCGTCACCCCATATCACAAAAGGTTCCTCGTTTGGCATATTGAACTTCAAACATTTAGCCCTGCAGTCCACAACCGCATGACAAGACGACAACCAATCCATTCCAAGGATTACATCAAGATCAACCATACAAAACAACCGAAGGTCTACCACAGTCTCATGGCCATCGACCTCCACAATGCAAGACTCGTGCACATACTCAACTTGTACCGATTCTCCGATTGAAGTAGAGACCAGTACTGTTTCTTTCATTCTAGACGGACTTTTCTTGAATTTAGAGGCAAATGTATGCAACACATAGGAATGAGTGGAGCCAAAATCAAACAAAACTCGTGCTTCAAGAGAACAAACAATAAGGGTACCTGTTACAACCGCATTCGATGCATGAGCGTCTTGCTGAGAAAGTGCAAATACTCACGCTTGTCCTCCACCTACTGCCCCTGGCCCTCTGCCACTAGATCCTGCACCACGGCCTCTAGTTGCACCTGTACTTGCTGTCTGTGGTGGTACAATTCTTACTGGTGGGGCTGAAATAGGTGTACCCTTTGCGTCGGATTACTTCTCACACTTGTACCTTCCTTCCTCTTTGGACACTCCCTCGGCATATGGCCCACCTGGCCGCAACTGTAACACCCACCTGTCAATCGCCGGCACACTCCATTATGATATATGCCGCAAGGCACACACTAGGGCCTTGTCTTACCGGCATTTCCACCCCCTTGCACTCTTTGTCCCCCTTAAACATTACTCCTTATACCTGTTTCATTGGTGATAGTTGAGGATTGTTCTCCTGCAGACCCTGAGTATCCTGCTCCTCCACCTGTTGTCTTCCTCTTCTTACTTCCACCTCCTTGGTTATAACTGCCCATAATCAACTTGACTTTGGGATCAACAAAAGTCCCGTACCTCTTCCTGGTTTCAATCATCTTGGCACAGTCTGCGGCTTGTGCTAAAGTCTCAAATTGTCTTCTCTGTGGTAACAAGGCAGTAAACAACGGCTTCGTGAGATGGTGTATGAATCTCTTTATCCTCGCCTCTTCATCAGGAACCAACTCAGATGAGAATTGAGCCAGTTCCGTAAAAAGTAGTTCATATTCCATCACGGTCATGTTGGGCGTCATCCACAACTCCTCAAATTGCTGACGCTTTGCATCCTTTGTACCTTCAGATAGAAACCGACCCAAGAATTCCCTCTGAAAATCTTCCTAGGTCATCGGTGCCACCCTTCGTGAATACCTCGTCTGTACAGACTCTATCCATACTCTAGCAGCTCCCCTCAGTTGAAATGAGGCTAACTCCACCAACTCATGCCCTGAGGACCACAACATGTGCCCAATTCTGACCACATTCCTCACAAAGTATTGCGGATCCTCTTTCTCACTAGTTCCGCAGAAAGTGGGTGGATGAAGCTTAAGAAATTTCGAAATTGGCAGCTCTCTTGGTGCTACCCACAGCTCACGAGGCACATCCTGCGGTTGTTGCCATTCTCTATCCTCTTCTTCAAAAACCTCCATCTCTTGATTGCTAGGAACTCTTTCTTCTTCTTCCTCGCCGACTACTAACCGGCGTACTTTTCTCTGTATTTGCCTTGTCATCTCTTCCTTTAATTCCTGAAATCCTGCCGTGAGCATTTCCGCCAGAGACGGTGCACCTATTTCAACATGAGGTTCCAGTGACTGTCTCCTCTCTTCTCCTCTCACTTGTGCTCTACCTCGACCTCAAGCACGACCTCTACCTCGGCCTCGGGTGGGCATTCCCTCCTCCCCTAGCCTGTCTCATGATCTGTTGCATCCCTATACTGCATAAGGACCACACCTTAACATGTCATATGGACAAGCTCGTTTCAGTAATGATCACTTTAATTGGTTTCTAATGTTACTGGACCCTCACATATAGAATTTCGACTCAATCTTACCCACGGTAACATATAAGGTTCGGAGAACCATATTAACACATATGCATTTAAGGCTAAACAGATAAACACATATATGGTTTGCATGTTCACTATTTACTTGGTAGCCATACACGCGTAACGCAATTTAACAGAATAACTATATTTCATATAACAACCATACAAAGTAGAGCAGACCACTTATTCACGTAGTCATCCAACCCTGTGGGGCAGGGATGGGAGAGCCCCTTACCTCGTTGGCCCTCTTGATAAGTCCTCGAAGTACCTGAAGCTCCAATTACTCTGTGGTGCCCTTGTTTCAATCGGATGGAATGCTTGATGGGTGCCTTTGGAGTGTTCCGGCCACCACCTCGGCGTCGGAGCTCCTTCACCGGCGTGAAACCGACCGTTTCCCACTGTGCCCTTGCTTTCTCTTCTTCTCTGGTGCGTGCGTCTCCTCCGCTTCTCTCTCTCGTCTCAATCCCTTTTTTTTTCCTTTTTTTGTGAGTTTGGTTGGAAGTGGTCACGGGTTTTGGCCCCCAAAATAAAAATTATAAGCTGAAATTATTATTTATAGTTAAATTCCCCTTTTTCCCTCATCCTTTTTAATCTCCCTTTCTTTTAGGTCCTAAAAAAATATATTTTCCCTATTTTTTCTCTTCACTTTATTTCAACCTTTAATTTAATTTATTTTTTCTTTTTGAAAGAAAAATAAATTAAATAAAAATGATGATAATTAAAATTAATATCTCGGATATTACACAAGCACTGAGTCTACAAAGATTCAAACAGATGAAGATCTTTCCAATTACTCCCCTATATCAGAAGATTCTCCTTCATCAACTGGCTCATCATTGAAGTGTAGTTGCTTTAAGAACAACACTGAGATTCAACAACTGAAACATGATTTTAAGAGTTTCAAGAAGGCTACCAGAAGGAGGCACAAGGAAGTCATGTGCATGCTATCAAGGATTTATTATAAAAGATTGGGTTAACATTGACTTTTCTACTATGTCTAGTAGCGTTTATGACTATGCAGTTGATTTAATGCGTCTTTGTTATGTTTGACATAGATGTTTATCATATTAATAATAGTTTGTCATTTTAACTCCCAGTAGCTTTTTAAATAGGTCAAATTACTCTTTTGGTCCTCAACGTTTGTACCAAATTTAATATTGGTCCTCAACGTTTCAAAAAGTTATTTTAGGTCCTCAACGTTTTTTTTTGGGTCAAAATTGGTGCTCCAGCGTAACTCCGTCTGGTTTTTTTTGTTAAATGCTGACGTGGAAGGCTTATATGGCACACCCTCTCTCCTACGTGTCATATTTGGATGATATGACATCCTCTCTCACTCCAACTCAGCAAAACAACGCCGTTTTGCTGAGTTAGAGTGAGAGAGAAGTGATGCAAAACGGCGTCGTTTTGCTGAATTGGAATGAGAGAGGGTGTCATATCATCCAAATATGACACGCAGAAGAGAGTGTGTGCCACATAAGCCTTCCACGTCAGCATTTAACAAAAAAAACCAGACGGAGTTACGCTGGAGGACCAATTTTGACCCAAAATAAAACTTTGAGGACCTAAAATAAATTTTTGAAACATTGAGGACCAATATTAAACTTGGTGTAAACGTTGAGGACCAAAAGAATAATTTGGCCTTTTTAAATATATGAAATTTTGTATAACTTTTTATGAGAAAAATTTTGCTGGTATAATTTTCTTATTTTTTCAATCAAAATATAATACGTAATTGTATTTTTTAAAAATTATTTTAATTTATGAAGAAACCTAGTTATAATATTATATAAAAATGTATTTAATTTATTTTTTTTAAAAGTGGTTTCTTTATCATATTTTTAAGTTCTTTTTTTATTTTATCATTTTCCAATAAAAACATGTTACAATATATAAAATTATAATTTTCCTGTAAATTAAAAAAATATCATGAAAATAATTTTTTTTCTTTGTAGGAAAAGAAAGAGCTATAGACGGTTAGCTACCAACAGAGCATCTATGACCTATAAGCCTTCTATCCTCCTATAACAAATAGTTATAGACTACTCTATAATTTGTCTTTCATTTTCCATTTCTAAAATAAAAATTAAAAATAAAAATAAAACAAAAGGTATCAAAAGATCCTATTTGTTATATGTCAATATCATATCCCTTTTAAAATGCATTTAGAGTCTTGTATATTTGAAATAATAATCACCACCATCAGGCTCAAACTTCTTAAAAAAAATATCAAGAAAATATTTTTACTTTCTCTATAATTTATCTTCCATTTTCCATTTTTAAAATAAAAATTAAAAAAATAATTTATCTTCACTAACCAATTAAAGCGTACCAACCTTTATTCCTGAATAACGTATCACCCTTTTGTTAATGCTATCAAATATTTTCCAGATATGGTTGATTCATAAGTTTTAAAAACATATGTTTTGTTCAGGAATATGCTCGTGTGCAAAAATCACAGCAGTAAACCATTAGAAAGAAATAACTTATATTAAAACTCCCACAATTTTATTAACCTTCTAAATTGAACAAAGTACAGAAGTGAATCAAACATAGGAAATCCAAATTTAACCAAAAAATGCACCGTGTATATTATCAGGCAAGCTAACTTAGCCTTCAAAAATTATCAACTGAAATTATGAAAACTACTTCAAAACGAAAAAAAACTACTGTCTATAGTTGATAAGGCATCAACCAAGAGATTTAATACTTTGAAAATCATAAGGGAACATAACTAAATCTTCTCAATCTTAATCCTCTTTGCCACCATCATATTCTTTGAATATCCAGATGAATGTGCATCGTTGTCATCCACACCATTTGATACACTGTCAAAGCTCTTCTTGGAAGTACTTGGAGTATCACCATCATTAGAAGCTGCCACCTCAGAGAATGATAGACATCTGGCCTCTAGAACTGTCACGACCCCAAATCGGGAGTACGTGACCGGCACGGGAATAGACTTTTACCTCTAAACCCGTAAGCCTTACCCTGTAAACATAACTATAACTACCCTGCTATACAATCAATATACATATCATACTAGTGGCCACACCTCACTAGTGGCCTAATTAGCCTGCAATCCGCGGTTCGCTTAATACCGCTTCAGCTCAACTCAGTGTATAGATATATATCAGCACTCATAAGGTAAATATTCATATCATATTGACCGTACGTCTCAATATGTACGATCTATCCTATTCACATGCAGCAAGCACACATAATATATATATAGGGAAAGGTCCGGATCCACATGATTCGACCCGACCCAGGGACCGAAAAGGAAAACCGAAAAATAAACCAGGCAAAAATTAAATATTGCAGAAGCTACTAACCTGGACGCCATTGCTAAAACCTTGGACCTTGCCAGTGCCTCTGCTCCACCAGGGCTGACCTCCAATCGACGAACATCGAAAAGGGCCGCACCAAACGGAGGATTCTACCTACGAGAGGTAGAGCCACATGTCCACGACTGCTGCGCGGAAGAGGACTCAAGAGAAAGAGAAAATTATACTGAGTGGGGTTTCCCAAACGAGACCCCCCCTTTCCAACACATGGAATGAGCAACTAGAAAGGTGTGAAGTCACTCCTATTTATAAGAGAATGAGAGAGCTCCCATCACTGACGCAAGCAATGTGGGACTTAGAATGTCAACAAAATATCATGCTTCCATCATGATCACCTAGCCCACTTTGGGCCACGAGCACGGGCTCGTGTGACCTCCGATGAGAGTCATTTTCGTTTCGTTCTCTTCGTCTCTCTGTGAGCTTTCCAACGGATCCTCACTTGACCCGATCGGACTCCAACATGGGCGAATATTTAGTCCCGAAGACCCCCATATATCCAACATACTCCCACTCGCACATGGTAGGAGGCCTATGACTGTCCTTATCACAAAGGACTTCTCTATTTCTCTTTTTCTCGTCGTCTTCTTTCATACTCCGTGTCAGTCGTGACCGCTTGGCACGATATGTGGGAGCCTTATACTAGAAGCCTGTTAGGGGCCAACTATAAGTGATGCTACAACCCAAGTGTCTGATGATGTGACCACATGTCTCACCGAAAAATAATGCCATGGGTTCCCTAGGCGTGTTCATATACAGGGCTAGTCCAATCCCTCTAAGTCTACAATAAGACAAGGACTTCAGCCACACTCAGTTGCGATAGGTATCCACATCCATGAGAACTACAAAGGGATCACATAATGGGTCGACCTCAGGATACTATCACACATGCATATGTCAACACAATCTTCCTTTCGACCTCTTATCAGTTCTATCAAAGATAGCTGCTTTCCTGACAGTCTTCCATCAGGTCGTATTTTTCCATAGCCTCTTGGAAAGGTATCAAAGTAGCAGGCACTACCTCATCTCTTCATGACAAAGTCAAAGTGCATAAGGGTACCCTTTGAAAGGATTGATGCATCCTTTCAGGGACTCACACAGCATTGAAGCAGGGATTCATTCAGATGCTTCCCGTGCGGTTCTTAAAGCACATGCGGTATGAACGCACGTTGTGGTATTCTCGAGCGTATGTCGATTTTAATTCTCAATCACTTACACCACACAGAACTTAGTCCAGACTCACTTAGAATCTGACCTGAGTTTGCTACCACACTTCGCTCGCTTCACATAGCGCCAAGTGGAGCACTCATGTCTGGCTACAGGCATTATGAATAGCGGGAATTCATAATTCGATCATAAGACCTCATCATCTTAGCGGATTTCATCCTAGTACACTTACTAGGGCGACTTATCATTTCTCAGTGGCGTTTTCCTGTCCAACACTCGGCGCTTTTCAGCTGCCTCTGGATATTCAATCTATATCCCATTTTGGTGTTCAAGGAAAAAGCACCCAAGTCTCATCTTGGCCTATACCACTTGCGTGTCCAAGGCAGTTGCTCGTGTGAGAGACCCAACCTCCTAAGCCTGTACGACATACTTTATATATTGTGTAATAAGTACTTCTATTTCTTGATCCAAACAAAATAAAGGTATGCCTAAGCATCATACTTTATTTATGATCAAGAAATAGAGCTCTCACAAAGCCTGTCCTCATGACATAAACTATGTTAAATCACCCTGGTTCTAAGCAATCACGTGTATCTAAAAACACTAGTTTTACGGCTTGTATTTCTATACAGCCAACCCACCAATGCGGGCCCGTGAGGGTATAGAGCCAATGCTCTATCACAGGTCATACTGTGAGTACCCTCTCTCCGGTCACTTGATGCTTAGACTGACATAATAGGCTAGTTAACTACTGTGTAACGATGTGTCATACAAAGTTGTGTTGCGTTCTCTTGTGGTACTTAGGCTTTCTTTGGTGTAAACCATAGCTGTTTGACTTGATGAAATCAATGTCACTAGGTCAACAGCTCTGTCTGTGATCTATAAGTGACTTTAGATCTTCCAATCCAAACTGCCCTGTACTGCTGATGATCATGCAAAGAACTCCATGTCCCAAGTGGACAGAGAAATTCATAATCCTTACTTGCCTCTCTGCAAGATGGTTCCAGTGCTTAGAAAAGCACACCAAGACGTGGATGTCCTCTCATCTAAGTCTCTTACCCAATCGACATCAATGTGTGGCTCGCCGTTTGCGGGTCACCAATATGATGAAAACAATCGATTGTCAGCATGGCCCTATAAGTACCTCAGAACACTCTAAATAGTGTGTCTGACCTAGGTTTGACTGATAACGGCTCACAAAGCCTACTACAAAAAGCACGTTGAGCGAGTACAATCCCAATTGTACTTCAAGCTACCAACCACATGTATCAAAATATTATCCAATGACTCCATCTCTGACTTAGTCTAAAGACATGTAGCAAGACTCAAACTCTTGCCTCTTGCTACTAGCACATCATTCGGATTCATGTTCCCTCAAATAGAATCCACCAAGAATCTCTTCTTCATAGGACTCATGTGACATAGTGAGTCAATTCTTGGAGAATTCCCCATGAATATTGACTCCCACTGCCTAACCCAATTCCTTTATCTTCAAGATGAAAGGATAGCCATCTTTAATTGGCTAAAGGAGCCTCTGTGTCATTTCTAGCTAGCCATATGTATTCTCCATATAGTGTGAGGGTAATGAAATACTCTCAGCTTTCTTGAAATGGACTAAGTGGTCAATTACCACAAGTCTAGATGAAGATGTGAGATCTTGACAGATCCTTGGAGTCGGCATACTCTGCGCTCCTAACCTTTTGCCATGAAACCTATGTGCTTGTGCACGTAGATCCCTTCACCTAGTTTGCCATTCAATAAAGTGGTCTTGACATCCTAATCGATGTACTACCAGATTTAAACTGGTGACCAAAGCTAGAATCAGACTCTAACCACACAACAAACGAGAAGGTTTCGTCACAATCGATACCTTTTTGTTGTGTGTACTTCTTCACTGCTTAATGTGCCTAATAGTGGTCGATTGACCAATCTGCCTCCCTTAACTTTTGAGAGCACACTTGTTCTCAAAATGCCTTGTGACGTGGGGCTGATCCACCAAGCCTTATACTTGGTATGTCCTTATAGACTTTGTCTTTTCTTCTTCCATCGTTTTAGTCCAACTTTTACTAGTAGGGCCGGAGAGAGCCTTTTGAACTATCAAAGGCTCTACTTGATAATTTAGTACTTCTCTAGTACTCTTCTTGGATTGTGCTTCGTGGAAGACATGCTCCTCGTAAGCATTACTCCCACTGGACTCAACAACTAGAGATGCGTCTATACGCTCCTCTAAACGTGTTGTGGCACATCCCAAAATCCGTCTCCCTTGTTGTAGAAAAGTTTGTCTTAAGGACCATGATATCCTTATACTCAAATTATGTGACCAGAGTGTCTTCATTCTTGCTAATGAAGACGTATCCTTTTGAGTGACCAAGCTATCTTACGAAGACACGCTACTTGCCTCTAGGGTCAAGCTTCCCATACTCATAGGAAGGATCAAGTATGCGGTATACCCTCATGGTCTCAGCATACTCTAATTAGGTCTTTTACCTAACTAGAACTCATAAGGAGTCACTCACATAATTTGGAAGGGCATATGGTTAAGACGAAAGTGACTGTTGGCAAAACATCTCCCCAATAGGAACATTCACTTGAGTCATTATCAACTTAACCAACTCCAGGAGTAACTCATTTTGCTGTGGAGTGTGTGGAAAAGTTAGTTGTCTCACTATCCGAATTTCATCAGATAACTGTGAGAAAATACTAGGCCGCTTACCTTGCCCTTACGCTTATTGGACCGCTGATGTCCGAGTGGACTAATTTGATGAAAGAGGATTTTCTGATTTCATGACTGAATGGTTCTTAGGTTGCTTTGACTGGAAGGCAACGTTTACAGACTAGCATTAGGAATTTTTCCTCACAAACTCTCCTTTGCTAATACATGATTGCGTCTCACACGCACTTGCCAAATAGGTGTATCATCCACAGAGGAAGTCACAGCAAAGCAACTAGTTGAATTACGGGAATGTAATTCAATGTGTATCACAACACAGCCATTGTCATAAAATCATAACTAACACTAAGGAGTCATGATGAACATGTAGATCACATTATATATTAAGTTCTCTCACGGAAAAACAGCTAATAATGAGTTCCATTTAGTATCTAGAACACAAAACATATATAAAGATAAAGAGTAGCCACTACGCAACTTCGTTTTTTGTAGCTGCCCAACCTCTTAACTTTAATAATGATTTGTTCCCATGAGGATACTTCTGCTCCTATTGGGAAGAGGACGGAACTCTATGAACCAATGTTCATGGGTGAGAGGAAAATGATTGCTGCAAACAATTTTTGCGCATAGTGCCTTATGGAATGGCACAAGCAACATTTGTCCTTGGCCAAAATTTCTTTTCCTCTCTTGTATTTCCTTTCAACTGAGGCTACTTACCTTACACTTACCCTTTCTCTTCCAAGCACCACATCTCTTGGACCCATTGTCCTTGTTCTTGGAGCCTAGTGCTTTAAGTAACTTTAGCTACGTGCTCGATAGATTTTGCAGCCTTATGCCACAAATCTTTGAGCACTAGGTGGCGTTTAATATCATCAAGAAACTTGATGGTATTAGTGAAGGTCGAAATGGCCTATATACACTCCCAATAGGAGGGAAGAGATCTGGCAACAGTTTGAACTCACTGTTTACCAGTGGGTTGTGTTCAGGCTTACTCACACTCCCAAATTATGTTTGATTTCTCCCTTAGACACGTCTTCATGCTCTTGTCAGAGCGCATCTTGGAGGCATCAATACTTGATTGTAAGCTGCCTCAGTTGGGTGGCCACAGTGTCACCAAAGCGATCTCTCTAATGTGATCTACATTTACAAGTTTTGTAGTTATACTATCAGTCAATCCTAGATGCTAACACTAATTACAAAGCTCCTTATTACACAACACGCAACTCTTGAAAATTGTAATCAACGCAAGACGAGTATAGATATAGTCAGTCTCTACATTCGAGAAGTGGGGTCAACCACTCTCATCACACAGAGAGCCTATATATGTACACGTTTCTCTGCTTGACTTAACAATTTTCATAGAATAGTCCCATACTATTCAAAATCCCTTTTGGATTCCCACTATGTAAGCGATCAAGAAGAACATCGAGTCGCCACAAGCACGACCTTGAACTTTTACTTGAATACAACGCTTACAATCATTTAAATAGTCATTTACTATTTAAATTCCCACGTGGATAAGCATTTATATCGAGTTATGGGTTTACCACATGCTGCCCCTAGCTCCCACTCGAGAAAAATGCTTAAGCTGATTTAAACGATCAAAAACCGCTTAAATCTTCTCTTTCGTTGTGTATGTGAATGACTTAAGAGATGGTCATATCCACTCTTTAGACTCCAATTCACCCTAATTTCTCATCATATTCGTATTCGTCTCGCGAAAACAAGAAAAACGACTCAAAAATCGTCGTAATCGGAGCTAAAACGGAGAAAATATGCGCGACAGAAAACTTCACGACGCTGGTCAACCGTCAGCGTCAAATGATGCGGAACCCCAAGGTTATAAAGAACCCGAAACCCCGAACACACAATATGGTAAGAACAATTAGACGGAAACAAACCCCCAACCTATTGAACCCCCAATTGACAACGCAAATGGAAACGCAAATAATCAGTTGATTTAAAAGCAAGAATGAATTCGCCACAAAGTGATTACCTTGATAAGAATTAATTCTTGATGCAATAGAAGAAGGTAAGCCACCTCTCCTATGGATTCTTCTTTCAGCCAAGAAGAAGAAGAAAAGCTCAAAGCTCTCTAATAAAATTCCAAATCAAAATCTGAATACAAAAGTGTTTAAAGGAGTATTTATACTCCATGAGATAGGAAACCCTAAATTGCAAATGGGCTCTACAAACATTCCATCAACTAAAGCCCAAACAAAAGTTAATATCTAAAATAAACTGATGGGCCATTCTAACAACTCATACTTAAGCCCATAATAAAAAGATTAAATCTACTATGACAAATTAAAATAGTCCACTAAAATAACATAGGCCCCAAAGTCACACTTAATCAAATCAACTAAACATTTTCAGCCGTAAGATAATTAACTAAATACATATTGGGCTTGTTGGAAGCATTGACACCCAATTGAGTATGTATGATCTCTTGTGCCTTGATGGAGTCTTGATCCTCTATACGCTCCAATAATTTTCCCACATAAATTTGGAGTGATTCCTTGAACTTCTTAGCTCTTGATCTTGTAATTGGTCCTGGAGTTAAACTCAGCTCTTCCTTCATGCCTTCACACCTCATGCCTTCTGTGTTTGCATCATTCCCTCCTTCCTCGAATCTGAATCAAAGTCAAAAGAAGAAAAATCAGAAACATTGAAAGTAGCACTAACATTCTACTCACCAGGCAAGTCGATTTTGTAAGCATTGTTGTTGATACGCTCCAACACTTGTAATGGTCCATCACCCCTTGCATCAAGCTTTGATCTTCTTTGCTGTGGGAACCTCTCCTTTCGCATATGCACCCAAACCCAATCTCCAGGTTCAAATATAACCTGCTTTCGACCTTTATTGGCCTTTTGAGCATATATGCGATTCTTCTTTTCAATATGTTCACGTGCTTTTTCATGTATTGCTTTAACCACTTCAGCCTTCTTCTTTCCATCTATGCTAGCAATTTCACTCAGAGGTAAAGGCATCAAATCTAACACAGTTAGTGGATTAAAACCATACACAATTTCAAATGGTGAAAAACCTGTGGAAGAATGTACAGCACGATTATATGCAAACTCAATGAATAGCAAACAATCCTCCCAAGTTTTTAGATTCTTTCCCACTATAGCACACAACATAGATCCTAAAGTCCTATTTACAACCTCAGTTTGGCCATCAGTTTGTGGGTGACATGTAGTTGAAAACAAAAGTTTAGTACCTAACTTTCCCCACAACACTCTCCAAAAATGACTAAGGAACTTAGCATCTCTATCTGAAACAATGGTTTTTGGCACACCATGGAGCCTAACCACTTCTCTAAAGAAAAGATCAGCAATGTTTGTTGCATCATCTGTTTTATGGCAAGCAATGAAATGAGCCATTTTACTAAATCTGTCCACAACAACAAATATGTTATCTCTACCTTTTCTGGTCCGAGGCAAACCTAACACAAAATCCATAGATATGTCAGTCCAAGGTTCAGTAGGAACAGGTAAAGGTGTATACAAACCATGAGGCATATACTTAGACTTAGCCTGTTTGCATGCAATACACTTGGCACAAATATTTTCAATATATTTTCTCATGTTTGGCCAATAAAATTGTTCATTAAGCATGTCTAAAGTCTTTTGCACACCAAAATGCCCCATTAACCCTCCACTATGCGCTTCTCTCACAAGCAATTCTCTAACAGAACATACATGAATGCACAATTGTTTGTTCTTAAACAAGAATCCATCATGCATATAAAACTTGTTAAATGCAGCATGTTCACAAGCATGATACAAATAAGCAAAATCAGAATCATGGGCATACAATTCTTTCAAATGCTCAAATCCAAGTAATTTAGAGCTAAGCATAGAAATTAAAGCATACCTTCTTGAAAGTGCATCAGCCACTACATTGTCCTTACCTTGCTTGTATTTGATCACATAGGGAAATGATTCTAGATACTCAATCCACTTTGCATGTCTCTTGCTCAACTTTCCTTGCCCCTTTAAGTACCTTAGTGATTGGTGATCGCTATGTCTGACAAACTCCTTAGGCAGCAAGTAATGTTCCCATACTTCAAGAGCCCTTATCAAAGCATAGAACTCTTTGTCATAAGTGGAATAATTCATAATTGGTCCACTCAATTTCTCACTAAAATATGTTATGGGTCGATTTTCCTGCATCAAAACAGCCCCTATACCAATCCCAGAAGCATCACATTCAATTTCAAAAGTCTTAAAAAAATCAGGTAAACGCAAAATAGGTGCAGAACATAACTTATCTTTCAACGTGCTAAATGCATTTTCATGTTCTTTATCCCATTTGAATGCAACATTCTTTTTAACAACTTCATTTAGTGGGACGGCGATAGTAGAGAAATCTCTTATGAATCGCCTATAGAAACTTGCCAACCCATGGAAGCTCCTTACCTCACTAACAGACTTAGGTGTTGGCCATTCTTGGATAGCCTTCACCTTCTCAGAATCAACCTCAACCCCTTTAGAGCTAACAACAAAACCTAAAAAAGAAACTTTATCTACACAAAAAGCACACTTCTTAAGATTTCCATACGACTTTTATTTCCTAAGCACATCCAAAACAGTCCTAACATGCAAGATATGATCATCTAAGCACTTACTGTAAATCAAAATATCATCCAAATACACAACCACAAATTTTCCAAGAAACTCACGCAAGACATGATTCATTAATCGCATAAAGGTACTAGGTGCATTAGATAGCCCAAAAGGCATCACTAACCACTCATACAAACCATATTTTGTCTTGAATGCAGTTTTCCATTCATCTCCTTCTTTCATCCTAATTTGATGATAGCCACTTTTTAAATCAATTTTAGAAAACAAACATGCACCATGCAACTCATCTAGCATATCATCTAATCTAGGAATAGGATGTCGATACTTTATAGTGATTTTGTTGACTGCCCTACAATCCACGCACATCCTCCATGTCCCATCTTTCTTTGGCACTAAAAGAACCGGTACAGCACAAGGACTCATGCTCTCCTTCACGTACCCTTTTGCCAACAATTCATCTACTTGCCTTTGCAACTCTTTTGTCTCCTCTGGGTTGCTTCGGTAAGCAGGTCTATTGGGAATTTGTGCTCCAGGAACAAAATCAATTTGATGCTCAATCCCTCGAATAGGTGGTAACCCGTGGGGTACCTCTTCTGGAAACACATCACCATAATCCTGCAATAAAGTCACAAACACACTAGGCAAATTTGAATCAAGGTTAGTGTTAGTAAAGAAATTTTCCTTAAAACGAATCAAGATTAAAGCTCTCTTGCTTATGTAAGCACTCTTTAACTCTCTCTCTTTTGCATAAAAGCACACTTGCTTCTTCACTTTTTTACTCTTCTCAATTTCTTTTTCCTCACTTTTGACACTCTTTTTCTTTCTTTTCACTCACCCTTGGGCCTTTTTCTTTATTTTTTTCACTCATGGCCTCTTTTATCTCTTTTCTTTTTGTATCCTCACTACCCTTACCCTCATTGGACGAAGTCTTTGGTTTGAGTTGGTCTTGGTAGATCTCAGATGGTGTCATAGGAGCAAGTGTGATCTTGCGCCCCTTCATCTCAAATGTGTACCTGTTTGTAAAGCCATCATGATTCACCTTTCTATCAAATTGCCATGGCCTTCCCAACAAAAGATGCCCGGCTTGCATAGGTACCACATCACACCGAACTTCATCAACATACTTGCCAATAGAAAATGGCACAACAACCTGTTTAGTCACTTTGACCTCACCACTATCATTTAGCCATTGTAGCCGATATGGATTAGGATGCTTTTCACACCTCAACTCTAGCTTGTCTACCATGTATGCACTAGCTACATCAGTGCAGCTTCCCCCATCATTGATCATGGGTACAAACTTTTCCACTTACCAAGCACTTTGTGTGGAAAATATTTTCCCTTTGCTCTAGGCTCTCTTCTTTAACATTTAAGTTTAATGCACGCCTAATAACAAATGATTCACGCCGCTCAGCAAATACAACATTATCATCAATATCAGAACAATCTTCTAAAGAAGGCATGCTAGGGTGACTACTATCAGAATCATTATCATGTTCAGATTCAGAAACAATTTCATCTCCTTTAATAAGCATGGTCTTTCTATTGGGACAATCAGATGAAATATGGCCATGCCCTTGACATTTAAAGCACCTTATATCTCTATGTTTAGATTGTTTAAAAGATGGTTCAGAATTACCTTGTTGTATTGATGTACTCCTCTCCCTTTGCCTTTGTCAACCTCTTCAACCTTCTCTTTGGAACCTGAATTGAACCCTTTCTTTTTCTCATCAAATTTGCTCCATTTTGATCTCCAATTTTTGCTGGAACTTGAAAAAGACCTAGCTGAATTTCTTTGTTTTTGTTGCTTTTCAACTTTCATGGCCAACTTGACGAGCTCCTCCATCTCAACATAATTTTGCAACTCCACTACATCTGCAATTTCTCTATTCAGACCACCCAAAAATCTTGACATTGTCACTTCTGGATCTTCCTCAGTATTGGCCTTAATAATTAGCATCTCCATCTCCTTGTGGTACTCCTCCACTGATTTTGACCCTTGATAGAGTCTATGCAATCTCTGATGTAGTTCTCTGTAGTAAAAAGATGGTACAAACCGCTTCCTCATCACTCTTTTCATCTCATCCCAAGTGTCAATGGGATACTCTCCAATTCTCCTTCTAGACTTCAATAACTCATTCCACCATACTAGTGCATAATCTATGAATTCCACTGCAGCCAATCTAACTTTCTTGTCTTCAGAGTAGTTTTGACAAGCAAATATCATCTCAACCTTACTTTCCCATTCAAGGTATGCTTCAGCATCATTCCTTCCCTTAAACGGTGGTATTGTCATCTTGATAGCATTAATGTTGCTATCCCTTCTCTCACCTCTTCCCTCTCTTCTCCTACCATCACTTCCACTACCTTCGTCATCCTCCTCATCATGAACAACCCTTCTTCTCCTCTCCTTATTCCTCCTAGATTCTCTAGCATGACTTCTAGATTGTTCAGCAATTTGTTCCCTCATATCTGTCATTATAGTCCTAAATCTTTGAAACTCATTCATCATCGCCTTGTAAAACAACTTTGGATCTATGGGCACATCACTTTCAGAATTTACACCATTCCTATGAGCCATATTGTAATAACTGCAAGAAAAAAAGGTTAGTAGAAAACTTCTCTCACAATCTTATCTTCCTCACGTGTTTTCACTCTAAGATAGCTTTCCACTCGTGTTTCACACAAGTAATGGCTTTTTCCCTCTTTTAAGCTCACAACACTCTAGCCTTTTACCACTCAAGCCCTCTGTCCTCAATTGCACTTTAGAATTAATTCTCAAATAAGATAAACAAAAACCTAAACAAAGAAAGCACACTTCAAATCTAGAGGCAAATAGACCGAAACAAAAATAAATAGAAATTGAGCACACACGGAGAAGGAAAGTATGTCACTCGGATTAATATCAATTAACAAGAAACAATTTGTTAATTATAACGTAATAGAGGCAAAAACACATCATGCAAAAAAAAAAAATAGAAACATAGAGTAGAAAGAAAAGACAAAACCAATGCAAAAATGCAGAATTGGAAATCTCTCAAAGAGAAACCCCAATTTGATGATAAACAACTAAACAAAAGCAAGCAAACAATGGAAAACAAGTTCCCTTCCCAATTCAGAATATAATTCACCCAATTTGAATCAATTCCTTTCCAAGCAAGATGGATAATTCAAGAACTTTGCAATTCACAATTTGGGACTTTGTCCTCTTTTTCTTTTCTTTTTTTTCACTTTTTTTTTTCAGAAAATTTTTTCTCTTTTTTTTTTCTTTCTGAATATATGAAACAAAGTCAAAATACCCAGAAAATAAAATTTCCAGAATCACAAACAATGAAATAAGCAACTACAGCACAGAAATTGCAGAAACGTTCTTTGTAAAACTAGGTATAACTTCACGACGAGAACTCAGATTCATGCGATTCCAAACCGAGATGAAAGATGAGATTGCGAAACCTAAAAACGACCTACTACACGTTGCATTACTCAATGGAAAAGTGGTCGAAAACACCCCAAGAAAATTGACGTTTTGAAATTTCAGAACACATAAACCGGAATGAAAAGCAAAATTGATACGGATTCAGATCAACTTTTTTTTAAAATTAAGAACACAAGAACAGAATAAAAAAAACGAGATAAATAAGAATTTATCCCAATCCACAGCTCTGGTACCAAATGATGTGGAACCCCAAGGTTATAAAGAACCCGAAACCCCGAACACAAAATATGGTAAGAACAATTAGACGGAAACAAACCCCCAAACCTATTGAACCCCCAATTGACAACGCAAATGGAAACGCAAATAATCAGTTGATTTAAAAGCAAGAATGAATTCGCCACAAAGTGATTACCTTGATAAGAATTAATTCTTGATGCAATAGAAGAAGGTAAGCCACCTCTCCTATGGATTCTTCTTTCAGCCAAGAAGAAGAAGAAAAGCTCAAAGCTCTCTAATAAAATTCCAAATCAAAATCTGAATACAAAAGTGTTTAAAGGAGTATTTATACTCCATGAGATAGGAAACCCTAAATTGCAAATGGGCTCTATAAACATTCCATCAACTAAAGCCCCAACAAAAGTTAATATCTAAAATAAACTAATGGGCCATTCTAACAACTCATACTTAAGCCCATAATAAAAAGATTAAATCTACTATGACGAAATAAAATAGTCCACTAAAATAACATAGGCCCAAAGTCACACTTAATCAAATCAACTAACAATTTTCAGCTGTAAGATAATTAACTAAATACATATTGGGCTTGTTGGAAGCATTGACACCCAATTGAGTATGTATGATCTCTTGTGCTTTGATGGAGTCTTGATCCTCCATATGCTCCAATAATTTTCCCACATAAATTTGGAGTGATTCCTTGAACTTCTTAGCTCTTAATCTTGTAATTGGTCCTGGAGGTAAACTCAGCTCTACCTTCATGCCTTCGCGCCTCATGCCTTCTGTGCTCGCATTAGTTGACCAGTCAACGGTCAACGGCCGCGCCAGCCAACTGCCGACCGACCACCGACAGCACACGGCGGCGGAGGTCGCCGGCGGCCAGCGGCGGCACCAATCGCCGGAGATTCTCCGGCCCGGGACCCTCGGCGGCCGCGGGCAGGGGTGGTCACCGAAACTTTGCTGGCGGTCACGTCGTTCGTCGACGGCGGAGCCGTCAGTCGGACCTTTTCCGCTCGTCACAACCGGCGACGTGCGGCGGCGGCGGTCGCCGGACCTCCGGCGCCAACCAACGGAATTGGCCGGGCGGCCACCACCGACAGCTCCGTCAGCCGCGGCCAGTCAACTCCGCCTCATCAGTCAACAGTCCCCCTCCCTAAAGCAGTAGCATACATCCACAGGTATATATCTAATTCGTAGGGTACAAATACCTTAAATAATATATACATGCATGCAAATCAGGGTATTTAATATTGAAAGGGGAACCTAAACATGTTTCTAGGTTTTAGGGTATGGGTTACCAATCAATATTGAATTAAAAAATTAACACATAATTTAAATTCAAAAATCTTAAGACCCTACCCTACAACATATGATTATCACATGTTTTAAATCAAAATTAAAACAAATAATTAAAACAGGGAACCTATTCATGTTCCTAAGTTTTAAATAAAATAAAATCATATAAACCCTAAACATGTTTTTAACCCTTTTCGGTTCATCAATCCCTGGAGAACAGAGCACTAGCATAAAACTGCCTTTGATACCAATGTAGGGAAAGGTCCGGATCCACATGATCCGACCCGACCCAGGGACCAAAAAGAAAATCTGAGAAATAAACCAGGCAAAAACTAAATATTGCGGAAGCTACTAACCTGGACGCCATTGCTAAAACATTGGATCTTGCCAGTGCCTCAGCTCCACCAGGGCTGACCTCCAATCGACGAACATCGAAAAGGGCCGCACCAAACGGAGGACTCTACCTACGAGAGGTAGAGCCACATGTCCATGACTGATGCGCGGAAGAGGACTCAAGAGAAAGAGAAAATTATACTGAGTGGGGTTTCCCAAACGGGACCCCCCTTTCCAACACATGGAATGAGCAACTAGAAAGGTGTGGAGTCACTCCTATTTATAAGAGGATGAGAGAGCTCTCATCACTGACGCAAGCAATGTGGGACTTAGAATGTGAACAAAATATCATGCTTCCATCATGATCACCTAGCCCACTTTAGGCCACGAGTACGGGCTCGTGTGACCTCCGATGAGAGTCATTTTTGTTTCGTTCTCTTCGTCTCTCTGCGAGCTTTCCAACGGATCCTCACTTGACCTGATCGGACTCTCACATGGGCAGATATTTAGTCCCGAAGACCCCCATATATCCAACACCATATCATATTGACCGTACGCCTCAATGCGTACGATGTATCCTATTCACATGCAGAAGTTTATATACTCATACATATATCCTAGTTTTCCCCAAACTAGACCCTGTCTTTAAATACATGTGAAGCTGACAAGTCTAGAGTGAACGTACATCAAAAGCTGTAAATATTTACAACACTTGCAACTTTAAAATATGTACAACAAACGAAATCAAAATAACAAAAAGATGTCCACCCACGCGAACTAATGCCTAAAGGATGGTCTGATGTCCGTATCACTGTCCGGACGTCAACGTCTGCCCAATACCTGTATCTGAAATATTGAAGCATAGGGAGTGAGTCAAACAGACTCAGTGAGAAGCTTCCCATCCTCGGCATGGCGGAGGGTACCACTACAGCTGGGGAAAGGGAAACACCCACAATCACATGCGCATGAAAATCCAGTTTATCAAATGTTATATTACGATAAGACAATATTAATATAACATAAAATCATGGATAAACCTACGGATCATGCTCCTCTATCATGCTTTTCATAAACAAGCAAACATATTAAACATATCATCATGTGACCCTAGTACCAGGCTAGGGCAATAGCCTCAACGGACAATTTCTTTTAAACCTTGAACTGACCCTAGTGCCAGGTTAGGGCAATGGCCTCAACGGGCAAATCTTTTAGTCTTTTACTGACCCTAGTACCAAGCTAGGGCAATGGCCTCAACGGGAAAATCTTTTAGTCTTTTACTGACCCTAGTGCCAGGCTAGGGCAATGGCCTCAACGGGTAAATGCTTTAACGTGTTTCTCTTCCCAAGCTTTCAGCTGGGATCCTGACTCTATCTACCCATTACTATCCTCAACTGACTTTACCTAGGTAGTGTGAACATCCCTACGACTCACTAATCAATTAAGAGATCGTATTAATCCTCATATTGTTCCCAAACCCTTGGTTAGATCATAACCTAGTTCTAAGATCTTCCCTAAGTTCAATTACCATAAAATGTCAACGTTTACTAACAACTTCTATACGATTTCTTTATGAGTTTCTAATTTAATAGGGTGAACTAAACCTTGGACTCAATCAACAACTTACCCCGTTGCTTGTACTGTTCGGCGTATCTCATGTCATCACATGGATACCGTTCAGTACCTCTTTACCTATAGTCAAACACACATATACAAATACTTTCATAGATAACAGTTTAGGAACAACAATAGCATGTTAACCACTAAATAATTCTTACAAATAGGCAAGTAGGCAAACCTCATATCCACATCCTCAATTAACCCTGTAGGGCAAGGATGGGGAACCCCTCACCTGGACGGCTTCCTTGCGTTTGTCCTGGAGTAACTCCCGCTCCGGACGAATCGTGAATTCCTAACAATTGCATTCACGTGGTTAACAATCTTAACTATATGCAACTCATATGCATATGATATGCTCGTGCCTAAAAATTCACTTAGACGTCGCCAATAACCGATTTCTTGGTATTATTTGTCTTCCCTCTCTTCCATGAGAGTCTCAAGTGCTTCACACTTGGTTTCGTACAATTATCGCTCACCTTGGATTTTGAGTTTCTAAACCTCAATATACTTTTAAATTATCCTACTTAAGGTTTCCTAATAATTACGAAGAAATAAAGTTGCCACTTTAAAATTTGGACTTTATTATTCCGCAAGTTTCCATCCATGAGAAACAAGAAAGTACCTAAAATAATTCTTGATGCTTGATAAAATTTTTAGAATTATTCTAGGGTGTTTAAGATTGAAAAGAAGAGGTTTGGAGCCCTCAATATCACCCTTAAAGTGTAATTGGGCAATCCGAGCAGGGACCCGACACGTTAACGTCAAGGTTCCACCTTAATAACCTCGGGCCAGCTCTTCACGGGTCTTGTTCAGCTAATATCTTAACAATATAATTTCAATAATTCCAATCCAAGCCTATTTACTCAAATCCAAGCTCAATTCCTAATTATCAATAATTTCCTCAATTTATGAATAATTAAAATTTTGACCCCAAATCCTTCCAAATTCGAATTCGGCTAAACCCGAGGGTATGGCCTCGATCCTTACCCCAACTAAGTGTTCAAGAACACTTCCTAGGTCTCAATCTACCCTCGAAACAACCCAATCGAATATGGATCGAAGAAATCCCTAAAAATGAAGAAATTGGGGTTACCAACCTTTGATTCGATTGGTGAAAGGTATAGGAGACGTCGTACCCAAGCTCCGGCGACTTCTCCGGCGTCGGCTAGCTCTCCCCGATCACTTTTCTGGTGAAACCCCAACTCTCCTTCTCCTTCTTCTTCTCCACGCCCACTCTCTCTCTCTCTCTCTCTGTTTTCTTTCTCTCTCTCGACTCCTTCCTTTCTTCTTCTCTTTCTTTCCTTCTTTTTTCATTCTTTTATCTTTCTTACACGGCACCCCCCACCCCAATTCAATTAAAATAATATATCTATATATATAATAATAATAATAATGAATAAATAATAAATAATAAGTAACTAAAAATTAATAATTTAGTAATATAATTAAAACATTTTTTTTGTTTAATTTCATACTTCTTTTCTCTTTCTTTTTATTTTCTTTTATTTTCTAATATATAATAATAATCTTAAATAAGTAAGGCTGAAAAATATTTTCAATTTAATCGCTCCTCCTACCAAATTTAAGTTTCTACTCCTCTAGGTCCCAATTGAAATACTGAAAATTTTCTACCCCTTTTCTTTCCTTTTCTTTTTTAAACTTCGAAAATCTCTCGGGTATTACAAGAACACTAACGGATTTGGAACTACTTTGGATGGGTGTGGATATTGTGTCATCCACATATGTGAGATCAACCTGAAAGGGTAGGAAACAGTAATATGCATAAGCTTATAGTTATTGATACGAAAGTATTAACATGAGTTCATATCATAACTTCAAAAAATATAATTACCAAAACTTTAGTGTTGGAATCGTCTCGAACATCATGATGCAGTATGTCATGCTGCATATTTTTTTCACCAAATGATTTCATTGGAATTTGGAATGATTTATAAAGATAGATATTACTGTTGTTAATTAATCTAAAATGGTTTATTGGAACTCACCGGGAGAGTGTAGTCTACAGAATACTTCTCAATCAATTTTGGGTCATAAGAAATATGCTGAACATTAAATGAAGGTGTAGGGGACCATTTAGTAAACTTCACAGTCACTTTGAACAGCAAATTTTTTCCAAGAAACCGATGAAAAGTATCAGGAATCTTACAACATTATAATAACTATAATTTCATTATGATTATGCCAATTGTTTTAAAAAATTTCAAATAACATATCCCTTGGTTTAAGTTGTCATCAAGAACGATTTTTTATAATGTGTTTGAGGGAAATAATTCATAAGTATGAATCAGAAACCACTATGCAAATAATTCACATTTAAATATTAATATTCAAAAATTAAATATCCTCAACCTACCAACTAATGTCGTTGGATTGACCTCTCCAGCAATTATACTTTGGACAGATCTCCACTCAAATCCGTAAGTATGAATCCTTCCATCTTCGCGCGCTAGTATGACCCTTGTAATACTAAATTGGAAAATCACTTTGTAATCATGACTGGTCACACGAAAGTTTCCCTTGTTTTGCCCAACAGAGAATTGCGAAATCACGTATACCGCTCCCTCCTTCAGTATAGGTTTGAATTTGTTGAGGAATATGCTCTTGACAAAGCCGAATATCTTGTTATTCTAATTACACGTGAGAGTGAAGGTATAAGGATCGGACATATGTTATTACAGAAATTTTGGACGCAGCTAAAAGATGTTATAATAAATACCTCAGCGTCACATAGCACCATCTCTATTCCATGGTTGGATGATGTGGCTGGATATGTTGGCATTAGCCAGATCCTCACCACGCGAACCTTGATAATCCAATTTGTTTTTGTTGGATTGATAGCACTGATGAGATCAACTCTACCAGCAGCCATAGATTGCAGCTTGTGAGAACTCTTCCTTGAATTCAATTATAATATAATTTTGATTATACTGGTGTAAAAAAGAATTGCTGCGTCTTAGTATATATAGGGCTGAGAGAGATTGACAAAATAACACATAACAACAATTTGAAATTTGAGTTGGAATATGATTACGATAAGATTGAAAACTTCAAGTGTAATTTTTATATAGAATATATAATTTATTATGGATTTATCAACTGATTTTTCCCAATTACCAACCAAATTAGATTAATTCCATATGGTAGTATTCACTATTTTTAAATCGAAAATAAAGATAGCACTAATAACCCAAATCCTAATAAGTTTGCGAATGACTTATCTACTGAATCAAATAAAAAAATAGTGTGTTTGAGGGAAATAATTCATAAGTATGAATCAGAAACCACTATTCAAATAATTCACATTTAAATAACTTATCTACTAAATCAAAATTTGAATTTAAATATATGATTTTAACATCTCATATTTAAATAGGATAATGATGAAATTTAAGTGTTTTGAAATTAACTATAAGTAAATGATGATATTTCCCTATTACCATTATTTTATTTTGATTTTTCAGTTTACAAAATATTTCAGTTAAGCTACATTATTAATATATTATCAAATCTCTAAGCTAAATTTAATTTTACATTTAGAATATTCTTTTATATACAATACAAAGAATAAAATATATTATATGAAGCTGATTACACCAGAAAATTTATAGCACATGTCAACAACACGCAAGCAATAGGGTCAGTAAAAGACTAAAAGATTTGCCCGTTGAGGCCATTGCCCTAGCCTGGCACTAGGGTCAGTAAAAGATTAAAAGCATTTGCTCGTTGAGGTCATTGCCCTAGCCTGGCACTAGGGTCAGTAAAAGACTAAAAGATTTGCCCGTTGAGGCCATTGCCCTAGCCTGGCACTAGGGTCAGTTAAATATTAAAACAAATTGCCCGTTGAGGCCATTGCCCTAGCCTAGCACTAGGGTCAGTTGAGTGATTTACAGTTTTCATGATGATATGTTTAATATGTTTGCTTGTTTATGAAAAGCATGATAGAGGAGCATGATCCGTAGGTTTATCCATGATTTTATGTTATATTAATATTGTCTAATTGTAATATAACATTCGATAAACTGGATTTTCAAGCGCATGTGATTGTGGGTGTTTCCCTTTCCCCAGCTGTAGTGGTACCCGCCGCTACGCTGATGATGGGAAGCTTCTCACTGAGTCTATTGACTCACTCATTCTGCTTCAATGTTTCAGAAACAGGTATCGGGCAGACGTCACCGTCTGGATAGTGATACGGACATTAGACCATCCTTTATGCATTAGTTCGCATGGGTGGACACCTTTTTGATTATTTTGATTTCTCTTGTTGTACATATTTTAAAGTTGTAAGAGTTGTGTATATATATTTACAGCTTTTAATATGTACCTACTGTAGAATTGTCGGCTTCACATGTACTTACAGACAGGGTCCAGTTTGGGGATAAACTAGGATATATGTATATATATAAACTTCTGCATGTGAATAGGATATATCGTACGCATTGAGGCGTACGGCCAATATGATATGGATATATATTATGTGTGCTTGCTGCATGTGAATAGGATAGATCGTACGTAATGAGACGTACGGTCAATAAGATATTAATATTTACATTATGAGTGCTGATAAATATATCTATATACTGGATTGAGTTGAAGCGGTATTCAGCGAATCGCGGATTGCAGGTTAATTAGGCCACCAATGAGGTGTGGCCACTAGTATGATATATATATATATATATATATATATATATTGATCGTATAGCAGGGTAGTATAGTCATGTTTACAGTATAAGGCTTACGGGTTTAGAGGTAAAATTCTATTCCCGTGCCGGTCACGTACTCCCGATTTGGGGTCGTGACAATCTAAATTTTTATTGCATTACCAAAAATGTCAATGTGAGATTGAGGAAAAAATCCAATATATTGTTCTTATTTTTTATACTTTCTATGTGGCTATATGTGGTTATGTCAAGGAAAAAATTCATGGAAACAGTCAAAGTGTTAGTCACAAAAGGACATCTCTGTGGGGAACATCATATTTGCACACACAATATTGTATGTGTTATTTAGTGTATAATAATTGTGATGATCTTGAAACATATATGTTGTGACTAACTAGAAATTATTTTGTTACATGCATAATAATATTCACGTATTTTTATGACTTTGTATTAATTATACTAATTTACAGAAGTTCAAAATTCATGTGAAGAAATCAAGATGCACGGTATGTCAAGAGACTAAACGGATTCGCAAATCCCAACAAAAGGTTGATGAGGTATATGAAATAAAAAATAATGATAAATCATCTATTTTCAGGATCGTTCAAGTAAACCATAAGATTAATAATTCTATTTTATTATATTGTGACTAAATTGTAAATGTATAGTTATGATATTAATCGAAAACAAACATGTGTAGATAATTTATTCATAACCCACCAAGGAACTATAAGGTAAGATTATAATTCAAAAATATAGTCATATGAATTCCTTCAACTTCACTTTACATAATATATAGTTATATGAATTCCTTCAACCCATAAGAATTTTTTTATTAGGTTCACCGTTTACATATATATAGTTTTAGATGGGAAATAACTTTGCAAATTGATAAGAGACAATTATGGAAAATGGTTAAACACGAGATTCTTTCGCAAAGATTTTCAAGGTATGACACAAAGTTCTAATTTATCATTAGAATAATCAAGCATCCCAAAATTGTAGAATTTATTTATATTATTAGTTATAATTCCAAAAATTTTATACAAATTAAAGTTAAAATATATTTGATTTCTCTCCCTAGGAACATGGTAATTTTTAGATATGAATTTGACACATCACATGTTAGTATATGTAATCATTATAATGATTTAATTAGTGAGTTATTCTATTATATAAATTGTTTTATTACTACACATGATTGAACTATAGTTGGGAATATTATATCAAAGGCAAGAAATTATCAATCCTTGGAGGACTACCCAGATCTACAAGTAATATGAATAATGTAAGATTCATAAATAGTTTGTTACGGGATCTAGATACATTATTGTTACAACACGATAAGAATATTGCAAATTATGTCCTATCAACTTTAATAGATGACCCCAAAGGTAATAATGATCTTCCAATTTCTGATACATTGTAATATCCAAAATATTTAATTTAATTTAATTTTTTTTGGACAAAATTTAATTTAATTTTCTTTTTGAAAGAAAAATAAATTAAATCATAGAATTAAAATAAATGAAGAAGAAAGAAATAAGGGATATATATATAATTTTTCTTGGACTTAAATGAAAGAGGAATAAAAAGCAAGAGAGAAAAAGAGGATATAATGACTAAATACATAATATATTTTTTTATTTATTAACACTAATTTAAACCCCCCTTTCTAGCAAGCAACAAAAAAAATGTATAATATATTAAAATGGGGGCCAAAAACCGTGACCCCCATTTTACCAAGCCAACACACACACACAAAACACAAAAAAAAGAAAAAAAAAGTAATAATATAATAATGTATATGGGGGGGCCAATCGTGACCCCCTTTCTACTTCTTTAATACACATAATAAAAAAAAAGGAAGCAGACAGAAGCAGCAAAAACGTACGCAGCCAAGGTCCAAACCGAGAAGCTCAAGGGGAAGAGGAGAAACACGAAGACGGTGGTTGGGCGCTGAAATTTTGCCGGTCTTTCAACACCCACAATTCTTCTAGCCGATTAAATCAAGGTGGGAAAGCCCCAAACTCTCGAAACCCCAATTTCTCCAATTTTGGGTATTTTAGGAATTCTTCAAATACTTCCAATCGGGGAATTCCTGGTCGTTGTCTTCATTGAAGACATCTTGGTTTACTCTAAGAATTTTGAAGAACATGCAGAACACTTGAGATTAACATTGCAGAAGTTGAGAGAGGAGAAATTGTATGCCGAGTTCTCTAAGTGTGAATTCTGGCTTGACAGAGTTTCATTTTTGGGTCACATGGTATCATCAGAGGGAATCCACGTTGATCCAAGTAAGGTAGAGGCGGTGAAGAATTGGTCCTAACCTACCTCTGTTACTTAAATTCGCAGTTTCTTGGGCTTGGCTGGATATTATAGAAGATTTGTGCAGGACTTCTCTAAGGTTGCTGCACCTAAGACTAAGTTGACTCAGAAGGGAGTGAAGTTCATATGGGATGACAAGTGTGAGTAGAGTTTTCAGAAGCTGAAAGACAGTCTCACTACCGCTCCGGTGCTGGCATTACCTGAAGGCATAGGAGGGTATGTGGTATACTGTGATGCGTCGAGGATCGGGTTAGGGTGTGTCTTGATGCAGCACGGCAAGGTGATTGCGTATGCATCGCGACAACTGAGGAAACATGAGAAGAATTACCCGAGTCACGACCTTGAGATGGCTGCTGTAGTGTTCGCTTTGAAAATATGGAGACATTACCTGTATGGTGAGACGTGTGAAATTTATACAGACCACATAAGCCTCAAATACATTTTTGAGCAGAAAGACTTGAACTTGAGACAACGTCGATGGTTAGAGTTGCTGAAAGACTACGACTGTTCGATCTTGTATCATCCAGGAAAGGCTAATGTGGTAGCCGATGCTCTGAGTCGGAAATCCATGGGCAGTTTTGCTCATATAAGTGAAGAAAGAAGACTGTTGATCAGAGAGTTGCACGAGCTAGAACAAACGGGGAATCAGTTTGAGATTGGGAGTTCTAACTCACTTTTAGCTCATTTGCAAGCTAAATCCTCTCTGGTAGAAGAGGTGAAGGCTAGACAGGATGAAGATACCGACCTCAAGAAAATCAGGGATACTGTAACTAAGGAGAAAGGGGACGACGTCCGATTCTCTATTGATGATTCCGGAGTACTTCGGTTGGAGGGACGGTTGTGTGTCCCTATGGTTGATAACTTGAAATAAAGAATCCTTGAAGAAGCACATCGGACAACTTATACAATCCATCCGAAAGCTAATAAAATGTATCAGGACCTGAAACAACTATATTGGTGGAATGACATGAAGAGGGATGTTGCAAACTATGTAGCCAGATGTTTAGTGTGTCAGCAAGTCAAGGCTGAACACCAAAAGCCCGCCGGAACATTACAACAGATAGAAATACTTGAGTGGAAATGGGAGAGCATAACTATGGATTTTGTAACAGGGTTGCCAAGATCACAACGTGAATTTGATTCAGTTTGGGTAATTGTGGATCGCATGACAAAGTCCGCGCACATTCTGCCAGTTAAGACCACTTACAGAGTGAGTCAAAATGCACAGATTTATCTATTAGAAATCGTTAGATTGCACTGTGTGCCAGTGTCTATAATATCTGATAGAGGGCAACAGTTCACTTCCAGGTTTTGGAAGTCATTGCAGGAAGTGTTGGGAACGAGAGTTGATTTGAGTATTGTGTTCCACCCACAGACTGACGGGCAATCAGAAAGAACCATTTAAATTCTTGAGAACATGCTTCAGGCGTGTATTATGGATTTCGGCGGAAGTTGGGAAAGGTATTTACCTTTGGCTGAGTTTGCATACAATAACAGTTATCAAGCGAGTATCCAAATTGCACCTTTCGAGGCTCTGTACGGTCGTAGGTGCAGATCCCCGATTGGGTGTTTCGAGGTCGGAGAGGCTAGTATAATCGGCCCAGAATTGTTACAAGATGCCTTGCAAAAGGTGAAGTGTATAAGGGAGAGATTGTTAACGGCTCAGAGTAGACAGAAATCCTATGCAGAGAACCGAAGAAGAGAACTCGAATTCACCATTGGCGAACAGGTGTTTCTAAGGATAACACCGATGAGAGGCGTAATGCGGTTCGGTAAAAAGGGGAAGTTAAGTCCTCGGTATATCGGGCCTTTTGAAATCCTTGAACGAGTTGGGAATGTAGCGTATCGGTTGGAATATCCTACGGAATTGGAGGGAGTACATCCTGTCTTTCATGTATCAATGCTTTGGAAATATCTTCCCAATCCCTCGAATGTAATCCAATTGCAAGAAGTGCAGCTAACCGAAAATCTAACATATGAAGAGGAGCCAGTGGAAATCTTAGATCGGCAGTTGAAGAAACTCAGAACGAAGGAGATTCCATTGGTTAATGTGCTATGGAGAAATCACTCGACTGAAGCTACATGGGAGATCAAGAGTGAAATGCGCAGGACGTATCCTCATTTGTTTCAAGACTAAGGTTAGTAGTTTATTTGAAATTAAAGGACCGAATTTCTTAAGGGGGGAGGATTGTAATATCCGAAATATTTAATTTAATTATTATCATCATTATTTAATTTATTTTTCTTTTTGAAAGAAAAATAAATTAAATCATAGAATTAAAATAAATGAAGAAGAAAGAAATAGGGGATATATATATATAATTTTTCTAGGACTTAAATGAAAGAGGAATAAAAAGCAAGAGAGAAAAAGAGGATATAATGACTAAATACATAATATATATTTTTATTTATTAACACTAATTTAAGCCGCCCCTTTCCAGCAAGCAACAAAAAAAAATGTATAATATATTAAAATGGGGGCCAAAAACCGTGACCCCCATTTTACCAAGCCAACACACACACACAAAACACAAAAAAAAAATAAATAAATAAGTAATAATATAATAATTTTTATTGGGGGGGTTGGCAACCATGACCCCCCTTTCTACTTCTTTAATACACATAATAAAAAAAGGACGCAGACAGAAGCAGCAAAAACGCACGCAGCCAAGGTCCAAACCGAGAAGCTCAAGGGGAAGGGAGAAACACGAAGACGGTGGTTGGGCGTTGGAATCTCTCCGGAAATCACATTCCGACTCTGGTGACGGTAACTGAAGCTCTCTTTCAACACTCACAAGTCTTCTAGCTGATTAAATCAAGGTGAGAAAGCCCCAAACTCCCAAAACCCCAATTTCTCCAATTTTGGGTATTTTAGGAATTTTTCAAATACTTCCAATCGGGGCATTTCGGGGTTAAATTTGAGCTTAGTGGGTGTTATTGAAAGCTTAGTAAGGTTCATAATCGAAGTGAAACCATAGGATTTGATCGGGTATGGAAATTAGGAAAATTGGGTCAGGAATTGCTCTAAAATTCGAAATTGATAGTTTGATACATGATTAGGCTTGGATTGGAGTAGTATAGGTGTTATAGTTGCTGGAAATATACAAGGGAATGAAGCCTGAGTATTTACTGTTTCAACCGGAACCCAATCCTGTGAAAAAGAGGCGAAATAATAAGCCATCGTACAGTAAGGAGCTGTGCGGTGGGTTGGACACCTTGGTCTAGTCCGTGGTGGACACCTAAGACCCGCTAAATTGGTTCCAAGGCTCTAATTATACCGGTTATATTTTATATATATAATTTAAGAGGTCATAGTTGAACTCTTACTCGGTAAATGCGGGGAGACGGTGGAATGGATAGGCTAAGGCCTCTTTTGAGCTGTGAAATTATTTTCTTATTAGTTAAATACCCTTATGACCACATGAAGTGAAATTTAGACAAGTGGGAATCTTTAACTTAAGCATTTAGAGGTTCTAAGTGGCCCGAATGTGCGAAAGCTAATATAAGACAGTATGGACCTTCAAAAGAACAATTAAGGCGACATAACGAACTTAATAGTTAGTTCTTGGAAATAGTTAGAGGGTGCATAAGCATTAGCATGACACATGCATGGTAAATGCTTAGTTACGCGTTCTAAATTTTTTAAATTTATATGTGTATAGGGCACCATAGAGTGATTGGAGCTTCAGGCACTCCGAGGACTGATCAAGAGGGCCAACAAGGTGAGGGGCTCTCCCATCCCTGCCCCACAGGGTTGGATGACAACGTGCAAATGTGGTTTGCCCTATTTATTGCAGTTATTATATGAAATATACTTATCTGTATGAGTTTGCGCTACATGTGTATGTTTAGTAAGTAAATGGTGGAAATGCAAACCAATTATGTGTATATGTGATAATGTGGCTCAATGAGCCTTATGTATTACCGTGGGTAGGATTGTGTCGTGATTTCATATGTGAGAGTTCAGTAAATTTAGAAATCCATTTAAATTGATCATCGTTGTAAAGGTTTTGACCGTATGGTACATTGAGGAAAATGAACCTAGGTGTTAATTGTGAGCGAGAGGGTTGCATAATTGAAAAGGGGGAAAACTAGGTCTAACTAATAAACACGTGTAATATTCAGTTAGTTACTAATAGGGTATCTTTCAAGGTTAAATATGTTAGTTGGGTTTGTTTAGTTTGTCCGGGTAGATCGAGTCGGTCATCCTGATCGAGTACGTATGACACATAGTGGCCATTACCTTGGTTTAAACTGAGGTCAGACAAGTTTCCGGCTATTACTCTAAGCATGCCTTGGAGTCAAAATGTTCCTAGTGTGAACAATTAGGTTCGAACATAAGATTGACTTCAAGCCAGTATTTCTCTTAGAGTAATGCGGGAGACAGAAAGTGAGTGCCTACGTGCACAAGTATGTGTTAACTGTGAAACCAAATGATGTATGTTGAGATTAATTTATATGCGGATTAATAAATAATTTAGGAGCATGAATTAGGATTTTATTGTGAATATGATACATTGATTGCCTGATCATGTTAAAGATCACAATATAAATCCGTTTCATGCGTATGTGGTTGTGGTTGCTCCCTTCCCCCAGCTGTAGTGGTACCCGCTGCTACGCCAGGGATGGGGGAGCTTCTCACTGAGTCTTTTCGAGTCCCCCTATTTACATGTTTCAGATACAGGAGGTTCAGGTGTCGGGAACGCGTCTACTTCTTCTTAAGGAGGCGGACAACTCTGAAGACCGCACGCTTAGTTCGCGTGGGTAGTGTATTTTGGATTATATAGATATGTCGTGATGTATGTATATATGAATCCTTTTTTATGTTGCTTGTACATATACAAACTGCTGTATATAAATATATGTCCTACTCTAGCTATGTCGGCTTCATATAGATTAAAGTTAGGTCTTGGTGATGGGAATTTAGGCAATGACATAGCATATATCACGTATATACATATATGACTTCTGCTTACGACTAGGATAGATCACACGCATTGAGGCGTGTGATCAATACGTAAATTATATGTATGTGATTGAATACCTGTTTGTGTGAAAATATGGCTTCCGCATTTGAATAGGATAGATCACACGCATTGAGGCGTGTGATCAATATGTAAACTATCTGTATGTGTGTGATTGATTATATGTATGACTGTATACATGGCTTCTGAATGTGAATAGGATAGATCACCCGCACTGAAGCGCGTGATCAATATGTAAACTATATGTATGTGAGTGATTATGTGTATATGTATAGACTGAAGCGAGGTTGAACGAGCCGTGGATTGCACGCTACATAGGTCACCGGATATGGATGACCATAAATATTATATATTGATTGTATTAGAAATGGGTAGTTATAAACATGGAAAATGTCAATCAGGGATTAGAGGCTTACGGGATAGGAGAAATCCTACCTCCCGTGCCAGTCACGAACGTCCGATAGGGGGTCGTGACATACATATATGCAGTTTATATATCTCCTGAATGATGACCAAAAGAGTGTATTTAAGTTTATCATTGATGTTATTGAACAGGGAAGAAATGCTACATTTTTTGTGGATGATCTAGGAGGCACAAGGAAAACCTTTCTTTATTGTGCATTACTTTCATCAGTAAGGAATGATTGCTTTAGCAACAGCTTCATCAAGTATATGTATATCAGCTACTATATTACCATGAGGTAGGACTACACATTCAAGATTTAAGATCTCATTATCAGTATATGCATCAACAACCTGTTAAATTAGTAAAAATTCAGATATGGCAGAATTAATACGAAGATCGAAAATCATCATATTGGATGAGTGATAAGTCCCTATTTTATATAATATTTTCTATCTTATTTTAGGGTTCTTATTATATTTCATTTGGCTTAATTACATTAATTATGATAAATTCGGTTAAAGAGTAATTAGATGAAAATAATATTAAAAATGATTAAATTGTTTTATTTTTGTGATTGCTTTTCCATTAAAATATTTTGGGATAAACTATTTTACATTGGACTTGTTTTTATTTTATATGTTATCTTAAAATTTTGAGAAAGACCAACCAAATAATTCTGTGCCAAATTGAAGCCCAAGATCCAATTTATTATTCAGCCCAAGACCCAAATCAACTTTCCCACAATTTGTTAACTGCTTCACCCCACTTTTTTCCAAGCAGAAGGAAGGAGCCGCTAAATGTTCATTTTTCCATTATTAGGTCAAATATTATTTTACTTACAAACAATTGGAGAAGCGGCAACTTTTCCCAATTTTTCTCAGCCCCTGCTCTATTCGACGCCACGCACAAAAATCATCATCTCTTCTCCTCCATTCATGCTAGGGTTGAGCAAAAGGTCGGTTCGGTTCGGTTTGGATAGGTTTTGCAACCGAACCGACTTAATCGGATGATTAGAAAAGTCATCTAATCTAATCCGCTCAAGTAACATCAACCGAATCGAACCAAACCGATTACAATCGGTTCGGTTGATCGGTTTTTGGACCAAAAAAATTTCTCTTCAAATTAAATTCTAAAAAAAAAAGCTATTCCTAACTATGAAAATCAACAAACTAGAGTTATTGGTACAATATTTTAACATTACATACTTAAAATTACAATTCAACATTATAGATCCATACAAACCAACAATTCAACATTAATCTTAAAATTACAATCCAACATCATAAAAACAACCATAAAAACTAACAATTCAATATTAATCTTAAAATTTAACATTAAACAAAGATGACATCATGTCAACAAAGATATGCCAGAAAGATTTCAATAAAATTTAACATTAAACATTACAAATGCCTCCTGTATAAACATCTCAACAAAGATGTCATCATGTCAACAATCTTCAGCCTATTAAAAACAAACAAATCAAATTAAGAGTTAATATATTATAATAGTAACAACCAACATTAATATTAAAAAATAATGTTAATACAAATAACACTTACACTTAGCATAAAGTTGTGAAAACTTCATATCTCCAAATCCACAATGCCTTCACAAACTTTGTTAACCTCTACAATATGAGAAGTAAAAATTGAGAAAAATAGTTAAACATTAGCAAACATAAATTATTATTGATATATAAAAGTTAATAACTTTATCAATTCCTTCTGCCTCATCTGGTGACTCCATATCACAAGGCAAAGGTGAATTTCTTTACCAATTTTGCATACAAATGAGTGCCTCCACCATTCTAGGACTCATAGAGCTTCTATATGGATCCAATACACGACCCCCTGTGCTAAAAGCAGACTCAGAAGCCACTGTGGACATTGGAACAACAAGCACATCTCTTGCTATCAAGGCTAGAATAGTATATTTGCAAAAACTAACTTTCCACCAATTTAAAATGTCAAATTTGCCCGATATTTTCTCCCTAGCTTCAGCCAAATAGATTTCAACTTCAGTTTTACTCTCCAATTGATCCTCCTTACTCATTTCCTCGGCAAAAACCATGGATATATCATAATTATCATCATTGTCAACATCATCATCAGATTGAGAAAGTCTGTGAGGCAAGATTGTTATTTTGTTCACTTACCCCAAAAGACAAACGGTAGTGATCAAACAATCTATATAGTGTATCTCTCACACTAGCACTCAAGGCATTAGTAGTAGATGTATCATACAATCTAGCAAAGGAAAATTCCACAAACTTTATCTTTTATCTAGGATCCAATTCACATGCAATGAAAATGATAAGGTTCACATTTTTAATGTTTCCCCAATATTTGTCAAACTTGTTCTTCATTTTCTCAGCCATTGATTTGAAAATCAAGTCATCACTTTCACACCACTTATTCAATGCATTTATTATAGTACCAAAGTCATGAAAATACATGTGAGAACTGATATGAGTGGATGCTGAAATGCGAAGTGTGGCCTCATAAAAAATCTTCAAAAACTTCACAAACTTAGAAGCAATCTCCCAATCATTCATACTTGGAGAACCCATTTTCCTCTCACTACTTTCTACAAAATGTAATAAGTAATCGCCACAGGTATCTTCAAGTCTATCAAATGCTAATTGAAATTTAAGTGCACTCTCAAGCATTAAGTAATTTGAATTCCACCTTATGCAAACATCTTAAGACACAAGAGACTTACTTTGAATTTTCTCATCTTCTGCACATGTCTTAAACTTTTGCAATCAGGAAGGTGAAGACCTCACAAATCTCATAGCATTTCTTATTTTTACAATTGAATCATGCAGTTCCTTCAAACCATCAATGACAATCAAATTTAAAATATGTGCACAACATCTCATATGTAACAACTCACAACTAAGCACACTTTCTTTCCAAGCATTGATTCTTCTCTTCAAATATGCAATAGCAACGTCGTTAGAAGATGCATTATGAACTGTAATTGAAAAGACCTTCTCAATCTTCCATTCTAACAATTTCTTTTCAATTATTTTCCCTAAAGTGTCTCATTTATGGTTAGGAATTGGACAAAAATTAATTACTCTCTTTTGGTAATTCCAATCACCGTCAATAAAGTGAGCAATGAGACACATGTAATTAAGATTTTGCACTGATGTCCAGCAACCTGTTGTGAGGCTAACATATTGCATATTCTTACTAAGAATGGACTTTAATATATTCTTCTCAGTAAGATACAATTTGTGGCAATCTCTTGCCACTGTAAATCTAGAAGGAACATTGAATAAGGGTTGAAACACACTCATATAGTATCTAAACTCTTATCCTTCCACAAACCTAAAGGGCAATTCATCAATAATGACCATCCTAGCTAAAGCCTCTCTACATAGCTGATTATCAAAATAGACAGCAGTTAAACTACTTTCCGCACCCTCTCCTTGTTCTTTCTTTTTTGGTTGAAGGGTCAAAATAGTTTGCTTAGGATCTCTAAGATTTCTAGGAAATTTATCGCATTGTCTCAATAAATGTCCAATCATATTAGTAGTCCCATTTTTCTTCTTATGACATGCATAATGGGCTCCACAATAATTACATGGAGCTCTGTCTTGGTCACTAAATTTTTTTACAGTGAAGTGATTCAATACCCATGATGGAGGTCTAGTTAGTTTCTTGGTAATAGTCGTACATTTTTGTGTTTCAGAGGCACTAGCAGCAGCAACAGGAGAATCTCTTTTTCTTTTTGAAGAAGTTGAATGGGGTTCATTCGAAGTTGGAGGTGGTTCATGAGATGTTGGAGGTGCATCGCCTTTTACTCCTTCTCCTTCACACTCATTTGGTTCATCATCTCCAATTGCTTCTTGAAGGCCATAGTAATCAACTTCTTCAGATGGAATTGATTGTGATGCTCGGTCCATCTATAATTTCATATAAAAACTAAGTAAAGCTTCATAAATTTTAATACAAAAAAAAATATCCTCCATGCATTAAAGTTAAAAACCCACCATACACCCTTATTCTTACCCTTACCCTTCCTCTACCTATATAATTCTCTTACAGCATACCATAATTAACCACTAAAAAAGAAGCTACCACGTATCCACACCGAATTAATGAAAAATTAAAAAAGCCAAGCAATTTCAATTTGATCATAATGTACTTGTACATATAAACATTAATTAGTAATAAGGCATAATAATATATATAGTGAATATATACTACTGTATCGTGGCAAGACAAGAAATAAATATATATATGTAGGGGTTTCCATCCACAGCAAAAGTGTGTATGGGGAAGAAGATAAGTAGATTATAATATACATTATATATTCACTAGTGATACTATAATCACTGTAAGTATTTTCATTGGTAAAAAATTAGCATACTTGAAGAAATTAAGCAACCTAGTCATCATCATAATCTTATTATTTCTCCTCCAATTTCGGCTTTGTTTTCTGCTTCCTTAGTGACAAGGATAATAATAGTGATAGGTTGCGTTTTTAAGTTTACAACAATTAATTGCAACTTGCCGCCACTAATAAAAAAGAGCCTTAATAGTAATACAGTTATTACAGTATGCTTTTTAAATTATTAGGTACAGTGTGGCTGAGAAGAAATAGAGCAGATTGAACAAAAGAAACATGTAATTGAACTCAGGGAAGGAAACGCAAGAAAAAAAATTACTCACATCACTTACAATTGTGGTTGAGAAGAACGCGACTGAGAAGAACTGAAGAACAACGCGGTTGCGGCTGAGATTTGATAAGAAGAACGCGACTAAATGAGACTATGATAGGCTTACAATGAGAAATGAGAAGAAGAACGTGGCTTGCGGCTGTTGCTACTACTTGGCACAAGAAGCAAGCTCTGTGTTCACAAAATCCAAGGGGAAAAGGAAATTGAAAGCACTATTTTAGTGCTCTTGTTCTCTAAATATACAGATCAAAACAAATGTGGGCATAAAAAGCACAAACCCAGAGAAAAGTGGGAGAAAGAATAGCTCCGTGGCTCACCTCGGTGCAGAAGAACGATAGAGATGAAGCAGGAGGCGCAGATGTGAGGTGAATGAGAACTGAGACAAGAGACGAGAGACGATGAATGAGAAGAGAAGCCGCTGCGGTGCTGCCTGCTAGGTTCAAGACTTGAAGTTGAAGATGTAAGTAGTAGAAGAGAAAGGGTACGGACTGCGGCATTTAGAAATTAGAATGGCTGAATGAGACCCTAGGTTAGTAATTAATAATTATAGGTGATTTTATATATTTAAAAAATTATAGTCGGTTGGTTCGGTTCGGTTGGAATTGTGACTCATCCAACAACCTAACCGAACCAAATCGGTTGTAAAAAATATATCCAATTCATCCGATTATGTAGTCGGTTTTGGTCGGTTTGGTTTGGATCGGTTAAGTTGGTTCGGTTTGGATCAATTTTGCACACCCCTAATTCATGCTACTCTCACCTCATTTTCACTTCACCATCATTTCATCACCTACACCAATACACATCATCTCACTTCTATTCCTCCTTTTTTTCTTACCATTCACTTCATTTCATCATCTCTATCATAAACTCTCCCATTTTCATTCTTTGTTTCACGCCACCTCAACTATAATCATCTTCACATTTTCATTTCTTGCAACATGGTAGAAGTGAAGGAGTTCTACATTTTGTTCTCTATGTGTGGCTAGTAATTTTGCTTCTTGAAGATGGAGATTAGGAATTGAGTTCCTATTTTACAAAGGGGAGTTATCTGATCTCAATACCTAATCTTAAATTGTATATTTGATTCTAGTTCTAGGATTATCTTTATGCAATTTAAAATCTTAGATTATGGATACATTCTCTATGTGTATTAAGTGATTATGATTTAAATTGGTTTTGGCAACTTGATGATTGTCTAGAAATATTGTCTTTACAATGCAATTAGTAAGTATCATGTTCATGACTAGATTATATAATCTTGTATGCTTGTATTTGATTGTCTCGATTGAGCAATTTTTAGTAGAGGAACAAGTTGCCTTTGTCAAATTTTAATCATACACCAAGTGGTATTTAATTGTGTCTTTTAGAGTAATTGCTAGCTATGGTAGTAGGAATAATTACTAAGAAAGAACACAAGACTCAAGTGGTAACTTGAAGTTTTCTCTTAAGACTTAGTGAAGAATTAACTCTCATATTAATTTGAACTAGGAAAGCTATAATTTCATTTCCAAGAGTATTTTTAATATTAATTCCAACTTCTTTTTAATTAGCCCTGTAATATCCGGAAAATTTTTTCGAAGTTTAAAATGAAATGAAAGGGAAAGAAAAGAAGTAAAAAATAATTTTTGGATTTAATTTTCGACCTAAGGAAATGGAAACCTGAGTTAAAATGGGGAAAAGAGAGTACGGAATATTTTTGGGTATCTAATTTGGGATATAAGAGAAAATAAAAAATTTAATTGGAAAGAGAAGGATTTAATTGGGGATATTTTCCACCTCTTCTTATTTATACTTATTATTATTATTATTATGTAGTTATTTAGTTATTCTATTTTAATTTTAATTAATTACTTTAAAAGGGGAGTGGGGTGCGTGACTTAAGGGAAGAAGGAATAAAAAGAAAAGGCATAAGAAGGAGGAAGGGGACACGATCATAAGAAGAAAAAAAGAAAGAAAGAGAGGGAAAGAAGAGAGAGAAGGAGGAGAGGCGTGGAGAAGGAGAAGAAGGAGAGTTGGCGTTTTGCCGTAAAAGTGACCACGGAGAGCTAGCCGACGCCGGAGAAGTCACGGGAGCTCGGGTACGACGTCTCATACACCTTCCACCAATCGAATCAAAGGTTGCTAACCCCAATTTCATTCGAAACCCTCAATTTCTCCATTCTTAGGGATTTCTTCGATCCACCTTCGATTGGGTTGTTTCGAGGGTAGATTGAGACCTAGGAAGTTGTCATGACCCCCTATCGGACGTCCGTGACCGGCACGGAAAGTAAGATTTCTCCTATCCCGTAAGCCTCTAATCCCTGATTGACATTTTAACATGTTCATAACTACCCATTGCTAATACAAACAAAATATAATACATATGGTCATCCATTTCCGGTGACCTAAGTAGCGTGCAATCCACGAATCGCTCAACGCTGCTTCAGTCTATACATATACACATAATCACTCACACGTACATATAGTATACATATTGATCACGTGCTTTAGGGCGGGTGATCTATCCTATTCACATGCAGGAGTCCTGTATACAGTCATACATATATTCAATCACACGCTTGCATATAGTTTACATATTGATCACACGCCTCAATGCGTTTGATCTATCCTATTCACATGCGAAAGCCATATTTTCATAAAATCAGGTATTCGGCCACACATACATATAATTTACATATTGATCACACGCCACAATGCGTGTGATCTATCCTATTCACATGCGGAAGTCATATATATATATATATATATATATATATATATATATATATACACATGATATGTATTATATTATAGCCCATATTCCCAATACTAAGACCTAACTTTAATCTGTATGAAGCCGACAATGCTAGAATTCAAGTATGGTATATATATATACACAGGAGATGAATACGTACAAAAGTTACGCCCAAAAAAGGATTTATAAATATATATACATACATCACAACATATATACATAACCAAAATAACTACCAACGCGAACTAAGCGTGCGGTCTTCAGAGTTGTCCGCCTCTTTGAGAAGAAGTGGACGCGTTCCCGACGCCTGAACCACCTGTATCTGAAACATGTAAACAAGGGGTGAGTTGAACAGACTCAGTGAGGAGCTCCCCCATCCTTGGCATAGCAGCGGGTACCACTACAGCTGGGGGAAGGGAGCAACTACAACTACATACGCATGAAACAGATTTATATTATAATCTTTAACATGATCAGACAATCAATGTATCATATTCACAAGTAAAATCCTAATTCATGCTGCTAACATATTTATTAATCCGCATATAAATCAATCTCAACATACATCATTTCGTTTCATAGTCAACACATACTTGTGCACGTAGGCACTCACTTTCTATCTCCCGCATTACGCTAAGAGAAATACTGGCCCGAAGGCAATCTTATGTTCGAACCTAGTTGATCACACTAGAAACTTTCTGACTCCAAGGCACACTTAGAGTAATAGACGGCAACTTGTCTGACCTCAACTTAAACCAAGGTAATGGACACTAAGTGGCATACTTACTGACGTCAAAATCCTGTCTGTCTGATCAGAATGACCGACTCGATCTACCCAGACAAACTAAACAAACTCAACTAACATATTTAACCTTGAAAGACGCCCTATTTGTAACTAACTGAATATCATACGTGTTCTTCAGTTAAGCCTAGATTTCCCCCGTTTCAATTATGCAACACTCTTGCTCACAATTAACAACCTAAGTTCATTTTCCTCAATGTACCATACGGTCAAAACCTTTACAACGATGATCAATTTAAATGGGTTTCTAAAGTTATTGAACTCTCACATTTGAAATCACAACACAATCCTACCCACGGTGACACATAAGGCTCATTGAGCCACATTATCACATATACACATATTTGGTTTGCATTTCCACCATTTACTTACTAACCATACACACGTAGCGCAAACTCATTCAGATAAGTACATTTTATATGATAACTGCATAAAATAAGGCAAACCACATTTGCACGTTGTCATCCAACCTTGTGGGGCAGGGATGGGAGAGCCCCTCACCTCGTTGGTCCTCCTGATCAGTCCTCGGAGTGCATGGAGCTCCAATTACCCTGTGGTTCCCTATACACATATATATTTAAGAAATTTAGAACGCGTAAAGAAGCTTCCACCATGTACGTGTCATGCTAATGCTTATACACCCTCTAGATATTTTCCAAGAACTAATTATTTAGTTCGTTACGTCGTCTTATTTGCTCTTTCAGAAGTCCTGCACAAATCTTCTATAATATCCAGCCAAACCCAAGAAACTGTAAATTTCAGTAACTGAGGTAGGCTGGGACCAATTCTTCACCGCTTCTACCTTACTTGGATCAACGTTGATTCCCTCTTATGATACCACGTCACCAAAAAGGCAACTCTGTCAAGCCAGAATTCACACTTAGAGAACTTGGCATACAATTTCTCCTCTCTCAACTTCTGCAATGCTATTCTCAAGTGTTCTGCATGTTCTTCAGAATTCTTAGAATAAACCAAGATGTCATCAATGAAGACAATGACAAATCGGTCAAGAAATGGTTTGAAGACCCTATTCATCATGTCCATGAACGCTGCAGGAGCATTGGTTAATTCGAAAGACATGACCAAGAACTCTTAATGTCCATATCGGGTCTGGAATGCGGTCTTAGCTATATCTGATTCTCGAATCTTTAATTGATGGTACCCAGATCGCAAATCAATCTTGGAAAACTGCTTTGCGCCCTGCAACTGATCAAATAGATCATCTTTCCTCGGAAGTGGGTACTGATTGCGAATCGTCACCTTGTTTAACTTTTGGTAATCGATACACAACCGCAAAGATCCCTCCTTCTTCTTCACAAAAAGGACCGGTGCACCCCAAGGAGAGAAAATGGGTCTTATAAAACCTCACTAAGCTTTCAATAACACCAACTAAGCTCAAATTTATCCCCAGAATGCCCTGATTGGAAGAGATTGAAGAATTCCTAAAATACCCAAAATTGGAGAAATTGGGGTTTTGGAAGATTTGGGGCTTCTTACTTGATTCTAATCGAATGGAAGCTTACTGGGTGTTGAGGACGACCTCCGGCCATCGTATCCGTCACCGGCGTGGCTTCACCGGCACATTTTCAGCCGGTTGCTCCGTTCTCGTAGCGTCCCCCTCTCTCTCAGTTTGCTCGCGTGCGTCCAGCTTCTCGTGTGCGTTTCCTGCCTCTGTTCCTTATTTCTTTTTCTGCCCTGCGTTTTGCTGAATGGAATGGGGGTCACGATTTTTGACCCCTTATTCACTTAATAATATATATATATATATATATATATATATATATATATAATTATTATTTAATTAGAATAAAATAATAATTAATAAGAAAAATTAAGTTGTATAAAAATCCCAATTTTTCCATCCTTTTAATTCCACCATTCTTTTAGGTCCTAGAAAAATTATACTTATTCCCTATTTTTATTTTTATTTTTATTTTTTTAACATAGGTAAAATTTTAAATTTTCTATTTTTTCTCTCTTCTTCATTTTATTTCAACTTTCTAATTTAATTTAATTTAATTTATTTTTCTTTCAAAAAGAAAAATAAATTGAATAAAAATGATACTAGTTAAAGTTAAATATCTCGGATATTGCAGAAGTGTTCTTGAACACTTAGTTGGGGGTAAGGATCGAGGATATATCCTCGGGTTTAACCGAATTCGAATCTGAAAGGGTTTGGGGTTGAAAATTCTAAATAGTCCCAATTAGGGAATTTGTTGATAAATTTGGAATCAGCCTTGGATTTGAGTAGTTAGGATTGGATTTATGTTGTTGGAATGTAGGTGAACAAAAACCATGAGGTGCGGAGTCGAAGCCGGGGTTGAAAGGGGTCCGAAACGGGCCCAAACTTGCCCACAGCACAACAAATGAATTGTTGTGCTGCGAGCTGGCGCTGCAATGCCCAAACCGACGCTGCAGTGCCCGCTCTCGAATACACAAGAGCTGCTAGGCAGCAGCTTGGCGCCATAACACCCAAATGGGCGCTGCAGCGCCCAGTATTTTCCCAGCATGCCCAAAATTCGTTTTGAAGCCAATTCGGGGCGTCCGGACCTCCTATTTTCAATCCGAAACATCTTAGGACACCCCAACCATGTTTTTAAGGATGGAAATCATTTCAAATGTCTTCTTGTCCCTCAAGAATAGAAACTTAAGGAATAAGCTATGCCCAACTTCTTGAATTTCTAAATTTCTTATACACCGTCATTAGGTAACCTTAAGTAGGATAGCTTAAAAGCATGTTAAGGTTTAGTAATTCAAATCCAAGGCCCCAAGAGAAAATCAAGGAGAACGATAGTTGTATAAAACCAAGTGCGATGCACTTGAGACTCTCATAGAAGAGAGGGAAGACGAATAAGACCAAGGACTTGGTTCTTGGCAACGTCTAGATGCATTTTAGGCATGAGCATGAAGTAGTCATATGAATTGCATATAGTATGGGATGCTAACCACTTGAATGCATTCGTTAGGAAATCACGACTCGTCCGGCGCAGGAGTTACTCCAGGACAAGCACAAGGGAGCCGTCCAGATGAGGTGTTTCCCATCCTTGCCCTACAGGGTTGTTTGAGGATGTGGACGTGGTTTGCCTACTTGCCTGTTTGTAAGAATTGTTTAGTGGTTAACATGCTATTGTTGTTTCTAAACTGTTATCCATGAAAGTATTTGTATATGTGTGTTTGACTATAGGTAAAGAGGTACTAGAGGGTATCCATGTGATGACATAAGGTACGCCGAACAGTACAAGCAATGGGGTAAGTTGTTGATTGAGTCCAAGGTTTGGTTTACCCTATTAATTAGAAACTCATGAAAGAAATCGTATAGAAGTTGTTAGTGAACGTCGACGTTTCATGGTAATTAAACTTACGGAAGAGCTTAGAGCTAGGTTATGATCTAATCAAGGGTTTGGGTGTTAAATAAGGATTAAAACGATCTCATAAATTGATTAGTGAGTCATAGGGAGGTTCACACTACCTAGGTAAAGTCAATTAGGATAGTAATGGGTAGATAGAGTCAGGATCCCAACTGAAAGCTTGGGAAGAGAAACAAGTTAAAAGATTTGCCCGTTGAGGCCATTGCCCTAGCCTGGCACTAGGGTCAGTTAAAGATTAAAACATTTGCCCGTTGAGGCCATTGCCCTAGCCTGGCACTAGGGTCAGTTAAAGATTAAAACATTTGCCTGTTGAGGCCATTGCCCTAGCCTGGCACTAGGGTCAGTTAAATATTAAAACTTTTGCCCGATGAGGCCATTGCCCTAGCTTGGCACTAGGGTCAGTTAAAGATTGAAACAATTTGCCCGTTGAGGCCATTGCCCTAGCCTGGCACTAGGGTCAGTTAAAGATTAAAAGAAATTGCCCGTTGAGGCCATTGTCCTAGCCTGGCACTAGGGTCAGTTAAGTGATTTACATTTTTCTAATCATATGTTAAAATGTGATTGCCTGTTTATGAGAAGCATGATAGAAAATCATGATCCGTAGGGTTATCTGTGATTTTAATGTTATATTAATATTGCCTGATCCTAATATAACATTTGATAAACTGGACTTTCATGCGCATATGATTGTGGGTGTTTCCCTTTCCCCAGTTGTAGTGGTACCCGCCGCTACGCCGATGATGGGAAGCTTCTCACTGAGTCTGTTTGACTCACTCCCTTTGCTTCAATGTTTCAGATACAGGGATCGGGCAGACATCGACGTCCGAATAGTGAAACGGATATCAGACCATCCTTACGCACTTGTTCACGTGGGTGGACACTTTCTGTTATTTTGACTCTTTTGGTTGTACATATTACAAGTTGTAAGAGTTGTATATATATATTTACAACTTTTGATATGTACTTACTCTAGAATTGTCGGCTTCAAATGTACTTAAAGACAGGGTCCAGTTGGGGATAAACTAGGATATATGTTTGAGTATATAAACTTTTGCAAGTGAATAGGATAGATCATACGCATTGAGGCGTACGGTCAATATGATATGGATATATATATATATATGGATATATATATATATATATTATGTGTGCTTGCTGCATGTGAATAGGATAGATCGTACGTATTGAGACGTACGGTCAATATGATATTAACACTTACATTATGAGTGCTGATAAATATATCTATACACTGAGTTGAGCTGAAGTGGTATTGAGCGAACCGCAGATTGCAGGTTAATTAGGCCACCAGTGAGGTGTGGCCACTAGTATGATATATATATTGTTTGTATAGCAGGGTAGTTATAGTAATGTGAACAGGATAAGGCTTACGGGTTTAGAGGTAAAAATCTATTCCCGTGTCGGTCACGTACTCCCGATTTGAGGTCGTGACAAACTTGGTATCAGAGCCTGGTTTTTCTTTAAATCATGTGAAGCCATTGGTATGACCAGGTGTCAGTTTAACCTCCGTTGTGAAATCCGAGCACAACGTTGGAATAAACAGGCACTTGTGGGAGTACCCAGGATAATTGAGTCAGCCTTTCTTTCATTCCTTCTTAATCTATGATAGATTATGCAAATGCTTATTAAGTGACGTTTCTGTGCATTATAGGAATACCGCCGACTACTAGGCAGGCTAGGAGGGGCGGTAGAGTCCCTGCACGTACTGATGAGGAATCCGTTCGGGAGGAGAGAGTGACTCCTAGGGGCCGAGCTAGAGGCCGTGCTCGCGGTCGTGGTAGGACACAAGAAAGAGAAGTGCATAGGCAACAAAGCTCAGAGCCACAGGTTGAGACGGGTGCTCCGTCAGTGGCTGAGATGCTGACTACGGGATTTCAGGAGTTGAGAGTTGAAATGACCCACCAAATTCAACAAGTCTGCCATTTAGTTGTCGGTGAGGAAGAGGAGCAAGTGATATCGGCTGAACAGGAAACTGAAATGGTTGAGGAAAGAGAGGAAGAACCAAGAAGGGAATGGCAACAAAGGGACGTGCCCCGGGGACCGAGGGGAGTTCCGAGGGAATTACCCATTACTAAGTTCCTGCAGCTGAATCCGCCTACCTTTTGTGGAACCGAAACCAAGGAGGACCCTCAACATTTCCTCCGTGATATAATCAAAATTGGGCAGTTATTGAGGTGTCCAGGAGGAGAGATGGTGGAACTTGCCTCATTTCTGTTGAGAGGCGCTGCACGGGTTTGGTTTGAATCAGTGCAGAAGAGATATACAAGGAGAGTTGCTCCTATGACCTGGGAAGATTTTCAGAGGGAATTCCTAGGTCGGTTTCTATCTGAAGGAATGAGGTATCCCAAGCATTAACAATTTGAAGATTTGTGGATGACGCCGAATATGTCAGTGACTGAGTTTGAGCTGCAGTTCACGGAGCTAGCTTAATATGCTCCAGAATTGGTTCCCGATGAGAGGGAGTTAATTAAGAGGTTCATACATAGGTTGGTAGAGCTGTTGTTCGTAGTTCTTCGGCCGCAGTGTGGTTAGTTTGACACTTTAGCACAGGCTGCTAATTGTGCTAAGGTAATTGAAAATAGAAAGAAGTTTGGGACATCTGGAAATCCCAAGAACAAGTTACTGACAGGCAATGATGGACAGGGATGGAAGAAGAAGCAAAAGACAGCTGGAAATTCTATTATAGTTCCAAATTATGCAGGGCAAGTTGGTGGGCAGTCTGTTATTACCACGACAAGTTCTGGGAGGAGTGACACCCAAGGTGGGCAAAGGTACCAAGGCACTAAATAGGGCGGTAACCAAAAACCGTAGTGTGGGACATGTGGAAGATTTCATTTTGGAGAGTGCAAAGTGATGAAAGGAGGTTGTTACAATTGTGGTAAGTTCGGGCATATTGCTAAGGAATGTCCGCAGAGGAAGAGTAATACAAGTGTCAAGAGTAATCCTACTCTGAGTAGTACTCCGATTGCAGCCTCACAAGTCAGAATTGTACCACCCCAGGTTAACACTTCAGGTGCGGGCAGAGGTAGAGAAGTAGGAGCAGGAGGTAGAGGTCCAAGTGCACCAGGGGGAGGATAGGCACGGGTGTTTGCTTTGTCTCGACAAGATGCACATGCCACAAATGCAGTTGTGACAAGTACACTTACAGTATGCTCTCTCCAGGCCCTTGTATTATTTGATTCTGGTTCAACACATTCCTACATCTCACATGCATTTGCATGGAAACTTGAGAAAAGCCCGACTAGGTTGAAGGAGATGGAAATGGTCTCTACTCCGATGGGTGAGTCAGTACAAGTCAAATATGTCTACAAGTCGTGTGTGGTTGTGGTTGTGGTCGAGGATCATGAAACAGTTGTGGACCTACGACTACTATACATGGTAAACCTGGATGTTATTCTAGGTATAGATTGGTTAGCATATTGCCATGCAGTAGTTGACTGCAAGGAAGTGTTTGAAATTCAACATGCCGAATGAAGAGCCATTTGTGGTGCGAGGTGATGGTGCTGCACCATATCCAAGTCTAATTTCATCAATGAAAGCTTCCAAGCTACTCGAGAAAGGGTGAAAAGGATATCTGACTTTTGTGAGGGATACTACGAAAGAAGTACTTCTTGCGAATCAGGTACCGGTGGTTCTGGAGTTTCTTGATGTATTTTCTGATGACTTAGTTGGTTTGCCGCCTGATCGGGAGATTGAATTTGAGATCGAGCTTTTACTAGGTACTCAGCCGATTTCCACACCACCCTACAGAATGGCTTCGAAGGAGTTGAAGGAGCTACAAACGCAATTACAGGAATTGCTTGATAAGGGTTTCATCAGACCCAGCTTTTCACCTTGGGGTGCACCAGTTCTATTCGTGAAGAAGAAGGATGGAACCTTAAGATTGTGTATCGATTACCGAAAGTTAAATAAGGTAACGGTCCGCAACTAGTATCCACTTCCAAGAATCGATGATCTGTTCGACCAGTTGCAAGGTGCTAAGAGGTTTTCAAAGATCGATATGCGATCAGGGCTAACTATGAGTTTCTAGTCATGTCGTTCGGGCTAACTAATGCACCAGCAGCTTCTAGTCATGTCGTTCGGGCTAACTAATGCACCAGCAGCTTTTATGGACATGATGAATCGGGTTTTCAAGCCATTTCTAGACTGGTTTGTCATTGTATTTATAGATGACATTCTAGTCTACTCCAAGGATGCTGAAGAGCACGCAGAGCATTTGAGACTGGCATTACAGAGGCTGAGAGAAGAGAAATTGTATGCTAAGTTTTCAAAATGCGAGTTTTGGCTTGATAAGGTTGCATTTCTTGGTCACGTGGTATCTTCAGAGGGAATCCATGTTGATCCGAGCAAGGTGGAAGCCGTGAAGAATTGGTCCCAGCGTACCTCAGTCACGGAGTTCCGCAGTTTTCTAGATTTGGCTGGATACTATAGAAGGTTTGTGCAGGACTTTTGGAAGGTTTTTGCGCCTCTAACAAAGTTAACTCAGAAAGGGGTAAAGTTTGTGTGGGATAATAAGTGTGAAGAGAGTTTTCAGAAGCTGAAGGAAAGTCTCACCACAGCACCAGTGTTGGCTCTTACTGAGGGCACCGGAGGATATGTAGTTTACTGTGATGCTTCACGAGTTGGGTTAGGGTGTGTTCTTATGCAACATGGCAAGGCGATTGTTTATGCGTCTAGGCAACTCCAGAAGCACGAAAAGAACTACCCAACTCACGATCTTGAAATGGCAGCAGTGGTATTTGCCTTGAAGATTTGGAGGCACTACCTTTATGGTGAAACGTGTGAGGTATACACAGACCACAAGAGCCTCAAGTACATTTTCGAGCAGAAAGATCTAAATCTGAGACAACGCAGGTGGATGGAGTTGTTGAAGGACTATGACTACACGATCTTGTACCATCCTGGTAAGGCGAATGTGGTGGCAGACGCTCTGAGCCGAAAGTCAATGGGTAGCTTAGCCCATATCAGTGAAGTACGGAGGCCGTTAATCCGGGAAATACATGAGCTGGAACAGTCTGGAACTTAGTTTGAAATTGGAGATCCCAACCTATTTCTAGCCCACATTCAAGCTAAGACTGCTCTAATCGAAGAAGTTAAATCCAAACAAGATCAAGACGCCGACCTCAAACAGATCAGAGATACAGTGGTTAAGGGGGAGAAGGACGACGTCCGATTCTCCATAGATGACAGTGGCATACTCCGGTTGGAAGGACGACTGTGTGTACCTATGGTGGATGGTTTGAAAGAAAGAATTCTTGATGAGGCACACAAGATAGCGTACACAATCCATCCGGGTAGTAATAAGATGTATCAGGATCTGAAAGAATTATACTGGTGGAATGGTATGAAGAAGGACGTGGCAGACTACGTGTCTAGATGTCTAGTGTGTCAGCAGGTTAAGGCTGAACACCAAAAGCCCGCCAAAACACTTCAACAGATAGAAATTCCTGAATGGAAGTGGGAGAGAATTACTATGGATTTTGTGACAGGATTGTCGCGGTCATAGAGGGGATTCAATTCAGTTTGGGTAATCGTTGATCGGATGACCAAGTCCGACCATTTCCTACCAGTTAAGACCACTTACGGAGTGGGTCAGTATGCTCAGTTGTACCTATCAGAGATAGTGAGATTGCACGGAGTACCGGTGTCGATTATCTCTGACAGGGGGCCAAAATTTACCTCTCGATTCTGGAGAGCATTGCAAGAGGCATTGGGGACAAGGGTTGATCTGACTACAGCATTTCATCCCCAGACAGACGGGCAATCTAAGAGGACCATTCAGATTTTAGAGGACATGCTTAGGGCATGTGTTATGGATTTCGGCGGAGGGTGGGAGAAATACCTATCGTTAGCAGAGTTTGCCTATAACAACAGTTACCAATCCAGTATTCAGATGGCACCCTTCGAGACTTTGTACGGTCAGAAGTGCAGGTCCCCGATTGGGTGGTTCGAGGTCGGAGAGACCAAGTTAGTTGGTCCAGAACTTGTTCAGGATGCTTTGGACAAGATAAAGTCCATTGGAGAAAGGCTTGCCACGGCTCAGACTAGACAGAAGTCGTATGCTGACAACCGGATAAGAGAGTTGGAGTTTGCTGTGGGTGAGCAGGTTTTCTTAAAGATTTCACTGATGAGGGGCGTGATGAGATTTGGCAAGAAAGGCAAGCTAAGTCCAAGATACATCGGACAGTTTGAGAATCTAGAACGCGTGGGAAATGTTGCCTACCGCCTAGAATTGCCAGCGGAGTTGGAAGGAGTTCATCCGGTGTTTCACGTGTCCATGCTTCGGAAATACCTGCCAGACTCCTCTCATGTAATCCAAGCCCAGGAAGTACAACTAGCCGAGGGTCTAAGTTATGAGCAGATGCCAGTGGAAATCTTAGATCGCCAGCTGAAGAAGCTAAGATCGAAGGAGATACCATTGGTGAAAGTCTTGTGGTGAAACTATTCGATTGAGGAAGCAACGTGGGAAGTTGAGGCTGAGATCCGCAGGACATATCCTCACCTATTTCAAGACTAAGGTTAGTATGTTAATTGAAATTCGGGGACCGAATTTCTTAAGGGGGGAAGATTGTAATACCCAGAAATTTTTTGAAGTTTAAAATGAACTAACGAAAGGGAAAGAAAAGAAGTAGAAAATAATTTTTGGATTTAATTCAGGACCTAAGGAATTGGAAACTTGAGTTAAAATGGGGAAAAGAGAGTACGAAATATTTTTGGGTATCTAATTTGGGATATAAGGAAAAATAAAAAATTTAATTGGAAAGAGGAGGATTTAATTGGGGATATTTTCCACCTCTTCTTATTTATAGTTATTATTATTATTATATAGTTATTTAGTTATTCTATTTTAATTTTAGTTAATTACTTTAAAAGGGGAGTGGGCTGCGTGACTTAAGGGAAGAAAGAATAAAAGGAAAAGGCATAAGAAGGAGGAAGGGGACACGAACATAAGAAGAAAAAAAGAAAGAAAGAAAGAGAGAGAAAGAAGAGAGAGAAGGAGGAGAGGCGTGGAGAAGGAGAAGAAGGAGAGTTGGGGTTTTTCCGGAAAAGTGACCAGGGAGAGTTAGCCGACGTCGGAAAAGTCACCGGAGCTCGGGTACGACGTCTCCTACACCTTCCACCAATCGAATTAAAGGTTGGTAACCCCAATTTCATTCGAAACCCTCAATTTCTCCATTCTTAGGGATTTCTTCGATCCACCTTCGATTGGGTTGTTTCAAGGGTAGATTGAGATATGAGAAGTGTTCTTGAACACTTAGTTGAGGTAAGGATCGAGGCCATACCCTCGGGTTTAGCCGAATTCGAATCTGAAAGGGTTTGGGGTCAAAAATTCTAAACATTCCCAATTTGGGGATTCGTTGATAAATTTGGAATCGGGCTTGGATTTGAGTAGTTAGGATTGGATTTATGTTGTTGGAATGTAGGTGAACAAAACCCGTGAGGTGCGGAGTCAAAGCCGTGGTAGAAAGGGCGCCCAAACCAGCCCACAGCACAGCAAATGAATTGCTGTGCTGCGAGCTAGCGTTGCAGCGCCCAAATTGGCACTGCAGCGCCCGCTCTCAGGTATACAAGAGTTGCTGTGCAGTAGCTTGGTGCCACAACGCCCAAATGGGCGCTGCAGCGCCCGGTCTCTGCCCAGCAAGCCCAAAATTCATTTTTAAGCCAATACGGGGCATTCGAACCTCCTATTTTCAATCCGAAACATCTTAGGACACTCCCAACCATGTTTTTAAGGATCAAAATCATTGCAAATGTCTTCTTGTCCCTCAAGAATAGAAACTTACGGAATAAGCTACGCCCAACTTCTTTAATTTCTAAATTTCTTATACACCGTCATTAGGTAACCTTAAGTAGGATAGCTTAGAAGAACGTTGAGGTTTAGTAACTCAAATCCAAGGCTCCAAGAGCAACTCAAGGAGAACGATAGTTGTATAAAACCAAGTGCGAGGCACTTGAGACTCTCATAGAAGAGAGGGAAGACGAATAAGACCAAGGACTTGGTTCTTGGCAACGTCTAGATGCATTTTAGACATTAGTATGAAGTAGGCATATGAATTGCATATAGTATGAGATGTTAACCACTTGAATGCATTCGTTAGAAAATCACGACTCGTCCAGAGCGGGAGTTACTCCAAGACAAGCACAAGGGAGTCGTCCAGGTGAGGGGTTCCCATCCTTGCCCTACAGGGTTGTTTGAGGATGTGGACGTGGTTTCCCTACTTGCCTGTTTATAAGAATTGTTTTGTGGTTAACATGCTATTGTTGTTCCTAAACTGTTACCCATGAAAGTATTTGTATATGTGTGTTTGACTACAGGTAAAGAGGTACTAGAGGGTATCCATGTGATGACATGAGGTACGTCGAACAGTACAAGCAAGGGGGTAAGTTGTTGATTGAGTCCAAGGTTTGGTTTACCCTATTAATTAGAAACTCATTAAAGAAATCGTATAGAAGTTGTTAGTGAACGTCGACGTTTCATGGTAATTGAACTTACGGAAGACCTTAGAACTAGGTTATGATCTAATCAAGGGTTTGGGTGTTAGATAAGGATTAAAATGATCTCATAAATTGATTAGTGAGTCATAGGGAGGTTCACACTACCTAGGTAAAGTCAATTAGGATAGTAATGGCTAGATAGAGTCAGGATCCCAGCTGAAAGCTTATGAAGAAAAACAAGTTAAAAGATTTGCTTGTTGAGGCCATTGCCCTGGCCTGGCACCGGGGTCAGTTAAATATTAAAACATTTACCCGTTGAGGCCATTGCCCTAGCCTGGCACTAGAGTCAGTTAAAGATTAAAACATTTGACAATTGAGGCTATTGCCCTAGCCTGGCACTAAGGTCAATTAAATATTAAAACATTTACCCGATGAGGCCATGCCCTAGCCTGGCACTAGTGTCAGTTAAAGATTGAAACAATTTGCCCGTTGAGGCCATTTCCCTAGCCTGACACTAGGGTCAGTTAAAGATTAAAAGAAATTGCCCGTTGAGGCCATTGCCCTAGCCTGGCACTAGGCTCAGTTAAGTGATTTACAGTTTTCAAATGATATGTTAAAATGTGATTGCTTGTTTATGAGAAGCATGATAGAAAAGCATGATCCGTAAGTTTATCTGTGATATTAATGTTATATTAATATTGCCTGATCGTAATATCCCATTTGGTAAACTGGACTTTCATGTGCATGTGAGTGTGGGTGTTTCCCTTTCCCCAACTGTAGTGGTACCCGCCACTACGCCGAGGATGGGAAGTTTCTCACTGAGTCTGTTTAACTCACTCCCTCTTGTTCAATGTTTCAGATACAAGGATCGGGCAGGCATCGACGTCCGGATAGTGAGACGGAGATCAGACCATCCTTATGCACTTGTTCGCGTGGGTGGACACTTTCTGTTATTTTGACTCTTTTGGTTGTACATATTACAAGTTGTAAGAGTTATGTATATATATTTACAGCTTTTGATATCTACCTACTCTAGAATTGTCGGCTTCACATGTACTTAAAGACAAGGTCCAGTAGGGGATAAACTAGGATATATGTTTGAGTATATAAACTTCTGCATGTGTATAGGATAGATCATACGCATTGAGGCGTACGGTCAATATGATATGGATATATATATATATTATGTGTGCTTGCTGCATGTGAATAGGATAGATGGTACGTATTGAGACGTAAGGTCAATATGATATTAACACTTACATTATGAGTGCTGATAAATATATCTATACACTGAGTTGAGCTGAAGCGGTATTGAGCGAACCGCGGATTGCAGGTTAATTAGGCCACCAGTGAGGTGTGGCCACTAGTATGATATATATATTGTTTGTATAGAAGGGTAATTATAGTCATGTGAACATGATAAGGCTTATGGGTTTAAAGGTAAAAATATATTCCCGTGCTGGTCACGTACTCCCGATTTGGGGTCATGACAAGCCCATTCAAAAAGAATATAAAAACAGTAATTTAAGTTCTCTTTATTTACATTTAAGTTTACTTTCATTGCATTTCTTACCAAATGTAATATATGCAAAGATTGTCACCGGACAAATGAAAGGTGATCGGGTATTTATTCCAGGAATTCCATTAAAGCCAACAGAGAGTGCACATCTTCCTTTCCAAATGACGCAAAGAAAATTCCCTATTTGTTTGAGTTGTGCACTTGCTATAAATAAGTCTCAAGGTCAAACGATATCATCTGTTTGTGCTTATTTGCTTGATCATGTCTGTAGTCACGGTCAATTATATGTGACTATGTTATGGGGAACATCCATGGAAACAATCAAAGTGCTGGTCAGGAAAGGACATCTACATAGATGGTATGTCAAGATATTAAACGGATTCGCAAATCCCAACAAAAGGTTGATGAGGTATATGAAATAAAAAAAATGAATCATTAATTTTCAGGATCGTTAAATAACATTAAGATTAACAATTCTATTTTATTGTGGCTAAATTGTAAATGTATAGTTATGATGTTAATCCAAAGCAAACATGGGTAGATAATTTATTCATACCCCACGCAACACCAAGGAACAATAAGGTAACATTATAATTAAAAAATATAGTTATATGAATTTCTTCAACTTCATTTTACATAATGTAACCCGTAAGACTTTTTTTTATTAGGTTCACCATTTACAAATATATTGCTTTAAATGGGGAATCACTACAAGAAATGTGATTGTTAGCGACACTTGATTTCATTATTTTGTGGTGGTTAAACCATCACTAAATGATATTTTGTGGCAGATTCTAAACTGTCACAAATTGACGTGTCGCAATGTAATTTTGTGACGTTTCCAACCAACTGCTGGAATAAACGCCACAAAATGTACATTTGATGCGTATTGAACTAAAAATGGAGAGATGAGGGAACAGATCGATCGAAAGAGGGAAAATGGAGGAATTGAAAATGGCTTCCGCCCGTATGAGGTTTGTTTGGCTACGGTATTTTCTTACACCTGCAACCCGTTTGGTTTGCCAAAAAAAATTAATTAAATAAATATTGCTTTTTTGGCGGTTTAACTGCCAGAAATTTACAAAAATCATAAGAAATTGAATTTATTTACTGATGGGTCTATAACTGCAAAAAATTATGTAATTTTTTGGCAGTTTAAAAGACCCATCACTAAATAATTGTCAATAAATTACAAGTTTTTTGTAGTGAATAACTTTGCAAATTGATAAGATACAATTATGAAAAATGGTTAAACGCGAGATTCTTTCGCAAAGTGCTTCAAGGAATGATCCAAAATTCTAATTTATCATTACAATTATCAAGCATCCCAAAATAGTAGTATTTATTTATATTGTTATAATTCCAAAAATTTTATACAAATTAAAGTTAAAATATATTTGATGTCTCTCCTAACAGGAACATGGTAATTTCTAGATATGAATTTGACACATTACATGTAAGTATATGTAGCCACTCTAATGATTTATTCTATTATATAAATTGTTTTTTTAATACTACACACGATTGAACTATAATTGGGAAGATTATATCGAAGGCTAGAAACTACTAGTCCTTGAAACAGAATTGAATTTGAATTTATGGATTTATGTATATCAATGTTTAAATATATATTAACATCTTCGAATTCAACCATAAGAATACAACATATAATTACCTCATGGTCAGACGTAAAGATTTGATAAAATGGAATCAACAAATGTGTGTAATAATAGACCATAAAAAATTATTTTTTATTATTGTCAACTTTTTTATTGTAAGTTGACAACATTTTATATCATAGGTGCGTACTTCATGCCAAGGAAGAGATATGCATTTTCAAGGTGTAGAGTAAAATAATTTCATCATCTAATTTTTAAATTCATTGTGTGAAGTTTCATCATCTAATTAAATCATTTATGTTTACAATTTTTTCAATGTGAACAATTCATCACCCCATGTATGTTTCAAGAACTTAATCTTATAATTACAAGATAATATATGACGTGAATTGGATAGAGTCACTACTAGAAGAAAAAGGTTATAGCAACAGCTTAAATTGTTGGTAAAAGTACTAAAAACTTTTACTAACATTTATACCAGCAGTTGCTAAACAACTACTATTTCCCTATCACTATAGGGTTATAGCAGCAGTAACATCAATTGTTGGTATAAATTTATCTTATAGCAGCAAATGCCAAAACTGCTGCTATAGAGTCATATAACTACTAGTATAGAAAAAATTTATAATAACAAATAAAATAAACTGCTGCTATAAATTTTAAAAAAAACTGCTGCTATATTATAATATTATAATAATCATAATAGATACCTCTGTTAGAGGAAAGGGTGGCGAATCCGTCTCAGAAGATGTGGTAGCCTTGTTACAAAAAATTTCGGATTTGTTAAAAAGTAGCCTCCTACTGATGTAGTTCACCATATAATACATAGGCTTATTTAATTGGTGGGGAAAACATATATAGTAGATAAAGAGGGATGAAAATGGAAGTGCATGGATCTCACCAATCCCCACTTCTCCATGTCCCTCTACACATGCATAATTCTAAAAAGTATCACACAATAGAACATATATAGATAGAACATATTTAGATTGACCATGCTTTGCTTTGAGAGTAAGAGTACAGAGCACTCTGTCTCTGGTGCTTATTTGAACACACACACACTCACACACACACACACATATATATATATATATTGTTTTTGTTTGGGATAATAAGAAAAAGCAAAGAAGTGATGCAAGCTTACCTTTCCACCAATAACTCTTGTGCTAATCAGACAATTATAAGTAGTGAAGTAATGCACAGATGATGCAAAGATCAGAAGACACAACACTTACTGAAGCATTGCTACTTGGGAGAATGCAATAAAATTTCAATTATACCATGCGCTATATTTTTCATATAGTAAAACACATTCTTTCCTTTGATCTAGAAAATCACTAAAGCCATTTTTGCCACCTACTTTGTATCATATTTCATATGGAAGAATATCAGATTTATTAAAAAGAGAATGGCTTAGAAATTGTAAACTTTAAACTGAAAGAAACACACTCATATATCACAAGTTGCAATTTGTGCTATTGATTAATTTCTCTGAGATGATGTGTGATGTATAACATAAATTCTATCTATTATCAATCAATGTTGTATCGTGTATAACAATAATAAAAATATGAAAAAGGAATATATACCATCATGAATGTGATGGTGAATTAGAATGAGTATTTAATTTATTTAGAAGTAAAATGAATGAAGCGTCACATATAAAAACAAACATGCCCATTACCCACATGTTGTTAAGTTCTAATTTTGTGGGATATGGCATAGTCAGAACTCAAAAGCTGTCATGATGCATCCAAAAATGAAGTTGTCATGAGTACCAATGTCAAGTCACCGCATAATTCGATATTCAATTATATAAAATCATACATGTAGTTAACCAAAGCAACAATTCCGATTAAGTTTATGTACATAAAACATATGTACAGTCATTATTAAATAGTTTTCACTCCTTCATGCACAAATGGTGATATTGAAGTTTTAATCACTTTTATACACACAAATTGGAAAAGTAATGAATTGACATTATTTCATTCCATTAAAAACATCAAACTAGAACTGCAAAAACATCGCACCAGAATTTTATTGTGCTTCAATAAGCATTATATAAAACTAGAATGGCAAAGCTATGGTCTGGAAATTACCACTACAGTTGAAGACATAGATAGCAATGGCCCCTTATAAAAGAGAGACTAAACACACGTAATTTATAAATGGCTCCTTCTTATATATCTATCAAGTAAACAATACAATTTATAATTACTTTTTATGTAAATGAAATATAATAACCTGAAAAGTAGCTGTGCAACAACACCTTATTCTCCACCTATGAATTGACCCGTGCATACTAAAAGAGTAAACAAATTGGATTACATAGAAAGTACTTCACAGTTCATAATAGGTGTCACTGTGTTGTTACAAGGGAATGCATTGCTCATGTTTTGGGTGAACAAGAGAACAAACATTAAGTAGAGGTTGCAGAGTGGTCACTACAATGCTCATGTTTGGTCTGAACTCAGCTTCATATTGCACATACAATGCAGTAACAACACCTATCTTTCACAAATAAATGGCGAAGTATAAATATACACCAACACCAACATTGATATGAAACAAAAATAACATACATTTCAAGTCCAAAACATACTACAAGGTATTAAGTTACCTTTGCCACAGCTTTTGGGTCGTAGTCTCCCTTTAATCTCACATCCACACACTACTTCACCTTGTCTTCACTCAGTTTTGGCATTGCCTAATAATACACATCAAACCTTTGAATTGTCCCTTTTTTGTTCTAAAACAACATGAACAAAAGTCATTTGTTAACAAACACCTTGCAAGCATGTAAGTGAGCAGAAAACTTCACACTTCATTTAGGCAGTGAGTAACAACCAAAGAAACTTAGCAAAATAGGAACTAAAACAACGTCTAATAAATTTACTTTCTTATTAGTCAACAATTTAATCAGCAAATATGAGTTACAAAATCATAACAATGATATGAGCTTTAAATCTTACCAAAGGAAACCCGCGGTTGGAACCAAAAAATACTAGCGGGAGGACGACAGTGAAAGGCAAAATCATTGACAGAGGCAGCTCGCGGCTAGACGGACGACAAAGGTGGCGGACATTGTCCCAACTTACCCTCTCGTGGATGCGAAAAGAAATGAAGGAGACGACAAAAATTGATTGAAGGAGAGAGAAGAGGAAGTTACCATCTTCGACAATGGTTGTGGTAGCAAAATGAAGAAGAAGGAGGCTCCATTTGATCACGGTGATGGTCCGATGATACTGGTGCCGGAGGAGCTATCGACGACGGAGGACTTTGCGGCAAACTCCAGAGCTTCTTCCCAAATGCCAAATGCTATGTTTTGAAACTTCGTAGTCTAAACATTTTTTGTTTTTTTGACTAATTAATTTCTTTCAATAATAGTATTATTATTTTATAGTAATTTCCAGTAGCAAATGTAGGTGCCAGAATAGAAATTATATTTACCAACAGCTCCAAAAAAATTGTGCCTAAAAGTAGTATTTTTAGTAACTGTTTAAAAAATTGTTAGAATATAACATTTTTACTAGCAATTTCTCAAATGGCTACTAAATAACAGCTACTAAGAACTATAATATTTTTTTATTTTTGATTGGCAGGATGATAGCTTTAGTAGCAAGAAAACAATTAGAAGCTGCGCACTAAATATGTATAAAAAAAATACCTACAGAAATACACTAATATGATCAAGACGAATGATATATATCATTTTTATTATTCTTCAAAACTTTAATTAGTGTGTATGTATTATTTTTATTATAGGTTTTCCTATAGTTTAACTTGTGTGTATGTATTGTATCAATTTCTTTTTATTATAGTTTTTCTTAAAATTTTAATTAGTTTTTTATCGTTCATTTTTACAGAATATATATATATATATATATATATATATATATATATATATATATATATATATCCAACACGCATGATGGCAAAAAAAATATATATCCAACATGCACTCCCGTGCGTATTGTCTATTTTTCCTATAGGTGTAATCTACTTATTAATAAAAAGTAAAAATTTATATTATACTTAGGTTTTTAGCTAGGTATCCTACGAAAATATAATCTCCAATTACTATAAAAACTTAGTAAAGTTCATTATATCTTTACTATAAAATTCTTTCAATTATATGTTTTATTTACACACTCTCTCTTCTATTTTCCAATAGTATTGGGAAAATATAATTTTGTGGGATGCCTAGCCAAGAACTTTAGCATAATATAAATTTTTACTTTCTATTAGTAAGTAAATACTCATAGGAAAAGCAAAGAACTTGCACGGGAGTCGCGTTGGATGCTTTATATATATATCATTAAGTACTGATCGGTAATATCAGTTTTGTATTTTGTCATTGTAACTACAGAATATTCCACCTTGGGACATGTGGCAGTAACCTTCTAGAACATGGGGAGCTATGCAAGTCAGTGACACGTGGCACCACTCTCCGGCCTCGTACGTGGCCTGTACCCATGTCTTCCCATACACGCTCTCGTATTAGGGACGTGGGACATGCCGAACCGTCGTGGGTTGACCCACTACGAACAAGAACGTGGGTCAACCACGATTTCCCAACTCTTAGTATAAATACCCTCACCAGGGGGACTTGAGACATTTAACGACAATAAAATAATACACAGCAAGTTATAGACAACGAGTAAGACAGAATACTCTAAGTACGAAACACTGTCACTGTCACCTCCACCTTTAAGCCTTATCAGAGTTCATCTATCTCTCTGGTTATCTCCATTCACAGGCTCTAAGCAGCTCAGAGAGGCCCTTGTCCTCTCCTTCCTCTAAGGAAACCTCCAACCAGTGGCCCGCCCGCTTGGAGCATTCCACACATGTCCTAGTCGCACACAGCTCTTATAGGTAACGCTCTTGCCTAACGGCTCCTGTGGATGTATACTCCTCGAACTACATGGACTTTAATCCCTACAAGGGTACGTAGGCACCTAAGTCATCACCTAAGGACAAGTCCCCCAAGGTTATAATCCCTTGCAGTCCAAATTACTAATTTAAAATTGTCTAAATCAAAACTGACAATTACATTTGCGCCCACTGCGGTTTTTCTCAGACCACAATGTCTTGCGCATTCTGCCACTGAACGACATTTTTTTTTTCGCGGAGTAAGAGTATATACTTATCACTCAGGAACCCACATTTTAAATTTCTTACAGGTAAAAGCTTACAAATGATCGACTCGAGCACACCTACCACCACGATCGACGCAAGCGCTCCGAGGCGCAACATAAGGAACAGACAAGGAGTAGCGGACCCCGTCGTAGCAGAACTAAGGGCTCCAATTACCAACCAGTCGCAGAACGTCACGACTGCCCAAGTAGCCAATGCGGATAGCACCGCATAACCCCAACAATCAGGGAAGAGATATGCTTTCAGCACCCCTATGGCATGCCACACAATCAATGCCCTCCTGGTGGCAGCCAAGGACATACCGACTCCACAAGGACCTCGCAGGAAGTAGAAATAGCCCGGTTGAAAGCTGAGATAGTATTGTTGCACCAGGCACAAAAAGGCCTCCCCCGAACAAGCATAGATGCCCAGACCATAATACAGGATGCACTGGCTCTGGTAGATTCGTTACCACCAGAAACGGTTAGGCCTCTGATGCCTTCAATACAGTTCGGAACCCTCCCAATGGAGTTCGCCCGACTATCTCTCACCGCATCAGCTCCTCAACCAATCATTCCACTAGGACCTACAACGGTCACAGGACAAGCAGTTCGTCCACCCGTAGAATATCCGCAATCACCAAGATCTTATCTGCATATGTTGTGGGCAGGAGCCTACAACCCGTACGCTCCCTATGGTATAGGCTCAACTTACTCAAGACAATACCACTGGCCTGGTTTTGACTTCCAAGGGAAAGGGAGGCATCCCTTAACCCAACAAGTCATGAACAAGCATGTCCCCATGGGCTTTAAAATGCCCTTCCAAATAGAACCTTATGAAGGTGAAATAGACCCGCGAGATCACCTCAACACCTTTAACTAAGCTATGTCCATACTCGATATGCCGGACGGTCGGCAGTTCCAGGTCTTCTCCTCCACTTTGAAGGAAACGGCCCTGAGACGGTTCTCACTACTGCCTACAAACTCAATTCACAGTTCTGAACAGTTGGCCCATAAATTCCTTAATCAGTTTGCCAGTAGTAAGGAGTACCATAAAAATGAAGACTCCTTCATTGGTATTCACCAGGAAGAGGGAGAAACACTACAGGCTTTCTTGGCACAATTTACAAAACTCTCGCTCCATGTTCGAGGTCTCCAAGATGTCGTCGCCATCTTCGTCATAAAACAAGGCCTTCGATGTTCGCAGTTTTACGGGGAATTGAATAGATGTCCAGTATCTACCCTGCAAGAACTAATGGATAGAGCGGAGTTGTTCATCCAAGAGGAGAGAACGCCTAGATAGCCATAGATAAAATGAGAAAATTCTTGGTAAAGAGGACTGACTTAGAGCGATCGGACAAAAAGAAAGAAAAGCCAGCCGCAGAGAATTAGACCCCCAAAGAAAAGAACAACAAGAAGCATTCACCGCCGCGACCTCGCTCACCCCCTAAAGGACGATTCACCAGCTGTAATATCTGAGATATTAATTTTTATTATCATCATTATTATTAATTTATTTTTCTTAGGGAAAGAAAAATAAATTAAATTATAAAGTTAAAGAGTTAAAAAAATAAAATGGAGAAGAGAAAGAAATTGGATTTTTGAAACTTATTTTAGGATTTAAAAGAAAGTGGGATTAAAAAGAAAGGAAGGAATTAAGATTTAAAGGATATATTAGTTTTTATTTTTTTTATTTTTGGGAAAAACCGTGTATTCCCTTTTTACTTAAATTAAAACAAAAAAAATATAATAATAATAATAAAATATATGGGGGGGCCAACAGTGACCCCCTCCCATTTACACACACACACACACAAGAAAAAAAATATAATATGTATTAAAATAATGGGGGGGGCCAAATCGTGACCCCCCCCCCCCCCGCCATCCAATTCATTATAGAAACACACATTAAAGGAAAAAGAGAGAAAAACGCAAAGCAAAAAAAAAAGAAGCAAAGAGAGACGCACGCACGAGAGCAGCCGAGAGAGAAGGGGAAGCTACGGGAAACGGTCAGTTTATTGCCGGAGATCGTGCGCCAGTGACCGGAAAAGGTGGTTGGAGTCTTCTTTGATCATCACCAAGCTTTCTACCCGATTGAATCAAGGTAAGAAAGCCCCAATCTTTCAAAACCCCAATTTCTCCAATTTTGGGTATTTTAGGGATTCTTCAAATACTTCCAATCGGGGCATTCTGGGGTTAAATTTGAGCTTAGTGGGTGCTATTGAAAGCTTTGTAAGGTTCAGAATCGAAGCTAAACCGTAGGAATTGACCGGGTATGGAAATCATGGAAATTTAGTTAGAAAATTTCTATAAATTGAATTTTGCTGGTTTGATGCATGAATAGGCTTGGATTGGAGTAGTGTAGGTGTTATAAATGCTGGAAATATACAAGGGAATAAAGCCCGACGAGTTTTTACCGTTTCAACTGGAACCCAATCCGATGAAAAAGAGGCGAAATCCTAAGCCACCGTACAGTAAGGAGCTGTGCGGTGGGTTGAACACCTCGGTCTAGTCCGTGGTGGACACCTAAGACCCACTAAATTGGTTCCAAGGCTCTAATTATATCCAATTATATTTTTATATATAATTAAAGAGGTAGTAATTAAGCTTTTACTCGGCGAATAAGGGAGATGGTGGAATGAATAAGCTAAAGCCTCTTTTGAGCCGTGAATTTAATTCTTTTATTAGTTAAATACACATATAAACACATGAAGAGAAATTTAGACAAGTGGGAATCTCTAACCTAAGCAATTAGAGGTTCTAAATGGCTCGAAAGTGTGAAAGTGGAATATGAGACATTTTGGACTTTCAGAAAGAGTAAATAAGATGACGTAACAAACTAAATAATTAGTTCTTGGAAAATATCTAGAGGTTGCATAAGCATTTACATGACACGTACATGGTGGAAGCTTCTTTACGGGTTCTAAATTTCTTAAATATATATGTGGATAGGGCACCACAGTGTAATTGGAGCTTCAGGCACTCCGAGGACTGATTAGGAGGGCCAACGAGGTGAGGGGCTCTCCCATCCCTGCCCCACAGGGTTGGATGACTACGCGGATATGTGGTTTGCTCTATTTGTGTAATTGTTATATGAAATTTATTTATATGAATAAATTTTTGTTACACGTGTATGATTTGCAAGTAAGCAGTCAACGTGCAATAGTATATGTGCTTATATGATTAATCTCAAGATGTATATGTGCTATTGTGGCTCACTGAGCCTTACATGTTACCGTGGGTAGGATTGAGTCATAATGTCATATGTGAGGAGTTCAGTAATATTAGAAACCAATCACATCGATTGCACCGTTAAGACCTTGTTCGTATGGTTTGTTGAGGAAAACTGAACCTAGGTTGTTGAATGTGAGTGAGAGGGTTGCATAATTGAAAAGGGGGAAACTAGGCCTAACTAATACACACGTGTAATATTCAGTTAGTTATTAATAGGGTATTTTTCAAGGTTAAATATGTTAGTTCAACTTGTTTAGGTTAGTTCGGGTAGATCGAGTCGGTTATCCTGGTCGGACAGACAAGATTCAGTTAACAGTAAGCATGCCACATAGTGGCCATTGCCTTGGTTTAATCGAGGTCAGATAAGTTGCCGGCTATTACTCTAAGCGTGCCTTGGAGTCAGATTTATCCTGGTGTGATCAACCAGGTTCGTACATGACATTGCCTTCGGGCCAGTATTTCTTTTAGCGTAATGCGGGAGACAGAAAGTGAGTGCCTACGTGCACAAGTATGTATTAACTATGAAACCAAATGAGGTATGTTGAGATTGATTTACATGCATGTTAATAAATATGTTAGGAGCATGGATTAGGATTTTACTTGTGAATATGATACATTGATTGTCTGATCATGTTAAAGGTCACAATATAAATCTGTTTCATGCGTATGTGGTTGTGGTTGCTCCCTTCCCCCAACTGTAGTGGTACCCGCTGCTACGCCAGGGATGGGGGAGCTCTTCATTGAGTTTGTTCGACTCACCCCCTATTTACATGTTTTAGATACAGGTGGTTCAAGCGTCGGGACCGCGTCCACTTCTTCTCAAGGAGGCGAACAACTCTGAAGACCGCAAGCATAGTCCGCGTGGGTAGTGTATTTTGGTTTATGTAAATAAATCAGGATGTATATGTATATATGACTCCTTTTTGGATATAGCTTTTGTACATATACAACTGCGGTATATATATGTCCTACTCTAGTTTTGTTGGCTTCATACAGATTAAAGTTAGGTCTTGGTGATGGGAATATAGGCTATGATATAATATATATCATGTATATACATATATGTATATTATATTTACGTGAGAATGAAAATGTGTATATGTATAGACTGAAGCGGCGTTGAGCGAGCCATGGATTGCAAACTGCTTAGGTCACCGGAAAGGGATGACCATATATGTTATATATTGTTTTTATTAGAAAAGTGTAGTTATAAACATGTGGAAATCTCAATCAGGGATTAGAGGCTTACGGGATAGAAGAAAACGTTTTAAAACAAAGGAAACCAACTCTCAACCGCAGAGTAAGAAGAGAATGGAGCGCTCCATACTCACTCTCGAAAATTTTTTAAAACAAAGGAGAAAGGAAGAAGGACCCAAGGATGACCCAATCACCTATGACCTTACCAACCTCTAGGGACCAACCCACGATGACCCCATGGTCATAACCACGGTAATAGCAAATTACGAAGTAAGGCGTGTCCTCATAGACAAAGGATCCTCAGCTGACGTCCTTTACTTCGACACCTTCAAAAAGCTCGGGTTGAACGAGGCAAACTTAAAGCCCTTCCCCGGCACACTCATCAAGTTCTTGGCGCCCAGGTGCCCGCAGAGGGAATCATAGCTGCTCGCGTATCCGTAGGCACCTCACCAAACGTGGCAAGCCTCGACTTAGACTTGATCTTCGTTAAAGCACTTTTAGCATATAATGCCATCCTAGGGCGACCGTCCCTAAACAAGCTGAGAGCCATCGTGTCAAAGGCACAGCTCACGATGAAATTCCCGACACCTCATGGGATTGGCAAAATCATCGCGGACCAGAAAATGACACGAGCATGCTACGCAACAAGCCTAACTAAGACCACCAAGGTCGCTCGCCCTGGTCCCAAAGAACCACGTGAGGAACCCTCAAAGGGCAAAGAGTTAGGAGCAGAACTCAGAGAGTCTGCCCGCCCGAATGAAGCCTCCACTTAAAACTCTATTCTAAAATTTGAGATGCATGTTTTGGCCAGATATCGTACATGTCTTCTTTTCTTTCACAAGTTAGGAATTACAATTTTCAGTTCGTCTAAGGCTGCTAGGATTTCGTATGTAATCATTTTGTGTACTCTTAATCGAAATTTCCCTTTCCTTTGAAAAAGACGTGAGCTATGCCAAAAACAAAGTAAAATTTGCAAAGCTAGAACTCACACAAAGCCTTCTTAAGGCATTATGGGTCCCAGTCGCCCCTGCAAGATACTTGGAAACATCAAGATCATGCGAAAGGTTCCCTTACAAAGGTTCACCGTATTGATCACACGGTACTTATGCAAAATCTTTTTACCCAGAAGTGAAAAGAGAACAATCTGTTTAGAAACTAAAGTCATTCCATTAATTTCATTAATGTAACAAAAGGGGGGCATTCGCCTATTACAGTTGGCAAAATCAACAAGGCCCTACAAAATGCAATATACTCTTGGGCATCCCCAAAGCCTGCATCAATTGTCGGCCCCGCAAACTCAAAATTGTCAACACTTCTCGAAAATCCCGCTGAACGCTTTCAGCTAAGAGATGAGAAGTAGTTCCAGTCTCAGGAGCACGCCCGCCCGTCACGGAAAGAATGTGGTGGTTCAAAGGATGCTCAACCAAATTACAGAGGAGGAAAAGGCTCAAAGGAGGGTTAGTGGCCAGTCGACCCCTAAGCTCACCATCAAAGAGCTGTAGGGAAGGATGTAAAAAGGCCACCCATTCGGCGACGAACCTCTCCCCGTGAAGGCGCTCGAGTTTCTTGACCGCCAACAACATCCCATACATCCTTTGTGCTAGCATTTCTCCTTGACGATCAACAGCATCCCCGATCCTGCTCTCAGCATCAAGCCAGCCCGTCAAGTACTCTTGGGCGCGGGCTTCAACATTTCTCAAGGCTTCACGAAGAGAATGTAGCTCTTGCCTACATTTTTCCGCGTCCTCCCGATGAACACATATCTCCCTGCGAGCCTTCTCTAGCTCCGACCACAAAAACTTAACTTCAGCAAATAGACCATTTTGGCTTTGAGGCGAGCAACTTCGTGACTCAAAGACTTCAACTCACCACTTTTATCCTCGCATTCCTTCTGCCTCGTCGACAGTTTATCGCGCACTTCTTAAAGATGCTTCTGAGTAAGGTCAAGGACCCTACCCTTGGAATCTAGAAGTTTGAGAAGCTAGTCGTGATGCAAACGAAGCTTGCCCTAGACAAAGCAAGAAAATACTATTAGCGATAAACACTTACGCCAATCAGTTTAAACAAATAGGGAGTACATACCGCTTGTTTTTCCCACATAGTCCCAGCCTATTGGAAGTCATCCAATGAGTTGGAGACACTGTAAAAAATGCGAAGACCGACGCCCATGGGATTCGTATCTAGTTCCCTAGCAGCCCTCTCGTTTAAGTCAACAAGAAAACGCCTGCCAAGGGTTACTAGGGCAAAGGGGGGCACCTCCCTCGGCGAACCCTCAGCCTGACCCTCAGTCTCTGACGGCATGCCCTCGGTCTCTAACAAAATATTTTCTGGAGCAGCACCTCTAAAAGCAGTGATAGCCATTTGACTCACCACTATATTCCCTCCAATGGTGAGGAATCTGGCTTCCTCAACCATTGTCTCATCTGTGCTGGCCCCTTCTCTAATTGGAGCTTCAACCACTCTCGCAGCAACAACGACGGCCCGATCAACTGCTGCCTCCGTTCGAGCCCTCTTGCCCTGAGGTTCCTCGGTATTTCCAAAAGAACCCGAGACTGCAGAAGAAGATTGGGACAGAACTACCTTCATAGGCGATTGGCGAACATGCCCATGAGGAGGAAAAGTACCCTCCACCGAAGTAACCACTCGAGCATTCGCCGTGGTCGACTTCCAGTGATAAACCTAAGACGATGGTCGCGAGTCCACCCTAGTCAGCTTCTTGGACCCTCCTTCTTTACCCTTAGGGTTTCCTCCCTCTTTCTTCCCCTCTCCCTTTGTATCTTTCCTCCTTTTTTGCCCCTAGACACCCTCTTGTCACCAAACCCTATCAGTGGCAGATGAAGTATACTTTTTGTCAGCCTTCCCGCCACCTTCGGTAGCTCCAATAGGGACCCCGGAAGCCCTTTCTCGGCTACGAGAAAGGTCCCGCCACCCTCCCGTCTTTCACTTTCTCTGACTACCATCCCGAGAACAACTTAGAGGAGGAAGAGGTAGAGGAGGAACATCCTCTAAATCGTTGAAGTCGAAAGGGTACAACCTCTCATCGTCACCGGCCATGGTAAATTCTTAAAGAAGATGAAAGTGTGAAGTTAGAAATGCAAAGAAAAGCTCTAGGATACGAAGAAGACGTTAAGAGGAAACGAAGGTAAAAAAAAATTCAATTGCAGGGTATTTATAATGGTTTGAAAGGTGCGACAATTCAAAATCTCAGTCTCCCTCAAATTCCGCAACGGAAAAATAATTATCCCGTGCACTTGCCCAAAGTTGCAACCGCCTGACCCAAATTGACACATAAAGGAAGGAACGGCTCGGATTCAAAGTCTTAGAACCAATGGAAGAAAGACCTAGATGCCCCTGGAAACTCAAGATTCTCTCAGAGGACTCAGAGGGCCTTCATGGAAAATCCCCAACCGAGACTAATGATGACATCCCTTGGAAATACACAAGCATTAAATAAAAGAAAACGCCTAAGCAAAAGTTATGAAGTCATCCGAAGCGACAGCAACCGGCCTGTTCGCGACGCGTGGCATCGGTGACAGCCTGCTCCTTCAAAAAGCAGCTCACCAAAAAATACGTAAGCTCCTGAGCCTATGTGCTCGACCAACAGGATTCATCCAAACATCGGACGACCTCATCAGGGCACGTTGGGTGACCTTGCCCCCGGAAAAGCTTGCGAAGAGACATTTCGAATGATTAGTAACACCCTTGACCTTTTAAATTCCTCTGCATGCCCCTCGAGGGTATCTTCAGAATTTGCTATCCCTCTGCAATGATGACGCCTCCTCAAAAAGACACGTACGTTCCTGCAGAGACGGCTCGAGAAACTTGCCAAGGAAGCCAAGCAGTCAACCGTCCAAATCGCGACGTGTGGCACCTGTGACAGCTTATTCCTTCGACAGTAATCTTCAAGGGAAGCACACTAACTCTTCCATCCGAACGTCCGAACAGCTTGTCCACCTGACTAGTGGTCGAGCTCGTTGCTAACTCTTCCATTCGAACGTCCAACCAACTTAGTCCACCTGACTAGCGGTTGAGATCAACATTCGACGCAAGATCCTTTCCCCGTAAAAGACTATAGAAACTTAAGTCCACAGGCGGCCAGCACCTATAGACTTGGGGGACTTATGTAACTACAGAACATTCCACCTTGGGACACGTGGCACTAGCCTTCTAGAAGATGGGAAGGTACGCAAGTTAGTGACACGTGGCACCACGCTCCGGCCTCGTACGTGGCCTATACCCACGTCTTCCCGTACACGCTCTTGTATTAGGGACGTTGGACGCACTCAACCATCATGGGTCGACCCACTATGAACATGAACATGGGTAGACCATGATCCCCAACTCTCAGTATAAATACGCTCACCCGGGGGACTTGAGACATATAACGACAACAAAATAATACACAGCGAGTCATAGACAACGAGTAAGACAGAATACTCTACGTATGAAACACTGTCACTGTCACCTCCACCTTTAAGCCTGATCAGAGTCCAATCTCTCTGGTTATCTCCATGCACAAGCTCCAAGCAGCTCAGAGAGGCCCTTGTCCTCTCCTTCCTCTAAGGAAACCTCAAATCGGTGGCCCGCTCGCCTGGAGCATTCCACACACGTCCTAGCCGCACACAGCTCTTACAGGTAACGCTCCTGCCTAACGGCTCCTATGGACGTATACTCATCGAACTACGTGGACTTTGATCTCTACACAAAGGGTACGTAGACACCTAGGTTATCACCTAAGGACAAGTCCCCCAAGGTTATGACCCTCTGCCGTCCAAATTACTGATTTAAAATTGTCTGAACCAAAACGAAAATTACAGTCACATTATCTAACTTTTTAAATTATTTGTAAATTGGGATATTACTTATAGGATTGGGATATATATATATATACTAATTGTCACGACCCTCGTTTAGAGGACCGTGACCGGCATAGACACAGGGAATACCCTTATGCCTGTAAGCCTTATCTCCTAATCGACAAAATATCCATTATTGACAATACATTCACATGCATTATAATACCATGGCTACACCGAAATGGTGGCCTATCCTAGGCAAGCAAATCCACGGGCAGTGCCACTTCAGGATATAGATATAGGAAAACACACATAATATATAACCTGTATACTGGCTACACACCCGAAGATGCTGCCTATCCTATTCATATGCAATATATATATGTATATATATATATATTGGAAACAAGTTTTCCCTGTATCGCAATATAACTAATCCTGATCTTTAAGGTGTGTGAAGCTGACAGTTCTAGATTTAGTAACACAATCTAATTGGGTACGTCTACTCTTTACTTTATGATACACTGATAAAGTAAATTAAATTACAATTACAATTTATTCACCCACATGAACATGTTGTGGGTCTTGGATAGTTTTGCTTGTCCCTCCTTCCACCGGGACTTCTTCCACCTGTACTTAACCTGTCTTTGTGTAGTAAAGATGAGGTGTGAGTCTTAACCACGCGACTTAGTGAGGACTCTCCCATCCCCGGTGCAAGGCAGGTACCACAGCGTTGGGAATGGGAGTTATACACAACCACATGCAAAAACAACTAGTTACTGTTAATTAGCATACATCCTTGGTGATCACACAACAACAGATATTTCACCCAACCACTCACATGCATTTGACAGAATAAACATGCAGCAGTTTATTTCACATTATCACTCAACAAGTAAACATATAACATATAGTGCTGGCTTTTACTTACCGATCTTCTCACGTTCAGCATGTTTGAATCAAACAAGACGTGTGGTGATGTAATCCTGTACGTTACCACTACGCAGCACAATAAGCAATTATATGCAAACACAGACAATTTGTACATATACACAGATACTATAACATACATCTACTTAATTTCCCCCACACTAGGGTATCTACTAGCCACTACGTGGCTTTTCTACTTCGAACCCGTGAACTCGGGTTACTGGCCACCAGGTGGCAAAACATACTTAACCCATTCACTTGGTACTGGTCACCTCATGAAAATTCTATTGGTCAAACAAAATCAACTTCTATCTATCAAACAACTGGCCCATAGCCACCAAGTGGCACGTCCTGACCCGTCGCTGCGGGGCAATAGCTTGAGCCCACTTGTCCATTACCCAACCAGGCCACAATGGCGGGAACGACATGACATCTCAGAGCATGGCCACTAACACACCCTGGACCAACTCAACAAGGTTATTTCTCTTCTACAAGATCAGGCTCACGGTTCACCCATAGGTTCCTCCCATGTCTCCTTATCTTGGTCTCACATATTAATAGGATTCTTTGTATCTTTCCCGAAGGATCAAAAATTCCTCTCCTTATTAATATGGACGAGTATCCTCAACAGGATATAACTCATATACCCGTCCAGATGCACTCTCTGGACCTCAAGCTATCGTCATTGCAATATAAATTCTTTCTGACCCTATTGCCAGGATAGGGCAATGACCATCGTCATGGTGATTATAAAACTGAGGTAGCAAGTGCCATCTGACGTTGTTCTAGTCGATGTCTCACATCACTAGCATAACCAAATCCGAAACCCACCAATAACTCCTTTTGCATGATTATAATCTAGTCACCGTCATGACGAGTTTTCAAAATAAAAGCTTAGTCCTTCTGTACAAGGACTCTTGCCACCGTCGTGGGAAAAGATTTAATAAAATACTCATCATGCCTCCAGAGTGTATGAGTTGGATTTGTAACACACCAATCATAGCAAACAATTACACTCTACTCCTATGTCTTCCTGTCCAAGCTACTTTCCACAACCTATTTTCTAGATCTTTTATTCTTTTAGCATTCTATACCTCTAGCTAACACATATCAGACAAGCAGAGAATATACATACTCATGTAATCCACATAAGCATACAACCCTAGGAGCAGAGATGGAAGAGCCCTCACCTTGGCCAACCTTCCATGCAATCCTCTCCTATAACTTTAGTCTCCTCGGAGTTCCTGTTTCACTCTTTTGCGTGCCGTTGTTCCTATAAGAACAACATTTACTTCATTAAGGTTATTACTTAGCTTAACTTGTCATTTATCTCTCCATTACTCTCACATGTAGTCCATGGTTGCCACAGAGTCAAGCTCTTGGTCTTATCGGACTTCTTTATCCCGATTGATGTGTATCCTTCCTCGGACACTTGACTTACTCGCCTATAACACTCTACTTGAGTGTTTAACATACTTGGATTTGAGTATTAGACCTCTATCTAACTTGTATTCGCATCTAAGGAAGCTTATCTAGCTTGGTTGGAAGGAATCCTAAATTTAGGAAGGTCTAACCATTTTAATTCAACTTGCGTTCCTACTTGGGTTCTAAGAAATCTAATTTCTAAACCTCAATATACCTCCAATTTATCCCACTTAAGGTTTCCTAAAGGTTGTGAAAGGATAAGGTTGAAATTCACGAAGTTAGACTTAATTTGTTCTGCAAGTTTCCATCCCTGAGAAACAAGAAGGTACTTGGAATGATTTAATTCTCAAAAACATGTTTAGGAGTGTTCTAGGGTGTTTAAGATTGAAAAGAAGACGTTTAGAGCCCTCAACATCACCCTTAAGGCATAATTGGGCAAACCGAGCATGGACCCGGCATGTTAATACCAAGGTCCGGCCTTAGTAACCTCGGGCCAGCTCTTCACGGATCTTGTTCAGCTAATATTCCAACAATATAATTTCAATAGTACCAATTCAAGCCTATTTAGTCAAATCCAAGCTCAATTCTAATTATCAACAATTTTCTCAAATTTAGGAAAAAAAATAGAATTTCAACCCCAAATCCTTCCAAATTCGAATTTGGGCAAATTCCAGAATATAATCTTGATTCCTACCCCAACTATGTGTTCAAGAACACTTTCTAGGTCTCAATCTATCCTCGAAACAATTCAATCGAAGGTGAATCGAAGAAATCCCTAAAAATGGAGAAATTGAGGGTTTCGAATGAAATTGGGGTTACCAACCTTGATTCGATTGGTGAGAGGTGTGGAAGATGTTGGAGTCGAGCTTCGGTGGTCGTGGCCGGCGTCAGACGGCTCTCTCTGGCGAGTTTTCCAGCGAACCTCTTCCTTCCGCCTCTCCTTTCTCTTCTCCACGCATCCCCCTCTCTCTATCTTCTTCTCGTTTTCTCTCTCTTCTACCTCTCACTCCGTTTTCTTCTTTTTTTCTCGTGCCCTCTCTCTTTTCTTTCTTTTTCCTTTCCTTATATTCTTTTCTTTCTTACCCACGGCAACCCCCCAATTTAAACAAATAAAATAAATAATAATAATAATATATATATATAATAATAATAATAAAAATAAATAATTAATTAAATGATATGATAACTAATAATTAATAATTACAATAATTAAATAAATAAAAATAATTAAAAATAAATTAATTAATAATTAAATAAATAATAACTAATATGTATTTTTAATTTAATCCCTTTTCCTATTAAATTCAGGTTTCCAATTTCATAGGTCCTGAATTAAATCAAAAAAATTATTTTCTACTTCTTTTCTTTCCCTTTTATTTTATTTTAAACTTCGAAAAATTTTCTCGAGTATTACAACCTTTGAAAAAACTTTCCTTTCCGGTTTCTTTTAACTTTCATACCTTTTTCTATATTCTTTTCAAAGTTTTAATTCCTAGCCCCGAAATAAATCATTCTTTAATCCTCGAAATTTTCCGGGGTATTACACTAATAACTAAAATTGATTTAAAAAAACTAAAATTATATGTAACTTCGAAATGTTCCACCTTGGGACATGTGGCACTGACGTTCTAGAAGCACGGCCCCAACACCCGCTGGAAACACGTGGCACCACTCATCCATCCATTACGTGGCCCTCGCCCACATCACCACACGGAGTCTCCCCTCAACCAGACGTGGGATCTCCACAAGCCTCGTGGGACGACCCACGTCCCACGAAGTTGTGGGTCGAGCACGATCTCCCCACACGCCAGTAGAAATAGCCCCTCACCTGGGGGACTAAGGAGAATCGATTCTCAGCAGAATTACATACAACCTCAAGGATTATCGCACATCACCTCCGATATCCCACACTCTCTCGGTACCGAAGTACCCTCCGATACCCCTTACGAGTACTTTCAACTCCTTGAGCCCCGTCATTGGCCTTCCATTCTGACCAACCTCCGACCGGCTCACCTCCTCCTTGGAGCACACCGCTTATAGGGCTTCGAGCAGCCCTCAGAGACCACAGCTCTCTCCCACTAAGGCAACCTCCTAAGAGTGGCTCGCCCGGCCGGAGTACCTTAGACACATCTTAGCCGCACACGGCCCAATACAGGTAACAACCTTGCCTAACGGCTCCTATAGACGTCACCATGACGAACTACGTGGACTTTGATCCCTCCAGAAGGGTACGTAGGCACCTAGGTGCATCACCTAAGGACAAGTCCCCCAAGGTTAAGACCCCTTGCGGTCCTAATTACAAATTACAATTGTCTGAGCCAAAAATGACAGTTACATAAAATATATTATTCTTATTTTTTGGTAATACAATAAAAATTTATATACATATTGTTCATATGAAGATGACAATTGAAGATGATTATTTTTTCCCCTTTCTGTCCCCTTTCTGTAGATTTGTATGTGGAAGGAAACCGTCACTAAAACATTCTTTAGTGGCGACAAAAGTTTGTCACAGAATGGCATTTTCAGTGACGAAAGAAAAGACTCGTCACTAAAACATTCTTCAATGGCAACAAAAGTTTGTCACAGAATGGTATCTTCAGTGACGAAAGAAAAGACTCGTCACTAAAACATTCTTCAGTGGCAACTAAAGTTTGTCACAGAATGGTATCTTCAGTGACGAAAGAAAAGACTCGTCACTAAAAGATTCTTCAGTGGCGACAAAAGTTTGTCACAGAAAGGTATCTTCAGTGGCGAATAAATACTTCGTCACTAAATGGTCCTTCAGAGGCGACAAAAACGTTGTCGCAGAAAGAGACCTTCAGTGACGAAAGAAAAGAGTCGTCACTAAAAGGTTCTTCAGTGGCGAAAAAAGGTTGTCACAAAAAGAGACCTTCAATGGCAAATTATGAGACTTGCCACAGAAAAGGGGTTTTGGTGGCAACAAAAAGTCGCCACTGAAAGTGGTTTTTGGTGGCGACACACTCCCACTTTTAGTGTTATTTTGGTGACGAAAATTAATCTTCTTCGGTGGCGAAATTTGTCATCACTGAAAGCACCTTCAGTGGCGACTTCTAAAGTCGTCACAAAAGGGCTTCAGTTGTGAGACAATCAGTGACGGCATAATAGTTGCCACTGAAGGGTTTCAGTGGCGACTTTTGGACTTTCAGTGACGAAAAAAAGTTGCCACCGAAACCCTTATTTGTTGTAGTGAAGGAAAGGATCTCAATTGCATGAGATTATTAAATCTCACATATTGCTCGAATTTTCATTGTATCTCACATTGTAAAATGATTTTTGTATATCTACATCTCACATTATATTTGTATATAGATTACACACATTGTTTCGTTAAACAATGTGATATTGATGAAAAAATAAAAAAAAAGACTCAATTAAGATTATTTTAAAAGGAATCACAGACGCAGCATACAAAGATAAAAGTCAAAGAGGTCATTTCACTTTAACTTAAAAGTCAGAGAAGTAAAAGATAAGAGAGTAAAGAGACCTAGAACTCACTAAACCCTATCAGAGCTTCTCACTCTAAAGTTTCTCGCACTTTGGACGAGATAATTTCCTTTAGAACTTCAAAGTATATATTTCATTAAACTTAAAGTTTCAGTGAGAGTTCTAAGATTTTCTTTTTGGTATTGAACTTTCAATGTCATTGCAATCCATTCATTGTATACCTTGACAATATTCTTCATCTTCCAAATCATTAGGGAAAAGATGTTGTTCAGCTCCTTTGTTCAACAGGTTTGAGATTCCTAAATTAGTTTCCTGTCAAAATGAGCAATAATTATTAAATTAATTAATTTCTAATTAAGACATAAATAATAGTTTAATGAATTATTTTCAATTGGATGTTTTTGTTTAAAGAAAATTAAAGTTATATGTTTTAATAAAATTATAATATTATAAAACAAGTCTTTATTTTTTAGTAAAAAAATAACTATATATAACATTTAAAAATCTTACTAATTTTTTCTTATGAAAATTCATAAATAAAATGGTGAAAAAACACTTCTTTGCTCTAATTTTATTTTCAGTTTGACTTATCATTAATTTGCTTATAAAACTATTTTCTTCCTCTTGTGTACGTCTTTCATTTTTCTTAATACATATTTCCTTCTACGTGAATAAGAATATTTATAGATTAATTATAACAACAACAACAACAACAACAACAATAATAATAATGATAATAATAATAATAATAATAATAATAATAACCAGAAAGAGATGTTGAAAACTTGAAATAACTAAAGGAAGAAAACTCTGGAAAAAAAATACCTTTCTATAAATGATGACATCTTCTTCAACAATCCATCCAGCTTCTTCACACAATGCCTTAAGCAAGACATTCTTATTTGCATTTTTCGGAAGTACATAGTTTCCATGTGCTTCAAGACCAGCACATATTCTTTGAGTTATTGATATTCTCTTTCATTTCCATTATATTTTGCCTCTCTTGCTCACTTGGGCTGCAAAGTGCAAACAAAGTAACATTAAGGGTACGTTCTTTACACGCAAAAACAGAAAGGGGAGAGAAAGGGAAAGGAATGAGAATGCATTTATTGTGTTTGTTTGTAAAAGTTGAGAATGAAAATGGAATGAGAATGTATTAAAATTACCACTTTACCCCTTATATTAAAATAATAAAAAGAAAAAAAAGTTATGATTATGTCAAATCAAAGGGTATAATAGATATTTTGTATTTTCTTTTTTCTTTTTTAATTATACACACTTTTCAAAATGGAAATAAAAAAGTAGGTAACATGTGGGGCCTATATATTTTTTCCATTGGCCTTTTTCCATGCTAACGAACACAACCTAATATTAAATTAAATACAACAAATATGCACCGCTTCAAAATACAACAAAGGAATACTACGGACCCTGCTTGTGCTCATAGGAGCTATATAGAGGCCAACATACAGGTGGAAAATGAATCAAAATAAGTCACAACCTACGAACAAGAGTACGATCACCAATCAAGATTGTTTCGAACTATACAGAGATGAACAAATGAGATACTACACTTCAATCTGAAAGAAAAATGAAATGAGCGGTGAGTTTTGCAACTCAATGAATGTTGGATATTTTGTAAATTAACTAAATTAATTAAGAAATATAATAAGTTACAAAATAAGTAAATTGTTGGCTGTTGGAGTCTTTAATATTTTGTGGAACATTATATCATGCATAAATGGAAATTAATATATAGCCGTTTGTGTTTTATGGAAATTTATAGGCTGTAACGTTTTGTAAATTAAATTACTTTTAATGTATTTAATTAGTTATAAAGATAGCAACTTCTATTCACCTATAAATTTGGGTAAATTGAAGTAATTATATATACATGGTATTTGAGGAAGAAAATGCCGAGTGAAGAGAAGCTTCACTTTTATAAAGAAAGTTAAAATATCATGTGTGTGTTATTTGGGTAGAGAAAGGTGTGGGAGACAGAGTCCTGTCTACCTCCTACGTGCAGAGGTTGTAGACATACAGGCGAGTACTGGGCTGTTGTATCCTGGAGGTAACGCGTCTGAGTACCCCTGCACCGGGTGATATAGCAAAATCAACCCGTGGGAGGCGTGAATTACCTTAAAGATAACGAGATACCCGTGCCTCAGTCTGGTACCACGCATTTTATAATTTCTCTAACAAATTTACATTTCCCTATTTTTTGTGTTTATTCTTATTTTCAGGTTGCTGCCCCAACAGTGAACGGATAATACCTACCATAATAGGAAAGGAACAAACCTGCAGGCACGAGTTTTTCGCAAACTTATTTCACGATTTGGATTGCTAAAGATATATCATGAACAATTACAATATATATACTTTTTCAATCAATTTCAATTTCTAAAATGCATATATATATATATATATATATATATATAATAACGGATAAACTTTAAAATTAAATCAACAATCCTTTTCAAATCATAATACGTTCTCAAACTTTTATCAAGTCATATAAAAAAATCAATTAGGGAAATCATATCCATAGAACCACTCTGAATAGAAATGAGCAACAAGACTCACGGATACAGACATGAGAAACAAGGCTCACGAATACAGATCCAATCCACGTGTGTCGGCCGGCACACGAGATTAGCAACACCCCTAATATAGCTAGGGTTCCAAGGTGCACCAAGGGCTAACGATCCTACCACTACCAGAAAACTGGTATTTAGAGACGGAAAATAGAGACGGAAAAAATTCCCCCTCTAATCCATCTAAAGACCGTCTTTAATCCGTCCCTAACACAGAATTTTGAATTATGCCATATTTTTTTATTAGAGACGGAATATTTCGTCTCTAATGTGATCCGTCTTAAGTGTGCCCCAAATCCGTCTCTCTCTCTCTCTCTATATATATATATATATATATATATATTTTGCGGCCCACCAAAAATTTTAAGGCGCGGAACAAAAAAATTTGGCGGGGGGTATTAGGGACGGAATTAGAGACGAGATATTCCGTCTCTAATGAGTAAAAAAAAATCTTATATTTAAACCATACGGCGCTGTTTTGTAACATAAAATCAATTTCCCCTTTCCCTCTGAGCCCTAAATTCGCAAAATCAGTCGCTTGTTCGTCGCTTCTACTTGTCATCTCTACAACGCCGGCTCTTCACTCCATCGTCAACGCCGGCGCTTCCGGCCTTTGCTTCAGCAGCAATTTCTAGTTCCAGATTTCCGCGCTTGAATTCTTCTTCCTCTGAGCCCAAAGGTAATATTAATAATTTCTTTTTGTTGAATGCAAGCAAGAGAGATAGATGTCTGTCCCAGCTCTCTATGAAATTGTTGTGAATTTTGTTGTGATTCGTTGCTCATGTGGTTCGAATTTTGTCCTGTATGTTTTATCACATGATGGCTTTGATGATTGCATTAAACGTTTCCTGCTGGCATATACAATGCACACCATTATAAGGAAGTTTTTGGTTTAACTCACAGCAATTGCATTGATAAGAGATGTCTTCCCTGCATTCTGAAGGCCTACCAGTGAAAGTTCCAACTCCTTTTTAAAAAATAAGCTGACACATAAATGCAGTACAAATCAAAATTAGTTTTAGATGGAAAGATAGGTAGATAAATAAATAGACAAGGAGTGTTATTCAAAAAACTTGAATGAATCAAAATATAGAAGCTATCACTCATACTTGACTGCTCCTTACCTAGTTTTTGAATGATTCTATGAATGATAAACAAATTAATTAAAGGGATCGGACAAGACAAAATGCTTTTCTCTCTGTATCTGAAAAGGAATGGCCCAGCTTCACTGCTAATTAATGGGAAACTATATATAAGTTTAGAGATATTTGATTATGAAGGTTTTTTTTTTGGTTTACTTACATATATATATATATATATATTTAAATTTGATTAATTTATTAATTAATCTTTTATGAACCCAGTACATAAAAACATTTTTTAATTTAACTAGTTTCAATCTTGTTATTTTCTTTTAGGACCACGTTTATAAATTTGGAACATAACATTAAATGTCATATTAAGATATATATATTTAAGTGTGATGGAAAGACTGATGATAGAAGCGTGCGCACACAGAGAGAAGTGAAGCTTATATCTCTAAACTTATATATAGTTTCCCATTAATTAGCAGTGAAGCTGGGCCTTTCCTTTTCAGATACAGAGAGAAAAGCATTTTGTCTTGTCCAATCCCTTTAATTAATTTGTTTATCATTCATAGAATCATTCGAAAACTAGGTAGGGAGCAGTCAAGTAATTGGAAGGAAGTAAGTATATTGCAAAAGTTGAAGGTTGAATTTCAATCTAGAGTTGGAATTTTGGATAGAGGAATAATTCTGATGGGCTTTTGATAGAGCTGATACCTTGATTTTCTTTCTTTTCTTTGATTGCCATCGACAATTTCTGCCAAGAACTCACCAGTATAGGAGAAATAAAACTGCATTTATGAAGAATAGATGTGAAGAATCCACACCACCTCTGTGGTTGGATGGGGACCAAGTTTGGGAAAGAGCCCGTAATGTTCCAAAAGTTACTGAGCATGGGTGTGAAGACAATATAGATGGGTATGGAGTGACACACAATTGGACAAAACAAAGTATATTTTGGGAATTACCTTATTGGAAAACGAGTCTCATTCGACACAACTTAGATGTCATGCACATCGAGAAGAATGTATTTGATAATGTGTTTCACACTGTAATGGACACAAAGGGCAAAGCAAAAGACAATGCAAAAGCTAGGATGGACATACAAGAATATTTTCGGCGTAGAGAATTGGAGCTAGTGGAACACAATGGAAAACATTTGAAACCCAAGGCAAAATATACATTCAATAAGGATCAAAAGCGTATTGTATGTGAATGGGTTAAGAAACTTAAACTCCCGGATGGCTATGCTTCTAATTTAGCCCGATGTGTTGACCTTAAGGAGTCTAAGTTGTATGGGTTGAAGAGTCACGATTGTCATGTTTTTATGGAGTGTTTACTTCCAATTGCTCTTAAATCTCTACCAGAAGTTGTTTGGAATACTCTCACCGAGCTTAGTCAATTTTTCAAAGAAATTTGTTCAACTACATTGAGAGTGGATCGATTAGAATTGTTGGAAAAGAACATTGTTGTAACAATGTGCAACTTGGAAAAGATCTTCCCTCCAGGTTTCTTTAACTCGATGGAATTTACCATATGAAGCAAGAGTTGATGGTCCAGTTCAATATCGGTGGATGTACCCATTTGAGAGGTGATGACTGAAACTTTTTCTTATTTGTTAATTTATAGATATGAATAATAACAATTGTTCTTTTTAGGTTCCTACACAATTTGAAGAAGAAAGTCAAGAACAAATCCCGTGTCGAAGGTTCTATATGTGAGGCTTACATCATTGAGGAGACTGCAAATTTTTGCTCACAATATTTTGAGTCACATGTCAACTCAAAAAGAACAAGGGTTTCAAGGAATGATGATAGCGGTGATTCAATCCAACAATCATTCTCCATTTTTAACTATCCAGGACGCGCAGATGGAGAATGTAAGACCCGTTATTTAAAAGACAATGAAATGAAAGCTGCAACAAATTATGTTCTTGATAATTGTGATGAAGTGGAACCTTTCCGAGTGTAAGTTTTACTCAATTGAAAACAAAATTCTGTATCAGTTCAATTATTTCTATGATTAATTAATGGAATGTATGGGTGCAGTCTATATGTTGAGGATTTGAAGGCGTCTACACCTCAAATTACAGATCTTGAGGTGAATCAAAAGATGTATGATGAATTTCCTAAGTGGTTTCAACAATATGTAAGTTTTCATTGAGAAATCTACTTAAAATATCCTAGTTTACACCTTAATATCATATTTGAAAGATTTCTTTTGAATAGGTTCTAAACCCGAACAATGGTGTGAGTGATGAATTTTTAACAGCCATTGCATGGGGCCCCAAGAGTATTGTACAAACATGGCCAATGTATTTTGTCAATGGGTACAAGTTCCACACAGAAGCATGGGGTCGTCATAAATCCACTATAAATAGTGGTGTGTGCACCAAGGGATCTGATTATGAACAACCAGAGCGCGACTACTATGGCATACTTAAGGAAGTAATCCAATTGGAGTTTGTAGGGAAATCACCTAAACGTTTAGTGTTGTTCAGTTGTGAATGGTTTGATCCAACCTTGGGTCGTGGCATGGACATCCATAATGGAATTGTTGAAATTCAAAGAACACGAAGGTACAACAGATACGATCCATTTATATTTGCACAACAGGCAATTCAAGTGTATTATGCTCCTTATCCTGCAAGACATGATAAAGTTGATTGGATGGCTGTAATTAAAACAAAAGCGAGAAGCACAATTAACGCTCCTAGCATTAAAGTTAACCATGATACATATCAGAGCGATGAAATAGAACAAATTGTACCGGCAGAGACTATAATTGACGAACTTCCAACTCTGTGGGATCGTGAGGGTGCACTTGAAGAAGTTGATGTGCCATTTATCAGTCATGAACTTAATGAAAATGAACTTGATCGTGAAGGTGCACTTAATGATGAACTTGAACTAGCTTCAAACTCAAATGAAGAAGAAGACGAAGATGCATTTATTGAATATGATACTGAAGATGATTCTGAAGATGATGACTTAGAAGACGAGTAGTTACTGGTCTTATTATATTTAAAAATATGTAGTAGAACTCACAAGTTTGTTATGTTTGAGTATTTGAATATTATAATATTTTGTTAAGTTACTCTAGATTTGACTTAGTTTACACACCTCGAACCAATTTGCATTTTACTTTAGATTTGACTTATTTTGCTAAGCTGGTCTTTTCTGATCTTGCCCTCTCTGTCTTCCTTGCAGTTAGGTAATTTTCTTACCCTTTAATGTGAAGGTTGCTTTACTGTTTTAGTTGAATTTTGATTCTTTGAAAAATTTCTATTCAAATTCTTTTATGATGTTAGATATTATATTTTACTACTGACGTTTGCTCTTTTTATTATATATATAGATGTCTAGTGGTCGGTCTCACCGTGGTTGAGGAGGACGCACGATTCGAGGTGGGGGTCGATCTAAGGGTGGGCGCCGATCTAACGACCTAAGCATTCCTTCACCTACCATGCATGGTGTAACAATGACTCCAGCACCTCATATTTCCCCACCATCTTCGTCTCAATCCAATGCTCATGTGCTACCGGAGGAGGAACAAGGTGCTACCATCCAACCTGAAGATGTCCCCCAAGATTTATTTCGTGGTAAACCTTGGGGCAAGGATCCTATAGATGGTAAAACATGGATTTATCCGATCAATGATGACTCGTAAGTATTAATTTCAATTTAGTTATACTATTTAATTTTTCTTCAAGTATATTTGTCAACAATGCATTGGAGTTTAAATACTTGTTGGAATGTGTAGATTTTACCCTGTAGTGGACGTTGTTAGGGAGATAACAACGATCATCCATGAAAAATATACTGGGCCATATTACAATTGGAAAAGAACTCCTCAGCAAGTTAAGGATATGTGGTTCGAGGAATGGGCGGTTTGTTTCATCACTTATACTTTTACTTTACTTTGAACCTTTTATTTTGTCTTTTCACTTAAACTTTTACTTTACTTTGTCTCTTGTATCCAGAAATCCTACAAGTGGCTAGACCAACATGCCAGGCAAATTAAGAAAAATTGGAATAAAAAGGATGGTAATCGACTTCGACGGTTGATATGGGTTGTGCACGATGGAGTGAATAAAGGTAATGACCCACCACCGTTGTGGATTTCAGAAGAGGTTTTGAATCAACTGAAAGAGATATGGAACAGTGAAGAATTTAAGATAAAAGGAGAGCAAGCCAAAAAGAATCGAGCCTATGTTAAGGGTGGTACTATACACAGTTGTGGTTCTATTCCTGTAACAGAGCATAAAAGAAGGATGGTAAAATATTAAATTCATTGAAATTTGTTAGTTTATTTAATGTTTCTTTGGATTTTAATTATTTGACCAACAAACCATTATTTTGTGGTAATGGTAGAGGCAAGAATTAGGGAGAGAACTAATAAATGCATATTATAATAGAAATATTCCCCTTAATATTTATTTATTAGTCCTTGAAAAATTATAATTTTTGAAAATAAAATTTAATTTTTGTGAACTTTTATTGCAGAGAGTATTCTCAATTTTTGGGCTAAAAGTAATTTGATAGACCAATTCATGAAAGCCCATAGGAAGTTCTTGGAAGTTCGTGGAAAAATTAAATAAAGAAAATGTGAAACTATTGCAGACAAAAGGCGGTGGCACAATTGGTTATTCGTGGGTTTTTCTAAGAGTATGCATGTGTTCGATTCCAGTTGGACACCTTTTTGACAAAAAGAAGCAAATTTTGAATTTGCTACATGACACGGCTGACTAAGAAAATAAAGGCGGCACTTTGAAGATAAGGACTACTGGCAGCTCGTCTGGTCAAAAGATCTGACATGAAGGTTCTGGAGCCCGTGTTCGAGACTTCCTCTACGCGTTTTCATCAATTTTTTCAGCCGTAATTATTGACTTCAGCATCTGACTATCAAATTTAAAGATAGCGCTTATGCCAAATTTGGAAGCTTGACGAAGTGGCTAGAAGCTGCGCGTGCAAATCTGATGCTCCGTACTCGATTCCCAGCAAGGCCACGCGTCTCCTCATTTTTATTAAAAAGTATCTTAGCCTCCAATTTTGACTCTAATTTTGCTGACTAGTGGATATTGGATGGCAATCATGACATTTGTTCCTTTCTAGCTCAAGTGGCAACTCTACATGCATCTAGACTTGAAGGACCCTAGTTCAAGCCTTGCTACTTACTTTTTTTTTTTTTAATTATTATTTTTTTTACTTAGCCATGAAGCAAGCACATATGAGAGCAATTTTTCCTATAAATAGGAGTAGGATGGAAGGGTCCAAGCATCCATCCATTTTTCTCACCCACTTCTCACTTCCATTTTCTTCTTCCAAATTCTCTCTTTAATTTCTCTCACAAAAATTATCAAGATCAAAATTCTGAAAGGAGAGATGGTGAAGATCAAGAGTTTGGTAATTATGTATTTTGCCATGGAGAACTAATTTTTTTTACTTAGGATTTTTGATGAAGCCCTAGCTATGTACTTTTATATTTGATAATAATAAAGGATATGCACCTTTATTTTATGGATTACATGACTAAGAATTTTTCTTTAATATTCCATTGTGCTCTTATTGTCTTATTTGATTTTAATTTCTATTCAATATTTCTTGTAGTAATATTCATGGATTTTAAAATCAAAACTTTTACCCACTTTAATTCTTGTAGTCTTAAATGTGGAGGTCATGTAATGGTAATCATAGAATTGTAACAACATTTGAATATTCTATGCTAAAACTAGATGGGTTATGTCATACTTGAATAGCCCATGCTAAAATTAGATAGAGTATGTCAAAAACTTTGTTCCAATATCATTCTAAGTGATTCAAAGCTTGTAGCCTAGAACACTGCATGAAATAAAAGGTAGTCCTTAATTAAAATATCGGATATTTAATTATAAAGCTAGTGGTGGGTTCAAAGTCCTAAGTTATTCAACTTGATTCTATCAACTTTCAATATTCTACTTTCTATTTTTCACTCTTGTTAAACTTTTTTTTTTCTTTACTTCCAATTCCAAAAACCCCTTTCTTTTAAATTTAAAATTGTGAAAACGTTAAATTCTAGTAATCCAACTGATCCCTGTGGGTTCGACACCCTTATATTCGTACGTATTACAACTGACCTTGTATACTTGCAAGTAGAGGGGATTTTATAACTTGAAAATCTGTCCATCAAGAACCAACATGTTTTGACCTATTTAAGCGCACTCATACAAGGAAAGAAAATGGTGAATTTCTTGACCAAAGATCTGCAGATGATTGTGTAAGTATATAAATTCATTTCTAATACTTTTTGAATTTTTTATTTTGTTAGATTCTGTGGGTTTGCGGGATAAGAATCTAAGGTAGTGCAAGGAGAATTATTGGGTCACTTGATGGGAGAAGTTGGATGTTCTGTTTCCATCTTTGTTGTGCAAGGAGAATTATTGGGTCACTTGATGTTATTACTTAATGATAGATTGACTTTCTTTCACTGATTCTAGAAAATATTCTCTAATAATATAAATGAAGGTTACGTTATGAGTGGTTTTGAATCACAGAACTGAGGATTGAAATATTTTTTAATTGTGCCTCATGACTTGAATGAAGGATGTAAAATTATAGTATGTGTGTTTTATTTGACTTTGAAACTTTTAAGAGTTTAATTTGTTTGTTTGATCACAAGTCTATGTTGATCTAATATTATTGTGTCCAATATGGATCGAGATTGTAATTACGTGCCTGAAATGAAATTTAAAGTGGTACTTGTAGAAAGACTTGATTTCTTGTGTTGGCCTCAAAGGCTGAGTGTGTTTGTACATGATATAGTAAAATTTGTCAATTGATTTTTAATTTGCAGGCTGAATATACAAGAATCAAGGCAGCTAGATCTTCTCAACTACCTATTGATGGTGCATCCAGTGATACAATTTCTCTCAATGAAGAGACAGCAATTTGGTTAGAGGCGGTGGGAGGTAAAAATAAGAAGGGTCGTATTTTCGGTATTGGATCAGAGGCAACTGAAATTGGTAGCTTTTCAACTGGGGCTTCTACTTCACAAGCTAGTGAGCTTCATCATCTATTGCAAGAAGAAATAGATAAGCGGTTAGAAGCAGCAAATGCTACTTTGAAAAAAACAGTTGATGAGCAAAAAGAAGTGAATGCTAGTCTGAAACAAACAGTTGATGAGCAAAAAGAAGTAATAGCTGGCTATAAAGATAAGTTTGAAGAATATGATCGTTTGTTTGGTCAGTTATTTTCTAAGTTTCAAGGAGACCAAGGTACACCAAGGGACAATTAGTAAGGATGCCAACATGATCAAGAGAGATTAAATATTATGAATATGACATTAATGTTGACTTATTTTTTTGTTTTTGGAATTTTAACAGTCTTTTGGATGCATGGGTGTGCAACTTTGTTAGAATTTTAGTCTTTTGTGGTTGTGTTTTAAATGTGTAGAACCTTTTAGATGTTTGAACTGTGCACAACCATTTATAATTCTATTGTTGTATTTCCGGATTTCTTTTACTCTCATGTGTTGTATTTACGTCGCAAAGTTTTTTGCAACATTCCTTTGGAGACGGATTAGAGATGGAATTGGTCTCTTTCCGTCTCCAATCCATCTCTAATCCTATGTTGCAAATCTCCTGTTTCAGACGGAACAGAGACGGAAAAAGACTAATTCCGTCTCTAGCAATGTTTTTTGCAACATTCCTTTAGAGACGGAATTAGTCTCTTTCCGTCTCCAATCCGTCTCTAATCCTATGTTGCAAAACTCCTGTTTGAGACGGAACAGAGACAGAAAGAGACTACTTTCGTCTCTAATCCGTCTCTATAACCAGTTTCTCTAAAATATGACTTGAGACGGAAAAAAGACGGAATAGAGGCGGATTATTTAAAGACGGAACCTAAAATTCTGTCTCTAATAATTCGCGACGCGGCCATTAAAGACAGAGCAAAGTCCGTCTCTAATATAATTAGAGACGGAATTTGGGCTCATTAGAGACGGAAAATTCTGTCTCTAATTAACGTTTTTCTGGTAGTGTAAGTTAGCTGCAGGGTTCCATATCAAATGGGTTCCCACAAAATATTTCTGATAAATATTAATACAGGTTTACAAAATTATTGCATATAATTTAAAATCACAGTTAACAAAAAACTCAAGTTCCATGTAATAATCACAATCCTTAAACTGAAACAGAAATGCATAGGGCTAAGTTCCATGTAATAAATCATACTTCCAAAACTGAACAAGTATTCGAAACAATTAATCTTTCAAAAAAAGTTTCACATCAATTGAACTATTTCGAATTCTATCAAGGTGAGGACAAGTTTAACTAATTCAAAGAGATAACTATAATTCAAAAAAGAATGTATATAATAATAATTATACAAATATGTCACGACCCCCGTTTAGAGGATCGTGACCGGCACAAACACAGGGAATACTCCTATGCCTATAAGCCTTATCACCTAATTGACAAAATATCTATTTTTGAAAATACATTCGCATGCATTATAATATCATGGCTACACCGAAATGGTGGCCTACCCTAGGCAAGAAAATCCACGGTCAGTGCCGCTTCAGGATATAGATATAGGAAAACACACATAATATATATGACTTGTGTACTGGCTACACATCCGAAGATGCTGCCTATCCTATTCACATGCAACAGATATATGTATATATATATTTTTTGAAAACAAATTTTCCATGTATCGCAGTATAATTAATCCTGATCTTTAAGGTGTGTGAAGCTGACAGTTCTAGATCTAGTAATACAATCTAATTGGGTACGTCTACCCTTTACTTTATGATACATTGATAAAGTAAATTAAATTACAGTTACAATTTATTCACCCATATGAACAAGTTGTGGGTCTTGGAAAGTTTTGCTTGTCCCTCGTTCCACCGAGACTTCTTCTACCTGTACTTAACATGTCTTTGTGTAGTAAAAATGAGGTGTGAGTCTTAACCACGCGACTCAGTGAGGACTCTCCCATCCCCGGCGCAAGGTGGGTACTATAGCGTTGGGTTTGGGAGTCATACACAACCACATGCAAAAACAACTAGTTACTGTTGTTAGCATACATTCTTGGTGATCACACAATAACAGAAATTTCACCCAACACTCACATGCATTTAATAACCGTATAAACATGCAGCAGTTTATTCCACGTCATCAATCAGCAAGTAAACATGTAACATATAGTGTCAGCTTTTACCTACCGGTCTTCTCACGTTTTAGCATGTCTGACTCAAACAAGACGTGTGGTGACGTAATCCTGTACGTGTAATACCCTAGAAAATTTCGAGGATTAAAGAATGATTTATTTCGGGGTTACTAATTTAAAACTTTAAAAAGAATATAGAAAAAAAAGAATATATATATATATATATGAAATTTAAAAGAAACCGGAAAGAAATTTTTTCTTTTTCGAAGATTGTAATACCTAAGAAATTTTTTCAAATTTTAAAATAAAATAAAAGGGAAAGAAAAGAAGTAGAAAATAAGTTTAGGACTAAATTCAAGATCTAAGGAATTGGAAACCTGAATTAAATAGGGAAAGAGATTAAATTAAAAATACATATTAGTTATTATTTATGTAATAATAAATTAATTAATTTTTAAAAATATTTATTTATTTATTATTTAATTATCAACTATCTTATTAATTAATTATTTTATTTTAATTATATTTATTTAATTTTTTTAAAATTGGAGTGAGGTGTCGTGGTGTGTTAAAAGAAAGAAAGAAAAAAAGGAAAAGAAATTAAATAGGAAAGGAGAGGGAGTGGAAGCGTGAAACACAAAGAGAAAGAAGAAAAGAAAAAAAAGAAGAGAGAGGGAACCATGGGAAAGAAAGAGAAGAGAGGGAAAACGGAAGGTAGAGAGAGAGAGAGGGAGGAACTCGCCAGAGAGAGCCGTCCGACACCGGCCACGACCACCGAAGCTCGACTCCAACATCTTCCACATCTCCCACCAATCGAATAAAGGTTGGTCACCCAATTTCATTCGAAACCCTCAGTTTCCCCATTTTTAGGGATTTCTTCGATTCACCTTCGATTGAGTTGTTTCGAGGGTAGATTGAGACCTAGAAAGTGTTCTTGAACACTTAGTTGGGCTAGGAATCGAGACTATACCCTCGGGTTTAGACGAATTCGAATTTTGAAGGATTTGGGGTTAAAATTCTAATTATTCCTAATTTGGGGAAATTGTTGATAATAAGGATTCAGCTTGGATTTGAGTAAATAGGCTTGGATTGGTATTTTAAAATTATATTATTGAAATATTAGCTGAACAAGACCAATGAAGAGCTGGCCCAAGGTTACTAAGGTTGAACCTTGACGTTAAGGTGTCGGGTCCCTACTCGGGTTGCCCAAATACACTTTAAGGGTGATGTTGGGGGCTCCAAACCTCTTCTTTTCAATCTTAAACACCCTAGAATAATTCTTAGTATGCTACCAACAATCAAGGATTATTTTAGGTACCTTCTTGTTTCTCAAGGATGGAAACTTGCGGAACAATGAAGTCCAAATTCTAAAATGTCAACTTTATTCCTTCATAATTAGTAGGAAGCCTTAAGTAGGATGAATTAGAGGTGTATTGAGGTTTAGAAACTAGATTTCTTAGAACCCGAGTAAGAACACAAGTTGAATCAAAATGCTTAGACCTTCCTAAAATTAGGATTTCCTTCCAACCAAGTTAGATAAGCTTCCTTATATGCGAATACAAGTTAGATAGAGGTCTAACACTCAAATCCAAGTATGTGAAACACTCAAGTAGGGTGTTATATTTGAGTAAGTCAAGTGTCCGACTTGGGATAGAGAAGTCCAATAAGACCAAGAGCTTGACTCTGTGGCAACCATGGACTACAGGTGAGAGTAATGGAGAAATGAATAACAAGTTAAGCTAAGTTATAACTTTAATGAAGTAAATGTTGTTCTTATACGGACAACGACGCGCAATAGAGTGCAACAGGGACTCCGAGGAAACTAAAGTTACTGCAGGTGATTGCACGGAAGGTTGGCCAAGGTGAGGGTTCTTTCATCTCTGCTCCTAAGGTTGTATGCTTCTGCGGATTACATGAGTATGTATATTCTCTGCTTGTCTGGTATGTGTTAACTAGAGATATAGAATGCTAAAATAATGAAAGAATTAGAAAATAGGTTGTGGAAAGTAGCTTGGATAGGAAGACATAGGAGTAGAGTATAATTTTTTGCTATGATTGGTGTGTTACAAATCCAACTCACACACTCCGGAGGCATGATGAGTATTTTATTAAATCTTTTCCCACGACGGTGGCAAGAGTCCTTGTACGGAAGGACTAAACTTTTATTTTGAAAACTCGTCACGACGGTGACTTAAATTATAATCATGCAAAGGGAGTCATTGGTGGGTTTCGTATGGCACTTGAGACCTCAGTTTTATAATCACCATGATGATGGTCATTGCCCTATCCTGGCAATAGGGTCAGAAAGGTTTTATATTGCTATGACGATAGCTTGAGGCTCAGAGAGTGCATCTGGACGGGTATATGAGTTATATCCTGTTAAGGATACTCGTCCATATTAACAAGGAGAAGAATTGTTGATCCTTCGGGAAAGATACAAAGAATCCTATTAATATGTGAGATTAAGGTAAGGAGACACAGGAGGAACCTACAGGTGAACAGTGAGCCTAACCTAGTAAAAGAAAATTCATCCTGTGGAGTTGGTCCAGGGTGTGTCAGGGGCCATGCTTCGAGACGTCGTGCCGTGCCCACCATGTGGCCTGGTTGGGTAATGGACGAGTGGGCTCAAGCTATTTCCCCGCAGCAAGGGGTCAGGACGTACCACGTGGTGCCTATGCATCAGTTGTTTGATGGATAGAAGTTTATTGTGTTTGGTTAACAGAATTGTCACGAGGTGACCAGTACCCAAGTGAATGGGTTAAGTATGTTTTGCACGGGTTCGAAGTGGGAAAGCCAGAATTGTTACAAACACAATCAGGTCACCAAGTGGCAAAACATACCTTAACCCATTCACTTAGGTACTGGTCAGCTCGTGACAATTCTGTTAACCAAACACAATCAACTTCTATCTATCAAACAACTTACGCATAGCCACCACGTGGCACGTCCTGACCCCTTTACTGCGGGGCAATATAGCTTGAGCCCACTCGACCATTACCCAACCAGGCCACAATGGCGGGCACGGCACGACGTCTCAAAGCCTGGCCACTGATGAACCCTGGACCATCTCAATAGGATGGTTTCTCTTCTGCAAGATCAGGCTCACGGTTCACCCATAGGTTTCCCCCATGTCTCCTTATCATGGTCTCACATATTAATAGGATTCTTTGTATCTTTCCCGAAGGATCAACAATTCCTTTCCTTATTAATATGTACAAGTATCCTCAACAGGATATAACTCATATACCCGTCTAGATGCACTCTCTGAGCCTCAAGCTATCGTCATAGTAATATAAATCCTTTCTGACCCTATTACCAGGATAGGGCAATGACCATCGTCATGGTCTTATAAAACTGAGGTCTCTAGTGCCATTTGACGTTGTTCTAGTCGATGTCTCACATATTAATAGGATTCTTTGTATCTTTCTCGAAGGATCAACAATTCTTCTCCTTATTAATAAGGACGAGTATCCTTAACAGGATGTAACTCATATACCCATCCAGATGCACTCTCTGAGCCTCAAGCTATCGTCATAGCAATATAAAACCTTTATGACCCTATTGCCAGGATAGGGCAATGACCATCGTCATGGTGATTATAAAATTGAGGTCTCAAGTGCGATCTGACGTTTTTCTAGTCGATGTCTCACATTGCTAGCATAACCAAATCCGAAACCCACCAATAACACCCTTTGCATGATTATAATTTAAGTCGCCGTTTAGTCCTTCCGTACAAGGACTCTTGCCACCATCGTGGAAAAGATTTAATAAAATACTCATCATGCCTCCGGAGCGTATGAGTTGGATTTGTAACACATCAATCATAGCAAACAATTACTCTCTACTCCTATGTCTTCCTATCTAAGCTACCTTACAGAACCTATTTTCTAGTTCCTTTATTCTTTTAACATTCTATACCTCTTGCTAACACATACCAGACAAGCAGAGAATGTACATACTCATGTAATCCACACAAGCATACAACCCTAGGAGCAGAGATGGAAGAACCCTCACCTTGGCCAACCTTCCATGCAATCCTCTGCTGTAACTTTAGTCTCCTCGGAGTTCCTGTTGCACTGTATTGCGTACCGTTGTTCCTATAAGAACAACTCGTTATTTATCTTTCCATTACTCTCACATGTAGTCCATGGTTGCCACAGAGTCAAGCACTTGGTCTTATCGAACTTCTCTATCCCGACTTATGCGTATCCTTCTTCGGACACTTGACTTACTCGAATATAACACTCTACTTGAGTGTTTTGCATGCTTGGATTTGAGTATTAGACCTCTATCTAACTTGTATTTGCATCTAAGGAAGCTTATCTAGCTTGGTTGGAAGGGATCCAAATTCTAGGAAGCTCTAAGCACTTTAATTCAACTTGTGTTCCTACTTGGGTTCTAAGAAATCTAGTTTCTAAACCTTAATATACCTCCAATTTATCGTACTTGGGTTCTAAGAAATCTAGTTTCTAAACCTCAATATACCTCCAATTTATCCAACTTATGGTTTCCTAAAGTTTGTGAAGGAGTAAGGTTAAAATTCCCGAAGTTAGGCCTAATTGGTTCCGCAAGTTTCCATCCTTGAGAAACAAGAAGGTACTTAGAGTGATTTAATCCTCAAAAACATGTTTAGGAGTGTTCTAGGGTGTTTAGGATTGAAGAGCGAGGGTTTGGAGGTCTCAATTCGCCCTAAAAATGGGCTTGGGGCAAGCCAGGTAGGGACCGGGCGCTGTAACCCCCATTCTGGCGTTGCCGCGCCAAGGTGCTGCCTTGGTAGCCCTTGGCCAACCAGCAAGTGGGCGCTGCAGCGCCAGCTCGCAGCACAGCAGCGTTTTTTGCTGTGCTGTGGCTGGTTTCGGCCACCTTTTTGGCCATGTTCCGATCCGACTTCAATTCCACTTTTCACGGGTCTTGTTTTCCTACATATATACTATATTTAAGAAGTGAGATGGAACAATATATATATTATCCAATGACAGATCGAAATAGAGGAGGGACAGAATGATTAAGAAGGAAAAGCATGATCACTAAATTAAAGCAGCAGAGAAGTGCAATCATGAGGAACCATATGACTAAACAATATTGACGCTTATAAACCAACAATATATATATATATATACTTCTCTTTCTAAAGGAGTTAAGTATTCTCTCTACTGCCTCCACTCTTTTCTCATGGTTGATATGTTAGCTTTCATATTTGGAGAATTCAGTGTACAGATATACGTGCTAAGAAAAGACCTTATGTTCAACGTTTCTTTTTGTCCTTAATTTTTTGGGAAGGAGGTAAACAACAGTTGTGTGTTGGTGTAGTCATATTTGTTTTATTTTCCTCGTACATACTTGTGTTTTTAATGAATAGATACTCTGTACATGAGAAACACATATTTTATTAAGTTCAGATTAATGAATGGCATTTCATGAAATATTCCAGGCTTGATGGCTGTAATGTCTACCATTTTTTGGTTTCTCCAGAATTCAAACATTTTCTTTTTCATGTTTTTTTTTTGAAAAAAAAAATTGGTCAACTATTACACCTTCACTTAACGGTCATACTTGATATGCGATATTCCAATCCTAGCCAGAAGATTATGTTTTTTTTTTAATTTATTTGTACCTTGAAAGTTGGCACTGAAGTTTTTTTTTTGGTACAAAGATGATGAGATATATAAATAAGAGTTTAGTACATCAAAAAACCAAACAAAGAGCAATACAGAGTATAGTAATGACATTAGAAAACCAAGTAGAGAGAGCAATACAAAGATACAAATTCAACACCAGTAAGAAAATAACAAACACACTATAGTCAGGTTCATTTCATGGCTCATATTTAGTAAAAGAAAGGTTTGGAAAAAACTGCCATTTCCTTGAAAATCATTACTAGGAATAGGATCAAGGATATAACATCATAAGATCTTAAGATTACAAAAACAATATAAGATTCTAGCACACATCAATTTATTTTATCTGACTTACCTCGCTAGTTACTTTGTACCATTTAAACAACATATATGGGCATAAAAACTTTCTCTTTCTAGCCAAGACTCTTGACTCAAGTGGCACATACTCTAGATTAAAATGCCAAGGCCTAATGTACTTAGGTTCAATCCCTTTCCCACCGTTTTCAGTCTTGGGTCTCCTTTGTAACAAAATAAATTTTTCCTCCTACCAATGCCCCAAAAAGGTTTAAACTTCAGGCAGTCAAATTTCACCTAAGAGTATCACTGCTAGCTTCACCTACACACACTTGCAATGATAGAGAGATGGAATAGGCATCTCTAAAGCTCTGGTTGAGGACAACATAACTGAGATATGTGGAGCATCTAGGGATACAGACATTTGATCATTCACTCATAAAAGTGACCACACCTATTAATAATTTTTGTAATAAAATCGAAACCCTAGTAGATACCATCATCAATAATTGAAAGAACAAAGAAAATTTAGAAAACCGAGAAACCAAAGAGAAAGAAATCGAAACGGATAAATATCTACGCCTCAAGAAGATCAGGAACGATAACGGAAACACTGCAGCCTCTATCACCGGCAAGCTACTCCGACGACGACTCCGACGTTGACAGTGGCTCAGGTCCGACGTTTCTTGCTTGCTCTGCTTCTCGGACGCTTCTTATGGGAGAAAAGGCCAATTTTATTAAAATGTTTAAACATTAAAAAATTTAAATAACTAAATATATATTTTAATTGTAGGGGCATATAAGTAATTTTACACCTCACTTTTTCTTTTCCCTTTCCATTTCCATTCTCTAATTTTTACAAACAAACGCATTCCATTACTATTTCCATTTCCATTTCTATTTCTGTTTCTGCCTAACAAACGTGCCCTAAGAGTATTGAGGTATTATAATGTCTTTTCTTTTAATGAAAAATATAAATTTTGGGTTTAGTAAAAAGATTTGTTTTGGTGAGAATTTATAGTCAAGATTTGTTGGTTGGTGACAATAGAAAATATTTAAAAAAATTTAGACAGTCATAAGCCTTCGAAAAATATTTGTTACTAGGACTTCTAGCAAATAAAGAATTTTTACTGGGTAAAAATTTTATCTCGAAAAATTTTCAAATTTAGACAATAAACTTAAAATCATTCATGTAATCACCGTTTAACTAATTTTTTATTTTTCTACTTATTTTCCTAATTTATTTTAATTCCTAAAGTTTTCTGACTTTTAAATTAATATAATCCTTATATTGGTCCAAAAAATTTGTTTCACTCTAATTATATATATATATATATATATATATATATATATATAATTAATTAATTAATTTGATCATATTATCTAACTTCAATGTGACAAAATTATAAACCCTAATATTCTTTTTTAAAATTGACAAATATTACATTCTCTCCCCCTTAGAAAATTCGGTCCCCGAATTTCTAATAAATCCTTTAAATACACTCAAGCATTACTTAATCATCCAATTCAATGAAACATTCCAATTTACACAGTTGCCCCCAAACATTTTCCAACAGTTCAACAGTCTAATAACCAGTACAATATTTCAAGTAGGGAGCTCTGCTCTTACTCAATCCAAAACCAATATACAATTCTTCAAAATACAACAAAGGAATACTACAGACCCTGACTGTGATCATATAGGAGCTATCTAGAGGCCAACATATAGGTGGAAAATGAATCATAAGTCATAGCCTACGAACAATAGTAGCCTCACCAATCAAGATTGTCTCGAACTATACAGAGATGAATAAATGAGATACTGCACTTCAATCTGAAAGAAAAATGAAATGAGGGGTGAGTTTTGCAACTCAGTGAACGGATAATACCTACCATAATAGAAAAGGAACAAACCTTCATATATGAGTTTTTCGAAAACTTATTTCACGGTTTGGGTTTGTAATACCCGAGAATATTTTAACTAGCATCATTAATTAAAGTAAATTAAATTAATTAATTTAAAAGTTGAAAAATGGATAGAAGCACACACTATCCTACTACATAATTTTTTTTAAATACAAGTGTGTTTAAATCCTAATTTATCTATATTTCTTTTTATTTATTTGTTATTACACCAGATTTTTTATTTAGGTGATATGTATATATATTAATTAATTATATATATATATAAGAAAGAAAAAAGGATAAAGAAAAGAAAAGAATAAGGAAAGAGGAAGCAGATCGTGGGGAAGAAAGGAAGGGGAAAGACGCACGAGAGAGGGGAAGAGCTTGGGGCGTCGTTTTGCACGGGAGGAGCTCACGGACGGAGGTGAGCACGCGTGGTGGCCGGACGTGCGAGAGAGGCCGGAGCCGCCGTCCACCGGAGCCGGAAAACGCCATCGTGGTGGCTGGAGGAGAGAGAGTGACGGGCTAGAGAGATAAACAAGAGGAAGAGAGCTTTCTCGCTGGAAAACTCGCCGGAAAACGCTGTCTCTTCACCGGGGAAGGTGGCTGGGAGTCTCCTCTACTCCATATCATCCTTCTAACCGGTTGAATCGAGGTGAGAAGTCCCGAAACTCTCAAACCCCAATTTTATCAATTTTAGGGATTTTTGGAAAGACCCCAATTGATTCAATCTGAGTATTCTGGGTCCTAAATTGAAGTATTTGCATGCTAGGAAGTGAGTTGGAAGCTTAGGAACCGGAACCAAATTGATGGAATTTATCAGGGTTGGAAAAATTGTAGGAAAATGTGGTTGTTAAGGTTTAAAGGTGTTGTGGACTCATTTGGGGTGCATTGAAAGGTTGAATGGTAATTATATAATTGTTAAAAATTATTGGAATGTACGAGGGATTAAAACCCGAGTACTCACCGTCTCAACCGGAACCTTGTTCGGGGGAAAAAGAGACAATTTTCTAATTTTACGCGTATTCGGGTATGTGTATTCATGTGTAGGTGAAGTGTTCAAGGTTATTTTGGTAAATGGAAATCTTGGACAAGTAGGATTTATGATTCTCTTGAGCCATAAATTCAATACTTGGGTAATGGAAGTTTATATGGACACATAAAGGTGGAATTAGGTAACCTTGCATTCCCAAGTCAAAGCTTCCGAATAGTGTGATTAAGAAAGGGTTGGACACGATTAGAAGCATGCTAGGTGTCCTAAAACTAGTTGAGGGCATTTCCAAGCCAACAACTAGTCTATGGAATTAATTAGAGAGAACATGAGCATTAGAGTTACATGTACACGATAGTGGTTGAATTTTCAAGCTTCTGAATTTCTCAAATATATGTGTATAGGGCAACATACAGTGAGTGGACCTTCGGGCACACCGAGAGCCGATCCGAGGGGCCAACCAGGTGAGGGGCTTTCCTATCCTTGACCTATAGGGTTGACTGCGGATATGGATGTATGGTTTGCCTTCTTGCCTATTTGTAGGAATTACATGTTAGATAACATGCTATTGTTGTTCCTAAATTACAGTATATGTGAAAACGTGCTATATATGTGTATGTGAATTATAAAAATGATGGTGGCTCAAGGAGCCTTATATGAAAAGAAGGTCCTCGGGACCTATATAAGATCGGGGGTAGGATCGAGTCAATTTTAATGGGGAGAGTTTTGTGGTACTAGAAACCCACCTTATTAATTATTATCTGAAAAGTGTGGTGGTGTATGTAAATTCTTAAAGGAAATGAACATAGGTGACTTTGTTTTAAACCGAGAGAATTCCGATCTAGAAAACTGCTTGGAAACTTAGATTTACCTGAGAAGAAGTAAAATGAATAAGTAGTGGTTCATAGGGGTCATTTATGGTACAACGCGGGAACCGAGTCTATCATGAATGGTCCGGGTAGATTGAGTCTGTTATTTTGAGTCAAACTCTCAGAAATACAAAGTATATGAGTACACCACATTGTGGCTATTGCCTTAGGTAAACCGAGGTCAAATGAGTCGCTGGCTATGCTCCAAGTGAAGCCTTGGGGTCAGATTATTGTTCCAAGTAAAGTCTTGGGGCCAGGGGTTCCTAGAATGATCAACTAGGTTCCTATATCGCTCACGTGAGATATTGCCTTCGGGCCAGATTCTCTCCAAGTGAAGTTGTATGTTAAACTATGATATGATGTATGTGTGAATTTAAATGTATGTAGAACCATGCTTTAAATTCTTTATTGTGAATATGACATATGCTAGTTGCCTGACCACCTAATATATGGAAATTCAAAATCTGTTATATGCGTATGTGTTTGTGATTGGCCCCTCTCCCCAGTTGTAGTGGTACCCGCTACTACACCAGGGATGAGAAAGCCTCTCACTGAGTCCGTTTGACTCACCCCAATGTTAAATGTTACAGACACAGGTGGTATAGGCATCGGAAGCGCTTCCACTTCATCTCAGGGAGGCGGACAGACTTAGAGGCCGCACGCATTGTTCGCGTTGGTAGTATTGATATATGTATTTTGTCATGATGTATATGTATATGATTCTTTTGGTATAGCATTGTTTTGTACAGCTGCTATATGCATATATGTATATGTCACACTCTAGAATTGTCGGCTTCATACAGGTTAAAGATTGGTCTGATTGTTGGGATCATAGGTTATGATATGATGAATATCATGGGTATATATATATATATATATATATATATATATATATATATGAATGTGACTTCCACATGTGAATAGGATAGATCACACGCACTGAGCGTGTGGTCAATATGTAAATTTATATATACGTGTGACTGAATACTTGATTGTGTGAAAATACGGCTTCCGCATGTGAATAGGATAGGTCACACGCATTGAGGCCTGTGATCAATATGTATATTTTATGCAGGTGTGTGATTGAATTATATATGCTTGACTGTACACAGGAATTCTGCATTTGAATAGGATAGATCACCCGCCCTGAAGCGCGTGATCAATATGTATATTATATGTACGTGTGATTGACTATGTGTATATGTATAGACTGAAGCGGCGTTGAGCGAGCCGTGGATTGCCTGCTACTTAGGTCACCGGATAGGGATGACCATATATACTATATATTGTTTGTAATAGAAATGGGTAGTTATGCATATATAAGAATGTCAATCAGGGATTAGAGGATTACGGGATAGGAGAAATCCTACCTCCCGTGTCGGTCACGGACGTCCGATAGGGGTCGTGACAGGGTTGCTAAAGAAATATCGTGAACAATTATAATATATATACTTTTGGCATTAAATTAATAATACTTTTTCAATCAAATTTCACTTTCTATGTAATATCCGAGATATTTAGATTTAATTATTTTCATTTTTATTAAATTTATTTTTCTTTCAGAAAGAAAAATAAATTAAATTAAAGAATTATAGGGTCAAAAAATAGAATAAAGAAGAAAGTAATAGGGGATATTTATAATTTTTCTAGGACCTAAAAGGAATAGGAAACAAAAAGATGGGGAAAAAAAGAAAATAAAATAACTAAATACAAATATATATATATATATATATATATTATAATAATTATTAATATTATTATTTACTAAAAAAAGAAAAGAAATATAATATATTAAAATATATGGGGGGCCAACCGTGACCCCCTCCCAATACTCACACACACATACGGGAAGTAAGTGGAGAAGGAGGGGGAGCGTTCCACGGCGGTTTCTGGCCGGAAAAGGCACACCGGTGCCGGAGAAGGTGACCGGACTTCGTCTTTCAACACCCACAAGCCTCCCATCCGATTAAATCAAGGTATGAAAGCCCCAATCCTTCAAAACCCCAATTTCTCCAATTTGGGTATTTTAGGAATGCTTCAATTTCTTCCAATCGTGGCATTCCGGGGTTAAATTTGAGCTTAGTAGATGTTATTGAAAGCTTAGTAAGGTTTATAATCGAAGTAAAATCATAGGAATTGACCGGGTATGGAAATAAGGAAAATTGGGTTAGGAAATTGCTATAAATTCGAAATTGATAATTCGATGCATGTTTAGGCTTGGATTGGAGTAGTATAAGTGTTGTAGTTGCTGGAAATATACAAGGGAATAAAACCCGAGTATTTACCATCTCAACCGGAATCCAATCCGGTGAAAAAGAGGCGAAATACCAAACCACCGTATAGTAAGGAGCTGTGTGGTGGGTTGGACACCTTGGTCTAGTCCGTGGGGGACACTTAAGACCCACTAAATTAGTTTCAAGGCTCTAATTATACCCAATTATATTTTTTATATATAATTAAAGAGGTAGTAATTAAGCTTTTACTCGGCGAATAAGGGAGACGGTGGAATGAGTAAGCTAAAGCCTCTTTTAAACCGTGAATTTAATTCTTTTTATTAGTTAAATACCCATATGAACACATGAAGGGAAATTTAGACAAGTGGAAATCTCTAACCTAAGCAATTAGAGGTTCTAAATGGCTCGAAAGTGTTAAAGTCGAATATGGGGCATTCTGGACTTTCAGAAAGAGCGAATAAGACGACGTAACGAACTAAATAATTAGTTCTTGGAAAATATCTAGAGGGTACATAAGCATTAGCATGACACGTGCATGGTAGATGCTTAGTTACGCATTCTAAATTTCTTAAATATATATGTTTATAGGGCACCACAGGGTAATTGGAGCTTCAGGCACTCCAAGGACTGATCAGGAGGGCAAACGAGGTGAGGGGCTCTCCCATCCCTACCCCATAGGGTTGGATGACTACGTGGAAAATGTGGTTGGCTCTATTTTGTGCAAATTGATATATGGAATATATTTATATGAATAAATTTGTGTTACACGTGTATGATTTGCAAATAAGCAATCAACGTGCAATAGTATATGTGCTAATATGATTAATCACAAGGTGTATATGTGCTATTGTGGCTCAACGAGCCTTATATGATACCGTGGGTAGGATTGAGTCGGAATTTCATATGTGGGAGTTTATTAATATTAGGAACCCACTTAAATTGATCATCGTGCAAAGGTTTTGACCGTATGGTACATTGAGGAAAATGAACCTAGGTTGTTAAATGTGAGTGAGAGTGTTGTATAATTGAAATGGGGGAAATCTTGGCCTAACTAAAGAACACGTATGATATTCATTTAGTTACAAATAAGGCGTCTTTCAAGGTTAAAATTGTTAGTTGAGTTTGTTTAGTTTGTCCGGGTAGATCGAGTCGGTCATCCTGATCGGACAGACAAGATTATGACGTCAGTAAGTATGCCACATAGTGGCCATTACCTTGGTTTAAACTGAGGTCACACAAGTTGCCGGCTATTACTCTAAGCGTGCCTTGGAGTCAGAAAGACCCTGGTGTGATCAACCAGGTTCGTACATGATATTTCCTTTAGGCCAGCATTTCTCTTAGCGTAATGTGGGAGATAGAAAGTGAGTGCCTACGTGCACAAGTATGTGTTAATTGTGAAACCAAATGAGATATGTTGAGATTGATTTACATGTGCATTAATAAATATGTTAGGAGCATGAATTAGGATTTTAATTGTGAATATGATTTACTGATTTCCTGATCATGTTAAAGATCACGATATAAATCCATTTCATGCGCATATGGTTGTGGTTGCTCCCTTCCCCTAGCTGTAGTGGTACCCGCTGCTACGCCAGGGATGGGGGAGCTTCTCACTGAGTCTGTTCGTCTCACCCCTTGTTTACATGTTTCTGATACAGGTGGTTCAAGAGTCGGGAACGCGTCCACTTCTTCTCAAGGAGGCGGACAACTCTGAAGACCACACGCTGTGAACACCTCACTTTGTCCGGCTGAAAATATGATATAAAAATGAGAACAAAAAATAAATAATAATAATAATAATAGGGAAGAGGCGTCGCGACGGTAAAAGCTACCCTTCGCGACGACAACACTATACCGCCGCGACATAGCCTGCATTTATGAAGGGATCAGTCAGAGTGATACCCGTCGCGACGGATACGTCCATACGTCGTGACGGGCTGTGCATTTATGACGAATCCGGGATCGTATTTGCGCGATACCCGTCGTGATGGTAAACGATAAGCATCGCGACGGGTGTGCCATTAATGGCCGGATTTCTTTCCTGGAATAGTTTCCCCGACCTACTATAAAATAAACCTCGCATCACTTGTCAGGGGGACCAGAAGTTTGACAAAGAGAAAGGCTGGAAATAGAAAATAAGAAGCAAGCAGGTAGAATATGCACTATGAATAATATTTCGTTACTCCTTTGATTTTACTCATACTCATGCGATGGTTGGAAGTCACTTTTTCATTCTTGTATAGACCCATTCCATTCTGGTTGTGATCCTTCAGTGTTGGCATTCTATCCAACATTTGATTCACGTACACAAAAAGTATCACCCTCTTCTTTTTCTGCCTTTTCTTCTTCTCAAAAAATGGAAGGGGTCGCGACGGATTCTCACCCTGTCGCAACACCCCCTGGTAGAGAAGCCGTCGTGACGCCTTCTTCCATGCGTCGCGACGGCAAAGGTTACCTGTCGCGACCCCTGTCCTTGGGGATAAAAAGTGTTTTTTTTTACTTAGCAATTTTTACAATCTAGTGCCACCAAGAGAGTTTTGTCTTTATAGGAGCACTAGCCTTCACGCCATCTGGGTATTACGCCTAATGAGCCCTCACACATGCACTTTTTCATATTCTTGATTGATTGTATGGTAGATAAGTACCAAAAGGCATTGGCCTCTTTAGGTACATTGCACTGGGAGGCCATCTGAGCTTTTGCTTGATGAGTCTCCCCTCACTCGCACACTTGTATGTCACAGGAACTACGTGGGCTTTGATCCCCCATTGTGGGTACGTAGGCCCTAGGCTCTTATCCTAGGTCAAGCCCTCCCTCTTTCTTTCCTCATTTTCTCCCATGATTGTATATATTTTTAAGGCCAAATAATTTTAATATTAATTTTTAGAGTAACTGTCTTCGGACGGGGGAAGAAGGGTGCCTAACACCTTCCCTTCATCTCAATCAGACTCCTGAACCCAACATTTTGTGAAAATTCATTTTCCCCACTCTTAAACTTACTATTCTTTTTTCCAAATTTTGATTTAAAATTTGGTGGCGACTCCCGTCTAAGGCTCGGTCTTCACAGTTGGCGACTCCACTAGGGACTTTCTAGTTAGAGAGTCAAGCCCTTTTCTCTTGAAATTAATATTAAAATTGTTTGGTCTTCCATATTTATTTGTATATTTCTGTATATTTGTGATTTTCTTTGTTGTGCAGCGTTTCCACCTTCGAATGGAAGGGAGGGGTAGTTAGGATGCTCCATAAATTCACAAACGCACTATTTATATTTATTTCAACCTATTGGCTCCTATACCCGAAGTACGTCCAAATAAGTAGAATGGGATATGAGAATCTTTCCCTATTGGGCCTAGGCCTACAGAGGTTGACCTATCTATCCTACTTAGATTGTTACTTGCCTTAAGGGTTGATTCGCGCAGACTTTTCTGTGACATCATCTCTTAAGTCAGGGTCTCTACCTCTGGTAGGGGCAATCTAAGGGCCTTTTTAGGGTATCTAGATCCCAAGCTGAACCATGTGCAATTTGGCCTTAGAAGCCTACCTTTATTAGGTCAGCCAATTTTAGAGGCCTTAAGAGCCTAACCTTTAGGACACAAGGAGCAAAACCCCCCATATCGCATGCATTGCATATAATTTTCCTATATAACTTGTGTACTAACCTTCTTTTTCTTCTTTTTCCAAGATTAGCATTTATACTTTTTCTGCAAAACAAAACTTTTCGAAATGGCATCAGAACATGTAACGGCCTTTTATGCCCCTACAAGCTTGGCCATCACTGGGAGAAGAATTCAAATCAAGGTCCAAGCCAATGTTGTGGACGACCTAATCAAAATGAGGGAATGCTTACCAGGAGACGAACTCAGAAAGTTTCGAGGCCGATACGGGGATATCTTAGATCTATTAGACATAAAGATCATGGAAGAGGCACTACAAGCTCTTCTACAGTTTTGGGACAACAAATTGAGAGCTTTCATATTCCCCAACTTCATGTTATCACTCGTGCCAGAAGAATATGCAGGGATGTTAAGAAGCCCCCTCCTCTCCACAAGTCAAGTGTACAAGTTTTTCAGGGATTCTTCCAACCCAGAAGGAGGTTGCTGATTTACTTGGGGTTCCAGAAAAGAAGGCCATCATTAGAAACCATGCCCAAGGGGGAACTCTCTCCACCAAGTTCCTTTTGGAACACATAGAAGCCATGAAGAGAAAAGGAGATTAGACAACTTTTGGGAGGACACTGGCTCTATCAGTCTATGGCCTTATCCTTTTCCCCACCACACTGGATGTGGTCAACTTATCTTCCATCAGGGTCTTTTTAGCTGTTGAGAGATACGGAATAAACCTCGTACCCGCCATTTTAGCAGAGACAGTAGGTTCCCTTACCTATTGTCAGGCAGGAAAAGGAAGGAAGCTACAGTGTTGCCTACAACTCCTCACAGTTTGGCTAGCTAATCATATCTTTAGCAAGGGGTATTCTACCGGAGGAATTCTGGAAGTAAATCATCACCCCTTGCGAGATTTTCCTCGACGAGAAGGTCTTTGCTTGTACCATGTTGAAACGCAAGGTCTTATGGGGATAGAATGGTGGATATATTTCTTGGCTCAGGTCAGGGAAAAGGATATATGTTGGAAACTGGTCTGGTGGTTAAGCGAGGAAGTGTTGTACAGCTGTGGCCCGTTCTTCAATGTGCCACTAGTAGGACCAAGGTTGGCAGTTAACTATAATCCCTCCCTGGCACATTCCCAGCTGACATTCCGTCAAGACATACCCACAGAAGAATTGGTGCGCTCATTCTTATATTCCCTCAAAGGACCTGACTCCATACATGGCATCACCATTTCAAAGGCCTGGGATCATATGCACTTTAAAGGGAAAGATGAGTTGGGAATTCGAGGGCTGGCACCAACCAATGACTTTAAGGTCTGGCTAAGAGAAAGAATCAATGACAAAGTAGTAGAGAGATTTGTGCCACTGGACCCTCTCCTAGGGAATGATCAGTTGAAGATCGAAAAAGCTCTGAAGAGAAAGATCGATGAGCATAAGGATACGCTGGAAAATCTCGAAACTCAAAGGGATAGGAAAATGAAAGCTATCTGCGAAGTAGAAAGAGAATATGCCAGCGTAAGGGCAGAAAGCGAAGACATTCATAGGAACTCCCCTCTGTTGACGGGGAACAGGAACCTCAAGGAAATAAATCGTAAGTTAAGAGAAGAGTTGGCTAAAAAAGAGAAAAATTGGGAAGAACTCATGAGGACTGAAGTCCAAATTAAGGAAGCTAGAGCTCAAGCACTAGAGGTTCGAGTCAAAGATTTGGAGGCACACAATCAAGGGCTGCAGGCCCAACTCCTCAACTATAATCCAATTACTCAAGACCAGCTTGACAGGGCCTTGCTCCAAATCCAAGCCATGGGTCTAGCAATGGAAAACCTGCAAGAAAAATGCAAAGCAAGGGAAAAGTTGGTGAAAGAGCATGAAAGAGAGATTGAACCATGGAAAAATGATGCAATCCGGCTGCATAATAAAATCGAGAAGATGGCTCGATTAATCAACATGTTCGTCCCATCTTTCATCGACGCCTTTAAGAAAGTTGAATGGCGAATCAATCTGCCACATGTCCCGCCCGAGTTGGAAGAACTCATAGTGTTTGGCCGCATATTAATCAACAAGTGGAACACAATGCTAAGCATGTAGCGTAGGGTGAAAGGCCAAGATAGGTGCATGATGGGCCCACAGCCTTCATAGCACTTTATCAACTGTTCCCATCATTGAATTTTGTATTTATGAATGGGAATAAGGATGTTTTGATCGCCATATAAATTAATAATACTTGCAATTTTTCTTTTCTTATTTAGGTGTTATTGTATTATTTTCTGGTTCTATTCTCTATTTAAATGGGTTTACATTAATATCAGTAAAAATGGCACCTAAAATCCACCCAGCTGGGAAGCCAGGGAACATTCACGCTCAGCAGGAAGAAAAAAGGCATTCTTTAAACAAACAAGACTTGGAATTTCTCAGACAAGAAAACAAGATCCTCAAAATAGAAATGACAGTGCAAAAACGCTCGCACTTGAAAAAAGAGAAGGAACTTCACCAACAGGCCGAGAAATATCGCCTGGAATCACTTGTGAACAAGCAGCTGGGATCCAATTTCCACCACGCATACTGCGAGATGTGCCGCTGGGCAGACTTCGATAAGCTTCAAAGGCTATATCTTAAAGAACAGGCAGAGAAAGAAGCTACCAAGAAGTAGATTATGGGGAAAATATATGTAAAAGACTCCTCATATGAAGCAATTTTAGGAGGAGCATCTCTAAATAAAATTTCCTATTTTATCTCCACCTTGTGTTTCTCACTCTCTCAAAAGCTCGAGCTGGTTGCTACGATAATTGCATGATGAACGTAGTTCTCATAGCAAACTATCAACCTTCTTCTCCTATTGAGTATTATAACTCATAGAGGGAATGAAGGGGGATTTTTAGGTGCTAAAGTCACTGATATTAACAAAATAACCCAACTTGAAAATAAATTTAAAATTACTAAGGAAATTTTGTCAAGCAGATTTTTCAAAATAGCTCAGTCAAGCCATCAGTACTTCACTCGAACGCGAAAAGCACAGATGGACTCACAAGCAGTTGAATCTGTAGCAAGGATAGCAGAAATGGAAAAAAGCCTAGACATGACTAAGTCTCAGGTAGCTACTTTGAACGACACGATGGATCAAATACTGGCCTACCTAGTGGGAGGCTAGCAAGAGCAAGGGGAAGACTCAGATAAAGCCTCCAAAGGAAAAAAGATTCCCCATGTCATAATTCCTGAAGACCATGAGGAAGAATATGTTGAAGAAATACCCGTAGAAGAATCGCCCAAAGTTCACAAATCTAAGACAAATGAAGGAGGCCCAAGCTGCAGTAATGGCCGCCCTAAAGGCCCAAGCAGAACCAAGAGAAGGAGGATGGAGACACAATTAGGGAACAAATAGAGAAAGAAGTGAGCCGTGCACTCAAGATGGCTACTCGGACCGAAGATGAAGATGAGCTGGCTCTATTCAGTTTCCCTAAAATCCAAATTCCTCCCAAGTTCAAGCTTCCACTTTTTGAAAAGTACGATGGTTTGTCGAATCCAGATCATCACGTCAAAGGATACTACGCAACCATGGCCACATATAGCTCTGAACCAGCATTCTTGCTCGCTCACTTTCACAATAGTCTGAAGGGAGCCGCGTACAAATGGTTAATGAGACAAGAAAATGAAACCATGAAGTCATGGGCCACAATGATAAAAGCCTTCCGTAACAATTTCAAGCACAACATCCATAGTGAAATGACTAGGGAAAGCATGGTGGTTCTAAAGAGAAGAAGTAATGAAACCTTCCGAGAATACGCCTCCAGGTGGAAGGAGGCTTCAGTGGATGTCCAACCTTCAATGAACAAAAGGGAAACATGCCACTACTTCGTCAAGGCGTTAGGTGATCCGGCTTATGAGGTTCTGGCAATCTTACCACATCAGGATTTTGCGGATTTGGTCACCATAGGGGAAGACATCGACGCAAGAAACAAAGAGTCACCCCCGCCAAAAAAGAACTTCACTCCTAGCTATGGGAAAAAGAAGGAGGAGGGAACTGCCTTTACGCCAAATGCACCAAAGACGTTTTTAGTCAATGCAGTGGGGAATTTGGGGACTTCCCAGCAAAACCAGGCACCAAAAAATAATAGAGTAAACAATCGGGACAAGGAGTTGCCCGAGCTAGGCCTCACACGAATTGAATTGTTCGAGCACCTTAAGGAACAACAGATGATGTGTGCTCCGGCAAGAAATAACTGGGAACCCCCATACCCGGTTTGGTACAAACCAGAATTGTCATGCGTATACCACCAAGGCACCCAAGGGAACTCAATCGACAAATGTGACCACTTCAAAAAACACGTCTTGCAAATGATAGATGCAGGATGGATTAACCTCCCAAACATCACCAAAAACCCCTTACCTGAGCATGGGGTTAGTACCATAGAAAAAGAGGAATGGACAAACAAAGAGCTGGCCCATGTGTCCTTTTCCCTGGAACAAATATACAAAGCTCTGGCAGAGGCTGGTTATGTACCACGTCTCAAGGAATATAATGTCTTTTCTTGCTATTATCATCGAACCATCGGCCATTCCACTAATGAGTGTAAGCTTTGGAGAAAACATGTACAACACTACATGGCCATGGGGATCGTGACGGTAAAAAGAGGAGAGCCTGAGATTCAGGTATGCGCAACCTCTCACCAAAAGGGGAAAGCGTTATCATTCACTCTCAAAGTCCCCAACATGGGACCCCCCTCACCAACTCCGAGATCATCACCCCTTTTTACTATTAGAAAGCCCAGTCCACCAAAAATAACGCACCCACAAATGACCATCTATCCACCAAAATCCACACCGTACGCCTCCAATAAAGCAGTACCTTGGAGATATCAAGCAATTGTGGAAATCGAAGGAACAAAAGGGGAGGCAGGAGGAATCCTCACAAATACCAATGTGGCTCCTAGACAGGGATTTACCAGAAGTGGGAGGCTATATGCAAGACCCATATCAGCGACACCAAAAGGAACGCTCGATGCAGAAAAAGAAAAAAAGCCCTGAGGACCAACCAGAAGAAGAGGGGGCAATTTCGAGAAAGAATTCCTAAGCATAGTTAAGAAAAGTAATTATGATATTGTAGACCAGTTGAGGAAAACTCCGTCTAGAATTTCTGTGCTGGCTCTCATGCTGAATTCCGATGTGCACCGTCAAGCTCTCCTCAGGACATTAGCTGACACACATGTCCCAAAAGAAATCTCACCAGAGAAAATGGTGAACCTGGTAGAGGCTGCCAAACATGCTTCCACCCTTTCTTTCTCTGAAGAAGAGATTAGCCTGGGAATGAAGGCTTTACATATCACTGTGAAATGCTATGGTTTCACGATAGCAAAAGTACTCATAGATGGAGGGTCGGCCCTGAATATCTTGCCAGTCACTACCTTTCAGCGGCTCCCCGTAGAATCAACACGAATTGACGCAAGGAATATGATCGTCCGGGCTTTCGATGGAACCAGAAGGAATATGATCTGCCAATTGAAATAGGGCCCCTCACTTTCGACATCGTATTCCAACTTATGGAGGTTGACGCTGCCTACACTATGTTATTAGGACGGCCCTGGATCCATGAGGCCAAGGCCGTACCCTCTACTCTCCATCAGAAAATCAAATTCCTCAAAGAAGGAAGGGTCATCACCATCAAAGGGGAGGAAAGCATGTTGATCAGTCATCCTTCTCCCGTGCCCTTCATTGACAGTACTGAAGAGGCTATGGAATCCTCCTTCCAAGGATTGGAAATAGAAAGGCGACCTAAAGAAACTTTTCAAATCAACAGCATAGCTTCCAAAATTATGGCAAAACAAGGCTACAAACAAGGGCGAGGATTGGGTCCCATGCTAGCTGGAATATCGCGATGCATCGAACCAACAGAACAAGAGGCCTTGGTCGGATTGGGATACACTGAGGCTACCCAAAATGAAAGTGGCCAAAAAGAAGGCATTCCTCTCACCCGAAGGTTCGTGCCAGCCGAAAAGGACAACCACGTCTCGGCCATTGAAGAAGAAGAAGCGACACATGAAAGTCCCCTCATATGGCGCACGACTGAGGAAACAGATCAAAAGAACTAGGAAGGAGACTGGATCTTAGCAATCAATAGTTCCAAGTAAAATATGAATTGTAATTGATCTAGAGTTGAGCTCTAAGTCCAGATCAAGGAATAATACACTTATGAGCTTATCTATTGTCATTTATCAACATTTTAATAAAAATGACTTGCATATTTTACTAAAAGAATTTGTATGTTCCTTTTTCTAAAAAAAACTCTCCTTCACTTCTTAATTCATGTTTTTCTTTACCCTCAGGGAATTAGCATTCTCCGAGACCCCGCCCCATTCGGTGATTCCTGGTTTTTACGAACATTGAGATAATGAACATATGCAAAATGAGAATGACTCCGGAGAAGAAGGGACTTCTCCAGTCTTTGCCAAAATGGTTAAATCAGATGAAAGAGGAATAGTCCCACATCAAGAAAAAGACGAACTCATAAATTTGGAGACTAAAAAAGAAAAGAAGGAAGTAAAAATTGTGGACAATCCAGAAAGGAAAGAATTAATCTCTCAATTAAAAGAATACTCGGATATATTCGCATGGTCATATCAAGACATGCCCGGGCTCGATTCAACAATTGCGGCCCACAAAATACCAACATTCCCCCACATGGAACCAAAGAAGCAAAAACTAAGACGCATGAAACCCGATATGTCCCTCAAAATAAAAGAGGAGGTACAAAAACAATCGGACGCCAGTTTTCTGGAGGTATCAATTTATCCAGAATGGATGGCCAACATAGTACCGGTCCCTAAAAAAGATGGGAAAGTACGAATGTGTGTTGACTACAAGGACCTCAACAGGGCTTCTCCCAAAGATGATTTCCCACTACCGCACATCGATGTGTTGGTAGATAATATGACTGGAAGTTTCCGCTACTCATTCATGGATGGGTATTCAGGCTACAACCAAATTCTCATGCACCCAGAGGATAAGGCCAAGACTGTCTTCATTACACAATGGGGGACCTATTGCTATAAAGTTATGCCATTCGGACTCAAGAATGCAGGAGTAACCTACCAAAGGGCCATGGTGGTTCTATTCCATGACATGATTCACAAAGAAGTCGAAGTCTACGTAGATGACATGGTGGCCAAATCTACAGAGGGGGAAAGTCATGTCAAAGTCCTGGAAAAGCTATTTGATAGACTCCGAAAATTTAAACTACGACTCAACCCCAACAAGTGTATCTTTGGGGTTCAGTCGGGCAAACTTCTTGGGTTTATTGTGAGTCAAAAATGAATCAAAGTCGATCCCGACAAGATCATAGACATTAGAGAGATGCCACCCCTACCACTGAGAAGCAGATACGGAGTTTCTTAGGCAAGGTAAATTATATTGCTCGCTTCATTCGTAACTTGACGGCCACGTGCACGCCCCTCTTTAAACTTCTCAAGAAGAATCAATCGCTAGAATGGAATGCAGAGTGTCAGTCAGCATTTGACGCAGTAAAGGAATACCTTACTAACCCACCAGTGTTGGTTCCGCCTACGCCAGGAAGTCCTCTAATATTGTACCTAACTGTTCTAGAGGAATCTATCGGAGCCATTCTAGGACAATACGATCCTGCAACAGGAAAGTAATAGGCCATTTACTATCTGAGCAAGAAGTTCGACCCAAACGAGTCGCGATACCCCCTGGTCGATAAAACATGTTGCGCCCTTGCATGGACAACACGACGATTAAGACACTACATGCTTTACTACGAGACATTCCTCATATCGCGGATGGATCCAATGAAATACATTTTTGAGAGCCCACATGTGTCTGGACAAATTTCCAAATGGCAGGTGATACTGGTAGAATATGACATTAAACACGTCACCCAAAAATTCGTCAAGGGGAGTGCCATAGCCGATTATCTCGTCGGCAACCCATTGGACGAAGAGCATGTCTCAGACTATCAGTTCCCAGACGAAGGGTTGAATGCCATAGAAGAAGAATCCTGGGCAAAAACTTGGGAGATGTTCTTTGATGGGGCAGTTAACATCTTGGGAAGTGGGATCGGAGTCGTCCTTATATCTCCAGATGGGAAACAATTTCCAATTGCGATCAAGCTAGATTTTGAATGTACCAATAACATGGCGGAATACGAAGTCTGCATTTGTGGATTACAGGCTGCTATAGGACTAAAAGTCAGAGAGATAGAAGTCTTTGGCGATTCGGCCTTGATAATCTACCAAACCAAAGGGGAGTGGCAAACCAAGAATCCGAAGTTGATCCCATACCAAAAAGTTCCTCATAGAACTAACGAGCCAATTCAAGTCCATAAACTTCCATCACTTGCCAAGGTGTAAGAATTCATTCGCCGACGCCCTGGCCACCTTGGCAGTAATGCTTGATACCAACTGCGGGGTCATGCTCCAGCCCATCAGGATGGAGTACAAAAACACGGAAATTCATTGCTCAATGATTGAACAAGAGCCCAATGGTCTCCCTTGGTTCCATGATATTCAGACATATATGGAAAGACAAGAATATCCGGATGGAGTCAGTGAGAGTGAAAAAAGGACCCTCCGACGACTAGCCACAAGCTTCTTTCTCGATGGGGGAACATTGTATAAGAAAAGGCCAGACGGAGTTCTACTTTGTTGCGTTGATGCACCCGAAGCCAATCAGATCTTGACCGAAATTCATGAAGGGGTATGCGGGACCCATTCTAATGGGCACACTCTGACACGACAAATACAAAGAATGGGGTATTTCTGGATGACGCTTGAAAGTGACTGCTTTGAATACGTCCGCAAATGTTATAAGTGTCAAATCTATGCAAATAGAATCAACGCTCCTCCAACAATGCTGCATAATATGACTACCCCATGGCCTTTTTCTCTATGGGGAATTGATATTATCGGTCCTATAAATCCAAAAGCATCGAATAGTCATCGCTTCATCCTAGTGGCAATTGACTATTTTACTAAATGGATAGAAGCAAATTCTTATGCTAAAATTACACAAAAGACATTTGTGCGATTCGTGAAGGCCAATATCATTTGCAGATATGGAGTCACATAAAGAATAATTACTGATAATGGGACCAATCTAAATGGAACCGAAGTGCAAAAGATCTGTTAAAACTATGGGATAAAACATCACAATTCAGTGCCATATTGTCCCCAGATGAACGGTGCGGTAGAAGCGGCTAATAAAAATATAAAGAAGATCTTAGAAAAGATGACCACCACGTACAAGGATTTGCATGAAAATGCTCCCGTTTGCTCTACTAGGATATCGCACTACCGCTCGCTCCTCAACAGGAGCCACCCCTTTTTTACTAACATACGGTACGGAGGCAGTCCTACCCATAGAAATCCAGCATTGTCGGCTTCATACAGATTAAAGTTAGGTCTGGGTATTGGGACTTTAGGCTATGATATAGCGTATATCATGTATATGTATATATGACTTCCGCATGCGACTAGGATAGATCACACGCCTTGAGGGGTGTGATCAATATGTAAATTATATATATGTGTGGCTGAATACCTGATTGTATGAAAATATGGCTTCCGCATGTGAATAGGATAGATCACACGCATTGAGGCGTGTGATCAATATGTAAACTATATGCAAGCGTGTGATTGAATATATGTATGACTGTATATAGGACTTCTGCATGTGAATAGGATAGATCACTTGCCCTGAAGCGCGTGATCAATATGTATACTATGTGTACTTGTGAATGAATATGTGTATATATATAGACAGAAGCGGCGCTGAGCAAGCCGTGGATTGCAAACTGCTTAGGTCACTAGAAATGGATGACCATATGTATTATATATTGTTTGTTTTAGAAATGGGTAGATATACACATATTAAAGTGTCAATCAGGGATTAGAGGCTTGCTGGATAGGAGAAATCCTACCTCCCGTGCCGGTCACGGACGTTCGATAGGGGGTCGTGACATTCTAATATGTGTGTGTGTGTATATATATATATATCATAAATAATAATAACGGATAAACTTTAAAGCTAAATCAACAATCCTTTTCAAATCAAAATACGGTCTAAAAATTTTATCAAGTCATATAAAAAAAATCAGTTAGGGAAACCAGATCCACAGAACCAATTAGAACAGACATGAGCAACGAGGCTCATGAATACAGACATGAGCAACAAGGCCCACGAATAGAGACATGAGCAACAAGGCTCACGAATACAGACATGAACAACAAGGCTCATGAATACAGATCCAATCCACGTCTCTTGGCCGGAACACGGGGCTAGCAACACCCCCTGCTACCTGCGCTTCCAAGGTGCACCAAAGGCTAAAGATACTGCGTTAGCTGCAGGGTTCCATATCAGATGGCTTCCCACAAAATATTTCAGATAAATATTAATAAAAATTTACAAAAATATTGTGTATAATTTAAAGAATTTTTACCAGGTAAACTTTTTATCTCGAAAAATTTTTAAATTTAGATAATAAGCTTAAAATAATTTATGTAATCACCATTTAACTAAATTTATTTTTCTACTTATTTTCCTAATTTATTTTAATTCCTAAAGTTTCTTGAATTTTAAATTAATATAATCCTTATATTGGTCCAAAAATTTGGTTTCACTATAATTATATCTAATTATACATATATGTTTGACAAAACCTAAGAAACATACACAAAAGTTTCATCCAGTCCAAAACATTCATCATATCCCTCTAAAATCTCACAATTGTACCAAAAAACAAAAATTGTGAGCCACATCTATTTTGTTAAACTAGCCACGGGCTTTTATACAACAATATACAAAAAAAAATTGGGTGGTGTAAGATATGATAAACATATATGATATACAGAACATTGAAAATAATGTAAGATACGAAAGGAAAACCTATATCTGATATGCCATGATTGAAGCTAGGGAAGAACTAGGTCTTCCTCTCTATGACCTTGAGACCTTCAAGATGGCTTAATGGAATGGCACACATCTTCATGTTAGGGTTAAAGAGAGGACCTTAGTATTTTTTATATATAGTGTTGCTTAATGGGCCTTTTGGGTGCTCCCATCATGGGCCCAATAAGTGCCCCGGCCTACACTTTGTCATCCGACCAGAGTTTTATTATAATGTGCGCTATTAACTCAACAGTGATTACTTTATATTTTGGACTTTCTTTATATTATACCACCTATCAACCCGATTTATTTATAAAACCAAATAAAATATTTTAAACAATTAATGTGAGCGCACGTATAAAATATTTTTCTAATATTCAGTTGTAAACATGAGTGCACATATATAAATATGTGTCAAATAAAGTCCTGCGTTATTTAGAACATATGAAACTCAAATATTAGATGTGAATATTTATTAATTTATAACAATAAGTAATTATTATTGTTTTAAATTAAATAAATGTTTATTATATATATATATATATATATATATATATATATATATATATATATGGTAAAACGTGGTGCAATACATGTTTGAAATAGTCAAATATTTGCAATTTATATAGCTTAATTAATGTTGCAAACAGTTTTGCAAATCTCAACCGTTGCAATTGGCTTAATGGGCAGCATATTTGATGAGACCACGTTTTACTCATTAATATATATATATATAGCATAATGCAAATAAGAGGATGTGGTGCATCAGTATTGAGACATGAGATAGTATTGATACTTTAATATTTGGGTTTTCCATTTGAGTATTCTATTTTAGTCTCTAAAATTCTTTTGTTGTTCTGTTGCCATGGTTGTGTGACAATCAAGAAGGGTTCGTTTAATCCTGTGAGAGTGCTGCTTCCTAATTTATCAAGGGGTTGCGGAATATCTCTTTAGGACAGTGTCCTTTGTGACGTGATTCGATCCGAAGCCATTAAAATACTATAAATCCCCAACAATCTAAAGAGATATTCAATTTCATGGCTTCCATTGATACTGTCGATGTATCATTCACCGTCTTCCGAGGCTTGTTCTTGCTGCGTCTTAGATCGAAGTCTTTGATCGAAGCATTTGATATGAAGAATTTCAATCGATGGTATGAACGTGTTTATTCGGTGTTGGTTATAGTTCGCTTACACAATCTGAGCGCTAACCAAAACTAGAAGGAATTTGGGAGTATGCCAATAAGGTATGTATCATCTTTGTGAGAATCTTGCTAATACTTGGGCCAAGTAAAAGAAAATAGTGATAAAAGATTTTATTATAAATATATAATTTTTGGGTTATTATTATATTGGTGTTGAGTCCAAAACATATATTATTTTAAAGACCAATAACTTGATTTTGATAAAGTTATGGTATACAAGACAATATTATATATATTGGTGGTCAAGTATTTGACTTTATATCATATTGTCTTAAAAAGTTGACCATATCCTTTTTATAACAATAAGGATGTTAAATATCATACATTGTTATAAAAATATGTTATATTTTGTGATTAATTGAATAAAAGTATTGTTGGCTTTATTTTATTTTATAAAAATGGCTGCAAAATTTCTCAATTGTGTGGAAATTAGTTTGGATTAAATAAAAGATTGGTTTTTACTTCAATTTTTATATTTCCTTTGAGGCCATTTATTTGGTTTTAAATGTTTAATTTGTGTTTCTCCTGACTGTTGGAACATATTATTTTTATTATGTTCAAATGCTATAAAAATTTTATGTTGAATTAGTGATAACCACAAAAATGATTATTTGTGATGGTTATACATCTTGACTCACATGTGTCACATTATCTTTTCTAAGCTTATATGTGATAAAGCATGAAACTATTAGAGATATGTTTATGCATAATTTATATTTTATATCTTTAAGATTTTTAATGGCCATATATTTCTTGTGGAATTTTAAGTCATTAAAATATGATAAACTGGAGAGTGTCTCTATAGTTATTTGGTGAAATATTTTGAGACTATATGTTTACAAACATTTAAATTTCACATTATAGTTAATAGTGAATTGTGTGACGCATACATAATTGTGAAAAATAAAATTTTACATAATTGTAAATTTAGTGAAATATTCATATATATAAATTGTAATTTCACATGTGATATTTTAATGAGTGTCACAAGAATATTATTTAATTTTTGGTGAATTAAATTTGTGAAATTCTTGCAAAAGAAACCATACCTAATTTTTGAGGGCATATTGTAATTGTTAGAAATTGCTATGCAATTTATACTGTGAGTTACATATTTTATTTTTGGATTTTTTTTGTAAATATGTAACCAAAATATTGTAGACATAGGCATTTAATTATCTGTGATCAATTTATAAATTGATGATGTCATCTCAAAAGAGATGGTAATATGTATTGGTGATACCCATCTCAAAAGAAATGATGATATGCCTAATTTATATTTTCATTGTTTATTTGATACTAGTGATTGAGAAAATATTATTGTACAAAGAGGTACAATAATATTAAATTTTTTGTCATATAATAGACTTTGGAAAAATTCCTTAAATGAATATATGTTCTATTTTATTAGCTTATATTATTATGTAGTGAAAAATATATTGAAATATTTAAAAGTGTGGGGGTGTCTTGTAAAGTTTTATTACCTGATATTAAAACACTAGGTTCTAAAACTGTTGATTGCATTTTTATTGGTTATGCTCAACAAAGTGCTGCATATAGTTTTTTTAATTTTGAAGAGTGGTGTTTTGAATCAAAACACAATTATTAAAACTAAAGATGCATGTTCCTAAAAATGTAAGGAAAAATCTTATTGAGGTGATTTTTATATTTTGTTTGTGCAAGATGACCCTAAAAATGTCTATGATTAATTTAGAATAATAAACTTATATGGAACAACATGAAGGGTGTATTGTTCCCATTGGGCAAGAAAATAAAGTGTTTAATTTAATTAAATATTTATATGGCTTGAAACAAGCATAAAAAAAACTAGGCCAAATTTTGTTAATTAAGTGGTGATTTCTCTACTGTTGAAGTAGATAAAATATTGTGTAATTATTTCCATGTATGTTGATCACATGCTTATATTTGGTACTAGTTTGAACACTATAATTGAGACAAAGTGTTTTCTTGCTTCTAATTTTTGTATGAAAGACCTAGGTGAAGCAAAAGTGGTTTTAGGTGTTAAAATCACATGAAAAGAGACTGGTAATTTACTTTCTCAAGATAATTGTGTTGAAAAATTTTGAGAATGTTTGAACAAATTGAGAAATCTCCTTAAGTACATCTTATTATGCAAGGGTACATTTTGATAAGCATATAGGGGATCCAATTGCACAAACTAGGTATGCCCATATCTTTGGGAGTTTGTTGCATTTGATGAATTGTACCAGGCATGATATATTATACTGCACAGTGTAGTAAGAGGGCTAGAAGAGATGATAATCCTCCTAAGCCAAATATAAATTTGGTTAAAGGAGATGATAACAATAGTGATGAGATCATTGCTGAAATTGTATCTCTAGTCATTCTTCTAATGTGAGAAAATGATTGGTAGACTCTAGGCTTGTCAAGCTTATTTGTGCAAACGTACAAAAGGTGTATACCTCCTTTGAAGAAGGGGAAGACAAAATTATTAAAATATTTGAGAGGTACCATAATTATGGTAGATATCGTATAGTGGATTTTCCGTTGTACTAGAGGATACAATGATGAAAACTGGATCTATGATTCAGAGTAGACAAAATCCATTAATGGCTATATGTTTATATTTGGTAGTGATGTTTTCACATGGAAGTCAGCCAAATAAAGCATTATAACTAAATCCTCAAGGGATTATGAGTTTGTTGCTTTGGAGTTAGCTAGAACTGAGGCTGAGTGGTTGAAAAACTTCTTAGCAAATATCCTATTAGGTGACAAACCAACTTCATTTGTGTCATTACACTGTGATATCCAATCAGCGATAGCTACTGCTAAAAATAAGACCTTTAATGGCAAAAGCAGACACATACGATTGAGAAATAATATTGTGAGGCAGTTGCTCAAAGATGGGGTGATCTCAATTGACTTTGTAAGGTCAGAGGTAAACCTTGCGGATCCGTTTACTAAACCTCTGGGAAGAAAATATATTACTGAAACATCGAGGGGAATGAGACTTATGCCAATTTGAAAACTAACAACGATGGCAACCCAACCTTTGTGATTGATGATCCCATGAATAAGGTTCAATGGGAAGAACAAGCCGTCTGTTAGTTTTGGTAGCACTAAATATTTTGTCCCTTCCTATGGTGTGAGATAGTGATATACTGCATTTTGGTACGGGTGTGCAAAGGCACTTAATGATTTCATATTCCTAAGGGATCGTGTATAATTGCAAATACACTTAAGTGAAATCACCTCTACGAATGTGGAGTGGGGCCGCTCCTATGAGATTCTGGCAAAACCTCTAGAGCATTCGTTGTGAAACAGGCACGAAGGAGATGAATATTTCGGGGACCGAATTTCTTAAGGGGGGAAGAATGTAATACCCCGGAAAAATTTCGAGGATTAAAGAATGATTAATTTAAAAATTTCGAGAATTTAAGAATGATTTATTCCGGGGCTTGGAATTAAAACCCCAGAAAGAATATAGAAAAAAGGTATTAAAGTTAAAAGAAACCGGAAAGAAATTTTTTTCGAAGATTGTAATACCCGAGAAAATTTTTCGAGGTTTAAAATAAAATAAAAAGGGAAAGAAAAGAAGTAGAAAATAATTTTTGGGATTTAATTTAGGACCTAAGAAATTGGAAACCTTAATTAAATAGGGAAAGGAAATTAAATTAAAAATATATCTTTATTATTTTTAAGTGATTATTATTTATCTTATTATCTATTTCAAAAAGAAAAGAAAAGAAAATACATATTATTTATTTATTTATTTAATTATTAATTAATTTATTTTTAATTATAATTATTTATTTAATTAATTATTATATATATTTTAATTATAATAATTATTTTTTAAAAAAAAATGGGTGGGTTTGACGTGGGGTTAGGTATGCAAAAATATATATATATATATATATATATATATATATATATATATATATATATATATATTATAAAGGAAAGGAGAAGGGATTAAAACAAAGAAAAAGAAAAGAGAAATAGAGGGGATCGTGAGGGAGAGAGAAGACGAGAGAGAAAGAGAGAGAGGGGGGGAGGAGTGGACTGAAAGAAGAAGGGGGAAGAGGGAGGATACATCGTCGGAAAACTCGCCGGAGAGAGCCGTCCGACGCCGGCCACGACCACTGGAGCTCGACTCCAACATCTTCCACACCTCCTACCAATCGAATCAAGGTTGGTTACCCAATTTCATTATAAAACCCTCAATTTTTCCATTTTTAGGGATTTCTTCGATTGACCTTCGATTGAGTTGTTTCGAGGGTAGATTGAGACCTAGAAAGTGTTCTTGAACACTTAGTTGGGGTAGGAATCGAAATTATATTTTCGGATTTGCCCAAATTTGAACTTGAAAGGATTTGCGGTTGAAATTATAATTATTTTCAATTTGGGAAAATTGTTGATAATTAGGATTTAGTCTGGATTTGAGTAAATATGCTTGGATTGATATTATTGAAATTATAATTATTTCCAAATTGGGGAAAATTGTTGATAATTAGGATTGACCTTGGATTTGAGTAAATAGGCTTGGATTGGTCGTATTGAAATTATATTGTGGAAATATTAGCTTAAAAAGACCTGTGAAGAGCTGGCCCGTGGTTATTAAGGTTGAACTTTGACGTTAACGTGCCAAGTCCCTGCTCGATTTGCCCAAATACACTTAAGAGTGACGTTGAGAGTTTTAAACCTCATCTCTTCGATCTTAAACACCCGAGGATAATTATGAATATTTATTAAGAATTATTTTAGGTGCCTTCTTATTTCTCAAGGATGGAAACTTGCGGAACAATGAAGCCCAAATTCTAAAATGGTAATTTTATTCCTTCATAATTATTAGGAAGCCTTAAGTAGGGTGAATTGGAGGTATATTGAGGTTTAGAAATTAGATTTCTTAGAACCCGAGTAGGATAAATTGGAGGTATATTGAGGTTTATAAACTAGATTTCTTAGAACCCAAGTAAGAACACAAGTTGAATTAAAATGCTTAGACCTTCCTAGAATTAGGATTCCTTCCAATTAAGTTAGATAAGCTTTCTTAGGTGCGAATACAAGTTAGATAGAGGTCTAATACTCAAATCCAAGTATGTGAAACACTCTACTAGAGTGTTATATTCGAGTAAGTCAAGTGTCTGAGGAAGGATACGCATAAGTTGGGATAGAGAAGTCCAATAAGACCAAGAGCTTGGCTCTGTGGCAACCATGGACCACATGTGAGAGTAATGGAGAAATAAATAACAAGTTAAGCTAAGTAATAACCTTAATGAAGTAAATGTTGTTCTTATAGGAACAACGGCACGCAATAGAGCGCAACAGGAACTCCGAGGAGACTAAAGTTACAGGAGAGGATTGCATGGAAGGTTGGCCAAGGTGAGAGTTCTTTCATCTCTGCTCCTAGGGTTGTATGCTTATGTGGATTACATGAGTATTTATATTCTCTGCTTGTCTGGTATGTGTTAGCTAGAGGTATAGAATGCTAAAAGAATGAGAGAACTAGAAAATAGGTTGTGGAAAGTAGCTCGGATAAGAAGACATAGGAGTAGAGTATAATTGTTTGCTATGATTGGTGTGTTACAAATCCAACTCATACACTCTGGCGGCATGATGAGTATTTTATTAAATTTTTTCCACGACGGTGACTTAAATTATAATCATGCAAAGGGAGTTATTAGTGGGTTTCGGATTTGATTATGCTAGCGATGTGATACATCGACTAGAACAACGTCAGATGGCACTTGAGACCTCAATTTTTATAATCACCATGACGATGGTCATTGCCCTATCCTGGCAATAGGGTCAGAAAGATTTTATATTGTTATGACGATAGCTTGAGGCTCAGAGAGTGCATCTGGACGGGTATATGAGTTATATCCTGTTGAGGAAACTTGTACATATTAATAAAGAGAGGAATTGTTGATCCTTCGGGAAAGATACAAAGAATCCTATTAATATGTGAGAATAAGGTAAGGAGACACGGGAGGAACCTATGGGTGAACCGTGAGCCTAACCTAGTAAAAGAGAAATCATCCTGTGGAGTTGGTCCAGGGTGTGTCAGTGGCCATGCTTCGAGTCGTCGTGATGTGCCCGCCATGTGGCCTGGTTGGGTAATGGACGATTTGCTTCAAGCTATTGCCCCACAGTTAGGGGTCAGGACGTGCCACTTGGTGGCTATGCGTCAGTTGTTTGATAGATAGAGATTGATTGTGTTTGTTTAATAGAATTGTCACGAGGTGACCAGTACCCAAGTGAATGGGTTAAGTAGATGTATGTTTACCATCTGTGTGTATGTACAAATTATCTGTGTTTGCATATAATTGTTGATTGTGCCACGTAGTGGTAACGTACAGGATTACGTCACCACACGTCTTGTTTGAGTCAGACATGCTGAAATGTGAGAAGACCAGTAGGTAAAAGGCGACACTAAATGTGACATGTTTACTTGCTGATTGATGACGTGGAATAAACTGCTGCATGTTTACAGTTATTAAATGCATGTCAGTGTTTGGGTGAAATTTCTATTGTTGTGATCACCAAGAATCTATGCTAACAACAGCAACTAGTTATATTTGCATGTGGTTATGTATGACTCCCAAACCCAGCGCTATGGTACCTGTAATACCCGAAAATTTTCCAATTAACGTTAAGGTCCTAATTTAATTTTTATTCTAATTTGAAAGGAAAAGGAGAAAATTTTAAATAAATGAAATTTTATTTGGACCAAAAATTAGGACCTAACGGGAAATATTGGGTGTAAGTCTATTAACCCCAAAAATTGATTTTTTTTAACAATAAATAATAATATATATTAAATATAGGTGTATATGCTTATATACAATATTTATTTTATATTATTACAAAAAAAAAAGAAAAGAGAAGAGGTGGAGGATGGGGGTCACTCACGTGACCCCCCTTTAAATCACATTAGAGGACCAATCTATTATAGCATCAGGGGCCGAGAGAGAGAAAGCAAAGAACAAAAAACGCACACCCTCATTTCACTAGCCGAGAAACGCAAAGAGAGGAAGGAGAAACGGAGAAACGTCGACGGGAGTAAGGAGGAGGACACCGTGCGTGGTGGTGGCCGGACGTGAAGGGAAGCCGTAGCCGGTCGCCGTCTTCGTGGCCAGAGAGAGAGAGAGCTCGGTTAGAGAGAGAAACGAATGGGAATAGTATTTTGGCCGGAGTTTCACCGGAAAATCACCGTTTCGAGGTCGAGGAAGGTGACCGGGGGTTTCCTATATCCCATTCCATCATCTTAACCGATTGAATCGAGGTAAAAAAGTCTCGAATCTCTCCAACCCCAATTTTATCAATTTTAGGGATTTTTAGAAAGACCCCAATTGATTCAATATGAGTATTTTGGATCCTAAATTGAAGTATTTGCATGCTAGGAAGTGAGTTGGAAGCTTAGGAACCGGAACCAAATTGATGGAATTTATCTGGGTTCGAAAAAGTGTAGGAAAATGTGATTGTTAAGGTTTAAGGGTGTTGCGGAATGACTTGGGGTGCACTGAAAGGTTGAATAATAATTATATAATTATTAAAAATTATTGGAATGTACGAGGGATTAAAACCCGAGTAATTTCCGTCTCACCCGGAACCCCGTTCGGGGAAAAAGAGACAATTTTCTAATTTTACGCGTATTCGGGTATACGTATTCATGTGTAGGTGAAGTGTTCAGGGTTATTTTGATAAATGGAAATTTTGGACAAGTAGAATTTATGACTCTTGAGCCATAAATTCAAGACTTGGGTAATGGGAACTTCACATGAACACATGAAGGGGAATTTAGACAAGTGGAAATCTCTAACCTAAGCAATTAGATGTTCTAAATGGCTCGAAAGTGTGAAAGTCAAATATGGGGCATTCTGGACTTTCAAAAAGAGAAATTTAGACGACGTGACGAATTAAATAATTAGCTCTTAGAAATATCTAAACGGTACATGAGTATTAGTACGACACACGCATTTTTAGATGTTTAATTACGCGTTCTAAATTTCCTAAATATATATGTGTATAGGGCACCATACTGTGAGTGGACCTTCGAGCACACCGAGAGCTGATCCGAAGTGCCAACCAGGTGAGGGGCTTTCCCATCCTTGCCCTCTTGTGGGTTGTATGAGGATGTGGAAAAATATGGTTTGTATTATTTGCCTCTTTGTTAGAATATGTATGTTAGAAACATGCTATTGTTATTCCTAAATGTTATTATATGAAATTACATGTTATATGTGTATTTGATACATGTGAAATATCATGATGGCTTGGGAAGCCTTATATGGAAAAAGGGTTCTTGGAACCTAGAACGATATCGGGGGTAGGATCGAGTCTACTTTCGGTGTCTAAATTCCATGGTCCTAGAAACTCACAAGTTAAATGAAGTTGGAAACCTATTGTTTGATCTTGAAATTTTTGAAATAATCGAACTTAGGATGTTCTTCCTTGAAACTATTTTCGAACTTGGGAAAGGGTATAAACTTATAAGTTTTTCCAAGAAAAGTAAAACCGAACTAGTAGGGGTTCATAGGAGTCATGTAGAGTCTATGATAAAAGAGGTGTCCATTTTAAATAAACCGGGTAGATCGAGTATGTCCTCGTGAAGTCGGACACCCAAGAGTCCAAGTCTATGAGTTTGCCACTTTGTGGTTAAAGCTTTGGTTAGGCCAAAGTCACACGAGTCGCCGGCTATGTACCAAGTAAAGTCTTGGTGCCAGATATGTCTCAAGTAAAGTCTTGGGGCCAGGGGTTCCTAGAATGATCAACTAGGTTCCTAACCGCTCACGTGAGCTATGCCTTCGGGCCAGTTTACCTCATAACGGATGCCACTCACGTGAGTTATGCCTTCGGGTCAGATTCTCTCCTAACGGAGATATGCCTTCGGGCCAGTTCTCTCCCCAAAGGGAGATATGCCTTCGGGCCAGTTTATGTTATTTTAAAACGATATATGATATTGGAAAGTGTTTGATGATATTGAACATGTGATATATAAGCCTAATTTTGTCAATATATGTGTTATATATGCTAAATGCATGATCACTTAAACATGAAAGGTTAAAAAGAATATTATATGTGCATGTGGATGTGATTGGCTCCCTTTCCCCAGTTGTAGTGGTACCCGCTACTACACCAAGGATGGGAGAGCCTCTCACTGAGTCCGTTTGACTCACCCCCCAATTTTACATGTTACAGATACAGGTGTAGCGGGCACCGGACACGCGTCTACTTCCTCTCAAGGAGGCGGACATTCCTAGAGACCTCACGCATTGTTCGCGTGAGAGGTTTATCTTTTGATGTATACATTCTTTTGTTATATTTCATTGATGTATACATTATTTTGAGTATAGCCTTTGATGTATAGGCAATTGCTATATGTATATATATATGTACAAATCTAGACTTGTCGGCTTCATACTGTTTAAAGATTAGGTCATGGATGGGAATATAGGATATATGAATATTATGATGAGTATGAATTGCTTCCGCATGTGAATAGGATAGGTCACACCCTATGGGGTGTGATCAATATGTAAATTATATATGTATATATGTGTGGTTGGTATGTGATTGTTTGCAAATATATAAACCTGCATGTGAATAGGATAGATTACACGCATTGAGGCGTGTGATCAATATGTAAATTTAAATGCGAGTGTGGATGCTCATATACCGGTGATTGAACAGGTTATATATATATATTGTGTGTGAATAGGATAGATCATTCCCTTGTGGTTTGATCACTACGTATATACAAATTTATGTGTGATTGCTTATGTGAATGGATACATATATATACTTGAATTGGGCTGAAGCGGCAATGAGCGCCGTGGATTACAGGTTATTTAGGCCACCGTAAATGACATGGCCAATATTTATTATGTGAATATTGTATGTTGTTTGTATAGCAGGGTAATTATTTTAAATGGTAATAGGGAAGGCTTACGGGTTTAGGGGTGAAATCCTACTCCCGTGCCGGTCACGGACTCCTAGAAATGGGGTCGTGACAGTACCCACCTTGCACCGGGGATGGGAGAGTCCTCACTGAGTCGCGTGGTTAAGACTCACACCTCATTTTTATTACACAGAGACATGTTAAGTACAGGTGGAAGAAGTCTCAGTGGAACGAGGGACAAGCAAAACTTTCCAAGACCCACAACTTGTTCATGTGGGTGAATAAATTGTAACTGTAATTTAATCTACTTTATGATTTTATCATAAAGTAAAGGGTAAATGTACCTAATTTGATCGTATTACTAGATCTAGAACTGTCAGCTTCACACACTTTAAAGATCGGGATTTATTATACTGCGATACATAGAAAGTTTGTTTTCAAAATATACATATATATACTTATATCTGTTGCATGTGAATAGGATAGGTAGCATCTTCGGATGTGTAGCCAGTACACAGGTTATATACATTATGTGTGCTTTCCTATATCTATATCCTGAAGCGGAACTGACCGTGGATTTGCTTGCCTAGGATAGGCCACCATTTCGGTGTAGCCATGGTTTTATAATGCATATGAATGTATTTTTAATATTAGATATTATGTCAATTAGGTGATAAGGCTTACAGGCATAGGGATATTACCTGTGTCTGTGCCGGTCACGGTCCTCTAAACGGGGGTCGTGACATGTGGGGGCATAATCTGACTCTTAATGCCTCTAGCATACAACAAGAGTTGTTGGTTCATAGAAGCCGGCTTCACTAACAACTCTGTGTACTATGTGTTATTGGTCTAGGTCTAGTTCATAGTCGGAAAGACACTAGATACAATGATTATATCCGTGAGTGAGACTTATGAGGAATGTGGTTCTTTATTTGACACATGGGGGGCGGATTGTTGTAAACATGAGTGCACATATATAAATATGTGTCAAATAAAGTCCTACGTTATTTAGAACATGAAAGTCAAATATTAGATATGAATATTTATTAATTTATAACAATAAGTAATTATTATTGTTTTAAATTAAATAAATGTTTATTTTATATATATATATATATATATATATATATATATATATATATATATATATAAGCATGATGCAAATAAGAGGATGTCGTGCATCAGTATTGAGGCATGAGAGAGTATTGATACTTTAATATTTGGGTTTTCCATTTGAGTGTTCTATTTTAGTCTCTAAAATTCTTTTGTTTTTTTGTTGCCTTGGTTGTGCGACAATCAAGAAGGGTTCGTTTAATCCTGTGAGAGTGCCGCTTCCTAATTTATCAAGGGGTTGCGGAATATCTTTTTAGGACAGTTTCCTTTGTGACACGACTCGATCCGAAGCCATTAAAATACTATAAATCCCCAACATATTCTCCCACTTGGCCACATTAATTGTGTTTAAAATAAAATAAAATTTTATGAAATGACACTCGGGTTAATAATACTTTTATGCGCGTAAAATGGTCAAAATTATACAGCACGACATACCAATCCGGTCCAACATAACTATCAATATGGGATCATGGCAATTGTTATGTCGTTTAGCAACATAGGATCAATCCATGGTCACACATACTAACAACTATATCGACATGGATCACAGGTCTGGAAACGTAGTAAAAAATACCTCTCAGGTCATTTATGACGCTACTATATCTTATCGGTCCTCCTTATAATTTCTCAATACCTTTATGCTTAATCTGCATGAGAAATCCCTTGGCTTAAAACCAAGACCGTATGTCTCATTACTTATTACGCAAATACAAAATTAGTGTCATTAGAGACATACAATAACAAATATAACTTTCACTCTTAAGATAAAAAATCGTAAGGCACATGTTATATACATCTTTCAACACAACTGTGACAAACACTATATCCTAAAACACATGTTGTATATCATACTTTATAAGACAAAACGGCCACTCTTAAAACAGACACAATGTCTTGAGGCACATGTTGTATCTACGTTTCTTTGCATAAGCAAAGCATTAATGTACTAATAATTACATATGTGGATGGAGACATTCTCCAAAGCTTAAGTGCAGAGAGCTCTCACTAATGCGAAAGATTATGAGACTCTTAAACTTTAATTGCACAAGACACCCAAAGATTCAAAAGATCATGAGACTGTTAAATGAAGTACACAAAATTCTCACTAACTTAAGAAATCAAAAGACTTCCAAACACACATAAACTTGAGTGTGTTTTTCCAACTATATGGGTCTTTACCTTTTGTTAGCGGATAAACTGATTATTAGTTATTTACTAATGTTTTCAACAATAGTGTCTTCCTTTATTAATTATAAGATTCCAACAAATGGTCAAACAGTCCATATAATTGCTTTTAAGCAAACAAATACAATTATTTGTAAATGATAAATAATAAATTTAACAATTAGAACAATATAAAAGTATATTAAATCTGAAAGGTTTATCACCTTTGGGCTGACAAAACTTTCAAAATTTAAAATACTAATATAACCAAAAGCTATATTTATTTTCAACACTTTTAGCATATGATTGTGTATATTAATTGCATATTATTTCCTTTTAGACCTTGCAATGTTCCTCGAAATTACCAATTTCATAAATACTTAAATATTTAAACAAGTCACATCTTTAAGGAGCACCAGGTGCATCATTATAAAATTCCTTTTGGGCAGAGAATACAACATGTTATTAATCCCCTTCTTTCATGAAGCTAATAAAGATAATACAAAATATTAAAGAATTAAATCACCTTTAGGCAGATAAAATCCTTAAATTTCAGATTTCACATTTCAATTAAAATACAATGAGAATACATAGTTATAAAAATTTATCCCTATTGGACAAATTGATTTTCAAGACAATGTATTCTCATCCACATGCTTCATGAAACCTGAGAATTGATACACATGAGAATCCCCATTTGAATAGGTAATCATATACATTAATTCAATAAATTTCTGTCAACAAAGAATTTGGATATTTTTAGAATTTTGATGGCTAAACCACTTTAGTGATAAAAACCGCAACAATTCACAAGAAAGACAAAATTTTTCAAACTAAAATTTATTTATGAAATTGCTCTACTTCCTATCAACATTGGAATTTAAACAATTTCTATGAATTTTGATAAATGAACCATTTTAATAAGAAACATTCTAAACAATATAATATCAAAGAAACATAAAAATCCAATACTAAGAAGAATGAATTTATGATTTCCAATCAACAAAGAGAACAAAACTATCTTGTAAAATTTTGATGTATAAATCACTTCGTTGATAACATTCTCAAAAATTTTATGAAATAATGTTTTCAGACTAGGAAGATTAAAATTAATAATACATAAACATAGCCTATTACCCTTAAAATATCATGGAGTTGAAACCAACCATATGTGTATTAATTATCTCCAATATTTATTGCCACAAAATAATTTATGTGATAAGTAATACCCTTTCAACTCCCTTTATATATTTTTAACTTTATAAATTTATAAAATTCTCCACTCAATTATAATCTTATTATTATAAATATATGTATTTATATGTGGATGACCATATTTTCAACATTGGATTCCTCCTAAACCCTACACATGATCACTTGTCTCACTGTATCCTTAGTAACCTCTCCATAAAGGTCTCTTTAAGAAAATTGTGTAACCTTCCAATTAGTGTGCTTAAAGGCACATTATTATGTTCTTAATGCTACCTTATGGCTAAAGTCCTATAAACAGAGACTATTGTAAACAAGTGAAGGTAGGAATAAAATTTTGTTGTATCTTTATCATATTCTTGTTATTCTTATCTTATGCTCTTTTGTTCCTAAGCTCTTGTTTTACAACATGTTATCAGCACGAGACTCTAAAATTTATGTGTTGAAAGATCTCTAAATTTGTTTCCATCACATCAAGGTACGTAAAGAAATATATCACTACAAAAAAAACTGGTGTTTGTGACGGGCAAATCCGTCACATATAAAGGCATTTCCGTCACAATTTTTTTTTGTGACGGATTTGTGACAATCAATGGTCTGTCACCATTTTGTTTGTCGCAAAAGATTCTGTAACAGACTTTTTGTCTCGTCACACATCAACGTCGGATTTGTGATTGTGAAACTCTGCCACAAATTTTGTGACGGTGTATTACTGTCACCAAACTGTGACGAATTTGTGATGGGTTTTTTTGTCACAAGTTTGTGATGGCATGTCTGTCACACATTGTGTCAGACGTTTGTGACGCTTGCAAGCATCACAAATTTGTGACAAAAAATCGTCACAAACTTATGGCGGGTTTGTGATGAAACTTTTTCATCACAAGTTCGTGACGGTGTGTCTGTCACACACTGGTGACAGACTTCTGTGATCGTGTATCCGGCATCACCAATTTGTGACAATTAGCTGTCACAAAGTTGGGACGGTCTATGAATTCTGTAACATTCATGTGCGAGCATCTTTAGCGACGGCCAACATTCCGTCACAAAAACACAGGAAGAAAAAATAGGATTAGCTACAGAAAAATTCGTATCGACCTCTTCCACTGGCATCTGGCAGCCCCTCTAACGATCCCCTCCGACGACCTCCTCCACCGGCCTCCGGCAACCCCTCCGACGACCACCGGCGGCCCCCTCCGGCAACCACTTTATACTTTTGAAAAATGGCCATAGGAGGACTCGAAGACAGAACATCAAGGATGATAACATTTACACCAACCACTAGGTTATTTATCACTTTTTCATTTATTAATGTAAATCATTTTATATATATACATATAATAAATTAGCTAGGTTATTATATATACATATAATAAACTAGCTAATTAGCTCGGGATTATATAGGGTTTTTTTCCCTAGCTAATTAGCTAGATAATTGGCTAGGGAAATTCGCAGTTAAATTTTAGAAACTTTTGCTACAGAAAAAATCTGTAGCTATTCCATAGCAAAATTTTCCCGCCTTTTCGCACCAACTTTTTTACCAAATTAGCTAGGGATTAGCTAGGGAAATCCGTAGCTAAATTTGAGAAACTTTTGCTACGAAAAAATCCGTAGATATTTCGTAGCTATTCCATAACAAAATTTTCCCATCTTTTTCGCATTTCTGTAGCTATTACATAGCAAAATTTTCCCATCTTTTTGTGCCAAATTTTTTTACCAAATTAGCTAGGGAAATTTTTCCTAGGTATTCTGAGCTAATTTCAGGTTTTCTTGTGGCTGAGCAAAACAATGAGCTTTTGATGAAGAATTATCAATACCATCCAACTGGATCAAGTCCATTCCCAGAAGCGAATATGACTTTTTCTCATGGTCGTGGACGAGGCCGTGGAAGGAAAAATACTTGGAATCGTGAAAATAATTCTCCTTCAAATTTTGAGAATAATAGTGCTACTCAAAAGCACAAAAAGTGACCTAAAATGAAGAAACTCTAGAAAAAACTAAATCCCAAAGGGGTGAAGATATTTGCTATAGATGTGGCACAAAAGGCCACTGATCCCGTGTTTGCCGTACTCCAAAACATTTGGCTGGTCTTTACAAAGCATCACTTAATAAGCAGAAAGGAAAACAAGCTGAAGTGAATTTTTCTGAGACCATTAATCCTACTATTTCTGATGGATCACAAATTGTAATACCCCGAAAAATTTTGAGGATTAAAGAATGATTTATTTAAAATTTCGAGGATTTAAGAATGATTTATTCCGGGGCTAGGAATTAAAACCTTAAAAAGAATATAGGAAAAGTATGAAGGTTAAGGGAAACCGGAAAGGAACCGCGAAATTCTTCGAAATTTCAAGTAAAATAAAAGATTAAAGAAAGGAGTAAAATATTTTTTTTGGAAGTTATTCAGGACCTACGAAATTAGAAATCCAAAATAAATAGGAGTGGGAACTAAATCAAAATATTATTAGTTATTATTTGTTTAATTATTAATTAGTTTATTTTTATTATGATTATTTTAAATATTTAAAAGGGGGATTTTAAGAAAGTAGAAAGTGAAAGAAAAGAAGTAGAAAATAATTTTTGGATTTAATTCGGGACCTAAGAACTTGGAAACCCGAATTAAATAGGGAAAGAGATAAAATTAAAAATACATATTATTAGTTATGTTAATTAAATTAATAATTATTTTAATCTTTAATTACATTATTTTTATATCAGTTTTTCTTTTTGATTTTTATTTATTAATTATATATATATATATATATAAATTAAATAAAAGAAAAAGAATTGAGAGAGTGAGAGACGTGTGAAAAAAAGAAAGAGAAAGGAAAGAAGGAACATTAAAAGAAAAAGAAAGAGAAAAAGAGAGAAGAGTCATGCGTAGAGAGAGAGAGAGCAGACAAGAGATAAAGAGAGAGGGAGGAGTGAACAGAGAAGAAGAAAGGGAGGATGGCGGTTCGCCAAAAACCAACCGAAGAAGAGCGGTCCGACGCCGGCCACAACCACCGGAGCTCGACTCCAACATCTTCCACACCTCCCACCAATCGAATCAAGGTTGGTGACCCCAATTTCATTCGAAACCCTCAATTTCTCCATTTTTAGGGATTTCTTCGATTGACCTTCGATTGAATTGTTTCGAGGATAGATTGAGACCTAGAAAGTGTTCTTGAACACTTAGTTGGGGTTGGAATCGAGATTTTATTCTCGGGTTTGCCCAAATTCAAATTTGGAAGGATTTAGGGTTGAAATTATAATTATTTTTAAATTGGGAAATTGTGATAATTGGAATTGAACTTGTATTTGAGTAAATAGGTTTGGATAGATATTATTGAAATTGTAATGTTGAGATATTAGCTGAACAAGACCCGTGAAGAGCTGGCCCGAGGTTACTAAGGTTGAACCTTGACTTTAACGTACCGGGTCCCTGCTTGGGTTGCCCAAATACAATTTAAGGGTGATGTTGAGGGCTCCAAACCTCTTCTTTTCAATCTTAAACACCCTAGAATAATTCTAAATATGCTATCAAGCATCAAGAATTAATTTAGGTACCTTCTTGTTTCTCAAGGATAGAAAACTTGCGGAACAATGAAGTCCAAATTCTAAAATGGTAATTTTATTCCTTCATAATTATTAGGAAGCCTTAAGTAGGACGAATTAGAGGTGTATTGAGGTTTAGAAACTAGATTTCTTAGAACCCGAGTAAGAACATAAATTGAATCAAAATGCTTAGACCTTCCAAAAATTAGGATTCCATCCAACCAAGCTAGCTAGATAAGCTTCCTTAGATGCGAATACAAGTAGATAAAGGTCTAATACTCAAATCCAAGTATGTGAAACACTCGAGTAGAGTGTTATATTCGAGTAAGTCGAGTGTCCGAGGAAGGATACGCATAAGTTGGGATAGAGAAGTCCAATAAGACCAAGAGCTTGACTCTGTGGCAACCATGGACAACACGTGAGAGTAATGGAGAGATAAATAACAAGTTAAGCTAATTAATAACCTTAATGAAGTAAATGTTGTTCTTAATAGGAACAAAAGCACGCAATGGAGAGCAACAAGAACTCCGAGGAGACTAAAGTTACAGGAGAGGATTGCGTGGAAGGTTGGCCAAGGTGAGGGTTCTTCCATCTCTGCTCCTAGGGTTGTATGCTTGTGTAGATTACATGAGTATGTACATTCTCTGCTTGTCTGGTATGTGTTAGCTAGAGGTATAGAATGCTAAAAGAATGAAAGAACTAGAAAATAGGTTGTGGAAAGTAGCTTGGATAGGAAGACATAGGAGTAGAGTATAATTGTTTGCTATGATTGGTGTGTTACAAATCCAACTCATACACTCTGGAGGCATGATGAATATTTTATTAAATCTTTTCCACGATGTTGACAAGAGTCCTTGTACGGAAGGACTAAACATTTATTTTGAAAACTCGTCACGACGGTGACTTAAATTATAATCATGCAAAGGGAGTTATTGGTGGGTTTCGGATTTGGTTATGCTGGCGATGTGAGACATCGACTAGAACAACATCAGATGGCACTTGAGACCTCAGTTTTATAATCACCATGACGACGGTCAGTGCCCTATCCTGGCAATAGGGTCAGAAAGGTTTTATATTGCTATAACGATAGCTTAAGGCTCAGAGAGTGCATCTGGACGAGTATATGAGTTATATCCTGCTGAGGATACTTGTACATATTAATAAGGAGAGGAATTGTTTATCCTTCGGGAAAGATACAAAGAATCCTATTAATATGTGAGACCAAGATAAGGAGACACGGGAGGAACCTACGGGTGAACCGTGAGCCTGATCTTACAGAAGAGAAATCATCCTGTGGAGTTCCAGGGTGTGTCAGTGGCCATGATTCGAGACGTCGTGCCGTGCCCGCCATGTGGCCTGGTTTGGTAATGGATGAGTGGGCTCAAGCTATTGCCCCGCAGCAATGGGTCAGGACGTGCCACGTGGTGGCTACGTATCAGTTGTTTGATAGATAGAAGTTGATTGTGTTTGATTAATAGAATTGACATGAGGTAAACTTGTACCAAAGTGAATGGGTTAATTATTGTTTGATTAATAGAATTGTCACGAGGTGACCAGTACCCAAGTGAATGGGTTAAGTATGCTTTGCCACGCGGTGGCCAATAACTCGATTGCACGGTTTCGAAGTAAAAAAGCCTCGTAGTGGCTAGTAGATACCCTAGAGTGGGGGAATTAAGTAGATGTATGCTATAGTATTTGTGTGTATGTACAAATTGTGTGTGTTTGCATATAAATGCTGATTGTGCAGCGTAGTGGTGACGTACAGGATTACGTCATCACAACGTCTTGTTTGATTCAAACATGCTGAACGTGAGAAGACTGGTAAGTTAGAGCCGGCACTATATGTTACATGTTTACTTGCTGAGTGATGACGTGGAATAAACTACTGCATGTTGACAGTTATTAAATGCATGTGAGTGTTTGGGAGAAATTTCTATTGTTGTGTGATCACCAAGAATGTAGGCTAACAACAATAACTAGTTGTTTTTGCATGTGGTTGTGTATGACTCCCAAACCCAGCGCTATGGTACCCACCTTGCGCCGGGGATGGGAGAGTCCTCACTAAGTCGTGTGGTTAAGACTCACACCTCATTTTTACTACACAGAGACAGGTTAAGTACAGGTGGAAGAAGTCTCGATGGAACGAGGGTTAAGCAACGCCTTCCAAGACCCACAACTTGTTCATGTGGGTGAATAAAGTGTAATTGTAATTTAATTTACTTTATTATTGTTTCATAAAGTGAAGGGTAGACGTACCCAATTAGATTGTATTACAAAATCTAGAACTGTCAGCTTCACACACCTTAAAGATCAGGATTTATTTTTCTGCGATACAGGGAAAATTTGTTTTCAAAATGTATATATATACATATATTTGTTGCATGTGAATAGGATAGGCAACATCTTCGGATGTGTAGCCAGTACACAAGTTATATATATTATGTGTGTTTTCCTATATCTATATCCTGAAGCAGCACTAGCCGTGGATTTGCTTGCCTAGGATAGGCCACCATTTCGGTGTAGCCACGATATTATAATGTATGTGAATGTATTTTCAATAATAGATATTCTCTCAATTAGGTGATAAGACTTACAGGCATAAGGGTATTCCCTGTGTCTCTGCAAGTCACGGTCCGCTAAACGGGGGTTGTGACACAAATGAAACTGGATTTTGATGTTGCTGATTTTTTTTTTATGATCCTAATGGCAAAATTGACCATTTAATTTGTGATGGAAATATTCATGATGGAAATGACTACTTTGTTTAGAGAGTTTTAGTTTATGTTTAATTTAAATTTCAAGTATTTATCTTTCATTTTAAAGTGTAATTTACTTTCTGAGTTTGTTTGAATTTAAATAAAAATGGTTGAATCAAATTTTATGCACAAGAAGTGCTCGGACCGTCTTGGTCATCCCGGCTCAATTATGATGTGGCGTATCATAGAAAATAAATGTGGACATCCACTAAAGGATCAGAAGATCCTATTATCAAATGATTTCATTTGTGAATCCTGTGCTCAAGCCAAATTAATTGTTAAACCATCTCTTTCTAAATTACCCATTTAGTCTCCTTCTTTTCTACAACATATAAAAGGAGATATTTGTGGTCCTATTCATCCATCATGTGGTCCATTTCAATATTTCATGGTTTTAATTGACACTTCTACTCGATGGTCACATGTTTGTTTACTTTCAACTCGTAATGTAACTTTTGCTAAATTACTTGCTCAAATAATAAAATTAAGGGAACACTTTCCTGATCATTCTATTAAAACAGTACATTTTGATAACGCTGGTGAGTTTACTTCAAAAGCATTTTATGACTAATGTATGTCAATAGGAATTACTGTTGAACATTCAGTAGCTCATACTCATACACAAAATGGTTTAGCTGAATCTTTTATTAAAAGGTTACAACTTATTGCTAGACCTTTGCTTATGAAGTCAAAGCTCCTTGCAACTGCTTGGGGACATGCTATAATACATGATGCATCTTCGGTTCGTATTAGACCAACTGCATACCATAAATTTTCTTCATTACAACTTGTCTTTGGTCAACAACCAAATATATTTCATCTCAGAACTTTTGGTTGTGCTGTGTATGTTCCTGTTGCACCTCCTCATCGTACTAAAATGGGACCTCATCGCCTTGGGATTTATGTTGGTTTTGAATCACCGTCTATTATTAGATATCTTGAACCTTTAACTAGTGAATTTTTTAGAGCACGTTTCTTAGATTGTATTTTCAATGAATCAATTTTTCCAACTTTAGGGGAAGAAAAAGATAAGGTTGCAAAAGCACAAGATATTAGTTGGAATACATCTACATTGTCTTTTCATGATACTCGCACAAATCAATGTGAACTTGAAGTTCAAAGAATTATTCATTTGCAACATGATGCAAATCAATTACCAGATAATTTTGTGGATACTAAGAGGGTCACTAAATTGCATATACCAGCTGCAAATATTCCAACACGATTAGATGTCCGTGTAGGACAATCTACTAGTACAGTAGCTAATGAATCTAAAATACGCCAGAAACGTGGTAGATCGATTGGTGCAAAAGATATCATTCACAGAAAGAGAAAATACTCTTCAAGATATTCAGGATATTTCAAATATGAATAAACAACTCCACATTTCTGAAAAAGTAACTCCATAAGTATTTTCAACCCGAGAAGTAGATCCGGTACCGGAAAATTATGAGATCTCATTAAAATATAGAAAAATGTGGGAAAGAAATGAAATTATTGTTGATCATATTTTTGCATATGCAATTGCTTCTGAAATTACCAATGATGAGGGACCTGAACCCAAAACTGTAGAAGAATGTCGACATCGAAATGATTGGCCAAAATGGAAAGAGGCTATACATGCCGAATTAGACTCGTTATCAAAACGAGAAGTTTTTGGACTAGTTACCCAAACTGTCACAACCCCCTATCGGACGCCCGTGACTGGCACGAGAGGTAGGATTTCTCCCATCCCGTAAGCCTCTAATCCCTGATTGACGTTTTAAATACGCATAACTACCCATTTCTAATACAAACAATATATAGTATATATGGTCATCCCTATCCAGTGACCTAAGTAGCACGCAATCCATGGCTCGCTCAACGCCGCTTCAGTCTATACATATACACATAACCAATCACACGTACATATAATATACATATTGATCACGCGCTTCAAGGCGGGTGGTCTATCCTATTCACATGAATTCCCTGTGTACAGTCAAGTATATATATATATATATATATATATATTCAATCACACACCTGCATATAATTTACATATTCATCACACGCCTCAATGCGTGTGATCTATCCTATTCGCATGCGGAAGCCGTATTTTCACACAACCAAGTATTCGGTCACACATATATAAATTTACATATTGACCACACGCTCAGTGCGTGTGATCTATCCTATTCACATGCAGAGGTCACATTCATATGTATATATATATATACACATGATATTCATCATTTCACAACCTATATCCCCAACAACAAGACCAATCTTTAATATGTATGAAGCCGACAATTCTAGAGTGTGACATATACATATATGTATATAGCAACTGTACAAAACAATGTTATACCAAAAGAATCATATACATATACATCCTGACAAAATACATATATCAATACTACCCACGCGAACAAGGCGTGCGATCTCTAAGTCTGTTCGCCTCCCTGAGATGAAGTGGAAGCGCTCCCGATGCCTACACCACCTGTGCCTATAACATTTAACATTGGGGTGAGTCAAACGGACTCAGTGAGAGGCTCTCCCATCCCTAGTGTAGTAGCGGCTACCACTACAACTGGGGGAAGGGAACCAATCACAATCACATATGCATACAACATATTTTGAATTTCCATATATTAAGTGGTCAGGCAATTAGCATATATTATATTCACAATAAAGAATTTAAAGCATGGTCTTACATACGTTAAATTCATACATACATCATACCACGGTTTAACATATAACTTCATGTGAATGTCCATGTTCAAATAACCGTAATCATAAACAGGTCCGAAGGCATATCTCCGTTAGGAGAGAATTTGGCCCGAAGGCAATATTTCACGTGAGCGATATGGGAACCTAGTTGATCATTCTAGGAACCCCTGGCCCCAAGACTTTACTTGGAACATTAATCTGACCCCAAGACTTCACTTGGAGCACAGCCGGTGACTCATCTGACCTCGGTTTACCCAAGGCAATAGCCAAAATGTGGTGTACTCATATACTTTGTATTTCTGTGAGGTTGACTCAAGATGACAGACTCAATCTACCCGGACCACCCGTGATAGACTCGGTTCCCGCGTTGTACCATAAATGACCCCTATGGACCACTACTTGTTCATTTTACTGCTTACTAAACAAATCTACATTTCCCAACTGTTTTCTAAGTCGGAAACTCTCGGTTTAAGACAAAGTCACCTGTGTTCATTTTCTTTAAGAATTTACATACACAACCACACTTTTCAGATAATAATCAATGAGGTTGGTTCCTAGCACCACAAGACCCTCACCAATAAAATTGACTCGATCCTAACCCCGATATCATATAGGTCCCCAGGACCTTCTTTTCATATAAGGCTCCTTGATCCACCATCGCTTTTACAGTTCACATACACACATATAGCACGTTTTCACATATATTATAATTTAGGAACAACAATAGCATGTTATCTAACATATAATTCCTACAAATAGGCAAGAAGGCAAACCATATATCCATATCCGCAGTCAACCCTGTAGGACAAGGATAGGAAAGCCCCTCACTTGGTTGGCCTCTCGGATCGGCTCTCGGTGTGCCCGAAGGTCCACTCACTGTATGGTGCCCTATACACATATACTTGTGAGATTTAGAAGCTTGAAAATTCAACCACAATCGTGTACATGCAACGCTAGTGCTCATGTTCTCTCTAATCAATTTCATAGACTAGTTGTTGGCTTGGAAATGCCCTCAACTAGTTTTAGGATACCTAGCATGCTTCTATTCGTGTCTAACCCTTTCTTAATCACACTATTCGGAAGCTTTGACTTGGGAATGTAAGGTTACCCAATTCCACCTCTATGTGTCCATATGAACTTCCATTACCCAAGTCTTGAATTTATGGCTCAAGAGAATCATAAATCCTACTTGTCCAAGATTTCCATTTACCAAAATAACCTTGAACACTTCACCTACACATGAATACACATACCCGAATACGCGTAAAATTAGAAAATTGTGTCTTTTTCCCCGAACTGGGTTCCGGGTGAGACGGGAACTACTCGGGTTTTAATCCCTCGTACATTCCAATAATTTTAACAATTATATAATTACCATTCAACCTATTAATGCATCTCAAATCAGCCCATAACACTCTTAAACATTTCCAATCATACTTTTCCTACTAGTTTTCCAACCCGGATAAATTCCATCAAATTAGTTCCGGTTCCTAAGCTTCCAACTCACTTAATAACATGCAAATACTCCAATTTAGGACCCAGAATACTCAGATTGAATCAATTGGGGTCTTTCCAAAAATCCCTAAAATTGATAAAATTGGGGTTTGAGAGTTTTGGGACTTCTCACCTCGATTCAACCGGTTAGAGGGACAATATGGAGTAGAGGAGACTCCTAGCTACCTTCCCCGGTGAAGAGATGGCATTTTCCGGCAAGTTTTCCGGCGTGGGAGCTCTCTCCCTTAGCTTTCTCTCTCTAACCCAAACTCTCTCTCCTGCAGCACCGACAATGACGGCGGCTACTCCGGCAGACAGCGACTCCTTGCTCTGGCTCGCACGCCCGGCGACCCTCCACGCGTGGCCTCCGTCCGTGCGTGCCCTCCCCCTCACGGTTTGCTCTCTCTCCCGTGCGTGGTCCTCTTTCCTTCGACCCCTCTCACGCTTCTTCCCTCTTTCTTTTCTTTTATTCTTTACTTACATAATATATATAGTAAATTAATATATATATATTACAAAAAAAAGAAAAAGAAGTTTGATATAATAAAATAAATAAAAAAATATATTATGAAACATTAGGATTTAGAATACTTTGTATTCACAACATAATAAGTAATAGGGTAGTGTGTATATTTATCCCATTTTCAACTTTAATTAAATTAATTTAATTTAATTAATGATGCTAGTTAAAATATTCTCGGGTATTACACAAACACCTGAAGGTGTTAAACCTGTTGGGTATAGGTGGGTATTTGTCCGTAAAAGAAATGAGAAAAATGAAGTTGTGAGATATAAGGCACGACTTGTGGCACAAGGTTTCTCACAAAGACCTGGTATAGATTATAATCAGACTTATTCTCCAGTTATGGATACAATTACATTCCGATTTTTAATTGGTATGGTATCATTTGAAGAACTTGATATACGTTTGATGGATGTAGTAACTGCATATTTATATGGGTCATTAGATAATGACATATACATGAAAATCCCTGAAGGATTTAAGATTCCTGAAGCATATAAATCAAAACCCCAAGATATGTATTCTATCAAATTACAATCTAGAAGAATGTGGTATAATAATCGTCTCAGTGAGCATTTATTGAAAGAAGGATATAAGAATGATTCTATTTGTCCTTGTGTTTTTATAAAGAAGACAAATTCTGGATTTTCTATTGTTGTAGTTTATGTTGATGACATAAATATTGTAGGAACTCTAGAAGAGATTTCAAAAACTGCACAATACTTAAGAAAAGAATTTGAAATGAAACATCTTGGGAAGACAAAATTTTGTTTGGGATTCCAAGTTGAACATTTACCAAGCGGAATTCTTGTTCATCAATCATTATACATTGAGAAGATTTTGAAACAATTTAATATGGATAAATCTTATCCTTTAAGTTATCCGATGGTTGTTCATCCACTTGATATAAAAACGGATCCATTTCGTCCACGAGAAGATTACGAAGAATTTCTTGGTCCTGAAGTACCATATCTTAGTGCAATAGGAGCACTTCTATACCTTGCAAATTCTACTAGGACCAGACAGAGCTTTTGTAGTAAATTTATTAGCAAGCTTTAGTTCTGCACCAACAAAAAGACATTGGAATAGTGTGAAACATATTCTTCGATATCTTCGTGGAACATCTGATCTTGATTTATTTTTTCCAAAGAAAGGAAAGCCAGAATTAATTGGATATGCTGATGCTGGATATCTTTCTGATCCCCACAAAGCTCTTTCACAAACAGGTTACATCTTTACATATATATGGGGGAACTTCCATTTCATGGTGATCAGTAAAACAAACCATCACAACAACATCATCAAATCATTCTGAGATATTGGCTATTCATGAAGCAAGCCGTGAGTGTATATGGTTGAGAACAATGATTCATCATATTAAAGATGCATGTGGGTTGTCTAAAACCAATGCCGAACCAACAATATTGTATGAAGATAACGTAGCATGTATCATACAAATTAAAGATGGATTCATTAAGGGTGATATGATTAAACACATTTCACCTAAATTCTTCTATACTCATGAGCTACAAAAGAAAGATGATATTGATGTTCGCAAAATTCAGTCAAACGACAATGTAGCTGATCTCTTTACCAAAGCTTTTCCAACCAAAGTTTTCAAGAAGCATGTGTATAACATTGGAATGAGAAGTCTTAACGACATTCATGATAAGATGTAAACTGATCAAGGGGAAGAAATTTTAAATATAAATTATGTACTCTTTTTTCTTAGCTAAGATTTTGTCCCACTAGGTTTTTCTTAGCAAGGTTTTAACGAGGCATATTCATACGAAGTCCTGAAGATTTCAGGGGAAGAAAATTAATTATGAATTATGTACTCTTTTTCCTTAGCTAAGATTTTGTCCCAGTGGGTTTTTCTTAGCAAAGTTTTAACGAGGCATATTCATACGAAGTCCTGAAGACTTCAAGGGAAGAAAATTAATTATGAATTATGTACTCTTTTTCCTTAGCTAAGATTTTGTCCCATTGGGTTTTTCTTAGCCAGTTTTCAACGAGGCATATTTTCAAGATTGGATTTTTCCTAAACCCTACACATGATCACTTGTCTCTTTGTATCCTTAGTAACCTATCCATAAAGGTCTCTTTAAGAGAATTGTGTAACCTTCCAATTAGTGTGCTTAAAGGTACATTATTATGTTCTTAATGCTACCTTATGGCTTAAGTCCTATAAATAGAGACTATTGTAAACAAGTGAAGGTATAAATAAAATTTTGTTGTATCTTTATCATATTCTTGTTATTCTTATCTTATGCTCTTTTGTTCCTAAGCTCTTGTTTTACAACACTTATGAATTTTATAATCTAATAACTTTTTTTTCCTTTTGACCAACAAATTTCGACTTCATATTAAAATAAAACAAGGAGATGCAAATAAGAAGTATATATATAATCATTCTCGCCCCCTATTCTCATTTTACGCTGTCAGTTTACAGTGAAAAATAATTGTCAATGGTATCCCACAGGTTAAATCCATATCCAGGATCAATCAAAGAAATTAAATTAATACCAATTATGTAATACCCGAAAATTTTCCAATTTACGTTAAGGTCCTAATTTAATTTTCATTTTAATTTGGAAGGAAAAGGGGAAAATTTTAAATAAATGAAATTTTATTTGGACCAAAATTAGGACTTAACGGGAAATATTGGGTGTAAGTTTATTAACCCCAAAGTTAATTTTAACAAAAAAAATAATAATAATAATAATAATAATATATAATATAATATATATGTAAGTGGCGGAGGGGTGGGGGGTCACGCATTGACCCCCCCCCCCTTATAATTAATTGGGTATATATATATGCATACAAGTTTTACAAAAGAAAAAAAAATAATAATAATATAATATATGTAAGTGGCTGAAAGGGGGTCACACACGTGACCCCCCTATTAATTAAAATTGGTCCCCAATTTTTATGCCCAGGGAGAGAGAGCCGAGAGTGAAGCAGCGAAGAAAAAAAAAGAGTGAAGTGAGGACTCACACACACACACGACGCAAGGCAGCGGGAAGAAGACGAGTGCGTGTGCGCGGAGGCCAGCGGAGGACGACGCCGCCGTTCGCCGAAGTAGGAGCAGTCGACGGCGACGCCGGAGGAAGGTGGCCATCGGGCTTCACGGAGGAGAGAGAGAGAGCTTGGTTAGAGAGAGAAACAAACGGGAATAGTGTTTTTTTTTTTCGCCGGAATCTCGCCGGATTTTGGCCGTTCCGAGCTCGGGGAAGGTGACCGGGGGTTTCCTATACCCTATTCCACCATCTTAACCGATTAAATCGAGGTAAGAAGTCCCGAATCACTCAAACCCCAAATTTATCAATTTTAGGGATTTTTTGGAAAGTTCCAAATTGATATAAATTGATTATTCTGAGTCTTAAATTGATGTTATTGGATTGTTTAGAAGTAGTTGGAAGTTTATATGTGGATAAATTAATGATGGAAGTGGTCAAGTTGGAAAACCATAGATCAATGAACATTAAATGGAGATAGATTGTTGAATGGGTTGAATTGGGATTGATTGGGGTGTTGAATGGTTGTTTTTAGATGGTATAAATTGTTGGAATAGACAAAGGATCGAAGACCGAATAGTCCCGTCTTAACCGGAAACTAGATTAATAATAAAAGAGGTAAATTCTAGTTTAAATAAGAAATTGGAGTTAAGAGATGGACTAAGAGTGTCGGTTAGGCCGTGGTAAAGGCTTGGAATCAATTTAATAATGAAATGCTCTCAATTGGTAAAATTCTAATTTTCAAGTATGTTAATCCACATGTGTTCATATGTGATAATGAGTTATAAATGGAGTTGAAAAAAATTGGTAACCATGGACAATTGGAGACTATGATTATCATAGGTCATCAATTGGATATGGAATTAATGAAAAGTCACATATGGACACTTGTAGGTAAATGGGTAAATTGGGAGTTTTAAATTGAAGGGGGATTATGAAGGAATGACATGAATTAGAGATAAATAGAAGCAAATTAAGGAGCTTGAATACTAGTTAATGTAACTCTAAGTTAATTAACTAGGTTATGGGATTTATAGTTATATGGACATTGTATTGATGTGTACAAGTTATAGTAAAGTTCAAGTGTCTAAAACTGCTCACTATGGGCGTGTAGGACATCACGAACTGGTTGGAGCTTCGGGTACGCCGAGGGCCGATCAAGGAAAGCAAAGAGGTGAGGGGCTTTCCCATCCTTGCCCTCTTGTGGGTTGTATGAGGATGTGGAAAAATATGGTTTGTATTACTTGCCTCTTTGATAGGATATGTATGTTAGAAACATGCTATTGTTATTCCTAAATGTTATTATATGAAATTACATGTTATATGTGTATTTGATACATGTGAAACATCACGGTGGCTTGAGAAGCCTTATATGGAAAAAGGGTTCTTGGAACCTAGAATGATATCGGGGGTAGGATTGAGTCTATTCTCGGTGTCTAAATTCCATGGTCCTAGAAACTCACAAGTTAAATGAATTTGGAAACATATTTGTTGTTCTTGAAAGTTTGGAATAATTGAACTTAGGATGTGTTTCTTTGAAACTATTTTTTTCGAACTTGGGTAAGGGTATAAAATTATAAGTTTTTCCAAGAAAGGTAACCTGTAGAAGTGCATAGGAGTCATGTGGAGTCCATGATAAAAGAGGTGTCCATTTTAAATAAACCGGGTAGATCGAGTATGTCATCATGAAGTCGGGCACCCAAGAGTCCAAAGTATATGAGTTTGCCGCTTTGTGGTTAAAGCTTCGGTTAGGCCAAAGTTAAACAAGTCGCCGGCTATGTACCAAGTAAAGTCTTGGTGCCAGATATGTCTCAAGTAAAGTCTTGGGGTCAGGGGTTCCTAGAATGATCAACTAGGTTCCTAACCACTCACGTGAGCTATGCCTTCGGGCCAGTTTAACTCCTAACGGATGCCACTCACGTGAGTTATGCCTTCGGGCCAGTTCTCTCCCCAAGGGGAGATATGCCTTCGGGCCAGTTTATGTTATTGCAAAATGATATATGATATTGAAAAGTATTGGTTGATATTGAACATGCTATATATATGCCCAAGTTTAACAATGTACGTGTTATATATGCTAAATGTATGATCACCTAAACATTAAAGGTTAAAAGAACTATTATATGTGCATGTGGATGTGACTGGCTCCCTTCCCCCAGTGGTAGTGGTACCCGCCACTACACCAAGGATGGGAGAGCCTCTCATTGAGTCCGTTTGACTCACCCCCCAATTCTATATGTTACAGATACAGGTTTAGCGGGCACCGGACACGCGTCTACTTCCTCTCAAGGAGGCGGACATTCCTAGAGACCTCACGCATTGTTCGCGTGAGAGGTTTATCTTTTGATGTATACATTCTTTTGTTATATTTCATTGATGTATACATTATTTTGAGTATAGCCTTTGATGTATAGGCAATTGCTATATGTATATATATATGTACAAATCTAGACTTGTCGGCTTCATACTGTTTAAAGATTAGGTCATGGATGGGAATATAGGATATATGAATATTATGATGAGTATGAATTGCTTCCGCATGTGAATAGGATAGGTCACACCCGATGGGGTGTGGTCAATATGTAAATTATATATATATATATGTGTGGTTGGTATGTGATTGTTTGCAAATATATAAACCTGCATGTGAATAGGATAGATTACACGCATTGAGGCGTGTGACCAATATGTAAATTTAAATGCGAGTGTGGATGCTCATATACAGGTGATTGAACAGGTTATATATACATATTGTGTGTGAATAGGATAGATCATTCCCTTGTGGTTTGATCACTACGTATATACAAATTTATGTGTGATTGCTTATGTGAATGGATATATATATATATACTTGAATTGGGCTGAAGCGGCAATGAGCGCCGTGGATTGCAGGTTATTTAGGCCACCGTAAATGACGTGGCCAATATTTATTATGTGAATATTGTATGTTGTTTGTATAGCAGGGTAGTTATTTTAAATGGTAATAGGGAAGGCTTACGGGTTTAGGGGTGAAATCCTACTCCCGTGCCGGTCACGGAATCCTAGAAATGGGGTCGTGACAAAGTTGGTATCAGAGGCAGGTTTCTTTTAAATAGTATGAAGCCATAGGTATGACCGGGTGTCGGTTTACCCTTCTTTGTGTACCCGGGCACAACGTGGGAGTAAAAGGGCACTTGTGGGAATACCCAGGAAAAATGTGTCAATCCTTTCTTTCTACTCTCTTTGATATTTAAATATATCATTGTTATATGCGTATTTATTAGGTGTGATCTTTGTGCAGTACAGGGATGCTGCCGACCACTAAGCAGGCTAGGAGGGGCGGTAGAGTCCCTGCACGTATAGATGAGGAGTCCGTTCGGGAGGAGAGAGTGCCTCCCAGGGGCCGAGCTAGAGGCCGTGCTAGAGGCCGTGCTAGAGGCCGTGCTCGCGGTCGTGGTAGGACACAAGAAAGAGAAGTGCATAGGCAACAAAACCCAGAGCCACAGGTTGAGACGGGTGCTCCGTCGTTGGCTGAGATGTTGACTGCGAGATTTCAGGAATTGAGAGCCGAAATAACCCGCCAAATTCAACAAGAAGTCCGCCGTTTAGTTGTCGGCGAAGAAGAAGAGCAAGTGATATCGGTTGAACAGGAAACTGAAACAAGGGAGGAAGAACCTAGAAGGGATTGGCAACTAAGGGACGTACCCAGGAGACCGAGGGGAGTTCCGAGGGAATTGCCAATTACAAAATTCTTGAAGTTAAATCCGCCCACATTTTGCGGAACCGAAACCAAGGAGGACCCTCAACATTTCCTCCGTGATATAATCAGAATTGGGCAATTACTGAGGTGTCCAGGAGGAGAGATGGTGGAACTTGCCTCGTTTCAGTTAAGAGGCGCTGCACGGGTTTGGTTTGAATCAGTACAGAAGAGATATGCAAGGAGAGTTGCTCCTATGACCTGGGAAGATTTTCAGAGGGAATTCCTGGGTCGGTTTCTGTCTGAAGGAATGAAGTATGCCAAGCGTCAACAGTTCGAAGACTTGTGGATGACGCCGAATATGTCTGTGACCGAGTTTGAACTGCAGTACACAGAGCTAGCTCAATACGCTCCAGAATTAGTTCCTGATGAGAGGGAATTGGTCAAGAGGTTCATTCACAAACTGGTAGAGCCGTTGTTCGTAGTGCTACTACCCCAGTGTAATCAATTTGAAACTTTAGCACAGGCTGCGGATTGTGCAAGAGTGATCGAAAATAGAAAGAAGTTTGGGACGTCGGCGAATCCCAAGAATAAATTATTGATGGGCAATGAGGGCCAAGGGTGGAAGAAGAAGCAAAAGACAGCTGGTAATTCTGGTATAGTTTCAAATTATGCAGGACAAGTTGGTGGGCAGTCTGCTATTACCACCACAAGTTCTGGGAAGAGTAACACCCAAGGTGGACAGAGAGTACAAGGCAGTAAAAACACCGGTGACACATGGCCTCAATGTGCAATCTGCAACAGACGTCATTTTGGTGTATGCCAGAAATTGACCGGTGCATGCTACACTTGTGGCGAGGTGGGCCACATGTCTAGGGAGTGTCCTAAGCGGAGGGAAGGTACAAGTGTGAGGAGTAACCCGACTCCGAGAAGTACTCCTATTCCAGCCCCACCGGTGAGAGCCGTGCCACCACTTACAACCAACACGGGTGCAATTAGAGGTCGTGGTGCGGGTAACAGTGGTAGAGGTACAGGGGCAGTGAGTGGCGGTCAAGCCAGAGTATTCGCACTTTCTCAGCAGGACGCTCATGCATCCAATGCAGTGGTCACAGGTACTCTACTTGTTTGTTCTCTTGAAGCAAAGTGTTGTTTGATTCTGGTTCTACTCATTCATACGTGTCGCATGAATTTGCCTCTAAATTCAAGAGAAGTCCATCTAGAATGGAAGAGATAGTATTAGTATCTACTCCGATGGGAGATTCGGTACAAGTTGAGTATGTGCATAAATCCTGTGTGGTGGAGGTCGATGGTCATGAGACTATAGTAGACCTTCGTCTTTTAGTTATGGTTGATTTAGATGTAATTCTGGGAATGGACTAGTTGGCATCTTGTCATGCGGTGGTGGATTGTAGAGCTAAGTGTCTAAAATTTAGCATGCCGAATGAAGAACCTTTTGTGATAAGGGGCGACGGAGCCGCTCCGTACCCAAGCTTGATTTCAGCTATCAAGGCATTCAAGCTACTTGAAAAAGGGTGCAAAGGGTACTTGGCCTTTGTGAGAGACACTACGAAAGAAGTGGTTTCACCGAATCAAGTACCGGTGGTGCGTGAGTTCTTAGATGTATTTCCGGAAGAATTGCCGGGGTTGCCTCCCGATCGGGAAATTGAATTTGAAATTGAATTGCAACTCGGTACTCAACCTATATCCACACCACCTTATCGTATGGCTCCGAAAGAATTGAAGGAGTTGCTTGACAAGGACTTTATTCGGCCTAGTTTTTCTCCTTGGGGTGCGCCGGTCCTTTTTGTGAAGAAGAAGGATGGATCCTTGCGGTTGTGTATCGATTACCGAAAGTTAAATAAGGTGACGATCCGCAACCAATACCCACTTCCGAGGATAGATGACTTGTTTGATCAATTACAAGGTGCAAAGCGGTTTTCTAAAATTGATTTGCGATCTGGGTATCACCAACTCAAGATTCGAGAATCAGACGTACCTAAGACCGCTTTCCGAACCCGATATGGACATTACGAGTTTTTGGTGATGTCTTTTGGATTGACCAATGCTCCTGCAGCGTTTATGGATATGATGAACAGGGTCTTCAAACCTTTCTTGGATCAATTTGTCATTGTCTTTATTGATGACATCTTGGTCTATTCGAAAAATTCAGAAGAGCACGCTGAACACTTAAGGTTGGCCTTGCAAAGGTTGAGGGAGAAGAAGTTGTATGCCAAGTTCTCCAAATGCGAATTTTGGCTTGATAGAGTTGCCTTTTTGGGTCACGTGGTATCATCAGAGGGAATCCACGTTGATCCAAGTAAGGTGGAGGCGGTAAAAAATTGGTCCCAACCTACCTCAGTTACAGAAATCCGTAGCTTTTTGGGTTTGGCGGGCTATTACAGGAGATTCGTGCAAGATTTTTCTAAGGTGGCTGCGCCATTGACCAAATTGACACAAAAGGGGTGAAGTTTGTATGGGATGAGAAATGTGAGCACAGTTTCCAGAAGTTGAAGGAAAGCCTCACTACCGCTCCAGTGTTAGCACTGCCTGAAGGCACCGGAGGGTATGTGGTGTATTGCGATGCATCAAGAATCGGGTTGGGGTGTGTATTAATGCAACACGGCAAAGTGATTGCTTATGCCTCGAGACAGTTGAGGAAACATGAGAAGAATTACCCGACTCATGATCTTGAGATGGCCGCGGTGGTATTTGCCTTAAAAATATGGAGGCATTACCTATACGGAGAGACTTGTGAAATTTATACAGATCACAAGAGTCTCAAATACATCTTCGAGCAGAAAGATTTAAACTTGAGACAACGTCGATGGCTAGAGTTGTTAAAAGATTATGACTGCACGATTTTGTACCATCCGGGAAAGGCTAATGTGGTAGCTGATGCTCTGAGTCGGAAATCCATGGGTAGTCTTGCCCATATAAGTGAAGAGAGGAGACCGTTGATTAAGGAACTCCATGAGTTAGAACAAACCGGGAATCGGTTTGAGATTGGAAGTTCAAATTCATTGTTGGCTCATCTAGAAGCTAAATCCTCTTTGGTAGAAGAGGTGAAGTCTAAACAGGATGAAGATGCCGACCTCAGACAGATTAAGAATACAGTAATCGAAGAGAAGAGGGAGGACCTCCGATTCTCTATTGATGATTTCGGGGTACTTCGCTTGGAGGGACGGTTGTGTGTTCCGATGGTGGACAATTTGAAAGAGAGAATTCTTGAAGAAGCACACCGGACCGCTTATCCCATCCACCCGGGAGCTAACAAGATGTATCATGATTTGAAACAATTGTATTGGTGGAATGGTATGAAAAGAGATGTTGCAGACTATGTGGCTAGATGTTTAGTGTGTCAGCAGGTTAAGGCTGAACACCAGAAACCCGCCGGGATGTTACAACAAATAGAAATACCAGAATGGAAATGGGAGAGGATCACAATGGATTTTGTTACAGGGTTGCCTAGATCACAGCGTGGGTTTGATTCAGTTTGGGTAATAGTGGATCGTATGACCAAGTCCGCCCACTTTCTGCCAGTTAAGACCACTTATAGTGTGAGTCAGTATGCGCAGCTCTATCTATCAGAGATCGTCAGATTACACGGGATACCAGTATCCATAATATCGGATAGAGGGCCACAGTTCACTTCCAGGTTTTGGAAGTCCATGCAGGAAGTGTTGGGGACTAGAGTTGATTTGAGCACCGCTTTTCACCCACAGACAGATGGGCAATCAGAGAGAACTATTCAAATTCTGGAAGACATGCTTAGAGCGTGTATTATGGATTTCGGCGGAAGTTGGGAAAAGTATTTACCTCTAGCTGAGTTTGCATATAATAACAGTTACCAAGCGAGTATTCAAATGGCACCTTTCGAGGCTCTTTATGGTCGAAGGTGTCGATCCCCGATTGGTTGGTTCGAGGTTGGAGAAGCTAGCTTAGTCGGCCCGGAACTTCTACAAGATGCCATTAAAAAGGTAAAAGAAATAAGGGAGAGGTTGTTAACGGCTCAAAGTAGACAGAAGTCATATGCTGACAACCGAAGAAGAGAATTGGAATTCGCTGTGGGTGAGCTAGTATTCTTGAAAGTTTCACCAATGAGAGGCGTGATGAGGTTTGGCAAGAAAGGCAAGCTAAGTCCAAGGTATATCGGACCGTTTGAGATCCTTGAACTGTGGGAAACGTTGCCTACCGTCTTCAGTTGCCGGCGGAACTAGAAGGAGTTCATCCGGTGTTTCATGTATCAATGCTTCGCAAGTACTTGCCAGATCCTTCTCATGTGATCCAACCCCAAGAAATACAACTAACCGAAGATTTGACGTATGAGGAGATACCAGTGGAAATCTTAGATCGTCAATTGAAGAAGTTGAGATCGAAAGAAATACCATTGGTGAAAGTTCTGTGGAGAAATCACTCGACCGAGGAACCTACGTGGGAAGTCGAAGCTGATATGCGCAGGACGTATCCTCATCTATTTGAAAACTAAGGTTAGTATGTGATTGAAATTCGGGGACCGAATTTCTTAAGGAGGGAAGATTGTAATACCCGAAAATTTTCCAATTTACGTTAAGGTCCTAATTTAATTTTCATTTTAATTTGGAAGGAAAAGGGGAAAATTTTAAATAAATGAAATTTTATTTGGACCAAAAATTAGGACTTAACGGGAAATATTGGGTGTAAGTTTATTAACCCCAAAGTTAATTTTAACAAAAAAAAATAATAATAATAATAATATATAATATAATATATATGTAAGTGGCGGAGGGGTGGGGGGTCACGCATTGACCCCCCCTTATAATTAATTGGGTATATATATATGCATACAAGTTTTACAAAAGAAAAATAAAAAAAAATAATATAATATATGTAAGTGGCTGAAAGGGGGTCACACACGTGACCCCCCTATTAATTAAAATTGGTCCCCAATTTTTATGCCCAGGGAGAGAGAGCCGAGAGTGAAGCAGCGAAGAAAAAAAAAGAGTGAAGTGAGGACTCACACACACACACGACGCAAGGCAGCGGGAAGAAGACGAGTGCGTGTGCGCGGAGGCCAGCGGAGGACGACGCCGCCGTTCGCCGGAGTAGGAGCAGTCGACGGCGACGCCGGAGGAAGGTGGCCAGCGGGCTTCACGGAGGAGAGAGAGAGAGCTTGGTTAGAGAGAGAGACCGGGGGTTTCCTATACCCTATTCCACCATCTTAACCGATTAAATCGAGGTAAGAAGTCCCGAATCACTCAAACCCCAAATTTATCAATTTTAGGGATTTTTTGGAAAGTTCCAAATTGATATAAATTGATTATTCTGAGTCTTAAATTGATGTTATTGGATTGTTTAGAAGTAGTTGGAAGTTTATATGTGGATAAATTAATGATGGAAGTGGTCAAGTTGGAAAACCATAGATCAATGAACATTAAATGGAGATAGATTGTTGAATGGGTTGAATTGGGATTGATTGGGGTGTTGAATGGTTGTTTTTAGATGGTATAAATTGTTGGAATAGACAAAGGATCGAAGACCGAATAGTCCCGTCTTAACCGGAAACTAGATTAATAATAAAAGAGGTAAATTCTAGTTTAAATAAGAAATTGGAGTTAAGAGATGGACTAAGAGTGTCGGTTAGGCCGTGGTAAAGGCTTGGAATCAATTTAAATAATGAAATGCTCTCAATTGGTAAAATTCTAATTTTCAAGTATGTTAATCCACATGTGTTCATATGTGATAATGAGTTATAAATGGAGTTGAAAAAAATTGGTAACCATGGACAATTGGAGACTATGATTATCATAGGTCATCAATTGGATATGGAATTAATGAAAAGTCACATATGGACACTTGTAGGTAAATGGGTAAATTGGGAGTTTTAAATTGAAGGGGGATTATGAAGGAATGACATGAATTAGAGATAAATAGAAGCAAATTAAGGAGCTTGAATACTAGTTAATGTAACTCTAAGTTAATTAACTAGGTTATGGGATTTATAGTTATATGGACATTGTATTGATGTGTACAAGTTATAGTAAAGTTCAAGTGTCTAAAACTGCTCACTATGGGCGTGTAGGACATCACGAACTGGTTGGAGCTTCGGGTACGCCGAGGGCCGATCAAGGAAAGCAAAGAGGTGAGGGGCTTTCCCATCCTTGCCCTCTTGTGGGTTGTATGAGGATGTGGAAAAATATGGTTTGTATTACTTGCCTCTTTGATAGGATATGTATGTTAGAAACATGCTATTGTTATTCCTAAATGTTATTATATGAAATTACATGTTATATGTGTATTTGATACATGTGAAACATCACGGTGGCTTGAGAAGCCTTATATGGAAAAAGGGTTCTTGGAACCTAGAATGATATCGGGGGTAGGATTGAGTCTATTCTCGGTGTCTAAATTCCATGGTCCTAGAAACTCACAAGTTAAATGAATTTGGAAACATATTTGTTGTTCTTGAAAGTTTTGGAATAATTGAACTTAGGATGTGTTTCTTTGAAACTATTTTTTTCGAACTTGGGTAAGGGTATAAAATTATAAGTTTTTCCAAGAAAGGTAACCTGTAGAAGTGCATAGGAGTCATGTGGAGTCCATGATAAAAGAGGTGTCCATTTTAAATAAACCGGGTAGATCGAGTATGTCATCATGAAGTCGGGCACCCAAGAGTCCAAAGTATATGAGTTTGCCGCTTTGTGGTTAAAGCTTCGGTTAGGCCAAAGTTAAACAAGTCGCCGGCTATGTACCAAGTAAAGTCTTGGTGCCAGATATGTCTCAAGTAAAGTCTTGGGGTCAGGGGTTCCTAGAATGATCAACTAGGTTCCTAACCACTCACGTGAGCTATGCCTTCGGGCCAGTTTAACTCCTAACGGATGCCACTCACGTGAGTTATGCCTTCGGGCCAGTTCTCTCCCCAAGGGGAGATATGCCTTCGGGCCAGTTTATGTTATTGCAAAATGATATATGATATTGAAAAGTATTGGTTGATATTGAACATGCTATATATATGCCCAAGTTTAACAATGTACGTGTTATATATGCTAAATGTATGATCACCTAAACATTAAAGGTTAAAAGAACTATTATATGTGCATGTGGATGTGACTGGCTCCCTTCCCCCAGTGGTAGTGGTACCCGCCACTACACCAAGGATGGGAGAGCCTCTCACTGAGTCCGTTTGACTCACCCCCCAATTCTATATGTTACAGATACAGGTGTAGCGGGCACCGGACACGCGTCTACTTCCTCTCAAGGAGGCGGACATTCCTAGAGACCTCACGCATTGTTCGCGTGAGAGGTTTATCTTTTGATGTATACATTCTTTTGTTATATTTCATTGATGTATACATTATTTTGAGTATAGCCTTTGATGTATAGGCAATTGCTATATGTATATATATATGTACAAATCTAGACTTGTCGGCTTCATACTGTTTAAAGATTAGGTCATGGATGGGAATATAGGATATATGAATATTATGATGAGTATGAATTGCTTCCGCATGTGAATAGGATAGGTCACACCCGATGGGGTGTGGTCAATATGTAAATTATATATATATATATGTGTGGTTGGTATGTGATTGTTTGCAAATATATAAACCTGCATGTGAATAGGATAGATTACACGCATTGAGGCGTGTGACCAATATGTAAATTTAAATGCGAGTGTGGATGCTCATATACAGGTGATTGAACAGGTTATATATACATATTGTGTGTGAATAGGATAGATCATTCCCTTGTGGTTTGATCACTACGTATATACAAATTTATGTGTGATTGCTTATGTGAATGGATATATATATATACTTGAATTGGGCTGAAGCGGCAATGAGCGCCGTAGATTGCAGGTTATTTAGGCCACCGTAAATGACGTGGCCAATATTTATTATGTGAATATTGTATGTTGTTTGTATAGCAGGGTAGTTATTTTAAATGGTAATAGGGAAGGCTTACGGGTTTAGGGGTGAAATCCTACTCCCGTGCCGGTCACGGAATCCTAGAAATGGGGTCGTGACAAATTATAGGTTTTGCATAAAAGCTTTAAGGCTTAATATTTAGCAAGACCCCTAAATAATTTTATTTTATTAAAGTCTATAACCACATCCCTAATTTGAAACATGGCATACAAAATTTGGTTGTCAACGAAATGACATATGACACATTAATGTTCCGTATACTTCTTTAGTCATGGTTAGCAAATACTTTAACAAGAAAATATTTAGAAATAGCTATACACACAAATTTCACCAAAACTTAAACAATTTTAGGCATTTTATGTATCCCTTAACGTTGCGCTAGAGAGTATAATAGATATACACACAACTAGGGAGACTGAAAGTGTTCATAATGTTCAGAGACCTCAAAAATAATTTTTCATGCCAAAATAACTTTAAAAAATATTTATTTTGAGGTGTGAAAAAATCAAGAAAAATAAGAGAAGTAAAATGCCACCGGAATCAGCTCGATCAGAGGTGGGGTGGGCCCCATGCGTGTAAAACCTTGGAAAATTTTGAGGATTAAAGAATGATTTATTTAAAATTTTGAGGATTTAAGAATGATTTATTCCGGGGTTAGGAATTAAAATCCTAAATATATATATAAAGTGAAAGTTAAGGGAAACCGGAAAGGAACCAAGAAATTTTTTGAAGTTTAAAATTAAAAAAAAAAGGGAAAGAAAAAAAGTAGAAATTTTTTTTAGGATTTAATTCAGGACCTAACGAATTGGAAACCTGAATTAAATAGGGAAAAGAATTAAATTAAAAATACATATTAGTTATTATTTATTTAATTATTAATTTATTTATTTTTAATTAAATTTATTTATTTATTATTTAATTATTTATTTATTCTAATTATATTCAATTGTATTTTTTTTATTATTGGGGCGTGGGGTTTAGAAATAAGAAAAGGAGGTAGGAAATTCAACCAAAATACATTTCGTTATATTTAAGTTAGTTATTGATTAGTTTTATTTTTATTATTGATTTACTTATTTTATTAAATTGTGGGGTGCCGTGGGGGTAGGTGAAATGAGAAGGAAAGCAAAAGGATTAAAACAAAGAGAAAAAATAAGAAGAGAAGAGAGAGAGAGAAGTCGAGAAGAAAGGGAGAGAAAGAAAACGAAGAAGAGTGAGAGAGGGTGGAGAGGTGAGGGAGGAACAAGGGGAAGAGGAGGATTTCGCTGGAAAAGTGGCCGGAGAAGAGCTAGCCGATGCCAGAAAAAGTCATCGGAGCTCGGTTACAACATCTTCCACACCTCCCACCAATCGAATCAAGGTTGTTAACTCCAATTTCATTCTAAACCCTCAATTTCTCCATTTTTAGGGATTTCTTCAATCCACCTTCGATTGAGTTGTTTCGAGGGTAGATTGAGACCTAGAAAGTAGGATGAATTAGAGGTGTATTGAGGTTTAGAAACTATACATCTTAGAACCCGAGTAAGAACACAAGTTGAATCAAAATGCTTAGACTTTCCTAAAATTAGGATTCCATCCAACCAAGCTAGATAAGCTTCTTTAGGTGTGAATACAAGTTAGATAGAGGTCTAATACTCAAATCCAAGTAGGTGAAACACTCAAGTAGAGTGTTATATGTGAGTAAGTCAAGTGTCCGAGGAAGGATACGCATAAGTTGGGATAGAGAAGTCCAATAAGACCAACAACTTGACTTTGTGGCAACCATGGACTACATGTGGGAGTAATGGAGGGATAAATAACAAGTTAAGCTAAGTAATAACCTTAATGAAGTAAATGTTGTTCTTATAGGAACAACGACGCACAATAGAATGCAACAGGAACTCCGAGGAGACTATGCCTTATATGTTACCGAGGGTAGGATTGAGTCGTAATTTCATATGTGAGAGTTCAGTAACATTAGAAACCAATCATATTGATCATCACTGTAAAGATCTTGTTCGTATGCTATGTTGAGGAAACTGAACATAGGTTGTTAAGTGTGAGTGAGAGTGTTGCATAATCAAAAAGGGGGAAACTAGGCCTAACTAATAAACACGTATAATATTCAATTAGTTATTCATAGAGCATCCTTCAAGGTTAAACATGTTAGTTGAGCTTGTTTAGGTTAGTCCGGGTAGGTCGAGTCGGTCATCTTGGTCGGACAGACGGGATTATGTCGTCAGTAAGCATGCCACATAGTGGCCATTACGTTGGTTTAACCAAGGTCAGACAAGTTGCCGGCTATTACTCTAAGTGTGCCTTGGAGTCAGAAAGTTCCTAGTGTGATCAACTAGGTTCAAACATAAGATTGCCTTCGGGCCAGTATTTCTCTTAGCATAATGCGGGAGACAGAAAGTGAATGCCTACCAGTATAAGTATGTGTTGTCTATGGAAACATATGATATATATTTGTGATTGATTTACGTGCAGAGTAATAATTATGTTAGAAGCATGAATTAGGGTAATTATTGTAAATATGATATATTGACTGCCTGATCATATTAAAGGTCGCAATATAATCAGTTTCATGCGCATGTGGTTGGGGTTGCTCCCTTTCCCCAACTGTAGTGGTACCCGCTGCTACGCCAGGGGTGGGGGAGCTCCTCACTGAGTCTGTTCGACTCACCCGCCCCTATTTACATGTTTCAGATACGGGTGGTTCAGGCGTCGGGAATGCATCCACTTCTTCTCAAAGAGGCGGACAACTCTGGAGACCGCACGCTTAGTCCGCGTCGGTAGTGTATTTTGGGTTATGTAATTAAGTCTTGATGTATATATATATATAAATCATTTTTGGGTGTAGCTTTTGTAAATATACAACTGCTATATATATATATGTCCTACTCTAGTTTTTTCGGCTTCATACAGATTAAAGTTAGGTCTTGGTGTTGGGAATTTAGGCTATGATATAGTATATATCATGTGTATATATATATATGACTTCCGCATGTGACTAGGATAGATCACACGCATTGAGGTGTGTGATCAATATGTATATTATATATATGTGTGGCTGAATACCTGTTTGTATGGAAATATGGCTTTTGCATGTGAATAGGATAGATCACCCGCACTGAAGCGTGTGATCAATATGTAAACTACATGCAAGTGTGTGATTGAATATATGTATGACTGGATACAGGACTTTTGCATGTGAATAGGATAGGACACCCGCACTGAAGCGCGTGATCAATATGTAAACTATATGTATGTGTGAGTAAATATGTGTATATATATAGACTGAAGCGGTGTTGAGCGAACTGTGGATTGCGAACTACTTAGGTCACCGGAATTGGATGACCATATATATTATATATTGTTTGTATTAGAAATGGGTAGTATTGACATGTATAAATGTTAATCAGGGATTAGAGGCTTACGGGATAGGAGAAATCCTACCTCCCGTGCCGATCACGGACGTTTGAAACGGGGTCGTGACAAACAACTTCTGTACAATTTCTTTAATGAGTTTCTAATTAATAGGGTAAACCAAACCTTGGACTCAATCAACAACATACCCCCTTGCTTGTACTGTTCGGCGTATCTCATGTCATCACAGGGATACCCTCCAGTACCTCTTTACCTGTAGTCAAACACACATATACACATACTTTCATATATAACAATTTAGGAACAACAATAACATGTTAACCACTAAATAATTCTTACAAATAGGCAAGTAGGCAAACCACATATCCACATCCTCAATCAACCCTGTAGGGCAAGGATGGGAAACCCCACACGTGGACGGCTCCCTTGTGCTTGTCCTGGAGTAACTCCCGCTCTGGACGAGTTGTGGTTTCCTAACGAATGCATTCAAGTGGTTAACATCTCAAACTATGTGCAATTCATATGCATACTACATGCTCGTGCCTAAAATGCATCTAGACGTTGCCAAGAACCGAGTCCTTGGTCTTATCCGTCTTTCCTCTCTTCTATGAGAGTCTCAAGTGCCTCGCACTTGGTTTTATACAACTAACGTTATCCATGAGTTGCTCTTGGGGCCTTGGATTTGAGTTACTAAACCTCAACGTGCTTCTAAGCCATCCTACTTAAGGTTACCTAATGACGGTGTATAGGGAATTTAGAAATTCAAGAAGTTGGGTGTAGCTTATTCCGTAAGTTTCTATTCTTGAGGGACAAGAAGACATTTGAAATGATTTTGATCCTTAAAAACATGGTTGGGGTGTCCTAAGATGTTTCGGATTGAAAATAGGAGGTTCGGACACCCCGGATTGGCTTAAAAACGAATTTTGGGCATGCTGGGCAGAGACCAATGGGCGCTGCAGCGCCAAGCTGCTGCCCAGCATCTCTTGTATACCTGAGAGCGGGCGGTGCAGCCTGTGCTGTGGGCTGGTTTGGGCCCGTTTCGGCCCCCTTTCGACCCCGGCTTCGACTCCGCACCTCACGGGTTTTGTTCACCTACATTCCAACAACATAAATCCAATCCTAACTACTCAAATCCAAGCTCGATTCCAAATTATCAACGAATCCCCAAATTGGGACTATTTAGAATTTTCAACCCCAAACCCTTTCAAATTCGAATTCGGCCAAACCTGAGGGTATAGCCTCGATTCTTACCCCAACTAAGTGTTCAAGAACACTTCCTAGGTCTCAATCTACTCTCGAAACAACCCAATCGAAGGTGGATCGAAGAAATCCCTAAAAATGAAGAAATTGGGGGTTTCGAATGAAATTGGGGTTACCAACCTTTGATTCGATTGGTGGAAGGTGTAGGTGACGTCGTACCCGAGCTCCGATGACTATTCTGGCATCGGCTAGCTCTCCCCGGTCACTTTTCCGGCGAACCCCAACCCAACCCTCCTTCTTCTTCTTCTCCTCGCCTCTCCTCCTTCTCTCTCTTCTTTCTCTCTCTTTCTTTCCTTTCTTTCTTTTGTTTCTAACGTGACTCTCTCTTCCTCCTCTCTTTCTTTAATTTTTCTTTCCTTTACCAACCTTCCCACGGCACCCACCAAATAAATAATTAATAACTAAATAATAATAATTATTATTATAATAAAGAAGAGGTGGAAAAATATCTCCAATTAAATCCCTCATCTTTCCAATTAATCTTATTTTCTTTTATGTCCCAATTTAAATACCCAAAAATATTTCCTACTCTCTTTTCTTCCTCTTTAATTCAGGTTTCCAATTTCTTAAGTCCTGAATTAAATCCAAAAATTATTTTCTACTTCTTTTATTTCCATTTCATTTCATTTTAAACTTCGAAAAAATTTCTCGGGTATTACATCCACAGTAGCTTCAAATCATTTGGCATTCCACTAAAAACTACCAGTAAACCTTCTTCAAATGCGAGCTTCACATGAGCCCGAACAAATTCCATCTGTGTCAATTCCTCCACATTTTTAGATCATCGGCAAGCTTGAAACGCCAAGAAATCATATCATATTCATGGGCGAGCATGTGGACCTAGTCACTGAGTGATTGAATGCTTGGATCAATTGAGGAACCAACAAAATCAATAGCGCTAGCCAAATTATCGATAGAACCTCGCTTGCGCTTCCTTGTTGCAGGTGATGTCTCAGGTGCATTTATAGGATGCCGTTCAGTAAAATCCACTAATGCCTCACTGTGACCGTCGCCTACAGTGTCCTCAATGTCATCTAGACCATCATTGGTGATTGTGTCAGGCTCATCGTTGTCGCCAATTGTTGCTTCTGATTCATTGCTAGTTACACGATCGGCTCACCAGACCTTAGATAGCTCGTCAAATAGTGGGAATGGTTTGTTCCTGTATAGGGATGCCTTTGGGTAACTCTGCATGAAAGAATTTAAATTTTTAAGGATTAATCATTAATGTTCAAGAAAAAATGGAGACTTGTTAATCAAAGAGGTTAAGGTTGAAGTATGACATGCTGTGAATAAGCTTACGACATACTGCTAAAACAAATTAAATTAATTACAAGTCAAACAAGATTTGGAAGAATGAAGCCAACTAAATTTAATGACACGTTGTTCCACCTTGCCTTATCCGCATATATAATAGCAAGAATGAAGCCAACTAAAATGCAAGTCAAACAAAAAAATTGCTATGGGCCCATTTGGATAGGTTTTTTTTTTTGCGTACTTTTATTTTAAATATAAGTACTTATACTATAAAATACTATGTTTGGATAGGTTTTTTTTAAAAAAGCAGAAGCACTAAAAAAAGAAGAAAAATCTCTATTTTTGGAAGCTCAATATTGTGGCTTTTAATAGAAGTGGCTGTAGTAGAAGATACAAAAAACCGGTACTCTCATTGCTTTGCCCAAACCACACCGGTTTGAGAGCTAAAATATCTGTTTTTCCTCCTTTTTTTCCCATAAATCTACAGAGACCAGGAAAGGATGAATGACAACACCTTGCAGTCATTATCAGCCAGTAAAATATTAGACCTGGACATTGGAAAATTTTCCTCCTTTCTTTAAACTAATTTTTTAACCTTTTTCAAGAACAATAGTACATTTAGTGTTGGTTCACTTAACATTTATAAGAGAATTATTAAATATTAATATTGGACATGTGGATTTGATAGTATCTTGATGCATTAAAATTTGTGTTCATTGAAAGATATTATTAGAAGTTTAGAGATGAATTATTTTTTTAGTTCCAGAATTATTGGTCAAACTACTATTTAGTCTTTAAATTTTAAAAATATATTATTTGATCTCTGAATTTACATTCCCGTCAATTATTTAGTCCCCTGAAACGTTAATCATGTTAAGTCATCATGTAACTTGACCATTATGTACTGACGCGGCGCTCTTAATTTGTTAACTTGTTGCCTCATCACCTTGCCACATCATCTAAAATTTTAAAAGTAATAATAAATAGTCTCTATATTTGTTACTTTTAACTAATACAGACTTTTACCGGGTTTCAATATTTTTACTGATTTTGTGTCATATTTCTTAAAAATGTCTTTTAGTTTAAATACTTTTTTTAATCTAAATAATAGTATTAACAAATACTTTCAAATCCTTATTTTGGATTTTCATTATTAAAAAGTACTTTTTTAATTTTACATCCAAACACTTATTATTTTTCAAAGCATTTTTTAATTATGATATCGAAACATAAAATGACTATTACCTTCACGTACTCATCCCACACATCTGGATCAGCAGTGACACACTTCCGTTCAGTGTCCCAGCCGAATCCACTTCTGTGTGCGCCATACAACATATTGTGTACCACGCCCTGATTCCCCTTATGCGTCTTAATTTTGGATTGAATGTGTGGTTTAATTAATTTTTCTATAAACCCATAGCCTGGCAGCACTGCAACATTTACACTTATCACAGCTCCTGAAGGTGCCCATGAATGAATCGGGATCCCTGCATGTGATTCTGGGATATAAGTTCAATGGTACTGTACCATTGAAGTTCAGTACATCCCTCCAATCATATAGAGTCATATGTTAATACTAATATAAATTCACATTAATAAGGACCCACCTTAAATAGTTTAGGAACCAACTGATTGGAGGGATGTACTGAAGTTCAATACTACCATACCACTGAACATTTACTCGTGATTCTGTTTTCGCCACATTTTGACCATGCATTCAAGTACAAGTGCTTGGACTTCCATTGATTGCCAAACGCGCGTGCTTGCTAGCTGCATCCGACTGCGAACCTGCCATCGAAGTAGAAAATGCTAATTTCCAATGCAATCAAATTTACAAAAAGTATTTCTAAAGTAACAATCCCTCATCGCAATGTTTGACAAATGTAGAGAAGAATAATATAAACAACACAATATTATAAGACAAATGAAGAGATGAATAATATAAAATTTGGAATTGAATAGCAAAATGTATTCATATATGCATCATAGGCCATTGGTTTAGCATGTCAATATGTCATGACAACTACAATCTATTAAACTAGTGGTCAATGACAACTACAATCTACTAAACTACTCTGAAAATAAACTCCCCAAATCCCTAATCCCAAATATAGAATAGAGCAAAAAAGATAAAAGAAAATTAATTACAAATAGCTTCTGCCCCACTTCCAAATTAAGTGGCCAAGTGAATACATTGCTTGCTTTGCTTCAATACACTACGAATACCTTGCTTTGCTTTGTTAATATACTAATTTCATTTATAACGCTAAAGAATAGTTACAAGTTAAATCTAATATATTATTTTTCTCTTTATTCTTCATTATACAAGTTAAATATTATTCTTCTCTTTATTCTTCACTCAATCTGCAAATATTTAAATAACAATTAATCTGCAAATAAGTGAATTTTACATCATATATCAAAAGGAAACAATACTGGGCAAAACATGTGAAGTGTGAAGCAAAGACATGATATATCACTTAAAGCAAGTCAAAAAGATATTAACAAAATCAATACACCAAGAAGCAGGCTAGTGAAGATATTATAAATGAGTATAGAAGGGCTGAGCTTCTATTTTGAGGTGTAAATCAATGTACAAGTTGAGTTTGCTATTGAATTTTGAAAAATAATAAGTAAAGGAAGTGAAGTGTACCAGTGAAGACTTTGCAGAGCTCGCTATCGATGAAGCTTCATAGCAAAGACGAAAGCAATGAAGCTTGAAGTGATAGAAGCAATGAATCTTGAAGCAAGGGAAGCGATGAAGTGAGACAACCCATAAAAGCTCAATAAAATATAGCGGGAAGTAGGGGCGGCAATGGGTACTTAGAAAATGAGTATCCAATTGTATCGGATATCGGATAGGGTACGGATAGTAAAACATAATTATCTATTGGGTATTGGGCGAATGCGGATATTGACGTCGAGTACCCTATATCCGTCCTAAATGAATAGATGGATAGGGTATCCGATGTCCAAATAATATATATTACTAAATATAATATTAAGTATTAAATTAATATATATTATTAAATACTATTTTGTGTTTTTAATGTTGTTATAATTATTGTTTTTAATTTTTATTTATAATAATTATGTATGTTTTTTACTTTAAAATGTTATTTTTATAACTTTTTTTAATTGGGTGGATATCGGATATTGGATATCGGGTAGTTTACTATTTTGTGTTTTTAATGTTGTTACCCCAATTTCAATGGGAGTCCTCCCAATACCTAGCTCCACCATCGGTTTGTTATTCCCATAGTTGTTAAAATCTATATTTAAATCTTAAAATCTTACGATTTTACATTCTCAAATCTTGTTGAATCTTGTACAAAATCGTGTTGGTGTAAAATCGCGGTAGAATCGATGAAATCAGGTAAAATCCCATAAAATCCCGATTTTACTAGCGGTTCTACGATTTCACCTCAGCCCAAAAAAAGGTTCATATGGATTTATTTTTTTTACAAAAAATCGTTATGTTTGTGTAGATATTCATAACTTGTCCCAACTCAAAGAAAACCCACGTATTTCCTTAAAACCTAATGTCCAGACCCGGACTCCCCTACCCCGGATAACTCATTTCCTTCCCTTCTTTCTAGGTTTTAATGTTGATTATGTCTGAGTTGGTAGTACTTCAAATCATGTATATGTTTGAATTTACATAACATTAGGAATGAAGTACTAAGTTGTGATGATGGTGGTAGTAATTGTAGTGGTGAAAATTAATCAAATCAATTTGATGAACTTAGTTGAAAATGTAGCAATTGTGGATATTGAATGATATATGATTAATTTTTTTATGTAACTAAGATATAATAGTTAGGCGTGTATATATATTGGTAAATTCATACGATTTTGTCATAGGTAAACTCTTACGATTTTACGATACGTTTTCACGATACGATTTTACCCTCCCTTCTACAATTTTACTTAAAATCTAGATTTTGACAACCTTGGTTTTTCCTACCAATTGTAGTAATTCCATTGCTGAGGCAATCTATCTACCAGCACACTTTAAGCAACCAAACCAAGCTATAGACTTCATCTAATCCCACCTCCCATTTCCTAAGCCTAAATTTAGCACCGTTAAAACTAGATAGGTACCCGTGCGATGCACGTGATAAGATTAGATTATAGACTATCTTATGATTAAACTTAAAAATTATGAATATTTATTAATCTTAGCATATTAATAGCAGTGCATAATACAAAAGAACTATGGCTCAATTGACGCCTGACAAATACCATGATACTGATTATTTAGATGTATACCCTTATGAATTGATATTATAAATAAGTTTTTACAAAAGATATATACGATGAAAACACACATGAAAAATGTAACACACACACACACACACACACACACATATATATATATATACTAATATAAACGGAATGTACATGATACAAACTACTGAACATTATGGAAAACTTCATTGTCTAGTTATCCACCATGCTTGCACACCAATACTTTCAGTTATAAATAAAAGTATGTATTTTGATGGTATTTTGATTTTTGAAGCACGGAGGTATGTATTTTGGATGCAATTGAAGGAAAACATGCCTAAAAAAACAAAAAACAAAAAGGAGAAAAAAAATTTGGCAAGTTGAACTCAAATCAACCCATTCATTAGCGGGTTGGATTGGGTTGGTTCGAGTTCTGTAGCATTTTTTTTTTCAAAACTGACCCAACCCAACACGCTACCTTTTTTCCCTCAAACCCAAACTAACTCAACCTTTGACCACCACTAATCACGTATGTTCTATGATCTTGGCTTGGTCACTCCACTACTAAAGTTTTTTTCTAAAAAAGCTTCAAAGATGCTTTACTTCAATTTTTAATGCATATTTGTTTCTCACATAATATAATTTTTTAATCTCAAGTTCTTCGTTTTTCATTCCTCAGATAATGTTGTAAGTAAAAATATTAGAAGAATGATTTTTTTATATATACAGTAATTGGATCACAAAGTATATATCTAAAAATTATGTTAGACACAAATATTTTATTCACCATATTAAATGTGTTATAATATAATTAATTTTGCATCTTGATTTCTTTTAAAGATATTTACATTTAAAAAACTCATTATTTGTAGGGTAAATTACACTTCAGTGGTCTGTAATTTGACCCAATTTCAATTAGGTACTCTATAATTTTATTTTTGTCAATCAAGCGTGTCTTACTAATGAGCTCAAGAGACACATGTACCAAGGCTTCTAAGATTCAAGAATTGCAGATGAGGTGGCGGGACAACATTTATGTTAAAAAGTCAAATCTCCTATGCTACAACTAAAGATTAATTGAGTTTCTTTTAATTACGATTTAAAAACATAATTATGAGATAATTATTATAATTAATAGTTTTACTAATAAAAAAATAATATAATATTATTCTAGAATTACATTAATAAAAAATTCATTATTTTTATTAAATTTGTACTTTCTAAATTAGTCATTAAAATATGATTGTCAAGACACCATATATTAATGATTCATTTCTAGCACTAACCAATTGCCATTCTTTTAATTACAATTTAAAACTGTAATAGTGAAATTATTATTATAAAACATACTTTAAATTGGCAGAAAATGGAGAATAGTATAATAATTAATAATTTAAATTCGCAATAATAATAATAATTAAGTTTCTGGAATTATCAACGGATGATAAGGAACTTCAGCAAAGATTATGAAAATGACAACTACTGTAGAGGACGTTAAAAAACGGCATATAAATTAGAAAATTGGAAGCATGGGGAGATACCTCAATTTGTCATGCCGCTGAAAAAAAATGGAAACAGAGCAAGTGACAATGCTCGTGTATGAAAGCAAGATGAGAATCATATCACTTGCTGGAAAATTTTTAAACATCAGTGCTGCCTTCTTTAAGGGAAAAATGCCATGTATGTAAATATATGTAAAAATGCAGCAACAATAAATAGTAGGCATGGTGGAGTATAAACTCACGCTAATGTTCAACCTTCACTATCTGTTAATTTATAGTCAAGATGAATGGCTTTTGCTGGTGTGGTTGAATGAAATGGTTGAATTGTGGCATTCAAGGTAACATTTTAAAATAACTTCACAATCCCATGAATGGCATCAAAGATTAAATTGATGGAATGGCTAATGAATAAAATTTGATACATTAAAACATGGGGTGAATAGTTAGGCCCTGCTAGGATTTAATCCTCAATTCACACAATGTTAATCCTCACATTTTGTGCTATTAAGTCAAACCTGTTGTAAATGATATGGATGTCCTTATGACTCCCTAAAACCTCCAAATCAATGACTCCATAACCCATATTGAATAGGATTTATGCCATTGATTAGGCATTATGTACCATCCTTAATTCTTTGTAACTTATGGTTGGAGGTTACCCTTGCAACCCTATAAATAGAAGATGTATGCAAGAGATGTGGGATAAGAAAGTGAATATGATCATACTTCTCCTCTTCATCTTGCTTCTATTCTTCTTCTTCTTTTTCTATACTCTTTTTTACATTATGTTTATAACACGTTATTAGCACGAAGTTCTACCGATCGATTTGAGTTTTGGGAAATTGAGCATGATGATCACATTAAGGTAAGTAAACAACATCAAATCAAGGTAAGAAAACATATTTGATTATTGTTTTTCTAAATTCTTATTCATGTTAATTTTACATAAAGGAAATATGCATATGTATATGTTCAATTCTTATTTCTTATTTACAATATCGAATTTCTCAAAGCTTGATAAATTTCTTACACTTGATATTTCAAGAGGAATTATTATCATGTGTTCTTGATGCCATAATTCATGTGAGTGCAATGAATCTTGGAAATACTATCAATGATAAAATCAGGCATCCCTGAAGGATTGCACAAGGCAATATTTTTTTTTTCCATTATTATTTGTATCATGAAGAATTGAAAATATGGTATCTCATTAACAAAGAACCAGTAGTTCTTTAGAATAATTTTCAAGATTCCATATAATCAAGCTTTGTTTAAAATTAGCTCTCTATTGAATTTATGTTAATATGAAATTATTGATGAAAGTATATTGGTAAATACATTCTACTTGTATGCCTCGAATGTGCTCCTGAAGCAGGAATATCGAGAGCATAGATTTACCAAATATTTTGAGCTAATTTCTTATTTGCTTATTGTTAAGCAAAAGTTCTAAGCTATTGAAAAAATTTTTATTAGGTCTGTCCAAATGAATCAACTCCATTTCCTGAAGAAAATGGAACAAACCATAATAATTTTTGTAAAAGTATTCCCTGAAGTGAATACAGCAAATAGAGTATGATGAGTTTGGTAAATGACTATAGTCGTAGCCATGATGTTGGACGTGGACATGGTAAAGGACTAAAAATTTACAATCATCATAATTGACGTTATAATAATCAAGAGAACTATTGGTGTTCTCAATAGAATTCTTATAAGAATAAAGATAATATATGTCATTGATATGACATAAAATATCATTGGTCACGTGTTTGTCGTACACCTGACTATCTTATCAAGCTTTACAAGTTATGATAAAGAAAGAAAAAAATGCTGACGTCAATTTGATTTTGCAAAATTGATGATATATTAAGGTCAATTTTGTTTATAAAGATGATGAAAAATAAGCATAATAATAATGAATAAATTGTTAACAATCTTAGGTAATAAATTATTTTGTTAACAACATTTGAATATCAATTATTAACAGAAATTAGCACTGCGCTTATTTAAATATAAATTGTTAGCAATATTATGCTTATTTTGTATTTGTATAAGGTCTTTATATCTTGGCCATAAATATCTATCACATTTTATTGTGGTATATATTATAATTAATTTGTTTTGTAAATCAAATCATCTTTTAATTTCTTCTTAATTTTATTATTTATTAAGGTAAAGAAATTGTATATTTGAGAACATGATGTGCCCTTTGAGTGCTAGTATTTTTCTTAGCACCTTGGCAATGACGTTATTAAATTATTGTGTTTTCTACTTGTTCTTACAATTATAATAAGATATATATTTTATGGATTGTGCTATAATGCATACTATATTAAGAGAGAGAAAAAATTTTCTTGTTTTAGTTATGAAAGAAGGAAAAGTTAATATAATGTTCGGTAGTACAAAATTGAGTGATTTGGAAAAGTCAAATTCTCATCTTATCTATGGGAATAAAAATCGACTATAAATAAATGACTATTTTGCAGTAAGTCTCAAGGAAACTTATTAAGTTTCAAAGACATATATTGTAAGTATTATATTGAGACCTACAAATGATGAAAAGATGAAATATCTTTATATTACTGCAATTGTAATGGGTAAGAAATGTATCTTAGAAAATTTACCCACATTTTCCTTTGATTTGTACTACACAAATATTAGCATGGTTGAGACGCATCTCATAGTAAACCAGAAATTTACATAGTTGAGACACATCACATAGTAAACCAGAAGTTTACATAGATGAGACGCATGCTCTATAGTAAACCAGAAGTTTACTAGTTCAAATAATTATATTAGTTGGCATGACCGGTTAGACCATCCCGGTTCAATTATATATGATGCGAAAAATTATTGAGAATTTAAATGAGGAGAACTAGAAGATTCTTCAATTCAAAGAGTTCTCTTGTGCAGTTTGTTCTCAAGATAAATCAATTACAAAGACATCACTAGATAAAGTTTGGATTGAGTTCCCTGCATTTCTAGTATATATGAAAAGTGATATATATGGGCCCATTCACCCACCATGCAGACCATTCAATTATTTCATGATTTTAATAGATGCATCTATAAGATGGTCGCATGTGTGCTTACTATGAACTCACAATATGGTATTTGCGAGATAACTAGATCAATAACAATTTTTAGATTATGCAATTAAGACAAATTGTCTTGATAATTCTAGTGAGTTTGTCTTAAACTATAATGACAGTTGAACATCCTGAAGTTTATGTTCACACCTAGAATATTGGTCTAGTATAATCATTTATTAAATGCCTCCAGTTAATAGATAGACCAATATTTATGAGAACAACTTCTCATGTTATAGCAAGCGGATATACTACTGTACGCATCAGGACAACAAGTTATCATAAATTCTCCCTTCTATTATTGGCTTTTGGTCAGGAGCTAAATAAATCACATCTTAGAATTTTTTGTTGTGCAGTGTATATGTTTCAATTGCTCCACCACAATGCACAAAGATGGGTCCTCAAAGAAGGTTATGAATATATGTTGAATATTAATCTCTTGCTATGATTAGGTATCTTGAATCAATGACAGGATGATTTATTTTCAGCAAAATTTGCTAATTGTGATATTGATGAATCAATATTTTCAATATCGGGGGAGAAAATAAATAGCTGGAAAATGAGATTGATTGAAAAATTATCTTTTAGATCATCACATAAAGCAATGTGAACCAGAAGTTCAAAAGATGATTCAATAAACTGCCAGACGTATTTACTGACCTTAAAAGAGTTACAAAATCTCATATAACAGTTGAAAATGCTCCAATTCAAATTGATGTCCCAGAAGGACAATTTATTAGTGACAATGAATAAAAGCCACGTGGTAGATGATCGGTTCCAAAGATAAAAGTCCTTGAAAAAGGAAAGGAGCAAATAATTAAGATGGTTATATTATGGAGGGGGGTTCTCCTGAAGAGACCCAGGACATAACTAATCATGAAACCTCAAAAGAGGATCAGGTACCTGATAATGATAATGAAGAGATCTCGATAAGTTATGTCAACACTGAAAAAGATAGAACCGAAAGAATATTGTTGTCACAACACTTTGCAAATAAAACATAAGAGGATCTTGAAAATAAATCTGTCAAGGAATGTAGACAGAAAAATGATTGGCCAAATTGGAAACATACAATTCAAACAGAATTGACTTCACTTGTGAGTAATGTGAAGTTCTTTGGACCTGTAGTCCAAATGACTGAAGGTGTATATAAAGTTAGTTGGGTACAAATGAATCATTTTGTACGGAAAAATGAAATGAGAAAAATCAAGTCATAAGGTATAAAGGCGACTTCCTGCACATGGTTTTTCTCAAAGACCTGATATTGATAAATTTATGGAGATATATTCTCTTGTGGTGGATGCAATCACCTTCAGATATCATATTGTTTGGCAGTACATAAAAAACTTGATATATGTCTAATGAATGTAGCTACAGCCTATCTATATGGCTCATTGGATAATGAAATTTTCATGAAAATTCCTGAAGGATTTAAATTGCCAGAAGTAGTTAAGATTTCCCGGGAAAATTGTTCAATAAAATTAAATAAATCCTTCTATGGATTGAATTAAACTGGACATATGTGGTACTATCGTCTCAGTGAATATTTGTTGAAAGAAAAATATAAAAAATGATCTAATTAGTCCATGTGTTTTCATAAAATGATATGGATTAAAGTTATTTACTGTGTATGTTGATTATTTAAATATTATTGGAACTTCCGAAGAGCTCCAAAACACAGTAAATTTTACTTAATGAAAGAGTTTAAGATGAAAGATCTTGAAACAAAATTTTTATCTCGGCCTGAAGATCGAGCATATTATTAGTAGAGTTATTATTTATCAATCATCTTATATTAAAAAGGTGTTAATCCAATTTTTCATGGACAAAGTACATCCATTGAGTACCCAATGATTGTAAGATCTTCAGATATAGATAAGGATTATTTTTGTTCTCGTGAGAATAATGAAGAACTTTTTGGTCCAGAAGTACCATATTTTAATGCTATAAGAGCACTAATTTGCTAACAATGCTCGACCTAATATAACATTTGGTGGAAGTTTATTAAGAAGATTAAGTTCTTCCCCAAATAAAAGGCATTGGAATGGGGTTAAACATATCTCCGAGAGGCACTTGACTTGACATAGGATTATTTTATGAATCAAAGTCTCCAAGAGTTGGATATGTGTCTGAATATTTATCAAATCCCCATATAGGTTGATCTCAAATTGGCTATTTATTACTATGAGATGAAACAACTATATTATGACATTTATCAAGGCAAACGTTGTCTGTTGTTTCTTCTGTAAATCATGCATAAATTATTGCAATGTATGAGATCGGTCGAAAGTATGTTTGGTTGGGACGATTAAATTAACATATCCAGAAGATATGTACTTAGTCTTCACAAAGAATATGTCAACCATATTATATAAAAATAATATGGCATATATAGCTCAATTAAAAGGAGGATGTATCAAATGATACATGACTATATCTCACCAAAGTTATTCATTATCTTCATAAAGATGGTGAGATTGATGTCGAACAAATTTGTTCAAAGTGATAATCTAGCAGATCTTGACTAAGGCATTGCCAACCATAACTTTCGAGAAGCTGGTTCACAAAATGGAAATACGTCAATTAAGAGATCTTGAATGATGCTATAATCAGGGGGAGATATGCGCTGTACTCTTTTTCCCGTTACTAAGGTTTTGTCCCACTGGGTTTTCCTAGTAAAGGTTTTTAATGAGGCATCTTATAATGGATGTATTATTATAATTGGTGTACTCTTTTTCCTTCACTAGGTTTTTGTCCCACAGGGTTTTTCCTAGTAAGGTTTTAATGAGGCACAATTTTGGACATCCAAGGGGGAGTGTTGTAAATGATATGGATGTCCTTATGACTCCCTAAAACCTCCAAATCAATGACTCCATAACCCATATTGAATAGGATTTATGCCATTGATTAGGCATTATGTACCATCCTTAATTCTTTGTAACTTATGGTTGGAGGTTACCCTTGCAACCCTATAAATAGAAGATGTATGCAAGAGATGTGGGATAAGAAAGTGAATATGATCATACTTCTCATCTTCATCTTGTCTCTATTCTTCTTCTTCTTTTTCTGTACTCCTTTTTACATTATGTTTATAACAAAACCATCATTCTGCTTTATACATGGCATTTATGTTTTTGAATTGTGATCCACTATTTTTTTTGTGGAGGACACAGAAAGCAGAAAACTAAGGAAAAGAAACACAAGCTCTAATAATGGCTCCTACACCAAAAAAGTCATCTTCAAGAGCAGAGATCACTTTGACAGGAGGAGAGCTGTGGAACATAAGGTCACGGTTCATTCTATAAGCAGAGGCCATTGATTATACTATTCCTTATCATCCACTATTTTATAACGTATTCATTTATATATAATTTATATTAATAATCAAATTGATTATATTAGTTGACTTGAGATGAAGATAGGGATGGCAATGGGTAGGGTTTGGGTAGAATACTGCATTCCCCAACCCCGGTAGTCAATATTTTCACCATCTCCTGTAATACCCGAGAATATTTTAACCAGCATCATTAATTAAATTAAATCAATTAATTTAAAAGACGAAAATGAGATGAAAAATACACTAGCCTATCACTTATTATGTTGTAAATATAAAATTTTTAAATCCTAATATTTCTATTTTTCTTTTTATTTATTAATAAATCAGACTTGTTTTCTTTTGATATGTAAATATTAATTAATTATATATATATATATATATATGTAAAAAGGAAATCAGAATTCTTTTTTTCTTTTTGTAATATATATATATATATATATATATATATATATATATATATATATATATTAGAAAAGAAAAGAACAAAGGACTAGAAAAGAAAGAAGCAAAACCGTGAGGCTGAGACGCTCGACCAACACTCACAGAGAGAAGAGGGAGCTGGGCAACGACAAGAGCTTGACGGAAAACGCACGGGCTGAGCACGGTGGTGGCCGGACATACGCGAGACGGAGGCCGGAGTCGCGTCCGCTAGAGCTCGTTGTCGTCTTGGTGCTAGAGAGAGAGAGAGTGTCGGTTTAGAGAGAGAAAACAAAGGGAAAGAGCTTCCACGCCGGAAAACGCCGTCTCTTCACCGGGGAAGGTGGCTAGGAGTCTCCTCTACTCCATATCGTCCTTCTAACCGGTTGAATCGAGGTGAGAAGTCCCAAAACTCTCAAACCCCAATTTTATCAATTTTAGGGATTTTTGGAAAGACCCCAATTAATTCAATCTGAGTATTCTGGGTCCTAAATTGAAGTATTTTCATGTTAGGAAATGAGTTGGAAGCTTAGGAACCGGAACTAATTTGATGGAATTTATCCGGGTTGGAAAACTAGTAGGAAAATATGATTGGCAATGTTTAAGGGTGTTGTGGACTGATTTGGGGTGCATTGAAAGGTTGAAGGGTAGTTATATAATTGTTAAAAATTATTGGAATGTACGAGGGATTAAAACTCGAGTACTCACCGTCTCACCGGAACCCAACTCGGGGGAAAAAGAGACAATTTTCTAATTTTACGCGTGCCCGGATATGTGTATTCATGTGTAGGTAAAGTGTTCAAGGTTATTTTGGTAAATGGAAAATTTAGACAAATAGGATTTATGGCTCTCTTGAGCCATAAATTCAAGACTTGGGTAATGGAAACTTCACATGGACACATAGAGGTGAAATTGGGTAACCTTGCATTCCCAAGTCAAAGCTTCCGAATAGTGTGATTAGGAAAGGGTTGGACACGATTAGAAGCATGCTAGGTGTCCTAAAACTAGTTGAGGGCATTTCCAAGCCAACAACTAGTCTATGGAAATAATTAGAGAGAACATGAGCACTAGCGTTGCATGTACACGATAGTGGTTGAATTTTCAAGTTTCTTAATCTCTCAAGTATATGTGTATAGGGCACCATACTGTGAGTGGACTTTCGGGCGCACCGAGAGCCGATCAGAGGGGCCAACCAGGTGAAGGGCTTTCCTATCCTTGCCCTATAGGGTTGACTGCGGATATGGATATATGGTTTGCCTTCTTGCCTATTTGTAGGAATTATATGTTAGATAAGATGCTATTGTTGTTCCTAAATTACAATATATGTGAAAACGTGCTATATGTGTGTATGTGAATTGTAAAAGCGACGGTGGCTCAAGGGGCCTTATATGAAAATAAGGTCCTCGGGACCTAGATGATATCGGGGGTAGGATCGAGTCAATTTTATTTGTGAGGGTCTTGTGGTATTATAAACCAACCTCATTGTTGATCACTTGAAAAGGGTCGTTGTGTACGTAACTTCTTAAAGGAGATGAACATAGGTGACTTGTTTTAAACCGAGAGCTCCCGAATTAGAAAACCACTTGGGAATTTAGAGTTGCCTAAGAAGAAGAGAAATGAGTAAGCAGTGGTCCATAGGGGTCATTTATGGTACAACGTGGAAACCGAGTCGATCATGGATAGTCCGGGTAGATTGAGTCTGTTTGTCTTGAGTCAACCCACAAAAATACAGAGTATATGAGTACACCACATTGTGGCTATTGCCTTGGGTAAACCGAGGTCATATGAGTCGCCGGCTATGCTCCAAGTGAAGTCTTGGGGTCAGACTAATGTTCCAAGTAAAGTCTTGGGGCCAGGGGTTCCTAGAATGATCAACTAGGTTCCTATATCGCTCACGTGAGATATTGCCTTCGGGCCAGATTCTCTCCTAACGGAGATATGCCTTCGGGCCAGTTTATGATTACGGTTATTCGAATACGGGTGACCACTTGGAATTATATGTTAAATCGTGATATGATGTATCTATGAATTTGAACGTATGTGAAACCATGCTTTAAATTCTATATTGTGAATATGATATATGTTAATTGCCTGACCACTTAATATATGGAACTTTAAACCCGTTATATGCGTATGTGTTTGTGATTGGCTCCTCTTCCCCAGTTGTAGTGGTACCCGCTACTACACCAGGGATGGGAAAGCCTCTCACTGAGTCTGTTTGACTCACCCCAATGTTACATGTTACAGACACAGGTGGTATAGGCATCGGGAACGCTTCCACTTCATCTCAGGGAGGCGGACAGACTTAGAGACCGCACGCATTGTTCGCGTGGGTAGTATTGATATATGTATTTTTTCATGATGTATATGTATATGATTCTTTTGGTATAGCATTGTTTTGTATAGTTGCTATATACATATATGTATATGTCACACTCTAGAACTGTCGGCTTCATACAGATTAAAGATTTGGTCCGGTTGTTGGGGATATAGGTTGTGATATGATGAATATCATGTGTATATATATATATATATATGAATGTGACTTCTGCATGTGAATAGGATAGATCACGCGCACTGAGCATGTGGTCAATATGTAAATTTATATATATGTGTGTGACTGAATACTTGGTAGTGTGAAAATACGGCTTCCGCATGCGAATAGGATAGATCACACTGCTCAATGCGTGTGATCAATATGTAAATTATATGCAGGTGTGTGATTGAATATATATACTTGACTGTACACAGGAAATTCTGCATGTGAATAGGATAGATCACCCGCCTTGAAGCGCGTGATCAATATGTATATTATATGTACGTGTGATTGATTATGTGTATATGTATAGACTGAAGCGGCGTTGAGCGAGCCGTGGATTGCGTGCTACTTAGGTCATCGGATAGGGATGGCCATATATATATTGGTTGTATTAGAAATGGGTATTTATGCATATATAAAATGTCAAACAGGGATTAGAGGCTTACGGGATAGGAGAAATCCTACCTCCCGTGCCGGTCACAGACGTCCGATAGGGGGTCGTGACAAACTTGGTATCAGAGCTAGGTTACTTTAAACTCTATGAAGCCATAGGTATGACCGGGTGTCGGTTTACCCCTCTTTGTGTACCCGGGCACAACGTGGGAGTAAAAAGGCACTTGTGGGAGTACCCAGGAAATTGTGTCAACCTTTCTTTCTACTCTCTTTTATACGAAATGTCATTAGTATATGTGTACTTATTAGGTGTGGTCCTTGTGCAGTATAGGGATGCCACCTATCACGAGACGGACTAGGGGTGGAGGGAGAACTCCTACTGAAATTGATCAAGAATCAGTTCGGGAGGAGGGAATGCCCACCCGAGGCCGAGGTAGAGGCCGTACCCGAGGCCGTACCCGAGGCCGAGGTAGAGGTCGTGCTCGAGGTCGAGGTAGAGCACAAGTGAGAGGGGAAGAGAGGAGACAGTCACCGGAACCTCAACCTCAAGTAGGGACAGATGCACCTTCCGTGGCGGAAATGCTCACGGCAGGATTTTAGGAACTAAGAGAAGAGATGACAAGACAAATACAAAGGGAAGTACGCCGGTTAGTAGTCAGCGAGGAAGAACAAGAGAGAGTTCCTAACAATCAAGAGATGGAGTTTGTTGAGGAAGAGGATAGGGAATGGCAACAACCACAGGGAATGCCTCGTGAGCCACGGCTAACACCCAGAGAGCTGCCAATTTCAAAATTTCTGAAGCTTCATCCACCCACTTTCTGCGGAACTAGTGAGAAAGAGGATCCGCAGTATTTTATCAGAGATGTGGTTAGAATTGGGCACATGCTGAGGTGCTCAGGTCATGAGTTAGTGGAATTAGCTTCATTCCAGCTGAGAGGAGCGGCTAGAGTATGGATAGAGTTCGTACAGACGAGGTATTCACGTAGAGTGGCACCGATGACCTGGGAAGATTTTCGAGGGATTCCTGGGTCGGTTTCTACCTGAAGGCACCAAGGATGGAAAGCGTCAGCAATTCGAGGAATTGTGGATGACGCCTAACATGACCGTGACGGAGTATGAATTACTTTTTACAGAACTAGCTCAATTCTCACCTGAGTTGGTTCCTAATGAAGAGGCAAGGATCAAGAGGTTCATACACCGTCTCACGGAGCCGTTATTTACTGCTTTATTACCTCAGAGGAGGCAATTTGAGACTTTAGCTCAAGCAGCAGACTGTGCCAGAATGATTGAAACCAGGAAGAGGTACGGGACAGAGGGAACAAGGGGGTGGAAATACCGGTAAGACAAAGCCCCAGTGTGTGACTTGCGGCAGATTTCATTTTGGTATATGCCGGAGACTGACAGGTGGATGCTACCACTGCGGCCAGATGGGCCATATGGCTAGAGAGTGTCCAAAGAAAAAAGAGGGTACAAGTGTGAGAAGCAATCCGACGCTGAGGAGTACACCTATTCCAGCTCCACCAGTGAGAACCGTGCCACCACAGGCAGCAAGTACAGGTGCAGCTAGAGGCCGTGGTGCAGGATCTAGTGGCCGAGGGCCAGGGGCGGTAGGTGGAGGACAAGCGCAGGTATTTGCACTCTCTCAGCAGGATGCTCATGCATGAAATGCAGTTGTGACAGGTACTCTTATTGTCTGCTCTCTTGAAGCACGAGTCTTATTTGATTCCAGCTCCACTCATTCTTATGTGTCACATGCATTTGCCTCTAAATTCAACAAAAGTCCATCTAGAATGGAAGAAACGGTACTGGTCTCTCCTCCAATGGGAGAATCGGTATAAGTAGAGTATGTGCACAAGTCTTGCATTGTGGAGGTCGATGGTCATGAGACTGTGGTAGACCTTCAGTTGTTGTGTATGGTTGATCTTGATGTGATCCTCGGGATGGATTGGTTGTCGTCTTGCCATGCGGTTGTGGACTACAGGGCTAAATGCTTCAAATTCAATATGCCAAACGAGGAGCCTTTTGTGATACGGGGTGACGGAGCTGCACCGTATCCAAGCTTGATCTCGGCTTTGAAGGAATCCAAGTTACTGGCAAAGGGATGCAAAGGGTATTTGGCATTCGTCCAAGATACTACGAAAGCAGTACTTTCACCGACTCAAGTACCGGTAGTGCGAGAGTTCTTGGATGTTTTTCCAGAAGAATTGTCGGGGTTGCCGCCCGATCGTGAGATTGAATTTGAAATTGAGCTGCAACCTGGCACCCAGCCTATCTCCACACCACCTTACCGTATGGCTCCAAAAGAGCTGAAGGAGCTACATACACAATTGCAAGAATTGCTTGAAAAGGGTTTTATAAGACCCAGTTTCTCTCCTTAGGGTGCACCAGTCATTTCTGTAAAGAAGAAGGACGGATCTTTGCGGTTGTGTATCGATTATCGAAAGTTAAACAAGGTGACGATTCGCAATCAATATCCACTGCCGAGAATAGATGACCTATTTGATCAGTTGCAGGGTGCGAAACGTTTTTCTAACATTGATTTGCGATCTGGGTACCATCAATTAAAGATTCGAGAATCAGACATACCTAAGACCGCATTCCGGACCCGATACGGACATTACGAGTTCCTGGTGATGTCTTTTGGATTAACTAATGCTCCTGCAGCATTCATGGACCTGATGAACAGGGTCTTTAAACCATTTCTGGACCGATTTGTCATTGTATTCATTGACGACATATTGGTTTATTCAAAGAATTCTGAGGAACATGCTGAACACTTGAGATTAGCATTGCAGAGGTTGAGAGAGGAAAAACTGTATGCCAAGTTCTCTAAGTGTGAATTCTGGCTTAACAGAGTTGCCTTTTTGGGTCACGTGGTATCATCAGAGGGAATCCACGTTGATCCAAGTAAGGTAGAGGCAGTGAAGAATTAGTCCCAGCCTACCTCTGTTACGGAGATTCGTAGTTTCTTGGGTTTGGCGGGATATTATAGAAGATTTGTGCAGGACTTCTCTAAGGTTGCTACACCTATGACTAGATTGACTCAGAAGGGAGTGAAGTTTGTATGGGATGATAAGTGTGAGCAGAGTTTTCAGAAGCTGAAAGACAGTCTCACCACTGCTCCGGTGCTGGCATTATTTGAAGGCACATGAGGGTATGTGGTATACTGTGATGCGTCGAGGATCGGGTTAGGGTGTGTCTTGATGCAACATGGCAAGGAGATTGCGTATGCATTGCGACAACTGAGGAAGCATGAGAAGAACTACCCGACTCACGACCTCGAAATGGCGGCTGTAGTATTCGCCTTGAAAATATGGAGACACTACTTATATGGTAACACTTGTGAAATTTATACAGACCACAAAAGCCTCAAATACATTTTTGAGCAGAAAGACTTGAACTTGAGACAATGCCGATGGTTAGAGTTGTTGAAGGACTACGACTGCACGATCTTGTATCATCCAGGAAACGCTAATGTGGTAGCCGATGCTCTGAGTCGGAAATCCATGGGCAGTCTTGCTCATATAAGTGAAGAAAGAAGACCGTTAATTAGAGACCTGCACGAGCTAGGGCAAATGGGAAATCAGTTTGAGATCAGAAGTTCTAACTCATTTCTAGCCCATTTGCAAGCTAAGTCCTCTTTGGTAGAAGAGGTGAAGGCTAGGCAAGATGAAGATACCGACCTCAAGCAAATTAGGGATACTGTAACTAAAGGGAAGGGGATGACGTCCGATTCTCTATAGATGATTTTGGGATACTTCGGTTGGAGGGACGGTTGTGCGTCCCTATGGTTGAAAACTTGAAAGAAAGAATCCTTGAAGAAGCACACCGGACAGCGTATACAATCCATCCGGGAGCTAATAAAATGTATCATGACCTGAAACAGTTGTATTGGTGGAATGGCATGAAAAAGGATGTCGCAAACTACGTAGCCAGGTGTTTAGTGTGCCAGCAAGTCAAGGCTGAACACCAGAAGCCCGCCGGAACATTACAACAGATAGAGATACCTGAGTGGAAATGGGAGAGGATAACAATGGATTTTGTAACAGGGTTGCCACGATCACAACGGGGATTTGATTCGGTTTGGGTAATAGTGGATCGCATGACTAAGTCCGCACACTTTCTGCCAGTTAAGACCACTTACGGAGTGAGTCAATATGCACAGATTTACCTATCAGAAATCGTTAGATTGCATGGTGTGCCAGTGTCCATAATATCTGATAGAGGTCCACAGTTCACTTCCAGGTTTTGGAAGTCATTGCAGGAAGTTTTGGGAACTAGAGTTGATCTGAGTACTGCGTTCCACCCACAGACCGACGGGAAATCAGAAAGAACCATTCAGATTCTTGAGGACATGCTTCGGGCGTGTATTATGGATTTCGGCGGAAGTTGGGAAAGGTACTTACCTTTAGCTGAGTTTTCGTACAATAACAGTTATCAAGCAAGTATTCAAATGGAACCTTTCGAGGCTCTGTACGGTCGTAGATGCAGATCCCCAATTGGGTAGTTCGAGGTCGGAGAAGCTAGCCTAGTCGGCCCGGAATTGCTACAAGATGCCTTACAAAAAGTAAAGTGTATAAGGGAGAGATTGCTGGCTGCTCAAAGTAGGCAAAAGTCTTATGCAGACAATCGAACGAGGGAACTGGAGTTTGCCGTTGGTGATCAGGTGTTCTTGAGAATATCACCGATGAGAGGCATGATGCGGTTCGGTAAGAAGGGGAAGTTGAGTCCTCGGTATATCGGACCGTTTGAAATCTTAGAACGAGTGGGGAATGTAGCATATCGGTTGGAATTGCCTACGGAATTGGAGGGGGTACACCCTGTCTTTCCTGTATCAATGCTTCGGAAGTATCTTCCCGATCCCTCGCACGTGATCCAATCGCAAGACGTGCAACTAACCGAAAATATGACGTATGAAGAGGAGCCAGTGGAAATCTTAGATCGGCAGTTGAAGAAACTCAGAACGAAAGAGATTCCATTGGTTAAAGTTCTGTGGAGAAACCACTTGACCGAAGAAGCTACATGGGAGGTCGAGGGTGAAATGCGCAGAACGTATCCTCATCTATTTCGAGATTAAGGTTGGTATTTTGTTTGAAATTTAGGGACCGAATTTCTTAAGGGGGAAGATTGTAATACCCGAGAATATTTTAACTAGCATCATTAATTAAATTAAATCAATTAATTTAAAAGAGGAAAATGAGATGAAAAATACACTAGCCTATCACTTATTATGTTGTAAATAAAAAATTTTTAAATCCTAATATTTCTATTTTTCTTTTTATTTATTAATAAATCAGACTTATTTTCTTTTCATATGTATATATTAATTAATTATATAAATATATATATATATGTAAAAAAGAAATCAGAATTCTTTTTTTTCTTTTTGTAATATATATATATATATATATATATATATATATATATATATATATATATTAGATAAGAAAAGAACAAAGGAATAGAAAAGAAAGAAGCAAAACCGTGAGGCTGAGACGCTCGACCAACACGCACGGAGAGAAGAGGGAGCTGGGCAACGGCAAGAGCTCGACGGAACACGCACGGGCTGAGCACAGTGGTGGCCGAACGTACGCGAGACGGAGGCCGGAGTCGCGTCCGCCGGAGCTCGTTGCCGTCTTGGTGCTAGAGAGAGAGAGAGTGACGGTTTACAGAGAGAAAACAAAGGGAAAGAGCTTCCACGTCGGAAAACGCTGTCTCTTCACCGGGGAAGGTGGCTGGGAGTCTCCTCTACTCCATATCGTCCTTCTAACCGGTTGAATCGAGGTGAGAATCCCGAAACTCTCAAACCCCAATTTTATCAATTTTAGAGATTTTTGGGAAGACCCCAATTGATTCAATCTGAGTATTCTGGGTCCTAAATTGAAGTATTTGCATGTTAGGAAGTGAGTTGGAAGCTTAGGAACCGGAACTAATTTGATGGAATTTATCCAGGTTGGAAAACTAGTAGGAAAATATGATTGGTAATGTTTAAGGGTGTTGTGGACTGATTTGGGGTGCATTGAAAGGTTATAATTGTTAAAAATTATTGGAATGTACGAGGGATTAAAACCCGAGTACTCACCGTCTCACCGGAACCCAACTCGGGGGAAAAAGAGACAATTTTCCAATTTTACGCGTGTCTAGATATGTGTATTCATGTGTATGTAAAGTGTTCAAGGTTATTTTGGTAAATGGAAAATTTAGACAAGTAGGATTTATGGCTCTCTTGAGCCATAAATTCAAGACTTGGGTAATGGAAACTTCACATGGACACATAGAGGTGAAATTGGGTAACCTTGCATTCCCAAGTCAAAGCTTCCGAATAGTGTGATTAGGAAAGGGTTGGACACGATTAGAAGCATGCTCGGTGTCCTAAAACTAGTTGAGGGCATTTCCAAGCCAACAACTAGTCTATGGAATTAATTAGAGAGAACATGAGCACTAGCGTTGCATGTACACGATAGTGGTTGAATTTTCAAGTTTCTGAATCTCTCAAGTATATGTGTATAGGCACCATACTGTGAGTGGACTTTCGGGCGCACCGAGAGCCGATCAGAGGGGCCAACCAGGTGAGGGGCTTTCCTATCCTTGCCCTATAGGGTTGACTGCGGATATGGATATATGGTTTGCCTTCTTGCTTATTTGTAGGAATTATCTGTTAGATAACATGCTATTGTTGTTCCTAAATTACAATATATGTGAAAACGTGTTATATGTGTGTATGTGAATTGTAAAAGCGATGGTGGCTCAAGGGGCCTTATATGAAAAGAAGGTCCTCGGGACCTAGATGATATCAGGGGTAGGATCGAGTCAATTTTATTTGTGAGGGTCTTGTGGTACTATAAACCAACCTCATTGTTGATCATCTGAAAAGGGAGGTTGTGTACGTAACTTCTTAAAGGAGATGAACATAGGTGACTTGTTTTAAACCGAGAGCTCCCGAATTAGAAAACCACTTGGGAATTTAGAGTTGCCTAAGAAGAACAGAAATGAGTAAGCAGTGGTCCATAAGGGTCATTTATGGTACAACGTGGAAACCGAGTCGATCATGGATAGTCCGGGTAGATTGAGTCCGTTTGTCTTGAGTCAACCCACAGAAATACAGAGTATATGAGTACACCACATTGTGGCTATTGCCTTGGGTAAACTGAGGTCAGATGAGTCGCCGGCTATGCTCCAAGTGAAGTCTTGGGGTCAGACTAATGTTCCAAGTAAAGTCTTGGGGCTAGGGGTTCCTAGAATGATCAACTAGGTTCCTATATCGCTCATGTGAGATATTGCCTTCGGGCCAGATTCTCTCCTAACGGAGATATGCCTTCGGGCCAGTTTATGATTACGGTTATTCGAATACGGGTGACCACTTGGAATTATATGTTAAATCGTGATATGATGTATCTATGAATTTGAACGTATGTGAAACCATGCTTTAAATTCTATATTGTGAATATGATATATGTTAATTACCTGACCACTTAATATATGAAACTTTAAACCCGTTATATGCGCATGTGTTTGTGATTGGCTCCTCTTCCCCAGTTGTAGTGGTACCCGCTACTACACCAGGGATGGGAAAGCCTCTCACTGAGTCTGTTTGACTCACCCCCAATGTTACATGTTACAGACACATGTGGTATAGGCATCGGGAGCGCTTCCACTTCATCTCAGGGAGGCGGACAGACTTAGAGACCGCACGCATTGTTCGCGTGGGTAGTATTGATATATGTATTTTGTCAGGATGTATATGTATATGATTCTTTTGGTATAGCATTGTTTTGTACAGTTGCTATATACATATATGTATATGTCACACTCTAGAACTGTCGGCTTCATACAGATTAAAGATTTGGTCCGGTTGTTGGGGATATAGGTTGTGATATGATGAATATCATGTGTATATATATATATATGAATGTGACTTCTGCATGTGAATAGGATAGATCACACGCACTGAGCGTGTGGTCAATATGTAAATTTATATATATGTGTGTGACTGAATACTTGGTAGTGTGAAAATACGGCTTCCGCATGCGAATAGGATAGATCACACGCATTGCGGCGTGTGCTCAATATGTAAATTATATGCAGGTTTGTGATTGAATATATATACTTGACTGTACACAAGAAATTCTGCATGTGAATAGGATAGATCACCCGCCTTGAAGCGCGTGATCAATATGTATATTATATGTACGTGTGATTGATTATGTGTATATGTATAGACTGAAGCGACGTTGAGCGAGCCGTGGATTGCGTGCAACTTAGGTCATCGGATAGGGATGGCCATATATACTATATATTGGTTGTATTAGAAATGGGTAGTTATGCATATATAAAATGTCAAACAGGGATTAGAGGCTTACGAGATAGGAGAAATCCTACCTCCCGTGCCGGTCACGGACGTCCGATAGGGGGTCGTGAGGACCCGTCTCCGACCGAGTATGAAATTTGATACCCGTCCCCGGAGCCATCGAATACTTAGATCCCCAGACCCGGCCCCGGCCCCGGACCCAGAAAATTTACTATTTTTTCTACAAACTTTACTACTTTCATCACAAGTACTTTAATCACAAGTATTGAACACACATTCATAAATTTAATTATTTCCAAGTTTAAGAAAAACAAACTTCAAACATACAGTTTGATATGATATATAATATATTTTTATATAAAATATTTATAGATAAAATATTTTTATATATATTATATCAACGGGTCCGAGGTGAATACACCTTTACCCGTCCCCGGACCCAAACTTTTACCCGTTAAAATCCCCAAACCTAAACCCAGACCCATTTTTTCAATACCCAGACCCGGACCCAACGGGTAAATTTTCCGGGTACTCGTTGGGTCCAGGTAAGATTGTCATCCCTAGATGAAGGAATTAAAATTTAGAAAACGTAATTAAAGATAATGAATACTTGATATTATCACTTATTGGCCAATAATGACTAATTACACACCAATCCATTACACAATAAATTCCAATATATAATTGCATTGAATTAAAACGAATTAATTGGAATGGGTTTACATGGAAGACAGAAAAACCAAGCTGGATTATTATAAATTATGTGGACCAATAGAAATTTAGCATTTGTAATATTGCTTGACATGTGGACTAAATGCATGAGATTAAAAGTTGAGTTAATGATATGTCAAATGAGCAAAGGTGTCTTCAATCCTAATTGTCAAGCATATGTTCTAGGGGGATTCCTTTATAGATATATAGATGGGTCAACTCGGCTCTCACTAATCCGTAACGGGTTGGGATTAAATAGGTCGAGCTGGACCGTTTATTATGCGGGCTTGGAAAGTGATGTTCATGCCCGTCCATATATATATTTATTTAAATATCTTTTTTTAAAAAAGTAATTATAAAATTATATATTTACTTAAAAATTAGTATTTTTTACTTTAAATTAATATTTTATTAATTTAAATTATTCTTACACATTATTAAAATTAAGTTATTGTTTAACACATAAAATTACCTAAAACATATATATTTATACAAATTATTAATTTTTTTATTTTTTATTTATTTTTGCGGGCCAATCCTTTTTGGTCCGTTTAAAAGCAGACATATTTTTTAATGCCCAAACCCACCCAATTAGTGGGCTGGCTGGCTAACTTGCGAGCCCAAACCCTTTTTCACACTGCTAACTAAATCTCTAAACCAAACCAAACGTGCCCAAATGATTTTTGGATGGGCATGTAATGTTTTTCATGTGTAACTGATTGTAAATGTAATTAGAATGATTTTAAATGTAATTTAATCAAATTTTAAAAACAAAATATTATAATTTATTAGAAATTTTAAAAATCAAATAAAATCTATATATCTATATATCTATATATATATATCTATATATCTATATATAAAGGAACCCCCCCTGCAACTTTTGCTTGACAATTAGGATTGAAGACTGCTTTACTCATTTGACACATCATTACCTCAACTTTTAATGTCATGCATCTAGTCCACATGTCAAGTCATGCTACAAGTGCTAAATTTCTATTGGTCCACATAATTTATAATAGGTATTTCTGTCTTCCATATAGACTCAATCAAATTGAATTGTTTTCATCCACCTTTAATCTCAATAAATCTACCTTTAATCTCATTAAATGTGAATAATCGGCCACCTCAAAAAATGCTCACCTTGCTCAAATTAATTATCTCCTTGATTCATGGTGAATTTCATAAACCGTAATTAATAAAAGATTCCAAATCGAAATTTCCAGCATACTAATACAAAGGTTTACTAAAGGTTTACTAATCAATTGTTCAACAATAAGCTGTAGCATACTCAACACCATTACAAATTTACAATCAATAATAATTAGGTTTGATTCATGGCTTCATTCTATGTGACTCACATCTATTAATCTATATAAAAGAATGTACATCTATCAAATTCTTGCCACATGTACTCCTTACATTCTTTGTTCAACCTCCACTTAATCATCCACTAATTGTCTCTTTAAACACCTAATACATGTGTCATAAAATTCAATTAACATGATGACACCTATAAAAACTTGTCCTAGGTGGCATTCCTAATTGGCAGTCTGAATATAAACTCCTAACACAACAATAAATCTACATTGCCATGAATATATGTGTAGTCATTATAACGTATTGACTAAAACGAATTATTAGCTTGCCTTTAATAGAAGTTTTCAAAGTTGTGCAATTAAGTCTTAATTGATTCTTATCAATTTGAAAAGTTAAATTTTGAAAAATTACTATAATAAGTTGAAGTGATTCTTATTAATTTAGACATTCAAATTTGTAATAAATGGCTTCAATCACGCTAAATAATCAATTTAATTCGTTTTAATCAGAAAATTATTTTATTTTTTCAAAATTTAATTCGTTTTAATCACAAAATTAATTTATCATTTTCAAAATTTAATCATTTGATATCACAAAATAAATTTAGTTTAGCATCTTTTGCACAGTTTTTGGGGTGAAAAGTTATGAATTTGAATGGCCTCCCCCACGTGTTCACCAACTCCAAAAACCACAATTTAATTCTTTTAAATGCTCTTTGACTCACACCAACTACAGCATGGATTTGATTTATGTCCAAAATGGTAATTTCAATAGCATCCCATAGAAAACGTCCATTAACATCATAATGTTGTGAGAAGGAGTCATTATATTATACACACTCTTAATGACAAAACCGCAGACTTTACACCCATTCTTAAATGGAGTAATTGCCAATCCATTTGTTCTCTAAATTAAAGATTATTAATGATTAATGATACATGGTACTAAAATCCAGCAATAATTGCCACGTAGCCGTTACTGATGATGGAGTCTGATACACACGTCTTTGCATGAATTTAATGGGAGTAATCAATTATGAACAAATTTTGCGGATGATTATTATCGGTTTTGATTTCCTAATCAATTTTTCCAGCACATCCACGAAATTTGAATTTTTCTGCTCGGATTAATGATTCATTTTGTTGCTTCTATTTAAACTATTGTTGCTCCTTCTCTCCTTGGATTATTGTTCTTTTGCCACAAGATATGTGAAGACGACTGCCACAAGATTGCTCACGTTCTACATACCCGAGTTGAAAGCGCATACTATAAACTATAGAGGTTTGTTAATCTTATTTGTTAATTTGGTAAATGATTTGTCCCAAACTTCTTTATTTTCAAATTTTGAGAATCCAAAATATATTATGCTGGAATAGAGTCTCTGTTTCATTTAACTAGGTTATTCCAAAACTTTGTGGTTGAGTTTGGATAATTAATCGCTATTTTTTGAATGGAATTTCAATAATTAAAGTGCTCGAAATGAATAAGCTAGAAGTGGGTACATTTTCTATGTGAGATTATGCAAGTTAGGTGTATTTTTGTGCTTGCTTGCTAAATCTTAACTCTCTGCATCCATATTTTCAGCACGAATGAGATTATTTGGTTAGTTGCTATCTAAAGATTTGACGGTGCTAAGTTGGTAATGAAGTTTTGATGTCATCTTTAATTTCTTAAGATTGCACTATTCACATCTTAGATATCGATTATTCCAGGTTCCCTTCTTTTTCTACCTTCTTTAAGGAAATTTTTCTTCTTTTGCTTCTATATTAATCGACCTAACTTGAGTAGTTGTGTTTACTCATTTTTATTCTTAACCAAACACTTCATTTCTTGGTTTTGGATATGTAACAGCTTTATATTGGAAACTTTAGTCACAATTTTCTATCCATCCTCTATTTATGATACTGATCATCTATCAAAATTTATAACAGGGTATGGCTATGGTTCTTTCCTGCTAATATATTAGTTTATTTGATGAGTTTTGGCTTTTTCGGAATTATATAGTTTTAGTTCATTCAATAGTGTCGTTCAATATAATTAGATGATTCCCACACAATTTCAAACGCAGTCCATAAGTATATTCGATATTGGCTGCGAAGGTTATTTGATTATTTTGTTCACGGATCTCCTTTGACATTTTATTTTCTTTTTTAACAATATAGTTATAATTTGATGATGGGTCCACTATCACTGCATGCACTCCTTCATTAATTTTTATTTTTGTTGTTTTATTTAATTTATTTTAATTATAGAGTAAGTCTTGATATTAAAATTTGATTAAATTACACTTACACTCTGTCACGACCCCCTATCGGACGTCCGTGACCGGCACGGGAGGTAGGATTTCTCCTATCCCGTAAGCCTCTAATTTCTGATTTGACATTCTTATATATGCATAACTACCCATTTCTAATACAAATAATATAGTATTTATATGGCCATCCCTATCCGATGACCTAAGTAGCACACAATCCACGGCTCGCTCAACGCCGCTTCAGTCTATACATATACACATAATCAATCACACGTACATATAATATACATATTGATCACGCACTTAAGGGCGGGTGATCTATCCTATTCACATGCAGAATCCCTGTGTACAGTCAAGCATATATATTCAATCACACACCTGCATAAAATATACATATTGATCACACGCCTCAATGCGTGTGACCTATCCTATTCACATTCGGAAGCCGTATTTTCACACAACCAAGTATTCAGTCACATATATATATAAGTTTACATATTGACCACACGCTCAGTGCGTGTGATCTATCCTATTCACATGCAGGAGTCACATCCATCTATATGTATATACACATGATATTCATCATATCACAACCTATATCCCCAACAACAAGACCCATCTTTAATCTGTATGAAGCCGACAGTTCTAGAGTATGACATATACATATATGCATATAGCAGTTGTACAAAACAATGCTATACCAAAAGAATCATATACATATACATCCTGTCAAAATACATATAACAGTACTACCCACGCGAAAAAAGCGTGCGGTCTCTAAGTCTGTCCGCCTCCCTGAGATGAAGTGGAAGCGCTCCCGATGCCTATACCACCTGTGTCTGTAACATGTAACATTGGGGTGAGTCAAACAGACTCAGTGAGAGGCTTTCCCAACCCTGGTGTAGTAGCGCGTACCACTACAACTGGGGAAGAGGAGCCAATCACAAACACCTACGCATATAACAGATTTGAATTTCCATATATTAAGTGGTCAAGCAATTAGCTTATATCATATTCACAATAAAGAATTTAAAGCATGGATTTACATACATTTAAATTCACACATACCTCATATCATAGTTTAACAAATAATTCCAAGTGGTCACCCGTATTCAATTAACCGTAATCATAAACTGGCCCGAAGGCAATATCTCCGTTAGGAGGGAATCTGGCCCGAAGGCAATATCTCACGTGAGCAATATGGGAACCTAGTTGATCATTCTAGGAATCCCTGGTCCCAAGACTATACTTGGAACAATAGTCTGACCCCAAGACTTCACTTGGAGCATAGCCGGCGACTCATCTGACCTCGGTTTACCCAAGGCAATAGCCACAATGTGGTGTACTCAAATACTTGTATCTCTATGAGTTTAACTCAAGACAAGAGACTCAATCTACCCGGACCATCCATGACGGACTCAGTTCCCGCGTTGTACCATAAATGACCTCTATGGACCACTACTTGTTCATTTCACTTCTTCTTAGGCAAATCTAGATTTTCAAGTGGTTTCTAATTCGGACTCTTGGTTCAGAACAAAGTCACCTAGGTCTATCCTCTTTAAGCACTTACATACAAAACCACACCCTTCAGATAGTATTTACTCGATCCTACCCCCGATATCGTATAGGTCTCGTGGACCTTCTTTTCATATAAGGCTCCTTGAGCCACAATTGCTTTTACAATTCACAAACACACATATAGCACGTTTTCACATATACTGTAATTTAGGAACAACAATAGCATGTTATCTAACATGTAATTCCTACAAATAGGCAAGAAGGCAAACCATATATCCATATCCGCTGTCAACCCTATAGGATAGGGATAGGAAAGCCCCTCAACTTGTTGGCCCCTCGTATCGGCTCTCGGTGTGCCCGAAGGTCCGCTCACTGTATCGTGCCCTATACACATAAATTTGAGAGATTCAGGAGCTTGAAAATTCAACCACTATCGTGTACATGCAACGCTAGTGCTCATGTTCTCTCTAATTAATTCCATAGACTAGTTGTTGGCTTGGAAATGCCCTCAACTAGTTTTAGGACACCTAGCATGTTTCTATTCGTGTCCGACCCTTTCTTAATGACACTATTCGGAAGCCTTGAGTTGGGAATGCAAGGTTATCCAATTTCACCTCTATGTGTCCATATAAAATTCCCATTACCCAAGTCTTGAATTTATGGCTCAAGAGAGTCGTAAATTCTAGTTGTCTAAAATTTCCATTTACCGAATTAAATTTCAACCCTTTACCTGCACATGAATACATATATCCGGATACGCGTAAAATTAGAAAATTGTCTCTTTTTCCCCGAACCGGGTTCCGGGTGAGACGGGAATTACTCGGGTTTTAACCCCTCGTACATTCCAATAATTTTTAACAATTATATAATTATCATTCAACCTTTCAATGCACCCCAAATCATTCCACAACACCCTTAAACCTTAACAATCACACTTTCCTACACTTTTTCCAACCCAGATAAATTCCATCAATTTGGTTCCGGTTCTTAAGCTTCCAACTCACTTCCTAACATGCATATACTTCAACTTAGGACCTAGAGCACTCAGATTGAATCAATTGGGGTCTTTCCAAAAATCCCTAAAATTGATAAAATTGGGGCTTGAGAGTTTCGGGACTTGTCACCTTGATTCAACCGGTTAGAAGGACGGTATGGAGTAGAGGAGACTCCCAGCAACCTTCCCCGGTGAAGAGACGGCGTTTTCCGCGCGAGTTTTCCGATGAGAAAGCTCTCTCCCTTTGCTTTCTCTCTCTAACCCAAGCTTTCTCTCTCCTCCAGCCACAAGACGGTGACCAGCTCCGATGATGGGACTCTGGCTCCTCCTTCGTGCGTCCGGCCAACCTCCACGCGTGGCTTCCGTCCGTGAGCCCTCTCTCTCCGTTCGCTCAGCCCCTCTCTCTCGTTTGCTTCTTCTCGTCGACCCCTCCCTTTTCTTCACACTCTGCTTTCTTTCTTTTTTTCTCTTATCCTTTATCCCTTTCTTTTACACATATAAATATATATATAATTAAATTAGTATATCTACCTATCACCTAATTAAAAAATCTTGTGTATATGAATAAATAGAAAATGAGTATATATAAAAATTAGGATTTACACTAATTGGTATTTTTTAAAAAAATATGTATTAGGATGATGTGTATTTTTATCTCATTTTCCACTTTCCAAAATTAATTAATTTAATTTAATTTCCGATGCTAGTTAAAATATTTCCCAGGTATTACAATCTTCCCCCCTTAAGAAATTCGGTCCCTGAATTTCAAACAAACTACTAACCTTAGTCTCGAAATAGATGAGGATACGTCCTGCGTATTTCACCCTCGACCTCCCATGTAGCTTCTTCGGTCGAGTGGTTTCTCCACAGAACTTTAACCAATGGAATCTCTTTCGTTCCGAGTTTCTTCAACTGCCGATCTAAGATTTCCACTGGCTCCTCTTCATACGTCATATTTTCGGTTAGTTGCACGTCCTGCGATTGGATCACGTGCGAGGGATCGGGAAGATACTTCCGAAGCATCGACATATGAAAGACAGGGTGTACCCCCTCCAATTCCGTAGGCAATTCCAACCGATACGCTACATTCCCAACTCGTTCTAAGATTTCAAACGGTCCGATATACCGAGGACTCAACTTCCATTTCTTACCGAACCGCATTACGCCTCTCATCGGTGATATTCTCAAGAACACCTGATCACCAACGGCAAACTCCAGTTCTCTCCTTCGATTGTCAGCATAAGACTTTTGCCTACTCTAAGCCGTCAGCAATCTCTCCCTTATACACTTTACTTTCTGCAAGGCATCTTGCAGCAATTCCGGGCCGACTAGGCTAGCTTCTCCGACCTCGAACCACCCAATCGGGGATCTGCACCTACGGCCGTACAGAGCCTCGAAAGGTGCCATTTGAATACTTGCTTGATAACTGTTATTGTATGCAAACTCAGCCAAGGGTAAATACTTTTCCCAACTTCCGCCGAAATCCATAATACACGCCCGAAGCATGTCCTCAAGAATCTGAATGGTTCTTTCTGATTGCCCGTCGGTCGGTGGGTGGAACGTAGTACTCAGATCAACCCTAGTTCCGAACACTTCCTGCAATGACTTCCAAAACCTGGAAGTGAACTGTGGACCCCTATCAGATATTATGGACACTGGCACCCCGTGCAATCTAACGATTTTTGATAGGTAAATCTACGCATATTGACTCACTCCATAAGTGGTCTGAACTGGCAGAAAGTGTGCGGATTTAGTCATGCGATCCAATATTACACAAACCGAATCAAATCCCCATTGTGATCTTGGCAACCCTGTTACAAAATCCATCGTTATCCTCTCCCATTTCCACTCAGGTATTTCTATCTGTTGTAATGTCCCGGCGGGCTTCTGGTGTTCAGCCTTGACTTGTTGTCACACTAAACACCTGGCTACGTAGTTTGCGACATCCTTTTTCATGCCATTCCACCAATACAACTGTTTCAGGTCATGATACATTTTGTTAGCTCCCGGATGGATTGTATATGCTGTCCGGTGTGCTTCTTCAAGAATTCTTTCTTTCAAGTTATCAAGCATTGGGACAAACAACCGTCCCTCCAGCCGAAGTATCCCAAAATCATCTATAGAGAATCGGACGTCGTTCCCTTTCCCTTTAGTTACGGTATCCCTGATTTGCTTGAGGTCGGTATCTTCATCTTGCCTAGCCTTCACCTCTTCTACCAAAGAGGACTTAGCTTGCAAATGGGCTAAAAGTGAGTTAGAACTTCCAATCTCAAACTGATTTCCCGTTTTCTCTAGCTCGTGTAGTTCTCTGATTAATGGTCTTCTTTCTTCACTTATATGAGCAAGAATGCCCATGGATTTCCGACTCAGAGCATCGGCCTTTCCTGGATGATACAAGATCGTGCAGTCGTAGTCTTTCAACAACTCCAACCATCGACGTTGTCTCAAGTTCAAGTCTTTCTGCTCGAAAATGTATTTGAGGCTTTTGTGGTCTGTATAAATTTCACACGTTTCACCATATAAGTAATGTCTCCATATTTTCAGAGCGAATACTACAGCCGCCATTTCGAGGTCGTGAGTCGGGTAGTTCTTCTCATGCTTCCTTAGTTGTCGTGATGCATACGCAATCACCTTGCCATGTTGCATCAAGACACACCCTAACCCGATCCTCGACGCATCACAGTATACCACATACCCTCATGTGCCTTCAGGTAATGCCAGCACCGGGAGCGGTAGTGAGGCTGTCCTTCAGCTTCTGAAAACTCTGCTCACACTTGTCATCCCATACAAACTTCACTCCCTTCTGAGTCAATCTAGTCATAGGTGCAGCAACCTTAGAGAAGTCCTGCACAAATCTTCTATAATATCCCGCCAAACCCAAGAAACTGCAAATCTCTATAGCAGAAGTAGGCTGGGACCAATTCTTCACTGCCTCTACCTTACTTGGATCAACGTGGATTCCCTCTGATGATACCACATGACCCAAAAAGGCAACTCTGTCAAGCTAGAATTCACACTTAGAGAACTTGGCATACAGTTTTTCCTCTCTCAACCTTTGCAATGCTAATCTCAAGTGTTCAGCATGTTCCTCATAATTCTTTGAATAAACCAATATGTCGTCAATGAAGACAATGACAAATCGGTCCAGAAATGGTTTAAAGACCCTGTTCATCATGTCCATGAACGCTGCAGGGGCATTAGTTAACCCGAAAGACATCACCAAGAACTCGTAATGTCCATATCGGGTCCAGAATGCAGTCTTAGGTATGTCTGATTCCCGAATCTTTAATTGATGGTACCCAGATCGCAAATCAATCTTGGAAAACCGCTTCGCACCCTGCAACTGATCAAATAGGTCATCTATCCTCGGCAGTGGATATTGATTGCAAATCGTCACCTTGTTTAACTTTCGGTAATCGATACACAACCGCAAAGATCCGTCCTTCTTCTTTACAAAAAGGACCGGTGCACCCCAAGGAGAGAAACTGGGTCTTATAAAACCCTTGTCAAGCAACTCTTGCAATTGTGTATGTAGCTCCTTCAGCTCTTTCGGAGCCATACGGTAGGGTGGTGTGGAGATAGGCTGAGTACCAGGTTGCATCTCCAAGAACTCTCGCACTACAAGTACTTGAGTCGGTGAAAGTACTTCTTTCGTGGTATCTTGGACGAAAGCCAAGTACCCTTTGCAAGTAACTTGGACGCCTTTAAAGCCGAGATCAAGCTTGGATACGGTGCAGCTCCATCACCCCGTATCACAAAAGGCTCCTCGTTTAGCATATTGAATTTCAAGCATTTAGCCCTACAGTCAACAACCGCATGGCAAGACGACAACCAATCCGTTCCGAGGATCACATCAAGATCAACCATACACAACAACCGAAGGTCTACCATAGTCTCATGACCATCGACCTCCACAATGCAAGACTTGTGCACATACTCTACTTGTACAGATTCTCCCATTGGTGTAGAGACCAATACTATTTCTTCCATTATAGATGGACTTTTATTGAATTTAGAGGCAAATGCATGAGACACATAGGAATGAGTGGAGCCGGAATCAAATAAGACTCGTGCTTCAAGAGAGCAGACAATAAGAGTACCCGTCACAACCACATTTGATGCATGAGCATCCTGCTGAGAAAGTGCAAATACCCGCGCTTGTCCTCCACCTACCGCCCCTGGCCCTCGGCCACTAGACCTTGCACCACGGCCTCTAGCTGCACCTGTACTTACATATGATTATAACAAACCTTGAATCCAGAATCACCTAATTGTCAAAAAAATTCACAAAAGAAAACAAATACACAAAAAAATATAATAAAACAAGCTCCACTTACTAGATCTAAATTGATCTAACAATAGGATACTACACTCTCAAAAGGGAGGACTAAAAACTCAAAACAAACTCACCACCGAAACTGTGGGACTGAATATCTACCTTATTTATAAAACGCAAAGACGATAAAAGAAGAAGAAAAATATGGAGGGGTTGCCAAGTTTTGTTAGATCTGCAGGAAGAAGCTGGTTGAAGAATGAATGCAGAGAGAAAAGAGAAAGCGGCTGCTAGGGTTTCCTCTTTTATACTCATACTTATTCTTTCTCCATTCTATTGAATTAATATGTTGTTTTATTTAATTTGACATTTTTTAATGAATGGTAAAATTGCAATTTTACAACAATCTCATTCTTTTTTACCATCTATTTTATTTATTCCAAATCTAATCATATCATTCTTATTCGCATTCTCACTCATTATTATTCTCACTCGCATTCTCATTCCCCTTCCCTTAAGAGTTGGTGGAGTGTGACAGTAGCTTTTGCGGCCATTAATAGCGGCGAGATTGTAGTAATGAATGTGATATATGTTGTAAATGACCGGTGATGAAGTAACGTCTATTACAATAGTGAGATGGTGAGTAATAAACACAACCTTATATAAATGATGAAAAAAGACTTTACAAACCGAATTATGACCGTCGAAATAAGTTATTGAAAAATGATTATAATAGTATATATTAGACGGCTATCAATTGTCGAAAATATTTTTTAAATATTTTTCTCAACTATATTTTTTGATGGTCGTCAAAAGTCATCAATTTTACAAATATCAACACTTAATAACCGTCATAAATACTATCATTATTCAAATAATGTAATTAGTCGTAATTTAAAGTTTATATTTATTTTGATCAACATAATATATATTATTCAAATAATATAAAGTATTAAATTAATGTGTTTTTTTTATTAAAAGAGTGAAATCTTCATTGTACTGAAGAAAAAGCTAAACGATACTTACAATAATTTAGAAAACTCCAATTTAATAATATTTAATAATAAACCCTAATAATTTTTTAACTAAGTAAACCAAATGTAAGCTCAGCTGATCCTATTTCTTTAGGATGAAAATCTCACCGTCCTTGGTATTGCCAACAAAATTGTTACACTTATACCTTCTGCTTATTAGATAAGAAGTAATCTTCAAAATTAAAATTGTTGTAGCCTCTTCCAACAACATGATGAACAAGTGAAAGTTTTTTTAACATAGATGATTCGTAGATTTTACATATGATTATAACAAACATTGAATCCAAAATCACCTAATTGTCAAAAAAATTCACAAAAGAAAACAAATGCACAAAAAAAATATAATAAAACAAGCTCCACTTACTAGATCTGAATTGATCTAACAATAGGAGACTACACTCTCAAAAGGGAGGACTAAAAACTCAGAAGAAAATCTCCACCGAAACTGTGGGACTGAATATCTACCTTATTTATGAAATACAAAGATGATAAAACAAAAAGAAAAATATGGAGGGGTTGCCAAGTTTTGTTACATCTGCAGGAAGAAGCTGGTTGAAGAACGAATGCAGAAAGAAAAGAGAATGCGGCTGCTAGGGTTTCATCTTTTATTACTCATTCTTATTCTTTCTCCATTCTATTGAATTAATATGTTGTTTTATTTAATTTGACATTTTTTAACGAAGGGTAAAATTGCAATTTTACAACAATCTCATTCTTTTTTACCATCTATTTTATTTTATTCCAAATGTAATCATATCATTCTCATTCGCATTCTCACTCATTATTATTCTCATTCGCATTCTCATTCCCTTTCCCTTAAGAGTTGGTGGAGTGGGACAGTAGCTTTTGCGGTCATCAATAACGGCGAGATTGTAGTAATGAATGTGATATATGTTGTAAATGACCGGTGATGAAGTAACGTCTATTGCAATAGTGAGATGGTGAGTAACAAACGCAACATTATGTAAATGATGAAAAAAGACTTTACAAACCGAATTATGACCATCGAAATAAGTTATTGAAAAATGATTATAATAGTATATATTCAACGGTCATCAATTGTCGAAAATATTTTTTAAATATTTTTCTCAACTATATTTTTCGATGGTCGTCAAAAGTCATCAATTTTACAAATATCCACACTTAATAACCGTCATAAATACTATCATTATACAAATAATATAATTAGTCTTAATTTAAAGTTTATATTTATTTTGATCAACATAATATATATTATTCAAATAATATATATTAAATTAATATGTTTTTTATAAAAAGCTTGAAATCTTCATTATATTGAAGAAAAAGCTAAACGATACTTACAATAATTTAGAAAACTCCAATTTAATAATACTTAATAATAAACCCTAACAATTGTTGAACTAAGTGAACAAAATGTAAGCTCAGCTGATCCTATTTTTTTAGGATGAAAAATCTCATCGTCCTTGGTATTGCAAACAAAGTTGTTACTCTTATACCTTCTGCTTATTAGATTATAAGAAGTAATCTTCAAAGTTGAAATTGTCGTAGCTTCTTCCAACAACATGATGAACAAGTGAAAGTTTTTTAACATAGATGATTTGTAGATTTTACATATGATTATAACAAACCTTGATTCCAGAATCACCTTATTGTCAAAAAAATTCACAAAAGAAAACAAATACACAAAAAAAAGCTCCACTTACTAGATCTGAATTGATCTAACAATAGGAGACTACACTCTCACAAGGGAGGACTAAAAACTCAGAAGAAAATCACCACCGAAACTGTGGGACTGAATATCTACCTTATTTATGAAACGCAAAGACGATAAAAGAAGAAGAGAAATATGGAGGGGTTGCCAAGTTTTGTTAGATCTACAGGATGAAGCTGGTTGAAGAACGAATGCAGAGAGAAAAGAGAAAGCGGCTGCTAGGGTTTACTCTTTTGTTACTTATACTTATTCTTTTTCCATTCTATTGAATTAATATATTGTTTTATTTAATTTGACATTTTTTTAATGAAGGGTAAAATTGCAATTTTACAACAATCTCATTCTTTTTTACCATCTATTTTATTTTATTTCAAATGTAATCATATCATTCTCATTCGCAATCTCACTCATTATTATTCTTACTCGCATTCTCATTCCCTTTCCCTTAAGAGTTGATGGAGTGGGACAGTAACTTTTGCGGCCATCAATAGCGACGAGATTGTAGTAATGAATGTGATATATGTTGTAAATGACCGGTGATGAAGTAACGTCTATTACAATAGAGAGATGGTGAGTAACAAACGCAACCTTATGTTTTGAATTTTGATTATTTTATATGTAATATTGTATTGTACAACACTCAACTCAATCATCAGTTTCTAGAGAAATATCTGTTGAATTGGATTCACACGCTTGCAAGATATTTGTTCTGACTCCCCAATAATATCATAGTTTATGAATTTAATATTTTTTTAAATTGTTGCATTTCATGTGTCATGTAGAAAAAAATATGTTACAATTGACTCGATTGGTACAAATAAGGAAATCGAGTCAAATAAGTCTAATAGTATAGCATTTTATATATTAAAATAAGTATTTTAATATTAAGAATCATTCAAGCACCTTCCTGTCCAGCATATAACTGATCAATTTAAGCTCTATATTCATTTGTTGACATTCTCAAAGTTGAACCAACCGTGCAAGAGTTATGAGATGGAGAGAAACAAGGTGGACTTGAACGGTTATGATTATATGTTTAATCGTTCAAGTATTATGATTGCTTATGTATAGTTTCTTATTTTTCTATCAAATATTGTAAAAGAAATTTTTTTCTACTCGCACTGGGATCTCATTCTATATAAACAGTGAGCACCACATCTCCACAAAGTATAATAAAAAAGGAAGCTTGCAGAAATTATTTTAGATTTTATTTTATTGAAATGTAATATTTTCATAATAAAGATTAAAGCCTACCTTTAGTTTTCTTTCTTAATTCTCACATTCCCTCTCCTCTATTTGGTTCATTTTCGCAGTTCAGTTGTCAGGAGTTGTGAAAATATAGTTATTTAGACTTTTGTTATTTATTTATTTGTATTCTTTTGATTGTCTAATCTAGCCAAATGACTGAGCAAATAAATACTATTGTAGGAGTAGATCTCAATATATTGGTAACTCAAAATTGTTGTGTTTTAATTGAATAATGAACTTGTGGTATTTCTTAAGAAAATTAAAGTTAAATACAATAAATTTGTGGTAATTATTATATTTTTATTATATATTGTAAATAAATGAAATTTAAAACCTAAACATTTATCATAATTTTTATTATCATCTGTATTTATAATTTTATTTAGTGAAGTTAGAATTAGTAAACAATGATTATTAATCATCTGTAAGGATGATGGTCATCCATCCATCAAGACATTTAACCTTGTGTATAAGAAAGCTTTTCAGAATGTTAAGTAGTTTGTGCCATGTAAATTCTATGTATATTAATTAATATATATTTGTTACATTTATAAATTTCTTTTGTTCTAATTTATTTATAACATAAATCTATAAGGTTATACATTTGAACAATTCATATCATAGTATTTGTCAAGTATTAGTTGATCAATAGTATTCTTTACTACTATGTATTGAAATTAATATGTTAAGATTAATATATGAATATATTTCAAAATAATTGCTAATCACTTCTCGTGCATCGCACGGGTTTAAAATAGTTACAATCAATAAAATAACCACTAGTGAGATTTATATAGAGAGCTTTGTCATCATAAAATATATATATAAATATAATTATATATTATGGAATTACGTTGTACACTGGATTCATCGTTGATTTGCACCTTTCTCAACAATGCATTTACTACGAATCAATATCAACATCCTAAATAATGCGGATATGAGGAGATTTCGTTGGTGACAATGAATAGGAGTCAACTATCCCCTTTAAATGACCCAGTTATTGTATTTACTCTTATTGACATTCATTACTTTGTCATCATACATATATAGATTGCTACACAGTCTAACAATGTAGTTTCAATTTCATATTCGATTTTTGAATCTCCAATACGTGTGAATAAGTAGTATAAAAAGATATCATCCATCTAGAATAATACACTCGCCTAGAAACCACTTTTGAAGCTTGGCCAACACGCAGCAAGGTATTTCTATGTTCTTGAAACTTTCTGAATTGAAGTTTTGATTTTAATGATTTAGAAGGTATCTATTCCTCACAGCTCTCTCATTCTATGAAGCAATTCTATTATATATATTTTTAGAAATATTCTCATTCTATGCATATATATTCTAATGATTCATTCTAATGATTTAATTAATAAAATTACAGCCCTCTCATTTCGCGATGTTGGTCAACAAGTTACATCACATACAGAAGAAGGGGTGAAAGAAGAGGAAGACGATTGGCTTCGGAAGAAGACGAACGCATAGCCTTACACATCCTACATTCTTTGTAAACGTGGCACGCCATCGAAGTTTCTACTTCTCCCTCTTTTGTTTTTATTTATTTTTTCAAATTATTTAAAGATTTATTTTTAAAAATAAATAGTATTTTTTTTATATATCTAATTTTCCTAATCAATTTTTTTGCAGTCAAAATGGATGTCATCTTGATGAAATGGAGAATAGAGTGAAGGAGACGAGGAATCAAATAATATATGAAGGACACAGACAAGGTATATATAGTAAATTTGATATACTTATGTATACATTATATGCAAATAATGTGCAAGAAGAATTTGTAATTGATTGTGCAGGTAGAGTTGGATGATGAGGAAAAGAAATCTCAGAAAGAGAAACATTGCTGGAGAGCAATAGCGGACCTGGTTCCACCAGAGGATACTATTATTATACCTCCAAGTATTGTTGGTGATGATGCAACACCCGTTACAAAAGATTTGATGGCTTTGATAGTGTAGTCACTGTCCTTAAGGAAATTAAGCCCACACTATTTATTACTGCTGGGTTTTGTAATACCCGGAAATTTTTCAATCAACGTTAAGGTCCCAAATAAATTTTTATTTATTATTTTTAATTTGAAAGGAAAAGGAGAAAAATTTTAAAAACAAATGAAATTTTATTTGGACCAAAATTAGGACCTAACGGGAAATATTGGGTGTAAGTCTATTAACCCCAAAGTTAATTTTAACAACAAATAAAAATATATTAAATATATATGAATATAAATATATATGCAAAATAGTTAAATAATAATAATAATAATAATGTATGTAAGTGGCTGGAAGGGGGTCACACACGTGACCCCCCTTAATATTTAATTGATCCCCAATTCTTTGTCCAGAAGAGAGGCTGAAACGTGAAGCAGAAAAAAAAAAAGAGAAGAAAGTGAAAGGAAACGAGGACCACGCGTGAGCTTCGGCTGGAAGGAGAAGGAGAGCGTGAGCGCGGGAGGCTAACGAGAAGTCGACGTCGCCGTTCGCCGAGGTCGGAGCTGCGACGCGGGACGCCGGAGGAGGTGGTCCGGCGCCGGTCTTCACGGAGAAGAGAGAGAGAGCTCGTTTAGAGAGAGAAAACAAAGGGGGAGAGTGTTCTCGCCGGAAAAGTCGCCGGAATCCGCCATTTCGAAGCCGGGGAAGGTGACCGGGAGTTCTTTCTACCCCATTCCATCATCCTATCCGATTGAATCGAGGTAAAAGTCCCGAATCCCTCAAAACCCAAATTTATCTATTTTAGGGATTTTTGGAAAATTCCTAATTGGTATGAATAAATTATTTTGGGTCCTAATTTGAAGCTATTGGGTTGCTTAGAAGTATTTGGGAGTATATTTGTTGAAAAATTGATGATGGAAGTTGCTCAACTTGAAAACCATAGGACAATGGAATTTAAAGTGAGACAAAGTGTAGTATAACTTGAGTTGGGATTGATTGGTGTGTTGGATTGGTGTTATAGAATGGTAGGGATTGTGGAATATGCGAGGGATTAACGCCCGAGAAATTCCGTCTCAACCGGAAACCAATTTGGTATTAAAAGAGACACTTTTCAATCCAATTTAGAATATGGAGCTAAGATATGAGTAGGAATTTAGATTAGACCGTGGTGGATGCTCGGGATTGATTTAAGTAGTGAAATGCTTTTATTAGGTGGATTATCAAATTTTAAAGGATATCCGGCCACATATGTTGTATGTGGATATGAGTTGAAGGGTTGGTTGTGAAAGGTCACATACGAACACTTGTAGGTGAAAATGAGTATTCAAAGAAAGGGACAAAGAGATGAGATTAAGTGTGAGACACTTGGAAACAATATTAAAGAGAGGAAAAAGGGTTAAGACCAAGGACTTGGTTCTTGGCAAAGTTTAATGTATTAATTTGACATGAGCATAGCATATGCATACAATTTGCATATAATAAAGATGATAATGACATAAATATATTTGTTAGGTAACCACGAGTCGTCTGGAGCAGGAGTGACTCCAGGACAAGAAACAGGAAGCCGTCCAGGTGAGGGGTTTCCCATCCTTGCCCTACAGGATTGAATGAGGATGTGAATACGTGGTTTGCTTACTTGCTTGTTTGTAAGACTTGTTAGGTAATAACATGCTATTGTTGTTCCTAAACTGTTAATTGTGAAAATATTTGTATATATGTGATTGATTAAAGTTGAAGTGGTACTGGAGGGTATCCATGTGATGACATGGGATACGCCAACAGTACAAGTAAAAAGGGGTAGGATATTGATTTCGTACAATTTTTGGTTTGTCCCAACAATTAGAAACCCACTAAGGAAATGAAACTGACTTCTTATTACACGTCGACGTGATTTGTGGTAAATGAACTTAGGAAATACCTTAGAGGTAGGTTATCATCTGATCAAGGGTTGGTACTAAGCAAATAATAGAGAATCTCATAAATTGATTAGAAATGCTTAGGGAAGTTCACGGGTAGATAGAGTCACAAATTCCATTGGAAGTAAGAGAGTGAAATATGACTCAGACATTTGCCCGTTGTGGCTATTGCCCTAGCCTGGCACTAGGGTGGTGCATTACATATACATGGTTGCCCGTTGTGGCTATTGCCCTAGCCTGGCACTAGGGTGGTGCATTTTATTTACATGGTTGCCCGTTGTGGCTATTGCCCTAGCCTGGCACTAGGGTGGTGCATAGCATTTGAAAGACTTGCCCGTTGAGGCTATTGCTCTAGCGTGGCACTAGAGTCGATTGTATGATTTATAGTTTTTAATATAAAATGCTTCATATTATTGGTTGCTTATAAGTAGCATGATTGAGGAGTATGATTCCTAGGTTTATCTGTGACGTAACGTTATATTAATGTTTGCCTGATCATTATATAACATATGATAAACTGGAATTTCGTGCGCTTGTGGTTGTGAGTGGTTCCCTTTCCCCAGCTGTAGTGATACCCGCCGCTACGCCGAGGATGGGAAGCTTCTCACTGAGTCTGTTGGACTCACACCCTCTGTTTAAATGTTTCAGATACAGGAATCGGGCAGGCTTCGACGTCCGGACAGTGATACGGACATCTATCCACTTGCACCGCATTTGTTCGCGTGGGTGGACATCTTTTGATTATTTAGCCTTCATTATTTTGAGTTGTATATATTCTAAAGTTGTAAAGGCGATGTAAATATTTGCAGCTTTTGAATTATGCTATATCTAGACATGTCGGCTTTCACATGTGCTTACTGATAGGATTCTGGGAGTTGGGAAAGTCCTTGATTTACTTATATATATATCTGCGTATGTGAATAGGATAGATCACACATGATGGTGTGTGATCAATATGTATATGCTATATATATAAGTGTGACTTGGTATATGCTGGATGGAAAATATAAATATCTGCATGTGAATAGGATAGATTACACGTAATGAGGCGTGTAATCACTATGTATACTTAACTGTGAGTGTGGGTGTACATGTGTGATCATGACAGGTTATACGTATGTTGTGTGCGAATAGGATAGATCATTCCCTGGAGGTTTGATCACTATGTATATATATATTTATGTGTGAATGTCTTGAGTGTATGTATGTATATATATATATACGTGAAATGGGCTGAAGCGGCATTGAGCGTCGTGGATTGCAGGTTATCTAGACCACCAATGATGGTGTGGCCACTATATACACTATGTGAATATTGTATGATGATTGTGTATAAGGGTAGATAATTTATGATTATAGATAAGGCTTACGGGTTTAGAGGCTAAATTCTATCCCCGTGCCGGTCACGGATCCCTGTAATTGGGGTCGTGACAAAGTTGGTATCAAAGCCTGGTTAATCTTTAAGTCATGTGAAGCCATTGGTATAACTGGATGTCGGTTTACCCTTCTTTGTGTACCCGGGCACAAAGTGGGAGTAAAAAGTCACTTGTGGGAATACCCAGGATAATTTGAGTCAGCCTTTTTTTCATTCCTTTTTATCTATGATAGATTATGCAAATGCTTACTAGGTGACATTTTTGTGCAGTACAGGGATGCCGCCGACTGCTAGGCAGGCTAGGAGGGGCGGGTAGAGTCCCTGCACGTACAGATGAGGAGTCCGTTCGGGAGGAGAGAGTGCCTCCCAGGGGCCGAGCTAGAGGCCGTGCTCGCGGTCGTGGTAGGACACAAGAAAGAGAAGTGCATAGGCAACAAAACCCAGAGCCACAGGTTGAGACGGGTGCTCCTTCAGTTGCTGAGATGCTGACTGTTGGATTTCAGGAATTGAGAGCTGAAATGACCCGCCAAATTCAACAAGAAGTCCGCCGTTTAGTTGCCGGCGAAGAAGAAGAGCAAGTGATATCGGTTGAACAGGAAACTGAAACAAGGGAGGAAGAACCAAGAAGGGGATGGCAACAAAGGGACGTGCCTCGGAGACCGAAGGGAGTTCCGAGGGAATTACCGATTACTAAATTCCTGAAGCTAAATCCGCCTACCTTTTGCGGAACCGAAACCAAGGAGGACCCTCAACATTTCCTCCGTGATATAATCAGAATTGGGCAGTTACTGAGGTGTCCAGGAGGAGAGATGGTGGAACTTGCCTCGTTTCAGTTAAGAGGCGCTGCACGGGTTTGGTTTGAATCAGTACAGAAGAGATATGCAAGGAGAGTTGCTCCTATGACCTGGGAAGATTTTCAGAGGGAATTCCTGGGTCGGTTTCTGTTTGAAGGAATGAAGTATGCCAAGCGTCAACAGTTCGAAGACTTGTGGATGACGCCGAATATGTCTGTGACCGAGTTTGAACTGCAGTACACAGAACTAGCTCAATACGCTCCTGAATTAGTTCCTGATGAGAGGGAATTGATCAAGAGGTTCATTCACAGACTGGTAGAGCCGTTGTTCGTAGTGCTACTACCCCAGTGTAATCAATTTGAAACTTTAGCATAGGCTGCAGATTGTGCAAGAGTGATTGAAAATAGAAAGAAGTTTGGGACGTCGGCGAATCCCAAGAATAAATTATTGATGAGCAATGAAGGCCAAGGATGGAAGAAGAAGCAAAAGACAACTGGTAATTCTGGTATAGTTTCAAATTATGCAGGACAAGTTGGTGGGCAGTCTACTATTACCACCACAAGTTCTGGGAAGAGTAACACCCAAGGTGGGCAGAGGTCCCAAGGCAGTAGTCAGGGCGGTAACCAGAAACCGCAGTGTGGAACATGTGGGAGATTTCATTTTGGAGAGTGCAAAGCCAAGAGAGGAAGTTGTTACAATTGTGGGCAATTCGGACATATGGCTAGGGAATGTCCACAGAGGAGGAGCAGCACAAGTGTCAGAAGTAATCCTACTCCAGGTAGTACTCCGATTGCAGCCCCACCAGTTAGAACTGTACCACCCCAGGTAACACTTCAGGTGCGGGCAGAGGTAGAGGAGCAGGAGCAGGTAGTAGAGGTCTAGGTGCGTCGGGAGGAGGACAGGCACGAGTATTTGCTTTGTCTCGGCAGGATGCACATGCCTCAAATACAGTTGTGACAGGTACACTTACAGTATGCTCTCTCAAGGCTCTTGTATTATTTGATTCTGGTTCAACACATTCCTACATCTCACATGCATTTGCACGGAAGGTTGAGAAACGCCCGACCAGGTTGAAAGAGACAGAAAAGGTCTCTACTCCGATGGGTGATTCGATTCAAGTTAAGTATGTCTATGAGTCATGTGTTGTTATAGTCGAGGGTCATGAGACGGTTGTAGACCTACGACTACTATACATGGTAGACCTAGACGTCATCTTGGGCATGGATTGGTTGGCATCTTGTCATGCGGTGGTAGACTGCAGGGCAAAGTGTTTAAAGTTCAATATGCCTGATGAGGAACCATTTGTGTTATGGGGTGATGGTAGTGCCTCACATCCAAGCCTAATTTCGGCAATGGAAGCTTTCAAACTACTTGAGAAAGGGTGTAAGGGATATTTGGCAGTTGTGAGGGATAAGACGAAAGAGGTAATTCCCGCAGATCAGGTGCCAGTGGTTCGGGAGTTCCTTGATGTGTTTCCTGATGAACTGCCAGGATTGCCGCCTGATCGAGAAATTGAGTTCGAGATTGAACTGTTACCAGGAACACAGCCGATGTCCACATCGCCCTATAGAATGGCTCCGAAAGAGTTGACGGAGCTACACGCTCAATTACAGGAGTTACTTGATAAGGGTTTTATCAGACCCAGTTTTTCACCATGGGGTGCTCCGGTGTTATTCGTGAAGAAGAAAGATGGAACTTTAAGATTGTGTATCGATTATCGGAAGTTGAATAAGGTAACGGTCCGCAATCAGTATCCACTTCCAAGGATCGATGATCTGTTTGATCAACTGCAGGGTGCTAAGAGGTTTTCAAAAATCGATTTGCGATCAGGGTATCATCAGTTTAAGATTAGAAATGAAGATGTACCCAAGACTGCTTTTCGAACCCGATACGGCCATTATGAATTTCTAGTTATATCATTCGGTCTAACTAATGCACCAGCAGCTTTTATGGACCTGATGAACCGGGTTTTCAAGCCATTTCTAGACCGGTTTGTCATTGTATTTATAGATGACATTCTAATCTATTCCAAAAATGCGGAGGAGCACGCAACCCACTTGGACTGGCATTACAAAAGCTAAGAGAAGAGAAGTTGTATGCTAAGTTTTCAAAGTGTGAATTTTGGCTTGACAGAGTGGCATTCCTTGGTCACGTGGTATCTTCAGAGGGAATCCATGTTGACCCGAGCAAAGTAGAAGCAGTGAAGAATTGGTCCCAACTAACCTCAGTCACAGAGATTCGTAGTTTCTTAGGTTTGGCTGGGTATTACAGGAGGTTTGTGCAGGATTTTTCGAAGATTGCTGCACCTCTTACAAAGTTGACTCAAAAAGGGGTAAAGTTTGAGTGGAGTAACAGGTGTGAAGAAAGTTTCCAGAAACTGAAGGAAAGTCTCACCACAGCACCTGTGTTAGCACTTCCTGAAGGCACTGGAGGATATGTGGTTTACTGTGATGCTTCGCGAATCGGGTTAGGGTGCGTTCTTATGCAACATGGGAGAGTAATTGCTTATGCATCTAGGCAACTCCGGAAGCATGAGAAGAATTACCCGACTCACGATCTTGAAATGGCAGCAGTGGTGTTTGCCTTGAAGATTTGGAGACACTACCTTTATGGTGAATCGTGTGAGATATACACAGACCACAAAAGCCTCAAGTACATTTTTGAACAGAAAGACTTGAATCTGAGACAACGCAGGTGGATGGAGTTGATAAAAGATTATGACTGTACGATTCTTTACCATCCTGGTAAAGCAAATGTTGTAGCAGATGCCTTGAGCCGAAAGTCAATGGGTAGCTTAGCCCATATCAGTGAAGTACGAAGGCCGTTGATTCGGGAAATACATGAGCTGGAACAGTCTGGAACTCAGTTTGAAATTGGAAATTCCAACTTGTTTCTAGCCCATATCCAAGCTAAGTCGTCTCTAATTGAAGAAGTTAAATCCAAGCAAGAGCAAGACGCCGACCTCAAACAGATCAAAGATACAATGGTTAAAGGGGAGAAGGACGACGTCCGATTCTCTATAGACGAAAATGGCATACTCCGGTTGGAGGGACGATTGTGTGTACCTATAGTGGATGATTTGAAAGAAAGAATTCTTGAAGAGGCACACAAGACAGCGTACACAATCCATCCGGGTAGTAATAAGATGTATCAGGATCTTAGGGAATTATACTGGTGGAATGGTATGAAGAGAGATGTGGCAGACTATGTATCTAGATGTTTAGTATGTCAGCAAGTTAAGGCTGAACACCAAAAACCTGCCGGAACACTTCAAAAGATAGAAATTCCAGAGTGGAAATGGGAGAGAATTACGATGGATTTTGTGTCAGGATTGCCACGATCGCAGAGGGGTTTCGACTCAGTTTGGGTAATAGTTGATCGGATGACCAAGTCCGCTCATTTCCTGCCAGTTAAGACCACTTACGGAGTGGGTCAGTATGCCCAGTTATACCTATCGGAGATAGTGAGGTTACACGGAGTGCCGGTGTCGATTATCTCTGACAGGGGGCCACAGTTTACCTCTCGATTCTGGAGGGCATTGCAGGAGGCATTGGGGACGACGGTTGATTTGAGTACAGCATTTCATCCCCAGACTGATGGGCAATCTGAGAGGACTATACAGGTTTTAGAGGACATGCTAAGGGCATGTGTTATGGATTTCGGCGGAAGTTGGGAAAAGTATCTACCATTAGCAGAGTTTGCCTACAATAACAGTTACCAGTCCAGTATACAGATGGCACCTTTTGAAGCTTTATATGGTCGAAGGTGTAGATCCCCGATTGGGTGGTTCGAGGTCGGAGAGGCCAAGTTAGTTGGTCCAGAACTTGTTCAAGAAGTGTTGGACAAGGTAAAGGTAATTAGAGAAAAGCTTGTGACGGCTCAGAGTAGACAGAAGTCATATGCCGACAATCGGAGAAGAGAGTTAGAATTTGCTGTGGGTGAGCAAGTCTTTTTGAAAATTTCACCAATGAGAGGCGTAATGAGGTTTGGCAAGAAAGGCAAGCTAAGTCCAAGGTATATCGGACCGTTTGAGATACTTGAACGTGTGGGAAATGTCGCCTACCGTCTTCAATTGCCGGCGGAACTAGAAGGAGTTCATCCGGTGTTTCATGTGTTAATGCTTCGCAAGTACTTGCCAGATCCTTCTCATGTAATCCAACCCCAGCAGATACAACTAACCGAAGATTTGACGTATGAGGAGATACCAGTGGAAATCTTAGATCGTCAATTGAAGAAGTTGAGATCGAAAGAAATACCATTGGTGAAAGTTCTGTGGAGAAATCACTTGACCGAGGAAGCTACGTGGGAAGTCGAGGGAGAAATGCGCAGAACGTATCCTCACCTATTTGAGAACTAAGGTTAGTATGTGATTGAAATTCGGGGACCGAATTTCTTAAGGGGGGAAGATTGTAATACCCGGAAATTTTCCAATCAACGTTAAGGTCCCAAATAAATTTTTATTTATTATTTTTAATTTGAAAGGAAAAGGAGAAAAATTTTAAAAACAAATGAAATTTTATTTGGACCAAAATTAGGACCTAACGGGAAATATTGGGTGTAAGTCTATTAACCCCAAAGTTAATTTTAACAACAAATAAAAATATATTAAATATATATGAATATAAATATATATGCAAAATAGTTAAATAATAATAATAATAATAATGTATGTAAGTGGCTGGAAGGGGGTCACACACGTGACCCCCCTTAATATTTAATTGATCCCCAATTCTTTGTCCAGAAGAGAGGCTGAAACGTGAAGCAGAAAAAAAAAAGAGAAGAAAGTGAAAGGAAACGAGGACCACGCGTGAGCTTCGGCTGGAAGGAGAAGGAGAGCGTGAGCGCGGGAGGCTAACGAGAAGTCGACGTCGCCGTTCGCCGAGGTCGGAGCTGCGACGCGGGACGCCGGAGGAGGTGGTCCGGCGCCGGTCTTCACGGAGAAGAGAGAGAGAGCTCGTTTAGAGAGAGAAAACAAAGGGGGAGAGTGTTCTCGCCGGAAAAGTCGCCGGAATCCGCCGTTTCGAAGCCGGGGAAGGTGACCGGGAGTTCTTTCTACCCCATTCCATCATCCTATCCGATTGAATCGAGGTAAAAAGTCCCGAATCCCTCAAAACCCAAATTTATCTATTTTAGGGATTTTTGGAAAATTCCTAATTGGTATGAATAAATTATTTTGGGTCCTAATTTGAAGCTATTGGGTTGCTTAGAAGTATTTGGGAGTATATTTGTTGAAAAATTGATGATGGAAGTTGCTCAACTTGAAAACCATAGGACAATGGAATTTAAAGTGAGACAAAGTGTAGTATAACTTGAGTTGGGATTGATTGGTGTGTTGGATTGGTGTTATAGAATGGTAGGATTGTGGAATATGCGAGGGATTAACGCCCGAGAAATTCCGTCTCAACCGGAAACCAATTTGGTATTAAAAGAGACACTTTTCAATCCAATTTAGAATATGGAGCTAAGATATGAGTAGGAATTTAGATTAGACCGTGGTGGATGCTCGGGATTGATTTAAGTAGTGAAATGCTTTATTAGGTGGATTATCAAATTTTAAAGGATATCCGGCCACATATGTTGTATGTGGATATGAGTTGAAGGGTTGGTTGTGAAAGGTCACATACGAACACTTGTAGGTGAAAATGAGTATTCAAAGAAAGGGACAAAGAGATGAGATTAAGTGTGAGACACTTGGAAACAATATTAAAGAGAGGAAAAAGGGTTAAGACCAAGGACTTGGTTCTTGCAAAGTTTAATGTATTAATTTGACATGAGCATAGCATATGCATACAATTTGCATATAATAAAGATGATAATGACATAAATATATTTGTTAGGTAACCACGAGTCGTCTGGAGCAGGAGTGACTCCAGGACAAGAAACAGGAAGCCGTCCAGGTGAGGGGTTTCCCATCCTTGCCCTACAGGATTGAATGAGGATGTGAATACGTGGTTTGCTTACTTGCTTGTTTGTAAGACTTGTTAGGTAATAACATGCTATTGTTGTTCCTAAACTGTTAATTGTGAAAATATTTGTATATATGTGATTGATTAAAGTTGAAGTGGTACTGGAGGGTATCCATGTGATGACATGGGATACGCCAACAGTACAAGTAAAAAGGGGTAGGATATTGATTTCGTACAATTTTTGGTTTGTCCCAACAATTAGAAACCCACTAAGGAAATGAAACTGACTTCTTATTACACGTCGACGTGATTTGTGGTAAATGAACTTAGGAAATACCTTAGAGGTAGGTTATCATCTGATCAAGGGTTGGTACTAAGCAAATAATAGAGAATCTCATAAATTGATTAGAAATGCTTAGGGAAGTTCACGGGTAGATAGAGTCACAAATTCCATTGGAAGTAAGAGAGTGAAATATGACTCAGACATTTGCCCGTTGTGGCTATTGCCCTAGCCTGGCACTAGGGTGGTGCATTACATATACATGGTTGCCCGTTGTGGCTATTGCCCTAGCCTGGCACTAGGGTGGTGCATTTTATTTACAATGGTTGCCCGTTGTGGCTATTGCCCTAGCCTGGCACTAGGGTGGTGCATAGCATTTGAAAGACTTGCCCGTTGAGGCTATTGCTCTAGCGTGGCACTAGAGTCGATTGTATGATTATAGTTTTTAATATAAAATGCTTCATATTATTGGTTGCTTATAAGTAGCATGATGGAGGAGTATGATTCCTAGGTTATCTGTGACGTAACGTTATATTAATGTTGCCTGATCATTATATAACATATGATAAACTGGAATTTCGTGCGCTTGTGGTTGTGAGTGGTTCCCTTTCCCCAGCTGTAGTGATACCCGCCGCTACGCCGAGGATGGGAAGCTTCTCACTGAGTCTGTTGGACTCACACCCTCTGTTTAAATGTTTCAGATACAGGAATCGGGCAGGCTTCGACGTCCGGACAGTGATACGGACATCTATCCACTTGCACCGCATTTGTTCGCGTGGGGGGACATCTTTTGATTATTTAGCCTTCATTATTTTGAGTTGTATATATTCTAAAGTTGTAAAGGCGATGTAAATATTTGCAGCTTTGAATTATGCTATATCTAGACATGTCGGCTTCACATGTGCTTACTGATAGGATTCTGGGAGTTGGGAAAGTCTTGATTTACTTATATATATATCTGCGTATGTGAATAGGATAGATCACACATGATGGTGTGTGATCAATATGTATATGCTATATATATAAGTGTGACTTGGTATATGCTGGATGGAAATATAAATATCTGCATGTGAATAGGATAGATTACACGTAATGAGGCGTGTAATCACTATGTATACTTAACTGTGAGTGTGGGTGTACATGTGTGATCATGACAGGTTATACGTATGTTGTGTGCGAATAGGATAGATCATTCCCTGGAGGTTTGATCACTATGTATATATATATTTATGTGTGAATGTCTTGAGTGTATGGATGTATATATATATATACGTGAAATGGGCTGAAGCGGCATTGAGCGTCGTGGATTGCAGGTTATCTAGACCACCAATGATGGTGTGGCCACTATATACACTATGTGAATATTGTATGATGATTGTGTATAAGGGTAGATAATTTATGATTATAGATAGGCTTACCGGGTTTAGAGGCTAAATTCTATCCCCGTGCCGGTCACGGATCCCTGTAATTGGGGTCGTGACAGGTTTGTTATGACAGATTTCCTCTAGGATTATACAAAGCTTGATATTATAGTCTGCAAGCCTATAATATCTCAGAACACGATTTTATGGGAATCAGAAAAGAGAGAATATGATTTTCGATTTTCTGTTGTGATTCTGTTTGATGGAAGATGCGAATTTATAGAGAAGATCCGAGCATACATGATCCTTCATATGAACGTTGGCATTTGAACGTTGTCCTCATTCAAATTAATTAATTTATTAATTTAAATTTATTTAATAATTAATAAAAATTAATTATCCGGGCTACCAATTTTAAGCCCAAGTGCCCCAAGTGCCCAAGTGTCCAATCTTTGACTAATATATATTATATATATTAAGATCACACCATAATCTTGGATTTTTCTATCCAAGATCCTTTTATTTATTTTGTTATAAATGATTCATTAACCATTTATATATAATGCTTCCATCTTTGATTAAACCAATGTGGGACTTAATCACTAACTATTCTAACAATCCCCCACATAGTTAGTGATTAATTCACTTAATTGAAGAGTTTATGCATATAGAAGGTATCTTTCGATTTAAACCTACTATTAGTATAAATACTTCAAACTATGTCATAATTGAGAGTTAGAAAATTCTATTAAACTTCAATCCTTTAGTTGACAAAGCGAAAGTATATATACACATAGTCCACTCAAATTAAGTATACAACAATACGTGTTCATTTTAAACTTAGCACTATATACGGCCTTGTGCTACTTCCTGTCTCATAAACACTTGCAAAGTTTTCGTCTCCAAACTTTGATTGAAGCAGCACCACTTCATGTGTTTATTTAGGTGAAGATTTAACCAAATCCTTAATGTGGACTAAATTTGGTTTTTAAACCAGACACTGTTTCTTCATTAAGAGTATTATAATACTCACCCTCTAGTTCATAAGTACTTTAAATTTCTAGTACTTGTTAGCTGTCACTAAATATAACTTGTTGTTACCTTTTAAACCATTTGAATTGCGAAGCAATAAGAAAGGTTAGGTTTCCGTTATTAGTGACAATTTAAAAATTCTTTAAACCCATCATTTGCTAGTACTACTAACTAAATCTCTCGAGAGTCCTTTTGTCAATGAGTCTGCAAGATTATCTTTAGATCTTACATAAACAACTGTGATTATTCCATCAGAAATCAGTTGTCTTATACACTCATGTCTTAAAGCGATATGTCTAGACTTTCTGTTGTAGATCTTATTAAATGCTCTAGACATAGTTGCCTCACTATCACAGTGCAAGAGGACTGCTGGCATTGGTTGTGGCCACAACTCAATATCTAGTAACAAGTTTCTCAGCCATTCTGCCTCCTTGTCTGCGGCAGCCAAAGCAATAAATTCATATTCCATTGTGGAATGAGTGATACATGTTTGTTTCTTAGAAGCCCAAGAGACAGCTCCTCCACCTAAAGTGAAAATCCAACCCTAATGTTGATTTATTATCACTCAGGCTAGTTATCCAACTAGCATCACAATATCCTTCTAATACTGAAGGAAATTTGTTATAAGTCAATGCATAGGACTTTGTTCTTCTAAGATAACCAAGCACGCGTCCTATTGCTTTCCAATGATCACTACTAGGATTATGTGTATATCTTGAAAGTTTTCCCACAGCGAAGGCAATATCAGGCCTAGTACAATGCATTGCATACATTAAACTACCTATTGCACTAGCATAATCTAATTGACTAACTGATCTTCCCAAGTTTTCAATCAACTTGTTAGATACATCATATGGAGTATTATATTCTTACTACCCAAATGATTAAATTTGGTTAAAAGCTTGTCAATATAATGAGATTGACACAAAGCAAAACCTCCATTACATTTTTTGATTTTGATACCTAAGATAGTATCGACTTCTCCCAAATCCTTCATTTTAAATTGAGAAGATAAATACTTCTTAGTATCTTTAATGCCTTGCATATTTGTTCCTATGATTAGCATGTCATCAACATATAGACATACTATCACTCCATAATCCTTTGTGAACTTGGAATAAACACATCTATCAGCTCCATTATGTTTAAAACCATTTGATAATATTACTTTATCAAACTTTTCATGCCATTGTTTTGGAGCTTGCTTTAGTTCATATAAGAATTTGATTAACTTACACACTTTTTTCTCATTTCCAGGAAGTATAAAACCTTCAGGTTGCTCCATATATACTTCCTCTTCTAAATCACCATTTAAGAATGCTATTTTCACATCCATTTGATAGATGTATAAATCATAAATGGATGTTAATGCAAACAAAATTCTTATAGAAGTAATTCTAGCTACAGGAGCATAAGTAACAAAATAATCTACTCCTTCTTTTTGCCTAAAACCTTTAGCAACTAGTCTAGCTTTGAAAGTTTGTAGGGATCCATCAGTATTATATTTCCTTCTAAAAACCCATTTACACCCAATAGGTTTTGAGTTTGTAGGTAAGTCAGTTAGTACACATGTACCATTAGATAGAAGAGAATCCATTTCATCATTTATTGCCTCTTTCCAGAAAGCATAATCTCTTGAAGCCATTGTTTCACTGAAAGTCTTTGGATCATCTTCTATATTCAAAACTATGGGTATTTTATTTTATACATGTTCTCTACTTCCTTCTACTAAAAAGACTAATGCTTGAGAAGAAATAAAATCAGAACCTAAGTTCTTTTCTTTCCTAGTTCTTTGACTTCTCCTAGGATCAGTAAGGGGTTCGACTAACTTTCTTTTATTTGATGAACTAGGATTAAGAGTTACTATATTATCTCCTTGGGTAATTGTTTGTTTTTCTTGAGTTACTATTAGGATTTTCTGTATTATTTTGTGAATTCTTATTTGAATCACCAATAAACTTTGTTTCAAAAAATTCAACATCTTTTGATTCTATAATAACATTAGACTCTACGTCTAATAATCGATATGCTTTAGAGTTTTCAGCATATCCCACAAAGATGCTTTTAATTCCTCTAGAACCTAATTTTGTCCTTTTAGGATATGGTATTCTGAAATAAGCTAAGCATCCCCATACCTTTAAGAAATTAAATTTAAGTTTGGTTTTCTTCCTTTCCATAATTCATATGGTGAAACCTTAAATTTCTTTGAAGGTATTCTGTTGTGCACAAAACATGTTGTTAACAAAGCCTCCCCCCATAGATTCATTGGTAATTTAGCATGCATTAGCATAGAATTTATCATATCAACCAATATTCTATTTTTTCTTTCAGCAAGACCATTTTGTTGTGGGGTATATGGTGCACTTGCTTGGTGAATCAAACCATTTTCTTCACAAAATACAAAAAATTCATTGGAAAAGTATTCTCCTCCTCTATCACTATGCAAAATTTTAATTTTCTTTTCCAATTGATTTTCAACAATAGCTTTGTAACTTTTGAACATATCCAATGCTTGATCTTTTGTTTTCATTAAGTATACAAATGTAAACCTTGAATGATCATCTGTAAAAAGTTATAAAATATATAGTTCCTCCTCTAGTTAAATGACCATTTAGTTCACAGATATCAGAATGCACAAGTTCAAGCAAACTTGTAGTTCTTTCATTCTTAGGAAAAGGTTTCTTAGTCATCTTAGCTTGAACACATATTTCACATTTTTCAGTAACTTTATCCAAACAAGGAATTAAGCCATGGCTAGACATAAATTTAATTGAAGCAAAATTCACATGTGAAAGTCTAGCATGCCATAAATTAAAAGATGACTCAATCATATAAGTAGAAATTTTAACTTTATTGATGCATAATTTAAACATGCCATCACAAGAGTATCCTTGTCCAACAAATACACCACTCTTTGAGAAAATAACTTTTTTTGCCTCTAACACAGCTTTAATACCCTTCTTACATAATAAATTGGCAAAAACTAAATTAACATCAGGAACATGGAATACATTTGTTAAAATTAATTTCTTCCCAGAAGTAAATTTTAATTCCACTGTTATTTTTCCAACAACCTTGGCAGTATTATGATTCCCCTTCAACACTTTCTTTTCATAAGTTGTTACTTCATAGTGTTTAAAGTAATATTTATTATTACAAATATGAACACTTGCTTTAGAATTATATCACCAATCTTCGTATTTTACAATTGTTGATATATTTCATTCAGTTACCATAGCAATAATTTCTGAAAGAGAAGCTTGAGTTTCAACAACGTTTTCTGTCCAGCATTCTCTTCCACTTTTATTTTTTTGTAAAATCTGCAATCTTTCTTGAAATGGCCTTTTTTCCCACAGAAAAAACAAGCCTTGTCTTTCTTGTTGTTGTTAGAAGAACTTTGCTTTGAGAAGTCAGTAAATTTTCTCTTATTTGTTGCCTTATTTCCGGACTTTCCAGAATTACTTGTCTTTTTAGACTCAATAACATTCACCTTAGATTCAGTTTCTAAAGCATATTTATTTTCACGAAATCTTGTTTCTTCTTCAATACGAATGTAATACCCCGAAAAATTTCGAGGATTTAAGAATGATTTAGTTAAAAATTTTAAGGATTAAAGAAGGATTTATTCCGGGGCTAGGAATTTAAAACTTTAAAAAGAATATAGAAAAAAGTATGAAAGTTAAAAGGAACCGGGGACTAAAACGAAGGAAAACGTGGAGTTGGAGAATGGAGGGACTAAAGTGAAGAGAAAACTTGTTTCTCCCCACTTACACCCCTTCCACGCCACTCACACACACAATCAGAAAAGAAAAAGAAAGGAAAGGAGAGAGAGGGAAAAGAGAGAGAGGGGGAGCTAGGGCTTGGATGGGGGAGTAAATCCGACGAGAATCTCGCCGGAATTCGGCAAGCCGGAGCTAGAGGAGGATCCGGAGATCATCCTTCTCATCTTCCTCGTCTCAATCTCTCGAGTTAAGGTTGGTACAACACTCGATTCTCTCCAAGTTCCCATTTTCTTCATTTTTCTTCATTTTTGGAAATGAGTTGAGAATCCGAGTTTGGGCGGATTCGAGGGTAGAATAATGTTTCTAAAGTGTTCTTGAACACTCATCAGGCTTAGGATTCGAGGCTAGATCGTTGGATTTCGCCGGATTCGAAGTTGGAAGAATTTGGGGTTTATAAAACCCATTTTTCTCAATTTCGAACAATCAATGATTCGGCGACGAATCGGAGTTGGATTTGAGTTGTAGGAATTCCTAAAGATAATATATATGTTGGAGAACAAGACCCGTGAAAAGTGGAATCGAAGCCGGATCGGAAGATGGCCGAAAAGGCGGCCGAAACCAGCCACAGCACAGCAAAAACGCTGCTGTGCTGCGAGCTGGCGCTGCAGCGCCCACTTGCTGGTTGGCCAAGGGCTACCAAGGCAGCACCTTGGTGCCGCAGCGCCAGAATGGGCACTGCGGCGCCCGGTCCCTGCCTGGCTTGCCCCAAGCCCCTTTTTAGGGCGAACTGAGACCTCCAAACCCACTCTCTTCAATCCTAAACACCCTAGGACACTTCTAAACATGTTTTTGAGAATTAATTCACTTTTTGAGGATTAAATCACTCCAAGTACCCTCTTATTTCTCAAGGATGGAAACTTGCGGAACAAATTAGGTCTAACTTTGTGAATTGCAACCTTATCCCTTCACAACCTTTAGGAAACCTTAAGTAGGATAAATTAGAGGTATATTGAGGTTTAGAAACTAGATTTCTTGGAACCCAAGTATGATAAATTGGAGGTATATTGAGGTTTAGAAATTAGATTTCTAAAACCCAAGAACACAAGTTGAATCAAAATGTTTAAACCTTCCTAAAATTAGGATTTCTTCCAACCAAGCTAGATAAGCTTCCTTGGATGCAAATACAAGTTAGATAGAGGTCTAATACTCAAATCCAAGTATGTGAAACACTCAAGTAGAGTGTTATATGCGAGTGAGTCAATAGTGTCCGAGGAAGGATACGCATAAGTCGGGATAGAGAAGTCCAATAAGACCAAGAGCTTGACTCTGTGGCAACCATTGACTACACGTGAGAGTAATGGAGAGATAAATAACAAGTTAAGCTAAGTAATAACCTTAATGAAGTAAATTTTGTTCTTATAGGAACAACGGCACACGATTGAGTGCAACAGGAACTCCGAGGAGACTTAAGTTACAGGAGAGGATTGCATGGAAGGTTGGCCAAGGTGAGGGCTCTTTCATCTCTGCTCCTAGGGTCGTATGCTTATGTGGGTTACATGAGTATGTATATTCTCTTCTTCTCTGGTATGTGTTAGCTAGAGATATAAAATGCTAAAAGAATGAAAGAATTAGAAAATGGGTTGTGGAAAGTGGCTTGGATAGGAAGACATTGGAGTATAGCGTAATTGTTTGCTATGATTGGTTTGTTACAAATCCAACTCATACACTCCGGAGGCATGATGGGTATTTTATTAAATCTTTTCCACGACGGTGGCAAGAGTCCTTGTACGGAAGGGCTAAACTTTATTTTGAAAACTCGTCACAACGGTGACTTAAATTAAAAATCATGCAAAGGGAGTTATTGGTGGGTTTCGGATTTGGTTATGCTAGGGATGTGAGACATCGACTCGAACAACGTCAGATGGCACTTGAGACCTCAGTTTTATAATCACCATGACGATGGTCATTGCCCTATCCTGGCAATCGGGTCAGAAAGGTTTTTAAATTGCTATGACTATAGCTTGAGGCTCAAAGAGTGCATCTGGACGGGTATATGAGTTATATCCTGTTGAGGATACTCGTACATATTAATAAGGAGAAGAATTGTTGATCCTTCGGGAAAGATACAAAGAATCCTATTAATATGTGAGACTAAGGGTGTCAGTGGCCATGCTTCGAGACGCCGTGCCGTGCCCACCATGTGGCCTGGTTGGGTAATGGACGAGTGGGCTCAAGCTATTGCCCCGCAGCAAGGGGTCAGGATGTGCCACGTGGTGGCTACGTATCAGTTGTTTGATAGATAGAAGTTGATTGTGTTTGATTATCAGAATTGTCACGAGGTGACTAGTACCCAAGTGAATGGGTTAAGTATTGTTTGATTTACAAAATTGTCACGAGGTGACCAGTACCCGAGTGAATGGGTTAAGTATATTTGCCACGTGGTGGCCAGTAACCCGAGTGCACGGGTTCGAAGTAGAAAAGCCACGTAGTGGCTAGTAGATACCCCAGAGTTGGGGAGATTAAGTAGATATATGTTTAACATATGTGTGTATGTACAAATTGTCTGTGTTTGCATATAATTCCTGATTGTGCAGTGTAGTGGTGATGTACAGGATTACATCACCACAACGCCTTGTTTGATTCAAACATGTTGAACGTGAGAAGACCGGTAAGTAAAAGTCGGCATTATATGTTACATGTTTACTTGTTAATTGATGACGTGGAATAAACTGCAGCATGCTTATATCTGTTAAATGCATGTGAGTGATTGAGTGAAATTCCTGTTATTGTGTGATCACCAAGAATGCATGCTAACTCACAGTAACTAGTTGCTTGTGCATGTGGTTGTGTATGACTCCCAGTCCCAGCGGTAAGGTACCCGCCTTGTGCCGGGGATGGGAGAGTTCTCACTGAGTCGCGTGGTTAAGACTCACACCTCATTTTTACTACACAGAGACAGGTTAAGTACAGGTGGAAGAAGTCTCGGTGGAGTGAGAGTTGAGCAACACTTTCCAAGACCCACAACTTGTTCATGTGGGGTGAATACAATGTAATTGTAATTTAATTTACTTTATTGTTATATCATAAAGTAAAGGGTAGACGTACCCAATTAGATTGTATCACTAAATCTAGTTTTGTCGGCTTCACACACCTTAAAGATCAGGATCCATTAAATTACGATGCAGGAAAAACTTGTTTTCAAAATATATATATATATATATATATATATATATATATATATATATATAAACATATTTGTTGCATGTGAATAGGATAGGCAGCATCTTCAAATGTGTAGCCAGTACACAGGTTATATATTATGTGTGTTTTCCTATATCTATATCCTGAAGCAGCACTGGCCGTGGATTTGCTTGCCTAGGATAGGCCACCATTTCGATGTAGCCATGGTATTATACTGCATGTGAATGTATTTTCAATAATAGATATTCTGTCAATTAGGTGATAAGGCTTACAGGCACAGGAATATTCCTGGTGTCTGTGCCGGTCACGGTCCTCTAAACGGGGGTCGTGACAACGAATATGCTTTATTAACTGGTCTATAGTAAATTCTTCAGAAGTGTGTAATAATTTCTTTCTATAATTATTCCAAGTGGCTGGTAATTTAAAAATAACAGCAGCCACTTGAAGTGGTTCAGAAACATCAATTTCTAAATCTTTGAGTCTTGCAACAAGAACAAGTAATTAATCTACTTGATCCATGACAGACTTATTGTCTGACATTTGAAATTCAAAGAATTTCATACTAAGAAATCTGTCAATGCCTTGTTTTTCAGAAGTATATTTATTTTCCAAGGCTTTCCAGATTTCTTGTGGTGACTTGATAGGACGAAACAAATCATATCAGAAAGAGAGTTTAAGATAAAACCTCTACAGTGTACTTCATCTTCCTCACACTTTCTTCGAGCCGCAATGGTTTCTTCAGTATCAATATCAGACGGCGGCAAAATTTCATTCAGACTCGAACTCAGCAGATATGCAATTCCCAATTCAGTGAGTAGAAACAACAATTTGTGTTTCCAACGTGTCAAATTGGTTCCATCAAATCGATCAAGTTTGAAAACTTCTGGATTGAACATCTTGTTGACTCAAGTAGCCTCCATTTCAGTTTAATTTCCTTAAGATTGTTAGAAAAGATTTGATGGCTTTGATAGTGTAGTCATTGTCCTTAAGGAAATTAAGCCCCCACTATTTATTGCTGCTGGGTTTGTTATGACAGATTTCCTCCAGGATTATACAAAGCCTGATATTATAGTCAGCAAGCCTATAATATCTCAGAACACGATTTTCTGGGAATCAGAAAAGAGAGAATATGATTTTCGATTTTCTGTTGTGGTTCTGTTTGATGGAAGATGCGAATTTATAGAGAAAATCCGAGCAGACATGATCCTTCATATATGACATTTCATATATGAACGTTGGCATTTGAACGTTGTCCTCATTCAAATTAATTAATTTATTAATTTGAATTTATTTAATAATTAATAAAAAATTAATTATCCGGGCTACCAATTTTAAGCCCAAGTGCCCAATTGCCTAATCTTTGACTAATATATATTAGGATCACACCAGAATCTTGGATTTTTCTATCCAAGATCCTTTTATTTATTTTGTTATAAATGATTCATTAACCATTTATATATACTGCTTCCATCCTTGATTTAACCAATGTAGGACTTAATCACTAACTATTCTAACAACACCTATTGTACAGGGTACTCTGCTGCTATGCCCCTGATCAACCAGAATGAAAATTGCATTAGGTGTAGCTAAAGAGTAAAGATCTAGCCTTCCTTCACCAAGTTGATAAACAAGTACATGTTTTTGTGTAGATGATAAAAGGATTGATTTTCTTTTAGGTTTTTGTCTGAAATTAATAAGTATTTTGGTCAAAACCTCAAATTGGTCATTTATGTTTGGACGAAGTTTCATATTGGTCATTTATGTTTCAAAAAGTCCAAATTGGTCCTTTATGTTTGCAAGAAGTTCCAAATTGGTCCTTCCGTCCAAGTCCGTTTATTTTTTAAGTTAAGTGCTGACGTGACATGCTGACATAGACACACTATCTCTCCTACGTGTCAATTGAAGCTGACGTGGCATGCCACGTCATCATCCAATATCACGTGGCAGTGATGTGGTGCTGTCGTGGCATGGCACGTCAGCTTAGATGGACACGTCAGCACTTAACTTAAAAAATTGACGGAAGTGGACGGAAGGACCAATTTGGAACTTCTTGCAAACATAAAGGACCAATTTGGACTTTTTGAAACATAAAGGACCAATATGAAACTTCGTGCAAACATAAAGGACCAATTTGAGGTTTTGACCTAAGTATTTTGGTTTCTTTTGGTTTTGGCTTTGCCTTCTCTTCTTTTCTCTTCACTCACGTTGTTGTATGTATTGTATCTGAAATAAGAGATTGAATTGAGGTGTTCATTTTTAGTAGGTTTTGACTTTGATTCTTTGTGAGGTAAATTTGTTGTTTTTGGTGTGCTCATTAAAATTTTGTTTGTAGTTAAGTCCATATTTTATTATTGCAATTTCAATTCCAAAATCATTGAATTGGAAAATTTCAAGAATCCCAATTCCATGATTTTTTTTACCACAACAAACATTAAAATTTCTTGATCTTTTTACAATTTTAATTCCAATTCCAATTCTAAATTGCAAACCAAACGTAGCAGGAATTTTTTTTACTATCAATTATATTCCTAATATTTTTTTTATATCATCATTTTTACTAACACATTAAAATAGTTAACGATTTTGACTTATGTAACATCAAATGTGATAAAAACAAGTTGGCTGAGTTTAATTTATGCTAAATAATATTTGATTCCAAATAGTCACCTAAAAATGGTTACAAAAAATATTAAGAAAAAGTTAAGAATTATCTCAAATTTAAGAATTAAAAATCTTTTTTTTTTAAAATTGAAATGCAAGAATCAACAGAATTTCAAATTCAATAAAGTTATATATATATATATATATATATATATATATATATATATATATATATATATATATATATGTCAAAGACAATATAATTTTGTGTATGCAGCAACCAATTGGCCAGCGGCAAACCCTTAAATGGAGCTCAGATCCGCGGAGGATTAGTTCTTGGCCTGTCGGGCTGGGGGATACCTTGGAAAACCAAAAAAAGATAATATAATCTAATTCAGGGGAAACAAATAATTCATAATCCATGGTGATTATAAAACGTTATATTCATAAATTATTAAATACTAAATGATTTTGGAATTTTCTTTTTAATTTTAAATATATATAAATCTCCAATTAGGTAATATAAATCAAATATTTGTATTTGACGTGTAAAAAGCCTTCACAAGCAAATCCTATAAAATGTGGTGTTTAAAAATATGCGTGATATATTTTTTAATAAAAAACAATAAATCATATATTAATTATATTCAAAGATCCATAATACTTTTTTTACGTGAAATATAAAATAAATATTATATTTTAAAATAATAAAATAAAATAATAATTTATTTAACCTTTAAATTCTAACTATTTTAGTATATTATAACTTTTCATTATCTATATTTTTTCTCTTTATGATCACACACACACACACACACATATATATATATATATATATATATCTCATGACAGTAGGAGTTAAAATTAATGCGACACTTAACTACCCTATGGTTTGGCTTAAAATTAATGTGCCTCCATGTAGTTTAGAGTGTGACACTTAACCCCCTGTGATTTGTTATGTTATCACTTAACTACCCTATATTATTTTTTTTCTCAAAATTTAATATTTAATATAACTTATAAAACAAATTACCTAAAAATAATTGAATTAATTAATTATTTTATTAAATATTTATTTTATCTCTAAAATAATAACAAACTCCAATCTTCAATTTTCAACTCTTTTTAGCGTTTCCTTCAAACTCTTTCTTTCCTCTAATCTCTCCACTATATCCAAGAGTATTGTTATGCTCCTAGTCTAAGGATACTTTTCTAAGAAAATTATTGTTTAATATTAGAGTTACTAAGCTCAATAATGTTAACATTCAATCCAGGTATGTTTATTATGAATTTGAACAATAAAAAAACTTAATTTTAGTTATATATTTGTATTATATTATTCTTTTACAATTTTATTTTGATTTTGATTTAATAATTTTAAGACATTAAAGATAAAAAAATAATAATAAAATGAATAAATAACTAAATATAAATAATCAATGGAGTAAACAATAAATATTAAATTATTTTATTGATTTTTTAAAATTATAATTTTATTTTTATATTAATTATAATTTTTTTTTGAGTAATTTTATAATTTCAGAGTGTTGAATGACAAATTTTAAACATTAGAAGTATTAAATGATGATTAATTTGACTAAAATTTGGATAGAAGATAGGTGAAGGTAGTTAAGTGATAACATAACAAACTACAGGGGGGCCAAGTGTCACACTCTAAACCACAGGGGGCACATTAATTTTAAGCCAAACCACAGGGTAGTTAAGTGTCGCATTTTAAACCACAGGGGGGCAAACTGTAGTTTACCCCATAATTAATGATATGATCTATTTATATGAATGATTATTTAAAGAGATGGTTGAAAAACAACGTTATGCATGTCTTATGAACCAATGCTTTAGGGACAAAATTGATACCAATTGCAAATATGAGGGACCAAATTAATTGAAATTGACTAAATCTTAGGGACTAAACTACGAAAAATGTTAAACATAAGGGACCAAAATGAGATTCATGTCTAATTATAATACTTTTGTCACGACCCCGTTTAGAGGACCGTGACCGGTACAGACACAGGGAATACCCCTATGCTTGTAAGCCTTATCACCTAATTGACAAAATATCTATTATTGAAAGTACATCCACATGCATTATAATACCATGGCTACACCGAAATGGTGGCCTATCCTAGGCAAGCAAATCCACTGTTAGTGCCGCTTCAGGATATAGATATAGGAAAACACACATAATATATATAACCTATGTACTGGCTACACATCCGAAGATGCTGCCTATCCTATTCACATGCAACAGATATATGTATGTATATATATATATATATATATATATATATATATATATATATATATATATATATTGAAAACAGATTTTCCCTGTATCGTAGAATAATTTATCCTGATCTTTAAGGTGTGTGAAGCTAACAGTTCTAGATCTAGTAATACAATCTAATTGGGTACGTCTACCCTTTAATTTATGATACAATAATAAAGTAAATAAAATTACAATTACACTTTATTCACCCACATGAACAAGTTGTGGATCTTGGAAAGTGTTGCTCAACCCTCATTCCACCGAGACTTCTTCCACATGTGCTTAACCTGTCTCTGTGTAGTAAAAATGAGGTGTGAGTTTTAACCATGCGACTCAGTGAGAACTCTCCCATCCTCGGCGCAAGGCGGGTACCATGGCGCTGGGATTGGGAGTCATACATAACCACATTCAAAAACAACTAGTTACTGTTAATTAGCATACATTCTTGGCGACCACACAACAACAGAAATTTCACCCAAACACTGACATGCATTTAATAATTGTAAACATGCAGCAATTTATTCCACGTCATCAATCAGCAATTAAACACGTAACATTTAGTGCCGGCTTTTACTTACTGGTCTTCTCACGTTCAGCATATCTGAATCAAACAAGACGTTGTGATGACGTAATCCTGTACGTCACCACTCCGCTACACAATCAGCAATCATATGCAAACACATACAATTCTTTAAGTACACGCAGATACTATAACATATATCTACTTAACTTCCCCCACTCTAGGGTATTTACTAGCCACTACATGGTTTTTCTACCTCGAACCCGTGCACTCGGGTTGCTGGCCACCACGTGGCAAAGCATACTTAACCCATTCACTTGGGTACTGTTGATCAAACAATACTTAACCCATTCACTTGGGTACTAGTCACCTCGTGACAATTCTATTAATCAAACACAATCAACTTCTATCTATCAAACAACTGATACGTAGTCACCACGTGGCATGTCCTGACCCTTTGCTGCGGGGCAATAGCTTGAGCCCACTCGTCCATTACCCAACCATGCCACATGGCGGGCACGACACGACGTCTCGAAGCATAGCCACTGACACACCCTGGACCAACTCCACAGGATGATTTCTCTTTTACTAGGTTAGGCTCACGGTTCACCCATAGGTTCCTCCCGTGTCTCCTTACCTTAGTCTCACATATTAATAGGATTCTTTGTATCTTTCCCGAAGGATCAACAATTCCTCTCCTTATTAATATGTACAAGTATCCTCAACAGGATATAACTCATATACCCGTCCAGATGCACTCTCTGAGCCTCAAGCTATCGTCATAGCAATATAAAACCTTTCTGACCCTATTGCCAGGATAGGGCAATGACCATCGTCATGGTGATTATAAAACTGAGGTCTCAAGTGTCATCTGACGTTGTTCTAGTCGATGTCTCACATTGCTAGCATAACCAAATCCGAAACCCACCAATAACTCCCTTTGCATGATTATAATTTAAGTCACCGTCGTGACGAGTTTTCAAAATAAAAGCTTAGTCCTTCCGTACAAGGACTCTTACCACCATCGTGGGAAAAGATTTAATAAAATACTCATCATGCCTTCGGAGTGTGTGAGTTGGATTTGTAACACACCAATCATAGCAAACAATTATACTATACTCCTATGTCTTCCTATACAAGCTACTTTCCACAACCTATTTTCTAATTCTTTCATTCTTTTAGCATTATATATCTCTAGCTAACACATACCAGACAAGCAGAGAATATACATACTCATGTAATCCACATAAGCATACAACCCTAGGAGCAGAGATGGAAGAACCTTCACCTTGGCCAACCTTCCATGCAATCCTCTCCTATAACTTTAGTCTCCTCGGAGTTCCTGTTGCACTCTATTGCATACCATTGTTCCTATAAGAACAACATTTACTTCATTAAAGTTATTACTTAACTTAACTCGTTATTTATCTTTCCATTACTCTCACATGTAGTCATGGTTGCCACAGAGTCAAGGTCTTGGTCTTATCGGACTTCTCTATCCCGACTTATGCGTATCCTTCCTCGGACACTTGACTTACTCGAATATAACACTCTACTTGAGTGTTTCACATACTTGGATTTGAGTATTAGACCTCTATCTAATTTGTATTCACATCTAAGGAAGTTTATCTAACTTAATTGGAAGGAATCCTAATTCTAGGAAGGTCTAAGCATTTTAATTCAACTTGTGTTTCTACTTGGGTTCTAAGAAATCTAGTTTCTAAACCTCAATACACCTCTAATTCATCCTACTTAAGGCTTCCTAATAATTATGAAGGAATAAGGTTGAAATTCCCGAAGTTAGGCCTAATTGGTTCCACAAGTTTCCATCCTTGAGAAACAAGAAGGTACTTAGAGTGATTTAATTCTCAAAAACATGTTTAGGAGTGTTCTAGGGTGTTTAGGATTGAAGAGAGGAGATTTAAAACTCTCAACGTCACCCTTAAAGTGTATTTGGGCAACCCGAGCAGGGACCCGGTACGTTAACGTCAAGGTTCAACCTTAGTAACCTCGGGCCAGCTCTTCATGGGTCTTATTCAGCTAATATTCCAACCATATAATTTTAATAATACCAATTCATGCCTATTTACTCAGATCCAAGCTCAATCCTAATTATCAACAATTTTTTCCAATTTGGAAATAATTATAATTTCAACCCCAAATCCTTTCAAATTCGAATTTGGGCAAATCCGAGAATATAATCTTGATTCCTACCCCAACTAAGTGTTCAAGAACACTTTCTAGGTCTCAATCTACCCTCGAAACAATCCAATCGAAGGTGGATCGAAGAAATCCCTAAAATTTGAGAAATTGGGGGCTTCGAATGAAATTGGGGTTACCAACCTTTGATTCGATTGGTGGAAGGTGTAGGAGACGTCGTACCCGAGCTCCGGTGACTTTCCCGGCGTCGGCTAGCTCTCCTCCGGCGAGATTCTCTCCTTCCCCTCTGTTGGCATCCTCCCTTTCTCTCTCTACCCTCACGTTCTCTCTCTCTCCATTCTCTTATTCTTTCTTTCTTTTCCTGTAGTAGTCTCTCACACTCTCTTCCTTTTATTATTCTTTCACTAATTACTTCCTTTCTTTTTCTTTAAAAACTTACGCACCCACCCCAATTCAATTAAAATAATATATATATATATATATATATATATATATATATATATATATATAATAATGATAATGAATAAATAATTAAATAATAAGTAACTAAAAATTAATAATTTAGTAAATATAATTAAAACATTTGTTTGTTTAATTTCCTACTTCTTTTCTCTTTCTTTTTATATTTCGAAACATTTTCTTGGGTATTACAATTTTTGAAAAAAATTTTATTTCCGATTTCTTTTAACTTTCATACTTTTGCTATATTCTTTTCTTTTTGTTTAAGGTTTTAATTCCTAACCCTGAAATAAATCATTCTTAAATCGTCGAAATTTTTCGGGGTATTACAACTTTAAACTGTTAAATGTCAGTAGTTAAATTTTGAGATTACTAAAAAATAAATTTAATATATTTTTTAAATTAAAACTTTATATTAGAATTAGAAAATTCTAAATGGTTATAATTTATAATTCTTAATAGTTTAGGTTAAAACAATCATACAATTTAATGAGTTTTTAAAATTTAAATATCTTTTCTCCATAAAAGAATCAAATATCTTTTAAAAACAGGATGCAAAACTAATTATATCATTATAGAGGTACGGGTAGGAAAATTACAAAAAAAAAAATTTACAGGTAAGGGGATTATGCAAAATTAATTCATATTTATTAAAGGCAAAAAATGAATGTAGATTTAAAAAATTTTACATCATGAGTTATATATAGGAATAAAGTGTATGACAAATTTTTTCAAATTGTATAGATTATGAGTACACTACTGATATATACTAAATAAATAAATAAATTATAATATATGAGTACTGGTACAGACTCATGTGTGTGCATATACTAAGCATGACACAATTCTTAAATATATTGGGCATGAGTAGGATAATATATACTAAATAAATAAAATCTCTTCAAATTACCACTTGATGAATGAACAATGTTGGCATCTCATCAAAAGCAATTATGGTGGACCAGGAAAGGAAGGAACAATATGAGAATTTCTTTAAGAAGAATTGTTGTTGTTGCTAAGGTTAGATCTGATTCTTTAGAAAACATGTTAATTCTTAATTAAAGTCTGCTCAAGTGAATTTTTAATTGTGTGTTTAAATCCGTTTATCACTTTGTTATTTAAGATTGTCTAATGTTTGATAAATTCATATTTAAACTTCGTTTACTTTAATATTCAAGGTATACTTATTCCAATATAATTCATCATTTGGGCTGGGTTTGGTTAAAAAAATTGTGGAAATGGAAATAGAATTGGAATTGGTGGGATGAAATTGGAATTAAATTATTTGAATCGAAAAGTGTGTTTGGTATGAAAAGATAGAATTGAAAGTTTGTAAAAGAATGTGAGGTAAAAAGACTAATTTATCCCTCAATAAATATTAAATAATTAATTTTCTTTTAATTTTATTTTTTGGTATATAATTATTTTTTTATATTCATTATAAAAAATTAATAATTTAATATTAATTAAATAATTATAAAAAATAAAAAATAGTGAGAGAGAGAGAGAGTAGGGGCAAAAGTGTCTTTCAAACTCAATTCTACAAAATTTATCCCAATTCCTCAAAAAATAATCTTTAATCCAATTCCACAAAATTTACGCACCCAATTCCACAAAACAATTCCACATAATCCAATTCCACATAACCAACCAAACATAGCGGAATTCCACATAGAATCCAATTCAATACCCAACCAAGCATAGTGAAATCCAGCCAATTCCATAGAATCCAACTCCAACTCCCATGTCTCAACCAAACTGAAGAAAATCTCGATTATTGTATGATTCTTTCAAGAATTCAATTCTTGTGCGAACCAAATGTAACCTTGGCACATCTTTTTATATTAACATCATATTACTTTATATTATATTTTTGTAAATTTAAAATTTTAGTCATTTATATTTTAAATTAATTTACAAATATCTTTAAACATAAGCCGTGCATCGCACGGGTCACCACCTAATAATATATAAAAAGTAAAGTTGATGAGTAAATGGGTTTGACCTTTTATTTAATGGGTCATTAATCGTATATAACCTATTTAAAAAGTAAATATGAGTCATAAATAGTTAATTTAACTATTAATGACTAAATATATATATATATATATATATATATATATATATATATATATATATATATATATAATTCGATTCAAATTCACTCAATCCACCTATTTTGTTACTCCTACCGAGTCCTAATGAGTAGAGGTGTCAAATAGGTTATGTCATGTTAGGCTCGCCCATTCTACTATATAAAATATATAGAGTAATTAGGTTAGAGAATTCTTGATGTACCAAAAAAAAAGGTTAGAGAATTCTTGGGCCTAATTATAAAAAAAAAAATTGCTTTTTAAATAAAAATTTTAAAAAATTTTCAATGGGAGAAAGTGTTGAAAAAAAAAATTATGCGTCTTTTAAAAGAGGAGATTGATATTCATCGGTTTTTATAAGGCTTAAAACTACAAGCAAGTTATACTACATGAAAAAATTTTATTTTTTTATTTTTTTGATGGATACTACATGAAAATTTAATAATACTGATTAGTTAATAACCAATTTAAAAATTTCTTTATAAGACTTTGTAATTTTTTTTTCGAGTTTTTATCATTGACTATGTTGATCCCTTAAACTTTCATTCTTGTCTAAAGAACCGTAAAATGCTACTAAATTGATTCACATGTCAGATTTAATTTACACATCAGGAAGTGGCAAAATTATCAAATTCAATATTAGTCAACATTTTCAAATTACATAAATTAGTTTATGTCCAAAATACTAATAAATTTTCCTTAAAGTATTTTGTAGCGTTTCAGATTGAGCGTGACTTTGGAGCTCGAGTTTTTAATTAATTTACTTTCCAAACATTATAATTTTATTATTATTGTTTATTTTAAATCAGGCTTTTTTTTAAAAAAATAGACTTTTTGGCTCAGACTCATATTTTCGGCCTCATATTTACATTTTGTCGGGTTGGGCCTATCGGGCTGGGCAGGCTTTAAGGCCCATGATCAGGTCTATTGGTAGGTAGTGAATGGTAGTGGTGGTAGGTAATTAGACCTGATCACGGACCGTAAAGCCTGCCCGGCCCGATAGGCCCGGCCCGTTAAAATCCAAATATGAGCCCGAGCCCGAAAGCCTGTTTTTTTTAAAAAAAAGGGTCCCGGCCCGTTAAAATGCAAATATGAGCCCGAGCCCGAAAGCTTTTTTTTAAAACGGGCCCCGGCCCGAGATCGGGCTTGAAGCTTGCAAGCCCAGCCCGTTAAAATGCAAATATGAGCCCCGAGCCCGAAAGCCAGTTTTTTTAAAAAACGGGCCCCGGCCCGAGCTCGGGATTGAAGCTCGCAAGCCCGGCCCGTTAAAATGCAAATATGAGCCCGAGCTGGGAAGCCTATTTTTTAAAAAAAACAGGTCCCGGCCCGTTAAAATGCAAATATGAGGCCGAGCCCGAAAGCCCTTTTTTTAAAAAAAAACGGGCCCCGGCCCGAGCTCAGGCTTGAAGCTCGCAAGCCCGGTCCATTAAAATGCAAATATAAGCCCGAGCCCGAAAGCCTGTTTTTTAAAAAAATGGGCCCCGGCTCGAGCTCGGGTTTGAAGCTCGCAAGCCCAGCCCAATAGGCTCGGCCCGTTAAAATGCAAATATGAGCCCGAGCTCGAAAGCCCGTTTTTTAAAAAAACGGGTTCGGGCTTGAAGCTTGCAAGTCCGGCCCGTTAAAATGCAAATATGAGCCTGAGCCCGAAAGTCTGTTTTTTAAAAAAGGGCCCCGGCCCGAGCTCGGGCTTGAAGCCCGCAAGCCCGGCCCGTGATCAGGTCTAAGGTAATGAATAGTACTAAGTAATAGGTATAATATATATATTTGATGGGTAGGGCCCAGGTATTTTTAACAAAATGAGTATTTGATGGGTAAGACCCAAATACTACCCATACTCATTCTTAATGTTGGGTACTTGACCCATGGGCTTGAGCTTGGGTAGTCTCATGGGCTACCCAGCCCATGAGCACCTCTAATCCCAACCCTAAGTCCTAATAGGGTGGGGCTGGAGAAATTCTTACTCTAATTAAAATCGAGTTAGTCTAGCTCAACCTTAATAAAATATGCTCAAAATGAGTTAGGGCTGGATTGAATTAACCCATTTTGACAGTTGAACTAACGAGGCACCCATATATGAAGCAAACGAGGAAGAAGTAAATGTTTAAAAATTCTTGAATTGATGGGAGGTTTGGAAAAGGAAAGATCTTTTCGGAAAGCTAAAAGACATCTAAAAATACTAATAAACAGAGCAAGATATTTAACTAAAATCACGTTAAGTTATGGAATATTAATATACATTGATTAAAGTTCATGCATGTTTGGTATTTTGGTGGTAATGTACATGTATTTCCCATTCATATCAATAAAAATAATAATTTAATTCCATAAATGATATAGAAAAATGAAGAGTTATGACTTTTGAGATAAGTTAAGTCATAAATGGATGGTTCTTTTCTTATTAATACACATCTCTTCACTCATTTTCCACAACTACAGCAAATAATTAAGTTATTTGTGTGATTCTTACATGAACAAGAAGAGCGATGTGATGATATTATTCTATTTAACAGCTCTATTCCATATATTTATTGTCGAAATTAACATAATTATTATTTTTTTACAATGATATTAAGTTATGTATGGTCGTTCTTCTACTACATATGCATAATAATTATCTACATAGTTGCAATTATTCTTACTGTACTTGCAATGTTGATTGGAAAACTCATAGTGCTCTTAAAAGATTTTGTGGTGCCGCAAGTAGTGGAAGCATTATTTGTATGCTTAATTAAATTTAAATATTATATAGAATCTGGGGTTGAAAAAATGTTTGAAGGGTTTTTTTTGGTTGTGGAAGCAAATGAAGAAGCTCTTGAAATGGATATTTCATCGTTATTATTATCATCATCAAAATGACATTGCCAATAATATGGAAGCTGAATTAGGGCCTTTCAAGGAAGCTGCACACAATACTTCCACTACTACTTCTACTACTGTATGCTCCATTTGTTACAAATCAAGTTCCACCCTCTTCGGATGTGTTGAATGCAAATCTGCTCGCTATTGGTATGCATTTCTCTTCTCACCACAAGAAAAATAAATAATTTTAATTTTCTATATTTTGACTGTTATTTAATTATTAATAATTTTTAAAAAAAAAATAAATTTTAACTTTTGAAATAAATTGTTAAAAAATGACAAAGGAATAGTTATGAATGCGTTGAGAAAAAGAAGGCTACAAGCAGTAATTCCAGCGCTGATGTATGCTATGTCTGTCATAGAACATCCAGTACCCGTTGTTCTCGCTGCAAAGCTATTCACTATTGGCAATTAACTCTCTCCTAAATGAGAGGATGTTTTGTGGTACAGTAGTATTGAACTTCAGTATATTCTTCCGATTAGTTGGTTCTTAAACCATTCAAGGTTGATCCTTATTACTGTGAATTTAGTATATTCTTCCGATTAGTTGGTTCCTAAAGGTTGGTCCTTATTACTGTGAATTTATATAAATATTAATAAATGGCTCTACATGATTAGAGGGGTATACTGAACTTGAATGAGACGGTACCATTGAACTTTTATTCATCCTAAACCTTTCATCTTTAATTTCTTTTGTTTTGTTTTTGTTTCTATTATTATTTTTGTTTGAAATCATCATCCGGTTCTAAAGCTTCACAAAGTTCCACTTAATTTAGTTTTATAAATGATATAGAAAAATTAAGAGTTAGACTTTTGATTAGTTAAGTCATCATATATGATTCTTGTCTTATTAATACACATCTCTTAACTCATATATATAGCTTCGCATGCACCTACCTACGTGCATACATATAATTTATTTTTAATTTTTTTATAAATATAATATAAAATAATTATTATATTTTAAAATCATTAAAAATTAAATATTTGTTAATTCATGTAATTTATTCTTAAATTTTTTTAAAATATAATATAAAATAGTTATTATATTTTAAAATCATTAAAAATTAAATATTTTAAAATTTTAAAATTTTTAAATAGTATTTTTATCATAATTTAAAATAAAAAAAAATAAAAAAAATGAGAAGTTATGTAGTTCTTCATTTTTTTAGTAACAACCTATCATACTTGTTTTCTCTCTCCCACATCCTCCAATCATATTATTTTTATTGTATTTTTTAATTATAAAATATAGCTATAAATATAGATATAGATTTATTGAGAAGTTGGCTATTTAATTATTGGGAAGTTGAGGGGGAAGTTATTTTTTTGGTGTCACATTTTGCTTGTGTGATACCAAAAACTCCAAAGCCATATATATATACTAGAGGCTTCACATGCACCTACGTGCATACATGCAATTTATTATTAACTTTTTAAAAAATATAATATAAAATAGTTATTATATTTTTAAATCATTAAAAAATAAATATTTTTAAATTTTTAAATAGAATTTTTATCATAATTTAAAATTTAAAAATTAAAAAAAATGAGAAGTTATGCACTTCTCCATTTTATTAGTAACCACCTATCATACTTGTTTTCTCTCTCCCACATGCTCCAATCATATTTTTTGTATTTTTTAATTATAAAATATAGTTATTTTGTAAGATATTGGTTATTTATTGAAAAGTTGAGGGGGAAGTTATTTTTTTGGTGTCACACTTTGGTTGTGTGACACCAAAAACTCCAAAGCCATATATATATAGATATATACTAGAGGCTTTGCATGCACGTACCGTGCATGTAATTTGTTTTTATTTTTTTAAAAAGTATATAAGATAAAATTATTATTATGACTTATAATAATAAAATATTAAATATTTGATAATTTATTACTTTCAAAATATAATATAATAATTATATTTTAAATAATATATTAAATCATGAGAAGTTATTTATTGATTAGTTATTTTTAGTGGAGAAGTTATTTTTTGGTATCACACTTTGCTTGTGTGACACTAAAAACTTTAAAGCCATATATATATATACTAGAGGCTTCGCATGTACCTACGTGCATACATGTAATTTATTCTTAAATTTTTTAAGAATATAATATAAAATAATTATTATATTTTAAAATCATTAAAAATTAAAATTTTTAAATAGAATTTTTATCATAATTTAAAATAAAAAAATTTAAAAAATGAGAAGTTATGCACTTCTCTATTTTTTTAGTAACCACGTGTGACACCAAAAACTCCAAAGCCATATATATATAGATATATAGATATATAGATATAGATATATATACCATAGTGACCGTCTTTCTACATATTAAAGAAATTAACTGTACTGTAATTCTTTTCTAGTTTTTGTTCTCCTCATTACAAGGTGCCCAAACGTTTTCTTATAGAATATTATAGGCCAAATGACTCTTTTGGTCCTCAACGTTTGCACCAAGTTTAATATTGGTCCTCAACGTTTCAAAAAGTTATTTTTGGTCCTCAACGTTTTTATTTTGGTCAAAATTGGTCCTCCAGCATAACTCCGTCTGATTTTTTTGTTAAATGCTGACGTGGAAGGCTTATGTGGCACACCCTCTCTCCTACGTGTCATATTTGAATGATTTGACACCCTCTCTCACTCCAACTCAGCAAAACGACGCCGTTTTACTGAGTTGGAGTGAGAGAGAAGTGATGCAAAACGGCGTCGTTTTGCTGAATTGGAGTGAGAGATGGTGTCATATCATCCAAATATGACACGTAGGAGAGAGGATGTACCACATAAGCCTTCCACGTCAGCATTTAACAAAAAAAACCAGATGTAGTTATGCTTGAGGACCAATTTTGACCAAAATAAAAACGTTGAGGACCAAAAATAATTTTTTGAAACGTTGAGGACCAATATTAAACTTGGTGCAAACGTTGAGGACCAAAAGAGTCATTTGGCCAATATTATATTACCTCTCTTTAATTTGTATTGTCGATATTCGAAAATAAATTAATTCTACGTTGTATTGGATATTTAATTTGATGGTTTTTTAATTATTATATAGTTCTAAGAGATGCAAAGTAGCACATTGGAGATTGGGGCATAAATATGATTTGGCTTATTCTTGATTAACTTTGTGTATAACTTTATCATCAGTTGTCCTGTTTTCTCCCTCAGGCAAAACTCTGTGATCTCGAGAAACAAATCAGTTGATGAGTTATATATATTTATTTCTCTTTCTTCTAATTTATACACGGAAAATGCTCAAATTGGTCCTAAAAGTATGGAGTAAATTTAATTTTAAGTTAGTCCTAAATGTTTCATTTGTTTCAAATTGGTCCTATAAGTTTCGATCGTGTTTCAAATTGGTCCTGCCGTTGCAAACCGCTATATTTTTCTTTTAAGTGCTGATGTCATCATTGTCCAATCAACAAAATAAATTCCAATTCAGTCTGCACTCTTCACACAATACCCCTTTTTCATTTCGAAACACAAAAAAATGAAAGACGAAGATGAAGATGTGGCAAGAACTGATGACTTGGAATTTTTTTTGTTCACTGGACAATATGATATCAGCATTTAACAAAAAAAAATATAACGTTATTGTGTGAAACACGGTCAAAACTTATAGGACTAATTTAAAACAAATAAAACATTTAGGATCAATTTAAAACCTACCCTATACTTTTAGGACCAATTTGAACATTGAACCAAAAGAAAATGCATTATTTACAATGACTTACCTTACAGATTAATTGTGCAATTTGCCTGACCAATGAAAAGGACATGGCCTTTGGATGTGGGCACATGGTAATTAATTTCACACACATTTCATTTCATTACTTTTTCTCTTACATTATGAGAATGATGACTTTTATGTTTGTGTGATGCAGAGCTGTTCCAAGTGTGGGGTTATCATATCCAGATGTCCTATATGTAGAGAGCATATAAGTAGCCGTCTCAAGCTATTTCCTTGACAAATTTAGGATATATAAATATATATATATGCATTAAGCACTCATAGTTTTGAGAGATTAATTTAACCTACTTTTTAGTATGAAGGCATTCTTTTGCTTAAGATCTGTAATATACATGGCCAAATGATTCTTAAATATTAAATAACACAAATCTAGATATTGCTGGCTTCCCAACTTGCTGGGCTATATATGTTTTCCTTATTGTACCAAATTAGATTAGTTAGGACCAGATGACACACTTTCATCTATATACAATTTGTTTTTGAAACATGTTAAAGATAAACTAATTAAAATAAACTTTTAAAGAGGGATTAATTATCCAATTTTTCTTTGTTGACTTTGTTCTTAATTATGCAGGCTGCTTCTTGGTAGATGTTTTTCTACTTCAAAATAAGTAAATTGAGCTGCCCTCTTTTCGACGGATATTAAAATCATTTTGATCTCTCTTCTAGTTTAAAAAATTATACAACCTTTTTTTAGAGACAAAAAAAAAAAAAAAACATTACACTGTGATCTAAATTTTTTTCCAATAAAAAAATTATCCAAAACGTCTATTTTTTTTAACTTCTAATACAACATATTTTTATTACTAAATTGTCCTCTTTTAATAAATGAATCTAAATAAAAAGCGACTTTATACCTATTTTCCTTCATCATCTAAAATCTTTATTTATTTTTTTAGTAGTCTTCATAGTTAAGACAACACTGGTCATTGGATCACATCTAAAATCAACGAACTTTAAGTTGTAAAATAGAGGTTTAATGATATATATATATATATATATATATATATATATATATATATATATATATATATATATATATATGATTTTACATCAAATAAGTTGAATATCTTGATATACGAAAATAATTACAAATAGAGCTAATTCTCTTATTTATAACTTAAATATATTAATTCATAATCTTCATAAATTTTCGTAATATCTGTTGAATATAAGAATAGGTATGTTTAATGTTTGTTAAGTGCTGCAAATTTAACCAGGGATCATTAGTTGAAGATATTCCATGTCAGGGACCAGAATGAAGCCACAAAAAGTAAAAGCAGGTCATAAGTAGAAAAGACAAAATGCAGCAGAAAAAGAGACTCGCCACGGCAAACACCATAGGTGTGATACCCGATACTATTCTAATTAGCACTATTAATTAAATTAAATTAATTAATGTAAAAGTGGAAAGTGAGATAAAAATACACACTAGCTTATCACTTATTATGTGGTAAATATAAATTTTTGTAAAATTCTAATACTTATATATATATATATTTTTTATTTATTACTAAATCAGATTCTTTTTTTTTGTTTTTTTAGGTGATATATATATATATATATATATAAGAGGAAAGTAGAATCAGGAACAAAAACCGTGAGAGTTGGGCGTCCATTCTTCACGCACGGGCTGAACGGGAAACGCGAGAGGGAGAGGGGGAGGAGCTCACGGAGGGTGAACAGCGTGCGAGAGTGGCCGGACGCACGCGTGGTGGCCGGAGTCGCCGTCCACCGGAGTCGGAGAACGCCACCGTGTGCTAGAGAGAGAGAGAGTTCGGGTTAGAGAGAGAAACAAGAGGAAGAAAGCTTTCTCGTCGGAAAACGCCGTTTCTTCACCGGAGAAGGTAGCCGGGAGTCTCCTCTACTCCATATCGTCCTTCTAACGGGTTGAATCCAGGTGAGAAGTCCCGAAACTCTCAAACCCTAATTTGATCAATTTTAGGGATTTTTGGAAAGACCCCAATTGATTCAATCTGAGTATTCTGGGTCCTAAATTGAAGTATTTGCATGCTAGGAAGTGAGTTGGAAGCTTAGGAACCGGAACCAAATTGATAGAATTTATCCGAGTTGAAAAAAGTGTAGGAAAATGTGATTGTTAAGGTTTAAGGGTGTTGTGGAATGATTTGGGGTGCTTTGAAAGGTTGAATGATAATTATATAATTGTTAAAAATTATTGGAATGTACGAGGGATTAAAACCCGAGTAATTCCCGTCTCACCCGGAATCCCGTTCGGGAAAAAAGAGACAATTTTCTAAATTTACGCGTATTCGGGTATGTGTATTCATGTGTAGGTGAAGTGTTCAAGGTTATTTTGATAAATGGAAATTTTGGACAAGTAGAATTTATGACTCTTGAGCCATAAATTCGAGACTTGGGTAATGGGAACTTCACATGGACACATAGAGGTGAAATTGAGTAACCTTGCATTCCCAAATTCAACGTTTCCAAATAGTGTGATTTAACAAGGGTTGGACACGATTAGAAGCATGCTAGGTGTTCCGAAAACTAGTTGAGGGCATTCCAAGCCAACAACTAGTCTATGGAATTAATTAGAAAGAACATAAGCGTTAGCGTTACATGTACACTATAGTGGTTGAAATTGCAAGTTTCTGAATCTCTCAAGTAAATGTATATAGGGCACCATACAGTAAGCGGACCTTCGGGCACACCGAGAGCCGATACGAGGGGCCAACCAAGTGAGGGGCTTTCCTATCCCTGCCCTATAGGGTTGACTGAGAATATGGATATATGGTTTGCCTTCTTGCCTATTTGTAGGAATTACATGTTAGATAACATGCTATTGTTGTTCCTAAATTACAGTATATGTGAAAACGTGCTATATGTGTGTTTGTGAATTGTAAAAGCAATTGTGGCTTGAGGAGCCTTATATGAAAAGAAGATCCACGGGACCTATATGACATCGGGGGTAGGATCGAGTAAATTATTATCTGGAGGGTGTGGATTTGTATGTAAATCCTTATAGAGAATAAACCTAGGTGACTTTGTCCTGAACCAAGAGTCCGAATTAAAAACCATTTGGAAATCTAGATTTGCCTAAGCAAGAGTAAAATAAACAAGCAGTGGTCCATAGAGGTCATTTATGGTACAACGCAGGAACCGAGTCTATCACGGGTGGTCCGGGTAGATTGAGTCTCTTGTCTTGGGTCAAACCACAGAAATACAGAGTATATGAGTACACCACATTGTGGCTATTGGCTTGGGTAAACCGAGGTCAGATGAGTCGCCAGTTATTGCTCCAAGTGAAGTCTTGGGGTCAGACTATTGTTCCAAGTAAAATCTTGGGACCAGGGGTTCCTAGAATGATGAACTAGGTTCCCATATTGCTCACGTGAGATATTACCTTCGGGCCAGATTCTCTCCTAACGGAGATATTGCCTTTGGGCCAGTTTATGATTATGATTATTTGAATACAGAGGACCACATGGAATTATATGTTAAATCATGATATGATGTATGTGCGAATTTAAATGTATGTAAATCCATGCTTTAAATTCTTTATTGTGAATATGATATAAGCTAATTGCCTGACCACTTAATATATGGAAATTTAATCCGTTATATGCGTATGTGTTTGTGATTGGCTCCTCTTCCCCAGTTGTAGTGGTACCCGCTACTACACCAGGGATGGGAAAGCCTCTCACTGAGTCTGTTTGACTCACCCCCAATGTTAAATGTTACAGACACAGGTGGTCTAGGCATCGGGAGCGCTTCCACTTCATCTCAGGGAGGCGGACAGACTTAGAGACCACACGCATTGTCCGCGTGGGTAGTACTGTTATATGTATTTTGACAGGATTTATATGTATATGATTCTTTTGGTATATCATTGTTTTGTACAGCTGCTATATGCATATATGTGTATGTCATACTCTAGAATTGTCGGCTTCATACAGATTAAAGATTGGTCTTGTTGTTGGGAATATAGGTTGTGATATGATGAATATCATGTGTATATATATATATATATATATGGATGTGACTCCTGCATGTGAATAGGATAGATCACACGCACTGAGCGTGTGGTCAATATGTAAACTATATATATGTGTGATTGAATACTTGATTGTGTGAAAATACGGCTTCCGCATGTGAATAGGATAGGTCACATGCATTGAGGCGTGTGATCAATATGTATATTTTATGCATGTGTGTGATTGAATATATATGCTTGACTGTACACAGGGATTCTGCATGTGAATAGGATAGATCACCCGCCCTCAAGCGCGTGATCAATATGTATATTATATGTACGTGTGATTGATTATGTGTATATGTATAGATTGAAGCGGCATTGAGCGAGCCGTGGATTGAGTGCTACTTAGGTCATCGGATAAGGATGGCCATATAAATACTATATTGGTTGTATTAGAAATGGGTAGTTATGCATATATAAGAATGTCAATCAGGAATTAGAGGCTTACGGGATAGGAGAAATCCTACCTCACGTGCCGGTCACAGACGTCCGATAGGGGGTCGTGACAATAGGGCTCGCCGCAGTGAGGAAGTCACTAATGACGTGACGGATCATTCATGACGTGGCAAGTTAATTATGACTTGGCGATCACATGCTGACATGGCAATGATGCAAGCAAGCAATTTAAATGGAGATTTAAGTGAAAATCCAATCATTCAAATATTCAAATTAAAATAGTATTTTAAATGTATTTGAATTTGGAATTTAAATTCTAAATTAGAATAAGTTTGAATATTATTATCTTTGTATATTTTAATAGGATTCAAGTTCTATTAGGATTTCTGGGAGCAACTATAAATAGAGGTTCCATGAAGCTTGTAAAACATCTTTGACTTCATAGTCATACTCTATTATTAAGGACATTCTGTGAGCCATGAGTGGCTAATTCCCTTGGGTTCTCCAAGGTGGAATGATCTAGGCATAAGCCTCTGGACTCAAATATGTTGCTTATCCTAGGTTATGGTTGTATATGCTGGATTCCTCATGAAAGACCCTGCCGGGCTTATTGATCGTACCCAAAATCAATTTAACTTTAGAGTATAAATTAAATTAGAAAAACGTTAAATTATATAAACACACAAGATTTTACATCTTATCCCAACATAAGGAATTCCTATAAAAAAAACATAAGGAATTAAATAGAAATATGGTTAAATCCCCAATTAAATATACTAATTCTTGATATTCTTGATTTGCCGTAATATACGTTAAATATTGGAATTGGTGCGTTTAATATTTGTTAAGTGCTGCAGGCTTAATAGGGATCAATAGTGGAAGGCATTCTAAGTTTGGGACTAGAACAGGAGCTGGAGATAGTAGCAGAGCAAGATTAGAAAGACTGAAATGCAGAGGAGCAGAGCAGCTCGCAACAACGAGTAGAATTGACTCGCCATAGCGAAGGAGACAAGCATTCACCACGGTAAGCACTGGCCAGTTAGCCACAGCAAAGCAACCGTCCATTCGTTGCAGCAAGCAAGATATCATTTGCCGCGACGAGAGTATGTTGACGTGGCAGCAACGTAGGCAACAACTTAATGCACAAATTAAAGAAGGATCTCAGTCATATGAGGATTCAGATAAGCATTCAAATGGACTGAAATTCAAAGTTTAAATTAGAAATTGTTTAAATACATTATCTTTTAATATTTTATTAGAATCCTAGTTCCATTAGGATTTCTAGGAGCACCCACGGAAATAGGTACAAAGCCACTTTTTATTTAGATTCATTTATTAAAAGTGGATAATTTGATCATAAAAATATGTTGTATTGAATGTTGAAGAAAATTTGACATTTTAGACAATTTTTTTAGTAGAAAAAAGAATTTTGAATCAAAGTGTAATGGTTTTTATCTCTCAAGGGAGAGTAGTGTAATTTTCAAATTAGAAGGGAGGGATAGTATAATTTCAGCATCTCTCAGGAGAAAGCAGTATAATTTAATCTTAAAACAAACATTAAAAGAGTATGGAAGGGAACTAGTTTTTTCTTGGTTACTTTGTTCTTGATGTTTAGTTTTAATAGACTTTGGCCTTATTTCGAATGTAAGAATATGCTTGATAGAAATGGAATGGAAATTGATTCCATTAAATGGGATGTTTGGTATATGTCAAAAGAAATGGAAGATAAGATTGAAAACTAAATTACCTCATCAATAAAATCTAATTCCATCCAGGAATTGAGATGTTCAGTAGTATAGTAGTACTGAACTTTAGTACATCCCTCCAATCAGTTGGTTCCTAATTCATTCAAGGTGGGCCTTATTAATGTGATTTTTTATTAATATTAACAAATTGCACTACATGATTGGAGAGATGCATTGAAGTTAAGTAGTACGATAATACTGAACTTTTATCCCGAGAAACCCTATGAAAATTGGAGATATCTCCATGCATGGAATCAATACTTTTATGACAAGAATGCCCTTCTCAACCATCATCATTTTTCATCAACATCTTCCTGTTTAGGAGAAGTTAATTATAAAAACTAAAGGACATCTATAATTACTAGTAATTAGAGCTAGATATATATTTAGCTAAAGTCACGTTAATTAAGTTATGAAATAATATATACATTGATTTTTTTTTCTTTTGGTGCTAATATACATTGATTAAATTTAATGCATGTTTGGTATTCTGGTGGTAATGTACATGTATTGTCATTCATATCAGTAAATAAAATAATTTAATTAGTTTCATAAATGACATAGAAAATGAAGAGTTATGACCAAGGTTGTCAAAATCTAGATTTTAGGTAAAATCGTAGAAGTGAGGGTAAAATCGTATCGTGAAAACGTATCGTAAAATCGTAAGAGTTTACCTATGACAAAATCGTATGAATTTACCAATATATACACACAACTAACTATTATATCTTAGTTACATAAAAAAATTAAACATATATCATTCAATATCCACAATTACTAAATTTTCAACTAAGTTCATCAAATTCATTTGATTAATTTTTACCACTACAATTACTACCACCATCATCACAACTTAGTACTTCATTCGTAATGTTACATAAATTCAAACACATACATTATTTGAAGTACTATCAACTCAGTCATCATCAACATTAAAACCTAGAAAGAATGGGAAGGAAATGAGTTATCCGGGGTAGGGGAGTCCGGGTCTGGATATTAGATTTTAAGGAAATAGGTGGATTTTCTTTGAGTTGGGACAAGTTATGGATATCTACACAAACATAACGAATTTTTGTTTAAAAAAATAAATCCATAGGAACCTTTTTTTGGGCTGCGGTGAAATCGTAAAATCGCTAGTAAAATCGAGATTTTATGGGATTTTACCTGATTTCACCGATTCTACCGCGATTTTACACCAACACGATTTTGTACAAGATTCAACAAGATTTGAGAATGTAAAATCGTAAAATCATAAGATTTTATGATTTAAATCTAAATTTTAACAACTATGGTTATGACTCTTGACAAGTTAAGTCATAAATGGTTCTTGTCCTATTAATATCTCTTCACTCTATAGCAAATAATTAAGTTTGTGTGATTCTTATCATGTGATATTATTCTAATTAACCTTTATTTCATATTTAGAGTGGAAGGAAATTAACATAATTATTTCTTTACAATGGATATTAACATATTTGTGATCATTCTTGCTGTAACTGCAAAGCTGATAGTAGAACTCATAGTGTTCTTTAAGGAGTTTGTGGAGGAGCAAGTATTGGAACCATTAGTTGTATGCTTAATAAATTCTGGTAATTCTCTCCTAATTAATTAAACATTTCATTTTTCGTTGTCTTTTTTTGTTTTGTTTTTGTTTTTTTTAAATCATGCACGAGTATTCAAAAAGTCTATATGTGGATACATTAGTTTTTTAGCTTTGTTAATTGCTTTAGTACCTTTCAAGTTTAAGGGATATATATATAGTTTAGAACTTTAGAAATTAATTAATATATTATAAGGTGCAGGCAAAAAATACTAATTAATTTATTTGTAAAGGAGAGAGTGAATTCATGAAGAATTGGAGTTTTAAGTTTTATTATTAGTGTTATTTATTGTGAATGAATAATTTGAACTTTTTCTTAATCCTTTTACACCAAATGTTTTCTCATATTCTTTCTCTTTAATTGTTTTTCGCTCTTGCCATTCTATTCTCAAACAAAGATATTTTCCTAGTACGTACAACAACAATAATCAAAACATTTTTTTATTAAGTATATAGAATCAGTTATACGGATCAAGTGATCTTAACGTGTTATATTTTTGTTCATTTCTATAATTAAATTATTAATATTTGAATCTATTTTAATCGTTTCTCTTTTTATTATTTTAGTCTTCGTTACTTTTACTTATTGGACTACCTTCTATTTGATTGAACTATTTAATTTGGTATTTGTGTTCTTATTATATATAATTGTACTCTTAATTTTCCGTTATTCATTCATTGATTTTTAAGTAATCTCCTTGTCTTAGAGGGGCTAGGTGTTGCAAAAGAATTGGGAAACACTAACCTCAGGCAGTTTACTGAGAATTCTCAGGTATTATATATTGATAGTTGACACCACAATTGTTGAACTAAAAATGATTAATTAAGATTTAACCTTAGTTTTAATATGTCAACAATTTTTGTGTATTGTGGACTTGATAATATTGGGCATAAAATATGTAATGGTGCATAAATGATTTTCAGCCTAAAGAATGGTTAGGCCCAAATCTGGAAAGATAAAGAATTGACCCATATATTTTGAATCTTGAATATGTGTCCTGGAAAGCTTCTCTGACTCCTGCATTTCTACTTCCTTAATTTATGGAATAGTGCATCACATGGGTCTCAAAAGCATACCTACTTTCCTTAATTTATGGAAGTCAAATCATATAAAAAAAAGGAGAGTTGGTAGAACCTAACTTTGCAGGCTAAAATTGAGGCAAAAAGCATGTAGCCTTTATCCCTTTCAAAAGGAACTAAACATCAAAGAAGTAAGAGATACAAGCCTAAAAAAACATTGCAACGTCTGCTCTCAGTTTTCTCTCTTCTCTTGAAGCTGCTCCACGCTGAAAAATGGCAGAGCATTAAATGAGAAGCAATTAATGAGGAGCCTCTACATTTAATGAAGAGTGAGGAGGCTGAAGATTTGAATCCTCTCAAGTGCAACGGTTAGCTTCTTGCCATCTCTATTTAATGCTGCAAAGAAAGAAGGTGAGGCTCAAGAACTCAGTGTTCCAAGCTTTCAAGAGTGGCAAAAATCTTCTGAGTGAAGAAGAGTCTGAGTGACTCCTGTGTGCGATTCCTGTGCTGTAATTTGTAATAGTCATTAGTTGACTGCATTTATCTTTCTTCTTCTCTTTCTTGTTATAAGAGTTTAGTGTTTGAAGTATCTTGGGTGTAAAAGCCTGGGTAAGGGCTGATCCTTGTTGGGTGAACAAGGTTGCAAAAAGATATTCAACCATTAAGTTCTTGTGTGAATCCTGTTGAGGATTGAGGTTGTTAGAAGAAGTTAATATACTGAGTCTCCTGCCATAAAAGCCTTGAGGTGGCTGATCCTTGCAAGGTGAAACAAGGTTGCAAAGAGGGAACTCTTTATATTAAATTCTTTGTGGATTGAAAGTCAAAGTTCTGGTAAGGATTCAGGTTTGAAAAAGAATTAATACTTGGAGTGTCCTAGTGGTAAAAGCCTTGAGGAGGCTGATCCTTGTGGTGAAACAAGGTTGCAAGAGGAACTTCAAATATTAAGTTCTTGTGTCTGAATCCTGGGATTGGATTTTGGAGGATTTAATATACTAAGTTTCTTAGAGGTAAAAGCCAAGTAAGGAGGCTGATCCTTGAGGAAGGTTCTTGGAGAAACTTATTATATTAGGTTCTAAGTTGGTTGCTGGGTTGAGTCCTATATTACTGTAAGGGAAGTGTAAAAGCAAGTGTGCTTTCCCAAAAGGGTTTGGGTTACTTGGTTGTAAGAACTAAATTGAGTAATATAGGCCTTCTAACTATTTGGTTAGAAGGGGAGAGAACGTAGCTATTCAAGCAAACTTGGGTAGTGAACCTCTCCAGCAAAATAGTGTGTGCAACCCTTCCTTTACTCTGACTCCTTCAAACAAAACAATTTTCATAAGAGTCCTAAATTAACTATGAGTCCTAACCAGAAGAAAGTTTTTTAAAAAGTTTAAAATCTGAATAAACCAATTCACCCCCCTCTTGGTTTATTTTCTGACTAACAATTGGTATCAGAGCAGGTCTCTATCTGTTCTTGCAGGTATAACTACCTTAGAGGAAAGGTCCTTGTCGGAAAATGGTGAACCAAGTAATTCTAGGAGAAGGACAGTCCTTCCAGCGTCCTCCACTCTTTGAGGGAAAAAACTATGCCTACTGGAAAAATAGGATAACTATTTTTATTCAGGCATTCGATGAGGAGATATGGAACATCATTGAAGAAGGTCCTAAAGAGATCACTAAGGAGGTTGATGGAGTCAAACAACCCAAGTCAAGGAAGGAGTGGACCGAAATAGATAAGAAAAACTCGAGTTTAAATAAAAGAGCTATTAATATGTTGTATTGTGCTTTAAATGCAGATGAGTACTCAAAAATATCCAGATGCACATCGGCCAAGGAGATATGGGACAAACTTAAGGTCACATACGAAGGAACGAATGATGTTAGACTAAATCGTCTAGATATGTTCATCAATGAGTTCGAGAATTTCAAAATGAAACCTGGAGAAACAATTGAAGAGATGTACTCCAGATTTGGGAGAATCATAAATGATCTAGACGCATTGGGAAAGAAATTTTCAAATGCAGAACTATGTCGAAAAATCATCAGGAGTCTGACATATGCATGGAGATCGAAAGTAGTTGCCATACAGGAGAGTGGTAGATTAAAAGATACCACCTATGACGAGCTAAGAGGAAATCTCATGGCGTATGAAAGCACTTTCCTAAAAGATGATCAAAAAGAATTAAAGAAAGAGGAAGTTAAGGAGTCACCACAAAAGGAGACAGCCAACTTCTGTCTTATGGCTAAGGAGACAGAAGAGGAAGGAGAAACTGAGGTAACTGAATACAATCCCCATTTTAATGAACTTCTTGAATCATATAATAACATGTTAGAGGACTCTAGGAAGGTGTTAGAAAAGTATGGTGAACTAAAAGTATCACACTCTAAGGTACTAAAAGCTTTTGGCAAAATGAAAATAGAAAAGGAAGCTTTAGAAGAAAAGTTTAAGTTGATAGAGGAAGAGTACTCAATGACAGCACTAATAACTGAAAATAAAAAGCTAAAGGCTACAATTGATAAACTCAACTATGATTTAGGAAAATTTGTCAGAGGAGAAGAAAACTTGAATCTTATCTTAGGAAGTCAAAGAAATGCTAATGATAGATCAGGACTAGGATTCGAAGTAGAATCTTCAGGAACTAAAAACAATAAGAAGGTTAGCATAGGTCATAAGAAATCACAAGATAAATATCAAAGATATTATAGGAAACCTAGGTTTAACTCTCAAAGATATAATAGGAAACCAAGATTTAATCCACATAAGAATAAAATGTGTTATATTTGTAGAGAAAAAGAACACTTGTCTTACACATGCAGGAATAACAGAAAAATTGTGAGACAAGTATGGGTTCCTAAGGGAACTGCAACTAACCTGTCCAGGACCCAAAAGTTTTTGGGGACCTAAAAAGAAATTACTAAGTGCAGGGAACAAAAGAACCCTGGTTCATTGACTCGGGAGGCTCTAGACACACGACAGGGAACTTAAAGAATTTTTGTACCCCTCACTTCGAAGAATCCTGTTACGGTAACATTTGGGGACAACATTCAATGAAGGATAAAAGGTATTGGTAGGGTTAAGGTAAATATTATGGGCTGGTAATAATTGATGATTATTCGAAGATCACTTGGGTATACTTTCTTGCATATAAAGATGAAACCTTTGATAAATTAAAATTTTTTTTTTTGTCAAGTAGTTCAAAATGAAAAAAGGGTATACCATCACAAGCATTAGGAGTGATCATGGCCAGGGATTTGAAAACAAAGTTTTTTTTAAACATATTATAATAAGCATAGAATTAGTCACAATTTTTCTACTCCTAGGACACATCAACAAAATGGTTTTGAAAAACGAAAAATGGGTCAGTAATTTATGGCTTGAACAATGCTTTGTGAAAATAGCTTGCTTAGGAATCTTTGGGATGAGGTTGTGAATGCTTCTTGCTATATTCAGAGTAGGAGTCTGACCAGACATATATTAGAGAAAATCCCATATGAGTTATGGAAGGGTAGGAGGCAAGCATTGGCTACTTCCATACCTTTAAATTTACGTCCTAAATAATTAAATGGAGAGTCTAGGGACCCTAGATCTTTGGAAGGAGTCCTCCTCAAATATTCATGGATAAGCAAAGCTCACCACATTTAAAATTTAAAACTTAATACTGTGGAAGAAAGTATTCATGTGAAATTTGAGGAATCTAACACATCTTGTGCAAGTAATGTTAAGACAGATGTTGATGACGACATTCCACAAGAAATCATAATCCAAACACTTCCTCAAATAGAACAAGAATGAACAGAGCAATTTCAAATGAAACTGCATCACAAGAAGCTGAACCCAGTAGCTCTTTGCAGCCTGAGTCTCCTGAGGAACCTAAAGGGGTGTAAGCACCACCAAAGGAAAAGCGCCCAGAGAATGAAAATACTTCTCAACTTATCCCATGCAATTTATCATTGGCGATCCAAATAAAGGCATGAAGACTCGCTCATCATTCAAAGCGATGAGAAACATGGCTTTTGTCACACAAGTTGAACAAAAAAAGGGGATAGAAGAGGCTTGAAGGATGATTCCTGAATCATAGCCATGCAAAAATAACTAAGCCAGTTTGAAGAAAATCAAGTATAGACACTAGTTCCTACATCAGAAATCATGTCTTCAAGAATAAGCTTGACGAGCTAGGAAACATGGTCAGATTGGTAACACAAAGTTATACTCAAGTAAAAGGAGTTTGAGATGAGCATGATGGGAGAGATGGCATTCTTCCTCGGATTACAAGTAAAATAAACAAAGGAGGAAACATTTGTCTCTCAAACCAAGTATGCAAAAGAAATAAAGACTCCTATCGGTGTTGCAACTAAACTTGATCAAGATCATGAAGGTAAAAATGTTGATTCCAAATACAACGGAGGTATGATCAGGTCTTCTCGGTATTTAACTTCTAGTAGGCCAAATATAATGTTTGATGTGTGCTTATTTGATTGTTATTAGTCATGTCTTAAGGAGTCGCACTTAACTTATGTGTAAAGAATCCTAAGGTATCTAGTAGGAACCAAAGAGTTAGGCTCATGGTATCCTAGAAACAACACATGTGAACTTATAGGATTCTCAGATGCTGACTTTGGTGGATGTAGAATATACAAGAAGAGTACTAGTGGAACTTGCAAATTCTTAGGACACTACTTAGTCTCCTAGCATAGTAAGAATCAAACTTTTGGTTCCCTCTCCACAGTTAAGGCTGAGTATATTACAGCAGGAAGCTGCTCTACCCAGCTATCCTGATGATCCAGCAACTATAAGATTTCGGGGTAAATCTTTCTAAGGTTATTATTAAATGTGACAACACAAGTGCAATCAAATTGCCTAAGAATCATGTCTAACATTCTAGGACTAAATAAATTGAGAATTAGACATCATTTTCTTAGGGACCATGTCCTAAAGGGAAATATTGAGATAGAGTACGTGGCTACTGAGAATCAATTAGCAGACATATTCGTTGAGCCACTAGATACTGAAAAATTCTTAGGAAATAAGCTTAATAGATCCTAGAGAGGCTATAATAGAGTAATAGAACACATGCGAAAATTAGGGAAGTAAGGTTTAAAAATTGTTAGTCTTAAGGGAAATTACCTTCCCACCACACTTATCCAGAAAATTCATGAAAATATTAGTTTTTATTCAAAGTTTGAAATTTCTTGATCTTTAGGAAGCTTTGACAGAGTAGCAGGACTCGTAAGGCTTATAAGAGTAGGATCTGAGGCAAGCATGTTTCATGCAAGAACATACTTGTATTTCTTCTATGGAAAATATGAGGTAGAATCTTGCAATTGATAGAATAAAGGAAACCTATAAAGTTGCTAGATAAAAGGAAGCTAGAGCAAGATATGTGCATCAAAAGAAAAAGTTGCCACTCAATTTTACATCTTATTTGCTCTCATCAAATCGTCATAATCATGATGTGTTCTTAAAAGGTGAAATTGCATGTGCATGAACTCATGAAGTAATATTAAATGCTTTAATTCTTCAAGGATTGAATGTGCTTAGAAATAGCAAATTGAGGCAAAATGGTTGTTTGGTCTATTGTGTCTATTCTCTCCTTATCCTTTACGTGTTGATGCTTCGTAAAAGGAACTTGCAAAATGATTCTTGTGAAATATATAAGATCATAAAGATTACATGAAGATCATTCTCTATGAATATGTTAGATTCAAGTTTGTGGTTTGAGTGACCTTTATGCTTTGATATGCCTATCCTTGGATGAACTCTTTCTAATATGCCTTATACAATGATATATTGTTGGTCATGTTCATACCTTGCCAACATGATATGATATTGCATACATTATTGTGGCAAGAAGGGAACAAGCTTGATAAGATATACCTCTATGTGTGTGAGTATGTGAAGAACATACACTGCTTGTTGAATTAAAATGGGGGGTCAGGTTCCTTGAAGGAGGAACCACTCGTATTCATTGCTTGAATAAAAGAAAACTTTATTAGAAATATATAGGGATTGAACAAAACATATGCCTTAATCGAGGGGGAGTCATCATCTAACTATTCAATCCTTATACATGATTATTTCATATACTTATGGATTTCTAATAATGACAACAGAAGAGAAGATTAACGATTTGTTTGATTACAATAGTAATAAATGTTGAACAAAAATGAATGGCATGTTAAGAATAGCTTTGCACTTTGAAAGTTTGCTTTAAAGAAAGCAAGATACAGGAAACTCAATTTCAAGGCCGTGGACAAATCAATAAGAGTTTTATTAAACCTTGCATTATGTTCTGATCTTGGAGAAGATGTGGTCAATCTGGTCTTGAATTAGTCTATGGGAACTAAAAATAAATGATTATGTGGTTAGCTTATAAGTTCCTTGTTAGGCTGCTGTTGATTCCTATTGCATACTATAAGTCTTGTTCGCTGATATTCTACTATCTTCCTATGCTTCCTGCTTATATTTCAATCCTTCGGACAATCATTGTTGATCTTTTGCCCCCTCTTTTGATATGTCAAAGGGGGAGAAGAATTAGATTTTGATTTGATTATGAATTGATTATGTGATGCTGAATGTAGAATTACTTATGCATATGCACCTATGATTATTGATGGCATCTAGGATTGATTTGCTACATATTATTATTGCTAAGTGCATGGCATAATGACACTATATATAGTAAGGGGGAGCGTCATATTATTAATGCATAAATTACATATAGTAAGGGGGAGCGTCATGTTATTAATGCATAAATTGAGGGGGAGCATTATACAAAATCAAAATTGTTGACATATCAAAAAGGGGGAGAATGTTGAACTAAAAATGATTAATTAAGATTTAACCTTAGTTTTAATATGTCAACAATTTTTGTGTATTGTGGACTTGATAATATTGGGCATAAAATATGTAATGGTGCATAAATGATTTTCAGCCTAAAGAATGGTTAGGCCCAAATCTGGAAAGATAAAGAATTGGCCCATATATTTTGAATCTTGAATATGTGTCCTGGAAAGCTTCTCTGACTCCTGCATTTCTACTTCCTTAATTTATGGAATAGTGCATCACATGGGTCTCAAAAGCATACCTACTTTCCTTAATTTATGGAAGTCAAATCATATAAAAAAAAAGGAGAGTTGGTAGAACCTAACTTTGCAGGCTAAAATTGAGGCAAAAAGCATGTAGCCTTTATCCCTTTCAAAAGGAACTAAACATCAAAGAAGTAAGAGATACAAGCCTAAAAAAACATTGCAACGTCTTCTCTCACTTTTCTCTCTTCTCTTGAAGCTGCTCCACGCTGAAAAATGGCAGAGCATTAAATGAGAAGCAATTAATGAGGAGCCTCTACATTTAATGAAGAGTGAGGAGGCTGAAGATTTGAATCCTCTCAAGTGCAACAGTTAGCTTCTTGCCATCTCTATTTAATGCTGCAAAGAAAGAAGGTGAGGCTCAAGAACTCAGTGTTCCAAGCTTTCAAGAGTGGCAAAAATCTTCTGAGTGACTCCTGTGTGCGATTCCTGTGCTGTAATTTGTAATAGTCATTAGTGTTTGAAGTATCTTGGGTGTAAAAGCCTGGGTAAGGGCTGATCCTTGTTGGGTGAACAAGGTTGCAAAAAGATATTCAACCATTAAGTTCTTGTGTGAATCCTGTTGAGGATTGAGGTTGTTAGAAGAAGTTAATATACTGAGTCTCCTGCCATAAAAGCCTTGAGGTGGCTGATCCTTGCAAGGTGAAACAAGGTTGCAAAGAGGGAACTCTTTATATTAAATTCTTTGTGGATTGAAAGTCAAAGTCCTGGTAAGGATTCAGGTTTGAAAAAGAATTAATACTTGGAGTGTCCTAGTGGTAAAAGCCTTGAGGAGGCTGATCCTTGTGGTGAAACAAGGTTGCAAGAGGAACTTCAAATATTAAGTTCTTGTGTCTGAATCCTGGGATTGGATTTTGGAGGATTTAATATACTAAGTTTCTTAGAGGTAAAAGCCAAGTAAGGAGGCTGATCCTTGAGGAAGGTTCTTGGAGAAACTTATTATATTAGGTTCTAAGTTGGTTGCTGGGTTGAGTCCTATATTGCTGTAAGGGAAGTGTAAAAGCAAGTGTGCTTTCCCAAAAGGGTTTGGGTTACTTGGTTGTAAGAACTAAATTGAGTAATATAGGCCTTCTAACTATTTGGTTAGAAGGGGAGAGGACGTAGCTATTCAAGCAAACTTGGGTAGTGAACCTCTCCAGCAAAATAGTGTGTGCAACCCTTCTTTTACTCTGACTCCTTCAAACAAAACAATTTTCATAAGAGTCCTAAATTAACTATGAGTCCTAACCAGAAGAAAGTTTTTTAAAAAGTTTAAAATCTGAATAAACCAATTCACCCCCTCTTGGTTTATTTTCTGACTAACACAATAAATATGTTTTCTTTTAAAAAAGTTATTTATGTTTGCATTAATGAAGGAAGCTATATACAAAGAAAGAGACCATTGAGAAGAATGAGCAAAGGAAGAGATATCTTGAAGAAGAGCTAGAAAAATACAAGTACATAACTTGTTTAACAATTGTTTTTTTTTTTAAAAAAAATATATTAGTTCTGAAAACTATTTTTTTTAAAAGTTTTGGAAGAGCAAAAATTATAAGACTTGTTTGATTGAATTTGTTTTGAGAACAATTTTAAATACAATTCTCTGTGTTGTCATTAGTAAAGACAGTTTTAGAAAACAAATTATCAAACAATTATTTTATTTCTTTAATTTTTAAAAATAATAGAAATCAGTTTTGACTAATTATTCTTCCTTTTTTTCCCTTTTTTTGGGTAATTCATGGTGTTATTTGTGACGAATGAAGTCAGAGAGAGAAAAATGGAAAAGCAAACAAGTTTTGTTAGCGGAAGGCTTAACATATTGATGAAAGAATATGATGAACACAAGGTATTTAATTAATCATAAGCTTATTTATTTTGTAACACACAATAATTATTAGGGTAATAGGGTGTTAATAAAAAAATTATTAGGGTGTGTTTGGTAAGGAAAAAAGATGAGGGAATGAGAATGTTGGAGGGAATGGAAATGTCATGTCAATTTGAAGTCATGTGAATGAAAAAGTAGTGGATAAAATGACCATTTTATCCTTAAATTAAAAATGGGAATGGAATAAATGTAGGTAAAAAAGTAAGGGCAAAAATGTAATTTCATCACATGGCAAAAAGTACGATTTATTTAGTAAGGAAAAAAAGGAAGGAGAATAGTATTCCTTAACTTTTTATCTTAATTTACAAAATCTTTGAACACACAAGAATGTGTTTTTCTTTTTATAAAAAAGTAAGGGTAAAAATGTAATTTTATCATATTACAAAAAATAAGGTTTGTTTAATAAGAAAAAAAGAGAAGTGAGAATAATATCCTTAACTTTTTATCTTAATTTACAAAATCTTTGAACACACAAGAATGTGTTTTTCTTTTTATAAAAAAGTAAGGGTAAAAATGTAATTTCATCATATTACAAAAAATAAGGTTTGTTTAATAAGAAAAAAAGAGAAGTGAGAATAATATCCTTAACTTTTTATCTTAATTTACAAAATCTTTGAACACACAAGAATGTGTTTTGCTCTTTGTATGGTCTCTATGATGTGTGGGGATTTGTTGCGGAACAATAATGGATCGGAGAAGAGAGAGACAGATACAGGGCCGACCCTTATAAGGGGTTCACTTGATGTGGAATTCATTGATGTGTTCAGTCTCTCTCTTCATTCACAATATTGAAACGGATTAGATATAGAGCACGTTCTTTACGCAGAAATAGAAATGAAAATGAAAACGGAATGCGTTTCTTATGTTTAGTAGTAAAAGTTTGGTAATGGAAATGGAAAGAGAATGTATTAAAATGACCATTTTACCCCTTATATTAAAATAATAAAAAGAAAAAAAAATTATAATTGTGTCAAATCATGTCAAATCAGAGGGGTATAATAGATATTTTATATTTTCTGTTTTCTTTTTTTTAAAGTTGATAGAAATGAAAAAGTAAAAAATAAATGAGACCCAGTAGGCCCCACCCATTTTATCCTTATTTCCATTGTTCTTTCTTGTAAAAGAATATGACCATAGAGTAGACCTTTTATTATTACTTAGCTTAGACCCAACCCTAGCTATTAGATGGATATATGTTTTTTATTTTTTTTTGGACAGAAGTTGGATATATGTTTTCAAGTGCCTTGCCAGACATTTTTTTTGTGAAAATTATTTTTTCAAAGATATATCTAAAGCCAAGGCCACCTCTCTGCTCTTACAAAATTTTAATGCAAATCTTTGAGTTATTATTAATTTGTTATATTCTTAATTACATTATTTTTCTTTTAAAGCAATTTTTAAAAATTAATTAATTTTAGAATTTAAAAAAGTGTAGTATTTTTTTTATGATATTAAATGATAATATAATTACTGTATTTATACATAAAAATTGTAATATTACATATAATGTACAAATTTTATTTTTTGTACTTTTAATATAAATATTGTTTTAAATTCTTAATTAAAATAAATAATATTTACCTAATTTGCCCTTATTTTACCCAAAAAAAAAAAAGCACTAACAATGACTTGCATGTATGTAGACTTGTGCAATTTGCTTGACCAATGAAAAGAACATGGCCTTTGGATGTGGGCACATGGTAATTAATTAAGATTAACCTCTATTCACAAATTTCATTATTGATTTAGTGATGATTCTGACTCTTATGTGTTTGTGTGAAGCTAGAGCTGTGCAAAGTGTGGGGTTATCATATCCAAATGTCCCATTTGTAGAGGGCATATAACTAGTCGACTCAACCTATTTCCTTGTTGATGAATTAAGTAAGGATATATGTTTAAATATGATCAAGATTGTCCATGCAATGTAATCATTTTATAATTATTTGAGGTCACCTCAAAGTGTGAGTTGATCATATTGATTAATCTTTACATACAAATAGTTTTGGGACAAAAATCGTATGTCACTTTTAATTTGGTTTATGTTGGATATATTGGGGTTTTCGGGACTAAATATCCGGCCATGTGGGAGTCTGATCGGGTCGAGTGAGGACCCGTTGGAAAGCTCGCTGAGAGATGAACAAAACGACACTAAGATGACACTCATCGGAGGTCACACGAGCCCGCACTCGTGGCCCAAAGTGGGCTAGGTGATCATGATGGAAACATGATATTTTGTTCATATTCCAAGTTCCACATTGCTTGCGTCAATGATGGGAGCTCTCTCATCCTCCTATAAATAGGAGTGACTCCACACCTTTCCAGTTGCTCATTCCATGTGTTGGAAAGGGGGTCCCGTTTGGAAAACCCCCACTTAATATAATATTTCTCTCTTTCTCTTGAGTTCTCTTCCGCGCATCAGTCGTGGACATGTGGCTCTACCTCTCGTAGGTAGAGTCCTCTGTTTGGTGCGGCCCTTTTCGGAGCTCATCGATTGGAGGTCAACCCTGGTGGAGCAGAGGCACTGGCAAGATCCGAGAGTTTAGCGATGACATCCAGGTTAGTAGCTTCCGTAATATTTATTTTTGCCTGGATTTATTTTCGGTTTTTCTTTTAGGTCCCAGGGTCGGGTTGGGTCATGTGGATCCGGGCCTTTCCCTACAGTTTACGAATTGATTTTTTTTTAGAATCTTAGGGCACGTTCTTTACGCAGAAATGAAAATGGAAAGACAAAGGAAAAGGGAATGGGAATGCATTTGCTGTGTTTGGTAGTAAAAATTGGGAATAGAAATAGAATGAAAATGTATTAAAGTTACTACTTTGCCCCTTATATTAAAATAATAAAAAGGAAAGAAAGTTATGATTGTGTCAAATCAAAGGGTATAATAGACATTTTATTTTTTTTCTTTTTTAAAAAAAGTTGATGAAAATGAAAAAGTGAAAAAGTATATGGAACTCAGTAGACCCCACCCATTCCTCCTTAGTTCTGCTGCAATCACATTCCCCTGGGAATATGATTCCCGAAAATGTTATAATTATACATTTGGTTCAATTTTTATATACCTAAGATGTTTGATAATTTTTTAAATATACCATTGAGTGATTTTTTAGATAATAACTTATCTATTCAATAAAATAATTTGTAAGTTATCAAAAAAAAATAATTTGTAAAATTATTTTAACTTATATTAGTTATTAACATTAAAAACTATATTCTTAGTTATACTTATATTTTTAATTTAAAAAATATTTTAACTTTAAATTTAATTTAACTTACAAAGTTCACAACCATTCATGGAGTATCCTTTAAAAAATTTATACTTTTTCCACTCTTAAACTTGTCTCATTTGAAGTTATTATATTAAACTTTATTATTGTATTAGACTAATTACACATGAGAGGCGTAACCAAGTTTGGTTGGTTTAGTGGTTATAGCTCATTAGGTCGTTTAAGCAAGTGTTGGGGGTTCGAATCCTACCTTGTGTATGCAGCAACCAATTGATCAGCGACAAACCCTTAAATGGAGCTCAGATCCGCCGAGGATTAGTCCTTGGCCTGTCGGACTAAGGGATACCTTCAGAAACAAAAAAAAAATAGACGAGAGGCTTGTGAGCATTGTTTAATTGATGAGAGATAACTATAGGTCAAGGGTAATTTAATTAGTAAATTTACATAGTTGAATATAACCGCATCTCACGGGATTATTACAGTAATACAATCTTTTTATGTGTGATTAAAAAAAGTGAAAAAACATATGATTACAAAATTTTTTAGAATGTAAGAAATTTTTAATTATTTTTTTTAATTTGTGTACCAAACATAAAATTATAAGATACCAAAACTCATAATCTCATGACTATAATTTTTTAGTGTATGTACCAAACACCACGATAATTTCTAGTTTCTACTAGATAGCCACCATGAACTCAAGATTGAAAAGTTTCCTCTTTAGGAATGAAAAAAGAAGTTTCAATCAAATTTGTGAGTTATTGAATATACCTTAAAAAACTTAATTCATATCCTTTATATTTGGGTAGTTATACACATATATATAGATTGATAAATAATTTTAAAAAAACATGAAGAACCATGACTTTTGATCGGTTGAGTTATAAATGCTATATAAATAGGATTTATTGATACATCTCTCTTTGCTCACATACATCCATCTAGAAATAAGATAAAATTTTAGTATTATTGTATTATTGAACTTCGATGCATTCCTCTAATCATATAGTATAATTTGTTAATATTCTTTTTATGAATTTAAATATTCTTTTTTTAGTCATTCTAAGTGTATTCAAATTCAATGATAATCAAAATCATATAAACTAAAATATTTTTGCTCTGAATTTGCGTGCGTCCTCTTCCACTTGAAACAAAAAACAAAGTATGAAAGGAATTATTCCATCAAAAAAAAAATATGAAAGGAATTAAGAAATCTAAATGAGTATATACACAATTTAGTTCTAAAAGATTTTGAAATTGATATTTTCGTCTCTGAAAGATCTGGACTATCTAATTAAGTCCTTAAAAGATTGCGTCGTTAGACAATTTAGTCCTGTCATGTTCAGTTAAATGCATTTAACGGAATCGCTGACGTGACATGTTAATTGCACATGTGGCATGTGTTGACGTGGACTTGGTTATATGGTAGAAAACAAGAGTATATATACACAAGTTGGTCCCTGAAAGATTCTAAAATTGACATTTTCGTCTCTGAAAAATTATTTTGTTGGACAAATTGGTCCTCTGTATCTTTGAATTCATTTAAATTATTATGTTTTCCAACACAACACACAAAGCTAACAAACATGTTGAGGACATTGTTGTGACTTAATCCTCTGTCACTTTAGTTCCTTTTATAGGCAAAATATAGTATTTATCTTGATCATGAAAAGCACTCCTATAGTATGCTATTAAAAAAGAAGTTCATTATGAATTTTTCTTATTGTATAGAAAATAAGGTAGTGATTCTTACCATTGAATCAACTTGGAGATCTTAATTAATGATGCTCATGTTTGCATCTTTCAGCTCTCTGTTTCAAGGCTTTCCAATTTTTATGCATGTTGGTTGTCATGTTTAAAAGGTAAATAATATATAGCTTTTGTTCTGGTTCCATATCCATGCACTTTGATGACAATAATGAATCTCATCAGTACTTTTATCTCTTGCTCTACGAACATAAGCAATGTGGTAGTATCTTGGAGGCATGTTCAAGTCATCCACTTTGATATAATGTCCAAGGCAATGATTATCCAACTAAGCTAATTGTTATTTGCATCAAGTCAAAGTTGTATAAGTGATTTCTATTGATGCAGGGAATTGGTCTCTTGAAATACCAATAAAAAAACAACTACAGGTCATATATATATATATATATTGAATTTGTTATATTGTTATGTATAAATATAATTTAATCAATAAAACATACATAATAACTATCGAAGCATTTTTCTACAAGGTAGGGTCGGTTATAATCAATAAAACATATAAAAGGATAAAACCCATAAATTAATATAACATATAAGTTTGTTTTCTCATGTACATGTATATTTTATGAAAATTGATAATTAGTTAGCTCGACTCGTTAAGCTCGTGAACAGCTCAGTTAATTAAATGAGCCGAACTTTATCATAATTTTTTGTTCGTAAAGTTTGGATTCGAGTTTAAACTCGCTTTATTTTAAACGAAACAAACTTGAATATATAAAGCTTGTGCCAATAAAAGTGGCAGTTCAGCAAGTAGTGGTAGGCTTAATTATATATTATATAGTGTGTTGTAGCAAAAATCTATGAAGGGTTGGTTTTGTTGTGGAATGAAGTGAAGAAGCAGTTGAAATGGATTTTGCCTTTTGAATCTCCCGAATATGCTTATACTTCCACTACTGCTACTTTTTCTCTGTATGTTACAACTTAGGTGCATATATAATTTATTTCACATATATTAGAAATGAATATTATATATTAACATTAGTTATAAGTTATATAACATACCACTTACATCACAAAATATTTCATAAATGTTTTATAAAAAAATAAAAAGAAAAAGTTTATAAGGGTCGGTCTAGTCTAGTTCTTACAAATTCATTGTGATTACAAAAGCCAAAAATAAGCTGAATTATTATCACTACAAGAAAAAACAGGATTAGCTAGGGATTAGCTACGGATTTTTCCCTAGCTAATATTTGGACGCTAATTGCTAGGGATTTTTTTCGTAGCTAATCCCTAGCTAATCCGTAGCTAATCCCTAGCTAAAATTCCCTAGCTAATCCGTAGCTAATCCCTAGCTAACACACCCCCTCCAAAAATTGTCGCCAGCGACCTCCTCCACCGGTGGCCCCTCCGGCGACCCCCTCCGACGACGGCCACCAGTGACCTCCTCCACCGCCGGCAGGCGGCCCCCTCCGACGACCTCCTCCGGTGACCACTTTATATCTTTGAAAAATGGTCCTAGGAGGCCTCGAAGACGGAACATCATGGATGGTAACATTTAGACCAACCACTAGGCCATTTATCACTTTTTGATTTATTAATGTAAAACATTTTATATATACACATATAATAAATTAGCTACGGATTAGCTTGGGATTTTTTTCCCTAGCTAATTAGCTAGGGATTAGCTTGGAAAAATCCGTAGCTAATCCCTAGCTAATTTCCTTAGCTAATTAGCTAGGGATTAGCTAGGGATTTTTTCCCTAGCTAATTAGCTAGGGATTAGCTAGGGAAATTCGTAGCAAATCCCTAGCTAATTAGCTAGGGATTAGCTACGGTTTTTTTCCCCTAGCTAATTAGCTAGGGATTAGCTACGGTTTTTTTCCCTAGCTAATCCGTAGCAAATCCCTAGCTAAATTTTCCCGCCTTTTCGCGCCAAATTTTTTTACCAAATTAGCTAGGGATTTTTTTCCCTAGCTAATCCGTAGCTAATTAGCTAGGGATTAGCTAGGGAAATTTTCCCTAGCTAATTTCCGTAGCTAACTCAATTTTTTTTTGTAGTGTATATACTATCCTTAAAATGAGCTAATATTTTCTTAGCCCAGCCTCCTCTATATATTCTTTTTAAGAGCTTAAATTTGCTTTTTTTTTATTGATGGAAACATATTACAAGTGGATGAAAGAGTTTGTAGGAAATAGGAAAATATTTTGCGGGATGAGGGAAGTAACATAAGACTTATATGCATCTCGGTCCGCGATAGCCATGACTGTTGTCCTGATATTTCTCTGTTTGATGAAGAGGAGAATATCCTTCTGCAGTATAGCATGACCACTACTCTGGTTCTTTGTGATGATTTGATGATGTCCCCGGCTTTCGAACACAATTGTATTGATGGAAGCATATCCCTGCAAATGCCCACATAATATTTTCCTAATAACTACTAACAGGAAAACATGAAAGGGTAAATGTTCATTATTACAGACTAGAGCTATAGATTTTATTGATGATAACTGCTGATGAGCCAAGATGAGATACTTCCGTGGACCTTTCCTGAGTTTCCATAGCAGAAGAGAATTAAGACTAGATAATCCATCCATAGTAACCTGTGAAATGTTATAAACCTTGAATGAGAAATATGCCGGAACTGTTGGAGAGCAAAAGCTTGTGTCACTTGCATGCACTGTTGATGAATCACCTGGATTGTGTTAAGTGGCGATGGCTGTTGTCCTTCCATATAAAATTTATTCCGGGCTTGCCATATGTTATGCAGGCAGATGAGTTTAGTCTGTAGATCCTGTAAGTCTTGTTGTGTTCCTTGTTGTGCTTGAAGAAACCAGTGTGAAAGACATTGTATTAAATTAAGAGAATAAAAATCCTCTATATGAAGTGCCAAAGACGAACCAAACCAGATAGCTCTTGCGAATGGGCAGGTGATGAAGATATGATCTAGAGACTCTGACTCTTGCTGACATAAATAACAAATTTCCTCCACTGGCATATGATGTCTCTTCAAGTTTGTGAGATTTGGCAAGGCGTCATTAAGAATTCTCCAGACAAAATTCTTGACTCTGCTCGGAATTGATAAGCTCCACAGGAATTTCCACGGGAAAAAGTCAGATGGGTTATTCTGCCTTCCTGCGTCAGAAAGAAAATGATAACCCTCTGAGACTTTATATTCTCCTGAGGTAGAGAATTTCCAAGATAACCTGTCATCAAAATCAGAAACAGATAAGGGTATTTGTAAGATATCCCTGGCAATGTGTGGTGCAAAAAGTTGATTCACTAGTTGATGATTCCATGCTCGAGTATTTGTGTCCACTAGATTAGCAACAGTGTGCTGCTGAGAATGCTGAGGAAGGGTAGCTTGCAAAGGCCACCAAAACTTTGAACCTAAAGGAATTTGAGCACCAGACCCAACACTCCACCATAGATTATCAAAGATGAGCTTCCCAGACTTATCAATACACTTCCATATGGCTGACGGCTGAGTAGTTTTCTTCGGTGGAGACTCCAAATTGCATTTAAAATATTTTGCACATGCCCATTTACTATAGATTGAAGTAGGTTGACTCACTATGCGCCAAACTTGTTTAGCCAAAAGAGCTTTGTTGAATAAAGATGTCTGACGCAACCCTAATCCTCCTTTGTCTTTGCTTCTGAAAATTTTCTTCCTGGATGCCAGATGAATAGGAGCTTTGTTACTGTTGTGTCCCCAGTAAAAATTTGTGGATAGAGCATCAATTTTGTCTGCATATTTATTTGGCATATGCATGACAGAAAGTTGATAAATTGGAGAAGATTGAAGAACAGATTGTATCAAAGTAAGTCTTCCACTCTGAGATAACAATCTAGATTTCCATCCTGCTAACTTGGATTCCAACTTCTCCACTAACTCCTTATATAGCTCTACACTGTTAACTTTGTTATCCACGTTGACCCCCAAGTACTTGCCTAACTTGTTGGAAGTTTTTGCTCCTAAAGTAGCTGACATTATTCTTTTAAATTGTCGAGGAGTATTAGGACTGAAGATGACAATAGATTTGTCCTTATTCAATACCTGGCCTGCCAACCGTGCATATGTGTCAAGGGTCTTTTTAACTGAACTGCAATTTTGAGGATCAGCCTTGAAGAATAAGATGGTGTCATCAGCATACATCAAATGCGAAATCCGTGGCCCTCTTCTGCCAAATTGAATACCCTGCAACTTGTTCATCAGTTCCTCCTTATGCAACATGCAAGAAAGAATATTTGAACATAACAAGAACAAATACGGTGATAAAGGGTCTCCCTGACGGATTCCACGCTGAGGTTGGAAGTTGCCCGCTTGTTGACCATTGAGCATCAATGAGTAAGAAACTGTCGTCACGCATTGCATGATAACCTGAATAATTTTGTGCGGGAATGCCATCCTTATCATTACTGCATGAAGAAAGTCCCAAGAAAGCTTGTCATAAGCTTTGTGAATATCTAATTTAAATGCACACCAATTTGTTTTGACTCTTCTAGCTTTGTGAATAAAAGTCATAAGTTCTGAAGCTAGGAGGATACTGTCTGAGATTGCTCTGCCCTTAACAAAACCATTCTGATTTGGAGCGATGATTCTTTCCATAATTGATTGCATACGAATAACCAAAACCTTTGAAATGATTTTAACGACAACATTGCAGAGGCTGATGGGACGAAAGTCCTTGAATTGCTCTGGACTCTGATTCTTGGGGATGAGAGTTATCATGGTTTGGTTAAGTTCCTTGAGAATAAACCCTCTATCAAAGAATGATTTGATGCAGGCAATTAGGTCATTTTTAACCACTGGCCAGAACCTTTGAAAGAACATTGTTGGTAATCCATCTGGTCCAGGCGCCTTATCAGGTTTCATAAGGAAAAAGGGCATTTTCAATCTCAGCATCTGTAAGTGGAGCCTCCAAATGTAACCTCTCCTGGTCAGTTATGGAAGGGACTTCCAAGGAATGAAGGAGCTGGTCTATTTCCACTCTGGCAGGTCTATTGTCATGGGTGTATACATAATTAAAGTATTGAACCGCCAACATTTCCATTTCTTGATAATCATTAGTCCACTCTCCATCCATTCTTCTTATTCTTGTAAAATGATTGATGAGTCTTCTTTTCTTAACAATTGAGTGAAAATATTTCGTGTTTCTGTCTCCTTCAACTAACCACAGTTGCCTGGCCTTTTGAGCCCAAAGGAGTTCCTCTTTTGCAAGCTTATCTTCAAGACTTTTTCTGATTTCTTTTTCTTGAAGTAATAACTGAGATGGGGGATAATCAAAATTAACTAGACTCTCTTGTAATTTTCGAAGATCATCATTGAGACTTTTAATTTATTGCTGCACATGACCAAAACAGTTACGGTTCCAGGTTCTGAGATCCTGCTTCACCCCCTTACACTTCTGAACAAAAGAGTAAGCTAATGAACCCCTTTTATTTACTAACCATGCATCCCTTACAACCTTTTCACAACTTTCATCTAATAACCACATTGCTTCAAAACGAAAAGGACGGGGTCTATAAGGGATACAATGATGCATATTAAGTACTAAAGGGCTATGGTCTGAACAAAAGGAAGGTAAGCTAAATATTTTAGTTTGAGGGAAGTTTTCTATCCAGGCTATATTACAAAGAGTTTTATCAAGTCTCTCCCAAACTGCTGCATCACCCAGCCTTCCATTATGCCATGTATACCAATTTCCTTGAGCATGAAGATCAATCATGGCCCCTTCATCTAGTAAGTTCTTGAACTGATCTGCTCCAGGGATAGAAGAACAACTACTAAGTTTTTCTACTGAGGAGGACACTTGATTGAAATCTCCAAAGACTATCCAGGGGACGTCGGTGACTGAAGCCTTCTGTTGCAAGTATTCCCATAAGATAGCCCTTTCTGCCAGCCTGGGATGTCCATAGACACAAGTGAATTGAAACTCTCCAGATGTTGCAGAGATCGCAGAAGCATGAATCCAATGTTTGGATATATCAATAACAGTACATTGAGTAGCTTGATTCCATGCTAGTATAGTGCCACCACTTCTTCCCTCAACATTAGTACCAACATAATTATCATAGCCCAAACTATTAAGTGTAACCGCAACAGATTTTACTGGGAGCATAGTCTCTGAGAGGTATACAAACTGTGACCTATGCTCTCTTACAAGCTGCTTCAACCTTCTGATTGTCGAGGGGCAGCTTAACCCCTGACAATTCCACGATAGGAACGTCATGCTTGCGGAGGAGGCTGATGTGGGACAGCCTCCTCAGAACCCTCATCAATAGGATCCAGTTCCATGACAAAACGCGCTCTTTTTTGGAAGGGGTACTTTAGCATTGGTCTGGCTTGGATGAGCTGAAATTTGCCTAGAACAGTGCCATAAGTCTTCTGCTTCTTAGACGTGCTTGTTACAGATTCTGCCACCTTCCTCTTAGCTGGATTGGACTTTGGGGTGAAAACGTCGAAGATTTCATAGAAGGATAACATGTTAATAGTAGAGAACAAGGCCCACTTCTCTGTGAGGTATGTATACATACGGTAAGCATAAAACCAATTTAGAGGACAAGCCAAGAAAGGACCCGAGGAAGCAGGAATGAAAACAAGGGATTTATGAAATGAAATAATGAATGGTGTGACATCGAAGGCTGTCTGGAATAGATCCCACCGCTGTTCAGGTCCATTACTGTCCACAATGAGTCCAACTCCCACATTCGGTTTCAAGAACTTTGTAACCCAACCCAAAAGCGAATCAGTATTTGTGCTGTTAGCGGAAGTAGAAGCCCAAGACGCAAAAGAATTTGCAAATTGGGCTTGGATATTGGGCCTCAATTTAAGTAATTGATCAATGATATCATCCCAGATGAAACCTAACCCTCTTACTGAGGTAAAAGTCTTGAAAAACTGTGTTAGAAAGAAAGGACTGTACTCTTCATCATCTGATGGCACGTGTATATCATCTGCCAGCACATCCTCTTCACTTGGTAACTCATTTTGTGCCACCTGTCCTTGTGAAATCATATCAGCATCTCGTTTACCGCAGTAGGAGAGGTAAAAAATTGAGATAAGCCTAAAAACTGTACAGCTTGTGGGGACCACAGTGGATTGGAGTTGCTTCGAGTGAAAGGAAAGATTGGATGGGTTACCTGCATAACAGGTGGTGTTTGCATGAACCCAAACGTTTCAGGTGCCTCTGTGCATAACAATAAGTCCAACGTCAGATCAAAATTAACATGAGGAGTAGAATCAGGGAGAGAGCTTAAAGTGGGGTGAGCAGCATTATCTGGAGGAATAAAGCTGAAGTTGGGAGTGTCGGAAAGAGGAAAAACATTCGGCGCATTTAGTAAATTCATAGGCTCCTGGCAATTAATAATCTGAACCCCCAGAGGAACCGAATTTAAATCATATTGTTGATATTGATCATTAAGAAATTGTAACTCCACACCCTGAGTTGGTTGTTGGTTCTGAACATCCGTCGGTTCAGAATCAATATTCATAATGTCAACAAAGTTATCATCGTCCATGTGACTTTGCGGATGAGGCTGATTCTGACTAGGTTCAGATTGCGTCTGTGGTGTATCAGAGCTAGAATCAGAATCTGATATTGAAACATCAGAAACTCTTATAATATTTGTTGCCCCTGCATCTGAGCTTGAACTTGTCCTGGTTCTCAAGTATGCGATGGGTTTAAACTCTGAAGTTACATACTTGACCTCCTCCCCTTCTTTTTTGATTCTGACCATTGTTGTTCTTCTACTATTACGCATACGAAATGCAACAGCTTCATGAACAAATAAGGCATATTCATAATCTATGAAGCATTGAAATCCGAACTCATCTCTAATCCTTTCTTTCTGTTCATCCACAGCTTCTTGAACTTCCCTCCTGCTCTTCTTGCAATCTCTTGCTAGATGACCAATGCACCCACACTGCTTACAGATTCTGAAGATTCATTCATACTGACACTGAACCCAGATGACTCTTCCATTATCCAGAAGCACATAAAAACCCATGAGAAGAGGTTTAGAAGGGTCTATGGTGACTCGAACCCTTAAATACCTGAGATTTCGGAACCCTTGGTCAGAAAAATCAACCTGTAATACCTCTCCTGCCATTCTGCCCACTTGCTCTGCAACAGAACTAGAGTAATATTCAAGTGGGAAGCCCCAAAACTCTATCCAAATTGGAAACGCCGCCACCCTGTACTCATCCAGAATAATATTTGGTTGCCAATGATCCAGGACTAACAGTTTATTCTGAACCGCCCAAGGTCCTTCCTCGGCCATGAAGTTTCTGTCAAAAGGGTTATTGAACTCAAACATGAAGATGTTCTTTTTTCTCCCAACCACTTTAACACGATCCTGTAAAAGCCAGTACTCCTTGATTGAAGCCTCCATTCTTTCTTCCTTGACTGGTCCCTCATCATATATGACTCCAATGAGACATTTCTGCCAAAACTCTATTTGCTCCCGTATTATTTCCGGAGGGACTACTATTCTTGGACCTTGGCGTGGAATAGTAAAGTCCGGTTCGACAGCCGATGATGAGTCAGAGGTGAAACTAGCAGTTAATGGAGAACTTCTAGTGTTGCTTTCCGGCCAGCTCATTTCTCGGATAGGAGGGGTGTTTGCCATAAATAAACAGTGGAAAAATATGCAACGGAGAAATAGAAAGCAGACACACAAAAGCGAGCTTATATAAAGAAACTTCCAAGGGAGAACTTTTTGAAAGCACAGTTGGGTACTGAAGAAAGATAAAATAAATAGATGTGCAAACCAAACGACAAATAGAACATAAATATTCATACCATACAACTTGAATCTCGAGTTATGAAAGAGAAGATAATGATTAACACTCCAAGTTTTTTAAAAACCCTAAACAGATGCGCCAATGAAATTGCATGCATACCTGAAACGGATCCCATTTTATATTGATGAATCTACTGTCTTACCCCACTATATTTGTCAGTCGGCGCCACTTACTTGGGATTTGATCCATTATTGATGATATGCTCACCGCTTCAGATAAAAGCTTCGACCATCTTCTAGTTATATGTTACTAAACTTTAATTCGTGAGTTGATTGTGTGAGCAAGTACTACCTGGACTAAAGGTAATACCAAAAACTAGAGAGAAGTGAGAGTTTCTCTCTCTTGAGCGATAAACGAAAAATTTATAGAAAATGAGATGTGCTTAAATTTGCTTAGGCAAATGGGCCAAGCTCATTTAAAAAGTTATAGTATCAAGAAGTCTTTTGAATTTTTGGCCCCACCATCGTATAAATCCTGGCTCCGCTCCCGTGTATCATTATCGGTGTGTTGGTATGGTTGAAATAAGAGTGAAAAAAGTGAATGAAAAAAAAACATGTGGATCCCACATGTTACCTATTTTTTTATTTCTATCTTAAAATTAATGTATAATTAAAAAAAGAAAAATGAAAATACAAAATATATATTATACCCTTTGATTTGACACAATTATAATCATATTTTCTTTTCATTATTTTAATATAAGGAGTAATAAAGTGCTAATTTTAATCCATTCTCATTCCATTTCCATTTTCAATTTTTACTAACAAACACAATAAATGCATTCTTTTTCCCTTTCTCTTTCCCTTTCCGTTTCTGCGTAAAGAACGTGCCGCTTGTTGAACTTCTTTCAATTAATGTTTGTTTTTTATTAAATGGATTCAATATAATATCACTTACATACAATCAACATTTCACTCGGATATTCCCTCACTCTAATGAAATTATTCTTTGGATAAGTAAATTTCATCGATTCATTAGAAAAATAAAAATGATACAAAATTTGAGCTTTATTTATTTTTTTTCTCTTTGTTAAATCACAATTGGAAACAACTTTCAACACTCAATGGCAATATAATTTTTTATGGACTAATTTGTATAGCAATATAAGGAATAACTTGTATAGTTAATAATCAATGGTGTCTGTTAATGGTTCACATCAACACTTCTGTTAATGACATTTGACGGAGGGACTAACTTGTATACAACAAGCTCATCTTTCAGGACTAAGTTGACTAACCATAATCATTAAAGGACTAAAATGTCAGTAAATCTATCTTTCAGGGATCAAATTGTTCAAATAATTTTTTAAATTTTTCTTCATTTATAAGGCATCCAAATTATTTTCTCATCATAATCCTTCTCTTCAATTTTTTTCTCTGGTCATTTTATTTTCAAACAAAGATTCATACCACAAGAAGATTTAAATCTTGCTATATGTAATATTGTAGTTTCTTCAATATAAATTATTGGATATTTAATTTGATAATTTTTCAATTACTAGTTATAGGGAATGCCAAAAAATACATTGGAGACTAGGGCACGAATATGAATGCATTGAGAATAAGAAGGGTATTGTTGATAAAGAAAAAAGACCAACCTCTAAACTATTTTAATTTGTGTCAAATAATATTTAATTTAATTTATTGTTTATCATTCTATTTCGTAAAAAATAATGTCTCTTCTTCTTCTTCTTCTTCCTCCTCCTCCTCCTCCTCCTCCTCCTTCTTCTTGACCAAAGTCTTCTAAGACATTCTGTAATTAAAAGTACAAGTTTAAGGTTATTTTTAATTTGTATGTTTGAATTAATGAAGGAGAAAGACCATGAGCAAAATGAGGAAAGAATAAAATTTCTTGAGGAAGAGCAAGAAAAATACAAGGTTTCCCTATTAATTTATTATTGTAAATGTCATTTTTGGCTTAGATAATTGTAATATGAATTTAGGACCGTAAGGGGTCTTAACCTTGGGGGACTTGTCCTTAGGTGATGCACCTAGGTGCCTACGTACCCTTCTGGAGGGATCAAAGTCCACGTAGTTCGTCATGGTGACGTATATCGGAGCCGTTAGGCAAGGTTGTTACCTGTATTGGGCCGTGTGCGGCTAAGACGTGTCTAAGGTACTTCGGGCGGGCGAGCCGCTCTGTGGGAGGTTGCCTTAGTGGGAGAGAGCTATGGTCTCTGAGGGCTGTTGGAAGCCCTGTAAGCGGTGTGCTCCAAGGAGGAGGTGAGCCGGTCGGAGGTTGGCCTGGATGGAAGGCCAACGGCGGGGCTCAAGGAGGTGAAAGTACTTGTGAGGTGTATCTGGGGGTGATGTGCGATAATCCTTCGGGTTGTATGTAATTCTGTCGAGAGTTGATTGCCTTCTTAGTCCCCCGAGTGAGGGTCTATTTATACTTGCGTGTGGAGAGATCGTGCTTGATCCACGAGGCCACAACCTCGTGGGACGTGGGTCGTCCCGCGAGGCTTTGTGGAGATCCCACGTCTGGTTGAGGGGAAGCTCCGTGTGGTGACGTGGGCAAGGGCCACGTAACTGATGGATGGGTGGTGCCACGTGTCTCCAGCGGGTGCTGGGGCCGTGCTTCTAGAATGTCAGTGCTCCAAGGTGGAATATTCCGAAGTTACAATTATTAATAATGTTCATGATGATTAATTTGGCTAAATCTTCAATTTTTATTTAATGCATGGTGTTATTGTTATTTGATAGGAATGAGGTTGTACAGTTAAAAATAGAGAAGGACAAGTAATCAGTGTCTTAAATTGCAAAAGCCACAACAATGATATATATATACTTCTTGCATGGTCTCTTTTTTTGTTTCTGTTGTTGTGAAACATGAAAATGGAATTCATATCAAATGGGAAGAAATTAGACAAGTTCATGATTTAATTTGCATGCTGTTATATATATAATTAATACATGTGAGTGTAATGAGAATGGATTCAGTGCTGTACAACACTAGACAGTAAAGAGACACATAAACACGGGGTGAGCCCCACTCTCTCTTCTATTTATCACTGCTCTACAATACCAAATCATTTTCCAAGTGTAATTTGAAGCGGCATTTGCAATTATAGGAGTCACAAAGTCAATATCATACTTGAGAGCTAAGCAGCATCCATTGTGGTTGATTGCCTGGGTAGATTTGTTGATCGGAGAGCGACAAGCCAGAAAAAGCACAACCTGCTAGACTCCAACACAGAATAACCCACCACACACTTGCCTCCAAAAGGAACTAAAGTGATAGAGGATTAAGTTTATAGCAATTTTGTCCTCAACATGTTTGTTGATTTTGTGTGTTGTGTTGGAAAGCATAATAATTTAAATGAATTCAAAGATATGGAAGGATCAAATTGTCCAACGGAACAATCTTTCAGGGACCAAGTTAGGTAGTCCAATCTTTCAGGACGAAAATGTTAATTTCGGAATCTTTTCAGGGATACATGTAAGCAAGTCCACGTCAGCATTTAATGGGCTATATGTGCATTTAACGTGCCACGTCAACAATTCCGTTAAGTGCATTTAATTGGGCATGACAGAAGGACTAAATTGTCTAACGGCGCAATCTTTCAAGGAGTCCAGATCTTTAATTTTAGGGACGAAAATGTCAATTTCAGAATCTTTCAGGGACCAAATTGTGCATATACTCTGCATAGAAAATAGGAGAATAATTTAATTCAAAAAGAAAATAAAAAATTCACTATTAAGGTAAATTTGATCTACAAAGGGACGCGTGTCCTAATTAGCATAAATAGGTCATTTTTTTAAATGAAAATTAAAAAGATAATTTAGAAGTAAGAATTTTAACCCATCAAATTAGAAAAAGTCAAACATGAGGGCCTATGAAGAAAGGCAATTAAATGGAGATGTTAAGTGACCAAAAAAAGGAATGAAGCTCATATAAGATATCCACGTGTCAATACTACAATTTTTAGATTTTTCTTTATATAGATATATAGATAAAGGACTAAACTTAGGTAATCTTTCTTGCATCTTTGCTATAAAGTTTTACAATATTAATAAAACACGTGTCAAAAAGTGTTTGAATGACCAATCACACTAGAGAGAATATGGAATACCACATTTTAATGAGTAATCATAGCAGAAAGAGTATGAAAATGAAGCATATGATTGAAGGAACCTTATGAAAAAGATATGACGAACCTTACTTAGTTTTTTCCTTAAACAAACTATTCCATTGATTAGGAGTTTTAAAAAAATGAAGAGGAAGGAGTTGGAAATTTCAATATTATTCTTATAATGATTGAATAAAATTAAGAAAAAAATGAAGGTTAAGAATGTAATTAAATATTATAAACTATGCAAATTATTTTAAATCTTGTTGGATAGTTTAAAAGAATTTTCAATCATCCTAAACCGTTCCACCTCAAACATCAAATCAAAGATTTATAAATACAATCCACTCCGCATCAAATCAAATGTTTCTCATTTATTTTTTATTAAGGGTATGTTTGGTAGAGAAAATGCTAGAGGTTTGAATGATTTACTATGGGAATGGAAATGGAAATGGAATAAAAGTCTTATATATTGAAATATTAAAAAAAAAGTAAGGGCAAAAATATAAGTTCATCACATTGCAAAAAGTAAATGCATATTTTAGTACCGCCAACATTCTCCCTACCAAACATACTTCTACTTTTTGTAATGTGATCAAACTATGTTTTTGCCCTTACTTTTTTTCTTAACTATTTTAATATAAGACCTTTATTCAACCCATTCTCATTCCCATCACATTCCTTCTACCAAACATACTCTAAGGCCTTGTTTGTTTGATAGAATAAACAAGGAAAAAGAATGGGTTTGAAACATTCCCTCACACATTCTCTATACCAAATAAATATTACCTTTTACAATCTGATGAAATTATATTTTTACCTTTATTTTTTTACACATTTTTATTTCATTCCCACTTTTAATATAAAAATAAAATAATCATTTTATACACTCTTACTCCATTTAGGTTGCCTTACCATAACAATTCCATTTCACTAAGTTTTTTTTGTCCTTTCTCTATTGTCATACTCATCGGTGACTTGACTCTATCTCTATCCATGGAGTCAACGAGTCAAACCACACAGTACCTTGCCCACTCAGCTGCCTTTACCTTACTTATGAAGTTTTGATACATTTCACTTCCCAACATTTCCTCCTTCCTTCCTTCCTTCCTTCCTTGTGTCTCTCCATTTCCTTTCTTCTCCCTTGCATTGCATCGCCACTTCACCTCCAAACCCTTTCTCGCATCACAACTACGCCAGAAACCGAGACTTGATCTCACTTCTTTTCCGATTCAGATTTCGAAACGCACCGAATCATCTCTGAATCGCATTCTCACTGCAATTTGAACCCTGAGGTAATTTATTTCTTCTCTTATCATTCACTGTTCCGTCACACGAGATAATCCAAATCCGTGTTTATGCAATTATTTTTTTTTTCTAAAAAAAAATTCATTTCACTACAATGACATTGCAAGAAGAGGGAGAAGAGCTTGTGAAATCGCTAAAGGTGGAAGGTGAGGAGACACGACGAAACGCCATGAGACAAGTTGAGGAGAAGGGACTGGAGTTAGTGAATGCCATTAATGCTGCAGCAGCAGCTGAGGTATCTCTTGCTGCTTCTCTTATTTCTTATTCATGTATCTTATTTCCAAGAATTCTATTATAAATTAAGAAGCATTTGACCTAATTATATTGTTACTGCTTTTAAAAATGGTTAATATTTGTTTGCTAATTAAAGTAATTTTTATTGTAAAATCTTTTAAAGCAAAACATACTTTAAGCAAGCATATGGTTGGATTATATCTGAACTTTATTATTTTAGTTTTGCACAAAAAGAATATATACATACTGTTTCTAATACTGCATTGTAAGAGAACTCTAGTTTTTGCCTCTTTCCCTCAGAACAAAAAAATCTTATCCTTCTATAATTCAAAATCAAATCTACTCCTTGATCAAACATATTCAAAGATTAAGAAGAAAAATAAATAAACAGATTCTTTTTATTTTCATCTTTTCTAGTTGAGCCAAACATGCTTTAATTATGTATCTAGTGATTATTTAAAGAGTGAGGTTACATTTGAAAAATAATGTGATTTTAATGTTTGTGTTTTGTTATATTAAAAACAAATTTGGATTTTAAGAAATTTATAAAAAGATAAAAGTATATTACTCTAGTATTTGTTCTTTTCCTGACTGTAATTCGTGAAGAGATATGGATCATTATTTGATAATTGTTTTTTTAGCTGATCAACCTAATGGGAAAGGCTTTAATTGTTGGTGTTCTGTTTTTTTTTTTTTTTTTTCCATTTGAACTGAATATGGCGCTTTAATTGTATCACAAGTTCACAACCTTACCATTATATGGATGCTGCATCTAATTTTACAGAGAGAATGTGCTAAACTAAAGAGAATGCTGGAACAAGAGAAAAATCTTGTCCAAAGGCTACTAGAGAAAGATGATGAAGCACAAATGTTCAAGAGAAAATTTGAAGAGATGGGCCAACAATTATTGGATGCTAAAAACGATGTTGATTATGCTACAACTAGAGCTGATGTTGCTGAGGTACTAGCTGTTTTTTTCCCTTTAATTTTATAATATTTATCTATCATATTTTTGACAAACTAAGAAGAAGAACTAATTTATTCAAGATAGAACATGTCGGCGTTGCTTGATTCTTGTAGCCAACCCCACCTTAGTAGGAAAAGGGCTTTGTTTGTTATTGTGGTAACAAGATGAACTAATTTATGAGGATTTGTGATCACTGTGATAAGCAAAATACAGGATGCTCGTTTTGTTATTTTAAGTTGAGAAAATATTTTTATAAACAAGTGTTTAGTTCGTAGACAGCCTCTAAATCTAAGGTTCCCAAAATTCCAAAATTAGTATTACTTTATAACTGTAATTGGAATTTTACTCATGACTAAATCTCCTCTACAAATGATTCTTGATATTGATATGGAGCACTGCAGTAATGTACTTTGTGTACTTTAACTTAAAGAATTGTTTATGATGGATCAAAGCACTTAGGTGGCTATTAATGGGTGACTTTTATATTTAGAATGAATGGATGAAGGCAAAGAGGGAGTTGCAAGAAGAACGAGAGCTTCTGCAATTGCTCAAGCCGGAATATGAGAGGGCAAGACAAAGTGCCATGAGGCAAGTTGAAGAGAAGGAACTAGAGTTAACCAATGCCCTTGATGCTTCTGCAATTGTTGAGGTATTTGTTGCTGCTTCTGTTATTTTTTATATTCCTTTAAGTTGATCGCCTTCCTCCAAAACATTTATCTTATTCTGGAAAAAAAAACTCTTTAAATAGTATTTCCAAAAATTCTGTTATAAAGGAGTTAGTGTTCGACCAAATTATCTTATAAGTGCTTTTATCAAATATTAATATTTGGTATTTGTTCAATCATTTAAAACAGAACTTCTCTCCAGCAGTGGGAAATCTGGTCCTTCTATGATTTAAAATCAAACGTTTGCCTGGATCAAAAACACAAAATGTGAAAAGAGAAATATATAAACAGAGTTTTACCCCCTTCATAGTTGGGTCAAACACTATAATTATGTGTGTATGATAAAGAGTGAAGCTACTTTGTAAATAATGTAATTTTTATATTGATTTTTTATATGTTAAAACTACAAATTTAGATTTAACAAATTTTATAAAAAGACAAAGGTATTATTACCCTAAATATTAGTTCCTTTGGTGTTTGTAATTTGTGAGGGAATATGGATAATTATTTATTGACAACAACCAACAACCAAAGCCTTTTCCCACTAGGTGGGGTCGGCTATATGGATCAAGCGACGCCAACATGTTAACATGTTCACGTCGTTGATCTATATTCATAAAGATTCGACAAAGTTTTACGTTGGCTGTTGACTACCTAACACAACCCTCCTCTTTTATTCGGGCTTGGGACCGGCTATGCAAGCATAGGCAGAGTTGGATAATTATTTATCGACAAATGTGTTTTTTGCATTTGAGCTGAATGTGATCTAAACTATTTCACTCCCTTACTATTATGTTGAAGTCATAGCTATCTTTGCAGAGTGAATGTGCTAAACTGAAAAGAATGCTGGAAGAAGAGCGAGAACTTGTCCAAAGTCTTAGACAAGAGAAAGATGATGAAGCACAAATGGCCAAGAGAAAAGTTGAAGAGATGGGTCAACAATTAGCTGATGCTCAAAAAGAAGTCAATTATGCTACAGCTAGAGCTGACGTTGCCGAGGTATGAGCTGTGTTGGTACTTTTGTTTCCCTTAATTTTTATAATATCTATCTATCATATTTTGGACAAATTAACAAGATGAACTAATTTATAAGGAATTTTGATCAATGTGTTAAGCAAAATACAAGACTCATTTTTTGTTACTTAAAATTGTGAAAATATTATTGCTAACAAGGTTCAGTCATAAGGAGTTTTCAGTTTGTGCGCTGCTCATAAATCTAAGATTTCCAAAATTTATACTAATTTATATCTGTCATTCGAATTTCTACCCAAAACTGAATCTCCTCTCCAAATGATTCTATATGTTGATGTGAAGTAATTGAATAGTATATATATTATGTGTACTTAAAGAATTATTTAAGATACATTGAACTTAATCTTATGTGGCACTGGCTATTAATTGGGTAACTTTTATGTTTAGAATGAATGGATGAAGGCGAAGAGAGAACTGCATGAACAACAAGAGGTTGTGCAATTGTTAAAGCTGGAATGTGAGGAGGCAAGACAAAGTGCCATGAGACAAGTTGAAGAGAAAGACTTGATGTTAGCCAATGCCCTTAATGCTGCTGCAATTGCTGAGGTATTTGTTGGTGCTTATGGTAATATTTTGTTTTGCTTACATACTCCTTTTAGTTTGTCTCCCTCCTTCAAAAGAATTTATCGTATTCTAAGTAAACATTTTAAAGAAAAACTTTTAATTAGTATTTCCTAAAATTCTATCATAAAGAAGCACTTGGTGCTTGAGCAAATTATCTTACAAAATCTTTGATCAATGATGGATATTTGATCAATTATTTAAACAAGAACTTTTTACTGTTGAATCACTAAAAACGACATAAAGTATAGGGTCGGTTATTTTTTTAATTTTGTTCAAAATAAAATTTATTCTTACTGTTTCTAATACTTTCTTTGAGAAGATCTGATTTTTCACATTGGGCAAAATTTGATCCTTCTATAAAGTATAAATTAAAAGAACATGTATGCCTTGATCAAACTCATAAAAATAAAAATTTAAAGAAAAAAATAGATTAACTGATTTCTTTTTTCCCATTTCATAGTTGGGCCGAACACTCTAATTATATGGCTAGTGGTATTATAAAGAGTGAATCTGTGTTTGAAAATAATTTGATTTTTAACATAGTCTTTTTTTAATATTATAAACTACAAACTTAAATTTAACAAAATTTATAAAAAACATGAAAATTATATTACTCTAATATTAGTTGCTTCAGTGTTTGTAATTTGTGATGAAATATCAAATATAGATAATTTGTGTTAGGAATGGTTGCCACCCAAGAAAGGGGGTGAATTGGGTGATTAAAAAAATCAATGACAGCAAATTTCAGTTAAAGCACAAAAATAGAGCACAATGGAACGATAGAAGTAAAGTTGCTGAAACTTAAAATGCAGTAATTTAAAGGACGGAATTTAAAATGCATTAATTTAAAGGAAGTCAAGAATTTATCCTGGTTTAGCTTATTCAACAAAGCTTACATCTAGTCCCCAGACAAAGCTTGAGATTTTCACTATGTTCACAAGTTCTAATTGGGCACTTGTGGGCCACTACAACAAATCCACACACATCCTTTCAAAAACCCCTCAAGGAAAGTCTTTCCTCCCTGAATATCTCACACACTTTCTAAACGAAAGATATGAATTTTATCAGTAGGAACTCTCTCTTAGAATGAATAATACAGATACTAGAGGCAAGTTTAGAATGCAAGAGCTCAAGTAAGTGCTTAGAAAATGTTTCAGATGCTTCTCTTGATAATTTGAAACTTCCCAGAGGTTCTATTTATAGTGTCTTGGCAACAGGAACAGTCTCATATTTGTTTAAAATCGTATCAGATCAAATCTTTAGAAAGAGCCATTTGTAATGTGCTTATGTAACTTCTACAACAAAGCAGTCGACTGATGCAAGATAGCAGACAATTGTCTTGTTCTTGTAATTCAAATTTTGCAGAACAGACATATAGCAGTCGACTGGTATCTTCTTTCAGTCGATTTTTAGGTCTCGGGTATGAAAATTTTCTCAAATCAGTAGCCCAGCAGTCGGCTGCTTTGGTATAGAAATAGACTGGTTGGTCTCTAGTTTGAAAAATTTCAGACCAATAGGCTAGCAGTGGATTGCTTTACTATGGCAGTCGACTGGTTGCTCTATAGAGTGAAACTTTTCCTGCCCAGTAGGCTAGTAGTCGACTGCTATCACTCTGGCAGTTGACCTGTAGCACTCTGTAGCTATCAGTCTGCTGCCGAAGGCCTGGTGGTCGACTTGCAGCTCACTGTTTTGATTTCTCCTAATGTTTCAAGTCTATCAGTCGACTTCTAGGACATAGGAGTCGAGTCGACTGGTAGCCATAAAAAAATATTTTCCATGGAAGAAATCACTTATGAAAGCCACCGAGTCTTTCAAAGAGATACTTTAAGTATTTAGAGAAGTTTTTGAGCTCTCAATTCTTAGTTATACCTTTACATAAGTGTCCTAATATCTATCTAAGTTCTTTTGGTTTTGAACTTCTTCATAGTGATGTGCCCTTGGACTTTTATGCAACCCTGAAAATATAATACTCCAATTTGTTTGTGACGGGGATGGGGATAGTATGGGATGTCCCTAGTGTAGTATGGACTACCAAAGTCCCTCATCTGGTAGAATGGGATGCTTGATGGGGTACTCAAGTGGCTTAGTTCTTCCCCTTAACAACTAGCTTTTAAGGGAGGGTTCCCCAAGGCACTTGGATTCCATCAGTTTGTAATCATCAAAATCACTTAAGAGCCAATGCTCAATGGGTCAACAATTTTTTATTGATAATTGAGTTTTTTGTTTTTCCATTTCACTTGAATGTGACACTTTTGATGTATCACTCCTTTACCATTATGTTGAAGCCGTAGCTACTTTTGCAGAGTGAATGTGCTAGACTGAAGAGAATGCTGGAAGAAGAGCGAAAACTTGTCCAAAGTCTTAAACGAGAGAAAGATCAAATGGCCTTGAGAGAAGTTGAAGAGATGGTTCAACAATTAGCTGTTTCTCAAAAAGATGTTGAGTATGCTACAACTAGAGCTGACATTGCTGAGGTACTAACTTTTTCAGTATTACCCCCTGCCCCCTGGCTTTATTTTTATAATATTCATTGATCATAGATTGGACAAATTCATGAGGAATTGTAATCAGTTTGATAAGCACAATACAGTATTCTTTTTTTTAAATTTAAGATTTTGTCAATTTTATTACGGACAAGGCTGAATAAAAAGAAACTTGTTTGTGCATGATAGAAATGTGGTAGCAAACTAGCAATGATGATCCCCTTACTTTGAGAGGAAATGTAAAGAACGGTAAGACAAGGATACCTTTCTGTTATGGAGGTGTGACCTAGCATGAGGTTATGGAGGGAAACTTTCTTTTGTTGAGTTATTTTCCTATAAGAAGGGGGCTGCAGCCGTTAGGGAAGGATAAGCATGTTCTTAATGATTTGGGTGTAAAAAACAGTGGAATTCCTTACTCACATGAAGATTGGTTTTCAGATTTGGTATCATTTTTCTATTTATCTCATCTTGTTTTCAATACATCTACTCTAGGGTTGTTGTCTTATACCTTTTTTCCCTGTTCTTTCCTTCTTTTCATTTAGTTTGTACTTCCTTGATAGGTTAGATCCTAACAATTAATGCTTTCATTGATCCTCCCATGACGAAAATGAAAGATAATCATGAGTGTGATTGGTTGGACAAAAAGCTCAAAGCTACTGTAGCCCATCAAAGATAAGTTCATTCAGATTGAAGCAAGAATCAATGGATTGGATAGAATCAAGGATGCAGAGCATCAAGGAGATGTTACTACAATTGTTGCAGCAGCAAGGTGATCCCATTGTTGGTTCTCATCAGTTACAAATTTGGAATCAGCAAGACAACAAGAAAAATAAACAGAATCCTTGTCCAGAAGTGCCGAAATTGATTATCAAGAGCATGATATTCCTAGTTCTCCCTTAACCCTCCTACCCTGCCCTTTTGTCAAGACTTCCAACAGCTTTTGCATAGTCCAGCTCTGATAGATTGTCCTGTCTTCATTTCAGATTTTGTCAACATGACTCTGGAGAGGCCCACAGATGATGCAAAGCAACTTTTATCTTTGAATTAAATTTCTGTTTGTTACATTTTTCTCTCTATCACCTTTCAATTACTGTGAGGAAGTTGTTTAATTCCTCTGTTTCCCATTGTTTACAAAATTAATATTACTCTGTTTCTTCCATTCAAATTTTATCCTAACAAAATGTCCTGTGCAAGTAATTATATACTGATGTGAAGCAATAATAATACTATATTATGTGTACTTCAAGAATTGTTTAATGTTTAGGATGGATTGAAGCCCGTAAGAGGCTATTAATTGGTACTTTTATGTTTAGAATGAGTGGAGTAAGGCGAAGAAAGAATTACAAGAAGAGCAAGAGCTTGTGCGAAGGCTAGAGCTGAGATGTGATGAGATAAGACAAAGTGCTATGAGACAAGTTGAAGAGAAAAAACTAGAGTTAGCCAATTCCCTTAATGCTTGTGCAATAGCAGAGGTATGTTTTAGTGCTTTTTTTTTAAATATATATATATATAGCGAAGGCCAGAGCTGAGATGTGATGAGATAAGACAAAGTGCTATGAGACAAGTTGAAGAGAAAAAACTAGAGTTAGCCAATTCCCTTAATGCTTGTGCAATAGCAGAGGTATGTTTTAGTGCTTTTTTTTTAAATATATATATATATAGTTATATACACGTATATTTTGTTAAGTTTGTCTCCCTCCTTTACAGGAAACTGTAAGTGTTTGCCCAAATTATCCTATAAGCACTATTTTCAATGATTTTAAATGGTACTTTATACTATTAAATCACTAAAAGGACATACTTAAAAGGAGTATACAGTTGGATTATATCTGTAATTTTTTATAATGCGTTTGTTTATTCTTTTCTGTTTCTTATACTGCATTATAAGAAATCTCTAATTTTATGATTCTCTTCCTCTCATTGGCAGTTTGATGCTTCTATGATTTAAAGGCAAATAACTTCCTTGATCATACATATAAAAACTAAGTTGAATCAAATAAAAAGTTTTTCCTTCTCTTAGTTTGGCCAAACGTGCTATAAATTGGTACTTTTATGTTTAGAATGAATGGAGTAAGGTGAAGAAAGAGTTGCAAGAAGAGCAAGAGCTTGTGCGAAGGCTAGAGCTGAGATGTGACGAGATAAGACAAAGTGCTAGGAGACAAGTTGAAGAGAAAAACCTAGAGTTAGCCAATTCCCTTAATGCTTGTGCAATAGCAGAGGTATTTGTTAGTGCTTTTATATATATATATATACATATACTTTGTTAAGTTTGTATCCTTCCTTTAAAGGAAACTGTTAGTGTTTGACCAAATTATCCTATAAGCACTTTTTTCAATGATTTTAAATAGTACTTTATACTATTAAATCCCTAAAAAGACATACTTAAAAGGAGTATACAGTTGGATTATATCTGTAATTTTCTATTATGCTTTTTTTATTCTTTTCTGTTTTTTATACTGCATTATAAGAAATCTCTAATTTTATGCTGCTCTCTCTCTCTCATTGGCAGTTTGATACTTCTATGATTTAAAAGCAAATATCTGCCTTGATCATACATATAAAAACTAAGTTGAATCAAATAAATACACAGTTTTTCCTTCTCTTAGTTTGGCCGAACATGCTATAATGTTGTGAGTGATTTTGAAATGAGTGAGGCTACTTTTGATAATAGTGTAGTTTTTCCATTTGATCTGAACGTGACACTTGAACTTTATCACTCGTCTATTGTTATGTTGAAGCCATAACTATTTTTACAGGGTGAGTGTGCTGAACTCAAGAGGATGCTAGAAGAAAAGCTGGAAGTAGCCTATGCTGAGGCACGAGTGGCCAAGAGACAAGTTGAAGAGATTGGTAAACAATTAATCGATGCTCAAAAGGATGTTGAGTTTGCTACTACTAGAGCCGACATTGCTGAGGTACTAGCTGTATTGGTATTCCCCCCCCCCCCCCCTCTCCCCCACCCATTTCATGATATTTATCTTTCATTTTTACACAAATTAACAAAATGAACTACTTTCCAAGGAAATTTGATCAATGATAAGCAAAATACAGGATTTTTTTTTTCTTGTGTGATTTTAAAATTGTGGCATTATTATTACTAACAAGGCTGAATAATAACCGAACCATATAAATGAGTAAAGACAAAACACATTGGCATCGCTTGATCCATGTAGCCGACCCCATTTAATGAGAAAAGGCTTTGATTGCTATTATTGTTGTATTATTACTAACAAGGCTGAGTAATACCTATGTTTTAGTTTGTGAAGCGCTCCCAAATTTAAGATAGTAAAAATCAACATTAGTTCTTATCTGTTCTCGAGTTTTACCAAAAACTAAATCTACTTTCCAAATTATTTTTTCTATTGATGGGGAGCAATTATAATAACATATTATGGATACTTAAAAGAATTTTTTAGGATGGACAGCAGAAACTAAGTAACTACTAATTGGTACCTTTTTTTGTTTAGAATGAATGGAGTAAGACAAAGAGGGAGTTGCAAAAAAAGATAGAGCTTGTGCAATTGCTAAAGCTGGAATGCAGGGAGACAAGACAAAGTATAATGAGAGAGGTGGAAGAGAAGGAATTAGAGTTAGCTAATGCCCTTAATGCTGCTGTAGCTGCAGCTGCTGAGTGTAGAGCTGCTGCTGCTGAGGTATTTGTGGTTTTTTCTCTTATTTTATCAATATGTTTCTCTAGTGTGTCTCCTAATATGTACCTAATTCTAAATTAACTTTAAAAAAAATTAATTGAATCCCATCTACAAAATCTCAGTAGACCAAACAGATCGTGCATATACATACAAATATTTTAGTTAAGAGATTTGTAATTTCATGATTAGCATATGCAAATCTTTTGTAAATCAAATCTATCTTGGATTATATTTTTTTCTTATCTTTTTCCTAATAACTTCATCACTTCTTGGCTTGTTTTATCCCTCAGGCAAGACACAAAGGAAGGAAATCAAATCATCATGATAATGAATATTTTGCTTTAAACGAGTATTAATTCATCCCGGCTGTTTGTGTGCCTGTTTTTGTCCGATGTGTAATATAACTATGGAAGAAGAGTAACTTGGGGAGGCATGAAAAAATTGGTTTAGGCTAGTTAGAACCATAACCTAAGCCCTTAGATCACTTTGATACATATTATCATCTGCACTTGAAAGTTTCCTGTTTCTTATTTGAAATCCAAAGGCACTAAGGCAGCATATATTTCTGATTGTTTTGACTTTTGAGGGAAATGGTACAATTTTTATCTGTAACATTTACAACTATTGATTAAGATGAATGCCATGTACAAAAGAAAATAAAACTTAGATGCATTCTATCTGCTTATTATCAGCTCCTCTAACAAAATCAACACAAGTAGACATATCAAAACAGCATTGCATGATTGGGTTTTCCTTAAAAAGTTTCTCTACATGTATTTTTATTGGAGAACCAGAAAGCATACGTTGAAGAGAATAAGGTTTTTGCTACAATATGCAAATGTTGACTAAAATGAATACGGGAGACGATTTTCATCCAGCTCAATGTTGGTAAATATTGCAATAGGAATTTTACAGTGAACTTGGTAGAAAGCATTTATTGTATGTGTAGCTTGGCTAACTTGAACTTGAGCTAAACCTGAACTAAAAAGACCCATTTACCATGACATGCAGGCTTGTGCAATTTGCCTGACCAATGAAAAAGACATGGCTTTTGGATGTGGGCACATGGTAATTACCTGAGATATTTGACTGCTTTTCCTCTTACATTAAGAGAATGATGATTTGTAAGTGATTTTGATGCAGACTTGTGGAGACTGTGGTGTGATGATGTCCATGTGCCCTATATGCCGCGAATCGATAACCAGTCGTCTCAAGCTATTTCCGGGGTGAGTAGGTTTGTGATCGGATTTAAGAAAATGTAAATAAAGGTTTTATTAAGACATCTCCTGTATATAGTCTCAAGTCAAAGCTTGTTTTGGCCTTTCCTTCTCTTCTGTTCTCAATCTAGACTTACCCTAAATTAGTCTTGAATGCATATTCTATGGCTTTCATTTTCTATGTGTGTATCACTAATGTGACAGAGAAGATCTTTCCAGTTTAGAATGGAATAGAAAAAGCAGCTGATGCTACTATACACACAGAAGAAAATTAAAACTAGGCCCATCCACAGCATTTGCTGTGTGTTATGATTCGTGAAGATGATACAATGTTGATAGACTGATTTAGTTCAGATCAATTCAGAAAGATAACCTATGAGACATTAATGAGATGATGAGATTAATCCTCAAATACATTTTGGAACCAGAAAGCCAGTGACTTTCAGAACAGTAACTTCAAGTTTAGTCCTGTTTTAGTAATAACTTCTTTTTCTACTACTTTTTTTTTTTGCCTCAGGTGGTTTATGAGAGAATAAGCATTTAAGTGCATCATTTACGAGAGAGAGAGAGAGAGTGATGGAAGAGAGCAAGACTCCATCTAGGTTTTTGTTTTTTATTTAGTAAAAAACAAAAATTGAAACTTTAACCTAATTTAATGGAGTTAGATAAGATGGCATGAAAAAAATTTTTTACTGGCAAACCTGACATAAACAAGAGCACAAGTTTTGTCCTATGAAAAAAAATGCCTAAGGGCTTGCTTGAGAGTTTTGAAGAGAGTGTGGTGGGGTGGTTATTAATGGAGTGGGGTGAGATAGAATGGTTTAATAAATAAAGAACTAAATATTAATAAGACACGTGCAAAAAGTATTTGAATGATTAATCACATTTTACATGACCAATAATAAAAGAGAGTGTAAATAAAGCATATGATTGGTGGAACCTGTGACGGGGGGTTCTCGACCGAGGGGTTGGGGCCGCCACTTAGTGATAGGAAGTTGCCACCAAGTTTTCCTTTTAAATCTCAAAAACTTGGAAAGAGGGGTGTGATTGATTGGAAGTATGATGAAAATGTGGTATGAATGTAATATAGAATGTTAAAAGAGGTGATTTTGCAAATAAATGAAAATATGGGTCAAAATGAATTTTAAAGAAAATTGGGTAGTTAAAATGAAAATATGATGAAAGATTGGGTTTGAATGCAATTTAGAATGTTAAAAGGGACGATTTTACAAATAAATGAAAATATAGGTCAAAAATAAATTTTAGAGAAAATTGGGTAATAATGAAATATTACTCTTTTATTGTATTTAGAAATTAATTTATAAAAATAGATAATTAATTTTAAAATACATTAAAAGTTAGACGAACCGAGCTGTAACCGAAGGTTCAGGTTCGAGAGCCTGTTTGAGTCGAGGGGAAGATGTTAGGCACCCCTTGTCTCTTGTCTACATACGGTTACCCAATTCAACTTGATCTGGCTTTTGAAAAATTTAGGGTTCTATCAAGCAAATGCAAGGTTGGGCTCGAACTAGGATGAAAACCTAGTGCGCAGTGTATGCATATGCAAGTGTGTGTGGATACGCACGTGAAGCATGTGAGGCTTAGATGGCGTATTAGTGAGATGTTCAATGGACATGCTGACCAAAGCACCTTTTATTATGCAAATGATGCAGATGTATGTATGCATGCTAGCGCACCAAAAATCAACCAAATTTTAGATTGTAAATTAGAAATTAGATTATATAAATATATATGAATTTACGTCAATTAGGTTGAATGTCCCAACATAAGGAATTGAATAGAATTACAATTAAATCCCTAATTAAATGTACCAATTCCTGATATTCTTGATTATCCGCAATATATGTTGAAAATTGGGATATGTGTGTTTGATGTTTTTTAAGTGTTATAGGCTTAGTAGGGATCAACAGTCAAAGACATTCCAAGTGTGGGACCAAAACAAGAGCTAGAGTTAGTATCAGGGCAGAAATAAGAAGGCCAAAACATACAAGTACGGAGCAGCTCGCCATAGTAAGCAGAAATGATTCGCCACAGCAAAGGAGACAAGCATTCGCCACAACGAGTACTATCCAGTTAGCCATAGCGAAGCCAACCTCCATTCGCCACGACGAGCAAAAGACACTCGCCACAGCGAGAGTATGATGATGTGGCATGTGATGCATGCAGCAACTAAATGGACGAATTTAAAAGGGATCCCAGTGATTTGAGGATTCAAATAAACATTCAATTGGAGTTAAATTCAAAGTTTAAATTAGAAATAGTTTGAATAATATTATCTTGTAATATTTTATTAGAATCCTAGTCCTTGGATTTTTAGGAGCATCTATAAATAGAGGCTCCATTCAGTTGTAAAGGGATCTCAGTCTTCACAATCATACATTGTGTTAAAGGATATCTTGTAAGTCATGAGTGGCTAGCCCCTTGGGTTCTCCAAGGAGGATCGATCTAGGCATGAGCCTGTGAGCTCAATTAGGGATTCTTTTGTTTTCTTACTTGCGGATTTACCCTTTTCAATTAATATGATTGTATTTTCTTGATTATGTATAGAACACCCTGCTAGACTCCTCGTGTAAAACTCAGTGGGACTATCTTTATGGAACTATACTTAGGGAATTTAGGTTTCACAGTCGTGACCTAGAATCCAATATAATATTTATCTTTGAATTCTTGACTAGTATGCATCTCTTATCACGATAGTATTTATTTGAATTAATCATGTCTCATTCGGGAATTAATTTATCTAAATAATATCATAAAATCTTAATAGTATATGTTGTTGATGTTCCCAGTTGGGGATAACGTTATTATCTAGATAGCATTTCGTAATGCATAACTATCTTGAATAAGGTGAAACTTAAAATGAAAATAATTTATCTTAAATATCTTTATATTGGCTAGGATTGCTGAAATCATCCTCCTTCAGAACTGTTATCTCATTATTAATTCCTACTACAACTATAATTGCTTTATATTTTTAATCTGCGAATACCTGTTGGTTGCTTGGATTGGGTTAATTAATTGCAGGATTGACTTGAAGACTCCGCGAGAGATTCGACCTAAGGTTGTGCCATGTGCTACTATCTGAGGTTTTATTTGATCCTGATTGTAATAACCAGTCGGAACCAGTCGAAATAGTCAATGATCACATGCAACCCTGGTCGTGTTCAACAGACATATTCGTACAACTAGCACGACGCGCACAGATGAACATAGGGATCCTCTGGCGCTTCTAAAGAAAGACATACAGTAAAATCCTATTTTCTATATGCTTTAAATGCAATCAAATCAAACAAAGATGCAGATTTAAATAATTGGAACTGCGTACCTCTCGAAGAACAGCCTTGCTAGATATATCGGGTCCAGATGGTGCACCCATGATGTGCTTGAAGGAACAGGAAGCCCCCCAGCTCCTATCTACCAAGCAATTATGCAGATAAAGTAGTGTTATTTTGACTGGACCGGACAGTCTGACAATCCAACCGCTAACCGAATACAAAGGCGAGTCGGTTGGACAAAAAAACCATTCTCCTAGTTGGACCGGATTTAACCGGGGTCTAACCGGTCCAATTTTATTATTTTTTTAAAAAAATTAAAAAAATAACATTAAAAAAATTAGAAAAATCTTAAAAATTAAAATTAGAAAATTCTTGAAAATTAAAATTTAAGAAGTCATGATTATCAAGAATTTTATGTTTGGTTTGATCAAGTTCTTTCAGAGTTTGACAAGTCTTGAAAATTAAAACTTTGAGAAGTCATGTAATTTAAAACCTCAAAATTATGTATGTTGAAACCTAAAATTTGAGTGATGTCATTTTATATATTAAGAATAATTAATATTTATTATTTATTGCGTCAACCGGTTCGACCGACGGTTCGACCAGTTAAACCGATCAGACCATAAACCGAACATTTGTTCGAGTCTTTGTTCAGTTCGGTTCTTACAACATTGAGATAAAGAGACAATGTCGAGCTCGAACCAAGATGAATCCTGGTGCCTACGTATCCTCATGGAAGGATTAGAGTCCACGTAGTTCGTTGTGGATGCTTATGCAAGTGTGTGTGAATATGCACGTCAAGCATATGAGGCTTAAACAGTGTATTAGTGAGGTATTTGCTGGACATATGGGCCCAGGGCACCTTTTAATATGCAATGAATGATGCAGATGTGTGTATGATGATGTATGCAACCTTGGCTGTGCTTAACAGACATAATCCGTCTAACTAGCACAACGTGCACAGATGAACATAGGGGTTCTCTGGCACTTCTAATGCAGAAAGCGATAAATTCCTAATTTTATACATGATTTAATGCAACAAAAACAATTAAAAACAAGAAAGAAATGCTAAATTAAATAATTAAAACCCTTACCTGACCGCTGAGCCGCGACCTCAGACCCTAACTGCTCACCTAGGGATCTCCTCTCTTTAAAATGAGAGAGTTTATCTCTCTAAAACTCTAGGAATTGATTCCAAATGAAGGGAGATGACACTCCTATTTATAGGGTAGGAAGGGAAGGGCAAAATGGTAATTTTGTTGCCCCTCCAGCACAGACGGCCGCGGTCACTGCCTCAACTTGGGCCTTTTCTACGGCCAGGAAACTTTAAACGTTCATTAGTTTCTCGTCTGGTGTCCGTTTTTCGCAAATTTTATATCGATTTTCATCGTTTTTTCGCCCTCTATGCAATGGAATAAGTTTTGAAGCCTAGTGACTTGAAATAAAGCTACAGTGGTCAAATTTCCACACACTGTCAAATTTCTAGTCTTTGAAAAGTTTCCATTTCTTCCTTAATCTCAATGGTTTCTTTTCGAAGCTCAAACCTCTCTAAACTTCCTTCCCTTGGGCCATATTTATTTCTTATTCCCTAAGACTTTGAGCCATTTTCTCTAATTATTTCCTAAGGTTTTGCTAGCTAGGCCCTAACAAAATGGGGTGTCTACAAAACCTTATGGCAAAGATATAATGAACCTTACCTAAGTTTTTTTTCTTCCTTAAACAAACCATTCCATTGACTAGGAGTTTTAAAAAAAATGAAGAGAGCGGAGGAGCTAGAATTTTCAATATTATTCTTATCTATATATAATATATAAAAGTAAGAGGCAAGAAGTCTCACCATGACACATAAGTTTTTTCAGCATATATTTTTCAACCACGTGGTGTTGATTAGACGCCAACTAGGATTTGATTTGGCGGATGACATGGACCCAATTAATTATGATTGTTGGTAATATATTCAGAATTTGCTTTGAATCTTATGAATTTGAAAATCATATAATCTTCCTGATTTAATACTATTAATTAAATTAAAAATTGAACCTTTATTTAATATATCATTAACTTCAAATTTAAATGAAAAATCAGAATCCTTTCAAAAAAAAATTTCCCAAACTGTAAATGTAATCAATTTTGTAGGTGTCTATACGATTGGTTTAGAAAATTTTAACATAGATTATAATCACAAATACTAATAAACTGATTTAAAGTTATTAAATGAAAATAAAAATATTTATAGCATCTTTTAGAATTTTTACTCCATATATCTTTAATATTGTTAAAAAAAATACACGATAAAAGTTTAACGGTTTAGTCACTTATTTATATATATAAAAAAAAGTTTAGTCACTTTTATTAGTGTATGAATAAAAATGTATCATTAATATTCTAAAGTGAATTAAAGTTATCAAATATTTTAAAAAAAATTATTAACATCTTTTATACTCCATACATATTTGAAATTGAAAAAAAAAAAAGACAAGAAGTCTCACCATGACACATAAGCTTTTTCAGCATATATTTTCCAACCATGTGGCGTTGATTAGACGCCAACTAGTATTTGATTTGGCGGATGACATGGACTCAATTAATTCTGATTGTTGGTAATATATTCAGAATCTGCTTGAATCTTATGAATTTGAAAATCATATAATCCTCCTTATTTAATACTGTTAATTAAATTAAAAATTGAACCTTGATTTAATATATCATTATTTAATTGAAAAATCAGAATCCTTTCAAAAAAAAAATTTCCCAAACTGTAAATGTAATAAATTTTTTAGGTGTCTATACGGTTGGTTTAGAAAATTTTAACATATATTATAATCACAAATACTAATAAATTGATTTAAATTTATTAAATAAAAATAAAAATAAAAATATTTATAGCATCTTTTTGAATTTTTACTCCATATATCTTTAATATAAAAAAAAAATAGACAATGAAAGTTTGACGTAAGGATCAAAATAGGATTCTGTCTAATTATAATACATTAAATTGTTAAATATCGGTAGTTAAAGTTTGAGATTCTAAAATATAATCATAAGCTATGAAAATGAAAACTTTATATGATAATTAGAAAATTCTAAAGGGTTATACAACATAATTCTTAATAGTTTAGGATAAAAAAAATTATACAATTTAATGAGTTTTTCAAATTTAAATATTTTTTAAAAAATTAGGATGCAAAATTAATTATGTCATAACACATTTATTATAGTCAATTAGCAATTTTTATGGTCCATATCTCATAATATAATAACTATTTGTTTGTATTCGTAACATTTATCATGTTTTTGTATCGTATATATATATCTTTTGTTTTAACTTTCATCATAACATCAACCTATAAGGTTACACATATAAATAATCAAAATCATGTCATTTGTCAAGTATTAGTTTAGTCAAGGTATTCTTTTTTTTTTTACTATGTTTTTTTAATATGCTTATATTAATACATGCTAATAATATAATTTTTGACTTTAATCATAGAATTTTCTATTTTTTATATCCCCTGCATCGCACGGGTCGGAACACTCAATATCATGACATTTGTTATATGGTTTTTGCACATAAATTATCCTTATCTATTATGTATTATTATTAAATTTTGAGATTAGTAGCTATTCATAAGATTTTATTTATGATTAGTTTACGAACTTTGATGTGACCTATATGATTAAGATGCTAAATATGATCATTATTAGATTTGATATTTGAAGTGTTATATAATTGTAGTATGTAAAGTATTTAACAAGTATCTGTATAAAATTATTAAAAAATAAGCAATAGACTCTATTTGTTTATGAAAACACCAAAATACTCATATACTCCAAATTATGTCTTTACATTTTTTTAATGTATGAAATGATTCAAATTAATATAAAATAATCTGTAGTCATATCCCGTGCATCGCACGGGTTCAATACTAGTAGTGAATGAATAAAAGTAAAGAAAAGTGAAGGTTAATAATGTAATTAAATATTATAAACTATGCAAACCATCTTAAATCTCCAATTTGGAGGGATTTGAAAATTGAGGTATTGGATGGTTTTGAAAGGTAAGAAGATATAACTAACATCATCAAAACACAAAAGAAAATTTATATTGTCTTAAACAAATATTAAACATGTATCTTCACTTTTTTATTTGTATTCCTCGTTGCTTTAGAAAGTAAAAATTACCTATATTGAGATAAAAAAATGTATAGTGTTTGAACTTTGAACAAATTGCAAAATATCGCAAACCCCAATTGGAATGATTTGAAAATTGGGATTTCAAATAGTTTGGATTCTAGACCAGAGGTTTATGATTTATAAAACTCACTACTCATGTAAACTTCTAACCAAGGGTTTATAAACCTAAACCACCCCACAGTATTACTCTCAAACCATATTCTCAATACAAATAAGACAGATAGCAAAATGTTTTTGTATGACTAATAATGTGAGAACATAAAAGACCACATTTCATATGACCAGTTATAGAAGAGAGAATATAGCCTATGATTGGAGGATTTTATACCAAACAGATAAGAAAGTTTACCTAGGGTTTGTTTGGCAATTAAGAAGGGAAGGAAATGGTAGAGATGAAGGAGAGAGGTGAAGGAAATGGAAAAGGAGGTTAACTGATGGTTTCTCTTCCCCGTTAAAGTTTTCCGAAATCTCCTAATTAACAAAGGGAGAAGGTTAAGGAGGATTAACATAAAGTCCTCCAATATTTCCTTCCCCTCCAAAATTTTAAAAATCTAACAAGGGGAAAGACTACTAAATTGTCTCTTCTCTTCCTTCTTAATACTCAGTCCAAACATATTTTGTATAATAAACAATGTATTATACATGAAGTAAGGTGGGGCCATTTTATCATCATCGGCTCGTTTGGTTAGTGGATTTATTTTGAGTGAATGAGAATGGGATTGAAAATGGGAATGTGAATGATATAGTTATGTTTAGTATAAGATAAAATGAAGGGTGGGAAGGTAATGAGATTAGAGTAAAATTACAATTTTATCTTTCACTAATAATAAAATAGTCTTTTCAAATATAAAAATAAAGATAAAATGGTAAAAAAAAAATTTAAGGCATTTGCACATGTATATACTAAAAAAAAAGTTAAACACAAATTTAGCCACTTTTCAAAAGTATCTACAGATCTATACCACTTTTACTGTTCACCTAGAAAAACGCCATCGGTGATGGCAATTTGCTGATTTCTTGACGAGAAAAACGTCATTTGTGAGGGCGTTTATAGGGTTGACCATTTGACCCTATAAACGCCCTCCGTGATGGCGTTTTTCTAGCTACCGGTCAAATGAGGTGGGGCCCAGTAGACATGTAGGCAGCCACGTGTGTGGTATGTTTAACTAAAACGCCATCAGCAAGGGCGTTTTTACTGCAATAAACGCCGTCAGTGAGGGCGTTTTTGGGCTGGTAATTTCCTATATAATGCTTCAACTTGTCTCAACAACCCACAACATTCCTCCCATATTTCCAGCATTTTTTGAGGCATTGTTTTGTAACATAATTATTCACAAACAAATATGAGTCAGTCATTCACGGCTTGTATTTACAAAGACGCCATTGTATCGAACTCTTCCAATGACGTTGTTTTTCACGTCCTGAATAATCCTAAACTTACGAGAATCAGCAGAGGAATGAGCTTTGCAAAGTTGGCCACCATGTGTACTGCATCCGTCAAGTTTAGGATTATTTGGGACGTGAAAAACAATACCATTGGAAGAGTTCGATACAATGGCGTCTTTGTAAATACAAGCCGTGAATGACTGACTCATGTTTGTTTGTGAATAATTATGCTATAAAACAATGCCTAAAAAAATGCTAAAAATATGGGATGAATGTTGTGGGTTGTTGAGACAAGTTGAAGCATTATATAGGAAATTACCAGCCCGAAAACGCTCTCACTGACGGCGTTTATTGCAGTAAAAACGCCCTTGCTGATGGTGTTTTAGTTAAACATACCACACAAGTGGCTGCCTACATGTCTACTGGGCCCACCCCATTTGACCGGTAGCTAGAAAAACACCATCACGGAGGGCGTTTATAGGGTCAAATGGTCAACTTTATAAACGCCCTCACATATGGCGTTTTTCTCGTCAAGAAATCAGCAAATTGCCATCACCGATGGCATTTTTCTAAGTGAACAGTAAAAGTGGTATAGATCTGTAGATACTTTTGAAAAGTAGCTAAATTTGTGTTTAACTTTTTTTTTAGTATATACATGTGAAAATGCTAAAATTTAAACCCTCACCTAAACTCATGATTGGTAGAGAGTTTAGTTTTGGAAAGGCTTGGACATAGCCTTTGTGTCAAAGCCTTTCCAAAACTAAGGGCGTGTTTGGTAGGATAGAAAATAAGGAATAGAAAAAATATATGTAGATCCCACATGTTATCTATTTTTTTTTATTTTCATCTTAAAAAATATGTATAATTAAAAAAGAAAAAAGAAAAAAGAAAATATCTATTATATCCTTTGATTTGACACAATCATAACTATCTTTTCTTTTGATTATTTTAATACAAGGGGGTAAAGTGATAATTTTAATACATTCCTATTCCATTTCCCTTCTCAACTTGTACTAACAAACACAATAAATGCATTCCCTTTCTCTTTCTATTTCTGCATAAAGAACGTACCCTGAACCCTAAATCAATCATGGGTTTGGAAACCCAAACCCATTCCCTCTAAAAAAATACCATGAACCAAACAAGTCATATGGGTTTGCTAATCAGTGTCCTAAGAGTATTGGTTAAGAATTCATTTCAACCAATGAGAAAGTTTAAAAAATTATTCTTATATCTCAGGATACTTGTTAAATAAATCCCATCATTATTTTGATAAACCAACTTTTTTTTATGTATACATATATAATAGGGTAAACTACAGTTTGCCCCCTTGTGGTTTGGCCTAAATTCAGTTTGTCCCCCTGTAGTTTAAAATTCGACACTTAACCACCCTGTGGTTTGGCTTAAAATTAATGTGCCCCCTGTGGTTTAGAGTGTGACACTTGACCCCCTGTAGTTTGTTATGTTATCACTTAACTACCTTCACCTATCTTCTATCCAAATTTTAGTCAAATTATCATTTAATACTTTTAATGTTTAAAATTTGTCATTCAACACTTTAGAATTATAAAATTATTCAAAAAAAAATTTATAATTAATATAAAAATAAAATTATAATTTTAAAAAAATCAATAAAATAATTTAATATTTATTGTTTACTCCATTGATGATTTATATTTAGTTATTTATTCATTTTATTGGTATTTTTTATCTTTAATATTTTAGAATTATTAAATCAATCAAAATGAAATTGTAAAAGAATAATATAATACAAATATATAACTAAATTTAAGTTTTTTTATTGTTCAAGTTCAGAACATACATACCTGAATTGAATGTTAACATTATTGAGTTTAGAAACTATAACATTAAAGAATAATTTTCTTAGAAAAGTATCCTTAGACTTGGAGCATAACAGTACTCTTGGATATAGTGGAGAGATTAGAAGAAAGAAAGAGTTTGAAGGAAACACTAAAAAGAATTGAAAGTAGAAGATTAGAGTTTATTATTATTATTATTATTATTATTTTATAGATAAAATAAATATTTAATAAAATAAATAAATAATTAAATTATTTTTAGGTAATTTTTTTTATAAGTTATATTAAATATTAAATTTTAAAAAAAATAATATAGGATATTTAAGTGATAACATAATAAATCACATGGGGGTCAAGTGTTACACGCTAAACCACATGGGGCACATTAATTTTAAGCCAAACCACAGGGTAGTTAAGTGTTGCATTTTAAACCACAGGGGAGCAAACTGAATTTAGATCAAACTACAGGGAGGTAAACTGTAGTTTACCCTATATAATATACATACACATGTTGCATTAGGGGTTTAGGGGGCCATGACACGCCCTAGCCCCCTTTTCCTCCCCCACTAGCTATTTACTTTTAACATTTTTTCTATTAAACATATCTTATATTTTACAATGCGATAAAATTATATTTTTTTTTATTTTTTAAATATCTTAATATAAGAATAAAATGATCACCCACTTTTATTTTATTCTAATTCCAATTTCATTCTCATTTCCTACTAAACCCATTAAAATTCCTACTACCAAACATTCCCTAATTTTTTTTGTCCTTCCTCTACCGTCATTCTCATCAGTGACTTGACTCCATCTCTGTCCATGGAGTCAACAAGTCAAATCACGCAGTACCTCGCTCACTCAGCTGCCTTTACCTTACTTAAGAAGTTTTAATACATTTCACTTCCCAATATTTCCTCCTTCCTTCCTTACTTGTGTCTCTCCATTTCCTTTCTTCTTCTCCCTTGCATTGCATCGCCGCTTCACCTACAAACCTTTTCTCACATCGCAACCACGACAGAAACCGAGACTTGAACTCACTTCTTTTCCGATTCAGATATCGAAACGCACCGCATCATCTCTGAATCGCATTCTCACTGCAACTTTAAACCTAAGGTAATCTATTTCTTCTCTTATCATTCACTGTTCCGTCACACGAGATAATCCAAATCGGTGTGTATGCATTTTTTTTTCTACCCAAAAAGAAAAAAAGAAATCCATTTCACTAAAATGACATTGCAAGAACAGGGAGAGCTTGTGAAATCGCTAAAGGTGGAAGGTGAGGAGACAAGACGAAACGCCATGAGCTTTGTGAATGCCATTAATGCTGCTGCAGCTATTCATATAATAATCTTCTTGGTTTCTCTACTTCCTTTAATAAGAATATATATATTTTTTTTGGTAGACTGGAAAGGCCACTAGCCTTAGCAAACACAGACACGAGGCTTCAAAATGCCACACAAATCATCATGAATAGAATGACTCAGCTTAGCCATATAATCTGCAGCGCCATTAGCTTCCTGAAACACATATGTATCTTGTTTCCAAGAACTCTATTATAAATTAAGAAGCATTGACCTAATTTTATTGTTACTGCTTTTTAAAATGGTTAATATTTGTTGGCTAATTAAAGTAAATGACATAGGGTAAACAACGTAAAGGACAGTTTTTGTCTCAAACTAATATATATACATCTGTTTGTAATACTGCATGGTAAGAAAACTAGTTTTTGCCTCTCTCCCTCAAATAAATCTTGATCCTTCTATAATACAAAATCAAATCTACTCCTTTATCAAACACATACAAAGACTAAGAAGAAAAATAAATAAACAGATTCTCTCTTTTTTTCTTTTCATCTTTTCTAATTGAGCGAACATGCTTTAATTATGTATCTAGTGATTTTGGAAAGAGTGACGTTACATTTGAGTAATAATGTGATTTTAATGTTCGTGTTTTGTTATGAAAAGATGAAAGTATATTACTCTGGTATTTGTTCTTTTCCTGACTGTAATTCGTGAAGAGATATGGATCATTATTTTATGATTGTGGTTTTTTAGCTGACCCACCTAGTGGGAAAAGGCTTTAATTGTTGGTGTTGTGTGTGTGTTTTTTTCCATTTGAACTGAATGTGTCACTTTAATTGTATCACAACCTTAACATGATATTGATGCTGCATTTAATTTTACAGAGGGAATGTGCTAAACTTAAGAGAATGCTCGAAGAAGAGAAAAAACTTGTCGAAAGGCTACTAGAGAAAGATGATGAGGCACAAATGTTCAAGAGAAAATATGAAGAGATAGGCCAACAATTAGCTGATGCTCGAAAAGATGTTGGGTACGCTACAACTAGAGCTGATGTTGCTGAGGTACTAGCTGTTATTTTATAATATTTATCTCATATTTTTGACAAACTAACAAGATGAACTAAATTATTCAAGATAGAACTTGTTGGCATTGCTTGATCCTTGTAGCCAACCCCACCTCAGGCTTTGTTTGATTTTGTTTTAACAAGATGAACCAATTTATGAGGATATGTGATCACTTCGATAAGCAAAATACAGGATGCTTGTTATTTTAAGTTGAGTAAATATTTTTACTAACTAGTGTTTAGTTTGTAGACAGCCTCTAAATCTAAGGTTCCCCGAATTTTACTCATCACTAAATCTCCGCTCCAAATGATTCTTCGTATTGGTATGGAGCAACCGTAGTAATCAAATAAATAAACAGTTTTTTCTTCTTAGTTTGGCCGAACGTGCTATAATTATGTTGCTAGTGATTTTAAAAAGAGTGAGGGTACGTTTGATAATAGTGTAACTTTTCCATTTGTATCACTCGCCTATTGTTATGTTGAAGCCATAATTATTTTTACAGCGTGAATGTGATGAACTCAAGAGGATGCTGGAAGAAAAGCAAGAAGTAGCCCATGTTTTGGCACGAGTGACCAAGAGACAAGTTGAAGAGATAAGTAAACAACTAATCAATGCTCAAAAGGATGTTGAATTTGCTACGGCTAGAGCTGACACTGCCGAGGTACTAGCTGCATTGGTTCCCTCACTTATAGTTAATAGTGTAGTTTTTCCATTTGTATCACTTGCCTATTATTATGTTGAAGCCATAACTATATTATGTGTACTTGAAGAATTGTATAATGTTTAGGATGGATTGCAGCCCGTAAGAGGCTATTAATTGGTATTTTTATGTTTAGAATGAATGGAGTAAGGCGAAGAAACAGTTGCAAGAAGAGCGAGAGCTTGTGCGAAGGCTAGAGCTGAGATGTGACGAGATAAGACAAAGTGCTATGAGACAAGTTGAAGAGAAAAAACTAGAGTTAGCCAATTCCCGTAATGCTTGTGCAATAGCAGAGGTATTTGTTAGTGCTTTTTTTTTTAAAAAAATATATACATATACACTCTGTTAAGTTTGTCTCCCTCCTTTAAAGGAAACTATTAGTGTTTGATCAAATTATCCTATAAGCACTTTTATCTATGATTTATTTTTCAATTATTTTAAAAAGTACTTTATACTATTAAATCACTAAAAAGACTTACTTCAAAAGGAGTATACAGTTGGATTATATCTAGAATTTTTTATTATGCTTTTGTTTATTCTTTGCTGTTTCTTATACTGCAATCTGCATTATAAGAAATGATCTAATTTTATGCTTCCCTCTCTCTCATTAGCAGTTTGATGCTTCTATGATTTAAAGGCAAATATCTGCCTTGATCATACATATAAAAACTAAGTTGAAGCAAATAAATAAACAGTTTTTCCTTCTCTTAGTTTGGCCGAACGTGCTATGATTATGTTCCTAGTGATTTTTAAGAGTGAGGCTACGTTTGATAATAGTTTAGATTTTCCATTTGTATCACTCGCCTATTGTTATGTTGAAGCCATAACTATTTTTACAGCGTGAATGTGCTGAACTCAAGAGGATGCTGGAAGAAAAGGAAGAAGTAGTCCATGCTATGGCACGGGTGGCCAAGAGACAAGTTGAAGAGATAGGCAAACAATTAATTGGTGCTCAAAAGGATGTTGCATTTGCTACTACTAGAGCTGGCATTGCCGAGGTACTAGCTGAATTGGTTCCCCTCGCGAAATTTTATGATATTTATCTTTCATTTTTTATTCAAATTAACAAGATGAACTAATTTCCAAGGAAATTTGATCAATGATAAGCAAAATACAAGATTTTTTTTTTCCTTTTGTGATTTTAAAATTGTGACATTATTATTAGTAACAAGGCTGAATAACTATGTTTTATTTAGTGAAGCGCTCCCAAATTTAAGATTGTAAAAATCAACATTAGTTCTTATATGTTCTCGAGTTTTACCCAAAACTAAATCTACTTTCCAAATTATTTTTTCTATTGATGGGGTGCAATTATAATAACATATTATGGATACTTGAAAGAATTTTTTAGGATGGACAGAAAACTAAGTATCTACTAATTGGTACCTTTTTCTTTTGTTTAGAATGAACGGGGTCAGATGAAGAGGGAGTTGCAAGAAAAGCTAGAGCTTGTGCAATTGCTAAAGCTGGAATGTAGGGAGACAAGACAAAATGCCATGAGAAAGATGGAAGAGAAGGAACTAGAGTTGGCTAATGCCCTTAATGATGCTGTAGCTGCAGCTGCTGAGTGTAGAGCTGCTGCTGCTGAGGTATTTGTGATTATTTCTCTTATTTTATCAATATGTTCCCTCTAGTGCGTCTCCTAATATGTACCTAATTCTAAATTAACTTTAAAAAATATTATTTGAATCCCATCTACAAAATCCTAGTAGACTAAACAGATCATGCATATAAATACAAATATTTTAGTTAGGAGATTTGTAAATTTCATGATTAGCATATACAAATCTTTTGTAAATTGAATCAATCTTAGATTATATTTTTTTCTTTTCTTTTTACAAATATTTTTCTTTGCTTTATACCAGTATTAATTCTTCCCGGCTGCGTTTGTGCCTGTTTTTGTCCAATGTGTAATATAACTATGGAAGAATAGTAACTTGGGGAGGGATGAAAAAGATGTTTTAGGCTAGTTAGAACCTTAATCCAAAATAGTTGATGCTGAAGATTTTGTTGTCACTAATGAACCTAAGCCCTTAAATCACTTTGATACATATTATCATCTGCACTTGAAAGTTTCCTGTTTCTTATTTGAAATCCAATGGCACTAAGGCAGCATATATTTCTGATTGTTTTGAAGGAAATCGTAACAATTTCTATCTGTAACATTTACAACTATTGATTAAGATTTAAGATGAATGCCATGTGCAAACAAAATAAAGTATAAAACTTAGATGCATCTTCTATGTGCTTATGATAAACTCCTCTAACAAAACAACACAAGTAGATATATCAAAACAGCATTGCATGATTGGGTTTTCCTTAAAAAGCTCCTCTACATGTATTTTTATTGGAGAACCAGAAAGCATACGTTGAAGAAAATAAGTTTTTTGCTACAATATGCAAATGTTGACTAAAATGAATACAGGGGATGATTTTCATCCAGCTCAATGTTTGTAAATATTGCAATAGGAATTTCCGGACAAAACGTTTCTATGAACTATTATTCTGAAGGACATTGGTATATAATGTGCATTGTAGCACAATTTTACAGTGAACTTGGTTTCTCCCAAGATTAATGAAACAGTAAACTGCATTTGAAATTGAGGGTAGAAAGCATTTCTTGTATACTTGAGCTTGAGCTTGAGCTAAACCTGAACTAAAAAAACGCATTTACCATGACATGCAGGCATGTGCAATTTGCCTGACCAATGAAAAAGACATGGCTTTTGGATGTGGGCACATGGTAATTACCTCAGATATTTTACTGCTTTTCCTCTTACTTTATGAGAATGATGATTTGTAAGTGATTCTGATGCAGACTTGTGGAGACTGTGGAGTGAAGATGTCCATGTGCCCTATATGCCGGAAACCGATAATCAACCGTCTGAAACTATTTCCGGGGTGACTAAGATTGTGATCGGATTTAAGAAAATGTAAAGGTTTTATTTATACATCTCCTGTATATAGTCTCAAATCAAAACTTGTTTTGGCCTTTCCTTCTCTTCTGTTCTCAATCTAGACTTAGCTGTATCACTAATGTGACAGAAAGATCTTTCCAGTTTAGAATGGAATAGGAAAAGCAGCTGATGGAACTATGCATAAAGAAAATTAAAACTAGGCCATCCACAGCTTTTGCTGTGTTATAATTCGGGAAGATGATACAATGTGGATAGACTGATTTATTTCAGATCAATTCAGAGAGATAACCTATGAGACATTGAGATGATGAGATTAATCCTCAAATACATTTTGGAACAAGAAAGACAGTGACTTTCAGATCAATTCAGAAAGACATTGAGATGAAGAGATTATTTTTTCCTACATGAAGGAAAATGGGTCAGTCTATCCTTGGTGGATTGGATTCAAGCCCATTTAAGTTTGGGCCTTTGTGCAAATAACATAAAATTTGGGGCCACAATGTGTAATATTCTCTTTTAGTTTAAATTACATATTGGTGGGAACAGTTATTTGGCATATTGGTGAGAATTTACGAGAAGTGTTTAATATATGTGGGTGACTGTAAAATTGATTTATTCAGTACATGAAATCACCAAAATGCTCTTTCATTCCTTCTCTTTGTTTATCTCACTATATTGTGTATTTGCTGTGTATTATGATTTGAGCCCGTCACTGTGACCGGATCGAGTGTGACTACTTGAATTCGACATTGATGTATGCTCAAAAACCTTAAATGGTATAAGAGCCATGGTTTTACAACTTTTGCTGAGCTTGATGAATGTATGTGAATATATGCATTTGCTATAAACACTTGATGAATGCATGGAGAAATATATGAATTTTTTTCTTTGTTTTATAATGATGCATTCGTGGATTATATGTATATTCCTAGCTTTCTAAATCAAAACTTATGTTAAATGTGTATGTAAACACGTGTATTTATTTTTTATTCAAAGTATGATGATAAAATGAAAATGAAAGAATACAAATTTAGTGGTTAAACATGAAAAATAATTGAAAATAGGTTTTAGTAAAAATATAGAATTAGGTTTCGAAACCTATCTCAAATCTTCAATGTGTAGAGCACAAAAAATCGTGCGAAATCAACATAAATTTTACATAAAACGAACTCCAAATGACAAAGTTATAGAGGATCGAATTTTTGGGTTCGAAAATTGGGTTCAGTGAAATGAAGTTCTTAGGCTTCGAAACTTATCCTAATGTGTAGAGCATGAAAAATTGTGTGAAAACAACATAAAATTTTGCAAAAAAAATGGAGTTCATACGGTTGAGATATTGAAAATCGAAGTTTTTCCATGAACTCCGCGTCCGGTCGTTGGATTCTGGCAGTGTTAGCAGCGGTTAAGTAACTGCTGCCTTTTTTAGCGCGGTCGTTTTAAAAACCGCCGCCTAAAACTATAAACATTAATAAAAAAAATAAAATGGGCTTCGACCCAAATCTGTTAATATAAATTAAACAAAAAAACTTTTTGGGCTAGGCCCAAAGTATATTAACAGAAGAAATAAAAAAAATTTGGGCTGGGCCCAACATTTTTAAATTAATTAAGAAATAAAAAAGGAATGGGTTCAGAAGTGCCACGTGGCACGTGCGGCCATGTGGCACCTCTGATCGGCGAGAGGAAGCCGGCGTGGCGGTGCGTGTCGCCGCCAATGGCCTCCATGGCAGCTCGTGGATTTCACGCGCTAATTTTAAAAAAAATTGAAAATTTTTTCTTCTCGGGGCGCGTCCATTCTCCGATTGGAATGCCATTTATGTCTAAAAATCCAGAAAATTGAGATCTTCGATTTGATATATAATTCGCCAATTTTGAAGATCATTCAGGATCGATTTATGTGTATTTTAGTATTTTTTCTGCTATTTTTACACCAGAAAAATTAAAGAAAAATTTCAGAAAATTCAAAATAATTTCATTGTTTTGTTTTAAGTTAAAATGAGTCAAGAGGCTTCTAGTAGTACTGAAAATATGTCATTGGAATACTCATAAAGACTCAGAGGAGTTAATGGAAACATGGTAGAGTTTGGGGCCACAATGTGTAATATTCTCTTTTAATTTAAATTACATATTGGTGGGAACAGTTATTTGTCATATTTACGAGAAGTGTTTAATATATATGTGGGTGAGTGCAAAACTGATGTTTATTCAGTACATGAAACCACCAAAGTGCTCTTCCATTCCTTCTCTTTGTTTATCCCACTATATTGTGCATTTGCTGTGTATTATGATCCGAGTCCATCACTATGACCGGATCGGGCGTGGCTACTTGAATTCGACATCCAGGTATGCTCGAAAACCTTCAGTACTAGAGTTAAAAAATTAAGTCCGAGAATCTTTTACATTCTCGGGAATCTTCTAATCCCATGTTGCTTAATATTTTTAATCCCACCTAAGGGGGTGGCATTATGTTAATACCATGGGATGGGATTTTGTATTCCGATGACCTGGAAGCTCGGAATGAAAACAGTTGGAAACCAAAGGAACATGACTCGAGCTAGAAAGGTCTAGAGCCTACGTACCCAAGAATGTGATCAGAGTTAACATAATTCGCTTGGTGAGGGTGCTTCCAACGTGAGATAGTAGAGATGACAAGAGGGAAAGGAGGTCTTTCTTCTGAGAGCCATTGCTTCCTGGTGGCTTCCGCACCACCTAGAGGTGTCAATATGGGTCAGGCTCTAACAAAATATAGGGTTGGGTTGACAGATTTTTGGACCGTTTTAAAAACGGGTCAGCCCGGCTCGGCACTAAAACAATTAGGGCCAAAACGGGTTAAGGTCGGGCTAGCCCATTTTTTTTAAAATTTTTTTAATTAAATTAATTATTATTTAATTTGGCCTAAATTCCTAACATTTTTTTATAAACAATTCCTAACATATTTAATCTATACCTTATTTAGTCATTTACTAGCTATTCACTCACTGCTAGTAAATCAACTTATTTTTTGGGTGAAAGTAAATAAATTAATTCATCTTTTTTATTAAAAAGGAAGAAACACAGAACAACAATATGCTGAAAAATATTATTTACACAACTAAATTAATTTTGATTAGAGATATTGTAAAAAGAATGAAAAGATATTCTAAAATTTCTTTTCAACATTTTTAGCGCAAACTTTTATATAATATCTAACATTTAATTTTCATATTAATTTATTTACAAAAATGTCATTTCTTGTCCTTCTATAATTACATCTATTGTAACATCCGCTCTTTTTAAGTGATATAATGATCGTTTGCTAGAAGAATTAAGTGTCTGTAATTGTGTGACATTGCTTGTTGCATTTAGAAAGCATATACAAATGCATTATTCTAAGAAAAGAGGGTGGGAAGGACCTAAAAGATAGAGACTAAAGTGAAAGGAAAAAGTAGTGTGTGAGGGTGAGAAATGAATTTTCTCCCTAAGAGGTTGGTGATACTTCTTATATGCTAAAGGAGCCAGCACACACACACACAATTTTTCCACCAACTTGGAGAGAGGAAGAGCTAGAGACAAGGAGGAGAAACCTTGGCTTGAGTGGAGGTGATTCAGGCTAGAGGATTTGGATTTGAGCAAGAATTGAACCATAGAAGTCAGCTAGCACATCAATTAAGCAAGAATTTAACTTCAAACAAGGTAATCAAACTACCAACCTCTCACTTTTTCAGATTAAGGATTTCAAGAAAATGACCAAAACCTAGCTTTCGAATTTTGGGCCATTTGAAAGGAAAAACCTGCTTCCTTCTATTTTATGAAATTAGATGGATGTTAGATGATGATTTGCATGTCTGGATTTAGCTGGAAATTAGATAATCTAGAAGGGTTTTGGAAATGAGTATGGGTTTGAGAGAAAACCATGATTTTAAGCTAGTTTAATCTTGTTTTTGTACAAGTTTTCATGGGTTTTGATGCATAAATAATAGGGATTAAGTTTCATAAATCATACACTTTTGGTTTTCAAGTTTTGGGGTTTTAATCTGGGCAAAATGAAGCTTTTAAAAACATTTTCGCCCCGTATTAGCTGGTTGATAGCTAGAACAGCCGGCTGATGTGTTCATAAGTTGCTCAGAAAATTTTTCAGAATAAGAACAGCCGGCTGATAGCTAAGAACAGTTGGCTGATGGGTTTAAATTTTCCAGAAATGTTCATATTTTTTCCCAGAAATATTCATATTTTACCCAGAAATTTCCAGAATTAAAACAGCCAGTTGATGGCTTAAGAACAACCGGCTGTTGTGTTTTTATTGTGGCCGAAAACCCCTTACAGAGGGCTATCAGCCAGCTGATTGGTCCTAAAAGCCGGCTGATACGCCTCTATAAATTTTTATTCTTGAAAAATAAAGGCCAATTAGCCGGCTGATGGCCCCAAACAGCCAACTAATTGACCCCTGTTTTGCATAGTGAACTCAATCACTTTAAAATGATGTTTTAAACACCTAATTTCATTCTCAAACATAATGATCTAAGTTTATAAAGTAATATGAGCTAAGGGTAGAGAGAAATAACACAGAAAAGAGAAGAGTAAGTATCTAGTGTGTATGTTTTGAAAATGAAAAGGTCCATAATTGAATGTTCAATTGTTGGTATGGGACGACCGTTGACTTTCCACGGTTGTGTCATGTTTTAGGATGGTAAAACATCCAATTGACCAAGTAAAGCTTTTCAAAAACATCGTGTTGGTTACTGAATTTTAAGTTAGTGGACCAAGTTAGAAAAGATTAGGTCATGTACTTAAAGTTCGGATAACCAAAATTGGGACCTAGTCATTTTATCTTATACTCACATAGATATCATACAAGAAGGGAGGATCTACATATACGAATATGAGAAGAACTGTTAAAAAGAGACGGGAACCTCTAAATTACAAAAAGAGAAGAACCGTTATTATAGACTGAGACCTCTAAGTTTAAGAGGAGAAGAACCGTTAGCAAGAGACGGGGATGTCCAAATTTTAAGTAAAAGTGACTCCTTGGCTAAATAGAACCACTCAGAAGTAGAGACGATCCATCAGTTAAAGGATGGTGATCTATAAACCAGAATAGTACTCGGATCCACTGGGGGACGCTCTAGATAGTACACATAATAGAAATAGCTTGATTGCTATAGATTCTTATTTATTATATGCCATTAGATGTATGTATGAGTAACTATTGGGTGGTGCTCTCTGTGCTCTTATATTTCTATTTTGATTGTTATTTGTCTGCCTTTCAGATATGTGAGAATATGTTTAGAAGTTGATGCTCATATTTATGTTTAAGAAAAAGTATGCCATTCCATTTCACATGCCCTATTTTGTATGGATTTCCATGCTATAAGATTTTCTTAGAGTATGACATGCATTAGTTTTAAGTTAAACATCACATCCATGTTTTATATGTATAATGAGAAAGGAACTGCAGTGATTTTCTGTGCAAGGCACAGTGGTACACAATGACGAGTTTATAAACTGGTAGTCTTTGATTACTGGGGTTTATCCTCATTACGTTGGTGTGTATCAGCTGACTAGGTACCCGGATGCCTATGAGACGAGACAGGAGCGATGGGTAGCTTGACCCTTGTGAGAAGAAAGATACTAGATGAAGTATAAACATATAGTTTTTACTTTTGTAAACTTATGTATGTACAACCCTTTGAAACCATTAACCTTGGTATATCTTTTTGGAAGGTTAATTGGTATATTTTGTATATATATATGTACAAGGGATGAGAACAAATGTTTTAATACATGTATGCATATGTGGATGACAAGTTTGAGCTTTTATGAGGTTAAAGGTCATAATCTATATTTGTTAGAATTGTAGATTATTATCTTTTACAAAGCTCTATCTATCATGTATGATGTTAGAAGTATGCAAGTATGTGTTATTGTTTATGATTATGTTTATAAGTAATGATAAAGAAGTTTTCATGTATGAAATATTTATTTATGATGCATGCTTCCGCAGTAGTTCCGGTATGTGCAAGAGATACCCGAGAGGTAGAACCCAAACACATGCTATTTAATTAATTAACGGGTAAAAAGTTAAAATAAATTCGGGTAGAAGTAGAATTAACACACCGGTTCTAGATCAAAGATATATTCTATATTACAAAACTTTGATTTCTGAAGAGTCTAGAACTGGAGTGTTACATCTATTACAATAAATTTATAAATAGAACAACAATAATCAGCGCAAACTTATGCACATGGTCCTTAATTTCTTAAAGATTGGAGTGTCAAGTTTGTTCCTCTCCTTCTTGAACCAAAAAAATATAGATCTTGAATTAGTTCTTAAATAACTTACTGGATTTTAATTAATAATAAAAATTAAATAAAACACATCATTATTATTATTATTATTATTAAAAGACCAATTTTTTAAAACAAATAAATTTGAAAAAAGGGCTAGCCCGACCCGGCCCTTTAGAGAAAAGTTGGCCCGGCCCAGCCCTAACTAACTAGGGCCCAAAACGGGCTAGGGCCGGGCCAGGCCGTTTTGACACCTCTAGCACCACCCGGCATGTATGTCTTGTAAGATTGGAAACTGGAGGGAGAGGACTCGAGCTAGAAAGGTCTAGCGCCTATGTTCCCAAGAATGGGATAAGAGTCCACGTAGTTCACTTGGCGAGCGTGCTTTCAGCATGAGATGGTAGAGATGACCGAAGGGAACAGGGGGAAATGAGGGAGCTTTCATAATCAGCATTGCTTTGAGAGTTTTCCTTTTTGAGTGTCTCTCGAGTGAGCCCTAGGTCAGCTTATATAGTCCCCGGGTAGTTGAGCGGTTATAAGAGGTGGATATGCGGTTATGCTGAGTCGATGTTCCCGCGTGCCATTCACGTGACCAATGCCGGGTCCCATATTACCAGGATTATTTTTCAATACCTAATTTTACTAAATTAACACTAACCTATTTATTAATTATTTAACCTATTCCTCCCTTCTTCTTGACATATTTATGAATCATTATTTAATCCATGGAAGGACACTTGGGAATATTATTAATGTTTTGAGACTTATGTTAATTATATTTTGAATGACAAGTTTTTGGGATACATATGTGTGTGTCACACGTAAAATTTGCTGCAAGCATCAAGTCCTCCTAGTGAGAGAAAATTAGAGAGAAGTGCTCTGACAAGAAAAGTATAGTGGTTTCTGGTAAGTCCTTCTCGGTGAGCGGTAGTAGAGCTATATGAAAAATTTTGGTGTTTTCTGGTAAGTCCTTTCGGTGAGTGCTAGGTTAGTGATATGAACAACAAGTTCTCTTCTGCTTTCTTCTACCTTTTCTTTTCCCCATAAAGTGGTTTTATTGTCTTTAATTCTAGCTCCCACGCAGATTTCTAACCATTCAATACAATTTCAAATCTTCCTTTTGTATCTCAGTATCATTGGTGGGTCCTGCTTGGAACTCTAAACTGTGATGTCTATAATTAATAACTTCTCGGCGTGCTTCCTTTACAAGCACTCAATCTCTTGTTAGATGTGGTCCTTTAGGTTTCTTTTATATATCCAAAAACTTTTCGTCCTCTCAAGTGTTGTCTTACTCTGTGTCACTTTCCCATATCTCTTTCTCAATATTCTATTCTCTGCCTTTTTCGCTGTTCAGCTCTCTTTTGTCCACTGCTGCCTTTTTAAGTTAGTCTTTTTCCTGGTACAATATAATATTCAACCCTTCTTCATCATGTCAGATAATAACTCCTTTTTTGAACTAAATCCAAACCACTTTTCTGCTGTGTCGTCTTCTGAACAGTCCTCAAATGGCACCTTTGCTCCTGATTATTTATTCCCAAGACAAGGTCCTGTTCTGCATGTGGATGATACTTATGTTGCCTTGCGTCGGGCAATATGGTCTAAAAGGGCTATAGCGGCTTTGGTTGATTGGAGAGAAATTCCTTCTTTTCGTCTCCAAGCAATAATCAACAGTCATTGGAAGCTTCAGGGAACAGTCACTGTTAAAGCACAAGTAAGAAATTTTTACATTTTAGACTTTGAATACGTTCAAGACTGGTGTTTCATGATAAAAAATGGCCCTTGGGTTGTCAAGAACTCTCTCTTGGTTCTTGACAAATGGCAACCGGAAATTTCGGCGGAGAGTCTCAGGATTAAGAATGTGGCGGTTTGGCTGCGATTCACTGGAGTTCCGCTAGAACTGGTATGTAATTATGTTGCTCACTCGTTGGGTGACCTAGCTGGAGAAGTTGTTGAACTGGACCCAGAGAATGACTCAGGGAGGCGTCTTGAGTTTCTGAGAGTTAAGGTGTTAGTAGATCCCAGTAAACCTTTATTAATGGGATCCTACTATCCGCTTTCTAATGGTCATAAAGTTTGGATTACATGCACTCTTGAAAGAACCTACCGATTGTGCGAACAATGCGGTAGGATTGGCCATCTATCAAAAGATTGAAATTGGGGACTTGTTCGTACTCATACTGAGCTTCATCAACAACAAATAAAGCTTTGTCATGACCATGCTACATATTTATGGGTGGACCCAGAGTTCATACATTTTCAATGCCCAAAAAGAAAGACGGCAAAATGGCATTTCAGGGAATCCACCAAAATTCAAGTGCATTATGATGAGTTTGGCCCAAGGTACGAAATTTCGGAGGAACATTCTCCATTGCTTAACAACATCATTTCAGCTGAATGGTCATCAGATTCATCATCAGATGATCAAGATGAGGTTATCTATATTCAACACACTATCAACCCGGGGAACATTTCGCCGGAAAATGGTTCTCCTCCGTCTGTTGGAAATCAGCACCTGAGTACGGCAGTGCATGGCTCTCTCAGTGCGACACCTCATAACGTCCTTGATAACCTTCAGTATGAAGAAACTCTGAATGTCTTATCTCAACCGCCAGATGATGTACACGTGGTACATGCAGAGCATAATGGGTTGCCTAATGGGTCTAATCATTGCACTAGTACAGAGCCTTTAAATGAGGCGGTAATTTCTCTTGAGGCGGTAATTCCTACAGAGGCGGTTATCTCCAGTGACTTATCCATTCCTATTGACATGCTGATGTGTCACTAGGACCCCACTGATTTCGACTTTGATGAAGATATGTATGATGGAGACAATGACTATGAACCTTTTCCAGACACAACTGATGATCAGGATTATGAAAGCCCAATGGAAGAGGATGGCCCAACACAAACTCCATGTCTTCAAATCATACCTTACAACCCCTTTTGTGGTCCAGGCCCACTTCCTAAAATTGGGCCTCCTGGTGGTCCTCCTCTTAATACAGATCTTTTACAAGTGACATCATCTGAGTCCATCAATTTTTTCAACTCTCTCAGAAAGTCTATGAGATGTTCCAAGACAATTTTATGGGTTGGTCAAATGCTCCAATTAATAATTTCCACAACTCAAACCTTTACTCATGGGCCACATCCACTCTACCTCCAACAGAAGGTTTGGGCTTAATTCTTAGGGCTACGGACCTTGGTCAAATCAAATGGGATGTATATCATATAAATCTTGCCATGGGACCAAAGCTTTTTTATGTTAATAGAACCATCATAGCTATACCTGGTCAGCAAGGTCCTTTTCTTCTTACGCCTTTTAACTGGTTCTTCAACTTCATCCTATGGAAAACTTTCATACAAAGCTGTCTCGCCCGCAATTATATAAACTACAAGGTGATGAAAGAGGATGTGGATGATGAAATATCTCCTAACACTAGCAGGGGGATGAAAAGGAAGATGTGGTCCACTACAACTACTCTTACAAAAAGGTACAAATCACAATCGTTCAACGCCTCTGCAAACATCAAGAAAAAAAAGGAAGAGAGTGACCTTTGCTGATGATGTCTAGTTCCATGAGTCTAATATCCCATATGTCAAGAAATTCCGATTGTCTCATCCAAAAATTACAACTGCTGAGGAATCTCAGAATGCAAGGGGTTCGAAGGAGGCTTCCCCAGAAGAGCCTCCTGCATCTGTATGAAGATTATCGCCTGGAATTGTCGGGGTTTGGGCTTCCCCAGAATAAATGTTTTTATGTGGAAAGTCCTTAACAATAATCTTCCTGCATGGAATGTTTTAGTCAGCCATCATATGAATATTGATGATTTTTGTGATGTCTGCGGAAAATCTCAAGAGAATCTTCTTCATATCTTCCTTCAATGCCCTTTTGCCAGAGCTGTGTGGTTTGGTACTCATTTGGGTTACCACTCTCATCAATGGCAAGGCAACAATATGTTTGATTGGTTTAAACACTGGGTTTTATTAATGATCAGCGAGATAATGCCAATTTGTTGCTTTTCATTTGTGTCACCTTACACACAATTTGGCGTGCTCGTAACCTCAGAGTCACGGAAGGAAAAAAGATGGATCCTTCTCAGGCAATTTCTATGATTTATGCTAACTGGTCTTCTTATAATTTTGCCTTCTCAATGCAGGAAGCTGTCAATTCCTTCAAAACAACTACCATTGCTTATCAGGATTGCAAAGATGTCGACACCATTCCACGTAATGGTATTTCAGTTATTCGCTTTACTAAGAAGACTCGGACAGCATCCGTTAATACTTCGAGGATTTTTCTTGCTGTTATATATAATAGTCAAACCCTGGTGAAAGTAGTTTATACCTTAAGAGCTCATGAAGATCTTCTGGTTGCTTCATTCATGGTTCTTAGACGAGGGATGCAAATTGCTGTGAACAATCTTCCCCATTCCCTTACTTGTAACATTGTGGTCTTTCACAAGGGCCTTGCTTCCAATATCAGTCGTGGTTACAAGAAGAAGAAAAAAGTTCGTGTCCTCGGTGAAGATATTAACAACCTTGTTCTCAATTCCTTTGTGTTTTTCAGTACTTTGTTTAATTTAACTTGTAGCAACGTTACGTCTGTAGGTTGGACAACTCTGTAATTTTCTTTATTTTATCGTTTTTATCAAAAAAAAAAAAATGTGTGTGTATATATATATATATAATATAATACAATAATTTTAAAAGCTAAAATATTTTTTTAATTAAAAATATATGTATAATATAAGAATATAATCTTTAATGTTAATTGATATAAATTAAAATAATTTTACAAAATTATTTATTGAATGATAATTACTATATAGAAGATACGTTAATGACATATTTAAAAATTTATCAAACATTCTCAGAATTATGAAAATTGAACCAAACAACTAATCTAAAATTTTTGGGAATCTTATAAAATAATCTCAAGAATATAAAAGTTGAACCAAATAGTTAATCTAATATTTTTGAGCATTACATTTTCGGAATTAGAATTTTCGAGATTAAAAAATTATTCCATGTACCAAACGCACCTTTTAAGTTTAGTCCTGTTTTAGTACTAACTGATTTCTTTATCTACTACTTCCTTTTTTTTTTTCTTTTTCTTTTTCTCGTCAGGTGATTTATGGGAGATTAAGCATTTTAAGTTTATCATTTAGGTTATTCTCAAAGTGTATTTAGTGGTTAGAAAGTTTAAGTTGAGATATCAATATTGAATTAGGATTTTTACCCCCTTATTTTTAAGTAATTAGTAAAATGTGGAGACTGTAAAATGCAAATATTTCACCTAAATTTTTATTGAAAATAATCTCTTCAAAGGGGTTATAAAAAAGTTAGAGCTTATGATGATAAAGTTCTATACTTCATTTAAAGAGGTAAAATACTTTTTAATTCTTAAATTGTTGGTTAAAATATTATTTAGTCTTAAAATTTTGAAAATAAATATTATTTTGAACGTTACCTGTTAAATAACTTAGTGATGTGTCTGTTAATTGTTGATGTGACGACGTTATCGATGATGTGGGTGGTTGTAGGGGTGGCAATGGACGGGTACACGCTCATTTTTTTACTATCTGAAGTCGAAGCCGAATCCGAATCCGCCCATTACACCTAATACCCGAACCCTAACCGAATCCGAAAAAGAAATTATATTTTCAATATCTGTATCTGAAACTACCCGATACCCGAAATACAAAAAAACGGATATACGATACTGAATATCCTAGTCAAGTAAATTATCCGATATCCATCCACTAAATAAATTGCTATAAAAAAGTCAAAATTTTCTAAAAAATATAGATAATTTTTATAAATTAAATTTATTAATAATAATTTTAATAATTGAAAGCATAAAATTTTATTTAATAAAATATATTTTATTTAATATTTAATATTATATATATATATATATATATATTATTTTGGATATTGGATATCGGATACTCTATCCACCCATTCATTTCGGACGGATATGGAGTATCTGAAGGTAACATCCGCATCCGCCTAATACCCAATGGATAGTCATATTCTATTAGGTGGTTGACGTAATATAGTTACCCATTGTCACCCCTAGGTGGTTGACGTAAGAGATGAGGACGAAATATGATGCGGCCATCATAGCTGCACATCATTGACTCCGGGAATAGGGGAAGGGGGTCATCGACTCTGTTTAGACAACATGATAGGAAGAGCGAGGAGAGGAGTCCAGCCACATTAATAATTAATGGTCATATCACTCGATTATTTAACAGATAACGTTCAGGAGATTAAATAGTTGAAAAAATTACAAATTAAGAAAGTATTATCCAAAAGTTAGAAACTCACCAAAAATTCAAAAATTAAAAATACTTTGCTTCTTTCTTAAATTGTCAAAAAGTTTAGTCATTTTTCTTCATATGCATATGAATTTTTAGTTTAGTTTTTTTGTTTTATCATATTCTTTTTTTTAAGGGTATGTTCATTACATGGAAATGCCAATTCCATGGAATGCAAAAAGTCGTGGAGCCCACTGGGTCCCACTTACTTTCTCACTTTTTCATTTTCATCAACTTTATAAAAAAAAGAAAAAAAAAATCTATTATACCTTTTTGATTTGACACAATTATAACATTCTTTTCTTTTTGTTATTTTAATATAAGGGATAAAATGGTAATTGTAAATTTGTAATCCATTCCCATTCCATTTTCATTACCAAACTTTTACTACTAAACACATCAAATGCATTCCGCTTCCGTATCCGTTTCCATTTCTATTTCAATATCTACCTAATGAACGTGTCCTAACAGTTTTATCATATTCCAATTCACTAAATTTCCCAATATTTTTGCATAAATAATGTGTGGCTAATGTAACAATTAACAAAACCGTTTCTTATCAGCACGTTCCATGGAAAAGCAAAAAACCAGATGCTATTGCAAACAAGTATGAAAGCAGACCACCCATAGCTTGTGCATTATGTGAATAGTGAAGGAGTTGATGCAATGTGGATGGCCTGTGCTTTATTTTTTTAAAAAAAATTGTACATAGTAAGGTCACCTTCAAACGCATCCAAATTCAACCATCGAATCCTGACATTTGATTAAAGATAGATAAGTACTTTCACTCAACTACACCCTCCGATTGTTTCATTTCTGGACATTCCAAAATGAGCCAACCCAACCTATGAGATAATGCATCAATTAATCCTCAAATACAAACAGTTTGGGACAAATTCTGTATTCCACTACAGTGCACATGAAATCTAGCAAGAAAATGTATAGTCATATGCACTCACAAGTCACAACACACACACACACCCCTTAACCTCAATAAAAACAAGGCAAATATAAAAGACAAAACAGTATCGAGTTCATACTCAACTCCTAAAAACTTGTCCAATTGTGACGTACAAGACACCTCAAAAGTATTCACACCAACTGCTGATTAGTTAGTGACTTTATTTCTTCTGCTCCTTGTCAACACTGCTAGTGTCATTTTGAGCTGGAATGGGTTGAATTCTCACGTAAGGTTTTCTTGTTAGAGTCTCTCCTTTTAGAGCAGCAACATAGCGATCATTCGTATTCTCCTTCCGTTTTAGCTCCCCAAGGTATTCTGCCAATCTTTCTTTATTTACTTGTCCCATCATCTAATTCATAATCAAAGCAAACATATGGTCAAGAATCAAGGTATGATTTTTCACCTGAGAAAGAATTCACTTGGAGGAAAGATGTTCAGAAACATCCAAATGTTGGCAACCATTCAACTTTAAAATGGTTATTTAACCTCTAGGATAGACAGCTCTACCAGTCTAAGCCAAATCAATATACACTATCTAGTGCTCAACGTTCAGAAAGAAATTTTCAAAAAAAAAAAGTATGGTAAGTTGAGGATATTAAATGGAGTTATCAACGTAGTGATAGCAAAATATAACAGTGTCCTTATGAGAAAATCCTAAAGAATTGGAAAGATTTACAGAACATGTTTTTTATTATCAATCTTAAAGGTCACCTAAGAAAATATCCAGTTATCTGGATTATCTATATTTGTTTTTTTTCCAAAAGAAATTGCATTCTTTTGGTCTCTATCCTACTTATTTCAAATTCAACTTACTTTACTCTAATTTCTTCTCAAGCATTAAGCTTAGTCTTAATCCAGAATACTCAGGGTATAGCAAACTAAAATTAGCCACATTAGTTTTAGATCTTTCACCCTTGCCCTTCCACACCCCTTGGATCAGCATGCTTGACTTGACTACAAGTCTACAACATTTTAGTAACATCCATAGGCAGCAACAAAGCATGCCACCTACTACTTAAAGCAAATGAGGAAAGATTCCGATATCTTAAATTCATTATATCATCTAGAAAATTAAATACCTATAAATAGAGAACATGAGAAGACCAGACAACAACAACAAACAAAAACAAAGCCTTTTTTTCTCAGGAGTCGGCTATTTGGATCACTCCAACATGTTCTGTCTAGATATTTTATCTGGTTAACAAACCACCTAAGGCGTGTTTCAACACATATCCTGACTTACTCTCTAATGCAACCATTCCTAATCTTATCCTTTCTTGTGCGACCACGCATTCATCGCAGCATTCTATGTGAAGAACAAACAATCATAACAAATATACTAGAAAATTCTTTCAAAGCTTCTGAAGGATTAAATGATTGCACATATGGCAATGCACAGGACAGATGCACCCATATCAAGCAGCTTAAAATATCAACACAAGAAACCAAATTCATCCCAAAATAAAATCTCAGTCACCAGCATGATCCCCATATAACAGGAGAGATTTGTGAATGAACATAAAAGTTATCTTTATTCTTTGGCTACAATTTACGCTTCAGGAAGTAATCAAACAAGTATTGTGGACAAGTTTCTTGTTTTTGTTTATTTTTCTCCCTTTTCTAGTGAGCACTGAATGGATGGGGTGATGATTGATACACCACTTGCAAGTTTCTCATCTGAAAAGGAATTCTCCAGCTGCAAAACTTATAAAACTAAATCTGGGAATTCTAATAACGCAACACGCATATGGTTACAATCACAGTTCAAGAATCTCCCCCATAAAGCAAGCTCCCAGAAGATCTTATAGATTCGAGTCACACCAACAGTACTAAATAACAGACAAGATTAATCGTATCCAAATCCATAGATACGAATGAATTAAAAGTACGAATACGTAAGCTCAATCAGAAATCCCTAAATTGGAATTAGGGTTTATGGGCGATGGTGAAGAATAAGAAATACCATAGTCTCAGGGCGAGCATTCTTGCGGAGTTGGGCCTCGAGCTGCTCGTTGCGGGAATTGGTTAACTGCATGACGCCATAGCCGATGACTCCCGGAACGACGCCGCATATGGTAGCGAAGGCGAGGAAGAAGGGTTTCGAGTCTCTGGTCCTTCGCACAAGCCATCTCCAAGTCGGGCTCTTCTCCCACAGTATCGACATCCTCTATGATTCTCTCTCTATTCACTCTTCTTCGCTGCCTCATTCTTCATTCTTGTTATTTGTACAATATATATATTTTTTTTGCCAAATTATTTCTTCTGTTATTATTTAGTTCAATAAAAATAAATTACATAAACCTTTTTATTTATTACTTATCAATTTTATATCATGAAATTTTTCTTCATTTATTTGTAATGATCTTTTGTGATGTATCATTGAATTTTAAGCTTGGCTCAATGATTTTTCTTTGATTATTTGTTATGTTCTTTCGAGCGATTGCTCATAATCAATGAAGTGGTCAAGTATTGTTATGGTTTATCAAATAATTTTATTTCATGAGAAAAATTACTTTTTAATCTCTGAATTATTGATTAGGCAACTATTTAATTTCTAAATTTTATAAAAATATTTTTTGCTCCCTGAATTTTTATTTTTGTCAACTATTTAGTTCTTTAATTTTGAAAATAAACTATTAAGTCCCTGAATTTTAGAAATAGACTATTTGGTTCCTAAATTTTCACTTCTATCAATTGTTTAGCCCCTGGGACGTTAACTATTACCTAACCGAGTGACATGACGGTTAAACATTAACATATCATTGTTTACTTGCCACCCATACTTGGGTAAAGTCTTACCACTGCCTTCAACTCTGAGATTGATGAGAGTTGTTTATTCTATAGTTGCAACTTGCAACTCATCGAAACGTTTCAGTTAAGCTAAAGAAGATGAAACTTCGTGTTATCACCAGATATTGTTCTCGCTTTGATTTGAAATGGTGGAACAAATAATAATAATTACTTGTGGGTTGATATGGGCCAAAATGGACTTTTGAAGTGTTTGGTTATTGGACTTGGCTCCAATGCTTAAGTGCAACCTAATTAAGATTTCAGACCCATCTATCTATTATCTATTATCTAGATTCTATATTGTTAGAAAAATCAGTGTAAGCTTTGATAGTGTATTCACTGTCCTTAAGGAAATTAAGCCCCCACTATTTGTATGCTGCTGGGTTTGTATGACAGATTTCCTCCAGGATTTACAAAGTCTGATATTATAGCCAGCAAAACTATAATACCTTCTGAACACAATTTTAGAAGGATGAGTTGAAGATTTGAGAGGTTTTTTTTTATGATATTGTATATTTTTTATGAGAAGAAGTGCTACTTATATAGAACACATTGAACAAGGAAAGCTTGGTTCATATTCTTTCATGCTCAAAATATTGAACATTCATGCACCTTTAAGAGCACTCATGTGCTTTAAGTACATTCATACATCTTTAAGAGCACTCATGTGCTTTAAGAACATTCATGTCCTTTTAAGGACATTCATTTTCCTTTAATTTTATCAATAAACTATTGTAACCTTTTGTACATGAATAGTCATGCTTTAACAAGGTATAAGCACTCTTCACAACCCTTCAACTCACCCAAATGTGGGACCTTTAATTACTAACTATACTAACATATATAATATACTAAACGCAAATACAATCGCAGATTCTTGGACACATGTCTCTTTGGTCATCTCTTGCACTTCTGCCACCTCATTCTGAGAAGAATTCCTATGCCTCAACTTATGAAGCTTCCAGAAGAATTGCACACGTTCAATTGGGATTATTTTTCATTTATTATTAATATTCAATTACCATCTACCTTAAATCTTCCCACGAATACGGTGGATAGCATGCCTAAATTATTCCAATTTTATTGTCTCTTTGACAAGCTGAGCAATCTAAGATTACGTTTGTGTCAATTCTGTTAATGAATTGATCTCATTTCCTTTTTCTTGGTCTCGAAGTCAATCATCAATCAACCCCCTCATATCTGCATTGGATTTTGGAAGATTATGTTTGATCTTTCTTGGTATTTGGCATCACTTTTATCTGTTATGATCCCAGATTTCATGGATGGTATACTTTACTATGTATCGTATATATATATATACACTGTGTAGTGTTGGTTTTTTGTATAAGCTAATTTTGGCCAGACGCCGTCTCCGAAGTTTCATAACTTAATAGCTTCCTCTAAATTAATGGAGAACAATTTTGATAGCATCAGAGGTATTCATGCCTTGAGTCATAACTGGGCTCTGAAGGTACGTGTGGTTAGACTCTGGGATACTCCACCTTATCCGAAGTCCCCTCCTCACAAATCAATGGAGATGGTGCTTCGTGATCACGAGGTATTCCTTTAGTTGTTTCTAAGTAATAATTAATATCATAAAAGGTCTCACGTATATTTATATTTATTATTATTATTGACTTGGCAACATATTCGTTTCTCACATTGTCGAACATGTTTAAACAGGGATATAATATTGGTGCACACGTGAGGAGTGCATTTGCTGTTAAACTGGTGAATACTCTCAAGGAAGGTGGTGTTTATGTAATGTCACAATTCAACGTCGGATCGAACAGTGGAGGTTTCCGTGCTTCCAACCATGGATTCAAACTGAAATTTCAATTCAAACTCGGGTTGCTGAAACAGAAGATGACGGCTCAATTGACCGTTATGGTTTTGTGTTTGTGCCTGCGCAATGCATTTTTCTCATTAGAATTAAACCAAGATATCTTCGTTGGTAAGCTAAATTGGTAGTTATAATTGTCTTCTTTCTATTTGTCAATCAACGACTGATGGATTTATATGTTCCGCAGATGTCATTGGTCGTTTGTGCCATATGTCTGAAGTACATTAGTCGTCAGCTGTTGATCCAAAAACCAAGCGTATCATCATTGACATCGAAGATCATATGTGATTTCATGTTTATTACCAGTGTCTTTTGTTGTTTTTTTTTTACTAAATTTGTCTGATTCAAAAACTCTGACTATTTTGGTTTTAGGAGGACTAGATTGTCAATCACTCTATGGGGTGTCTTTGTCGAACAAATTGTCGACTTCATGCTTAAGCATTTGGAAGGTGCGGTTGTTGTTGCCATTCAATATTGCAAGATCAAGGAGTACAGCAAATCTAGGACACTTTCTAACTCAATGTACGCATCAAGAATGTTTATTAATTCTGACATTCCAGAGATTCTTGAATTTCACAATGGTCTTTCAGCCTCATGAATTGACAAGTCCCGTTAACACCGTCATCCCTAACCCTGTTGTACCTCCGAGTCCTGTGGAATTTGCATTCTTTGGATGGCCATTGTCGAACATCAACGATTTGTACCTTGTTGCTGATGGTTTTGTTTTGGTTATCCTTGTATCTATACTCCAGATTAATAGTGATCGTGGATGGCATTATGATTCTTGCAAGAGATGTGCAAAAAGCTTGACCCTGACGGCACGAGTTTTTATTGTAGCAAATGCGATTGCTTGGTACATGCGTCAACTTGCAGGTATAAGATTATCAATCTGTAAACATTATGTGTTGAATTATTTGATTTCTATTCTCTGCCATGCTGCTACATTTCCCCTTTATGTTTCTGTGGTAAAACAGATATAAGATTGAGTTAATGGTATTGGACGACCATGGTATTGCCAATATAAGTGTTTTTTATCGTGATGCTACGAACTTGTTAGGGATTTCAGCTATTGATCTTCGCAGAGAACATTTGCAGGTTGAATTGTGGATTAATTTTAGTATATGTTAACTAATTTTTTATTTTGACTTATGTGAATACTGATATCTTAATGTTTTCATACTCCATTTTAAATATGTTGATGTGATAGAATGTTGAAGACCCTCACCAGATGCCTGACAAATTTGATAACTTCTTAGGTCAGACGTTTCTGTTCAAGATAGGTGTAAAGGTATCTACCTGGAATGCACCTCCTTCGTTTACTGTGCAGAAAATGTCGTGGGACCCCGAAATTATTGGAAAGTACAAAAAAATGAAGAAAGCAAAGGTAAGGGAATTGACAGTTATTTGCTTTCATTACCTTAGAAATTTTGAGGAACATTTACAAGAAATCCAATTGTTTATATTCCCAGGAAGCTAAGGAGAATGGAGATTAAGGCATACACTCTGATGTCCCAACTGTAATTTCATTAATTAGAATCAATTTTTTAAATTTTCTCACCTAATTCATATGTTAATTTTTAAGTTTAACTATCGTCAAGTTAAACTGAGCTTTGTGGATGACACTTTCAATACTCCTATGCATTCTAAGACAGCTCTGCTGAACAACATTGATGCACGAAGGCTTTCATTTGCTGACAATGATGCGTCTCCGTCTGTACCAAAGATTGGTAGTTGCAAAAGAACTTCTCCCGAGATAGATCCAATTAAAATTGAAGGGTGTGTTGCAAATACTGTGACAGATTGGCCCGCATGAAGAAGATGAAGGACATGAAGAACTAGCACCTTTTAATCCATTCAAGGCAAATTTTATATTTTCCAGCTTTGCTGAACTTTTGTTACTTTGACATTTTATGGCTTTCGGATTTTTGAGTAATGTTTGTTGTCAGATGCTTGCACAATTGACATCAACTTTATTTTACTATAGATGTTTGTGTTTTGATTTCCAATTCCTTTTCCAATTATTAAAAGTTAAAAACCTCATGTTATCTATCTCAATATGTTATATGCATCCATAATCATATCTTGTAAGGAATTCACTGGTCCTCAAATTTAATATTCTAAGTAGTAAATAAAGATTTAAAAACAAAGTCTCTTAAGTTTCTATAAATCACGAGGCTATTTTTTTTTAATGTTGGATCAGATGGAAATGATGTTATATAGATGTTTAATTTACTTTCTTTGACATGTAAGGATAATCCCTATTATCTTTGTTAGTTCCTTTTTTTGTCTGTTTGGTTGCTAAGTTTTTCCATTGTTTAATTGATCCTGCAAGCCTGCAGTCCACACTACATTTGACTATATTTTAAAAAAACTGTTCTTATTATAGCTGTTGATATATTATACTAAACTATAGTAATTCAACGAAGTACATACTGTTTGACCACACCTTCATCTTCTATTATAATGATTTTATATTTTTTTTTTTAGGCATTTTGTTTGTTTGTATGTTAACTCTTGTGTTTGAAATACAACTCTGGTGTTTTTCATCTAGATGTAATGATCAATATATACTTGCTTTACATATTGACATATTGCTCAGTCTACCTAATGATCCACCAACTCTGAAAAAGAATAACCATTGAACAAAGTTCTATGTTTCGCTACTGGTACTTCGATCATATTTGTCTTTTGGTAATATGATTTTCCCAACTGTTCCATAAATTGATTTTATAATGAAACATATATTTGCGAAATGCACATAAATTAATTGTCAAATTCGAATTTAGAATCCAGTATGATTACCATATGTGTATGACCTATTACAATTGAAATTGCAAAACATATATAGTATTCAGTATCAATTATCAGAGATTTTGCTTGAGATACAAATCTTGACTGTAAAACAATGTGAAGCACTACATTATGATTGCAAAACAGTTCATACTCAAAATCAAAAAAACCATTTCAGACATGTTATTGTCACAAAATTGCCAAACAGTACTACACTATTCTGATTGTAGGGTAATAATGAAACATCCTCACTACTGAGAATGGCATACTTTCTGGTCAATGCAGCCTCTTGATCGTTATGTCACCTTCGTTCCGAATAATGAACAAGTATTTTGTAATATCCTGGAGTGGTAATTGAGTGTCTACAGTCTCATCAAGAAAACAGTAAATAATGTTTTACTTGAAGCTATATGGTAATATCTCTCTTGGTGCATTCACAATACGCATCTGTTGAGTCCACTTTGAATATGTATTTGTTTGATCAATATTAACCCAAATTGAGAACTCTTGATATTGTTTTCCTGAATTCTTCCATGAAAGAATACCAATGTTATCTTCGACACAGACCAAATCAAGTTTATCATTGTCCTCAAATCCCTTAAGTGGATGGACCTTGCATTCCTTACTTGAAATGTCAAACGTAATGAGTTTCTTTCCATTGAATCCGGTTGACAACCAAAACAATATTCCTTTGATATGTGTACTTGATTCCCGTAGCATATGCACCTCAATATCAATGTTTGTTATTTTCTGCCATGTTCCATGTTGACAATAGTATGCATACACTACTGCATAACCTGGTACCTTCGGTTGACTCATGATAAGAGCAATACAGAACTCCCCAGATATCTTGTCATAGGCAAATTCAGTAGCAATTAGATCTACATGGTAAAATATATTTCATATGTCAATATATGTGTGAAAAATTTTAATAGATGTAAATCTGATGCGAAAGAAAAATATACCGTCTTCTCACCAACTCTGTTGGGTGGTTCGATCTCGAGTCTGTGTTGTAATTTAGGGTTTATTAAGTAAATTCTGTCGAAAACATACTTTCTCTATGCATAAATGCATAAGACACCTTCTTCCACACCTACTAGATTGAACATTTCTCCACGTATTTTACCAGGGATATGTATAAAAGAATCAATTATCTCATCCTTGCTACTGTCCTCGATTAATACAAGTCCACTATATAATCGTTTATTCTTCCAGAAATGTAATACCCGAGAATATTTTAATTAACATCATTTTTCTAATTTAATTAATTCATTTAAAGTTGGAAGGGGGAATTAAAATAGAATTCAGGCATATTGTGAATACTAATTATTTTAAATCCTAATTATTCTATTCTTTTTTTTATATATTATTTCAGATTTAAGTTATATATATATGAATTATATATATATATATATATATATATATATATATATATATATATATATATATATATATATAAAGGAAAGAAGGGGCAAGCTTAGCGTGAGAGGGAAAGAACCGAAGAAAGGAAAGACACAGAGAGAGGTGAGGCGTCGGTTTGAGCAGAGGGCACGCGAGGAGGAAGACGGAGTGCAACGCAGCGGAAGGCGAGAGGAGTTGAGGACAAAACGCGTCAGAACGCCACGCCGTCCCGCCAGAGTTCGCGCCGCCGCCGCTGCTGGAGAGAGAGAGTGGCGGGCTAGAGAGAGAAACCAAAAGGGAGAGAGTCTTCTCGCCGGAAAACGCCGTCTCTTCATCGGGGAAGGTGGCTGGGAGTCTCCTCTACTCCATATCATCCTTCTAACCGATTGAATCGAGGTGAGAAGTCCCGAAACTCTCAAACCCCAATTTTATCAATTTTAGGGATTTTTGAAAAATCCCCATTAATCCAATTTGAGTATTCTGGGACCTAAATTGAAGTATTTGAATGTTATGAAGTGAGTTGGAAGCTTAGAAATCGGAACCAATTTGATGGAAATTGTCCGGGTTGGAAAATTGTAGGAAAATGGGGTTGGAATTGTTTTAATGGGGTTGTGGACTGATTTGGGGTGCAATAATAGGTTGAATTGTAATTATATAATTGTTAAAATTATTGGAATGTACGAGGGATTAAAACCCGAGTAATCACCGTCTCACCCGAAACCCAATTCGGGAAAAAAGAAACAATTTTCAAATTTTAAGCGTATCCGGTTATGTGTATTCATATGTAAGTAAAGTGTTGAAAATTATTTCGGTAAATGGAAATTTTGGACAAGTAGGATTTATGCCTCTCTTGAGCCATAAATTCAAGACTTGGTTAATGGAAATTACATATGGACACATAGAGGTGGAATTGGGTAAATTTTGCATTCCCAAATCAAGGTTTCCAAATAGTTCAAATAGTGTGAATAAGCAAGGGTTGGACACGAATAGAAGCATGCTAGATGTTCTGAAAACTAGTTGAGGGCATTCCAAGCCAACAACTAGTCTATGGAATTAATTAGAGAGAACATGACCATTAGCATGACATGTATACGATAGTGGCTAAATTTCAAGCTTTTAAATTTCTCAAATATATGTGTATAGGGCACCATACAGTGAGTGGAGCTTCGGGCACACCGAGAGCCGATCAGAGGGGTCAACCAGGTGAGGGGTTTTCCCATCCTTGCCCTATAGGGTTGATTGCGGATGTGGATACATGGTTTGCCTTCTTGCCTACTTGTAGGAATCATATAATAGATAACATGTTGTTGTTATTCCTAAATTATAATATATGTGATAACGTGCTATATGTGTATATGTGAACTGTAAAAACTATGGTGGCTCGATGAGCCTTATATGAACAGGAGGCCCTCGGAACCCTATATGATATTGGGGGTAGGATCGAGTCAATTTTATATGTGAGGGTCCTATGGTACTAGAAACCAACCTCATTGATTATTATTGAAAAGTATATTTGTGTATGGAAATTTTTAAAGCAAATGAACATAGGTGATTTTGTTTTAAATTGAGAGATTTCGAATTAGAAAAAAATGGGGAAATTTAGATTTATCTAAGAAGGAGTAAAATGAATAAGTAGTGGTCCATAGGGGTCATTTATGGTACAATGCGTGAATTGAGTCTATCACGAATAGTCCGGGTAGATCGAGTCTGTTATCCTGAATCAGACACACAGGAATACAAAGTATATGAGTACACCACATTGTGGCTATTGCCTTGGTTAAACCGAGGTCAGATGAGTCGCCGGCTATGCTCCAAGTGGAGTCTTGGGGTCAGACTAATGTTCCAAGTAAAGTCTTGGGGCCAGGGGTTCCTAGAATGATCAACTAGGTTCCTATACCGCTCACGTGAGATATGCCTTCGGGCCAGGTTCTCTCCTAACGGAGATATGCCTTCGGGCCAGTTTATGATTATAGTGGTTTGAACATGGATATCCACATGGAGTTATATGTTAAATTATGATATGATGTATGTATGAATTTAAACGTATGTAAAACCATACTTTAAATTCTATATTGTGAATATGATATATGCTAATTGCATGACCACTTAACATATGGAAATTTAAATCCGTTATATGCGTATGTGATTGTGATTGGCTCCCTTCCCCCAGTTGTAGTGGTACCCGCTACTACACCAGGGATGGGAGAAGCTCTCACTAAGTCCGTTTGACTCACCCCGATGTTAAATGTTACAGACACATGTGGTATAGGCATCAGGAGCGCGTCCACTTCTTCTTAGGGAGGCGGACGGATTTAGAGACCCCACGCATTGTTCGCATGGGTAGTATTTATATATGTATTTTGTCAGGATATATATGTATATGAATCATTTGATATAGCATTGTTTATGTACCATTGCTATATATATGTATATGTCACACTCTAGAATTGTCGGCTTCATACAGATTAAAGTTAGGTCTTGGTATTGGGACTTTAGGCTATGATATAACGTATATCATGTATATGTATATATGACTTCCGCATGCGACTAGGATAGGTCACACGCCTTGAGGGGTGTGATCAATATGTAAATTATATGTATGTGTGATTGAATATTTCATTGTATGAAAATATGGCTTTCGCATGTGAATAGGATAGGTCACACGCATTGAGGCGTGTGATCAATATGTAAATTACATGCAGGTGTGTGATTGAATATTTATACTTGACTGTACACAGGGATTCTGCATGTGAATAGGATAGATCACCCGCCCTGAAGCGCGTGATCAATATGTATATTATATGTACGTGTGAATGATTATGTGTATACGTATAGACTGAAGCGGCGTTGAGCGAGTCGTGGATTGCGTGCTACTTAGGTCACCTGATAGTGATGACCATATATACTATATACTGTTTGTATTAGAAATGGGTAGTTATGCATATATGAGAATGTCAATCAGGGATTAGAGGCTTACGGGATAGGAGAAATCCTATCTCCCGTGCCGGTCACGGACGTCCGATAGGGGGTTGTGACAAGAAATCACATTGTACCAAAAGTTGAGAGTTGTGATTTTTTGAGAATTTAGATTGATCGTCGACAAATTCTTTACTTTTGAAAATATTGTTCCAATACTTACAAACACGAGCATCACGGATGACATTAATTGGCAACCTACTCAATATGTTGCTCATCAAATGTGCAGGAATACGTTTTGTGTTATCAATCAGAGCACTCATGATGTAATGAAAGCCTTGATAAACTGCACAAACATACAATTCAATACCTAATTAAATTCAACAATGGGTTAATTTTATCCATGGTTCGAAGGGTTATTAGGTACTCATTGTTTGTTAAATCTCAAAATTGTTGGAGGATATTGACATATTAATTACTACATATGACTGGGACGAGAAAGATTAGAGGAAGAGCATGACCTTACTTTGGATGAATTTTTGTTGTAGGCGAATGTAGGACAACACTGAGAATCGATCCACAAACCACTTATATCATTCGACGGCGCTAGCCCTAACGAGGAACACTGTTTGGTGTAATTTCAAAGTTTTGTATTATTAGGTTTGAAGTGCAACTGATATAGTATATTGGTGTAAAGTTTTTTAAAAAAAAGAGTACTTCGAATGTTTATTTTTTTTCTTCCGGCCCAATTGAAATTGGGAAAGGACAATTATGGCTTTGGGTTGCATTATTTGTATTGTCTATTGTAAAAATATTTAAGCATTAACTTTCTTTCATGTACGATTTAGAATTCTACTATTAATTTTAAAAAAACCAAAAATCCATGTTCATTATCCATAAAAGTCACTCAAGTTATATGAAATGATTATATGATTTTTCGTAAAAAAAATCATACCAAAAAAAGTTGAATAAAATCTTATTTATGTATTGTATACATTTTAATGTTATAAATTTTCATATTGGAATAATAGATTCGACCGGCTAAATTGGAAAGTTTAACCTTTTATCAATAAAAGGGATCAATCTAAATCTTTTATTGACTATATATTATCACAATATTATTTAATCACATGCATTTAAGTTTGTGGTTTAACTCATAAGGTATTGAAATTTGATATGTGACTTAATTCTTGTGCTGAAAAATAAAATGTTGATGAGATATTATTTATTTTTTATTTGTGTAATTATAAAATTTTTAATTTCTTTTCGTTAATAGATTATTTAAAAACTTAAGTAATAGAATTTTTTTTTTTGTTCTTTTGTGTGCCTTTTTTTATTTAATGTCTAGACATTCAAATGACATGCTGATATTCTGATGTTCAAAATAAAAAGATATGATAAAGTTTTTATTATTCAATTTAGGTCAAAATTCCAAGTTGATCCTATATGTTTGCACGAAGTGTTATATTGGTATTATATGTTTCACAAAGTTTAAATTGGTCCTTTATGTTTGTAATAAGTTTCAAATTGTTCCTTCCGTACAAATTCATTTATTTTCTCCGTTAAGTCCTGACGTGGCTTGCTGTGGTGGAAATATTATTTATCCTACGTGTTAATCTAAGCTGACGTGTCACTCTGATGCGAACCCACTAGGGATTGACCCCACGAACCCACAAAATTTTTTATGGGTCTAGGTTCTGGTATTGGGATTTAACTATCCATAGGGTATGGTAATGGGGATTAAGTTTCATACCCGCTCAAATCCGGGTCTGTGTTCGGGAAATATAGTTCTATACCCAAACTATACCCATGATAATTCCTATTCAAGTTAGTTATACATTACAATTGTCCAAGTAATGTCAATAATTTTTTATATTCGAAATTAAAATTTGATATTGTAGATCAATTATTACGTGCATTTCTTATCTCCATTTAATTACGTTGTACTTTTCACTATATGGGTGATTAAATTATTATTAAATTCTCATATTTGAAATTTGAAAACATGTATCAATTATAATAAAAATAAATTATAATCTCAGATTGTGGAGGATCTACTCTAATTAGTCATAGTATTTTGTATTCCCCTCGACTATATATATAAATATTTCATGTTCGTTATCATGCATTTCGCTTATGAGTATAGTCATTCCGCTGAGTTGGTGTAGACTTCATTGAAAACATGTCATCGGTTAGTGCATATTATATGCTTCTCATTATTATTTATTTTCAAGAGCATCATTTGTCATTCATATATAAATAATTGGACTTTACTCCATGAAACACTATATTTTTCGCCTAATCTTTGTTTTTACCTACATACCTTAACTTAAATTATCAGTTTTGTACGTGGTATTTCCGATATTTACTTTTTGTGCTCCGACATCGCATGACTAAAATTGAATTTGTTGGTTTTTAAGAATTACAGTAGTAAGCCAATATTTTCTTATTACCGCACATGGTATTTTTTGAATCGTGTAATATTAACTGTTCTGTTAATTAATGTTAATAATTCTTTTATAGATCAATGTTTGAGAGATTAATTTTACATTGATAAACTTTTGTACTTTTTCATTAGTTATTATACTGGCTATCATCATGAAAGGACAAGAATTTTGATAATTGCCAAGTTGTTGTTGCTTTGGACATTTCATCTTTGGATTGGAAATTCTTTAAGTTATCTTTTTCTGCATTACGTCTGTGATGGGATTTTGCTAATGTTGGAGGTAGGTTGGGAATTGTTACTTAGTTTAATAGTTCTGCAATCCATATTAATTGTGTCATCTGGGTGTGGCACCATGATGAAGGATCTTCCGGTGAGTGGAAAGAATACAGACGTGTTGAAAAGTAACCTTCCATATTGCGCTACGTTGCATTTGCTGATGATTATTTACTTTTCATGGCTGAAGATCTGATTACAGTAGATGGATTTGATGACAACCATTCACAGTGTCTTATGTTATTTGGTCAGGATGACAAAGGCCTTTACCAGTTGATAGCTGGTCCGGACCCTACTCTTTTCGTAGTTAAAAGTTGTATCAACTTCTATCCTACCTTAAGGATTATTTAGCCATAGTTGTTTGAAGTATGACAGTCTTTGTTTCGAGTTGTGATTTCTCAGAAATGTTTTGGTCCATTTTGTTGGTGCTTTTAAGTTTGAATTTAATTTCTTTTTAATAATGTTTTGTTTTTCTTCGTATTTGAAAAAACACTGAAGTTTATGATTAACATTTATGAGTTTTATTATATTTTTGTCTGCGATATACATAACAAAACTAGCATCAACATTTTCAAAAGGAAATCCCTTGAACTTTCTTTCGATTATCTTAATTACATAATGTTATTGCGTAATTTGGTGTTCAAAATTTAAAGTTTTTATAATACGACATTTTCCGGATACAGAATTTAGATGTTAACTACAAAATAGATATGTTTCATACACTACGTATTGGAATTAGAATGTTAGAAATAAAATTTATTCTGCCCATTTCGAATGCTTCGTAAATATCATTATACTGCAACATCCTAATATTTTTTGTGTCCGTACAATTATATTAGATCCATACTATTTTGGAACAATTCAATTTGTCTAGGTTTGGGGAAGAAACGTTTATTTTTATAATGCAAAATAAATAAGAAATTGTGTTGGATAAAATTTGAAGAACCCAAAACCATTTATACCAATTAATTTAATAATTATAGTTCTTTTATAGTTCATGTAATACATTCGATACACTCAGTGTAGAAAAACATATTTGAATTTCCAACTTTTAGTTAACGCAATTTCCCTAGCACTATTTCTACATCGTTTGAGCTTCCATTCATTTGAAGTCAGTCTCACGTGACAGAATTGCAGCTGTGGTTCTTTGTTTTTCATATGCCACTAAGCACTTTTGGTATATTTCTGAAAAATTTAATTTTTCATAGTGTTTGAACTACAATTTTTCTCATGCGAATAGACATGAGTAAAATCATTTCAAGAGAAATAAAGCTAACATTGCAAGGCAGTATTATTTCTCAAACCTTCTAACACTTTATGGTACAAAAAAGGGATCTCCTACTTTGTATCCAATCTATCATTGCAATAGAAAAAAAAGAGTACATCCAATCTGAAATTAACAGAGTTAGGATGGAGATGAACATACTATCACATATTTAAGTTAGGATTTCAGATAAAAACCAAGCAAAATTAGTGGTTTTCTTATCTTCATCAACTCAAAACTAACATGAATCAAACAAAGAGTCCCAGATTCACAGCACCCTCTTGGATTGAAGTTCAGCTCATACATTTTAAAAAATATACCATACTCAATTCGTCATTTTCAAATAAATAATCCCGGGATTTTTCTCTGACATGAGACCTTTGTCCCTGATTTAGCAAGAGCATTGATTAAATCTATTTGCATAATTTGATTTGATATATATACATAATCAATCTTAATTGTTATCTTTTGGCTGTCACCATAGTGTCATTTGGTCAAAGAAATATGCAAGATAATTTTTTAAAATTCCAGATGTTAATTAAATTATTTAATTATGTTAGATAGCATTGGATAATACAATTATTATATTTGCCAAACCTATCCATTGTACGTTTAAGTTTTATGTGATCTATTTGTTTGTTATGGTTCTTATTGTATTATGAAATTTATATCCATAATATTATATCTGTATATTTAATGTTATTTGTTACAATCTGGTTTGTTTTATGGTATGTTTGGATTGGGGATTAAGGAGAAGGGGAGACTAGTAAGATATCTTCCCCTTGTTTGAGAAGATGAAAATTGGAGGGAAAGATAATGAAAGATCAATCCGTAACCCTCCATTATCCTTCCCCTTCACAAATTCAAGATACTCCAAATTAGAGTATTTTGGAGGAGGTATCAACACCCAAACAAAGGGAGGACATATGAAAGCTTAACCTTCCCTTCCCTTTCCTATAATCTCTCCCCTTCCCTTCCCCTCTTAATTCCCAAACAAACCCTTAGTGTTATATTTTATTTTAAGTCAGCATGATTAAGATTATAATTTCATCACCTCATTTCTTTCAATAGTCTTAATTTAGTAATTCGGTTGGCTGTATAGAGTTTTTGTTGTCCCATGTTTTGTGTTAAAAACCATATCAATAATTAAATTCATACTTATATACTTTAATTTACAGAGTTTTAGGTCTTTGGCTGGTCATTGATTTTCTTCATATAACATTTAATAATTCAGCTTCATTTACTAATTAGCATTACCTATCAGTTAATTAAAGTAGAAGAGAGTGCTTTTCGTTTTTGTTAATTCTTCATACTAAGTGTTTTTTTCATTTAATCTGGCTTATTACAGAATAGAATGTACTTTTTGTCTGAACATTGTGTTGATTGAAATGGGTCAATAGAAGCGATTATGAAGTGTCTACACATTGTGAAAGATGATGAAGACAATGTTTTCAAACAAATACGTGTGCCACTTACAATGTTCTCTTCAGTTTGAAAGATGTTCTTTTACATCGATAGACTTAGATCATTTTATATAGTGAAATACATTCTGAACATATTATCTTTTTTTGTTTGAAATTAACTTCGAAAAGATGCTTTGTATTTTCTTTGTATTGCTTCCATTTCCAAGTAGTATGCGAAAGTTCAAGAGATTCCTAATTACGGTAATTTTTATGTACAATGTTGCAATATTATTTATATTGTTTTTTGTTTAACCTATTCAGTTCTTATGCTAAGTCAGTATATATCAAAGATAAATCATATTTATATTTTAAATTCCCCATAATACTGCAGGGCATTTGTAATGAAATTATTATCTTACTTATTTTATTGATCTACTAAAAACACAATCTTAATAAGAATCAATCATTTGTTCTTTAGAAGTCGTCATTTAATTAGAAATATATTGCAAGATCAGATTTCGGTATTGTGAAAATACAGATTTAGTAGTATAATTTGCTATAATTTAGACAAAATTGTTTGTATATAAGTAATTTTTGATTATATATAGTTTGACACCTTCTTTCAGTAGTCAATCATATCTCTTCTTGGATAGGCAATATGATTTCACTAATATTTTAGCAATAAACTGTATTATTTCATTTGTAAAGTTTGTGAGAAAACTTACATGTTCGTATATATACAGAGGACGACTCACAATATCTATTTTCATGGTTTGCGTTTCTTCACAGTTACTCAAAAGCACATGAATTACATCTATTAATTTACTAACATCTTTCGTTATTGACATTCTCAATTCTCTTATTTGTTTTTCTTGTGCTAATTACTATAAGTACTCCATGGTAATTGCATTCGAGAACAACGCAGGGTTGCCCTACGATATCATGGTTGAGATTCTTGTCAGATTGTCAGCTTATGAACTAATTGATCTCAAACTCGTATGTACCCAATGACGCTGGTTATTGAGAGATCCTTCTTTTGTAAGAAGACACGATCACTGGCAGAGTCAACATAATGGTTATTTAGTAAGTTTTGTTTTTGGTGACCATCCAAACAGGACTAACGCGATTATTAAAGTCACATCTTTCGATGATGGAGAGGAGAAATTACAGAAGTTTATGATTCATCCTCATCTACAACAGTTACAAAGGCTGGAGGTGATTGGGATACATCAAGGCATAATATGTTTTATCAATAATATTCCAGACAATTCTGCGCACCTTTTTCTTTGCAACTTTTCTACAAGACATGTTCGTTATGTTCTGTCTCCTTATATAACCTCCATGCCAGGTAAATTAAAATGAGTAGGATATGGCATATACCTAATAATTATATTATTGTTGGTGTTCTTCATAGTAAGTTACATTCATGTTTGTTATAAGTTTTTGAATTAGTCCATTAGATTTTTGTCCTTAATATGTATCATTTTTGTAATGTTGACTAATTAAGTTGTGACACATGCTTAATATGCAGAATATTGATGGACATGGTGTGTTTATGAACACATTCTTCACCTGTGACAATTTAAAATATTTATTTGGCTTCCAAAATTTTGTCGATTTTTAAAGCATGTTCTCAAGGAATTGTCTTCCTTTATTCTTTTATATTTCTTATATATTCTTGACCCGAGATACTTGCAGATGTCTATTGTGTTATGCAGGAAATTTTAGTGTTGCATTTGGTTATGTAGACAACCCATCTACTTGGTATATTCTAATTATATGGGTTGATGCTGACAATGGTAATATTACTCGGACAACTATTTACAATAGTAATACACGTATATGGACTGTTGTAACGCCTTCAGACTTTCATTTGAATATTTCGAATTCCCAAGCAATATGTATGAATGGAAAATTTTACTGGGTTTCTGCACCGTATGCTGGTTTTGCTGATAATAATCCCTACGTAGTTTGTTTCAATATTTCTGGATTCACTTTTAGTAGGTTTGTCGCTCCATCAACAATCTCTGTAAGATCACCAATTCCTATCATCTTCAATGAATCCATTAGCATACTTTCGGTAAACCATTTACTTGATGATATTTTTCGGTCATATACATTGTGGACGTATAATGAAAGCGAGACTGGTGAGGTTGTCTGGTCAATTGGCATGAATGAACTATTTCACCGCACTTCTGATCGTTTCCTTGGTTTTGTAGATGGTCATTTTGTGTTGCAGTATTATCCGATTTTATATGAACCATATTATGGACGTGGAGATGTACTGTCAATGATCTTCTATGGCAATGATAGTTGGACAACCTCCAGAGCAATTATCAACTCAGATGTTATACCTGTCACGACCCCAAATCGGGAGTATGTGACCGGCACGGGAATAGATTTTTACCTCTAAACCCGTAAGCCTTACCCTGTAAACATAACTATAACTACCCTGCTATAATCAATATATACAACATAATAGTGGCCACACCTCACAGGTAGCCTAATTAACCTGCAATCCATGGTTCGCTCAATACCGCTTCAGCCCAGTATATAGATACATCTCAACACACATAGTATATATCTATATCATATTGATCGCATGTCTCAATACGCACGATCTATCCTATTCACATGCAGCAATCACACGTAATATATATATCCATATCATATTGATCGTACGTCTCAATACGTACGATCTATCCTATTCACATGCATCAATTTATATACTCATACATATATCTTAGTTTTTCCCCAAACTGGACCCTGTCTTTGAGTACATGTGAAGCCGACAATTCTAGAGTGGACGTACATCAAAAGCTGTAAATATATACACAATATCTACAACTTAGAATATGTAAAACATAATCAAAATGTAACAAAATATCCACCCACGTGAACAAGTGCGTTAGGGTTGGTCTGATGTCCGTATCATTGTCCGGTCGTCGTTACCTGCCCGATACCTGTATCTGAAACATTGAAGCAGAGGGAGTGAGTCAAACAGACTCAATGAGAAGCTTTCCATCCTCGGCGTACGATCTGTTTAAGGTCGGCGTCTTGATCTTGTTTGGATTTAACCTCTTCGACTAGGGCTGACTTAGCTTCGATATGGGCTAGAAACAAGTTGGAATTCCCAATTTCAAACTGAGTTCCAGAGTTTTCCTGACCACAACGGTGGATATGTTGAAATTAGTTCTTCGAGGAGTTAACTATTGCCTTCTTTAGTTAGGCTTACCTTGACTCAATCTGCTTGTCCGACTAGCTACCTTTGTAGTGACTTCTTATATCCGTCTTGGAACACGCCAGGATACTAGCTATTTGCATAGCACACTAGGTTCTACTTCTATAAACTTTAACTAATGAAGTACTCCCCTACACCGGAGTCCCCGTACCTAAGTATCCTCTACAACCAAGCAGCTACCCTTCTGCTGGTATTCCCCCGATATATATTCTTTGTAAACGAACTTTCCTTGAGGAGTCGTTTACATCTTACAACACCCTCTACTCTACATCTAGACTTATCGCTTACACGGCATGCACCCTACGTAGGTGTTTATACTTTGTGCCATCGGTGTACCCAACCCTTCCGAGGTTGTTACACTCACTACCGACTTGGTTTACCCTACTCGTGTCCTGACGAATCTAAATGCCATGACACTAGCACAACTATGTATTACACTTACTGTTTCTCTACCAAACGATAAAGGATCTTACATTTATGACTCGTGTTTTGCTTTCTTTTTCGGACTTCTGCACTTACCCTTAGTGGTTTCCATAACCACTTCAGGTTACTCCCTGTCGACATCCCATGTCTGACTGACTTAGACTCTTCTCTGACTACTACTTGTAGTCATTTCTGTTTATAATGGAAACTTATCAGTCTCCTCCTTACCATCATACTCATTACTTTGCCTCAGGCTTAGTTCGGTCTTCACATCCGAAAACCTCGCTTAACACGACTATGACTGTCGATCTATACCATCCTCAGGTTAGTCCACTTAGAGTTGCACATCCTATGCTAACTCTACTCATTGGGTTTCCGTTGGCTTTTACCTCAACTTGGCCCACTCGGACTCCTCAACTCACTTAGATCCTATATTCCTACTTGGAATACTTGATCCGATAAATCCAACATGAACCTTTCCAGACATGATCTACTCCCCTTGACCAAACGGGATCCGCTCCCACGGTTTGACTCTTTCCTTTCTTACGGTGTGGCATATGTTCACGAACATATACCGCCTCTAGCAAGTGTGTTACCCGTTGGGTTCCAATCGCCCCCAACGGTAGCATACCTATTTTATCATTTTGGCTCGCATCCCCAGATACTTACCCGACTCCGTTCCCGTATTCACTCTCTTCTTTTCCATTTTGTACCTACGTGGTACTTTTTCTTCGAGTATTTCTCAATACTCGTTACTCACTAAATTCTCCTTCTCGATTAACCGTCCTTACGGTTAATTTTCTCTTTATGGCACCCACGCGACCATTTATACGTTTGGTTTGTCCACTCAGTCTCCACCCATACACGGGCTTCAGACTAATGGATTTACGATTCACCAACATGTGGAATTAGCTTACCTAGCTATGTCCACTACAATCTGTGTACTATACATGCACTTACGGTAGTAGTTGGTTCTCCGTATCTTACTTGACTCTTATCCTATGGGGTCCTATAGACTTCCACTCTTCCCCCCTTATGGGGCTACTTATCCCTGTCTACTTTCTCTCCCCTCGAGCCTCCACGAGTCCCTTTGGGGTTTATTTCTCACGTTATCTCGTTCGAGAGCTGTCTACCGCAATAGCACTCATTTTCTTATCTCTGGACGGTACCCGAAGGTCTATGCCCATTTCCACTTCTAGACCTGCTCCGGTCTAATGCTTTCGGGTCCATAATCACCCTATGGCCCCTTAAATGGTAACCCTTAGGTTTACCTGTATACTCCCTTGGCACTTTAGCACTCTTCTAGTGCTTTTCGATGTCTACTTAACTTTAATCACTCCAAGCGAGTGATTTCTCAACTACATCTACCATCCTTATACAGCTTACCTGTAAAAGGGCTATTGTTTGGTAGGGTATTGGTCACATGAGTTAGTTTTCTTAGGCACCCTACGGGTTTTAAAAATTAATTCAAGTTTATTTCTTAGAAAATGACACCTAAGTTTTTCGTAAATGGTTAAGGTTTAACGAATTGAAATGACACAAATTAAGAAAGAGTTGTCATGAAAGTTTGCCTTCCAATGGTTATCCATAGTATTTTCAAGAAAAGTTTGAGGGTCTTTCAGAATCTCTCATTCGGAAAGATCAAAAAGATTCTTACAAAAATTTCTCTTGTGATCAATATCATATTCTTTATGCTCTTCCTTAAGCAACCAAAGAGAGTTTGGTTTGGCTTAATCCCTTCTTTCCCCCTTCTTTGCTTAAGGAACTAGTAGTTCATGGATCGAGCGTAGGGTTGGACTAGGCTCCTTCCCTGTGCCTTCCCATTTACCCTATTTCCTGCTCGGCATAAGGTCACACTCTACACGTTTACGTATGCCTCTACTTCTTAACATCTAATTTGCCCTTCCATATACCATATCCTGATTTTTCAGTCCGTAGATTTCTACTCCTATACTGTGGCATACACCAACTCTTTTCTGTTTACTTTCTAGGAAGGACAACTCACTTCCTTCAGCCATAGCATACGGCACAGTCGTGACCCATTCACGTGGTCATCTTCCTGTCGGTCTCATGCCTCATGACCCTGTTTATTCTTGTCTGTAAACTTTCCATTTCAATCGCCCCATGGGCTTACTTTCTTTTCTACACGCCAAGCGTGTCTTTTCTTTCACTTTACAAACCATTCCTAGCCTAAACTACCATTCACTGCATATTTCTATTCTACTTGCATTCCATACTATAATCAAACAACTTGCGCTTATACCATAGCACACAATGTGGCACTAACAAAGCAGACACATAGTCTCATTTAACACATGCAAAACAATCACATATTGTAGCGCATTCCTGCCTACAATTCAACCAAATATGTTCTTGTCTAGGTAGCATCCTCCATGGATGTCTCCTTTCCATATTATGGCATCCTAAGGTTCCCGGGGTCACTGTCACCCCACCTTACGCCTTAGTGCTCATCGGTACTTGTGTACTGTACAGGTTATATGCTTTCAATAGAATTTCACATACAAATTCTATGCTTAAAGCGATGAATCAAAATAATTCATGACTCAACATCTTGGGTACTCCCACAAGTGCCTGTTTAATTCAACGTTGTGCCCGGGTTTCACAACGAAGCATAAATCGACACCCGGTTATACCAATGGCTTCACATGACTTAAAGATAACCTGGCTCTAATACCAAGTTTGTCATATATATAACATAATAGTGACCACACCTCACAAGTGGCCTAATTAACCTGCAATCCACGGTTTGCTCAATACCTCTTCAGCCCAGTATATAGATATATCTCAACACACAGTATATATCTATATCATATTGACCGCACATCTCAATACGTACGATTTATCCTATTCACATGCATCAATCACACGTAATATATATATCCATATCATATTGATCGTACATCTCAATACATACGATCTATCCTATTCATATTCAGCAATTTATATACTCATACATATATCCTAATTTTCCCCCAAACTGGACCCTGTCTTTAAGTACATGTGAAGCCGACAATTGTAAAGTGGACGTACATCAAAAGCTGTAAATATATACACAATATCTACAACTTAGAATATGTACAACATAATCAAAATATAATAAAATATCCACCCACGTGAACAAGTGCGTTAAGGTTGGTCTGATGTCTGTATCACTGTCCGAATGTCGATGCCTGCCCGATACCTGTATCTGAAACATTGAAGCAGAGGGAGTGAGTCAAACAGACTCAGTGAGAAGCTTCCCATCCTTGGCGTAGCAGCGGGTACCACTACAGCTGGGGAAAGGGAAACACCCACAATTACATGCGCATGAAAATACAGTTTATCAAATGTTATATTACGATCAGACAATAATAATATAACATAAAGTCAAAGATAAACCTACGGATCATGCTCTTCTTGTTAGAAAAATATTTATATTTCGGCTCATATTAATTGATTAAAATATTTTATTTTGTTTTCTAAATAAATTGGGTTAATATGTGGTCCAAATAAAAGGGAAGCTCAAAGTATAAAGTAATCACTGTTGGGGCTAATAATACACATTATGATAAAGTCTGGTAGGCGGCTATGTGTAGGCCTTTAAGGGTTTTACTTAAGCTCGTACTGGGAGGGCCCAGTAAGACACAATTATATATTGGCTAGGTCCCCTCTCCAACCCTAACACAGTGTGCCTCCCCATTGTAGCCGCTGCACGACCAGGGTAATAGAGAGGAAGACCTAGCTCTCAGGTATTCGATAGAGAAGCTGCCTGGTGTCAGGTAATATTCAGGAGTTCTTGCAAATAAAAGATGGCAAAATCAGGTACGTATTATGTTTGATTATTTTCCATGATTTAGCATTACAATCGATCCAAAAATCTTATAATTGGCATCAGAGCCTGGTTAATTGTGGTATTAAATCTTGAAATTTTTTATTTTTCTGGAATTTCTACGCATGATTTTTCAGAAGATTGCGTCCAAATTTTTGCATCTGATATGGCTTGTTTGTACAAAACAAATTATATGATTTTAATCGTCTCCGTGCAAGCTTTAATTTGATATATAGTATGCTTAATTTCGTGTTGTATACTGAGAGAAATCGCATGCTAAAGTTGAGCCCATGAACATGCTAAATTTTCGAATCTGAATGTTGCTGGATTTTTGCATGGTTTTTTTTTTCTGAAATTCGAGCACATTTTTCGATCAGATCTTGCGTGCTTGTATGATTCTAGTTTTTGGGCTTTATTCTCCTCTGTATAAGCTTTAAATCTATATATAGTTTGTGTGAATCGAAGCTATGGTTGAAAAGTTATGGATTGATGAACATTGCTTGATGAACATGCAATTTTTCGGATCCCAATTTTGGGTTTATGCTAGATCTCTCAAAATTAAGTTGATTTGAGTGAAATCGAAGCCATATAAATGTTTCTTGACTAATTTTCGGCCAAACCCTTAAAAAATATGCGGTTAAAGATGCTTAAAATGGGTTTAATTTCGATTTGTATGAAGAACAAACCATATTTTCGAACCCTGAGCTCTTTCTTTCGAAAAATCAAGATTTGGGGCCGAGTTTTTCAGAAATTAATCGGACAATAATGTTAGAAACATATGTATCTACAAAACCCACACAAAAAATCACGTCCAAAATGGTCCAGAACGTGCAAAATCACGCCGGGTCTTAAACGGATTGCACAACCCGTTTTTCAGGATCCGACCCGCCTGCTGGAGGAAGAAGAAGGCAGCCATGGACTTTCTAAAGCAAAGCCCACTCGCGGGCTTACAAGGGGGTGGCGCGTAGGGCCCACCCCCACCTCCGATGGAGATGATTTCAGCGTCGTTTTTCTCGTCTTATTTTTCTGGATTTTTCCATATTTTTAATTTAATTTTTTACTGATACGTAAATATTTATTTTGAATTTCTTGGTATATAGTGGTCTATAAATTCAAAATAAATATTTTTAAAGTTATTTGGGCTTGGAAAAATCATGGAAAAATATTTTTGAGGCTTCTGAACAAGTTGCACACCTTCACTCTCCCTAGTTGAGTGTATATATAGTTTACTCTCTAGTACAACATTAAAGGATATATAAAATGCCTAAAATTGTTTAAATTTAGGTGAAATTCGTGTGCTTATCTATTTTTGAGCTAGGTATCACTAGTATGTGACCTGACTTTGAACATCAATTTTTTTAGAATGCGGTCTCAACCTTGGATGGTGTGAATCACTAAGGGCATTAATTTAATATTTTTCAATAATTGATGCAATAAATGTGTAAAAATTACATATTTAAATTCTTTAAAGGGTGCATAAATTTTTGTTAAAATTTTTAATTAATGTATGACTAATTTTTATGGTGCTTCCTAGTCTGGAAATTTTATTTTATTTTTGGGTTGTTGATAATATGTATCACTGAAGTGATTTATTCATCAAAATCCATAAAAGGGTTAAATTTCCTTGTTGATAGGAAGTGGAGGCAATTTTAATTAATTCTATTATAGAATAATTTCTATGAATTGTTGCGATTATTACCACTAAAGTGGATGATCATCAAAATTCATAGAGATGTAAAATCCCTTGTTGATAGAATTGGTTATTAAATTAATATATATATAATTTCCTGCCCAAAGGTGGTTATTATGTATATTAATTTCAGGATAGCTTGGAGCATATTGATGAGTATATATAATTTTGAAAAATTATTCTGCCTCAAGGTGATTAAATTTTCTAAATTGTATATTCTTATTGCCTTGGGATATAAATTTTAAAGAATTTCTTTTGCCTAAATGTGATTTAACTCTTTAAATTTTTATAGTCTTTATTTTGCTTCATGAAAGGAAGGAAACAAATGGCATGTTATTTTCTCTGCCCAAAGGGGAGTCTATAATGATGCAAAAGGTTTTTCCTTCAAGTTTAATTGCCTCACTAATTTACCATATTAGTTATGTCCAAGTCGTTACTTACACTATGAACAACAATAATACCACCCTTGAAAAGATGTCTGGCTCAAATTATAAGAAATGAAATATGGATACAAAAACATTGGGCTAAAAATGAATTATCTCATAATAATTAATATCTTAAATTAATTATTAAAAGCTTTCGCAATATAGTTTCTCTGATAAATCATAGATGTCATATGTCATTTCGTTGACAATCTAATTATGTATGCCATGTTTCAAATTAAGGATATAGTTATAGACTTCAATAAAATAAAACTATTTAGATAAAGTTTGGTAGGCGGCTATGTGTAGGCCTTTAAGGGTTTTACTGAAGCCCGTAATGGGAAGGCCCAGTAAGACATAATTATATATTGGCTAGGTCCCCTCTCTATAACCCTAACACAGTGTGCCTCCCCATTGTAGCCACTGCACGACCATGGTAATAGAGAGGAAGACCTAGCTCTCAGGTATTCGGTAGAGAAGCTGCCCGGTGTCAAGTAATATTCAGGAGTTCTTGCAAATAAAAGATGGCGAAATCAGGTACGTATTATGTTTGATTATTTTCAATGATTTAGCATTACAATCGATCCAAAAATCTTACACTTTTATCATGCTTCTCATAAACAAGCAATCACTTTTAACATGTCATCTGAAAGCTATAAATCACTCAACTGGTCCATGTATCTCACAATGGACAATGGCCTCAATGGGCAAATCTTTTAATCTTTAACTGACCCTAGTACCAGGCTAGGGGGCAATGGCCTCAACGAGCAATTTCTTTTAATCTTTAACTGACCCTAGTGCCAGGCTAGGGCAATGGCCTCCATGGGCAATTTCTTTTAATCTTTAACTGACCCTAGTGCCAGGCTAGGGCAATAGCCTCCATGGGCAATTAAATCAACTGGCCTTAGAACAAGCTAGAGCAATGGCCTTCACGAGCGACTTTATCTGACTTGTTTCTCCTCCCGAGCTTTTAGCTGGGATTCTGACTCTATCTACCCATTACCATCCTAAATTGACTTTACCTTGGTAGTGTGAACCTCCCTATGACTCACTAATCAATTATGAGATCTTCTTAATCCTTATTTAATACACAAACCCTTGATTAGATCATAACCTAGCTCTAAGGTCTTTCCTAAGTTCGATTACCATAAAACGTCGACGTTTACAAACAAATTCTTTACGATTTCTTTAATGAGTTTCTAATTAATAGGGTAAACCAAATCTTGGGCTTAATCAATAACTTACCCCCTTTCTTGTACTGTTCGGTGTATCTCATGTCATACATGGATACTCTCTAGTACCTCCTTGCCTGTAATCAAACACACATATACAAGTGCTTTCATATATTACAATTTAGGAACAACAATAGCATGTTAACCACTAAATAATTCTTAGAAATAGGCAAGTAGGCAAACCACATATCCACATCTTCAATCAACCTTGTAAGGCAAGGACGGGAAACCCCTCACCTGGTCGGCTTCCTTGTGCTTGTCCTGGAGTAACTCCCGCTTCGGACTAATCGTGGTTTCCTAAAAATCATTTATGTGGTTAACAATCTTAACTATATGCAACTCATATGCGTATGGTATGCTCGTGCCTAAAAATGCACCTAGACGTTGCCAAGAACCGAGTTCTTGGTTTTATCCGTCTTCCCTCTCTTCTATGAGAGTTTGAAGTGCTTCACACTTGGTTTCGTAACAACTATCACTTATCTGAAGTGATTATAGAGCCTTGGATTTGAGTTACTAAACCTCGATATGCTTCTAAATTATCCTACTTAAGGTTTCCTAATAATTACGAAGGAATAAAGTTGCCATTTTAGAACTTGGACTTTATTGTTCCACAAGTTTCCATCCTTGAGAAACAAGAAGGTACCTAAAATAATTCTTGATGCTTGATAGCACATTTAGAATTATTCCTGGGTGTTTAAGATCGAAATATGGAGGTTTAAAACTCTTAACGTCACCCTTAAAGTGTATTTGGGCAATCCGACCAGGGACCCGACACGTTAACGTCAAGGTTCAACCTTAGTAACCTCGGGCCAACTCTTCACGGGTCTTGTTCAGCTAATATTTCAACAATATAATTTCAATAATTCCAATCCAAGCCTATTTACTCAAATCTAATCTCAATTCCTAATTATGAACAATTTCCCCAAATTAGGAATAATTAGAATTTCAACCTCAAATCCTTCCAAATTCGAATCTGGCTAAATCCGATGTTATAGCCACGGTTCTTACCCCAACTAAGTGTTCAAGAACACTTTCTAGGTCGCAATCTACCATTGAAACAACTCAATTGAATGTGAATCGGAAAAATCCCTAAAAATGGAGAAATTGAGGGTTTAGAATGAAATTGGGGTTACCAACCTTGATTTGATCGGTGGGAGGTGTGGAAGATGTTGTAGTCGAGCTCCGGTGAGCTTTTCTGGCATCGGCTAGCTCTCCTCCGACGAGTTTTCCGGCGAACCTACACCTTCCCCTTCTCCTTTCTCTTCTCGTGTCGCTCTCTCTCTCTCTCTCTCTTTCCTTTCTAATTATAAGACCCATGGCAACCCCCACCCCAATTAAAATAAATAAATTTAATAATTAAATAAATAAATAAAAATAAAAATAAATTAATTAATAATTAAATTAGACACAACTAATATATATTTTATTTTCTTTTTTTGTTCTTTTTAAAATAAATAAGATATTATCAAAAACAAATAAATAAATAAATAATAAGATAAATAATAATCACTTAAAAATAATAAAGATATATTTTTAATTTAATTTCCTTTTCCTATTTAATTCAGGTTTCCACTTTCTTAAGTCCTGAATTAAATCTGAAAATTTATTTTCTACTTCTTTTCTTTCCCTTTTATTTTATTTTAAACATCGAAAAAATTTCTCGGGTATTACAATATCGATGCATGTTTCAAGAGTTTTCAAGTTCTCTACTTCGTTATTGGATGTTTAAAACGTTTATGTGGTTCCTTTTTTGCAATGTCCTTATTGGATTTTTTTATTAATTACGTTCAACAATTCTGTCCAGAAATTTATATTTTACAATAGTTAAACTTTATTTAATATTATTTCGATTTAAATAGGAATTAAATTTGGGTTATGGACAACATTGCTAAGATGTTTCCCTGGTATATTAGATCTGATCCTGAGGCTTACTTATTTTTTAATATATGCGACAGTGTGTTGTTAACTAATAAACGTTCATACGATGAACTTTGAACCATGTCTGATATACAAACAAATACATAAGCAATGAACTCGCTTAATATTGTCTTCATCTCTTTTTATTCCTTATACGTTCTCATTAATGTTATAATTCCAAAGTTAAATCTTTATTTAAGTGTGAATACCATTTAGTTAATCGTAAGAAGTTTATGAACTAAATAATAAATCTTTAGCCACATTCCTCAAATATTTAAGATTCCAATTAGAATCTATCCCTGATGTTAAGGGAATGGCATATGAGCGCAGGATCTATCCCTGGCATGTCCACGGTGCTCTAGGCGAATACAACCCTGTACTGGGTGAGCAATTCTTGGAACTTCTTTCGGTCCGTCAGGCCGAGGAGAGCTCCCACGCGGACTTCTCGGCTGTTTGCCTGGTCTATGCAGATGCTCACGAGGTCCTCCGTAGGCTGCGGCCTGGCTCCGGGGATTTCGTCTCGCAGGTCCACTATCTCAAGGGGGCTTACGGCGTTACTCTCGGCTTCGCTAGTAGCGGGCCGGTCAGTCGCGTAGCATATGCGGGCTTCCTGATGTGCTCGAATTTCTGCGATGTCGGTCGGCGTAGGAAATTTCATCACCATATGAACTGTGGATATGATGACTTGAAGCTTGCTCAGGGTCGGTCGACCCAAAATCGCATTGTATGTCGATGGTGCCGTTGATATAGCGAATCTCACTCGGGCACGGACAACCCTGGGTTGGGCGCCTAGGGCGAGCCAAGTCGTGAGGGTTCCTTGTGTCTTAACGACATGTCCAGAGAAGTCGACAAGAGTTTCTTCGTTCGACGCTAGCTGATCCTCCTAATAGGTCATTTCTTCCAAAGTTTTTGCGAAGAGTATATCGGTGACAGCCCTGGGATCTATCAGCACGCATTTGACGTCGAATCCTGATATATTGGCCGTGATGACCAGTGGCCTATTTATCTCAGTTGTGTCACCAGCACCGTTGAAGATTACGAGTTGTGCCTTATGTCGCTTGTAACGGTCACTTGGAATGCCATCCGGTCGACCGTGTAAGGGTTTTGAGGAATTGCTCGTGCTTGCCATGCGAGTGTTGTGTCATGTATCTGTATTGAAGATCAAAACAAAAACAAATGTGGGTTTCTGAGCGTTAGGTGTATACTCCTACTCCCTGAAAAAGAAATGCCGTTTAGCGGCAGAGTGTGCAAGGCATTGTGGTCTAAATAAGACCCTGGTGGGCGCCACTGTAACTGTCATTTTTGTCTCAGACAATTGTAATTTGAAATTAGGACCGCAAGGGATCTTAACCTTGGGGGACTTGTCCTTAGGTGATGCACCTAAGTGCCTACGTACCCTTCGGGAGGGATAAAAGTCCACGTAGTTCGTCATGCTGACGTCTATAGGAGCCGTTAGGCAAGGTTGTTACCTGTATTGGGCCGTGTCTGGCTAAGACGTGCCTAAGGTACTCCGAGCGGGCGAGCCGCTCTTAGGAGGTTGCCTTAGTGGAAGAGAGCTATGGTCTCTGAGGGCTACTGGAAGCCCCGTAAATGGTGCACTCCGAGACGGAGGTGAGCTTGCCGGAGATTGGCCGAAATGGGGGCCTGCGACGGAGCTCGCGGTGTGTAGAGGGATTGCGTGAGGTATCTGAGGGAACTCAGGTTACCGAGAGAGTATATGGAATATCACAGAAGAGGTGTGGTAATCCTTCAGGTTGCATATTGTTCTGCTGGGTTCGATAGCTTGCTTAGTCCCCCGAGTGAGGGTCTATTTATACTCGAGTTTGGGGAGATCGTGCTTGACTCATGACTTTGTGGGACGTGGGCCATCCCGTGAGGCTTGTCGAGTTTCCACGTCTGGTTTAGGGGATGCTCCGTGAGATGACGTGGCAAGGGCCACGTAACTGGTAGATGAGTCGTGCCATGTGTCTCTAGTAGGTGTTGAGGCCGTGCTTCTAGAACGTCAGTGCCACATGTCCCAAGGCGGAGTATTCCGTAGTTACATAAAGTATTATTGAAATTTGGGAATTTATTCTTTGTATTTGTTTTACTTAATTATTTCCTTCACTGATATGATTTGTTTTCTTGACTATATATTTTAGAAGTTACTAATTTGTTTTAATGTTCTCTTTTTTATTTAATCAATACGTCTAACCAATTATCTAAATAGAATCCTATTAACATTATTTGAAGTTCCATTTTAGTTCTATGCATGCTTCAGTCGTGGATGTTAATATCCGTTCATTTAGAAGCAAGCAAGCCATAACATCACGCAAATATTTGCTCTCATTGAAAATGATGAAGATCAAGAAGAACGACAACCCATGTAACGGTTGTTCAGATGCTCTCAAATTTTGTTGATAAATTTTTCTGCATGATATATACATCGCTCTGTGCATTACTTCATTTTTATTCTTAAATTAGTTCCAGAAATTTTGCAGACATGTATATGCAGTTATTTGTTACACATCATGAAATTTCCACCCAGTTTCCATTTTTTTTTCATACCATCTTATCTGTCTTTCTTACCTAAATGTTAACTCTATCGTATATTACATGAAGTAATAAGACAACAATGCTATATTAAAGCAGTGCAGAGGTGTCTTAGCATATTTTTTTCAGTGTTCAAAATTTTATGTTTTAAAATTGCTTGGTTCAGTGCTTCTGAAGAAAACTGTATGTTTGCCTTTTCAAGTTTATTATCGATCGCTACATTGACATGCCACTTCATTTTTTCTGTTATATTTGAAGAAGGTTCTTCATCTTTATCAATTTTTATTGTGGTTTGGTAACGTTTGTCTTCATTTTGTTGGTTCATGTTTTTACATCAAATTGTTCAATTATATATCCAGTATCAAACCATTCTTTGCACCTCGGCATAAAGCACACAAGTGGGCAGTTTATGAGTCCAACAAGTGTGATTTTATTGTCTATTATATTTAATGTCCATGTTTTCCTGAGAGTCTTTCATTTCATAAAGTTTCAGGCAATAACACTATTGTTCTCTAATATACACAAAACTGTTTGTCATTATTTAAATTAATTTAGGTGCATAATATCGAAATTATTTTTGCAGCAATACATGGTTGTCCAAGTACCTTAGGGACATTCTGTCCACCAGCAATATTCTATAACTATTGTGATATTGCCAGAGGTTAGTAATCTAATTGTAGAAGTCACATATTTTTATCGCAGTATTATTTTATGTCATTTTTATAACTTTTGCAAGGTTCTGAAGCTAATTCGTTGATGCATCAGATAAATCTTATTTCTGTGCTAATTTTACCTTAATAATACTTTATAAATGTTAGGTAATAGGAAGAGAAGAATGGATATACTGTCCAAGCGACGTCAAGGACGTTGTCGATCTAATGATGGAGTTATTCAGAGTATGGCTGTTATAATATCTCATCTATACACAGACACATATATATCTGTCCGTTCATATTAAGATATATATATAAATTTATTGTTTTAAAATCTGAACTTTATTAAATAATACATTACAGATTTGAATGTGTCAATGTTATAATTGTAAAATATTTTTAGTGTATAAGTATAATCATATTTAATATTCTGCTTGCATGAGAGTACTGAAGGTTGTCATGTTGTAGCAATTATTAATTAATGTTAGTTCTTGGTTTTAACATCTATAGTATAACTGTAATTTAAAATATGAAAAATTTCAGTGGGATCTCCGATCGATTCATCACATTCATATGCAAGTTCATCTATAATCAATACACCTTCTTCCATTTTGAAAGGTATGTTTTAAATGTAATTGCTTATACTTGAGCGCAAGAGACTAGAATAGTTTTTCTTTTAGTTTTACCAGTATCCAAATTGAAGAACTTATAACTTCTTATGTAGTAATACATCGAAATAAATTCTTTATTAAACTGTGTTTATTACATCCATTACACGTTGGGGTTGTTTGTAAGATAAGATAAACGGAAATGTACAGTTGTATTTTTATTTCTATTAATATGCCCCAAAAAACTTTTTGTAGAGAACAGTAAGAGATTCATGGGCAATTTTGCAGGTCGATGTGATGTGTGCCCCTCAGACAATCCCAATGGTACCAAAGAATATTAAGTATTACTTTGATTAACATAGATATATAATCATGTTTTGTTAGTTATACTGACCTTTATATTCTTTTTTATTTATGGGTGTCATTTAAGACAAAGAGAATAATGGTTCGTCAATATTTTTCGGCAAACAAGTTGGTAATAGTATCTTATATTCATATACTTTATGTAAATTTGTTGTTTACAAGTATATATGATCAAGTAGGATGATTATTGACCAATTTTTTGTCATAAATTTTAGTTGTTCCCAATAGTTCTAATTCAATTTCCAAAGACAAATCCGTAATTATTAACTCTCCTCCATCTGTGTCTAGAGGTGAGTTATACATTTTGGTCTATCATTATATGTTAAATACTATGAGATGGGTATATTAGTGAATTTTGTTGTTTTGGATGGAAGAAGTCTTTTGAAATCAACAATGAATATCGTTCAAATTTAAAACTATTGTAATAATAATTGTTGTTTATGCCGCAAGTATTTTTATTATTTAATTAATATACATTATATGTGAGCTGTAGATTCAGGATACAAATCGATGCCGCTTTCTGGTGAGTAAATATAAATTCAACAATAAATTAACCTACTTTCACATATGTCATATATCCCATTTGACATATTCACAAAATGGTGGATATTTTCTAAGTATGATGATTTATTTTGATTGTAGATATCTCAAATACAATTAGTTGCATGCTTCAGTTCTCAGCATCATGGCATAGAACTCCGCTGATGGTTGCTAAAGGTATCTTGCATAGAAGCCTAGGTTCTTTATAAAATAGTTGTCATGTTTAGTTAATTATTGTGTTCATTATGTTCATCTTTGTACTTTGTTTTGAAATCACGTTATACATTTCCATTCCATTGTTGTTAAAGATAACAGGGAGAAGATGATGGAGATAATGTCAAGGAAACGATCCAAACCAACGTTTCAGGACAATAATGGTACTTTGTGCAATGTCAAGATATATGTTCCTTCACTTATAATATGTTTTTAATCATTTGAAATGTGTAAACAACTATTTTTTTCTACAATACAGCGAAGGAGAATATCTATACACAATTGAGCAGAAGCTCTCAATCAACCAGTAAGGATTACATGAACACCATCTATACAATTTTTTAATTCATAGTGATGAAAGAAATATACTATATTGATTTTTTTTGGTACTAAAACGAGAAGTAATGTAATTAATTTCTCATCATCTTTGTAATACCCCGGAAAATTTCGAGGATTAAAGAATGATTTATTTTAAAATTTTAAGGATTAAAGAAGGATTTATTCCGGGGCTAGGAATTAAAACCTTAAAAAGAATATAGGAAAATTATGAAAGTTAAGGGAAACTGGAAAGGAACCGAGAAATTTTTTTCGAAATTTCAAGTTAAATAAAAGATGAAAGAAAGAAATAGAGAATAATTTTTTGGGATTAATTTAGGACCTAAGAAATTAGAAACCTAAAATAAATAGGAGTGAGAACTAAATTAAAATACTATTAGTTATTGTTTATATAGTTATTAATTAATTAATTTATTTATTTTATACTATTTTCATACTTTATTATTATTATTATATATTAATTATTAAATAAAGGAAAGGAAAAGAAAATAAAAGAGAAAAAGAGAGAGGGAGGGGGCTACAGTTAAGAAGAGAAGAAGAAAGAAAGAAAGGAAAGGAGAGAGAGGGAGAAGAGAGAGAGAGAGAGCTAGGGCTTGGAGGTGGGAGCAAATCCGGCGGGAATCTCGTCGAAATCCGGCGAGCCGAAGTTGGAGGAGGAGCCGGAGATCATCCTCGTCATCTTCCTCGTCTCAATCTCTCGAGTTAAGGTTGGTATAACGCCCGATTCACTCCAAGGGATAAAAGAATTAGATATGACAATTTTTTCCTTCAAATGTCACAATCAAGACATTGAGTCATTTATTTCCCGCCGCCGTGACAAGTTACTGTGAATATTAGACTTGCAGATATCAAATGCGAGTGAATAAAGAAGACTCGCAGTTATTACCTGCGATCCCAGTTGGACTCGCAGATATCAAATGCGAGTCCAATGCCTGGACTCGCCGATATCAAATGCGAGTCATTTATATCAGCTCGCAGATTACAAATGCGAGTTAAATATGTACAGTAACTTGTCACGGCGGCGGGAAATAAATGACTTAATGTCCTGATGTGCAGATTTACAGATCTAAATGTCACCCTCTGGTAAAGAACTCCTCTCCAAGTCCCCATTTTCTTCATTTTTCTTCATTTTTGGAATTGAGTTGAGAATCCGAGTTTGGGCGGATTCAAGGGTAGAATAATGTTTCTAAAGTGTTCTTGAACACTCATTGGTGTAAGGATTCGAGGCTAGATCGTTGGATTTGGCCGGATTCGAAGCTGGAAGAGTTTGGGGTTTATAAAACCCATTTTTTCCAATCTCGAACGATCAACGATTCGACGATGAATCGGAGTTGGATTTGAGTTGTAAGACTTCCTAAATGTAGTATATATGTAGGTGAACAAAACTCGTGGGGTGTGGAGTCGAAGCCGGGGGCGGAAGGGGGCCAGAACGGGCCCAAACTAGCCCACAGCACAGCAAACGAATTGCTGTGCTGTGAGCCGGCACTATAACGCTATCTCTCGACTCTCGAGTGTGCCAAGAGCTGCTAGGCAGCAGCTCGGCGCTATAGCGCCAAGCCTCTGCCCAGCATGACCAAAATTCATTTTTTTGCAAATCCGGGGTGTCCGAACCTCCTACTTTCAATCCTAAACTTCTTAAAACACCACCAACCATGTTTTTAAGGATCAAAATCATTCCAAATGTCTTCTTGTCCCTCAAGAATAGAAACTTACGGAGTAAACTAAGTCCAACTTCTTGAATTTCAACCTTAAACTGTCACAACCTTTAGGCAACCTTAAGTGGGATAAACTGTCACGACCCCCTATCGGACGTCCGTGACCGGCACAGGAGGTAGGATTTCTCCTATCCCGTAAGCCTCTAATCCCTGATTGACATTCTTATATATGCATAACTACCCATTTCTAATACAAACAATATATAGTATATATGGTCATCCCTATCCGGTGACCTAAGTATCACGCAATCCACGGCTCGCTCAACGCCGCTTCAGTCTATACATATACACATAACCAATCACACGTACATATAATATACATATTGACCACGCGCTTCAGGGCGGGTGATCTATCCTATTCACATGCAGAATTCCTGTGTACAATCAAGTATATATATTCAATCACACACCTGCATAAAATATACATATTGATCACACGCCTCAATGCGTGTGACCTATCCTATTCACATGCGGAAGCTGTATTTTCACACAATCAAATATTCAGTCACACATATATATAAATTTACATATTGACCACACGCTTCAGGGCGGGTGATCTATCATATTCACATGCGGAAGCCACATTCATATATATATATATATATACACATGATATTCATCATATCATAACCTATGTTCCCAACAACAAGACCAATCTTTAATCTGTATGAAGCCGACAGTTCTAGAGTGTGACATATACATATATGCATATAGCAACTGTACAAAAAAATGCTATACCAAAAAAAATCATATGCATATACATCCTGTCAAAATACATATAGCAATACTACCCACGCGAACAATGCGTGCGGTATTTAAGTCTGTCCGCCTCCCTGAGATGATGTGGAAGCGCTCCCGATGCCTATACCACCTGTGTCTGTAACATGTAATATTGGGGCGAGTCAAACAGACTCAGTGAGAGGTTTTCCCATCCCTGGTGTAGTAGCGGGTACCACTACAACTGGGGAAGAGGAGCCAATCACAAACACATACGCATATAACGGATTAAATTTTCATATATTAAGTGGTCAGGCAATTAGCTTATATCATATTCACAATAAAGAATTTAAAGCATGGATTTACATACATTTAAATTCACACATACATCATATCGTGATTTGACATATAATTCCATGTGGTCCTCAGTAATCAAGTAATCATAATCATAAACTGGCCCGAAGGCAATATCTCCGTTAGGAGAGAATCTGGCCCGAAGGCAATATCTCACGTGAGCAATATGGGAACCTAGTTGATCATTCTAGGAACCCCTGGTCCCAAGACTATACTTGGAACAATAGTCTGACCCCAAGACTTCACTTGGAGCAATAGCCGGCGACTCATCTGACCTCGGTTTACCCAAGGTAATAGCCACAATGTGGTGAACTCATATACTCTGTATTTCTGTGGTTTGACTCAAGACAAGAGTCTCAATCTACCCGGACCACCCGTGATAGACTCGGTTCCCGCGTTGTACAATAAATGACCCCTATGGACCACTACTTGTTCATTTTACTTCTTCTTAGGCAAATTTAGATTTCCAAGTGGTTTCTAATTCGAACTCTTGGTTTAGAACAAGGTCACCTAGGTTTATTCTCTTTAAGGACTTACTTACAAAACCACACCCTTCAGATAATATTTACTCGATCCTACCCCCGATGTCGTATAGGTCCCGTGGACCTTCTTTTCATATAAGGCTCCTTGAGCCACAATTGCTTTTACAATTCACAAACACACATATAGCACGTTTTCACATATATTGTAATTTAGGAACAACAATAGCATGTTATCTAACATATAATTCCTACAAATAGGCAAGAAGGCAAACCATATATCCATATCTGCAGTCAACCCTATAGGACAGGGATAGGAAAGCCCCTCACCTCGTTGGCCCTCCTGATCAGTCCTCAGAGTGCGTGAAACTCCAATTACCCTTGTGGTGCCCTATACACATATATTTAAGAAATTTAGAACATGTAACTAAGCATCTACCATGCACGTGTCATGCTAATGCTTATGCACCCTCTAGCTATTTTCCAAGAACTAATTATTTAGTTCGTTACATCTTATTTGCTCTTTCTGAAAGTTCAGAATGCCCCATATTCGACTTTCACACTTTCGAGCCATTTAGAACCTCTAATTGCTTAGGTTAGAGATTTCCACTTGTCTAAATTTTCCTTCATGTGTTCATATGGGTATTTAATTAATAAAAGAATTAAATTCACGGTTTAAAAGGGTCTTTAGCTTACTCATTCCACCGTCTCCCTTATTCGCCGAGTAAAAGCTTAATTATTACCTTTTTAATTATATGTAAAAATATAATTGGGTATAATTAGAGCCTTGGAACCAATTTAGCGGGTCTTAGGTGTCCACCACGGACTAGAACGAGGTGTCCAAGCCACCGCACAGCTCCTTTCGGCACTGTGGCTTAGTATTTCGCCTCTTTTTCACCGAATTGGGTTCCGGTTGAGATGGTAAATACTCGGGCTTTATTCCCTTGTCTATTTCCAGCAATTACAACACTTATACTACTCCAATCCAAGGCTAAACATGCATCAAACTATCAATTTCGAATTTTAGAGCAATTTCCTAACCCATTTTTTCCTAATTTCCATACCCAGTTAAATCCTACGGTTTAACTTCGATTCTGAACCTCACTAAGCTTTCAATAACATCCACTAAGCTCAACTTTAACCCCGGAATGCCCCGATTGGAAGAAATTGAAGCATTCCTAAAATACCCAAAATCGGAGAAATTGGGGTTTTGAAAGATTGGGGCTTTCTTACTTGATTTCAATCGGATAGAAGGTTGCTCGGTGTTGAGGATGACCTCCGACCACCGTCTCCGTCACCGGCGTGGCTTCACCGGCGCATTTCCGGCCGGTTGCTCCGTTCCCGTAGCGTTCCCCTCTCTCTCAGTTTGCTCGCGTGCGTCCAGCTTCACGTGTGCGTTTGCTGCCTCTCGTATGCGTTTTATTTTTTTTGTTAATAAGTGTGCTTGTTTTCATTAAATGGGTTGTCTTAATTAAAAAGGGATGACCCCACCATTATTTTAATATATATATATATATATATATATATATATATTATTTATATTTTATTTATTTATTTATTTTTATTTATTTAGTTTTTTTTTTGAAAAACTTATTTACGTGTCATATCCTCTTTTTCTCTCAGGCTTTTTAATCCTCTTTTCTTTTAGATCCCAGAAAATTTATAAATATCTCCTATTACTTTCTTCTTTATTCTATTTTTTTAACCCTATAATTCTTTAATTTAATTTATTTTTCTTTCTGAAAGAAAAATAAATTTAATAAAAATGAAAATAATTAAATCTAAATATCTCGGATATTACATAAACTGGAGGTATATTGAGGTTTAGAAACTAGATTTCTTAGAAACCAAGTAGGAACACAAGTTGAATCAAAATGCTTAGACCTTCCTAAAATTAGGATTCTATCCAACCAAGCTAGATAAACTTCCTTGGATGCAAATACAGGTTAGATAGAGGTCTAGTACTCAAATCCAAGTATGTGAAACACTCAAGTATAGTGTTATACGCGAGTAAGTCAAGTTTCCGAGGAACGATACGCATAAGTCGGGATAGAGAAGTCCGATAAGACCAAGAGCTTGACTCTGTGGCAACCAGGAACTACACGTGAGAGTAATGGAGAGATAAATAACAAGTCAAGCTAAGTAATAATCTTAATGAAATAAATGTTGTTCTTATAGGAACAACGACACGCAAACGAGTGCAACAGGAACTCCGAGGAGACTAAAGTTACAGGAGAGGATTGCATGGAAGGTTGGCCAAGGTGAGGGTTCTTCCATCTCTGCTCCTAGGGTTGTATGCTTATGTGGATTACATGAGTATGTATATTCTCTGCTTGTTTGGTATGTGTTAGCTAGAGGTATAGAATGCTAAAAGATTAAAAGAACTAGAAAATAGGTTGTGGAAAGTAGCTTTGATAGGAAGACATAGGAGTAGAGTGTAATTATTTGCTATGATTGGTGTGTTACAAATTCAACTCATACACTCCGGAGGCATGATGAGTATTTTATTAAATCTTTTCCACGACGGTGGCAAGAGTCCTTGTACGGAAGGGCTAAACTTTATTTTGAAAACTCATCACGACGGTGGCTTAAATTAAAATCATGCAAAGGGAGTTATTGGTGGGTTTTGGATTTGGTTATGCTAGCGATGTGAGACATCGACTAGAACAACGTCATATGGCACTTGAGACCTCATTTTTATAATCACCATGACGATGGTCATTGCCCTATCCTGGCAATAGGGTCAAAAAGGATTTATATTTCTATGACGATACTTGTACATATTAATAAGGAGAAGAATTGTTGATCCTTCGGGAAAGAAACAAAGAATCCTATTAATATGTGAGACTAAGGAAAGGAGACATGGGAGGAACCTACGGGTGAACCGTGAGCCTAGCCTAGTAAAAGAGAAATCATCCTGTGGAGTTGGTCCAGGGTGTGTCAGTGGTCATGCTTCGAGACGTCATGCCGTGCCCGCCATGTGGCCTGGTTGGGTAATGGACGAGTGGGCTCAAGCTATTGCCCCGCAGCAAGGGGTCAGGACGTGTCACGTGGTGGCTACGTATCAGTTGTTTGATAGATAGAAGTTGATTGTGTTTAATTATTAGAATTGTCACGAGGTGACTAGTACCCAAGTGAATGGGTTAAGTATTGTTTGATTAACAGAATTGTCACGAGGTGACCAGTACCCGAGTGAATGGGTTAAGTATAATTGCCACATGGTGGCCAGTAGCCCGAGTGCACGAGTTCGAAGTAGAAAAGCCACGTAGTGGCTAGTGGATACCCCAGAGTTGGGGAGATTAAGTAGATGTATGTTTAGCATCTGTGTGTATGTACAAATTGCTTGTGTTTGCATAGAATTGTCGATTGTGCAGGGTAGTGGTAACGTACAGGATTACGTCACCGCATGTCTTGTTTGATTCAGACATGCTGAAACGTGAGAAGATCGGTAAGTAAAAGCCGGCACTACATGTTATATGTTTACTTATTGATTGATGACGTGGAATAAACTGTTGTATGCTTATATCTGTTAAATGCATGTGAGTGTTTGGGTGAAATTTCTGTTATTGTGTGATCACCAAGAATGCATGCTAACTCACAGTAACTAGTTGTTTGTGCATGTGGTTGTGTATGACTCCCAAACCCAGCGCTATGGTGCCCACCTTGCGTCGGGGATGGGAGAGTCCTCACTGAGTCGCGTGGTTAAGACTCACACCTCATTTTTACTACAGACAGGTTAAGTCCATGTGGAAGAAGTCTCGGTGGAACGAGGGTTGAACAACACTTTCCAAGACCCACAACTTGTTCATGTGGGTGAATACATTGAAATTGTAATTTAATTTACTTTATCATTGTATCATAAAGTAAAGGGGAGACGTACCCAATTAGAATGTATTACTAAATCTAGAAATGTCAGCTTCACACACCTTAAAGATCAGGATCCGTTAGATTACGATGCAGGAAAAACTTGTTTTCAAAAAATATATATATATACACATATCTGTTGCATGTGAATAGGATAGGCAGCATCTTCGGATGTGTAGCCAGTACACAGGTTATATATTATGTGTGTTTTCCTATATCTATATCCTGAAGTGGCACTGACCGTGGATTTTCTTGCCTAGGATAGGCCACCATTTCGGTGTAGCCATGGTATTATAATGCATGTGAACGTATTTTTCAATATTCCCTGTGTCTGTGTCTGTGACGGTCACGGTCCTCTAAACGGGGGTCGTGACAGTCTTGAACATAAAGTATCCAACTTACTTATGTACATTAACTTTGAAGAAGGTCAGCAGAGTTATAAGAAAACTTTGTCGAACAAGAAACAAAGAAGTTCTAAAAGTGAGTCACTTGCTCGATTTCATGGTAATTTGTCCTGCCTAACTCTATCGGTTTTAAATTATTGGATATTTTTTTTATCTTAGTTGATTGAGTTATGTGAGTTTAACAAAATGTTTTTATGTAGGTCGTGTTGCTCTTACTACTTTATTCACGAAAAATGGTATTCAATTTCATAATTTTGTTTCAGTTAGTAATTTAAAACTTACACATACTTAAATATATTGATTCTTAAGGTTGTAAAATTAATTTTCATCTTCCTTGCAACTGTTATTATGGAACATGTCACGACCCCCACCCGGAGGCATGTGACCGGCACAGACAAAGGGCCTAACCCTGAGTCTGTTAGCCTTAACACCTATTTCATTTAACTATCATTCCCATTCTCGTACACACAATATCAATATGTATGGCTCACATCTCCTGTGTAGCCTATCTTATACCTGCAATCCACAGCCAAGTGCTGCTTCAATTTATATGTATACTCAAACACAGATAATGTATATCCGTCATATACGTTGCCAGACACTCCGGTGTGTGACATATCCTATTCAGATGCAAATTCGTATACATAATAATAATAAGTCCCCCAAAATAATCATGTCTTTAAGTATGTGGAGCTGACAAGTCTAGAGTATAATAACCACAAAGTGTAATCAATTTATTTCAATACCCAAAATAAAATCAAAGCCACCCACGGGGACAGAATGTGAGTGCTAGCAAAACGTAGCCTTCACTGAGCCGACATGGAAGCGTGACCGGTACCTGTATCTGAAAAAGTAAACCACTAGAGGGTGAGTCAACGACTCAGTGAGTGACTCTCCCATCCTAGGTGTAGTAGCGGGTACCACTACGACCGGGAAGGGGAGAAACCACATTCACATACGCATACACTTCAATTTATCTTTGATATTATATAATTGTTCTCAAGCAATAGAACATGTACAAACTCTACTTTAACCGTACCACAACATACATTAATCATGCATATTGACATGCGTGTATCGAGAAACACCGAACATAAATTAACATCCAAGTGCGGTTCACCCGCCAAACTTACGTACCTTTGCTTACCTTGTTGCCGCCGTGATGTGTCGGTCTTCCCTATCTATCCCGATGCACTATAAGACTTAACCTATCGTCATGGTGGGTTGGATTTTGAAATGTAGTAATTTTAAAACAAGATTTCCTCAATGCCACGTCAAGACAACAATCGATGTCATGATCTTTTTAAGAAAGTAGCTTTGTCTTGACGTCACGTGAGGATACCGGCCATCGTCATGGCATGTTCGAAAAAAAAAGGAAATCTAGTCATAATGCATACCAAGGACATTGAGGGTTTACACTAATGTTGAGTACCTATACGCTCGGTATCTTACACCGATACGCATAGGCACACGACCCATTCCGGGACCATTTCCACGGAATGTTGTGTTCGGTGGCGCACCCCGGCACCAACCCGCCGAGGTGTCCATCTACATCGGCACTTTTCGGACCATCGCCTCGGGAAGCCCGCTTGGTTCAATCCGGACCAACTCAACGGATTAACCAACTAGTAATGGTGGCATACTCCGGACCGGCTCAACAAAGTATCCACAAGTGTATATATACATGAAGGCAATTTTGAACCTTACCCGACGAAATGCCAACATGAAGGCACTTTTCGAACCTGACCCGACGAAAAGCTTTTACCCTTCGTACCATACATGTTATTGCCATAATTCTCGGGTCAAGCACATATGTGTGCGGAATTGTTCATCGTCACCCACATGTACTTGATCCACCATATTTCCACTTTAACAATCACAAACAATTCATTGTACAAAATTCCAGCAATCGCCAACATAATGACAGAGTATTACTAGCAAGCATAAAATTAAATATTTACAAACATTCGTATAAACAAGGCCACAAATCAAGGTTATCATACAACCCTTGGGGCTAGGATGGAAGGGTCCCTCCCTTGGCCACTTCACTTAGCATTCCCTTTGAGCACTCTCGTCTCCAAGGAAGTACTTGAACCCTATCACATACAACCAATTCAATCCATTTAAAATTTTATACAATTTCCTAGTTTCTCTACTTATGACTTCTTACACTTATCCAAACCCCCAAGTTCACTTACTTAGTCTATGGTCATCATTTGGTGTTCCTTCTAGATTAAACATGATTTAATACATAATTAATTAATCTCACAATTTTGTTCACTCTCCAAGCTCCATTAATGGAAATTTTACCAAATATGGGAAGTTCTAACTTTCATCAAGGGTTGGCATACCACCAACCTAACCATTGGGCATCATTCCAAATCATTTAAAATTTTAAACATATAATTTAAAGTTTATACATACCAACAAGCATCAAGGAAATCCACAATTTCCAAAATTTTCTCCAAACTCGTAGGTCATGAACCCTAGAGTGGAAATCTCCATAGAACTCAATATTTGGATGATCTCTATGGTCAAAAATGATTCTAAGGTGATATACTATTGATAGAAAACTCATTTCTAACAAGAAACCTATGATTTAAGTGGTGGAGACATGATTTTTGGGACTTACCTCTTACAAGTCCGAATTTGGGGTTTTGGGAGAGTTGCCCAAGCTCTATGATGTCCCACAATGGTAGAGGAAGCTTGATGAAACTTGGAAATGGTGGGAGGAAGCAAGAAAATGAGGGAGAAGTGGAGGATTCACCACTTTCTTCCTTGCCCTAGCACATAAGAAAGGAGAAGTAAAGAGAAGAAGATGAAGAGAAGAGAGGAAATGACGTAGTGGTGCTCCTGGAAGTGAAACAAAGTGTTTTATAAATTGGCTAGGAGATTTAAGGGTAATCTCGGGCAATTGGCAACTTTTGGGGTAGGGTGAAATAGAGTTTTGATTGGATTCTCTTAACTATATTTATTTGTAGGTAAGAATAGGAAAGATTGAAATTTTTGTCTAATCGTAAGCTCATTAAAAATATCTGTCATTGAGTGTCTTGCAGATGAAAATTTCCTACCCAATATAATTTTTATTTTCCAAAAATTCTCAAATTTAAACTATAAGCTTTGAATAATTCATATGACCACTTCCAAACAAAATTATAATTTTTCTACCTACTTTTCATATTTATTTTAATTTCTTAAATTCTCAACTCTAAAACTATTAAAATCTTAATTATATCCCAAAAATTTTATTTCACTCAAATAAAAATTTATTTTTATTTTCTTTAGCCAAAATGCTTAACTTCAATTTCACAATTTTATCAATTTCATATTATCTCATAAATTCCTATTTAATTTTTTTATCTATATGTATACACAAAATTATAATTTATTTCTATTGTTCATTTATTTATTTATTTATTTTGTCCTTACATTCCAACTCCAAATGATGACCATGCTAAGTCTTACTATACACAATTGACCTGATTCTAAAAAATCTCTCGGGTATTACAGAACAGATAGTAGTACTCCCTTTCTTACTATTGATTCCCAAGAGATGCAAGCTAACGTAGTTAAAGATACACTTAGCGCTGCTATGATAAATGAAGGTAATTTTCGGGAAGACAAAATCCAAAGCACTATTCATTAATAGCAATATTATTTCATTTGACTTCATGGACTTTGTTAATATTTTTTTCTCCTCATCATCATATGTAATTTTTTTTTTGTAAACTTGAAGAGTATTGGGATATTGGACTTCCTACACATGAGTGCGAATTCTGCAGTGCTTTGTTATGGTACGAAGAACATCTGAATCGGGCTAGAACTGCGAGGAAGCCAAAATTCTCTTTGTGTTGCATGAAAGGAAAATTTTCTCTTCCCCTTGCTAAAGATCCACCCAAACTATTGGAGAAATTGATCACAAAGAAAGACTTAAGGAGTGCAGACTTCATGAAAGAGATTAGAAACTACAATAACATGTTTTCCTTTACTTCAATGGGTGGCAAAATTGATCATTCTGTAAACAAAGGAAAAAGACCGTATGTTTTTAGATTACATGGTCAAAACATTCATTTGCTAGGCAGTTTACTTCTGTCTTCCGATGAGAAGCCTAAGTTTTCCTAACTGTATATATATGATACAGAGAATGAAGTGTCTAATCGTGTGAAGAATATGAGGTAATAATTTATGTAATACTATTTAATTTAATTACGTTTAATTCTATTATTGTTTTACAATTTGATTTTTCAATTCTTGCAGGGAAGAAGTCCAGTTTAATGCATCTTTGGTTCTTCAAATATCACAAATGCTAGATACTTACAATCCATTGGTTATGCAATATAGGATGGTTAAGGAGCGTATGAAATCATCAAATTCTAATGACCTTAGGCTTAAACTTATTCGGAAGCGCAATTCATATGCCAGGACATACAACCTTCCTACTACTTCCGAAGTTGCAGCACTAATAGTTGGAAACTTTGACATCTCCATTGGTGAAAGGAATATCATAGTTGAAAATAAATCTAGAGAGTTGCAGCGTACTGACGAAACTCATCCACTATACCTACCAATGCAATATCCTTTGTTATTTCCTTATGGGGAGAATGAATATCATGAATATACATTGTACAGAGATAATTATATGTCAGAAGATCGTAAGCAGCGTCATCTTACATTAAGGCAATACTTTGCCTACAAACTACAAGATCGTAAGCGTTAATACAACATGGTATTGGAGGCTGGTAAGTTGACTCAACAATTTATAATGGATGCCTTTACAAGTGTTGAAGGACAGCGTACTGCATATGTAAGGTTTCATCATAAGAGGCTTCGATCTGAAAACTATGTGACTTTATCTAAGGCACTTGCTAGAGGTCATGTTTCTTTGACATCTGTTGGTAAAAGAATTATCCTTCCCTCATCATTCACTGGAGGAGAAAGATACAACCGTGAGAACTTCCAAGATGCGATGACCATATGCAAATCAACAGGTTTTCCTGATTTGTTTATAACTTTCACATGCAATCCTAAGTGACCTGAATTAGAAAGGCTCTTTAACCAGTTAGACTATAAGCTTGAAGACAGACCTGACTTAGTGTCACGTATATTTAAGATAAAGCTGAACAAGTTGATACGTGATATTACAAAAGACATGCTATTTGGCAACTGCAGAGTATGTAATTTAGGTTGCTTATTAATCAACAACACTATTGTTGGACTTAAATTATCTTCCTAATTTTCTCACTATTATTTCTTATATTATTTTGTAGACATATATGCAATCGAATTTCAAAAGCGAAGACTTCCACATGCACATATCCTGTTATGGCTATTACCCGAAGACAAGTTTACTTCCGCTAAACATATTGATTCTATTATTTTTGCTGAGATACCAAATCGTGATGCCCATCCAGAGTTGTAGGATGTTGTAAAGAATTTTATGATTCATGGTCCCTGTGGTGTATCAAGAAAATCTTCACCATGCATGGTTAATGGTAAGTGTTTGAAACATTTTCTAAAAAAGGTTACTGATAAGACATCATTTGATGAAGATGGTTATTGTAAATACCGACACAGAAATACTAGTAATGTTGTTGTTAAGAACGGGGTTGAACTTGACAACAGGTTTGTTGTTCCCTATAACCCTACTTTGTTGTTGCGTACCAAGCACATATTAATGTTAAATATTTGTTCAAATATGTAAGCAAAGGTCATCATATGGTGACTGCCAAAATCAGTGACGATGTGGATACAGAAAGCACTGACAATAAAGATGAGATCAAACATTACTATGATTGTCGCTACATATCACCTTGCGAGGTAGCTTGGCGAATATTTGGGTTTGACATAAATTTTAGGGAACCTGCTGTGGATCGTCTTTCTTTTCATCTTCCAAATCAACAGGGGATTATTTTTCAGGATGATGATAATATTGATGACGTTGTTGCCAATGCTACAATGAAACAGTCTAAGTTCATTGCGTGGTTTGAAGCAAACAAACAATATCCTATTGCAAGAAATTTGACATATTCTCAATTTCTGACCAAGTTTGTATTCAAACATGATTCGCGTGTATGAGCCTTAAGAAAAGCTGGACATGTAATTGGTCGTCTATATTATGTGCCACCTGGTCTTGGTGAACTTCATTATCTCCGTCTGCTGTTAACTTTTGTCAAAGGTCCGACAACATATGAAGACATTAGAACCGTAAATGGTGTTTTCCATCCGACTTTTAAAGATGTATGTTATGCTATGGGCTTACTGGACGATGATAAGGAATACATTGATGTCATAACTGAAGCTAGCAATTGGTCGTCATGTGTTTATTTAAGGAAATTTTTCTCAACCTTGCTTATACACAATACAATAGCTTGTCCTGAATACGTCTAGGAAAAGACATGGGAGCATCTATTAGATGATATTGTAATTAAGGAAAGGCACTGCACATATAACCCAGGTAAATATTTTTAAGCATTTTATTTGTTATAGACATAAATCTCTTCATTATATTATGATACTATGCTATGGTTCAAAATTTATATTAAATTGCAAATATATGTTTTGATTCATTTGACTATTTTTTTTAAACAGTAATTTTCCTTCTTACTCTTGAATTGGTGTATTGAGACGTAATTTGACACAGTTGTTTAAGATTAGGAAAATTTCTTTGTTTCTTATTATATCATTATTATTTTATTATATATATATATATATATATATATTGTGTATATAAATAGAAATTATAAGTAAGTGTCCTTTATGTTTATAATTTGTTTTACACATACATATTAGTACATATTTATTTATTTTCATTACTACTTTAAGGCATGTTCAACCATATACATTCATTGTTTTCTGTTCATATATAGATCTACAGTTGGATAATGATCGAATTAAGGATATTGCTCTCTGTGAAATTGAGAATATACTTAGATCTAATGGACGCATGATCGCACCCGTCGCAAGGTTGACCAAATTAATCGAATTAAAATGCAATATAACAGTGCAATCCGGATCGTATTCACTCAAGGAGCCTTTATTTAAAATCCTAAGCTACACTAAGTGTCAAAAACATACAATTAAGAAATTAAAGTGATGTGTGAGATTTTTTTATTAATTATCTACTAAATGAGAAGTGCAATGAAAATGAACAAAAGAGAACCTAAATTACTATTTTTTGGTATTTTTCTTGAATGAGCTACTTAAAAAGAAGTTGGAATTAAATATTAAAAATGCTCTTGGAGAATAAAATTATATAGCTATCCTAGTTCAATTTGATATGGGAGTTAATTCTTCATTAAGTCTTAAGGAAAGACCCCAATTTACCACATGAGTCTTGTGTTCTTTTTTAGTGATTACTCCTACTACCATAGCTAGTGTAACTATCGTTTTTGGCTCAGACAATTGTAATTTGAAATTAGGACCGCAAGGGGTCTTAACCTTGGGGGACTTGTCCTTAGGTGATGCACCTAGGTGCCTACGTACCCTTCGGGAGGGATCAAAGTCCACATAGTTCGTCATGCTGACGTCTATAGGAGCCGTTAGGCAAGGTTGTTACCTGTATTGGGCCGTGTGCGGCTAAGACGTGCCGAAGGTACTCCGGGCGGGCGAGCCGCACTTAGGAGGTTGCCTTAATGGGAGAGAGCTATGGTCTCTGAGGGCTACTGGAAGCCCCGTAAATGGTGCACTCCGAGACGGAGGTGAGCTTGTCGGAGGTTGGATAGAATGGGGGCCTGCGACGAAGCTCGCGGTGTGTAGAGGGATTGCGTGAGGTATCTGAGGGTACTCAGGTTACCGAGAGAGTACATGGAATATCACAGAAGAGGTGTGGTAATCCTTTAGGTTGCGTATTGTTCTGTTGGGTTCGATTGCTTGCTTAGTCCCCCGAGTGAGGGTCTATTTGTACTTGAGTGTGGGGAGATCATGCCCGACCCACGACCTCGTGGGACGTGGAACGTGGGTCGTCCCACGGGGCTTGTGCAGTTCCCACGTCTTGGTTGAGGGGATGCTCCGTCAGATGACGTGGGCAAGGGCCACGTAACTGATAGATGAGTCGTGCCACGTGTCCCTAGCAGGTGCTGAGGCCGTGCTTCTAAAACATTAGTGCCATGTCACGACCCCCGTTTAGAGGACCGTGATTGGCACAGACACAGGGAATATCCCTATGCCTGCAAGCCTTATCACCTAATTGACAGAATAGCTATTATTGAAAATACATTCACATGCAGTATAATACCATGGCTAAACCGAAATGGTGACCTATCCTAGGCAAGCAAATCCACGGCCAATGCCGCTTCAGGATATAGATATAGGAAAACACACATAATATATATAACCTATGTACTGGCTACACATCCGAAGATGCTGTCTATCCTATTCACATGCAATAGATATATGTATATATATACATTTTGAAAATAAATTTTCCTTGTATTGCAGTAAAATAAATCCTGATCTTTATGGTGTGTGAAGCTGATAGTTCTAGATTTAGTGATACAATATAATTGGGTACATCTACCCTTTACTTTATGATACAATAATAAACTAAATTGAATTACAATTACACTTTATTCACCCACATGAACAAGTTATGGGTCTTGGAAAAGTGTTGCTCAACCCTCGTCCCACCAAGACTTCTTCCACCTGTACTTAACCTGTCTCTGTGTAGTGAAAATGAAGTGTGAGTCTTAACCACGCGACTCAGTGAGGACTCTCCCATCCCTGGCGCAAGGTGGGTGCCATAGCGCTGGGTTTGGGAGTCATACACAACCGCAGGCAAAAACAACTAGTTACTGTTATTAGCATACATTCTTGGTGATCACACAACAACAAAAATTTCACCCAAACACTCACATGCATTAAATAACTGTAAACATGCAGTAGTTTATTCCACGTCATCAATCAGCAAGTAAACATGTAACATATAGTGTCGGCTTTTACTTACCGGTCTTCTCACGTTCAGCATGTTTGAATCAAACAAGACTTTGTGATGACTAATCCTGTACGTCACCACTCCGCTGCACAAACAACAATTATATGCAAACACAGACAATTCTTTAAGTACACGTAGACACTATAACATACATCTACTTAACTTCCCCCACTCTGGGGTATTTACTAGCCACTACATGGCTTTTCTACCTCGAACCCGTGCACTCGGGTTGCTAGCCACCACGTGGAAAAACATACTTAACCCATTCACTTGGGTACTGGTCACCTCGTGACAATTCTATTAATCAAACACAATCAACTTCTATCTATCACACAACTGATACGTAGCCACCACGTGGCACGTCCTGACCCCTTGCTGCGGGGCAATAGCTTGAGCCCACTCGTCCATTACCCAACCAGGTCACATGGCGGGAATGACACGATGTCTCGAAGCATGGCCACTGTCACACCTGGACCAACTCCACAGAATGATTTCTCTTCTGTAAGATCAGGCCCACGGTTCACCCGTAGGTTCCTCCCGTGTCTCCTTATCTTGGTCTCACATATTAATAGGATTCTTTGTATCTTTTCCGAAGGATCAACAATTCCTCTCCTTATTAATATGTACAAGTATCCTCAACAGGATACAACTCATATACCCGTCCAGATGCACTCTCTAAGCCTCAAGCTATCGTCATAGCAATATAAAACCTTTCTGACCCTATTGCCAGGATAGGGCAATGACCATCGTCATGGTGATTATAAAACTGAGGTCTCAAGTGCCATATGGCGTTGCTCTAGTCGATGTCTCACATCGCTAGCATAACCAAATCCGAAACCCACCAATAAATCCCTTCGCATGAGTATAATTTAAGTCACCGTCGTGACGAGTTTTCAAAATAATAAGTTAGTCCTTCCGTACAAGGAATCTTGCCACCGTCGTGGAAAAGATTTAATAAAATACTCATCATGCCTCCGGAGTGTATGAGTTGGATTTGTAACACACCAATCATAGCAAATAATTACTCTCTACTCATATGTCTTCCTATCTAAGCTATTTTCCACAACCTATTTTCTAGTTCCTTTATTCTTTTAACATCCTATACCTCTAGCTATCACATATCAGACAAGCAGAGAATGTACATACTCATGTAATCAACACAAGTATACAACCCTAGGAGCAGAGATGGAAGAACCCTCACTTTGGCCGCTTCACTTAGCATTCCCTTTGAGCACTCTAGTCTCCAAGGAAGTACTTGAACCCTATCACATACAACCAATTCAATCGATATCAAATTTCATACAATTTCCTAGTTTCTTTTCTTATGACTTCTTACATTTATCCAACCCCCAAGTTCATTTACTTAGCCAATGGTCATCATTTGGTGTTCTTTTTAGATTCAACACAATTTAATACATAATTAATTAATTTTACAGCCTTGTTCACTCTCCAAGCTCCATTAATGGAAATTTTACCAAATATGGGAAGTTCTAACTTTCACCAATGTTTCACATACCACCAAACTAACCATTGGACATCATTTCAAATCATTTAAAATATCCTTACATATAATTTAGAGTTCATACACACCAACAATTCTAATGAAATCCACAAATTTTTCCAAAAATGGCAAAAATCGCACCTTAGGGTTCCTAGAGCAAAAACAACCATATAGTTCATGATTTGTGTGTTCTCTACATCCTAAAAGAGTTTTAGGGTGATATAATATCAACTAGTAACTCATTCCCAACAAGAAAATCATGATTTAAGAAGTGGAGGCATGATTTTGGAGCTTACCCTTGAGAAATCCGAATTTGGGGATTTAGAAGAGTTGTCCAAGCTCTATGGTACTCCAAGATGCTAGGTGAAGCTTGAGTGATCCTTGAATTGATGAGGGGCAGCAAAGAAATTGATTGAAAGTAATAGGTCTTTTATTCTTTTAACCTAAGAGAGAATTGAGATGAAGAGGAAGAAGAAGATGGAGGAAAAGAAGGGTATGCGTGTTGCTGGAGAAAGAAAACAAGGGTTCTTAAATTGGATTTGGGACTTAAGGGCCTTTTGGACATTTGACAACTTTTGGAGAATGGTGAAATAGAGTTTTAATTGGACTTTCTTATCTAGATTTATTTTTGGGTAAGAATAGGAAAATTTAAAAAATTTTGGGTAATCATAGGCCTATTAAAAATATCTGTCACTGAGTCTCTAGCATATGAGAATTTTCTACCCAGTACAATTTTTATTTCTGAAAAATTCTCAAATTTAAACTATAAGCTCGAAATAATTCATATGATTAATATTTAACCCAATTTATATTTTTGTATTTGAATTTATTATTTATTTTAATTTATCAATTCCCAAATCTTAATAATAACCCAAAAATTCTTATTTCATTCCAAAAAAATTATTTTTATTTTATTTAGTCAAAATGTCCAACCTCAACATAAAAATTCTATCAATTTCATATTATCCCATCATTTCTTAATTAGGATTATTTGTCTATATATATATATATATATACATATTTATATTTATTTACTTGTTTATATATTATTATTATTATTATTTTACATTCCAATTCCAAAAGATGACCATTCTAAGTCTTACTATATATTTGACTTGATTCCAAAAATACCCCTCGGGTATTACAATCTTCGAAAAAAATTCATTTTCGGTTTCTTTTAACTTTCATAATTTTCCTATATTCTTTTTTTTAAGGTTTTAATTCCTAGCCCCGGAATAAATCCTTCTTTAATCCTCAAACTTTTTAAATAAATCATTCTTTAATCCTCAGGGTATTACATGCCACATGTCCCAAGGCGGAATATTCCGTAGTTACAGCTAGTAACCAATCCAAAAGACACAATTAAGAACCACTTAATGTATGATAAAAATTGGGCAAAAACAGCTTGTTCCATTCTTTATGTTGTTTGGACAACCATCACAAACTTAGATGAATTAACATGTTATGATTCCTACTATCAGAGGCTACCATAACAACATTAATCACCATTATATGCTCAATTGGTTCACACCCACTTTCTTATATTGCTTGGAATACCATCACAAGTATAGATGCTAAATTAATCATGAATCCTACTATCAGAGGCTATCAAAATAAAATTAAACATCATCAAATGCATAAATGGGTGATAAAGTTGCAATATCCAATCTAAACCATAATGCCTCAATACAAACATAGACAATGTACCCATAAATCTAAGTTCTTAAATTGCATAAAAATAAATCATAAACCTAGGAAATCAAATATACAATTTAAAAATAAAGAATTAAGATAATAAACTCCCATTTGAAGCATATGAACTCAAGCCCTAGACTCCACCTCCAAGAAGCACAACTTCTAGCCACACATAGAGAACAAAATGGAGAACTCCATCACTTCAACCATGGAGCTAGAGTGAAAATGTGAGATGAGAAGTTGATGAAATGGTGAGTGTCATGATAATGGTGAATGAGGCGTGAGTGGGAGAAAGAGGAGAAAGTGGAATGGAGAAGAGGAATGGAGGGGAGATGATGGTGGGTGACGGGTTAGGTGATGATGGAGTGTGGATGGAATCGGAGAATGGAAGTGGGAGGCGTGGTGGTGCCTCCTGCGTAGCTGCTCCTCTGTTCCAAAAATTGGGGATAAGGGTTTTGGTTAAGTGAAGCAAAGTGAGTTATGGGTATTGGTTTGGATCATGGGCTTGGTAATATTGAGCTTGAATGTTTAGCTTCTATTTTGTAGCTTCTCTTCAATTATTTTTGTCAATCTACAATATAAAAATAAACCCAATATAAAATAATTCATCTCAAAATTTATAATTAAAGAGTAATCACAAAACAAAACAATTTAACCCTTTTTAATATTATTTTCATGTAATTACTCTTCAACCAAATTTATCCTAATAAATGCATTTAAGCCCAACAAAGTATAATAAGAACCCTAAAATGAGAAAGGAAATATTATATAAAATAGGGTCTTGTCAAATTCACCCACACTTAAACCTTCGCACTCCTGGGCAAAAACAATCAAGTGTAAACAATCCAAGAATAACATTAAAATAAATGAGGGACTAACATGTTTGAGACAAGAATGCAACAACTCAATCAAGTTTATCCTCAAGCTAGCATAGTTATAGAATGAACTAATGCAAAAGATTAACCAAAGTAAGCAATTGAATTGATGAGAATGAACATAGGAGAGTACTCAAGGATTAAAGTGTTTATCTCATCTCACAAATATGGGTTCTTTCGCTCAAATCCACTTAAACTAAGATCTACCATAAGCTTGTAAAAATTTTACTTTCTCCACCACTACGTAGTAACTAGACTCATGAATCAATGAGACATAAAAGGGTTGTAATGATGGAAAATGGTCAAATGAAATGGACAAAGAAACTAAAACAAGCTTTGTCACGACCCTAAATCGGGAGTACGTGACCGGCACGGGAATAGATTTTTACCTCTAAACCCGTAAGCCTTATCTTGTAAACATGACTATAACTACCCTGCTATACAGTCAATATATATATCATACTAGTAGCCACACCTCACTAGTGGCCTAATTAACCTGTAATCCGCAGTTCGCTCAATACTGCTTCAGCTCAGCCCAATGTATAGATATATATATATATCAACACTCATAATGTAAATATTAATATCATATTGACCGTACGTCTCAATACGTACGATCTATCCTATTCACATGCAGCAAGCACACATAATATATATATATATATATATATATATATATATATATATATATATATATCCATATCATATTGACTGTACGCCTCAATGGGTACAATCTATCCTATTCACATGCAGAAGTTTATATACTCATACATATATCATAGTTTATCCCCAAATTGGACCCTGTCTTTAAATACATGTGCAACTGACAAGTCTAGAGTGAACGTACGTCAAAATCTGTAAATATTTACAACACTTACAACTTTAAAACATGTACAACAAAAGAAATCAAAATAACCAAAAGGTGTCCACCCACGCGAACAAGTGCGTAAGGATGGTCTGATGTTCGTATCACTGTCCAGATGTCGATGCTTGCCTGATCCCTATATCTGAAACATTGAAGCAGAGGGAGTGAGTCAAACAGACTCAGTGAGAAGCTTCCCATCCTCGGCGTAGCGGCAGGTACCACTATAGCTGGGGAAAGGGAAACACCCACAATCACATGCGCATGAAAATCCAGTTTATCAAATGTTATATTACGATAAGGCAATATTAATATAACATTAAAATCAAAGATAAACCTATGGATCATGCTTTTCTATCATGCTTCTCATCATCAAAGCAAACACTTTTAACATATCATTTGAAAACTGTAAATCACATAACTGACCCTAGTGCCAGGCTAGGGCAATGGCCTCAACGGGAAATTTATTTTAAATCTTGAACTGACCCTAGTGCTAGGCTAGGGCAATGGCCTCAACGGGCAAATGTTTTAATCTTTAACTGACCCTAGTGTCAGGCTAGGGCAATGGCCTCAACGGGCAAATGTTTTAATCTTTAACTGACCCTAGTGCCAGGCTAGGGCAATGGCCTCAACGGGCAAATGTTTTATTCTTTAACTGACCCTAGTGCCAGGCCAGGGCAATAGCCTCAACGGGCAAATGTTTTAATCTTTAACTGACTTTAGTGCCAGGCTAGGGCAATGGCCTCAACGGGCAATTGTTTTAACTTGTTTCTCTTCCCAAGCTTTCAGCTGGGATCCTAACTCTATCTACCCATTACTATCCTAAACTGAATTTACTTAGGTAGTGTGAACATCCCTACGACTCACTAATCAATTAAGAGATCGTATTAATCCTCATATTGTTCCCAAACCCTTGGTTTAGATCATAACCTAGCTTTAAGGTCTTCCCTAAGTTCAATTACCCTAAAACGTCGATGTTTACTAACAACTTCTATACGATTTCTTTAATGAGTTTCTTATTAATAGGGTAAACCAAACCTTGGACTCAATTAACAACTTACCCCCTTGCTTGTACTATTCGGCGCATCTCATGTCATCACATGGATACCCTCCAGTACCGCTTTACCTGTAGTCAAACACACATATACAAATACTTTCATATATAACAGTTTAGGAACTACAATAGCATCTTAACCACTAAATACTTCTTACAAATAGGCAAGAAGGCAAACCACATATCCACATCCTCAATCAACCCTGTAGGGCAAGGATGGGAAACCCCTCACCTGGATGCTCCCTTGCGTTTGTCCTGGAGTAACTCCCGCTCCGAACGAATCGTGGTCTCCTAAAGAATGCATTCAAGTTGTTAACATCTCAACTATGTGCAATTCATATGCATACTACATGCTCGTGCCTAGAATGCATCTAGACGTTGCCAAGAACCGAGTCCTTGGTCTTATCCGTCTTCCCTCTCTTCTATGAGAGTCTCAAGTGCCTCACACTTCGTTTCATACAACCATCGTTCTCCTTGAGTTGCTTTTGGGGCCTTGGATTTGAGTTACTAAACCTCAACGTGCTTCTAAGCCATCCTACTTAAGGTTACCTAATGACGGTGTATAGGGAATTTAGAAATTCAAGTTGGGCGTAGCTTATTCCATAAGTTTCTATTCTTGAGGGACAAGAAGACATTTGAAATGATTTTGATCCTTAAAAACATGGTTTGGGTGTCCTAAGATGTTTCGGATTGAAAATAGGAGGTTCGGACGCCTCGGATTGGTTTAAAAACGAATTTTGGGCATGCTGGGCAGAGACCGGGCGCTGTGGCCCCAAGTTGCTGCCCAGCAGCTCTTGAATACCCGAGAGCGGGCGCTACAGCGCCAGTTTGGGCACTGCAGTGCCAGCTCGCAGCACAGCAATTCGTTTGCTGTGTTGTGGCCTGGTTTGGGCCCATTTCGGCCCCCTTTTTGACTCCGGCTTCACACTCCGCACCTCACGGGTTTTGTTCACCTACATTCCAACAACATAAATTCAATCCTAACTACTCAAATCCAAGCCCGATTCCAAATTTATCAACGAATCCCAAAATTGGGACTATTTAGAATTTTCAACCCCAAACCCTTTCAAATTCGAATTCGGCTAAACCCGATGATATAGCTTCGATTCTTACCCCAAATAAGTGTTCAAGAACCCTTCCTAGGTCTCAATCTACCCTCGAAACAACCCAATCAAAGGTGGATTGAAGAAATCCCTAAAATGAAGAAATTGGGGGTTTCAAATGAAATTGGGGTTACCAACCTTTGATTCGATTGGTGGAAGGTGTAGGAGACGTCGTACCCGAGCTCCGGTGACTTCTTCCGGCGTCAGCTAGCTCTCCCCGGTCACTTTTCCAGCGAACCCCCACCCTCCTTCTTCTTCTCCTCTGTCCGTCTCAACCCTCTCTCTCTCTCTCTCTCTACGTTTTCTTTCCCTCTCTTTTCTTTCTCTCTTTCTTTCTTCTTCCTTCCTTTCTTTCTTATTTCTAATCATAACCCCACGGCACCTACCCCTCCTTTTAACAAAATTAATTAAAATAATATATATATATATATATAATAATAATAATAATAATAATAAAATAAATAAATAAATAATAACTAAATAATAATAACAATAATTATAAGAAAAGAAGAGGTGGAAAATATCCCCAATTAAATCTTCCTCTTTCCAATTAAATTTTTATTTTCTCTTATATCCCAAATTTAAATACCCGCAATTATTCCCTACTCTCTTTTCCCCCATTTAATTCAGGTTTCTAATTTCTAAGGTCCTGAATTAAATCAATTAAATCCAAAAATTTATTTTCTACTTCTTTTCTTTCCCTTTCATTTCATTTTAAACTTCGAAAAAATTTCCCGGGTATTACAAGCTTTAAGCATGCAAAGAGTTAAGAGAGAGAGAATTAAACATAGCACTAATGTAATACATTAAATAAATATTTCAAGTTAACATGCTTGGTAACCATAATAATCCAATGGAGGTATCTCTTTTCATTCTTTTTTTTTATCCTTTTACTATTTTTTTATTTCTTCTTTTATTTGTCTTTTTTTCTTTTGATTTTGCTTCTTTCTTCTTTTTTAAAAGGTAAACATGACATTTCATTCTTATGTGAATAATAATTTTGGTAAACCAAGCTTGACAAAATAAGGTGCTATGACAAATTCAATGAGATGCACATACTTAACTTGTTAAAAATATATGAATTTAGGAAAGCGAATGGCTCAAAGGGGGTTGACAATGGATTAATTAATAATGGTGAGTGTTTGGGTAAGTGGTTAAGAGAAATGAATGCCCCTTTCATCTTCAATTATCTAATTGCAAATGTGATTTTGAAAAATAAATTCAAACAAGTTCTAGATCTTGATTAGAGTAGGTGGATAACAATTAATGAGAAAAATGAAAGATAGGCTCAAAAATACTTCCAACAAAGGTTATTTCTCATAAGTTCATTCACATCATTCAACTGAAAACTAGACCAATTGCAAAACAATAATTCATTTATTCCAAATACTAACTCCAAGAATAACAATCAATCAAACCATCACAATCAACTTAGAACATGTATAACTCTCAAACACTTTAATATAAAACTAGAAAAGTGCACTTTCAAGGCAAAGAGATGCAAAAATTCAAATGTGGGTTCACTTCCTTTGAATTTTTTTTCAAATTTTACCAAATTTGACCCATGATTCACCTTCAAGCACATTAACAAAATATTCACAACCAAATTCCTTCCCCCACACTTGAACTATTGCATTGTCCCCAATGCAACATAGTGCAACAAAAGTAAAGTGGTGAGCAAGGAGTACATCAACAAAGGGGAGAATTAAACTAACAAAACTAACTACCTAAAGTCCTAAACTACTAGAATGGTCTTCCCCCACACTTATCTTATGCATTAAAGCTCAAAATATGTAAATAGATAAGAGAAGGAAAGACACAACCTTATCATCAAGGAGGCTTGAAATTTTCCCGGTAAATGAGAGACGGAGCTAAATGAGGGAGTTCTAGGGAACAAAGAGGAATCCCTTCTCTAGTTTCAGCTTGCTCTTGAGTCTTCCCAAGTGTTAAATCAATCTAAGTTGATCTAAAGCAGCAACAGACTTGGTGTTCTCCTTCGCACATGTGTCAAAATCATAAATAAAATCATGCAAGTATCTCAAGGTGTATGGAGAAATGATAGGTTTAAAAAAATTAGCAAGTGGCTTCTCATTATTAGGGTGCTTTTGTTGTTCTTTAAGCGCAAGAGAAGGTTGAACATCTAGAAGGTGGTCACTTTTATCTTCATTTATACTCATAGCGTCACTTCTAACCACCATTTCAACTTCCATCAAAGCTTGAATATCTGCAAATTCACAAAGCAAACCTTCCCCAAAACCATCATCACTTGCTAAAGAAGAGAAAGTAAAAGCTTGTGGAGTGGAAAGCCAACTATTAATTTCTTGACAAATAATGCATGGCACTTCATCTTCACAAGAACAAAAAGAAGAAGCACAAAAGTTTTGTTGCTTCATTTCAATAAAAATGAAAATTTTAATGCAAACAACAAACGAAATAATAACGAAAAAGAAAAAAGAAAACAAAATGCACCAAGCAAAAACTAGAAAAATGCAAAAAGAGAGAAAGATATAAAAATAGAAATGCAAACTAATTTTTTTTTTGGATAAAAGAAAAACTAAATATATATATATATATATATATATATATATATATATATATATATATTCTAAAAAAAACTTAAAACAAGAAAAACAAAATTTAATAGGCAACTTAAAATTAAACACTTAGCTAACCTAAGAACCAAATAAATTGGCTCCCCAGCAACGGCGCCAAAATTTGATCGCACCTGTCGCAAGGTTGACCAAATTAACCGAATTAAAATGCAATATAGCAGTGCAATCCGATCGTATTCATCCAAGAAGCCTTTATTTAAGATCCTAAGCTACACTAAGTGTCAAAAACATACAATTAAGAAATTAAAGTGATGTGTGAGATTTTTTTTTTAATTATCTACCACTTGAGTCTTGTGTTCTTTTTTAGTGATTACTCCTACTACCATAGCTAGTAACCAATACAAAAGACACAATTAAGAACCACTTAATGTATGATAAAAATTGGGCAAAAACAATTTGTTTCATTCTTTATGTTGTTTGGACAACTGTCACAAACTTAGATGAATTAACATGTTATGATTCCTATTATCAGAGGCTACCATAACAACATTAATCACCATCATATGCTCAATTGTTCACACCTACTTTCTTATATTGCTTGGAATACCATCACAAGTATAGATGCCTAAATTAATCATGAATCCTACTATCAGAGGCTATCATAATAAAATTAAACATCATCAAAACCTAAATCTAGGAAATCAAATATACAATTTAAAAATAAAGTATTAAGATAATAAACTCCCCTTTGAAGCATATGAACTCAAGCCATAGACTCCACCTCCAAGAAGCACAACTTCTAGCCACACATAGAGAACAAAATGGAGAACTCCATCACTTCAACCACGGAGCTAGAGTGAAAATGTGAGATGAGAAGTTGATGAAATGGTGAGAGTAATGATGATGGTGAATGAGGCGTGAGTGGGAGAAAGAGGAGAAAGTGGAATGGAGGGGAGATGATGGTGGGTGAAGGGGTGAGGTGATGGTGGAGTGTGGATGGAATGGGAGAATGGAAGTGGGAGGCGTGGTGGTGCCTCCAGCGTAGCTGCTCCTCTGTTCCAAAAATTGGGGATAAGGGTTTTGGTTAAGTGAAGCAAAGTGGGTTATGCACCACAACGAAACATAAATCCGTGGGAAAATCTGTTATTTCGTGGGTAAATTCATTTACCAACAGAATTACCCACGGACATAGTCCGTGGTAAAAATGGCGTGGGTAAAAAATTACCCACGGAAGGGTCCGTGGGAAATCTGTGGGGAAATAGCCACGGAATTTTAATTTTACCCACGGATTGGATCCGTGGCGAATTTCATAGATTAGATCGGCCACCGGAAAACTTCACCGCTCCCCAGCAACCCCTCCGATCGCTGTCAAGTCGCCGGCCGCCCGCTGTCGGCCACCTCCGACAACCCCTCCGGTGGTGGCTAATTCCAAGAAATTGCCCACGGAAATTAATCGGTGGCTAAATCCGTGGCTAATTAACAAATTACCCACGGAAATACAATCCGTGGCTAATTTTATGAAATTATCCACAGAATCCAATCCGTGGATAATTTTGAACAAAAAATTTTATTTTTTTTCTCCGTTTTCCCACGGATTACCCACGGAATATATTCCATGGGCAAATTCATGTTTTGTTGTAGTAATGGGTATTGGTTTGGACATGGGCTTGGACCTTGAGCTTGGTAATATTGAGCTTGAATGTTTAGCTTCAATTTTTGTAGCTTTTCTTCAATTATTTTTGTCTATCTACAATATAAAAATAAACCCAATATAAAATAATTCATCTCAAAATTTATAATTAAAGAGTAATTACAAAAACAAAACAATTTAACCTTTTTTAATATTATTTTCATGTAATTACTCTTCAACCAAATTTATCCTAATAAATGCATTTAAGCCCAACAAAGTATAATAAGAACCCTAAAATGAGATAGAAAATATTATATAAAATGGGGTCTCATCAACGCAGACTCAAAGAATACCCCCCAATTCCTTTACCAAATGATGCCTTGATGAATAACATGGAGAATATTCTTATGTCGGAGGAATTAAATTATGACAGGAATTTTATGAAAATTCAATACTCCACTTTATTATCATATCTTACAAATGAACAAAGAAATATCTTTGATGTTATTATGGATGTTGTTGATCACGATCAAGGTGGTGTGTTTTTTGTGAATGGTTTCGGAGGTTTTGGGAAGACATTTGTTTGAAACACTTTGACTTCTGCACTACGAAGTCGTGGTGACATAGTTATACCAGTTATGAAACCTCAGTTGTCACAAGAGATTATAGTATCTAATTTTTTTTATACGTTTTACTCATTTGTTTTACAATTTGCTGACTGCATTTTCATTATCTTGAATTATAGTTTCATCAAGTGGTATCGCGTCACAACTTATACCTAGTGGCAGAACCGCACATTCAAGATTCGCGATCCCATTAGACTATAATGAGAATTCAACGTGTAATATAATTCAGAGGAGTGATCTAGCAAATTTGTTGATAAATACAAAGCTAATCATATGGGATGAGGCACCAATGACACATAGGTTCTGTTTTGAAGCACTGAACAGATCTCTTAGAGATATTATTGGCAATGAAAATCTGGAATGTTATAAAAAAACCTTTCGGTTCTAAAGTTATTGTGTTTGGTGGTGATTTCAGACAAATATTGCATGTTATTCCAAGGGGCTCTCGCCAAGATATTGTGTTATAATCTCTCAATTCATCTTATGTATGGGACTCTTGCAAGATATTGACATTAACAAAAAATATGAGGCTTGGTACCGGAAGTTCATCGTATGAAAACCAGGTAATATGTGACCTTGCAGATTGGGTATTGAAGATTGGCAATGGTGATATTGGGGATGAGATAAATGATGAAGAAAGTGAGATAAATATACCTGATGACATTTTGACCACTAATTTCAAATATCATGTTAAAGCAATAGTTGAAAACACATACCCATTATTTTTGAACAACTTTGACAACCAGGAGTACATTCGCGATCGAGCAATTTTGGCTCCTACTTTGGATGATGTGGCAACAATTAATAATTATATGCTGTCTTTATTGCCAGGTGAAGAGGTCATATACCTTAGTTCTGATAGCATTTGTATTCAAAACAATCATTCTCAAGTTGGACATGTTTACACAACAGAATTCCTCAACACGTTATCTGGGTTCGGATTTCCATATCATGAGCTGAAGCTAAAGGTTGGTGCACCTGTTATGTTAATGCACAACATTGATAACTCCATGGGTTTATGCAATGGTACTCGATTGATTGTAGTAAGACTTTGTAAACATGTAATTGAAGCTTTGATTCTTTCTGGTAAACATGCCGGTGAACAAGTGATAATTGCACGTATGGTAATTACACCATCAGACTCTAGGTTGCCTTTTAGATTCCAACGTCGTCAATTCCCAGTGATTTTATCATTTGCAATGACTATCAACAATAGCCAGGGGCAGACTTTATCTAACGTAGGTTTATACCTACCACGTTCAGTGTTTACGCACGGTCAACTATATGTGGTTGTCTCACGAGTTCGAACAAGAGCCGGATTGAAGATTCTTTTGTGTAATGATGAAGGCCAAATATCAAGCAAAACTTCTAACGTTGTATACAAAGAAGTTTTTCAAAATGTCAAGTAGCATTTGAATATTAGTTATGATGTTTGTTATCAGACCTATTTCTTTTATTTATTTATCTGTCCAAATACTATTAAGTTTAAATTATTAATCAGGGTATAACAGATGTACAATAATTTCGAACACAAATTTATTATCCAAGTGTATGGGTTCTCTTTGTCTTTTGTAGCAAATTTATATACCTGTGTTTACAATCAAGTATTCAAAATCATGAATCAAGATACATTTATTCTTCAAAGTATTATAATTTCATTAGACAAAATTTTGTTATCTAATCTTGTGCAACACACGGGTTCAATACTAGTATTATATAAAGTAAGAGGCATGAAGCCTCATCACGCCACATAAGCATTTTAAACATCTATTTCCTAAGCATGTGGCACTGATTGGTCGCCACTTTGGCGTCTGGCTGGCTGCTGATGTGTGTTAGTTAAACCGAATATGATTATCAAATCTTTTTTGTTTAAATCTACTAAGAATCCCTTGATGCTTGCATTTATATTGAATTTTATTAATTTAAATCTAAATCCAATATAAATTATCCCTTCATAATAATCTACATATATCCTCAATAATTCAAATCATTTAAAATAAACAATTATCTCATTCAAAAACATTTTTTGATATATCTCATCCTAATTTCTAAAATCCAAACAATTTTCATTCCATGAATCATGTCATTAATTAATAAATAACAACTTTTTAAATTCATTTGTAAACTAATAAATTATCTTTATTTTTCAAACAATATATACCTACCCCACCCATATGTTATTATATATATAATATATATATATATATATATATATATATATATATATATACCTAACCACCGTTAGTGTATATCTATATATACTATATATATATATATATATCCACAATGTACAGTTTACGTATTTTACAAAGTTATTTAAATATTTTTTTTTAATATATTCATATTTTTTTATTAGCACAATCAAATCCTGAAGTCAAATTTAAATACATATTCATAACCACATGCTTAACTTTCTCAACCCTTCACTATATAAATTGCATCGTCGATGGTGCTACAACCATCTTTACAATAGGTTGTATCGTGCATAATTAATACTTCATAATTGAAGCCATGCCTCCAAGAAATCAACTGATTTCTGCTATCAACCCATTGAGTGACGATCTCAGTTTGAAGGTTCGGGTTTTGATGTTATGGTTTATGCCACCTTACAATAATAATAGTATCAGTTCTGCATCTAATGGTGTTCAAATCCAAATGGTCCTCTGTGATCGTGAGGTATTACATTTGCTTCTTAAATTTATATATAATATTATGATTGTCAATTTACGTTGTTGTACTAATCTTCACGTTTGTATCTTTTTACTCACCATATGAATAGAAGAATACGATCGCTGCTTCTGTGAAAAGCATTTACCTCAACAAATTCAAAAGTGTTTTGAAAGAGGGTGGGGTTTACGTGCTGTCCAAATTCGCTATTGGTATTAATGGAGGAAACTTTCAGTATAGTACCCGTGTTGTGCCAGCCGTAGATGATTCATCCATACACCATTCTGCGTTCGATTGGATTCCATTTGATTCTATTACAATAGGGCAGGCGCATCCAAGTACCTTAGTTGGTATGTTGATTTGTACTTTATAGTAAATTTATACTACGGGATTTTGATTTGAATTGTATATTTGTAACATATATAATCGGTCGTAATACAAATATGTCTAATGTGCATGAATCAACCAACGGTGACGGTGTCACAAAGAGAATCATAATTGACCTGGAAGACCGAGAGTATGTATCTAATCTAAGTATATTATGAAAAATAATAATTGTATTTATATATTGATCAAATTGGTTATTTATGAAACACAGATGTGCAAAGTTGAGTGTGACATTGTGGGGTCGATATGTTGGCCAAATTGTTGAATTCATGGGTAAATACAAAGAAGGACAAATAATCATTGCAATTCAATGGTGTAAGATTAAAGAATTTAATGGCCAGCGAAGCTTGACCAATTCAATTCATGCTACCCATATTCTGATCAATGAAGATCTTGATGAGTTTAGGCATTCGGAGACAATCTACATCCTACAAATATAAAAAGTCCTCTGAATGGAAGTAAGAGGCATAAAGCCTCATCATGCCACATAAGTTTTTTAACCTTCTGCACTCTTGACATGGTGGAATCTATGTGGCGCCAATTAGGATCCACATCGTCATTTTTTTTATAGCTTAGATAAATTTTAATCGTATATTCTATTTCTGGATGAAATCCCTTGATTTATGCCTTCCAAATATTTAATTAACCAAACAATATCATTATACTAATGTAATACCCCAGAAAATTTTGAGGATTTAAGAATGATTTATTCCAAACTTTCGAGGATTTAAGAATGATTTATTCCGGGGCTAGAAATTAAAACCTTAAAAAGAATATAGGAAAAGTATGAAAGTTAGGGAAACCGGGGAGGAACAGAGAAACTCTTCAAAGTTGAAAAAATTAAAATAAAGGGTGAAAGAAAGAAGTAAATTATTTTTTAAAAATTAATTAAGGACCTAAGAAATTAGAAACCTAAAATAAATAGGAGTTGGAACTAAATTAAAATATTATTAGTTATTATTTATGTAATTATTAATTAATTTATTTTTTAATTAATATTACTTTCAGTTTTTTTATTATTATTATTTTAGTATGTTAATTAAGTAAAGAAAAGAAAGGAAAAGAGAATAAAAGAGAAAAAGAGAGAGGGAGGGGGCTACGGGTAGAAGAAGGAGAAGCAAGGAAGAAAAAGAGAAGGAAAGGAGAGAGAGGGAGAGCTAGGGCTTGGAGATGGGAGGAGATCCGGAGGGAATCTCACCGGAATCCGGCAAGCCGGAGTTGGAGGAGGAGCCGGAGATCATCCTCGTCATCTTCCTTGTCTCAATCTCTCGAGTTAAGGTTGGTATAACGGCCGATTCTCTCCAAGTCCCCATTTTCTTCATTTTTCTTTATTTTTGGAATTGAGTTGAGAATCGGAGTTTGGGTGGATTCGAGGGTAGAATAATGTTTCTAAAGTGCTCTTGAACACTCATTGGGGCTAGGATTCGAGGCTAGATCGTTGGATTTGGCCGGATTCGAAGTTGGAAGAGTTCGGGGTTTATAAAACCCATTTTTCCCAATCTCGAACGATCAACGATTCGGCGACGAATCGGAGTTGGATTTGAGTTGTAGGACTTCCTAAATGTAGCATATATGTAGGTGAACAAAACCCGTGGGGTGCGGAGTCGAAGCCGGGGGCGGAAGGGGGCCGGAACGGGCCCAAACCAGCCCACAGCACAGCAAACAAATTGCTGTGCTGGGAACCGGCGCTATAGCGCTAGCTCTCTGGTGTACCAAGAGCTGCTGGGCAGCAGCTCGGCGCTATAGTGCCCGGCCTCTGCCCAGCATGCCCAAAATTCATTTTTTTGCAAATCCGGGGTGTCCGAACCTTCTATTTTCAATCCTAAACTTCTTAGAACACCCCAACCATGTTTTTAAGGATCAAAATCATTTCAAATGTCTTCTTATCCCTCAAGAATAGAAACTTACGGAGTAAACTAAGTACAACTTCTTGAACTTCAACCTTAAACTATCACAAGCTTTAGGCAACCTTAAGTGGGATAAATTGGAGGTATATTGAGGTTTAGAAACTAGATTTCTTAGAACCCCAGTAGGAACACAAGTTGATTTAAAATGCTTAGACCTTCCTAAAATTAGGATTCCATCCAACCAAGCTAGATAAGCTTTCGTAGATGGGAATACAAGGTAGATAGAGGTCTAGTACTCAAATCCAAGTACGTGAAACACTCAAGTAGAGTGTTATATTCGAGTAAGTCAAGTGTCCGAGGAAGGTTACGCATAAGTTGGTAAAGAGAAGTCCAATAAGACCAAGAGCTTGACTCTGTGGCAACCATGGACTACACGTGAGAGTAATTGAGAGATAAATAACAAGTTAAGCTAAGTAATAACCTTAATGTAGTAAATGTTGTTCTTATAGGAACAACGACACACGATAGTGTGCAACAGGGACTCCGAGGAGACTAAAGTTTCAAGAAAGGATTGCATGGAAGGTTGCCCAAGGTGAGGGCTCTTTTATCTCTGCTCCTAGGGTTGTATGCTTATGTGGATCACATGAGTATGTATATTCTCTGCTTGTTTGGTATGTGTTAGCTAGAGATATAGAATGCTGAAAGAATGAAAGAACTAGAAAAATAGGTTGTGGAAAGTAGCTTGGATAGGAAGACATAGGAGTAGAGTGTGATTATTTGCTATGATTGGTGTGTTACAAATCCAACTCATACACTCAGGAAGCATGATGAGTATTTTATTAAATCTTTCCCACGACGGTGGCAAGAGTCATTGTACGGAAGGACTAATTAAGCTTTTATTTTGAAAACTCGTCACGACGGTGACTTAGATTATAATCATGCAAAAGGAGTTATTGGTGGGTTTTGGATTTGATTATGCTAGTGATGTGAGACATCGACTAGAACAACGTCAGATGACACTTGAGACCTTAGTTTTATAATCACCATGACGATGGTCATTGCCCTATCCCGGTAATAGGGTCAGAAAGGATTTATATTGCTATGACAATAGCTTGAGGCTCAGAGAGTGCATCTGGACGGGTATATGAGTTATATCCTGTTGAGGATACTTGTACATATTAATAAGGAGAAGAATTGTTGATCCTTCGAGAAAGATACAAAGAATCCTATTAATATGTGAGACTAAGGTAAGGAGACACGGGAGGAACCTACGGGTGAACCGTGAGCCTAGCCTAGTAAAAGAGAAATCATCCTGTGGAGTTGGTCCAGGGGTGTCAGTGGCCATGGTTAGAGACGTCGTGCCGTGCCCGCCATGTGGCCTGGTTGGGTAATGGACGAGTGGGCTCAAGCTATTGCCCCGCAGTAAGGGGTAAGGACGTGCCACGTGGTGGCTATGCCTCAGTTGTTTGATAGATAGATGTTGATTGTGTTTGATTAACAGAATTATCACGAGGTGACCAGTACCCAAGTGAATGGGTTAAGTATGTTTTGCCACGTGGTGGCCAGTAGCCCGAGTGCACGGGTTTGAAGTAGAAAAGCCACGTAGTGGCTAGTAGATACCCCAAAGTTGAGGAGATTAAGGTGATGTATGTTTAGCATCTGTGTGTATGTATAAATTGTCTGTGGTTGCATATAACTGTTGATTGTGCAACGTAGTGGTAACGTACAGGACTACGTCACCACGCGTTTTGTTGATTCAAACGTGCTGAACGTGAGAGGACCGGTAGGTAAAAGCCGGCACTATGTGTTACATGTTACTTGCTGATTGTTGACGTGGAATAAACTGCTGCATGCTTATATCTGTTAAATGCATGCGAGTGTTTGGGTAAAATTTCGGTTGTTGTGTGATCACCAAGAATGTATGTTAACAACAGTAACTAGTTGTTTTTGCATGTGATTATGTATGACTCCCAAACCCAGCGCTATGGTACCCACCTTGCGTCGGGGATGGGAGACTCCTCACTGATTCGCGTGGTTAAGACTCACACCTCATTTTTACTACACAGAGACATGTTAAGTACAGGTGGAAGAAGTCTCGGTAGAACGAGGGTTGAGCAACACTTTCCAAGGCCCGCAATTTGTTCATGTGGGTGAATAAATTGTAATTATTATTTAATTTACTTTATCATTGTATCATAAAGTAAAGGGTAGACGTACCCAATTATATTGTATCACTAAATCTATAACTGTCAGCTTCACACACCTTAAAGATCAGGATCCATTAGATTATGATGCAGGGAAAACTTGTTTCCAATATATATATATACATATAATTGTTGCATGTGAATAGGATAGGCAACATCTTCGGATGTGTAGCCAGTACACAGGTTATATATTATGTGTGTTTTCCTATATCTATATCCTGAAGCGGCGGCCGTGGATTTGCTTGCCTAGGATAGGCCACCATTTCGGTGTAGCCATGGTATTATACTGCAAGTGGATGTATTTTTAATAATAGATATTTTGTCAATTAGGTGGTAAGGCTTATAGGCATAGGGATATTCCCTGTGTCTGTGCCGGTCACGGTCCTTTAAACGGGGGTCGTGACAGAGTCTTAACCACGCGACTCAGTGAGGACTGTCCCATCCCCAGCGCAAGGTGGGTACCATAGTGCTGGGTTTGGGAGTCATACACAACCACATGCAAAAACAACTAGTTACTATTAGTTAGCATACATTCTTGGTGATCACACAACAACAGAAATTTCACCCAAACACTCACATGCATTTAACAGATATAAGCATGCAGCAGTTTGTTCCACGTCATCAATCAGCAAGTAACATGTAACATATAGGGCCGGCTTTTACTTACCGGTCTTTTCACGTTTCAGCATGTCTGAATCAAACAAGACGCGTGGTGACGTAATCCTGTACGTTACCACTACGCTGCACAATCAGCAATTATATGCAAACACACGGATAATTTATACGTACACACAAATGCTAAACATACATCTACTTAATCTCCCCAACTCCGGGGTTTCTACTAGCCACTACGTGGCTTTTCTACTTCGAACTCGTGCACTCGGGCTACTGGCCACCACGTGGCAAATATACTTAATCCATTCACTCGGGTACTGGTCACCTCGTGACAATTCTGTTAATCAAACAATACTTAACCCATTCACTTGGGTACTAGTCACCTCGTGACAATTTTATTAATCAAACACAATCAACTTCTATCTATCAAACAACTGATACGTAGCTACCACGTGGCACGTCCTGACCCCTTGCTGCGAGTCAATAGCTTGAGCCCACTCGTCCATTACCCAACCAGGCCACTTGGCGGGCACGGCACGACGTCTCGAAGCATGGCAACTGACACACCCTGGACCAACTCCACAGGATGATTTCTCTTCTATAAGATCAGGCTCACGGTTCACCCGTAGGTTCCTCCCGTGTCTCCTTACCTTGGTTTCACATATTAATAGGATTCTTTGTATCTTTGCCGAAGGATCAACAATTCCTCTCCTTATTAATATGTACAAGTATCCTCAACAAGATACAACTCATATACCCGTCCAGATGCACTCTCTGAGCCTCAAGCTATCGTCATAGCAATATAAAACCTTTCTGGCCTTATTGCTAGGATAGGGCAATGACCATCGTCATGGTGATTATAAAAACTGAAGTCTCAAGTGCCATCTGACGTTGTTCTAGTCGATGTCTCACATCGCTAGCATAACCAAATCAGAAACCCACCAATAACTCCCTTTACATGATTATAGTTTAAGTCACCGTCGTGACGAGTTTTCAAAATAAAAGTTTAGTCCTTCCGTAAAAGGACTCTTGCCACCGTCGTGGAAAAGATTTATAAAATACTCATCATGCCTCCGGAGTGTATGAGTTGGATTTGTAACACACCAATCATAGCAAACAATTATTCTCTACTCCTATGTCTTCCTATCTAAGCTACTTTCCACAACCTATTTTCTAGTTCCTTTATTCTTTTAATATTATATACCTCTAGCTAACACATACCAAACAAACAGAGAATGTACATACTCATGTAATCCAAATAAGCATACAACCCTAGGAGCATAGATGAAAGAGCCCTCACCTTGGTCACTTTACTTAACATTCCCTTTGAACACTCTTGTCTCCAAGGAAGTACTTGAATCTTATAACATACAACCAATTCAATCCATATCAATTTTCATACATCAACTTCTATTTCACCACATAAGTCCTATCACATATAATCATTTCCATCATATTCTAAATTCATAATTTCATAGCAACTTAAAACTACATTCAAGGCTAACCCAAAACCCCTTATTAAGCTAAGGTCATCATTTAGAGTTCTTTTTAAGTTAAAAACAATTTATGCTTTAAGTAAACAAGTCTTGCCACTTGCTCACTCTCCAAGCTCCTTCAATGAAGGAATTTGCCAAATATAGAAACTTCTCATTTTCACCATGGGTCCACACATAAAAAAAATCCAACCATTGGGCAATCTCTCATTTCATTTAAAAAGTGTAAGCAATTCATTTGGAATCGAAACAAACCGACAATTCTAATAAAATCCACAATTCTTTCCAAAATGGCAAAATCTGCACCTTAGGGTTCATAGAGTAAAAACATCTATGTATGTTATGATTTGTGGGTTCTCTATGTCCTAAAGGAGTCCTAGGGTGCTATATTAACAATGAGTAACTCATTCCTAACAAGAAAACCATGATTAAGAAGTGGAGACATGATTTTTGAGACTTACCTCTTACAAGTCCAAATTTGGGGTTTTGGGAGAGTTGCTCAAGCTCTATGATGTCCCACAATGGTAGAGGAAGCTTGGGGTATGTTTGGTGTAAAATCCAAACAGTAAAATCGTGGTGTTTCACGATTCCCAAAAAAAATTTACATCATATTTTATACATACCAAACACACTTTTTATCATACTTTTTCTCTCTCCTAATTTTTCTCTCTATCTCTCTCCTCACTTTTCTCTACAGTACTTTCTTTTATTCTACAGTACTTTCTTTACAGTACTTTACATCCGTGCATTTATACCAAGCGTACCCTTGATGAAACTTGGAAATGGTGGGAGGAAGTAAGGAAAATGGTTGAGAGATAAAGGTTGTGGAGGAGAAATGGAGAAGATATGAATAAGAAAGTGAAATGAAAAGAAGAAGAAGAAGCTGCGTCTCTGGAGCAATTCGTGGCTCATAAATGGGGTTTGAGAATTTAAGGGTAGTTTGGGCAATTGGCAATTTTTGGGGTATAGTGAAATAGAGTTTTGATTAGATTTTCTTAACTATATTTATTTGTAGGTAAGAATAGGAAAAAATTGAAATTTTTGGCTTATCATAAGCCTATTAAAAATATCTATTATTGAGTGTCTTACAGATGAAAATTTCCTACCCAGTATAATTTTTATTTTCGAAAAATTCCCAAATTTAAACTATAAGCTTTGAATAATTCGTATGACTACTTTTAAACAAAATTATAATTTTCTACCTAATTTTCATATTTATTTTAATTTCTTAAATTTTCAACTCTAAAACTATTAAAATCTTAATTATATCCCAAAAAAATTTTATTTCACTCTAAAAAAATTTATTTTTATTTTCTTTAGCCAAAATGTTTAACTTCAATTTCACAATTTTATCAATTTCATATTATCCTTTCAATTCCTATTAAATTCAGGTTTCCAATTTCTTAGGTCTTGAATTAAATCTTAAAAATTATTTTCTACTTCTTTTCTTTTCTTTCCCTTTCATTTTATTTTAAACTTCGAAAAAATTTTCTCGGGTATACATTCTTTAAAAAAAAAATTCCTTTCTGGTTTATTTTAACTTTCATACTTTTCCTATATTCCTTTTTAAAGTTTTAAATTCCTAGCCCCGAAATAAATCATTCTTTAAATCCTCAAAATTTTAAATAAATCATTCTCTAATCCTTGAAATTTTCCGGGGTATTACACAAATTATTAAATTCAAATATTCAAACATACTGATTGTTTTGACTCCGCAATAAGTCTTAAATCTTTTCTATAACTAATTCAAATATTCTCATTTTAATTACTAATTTGTAATTAATATTTTTATAACTAATTTTGGTTTTATAACATTTCAATTTTCGCATAATGATAAATTTTCCTAGTTAATTGTTATAATAAATTTTGTTATAAATAAATTAATTAAATTTGACAAATAGTAAATTAATGCCATTAAGAATATATCCTTAAATTCATCTTATTCCTTCTAATTTTGTAATTTGAATTCAATCTCAATTATTTTTTTTACAATCCTCAATCTCCATTTTTTTCCTTCTTCATAAATTAATCCATTTTTACAACTCGTACATGTAATTGCTATTTATTTACTTCCTTATTCTATTTGTGTATAGATTTTTTTTGTTACGGGTTTTCGATTAATGAATTCTTTGATCTACCAACGGCTTCTTCGAATGGAGCTATACACTGTCATTTCTGTTGAAATTTTTATGTTTTTAACACTAATTTGTTACTTATATCAAAGCATAATATTCCCATGTTACTTACGAATATAACGAGTTTTCATTTTTTTTATATACGTTTGATTAGAAACGTTGTACTTGGCGAATATAAGAAGAATCTGACAAACGAACAATGTTGTTTACAGCTAATTGTTGCAATGTTGTTATAGATTCTCAGTGATGAAGACAAACGAACAACAATTTACCTTTGGGATGTATAGGACACCTGACATGTTTGCCATGCATCACGACATGTCTCCATATCTAAAAGTTAATTATAAATTCTATTGGGATATCATGCATATTAATGCTATGAGCAACAAGCGTATGAATGTCTCCAATAAAAACTGAAAATGTCTTCTAAAGTTCTCATAATTTTCCTTATTCTCAGAACAAAAACTGAAGAGGGCTTCTTAAGTTCTTATTGGTAACAATTTTATAATTTAAATAAGTCTTAATTATTTGATAAGTTAGTGGAATTAATGGTCATTACTCATTAAAGTAATTAATGATGATAATTATGATATTGTCATTAAATTTTCTGAAATACAATTATAATTAATTGGTTTTCATAGATTTCGAACACAATTTAAAACTTTTATACTGGATTTTTAACATATTTAATTTTCATATATTATGTCATCTTGACAATTTATTTTTCCAAATCATGACTGTTATTATATTTTACCTTTCATTTTTAATTTATTAAAACATTAATATGTTTTAAATGAAACCAACAAAATTTATGAATTATGATTTTAACCTAAATTATCGAGCTCTATATATTTAATATTATTCAAAACTTAATTGAAATATATGTTAATTATCAAAATTATGAAAACTAACTCCTTAAAAAATAATTAAAAAATTCAATAATAAATGGGAATATAATCAAATTTATTATGAATTACAAAATTTAGTAATATGATTTTTCACAATTTAGTGTATTATTAAATATACACTTCAATTTCTCTAGAATTAGCTAGATACTTATTTCGAAAGCTAAAATTTAATTGTTGACAAACATATCTTTTATGAACAACTAATAGTGGCCGTCAAAATATAAAATTGTTGAAAATATTTATCTTCATGGGAGTCCATAATACTTATTTGGTGTTATTTTAGAATTTTGTACTGTTGAAATCATTGTCATTTGTATTAAAACAAATAAAATCTTAAAATATAATACAAAAAATTTAATTTTCCAACATACAACACATACAAAAAAATATATTTTTTTATTAATTTTTAAAGGCCTTCCCCATCTCCCTGCCATTTTGGCAGAATTGCAAGGCCTTCGCCATCAAAGTGGGCAAAGGCCCTCATATTAAAAAAAATTCAATGGAATTTTGCCCATTATATATATATATATATCACATATCATATCATATATATGTGTTGGATATATTGGGGTCTTCGGGACTAAATATCTGCCCATGTTAGAGTCCGATCGGGTCAAGTGAGGATCCGTTGGAAAGCTCGCAGAGAGACGAAGAGAACGAAACGAAAATGACTCTCATCGGAGGTCACACGAGCCCGTACTCGTGGCCCAAAGTGGGCTAGGTGATCGTGATGAAACCATGATACTTTGTTCATATTCCATGTTCCACATTGCTTGCGTCAATGATGGGAGCTCTCTCATCCTCCTATAAATAGGAGTGACTCCACCCCTTTCTAGTTGCTCATTCCATGTGTTGGAAAAGGGGGGTCCTGTTTGGGAAACCCCACTCAGTATAATTTTCTCTTTCTCTTGAGTCCTCTTCCGCACATAAGTCATGAACATGTGGCTCTACCTCTCGTAGGTAGAGTCCTCCGTTTCGTGCGGCCCTTTTCGGTGTTCGTCGATTGGATGTCCGCCTTGGTGGAGCAGAGGCACTGACAAGATCTAAGGTTTTAGCGATGCGTCCAGGTTAGTAGCTTCTGCAATATTTATTTTTGCCTGGATTTATTTTCGGTTTTTCATTTAGGTCCTGGGTCGGGTTGGGTCTTGTGGATTCGGGCCTTTCCCAACATTGGTATCAGAACCTGGTTATGCTAGGGCTCTGTTCTCCAGGGATTAATGAACCGAAAAGGGTTAAAAACATGTTTAGGGTTTAATATGATTTTATTTTATTTAAAACTTAGGAACATGAATAGGTTCCCAATTTTAATTATATGTTTTAATTTTGATTTAAAACATGTGATAATCATATATTGTAGGGTAGGGTCCTACGATTTTTGAATTTAAATTATGTGTTAATTTTTTAATTCAATATTGATTGGTAACCCATACCGTAAAACCTAGAAACATGTTTAGGTTCCCCTTTCAATATTAAAAACCCCTAATTTGCATGCATGTATATATTATTTAAGGTATGTGTACCCTACGAATTATATATATACCTATGGATGTATGCTACTGCTTTGGGAGGGGGACTGTTGATTGATGAGGCGGAGTTGACTAGCCGCGGCTGACGGAGCTGCCGGTGGGGGCCGGCCGGCCGGCTTCTGGCAGTCAGCGCCGCCGTGAACCGCTTCCGGACGTCTCCGCCGCCAACGGTGGTTGGCCGGTGTTCTCCGGCAACCGGCGCGGTCGCCGGCAGACGACCGGTGACCGCCAGCGACCTCCGCCGCTGCTGGGGGCGATCGCCGGTGACGGAGGTCCGGCGACCGCCGCCGACAGCGGTTGCCGGTCCCGACGAATTTTCGGCGACGGTGGTCGGCCGGTGGGGTCCGACGCCGGCGACCACCAGAGGTCAACCGTTGACCGTTGACTAGTCAACGCTGACAGTTGACCAGCGTCGTGAAGTTTTCTGTCGCGCATAATTTCTCCGTTCTAGCTCCGATTACGACGATTTTTGAGTCGTTTTTCTTGTTTTCGCGAGGCGAATACGAATATGAGGAGAAATTAGGGTGAATTGAAGTCTAAAGAGTGGATATGACCATCTCTTGACTCATTCACATACACAACGAGAGAGAAGATTTAAGCGATTTGTGATCGTTTAAATTACCTTACGTGTTTTACTCGAGTGGGAGCTAGGAGCAGCATGTGGCAAACCCATAACTCGATGTAAATGCTTATCCACGTGGGAATTTAAATAGCAAGTGACTATTTAAATGATCGTAAGCGCTGTAATCAAGTGGAAGTTCGAGGTCATGCCTGTGGCGACTCGATGTTCTTCTTGATCGCTTACATAGTGGGAATCCAAAAGGGATTTTGAATAGTATGTGACTATTCTATGAAAATTGGTGAGTCAAGCAGAGAAAGGTGTACATATATAGGCTCTCTGTGTGATAAGGGTGGTTAACCCCACTTCTCGAATGCAGAGACTGATTATATCTACACTCGTCTTGCGTTGATTACAATTTTCAAGAGTTGTGTGTTGTGTAATAAGGAGCTGTGTAATTAGTGTTAGTGTTTAGGATTGACTGATAGTGTAACTACAAAACTTGTAAATGTGGATCACATTAGAGAGACCGATTTGGTGACATTGTGGCCACCAAACTGAGGCCGCTTATAATCAAGTTTGATGCTTCCAAAATGCGCTCTGAAAAGAGCATGATGACGCATTTAAGGGAAAAATCAAACATGATTTGAGAGTATGAGAAAACCTAAAAACTCCCCACTAGCAAACAGTGAGTTCAAACTGTTGATAGATCTCTTCCCTCCTATTGGGAGTGCATATAGGTCATTCTGACCTTCACTAATACCATCAATTTTCTTGATGATATTAAACATCACCTAGTGCTCAAAGATTGGTGGCATAAGGCTGCAAAATCTATCGAGCACGTAGCCTAAGTGACTAAAGTGACTTAGAGCTCTAGGCTCCAAGATCAAGGACAATGGGTCCAAGAGATGTGGTGCTAGGAAGAGAAAGGGTAAGTGTACGGTAAGTAGCCTCAGTTCAAAGGAAAAGCAAGAGAGGAAAAGAGATTTTGGCCAAGGTCAAATGTTGCTTGTGTCATTCCATAAGGCACTATGCGCAAAAATTGTTTGCAGCAATCATTTTCCTCTCACCCATGAACATTGGTTCATGGAGTTCCGTCCTCTGCCCAATGGGAGCAGAAGTATCCTCGTGGGAACAAAGAATTATTAAAGTTAAGAGGTTGGGCAACTACAAAAACGAAGTTGCGTAGTGGCCACTCTTTATCTTTATAAATGTTTTGTGTTCTAGATACTGAACGGAACTCATTATTAGATGTTTTTCCGTGAGAGAACTTAAGATATAATATGATCTACATGTTTATCATGACTCCGTAGTGTTAGTTCTGATTTTATGACAATGGTTGTGTTGTGATACACTTTGAATTACATTCCGTGAGAGAACTTTGCTGTGTCTTCCTATGTGGTTGATACATCTATTTGGCAAGTGCGTGTGGGACGTAATTACGTATTAGCAAAGGAGAATTTGTGAGGACAAATTCCCAATGCTAGTTTGTAAACGTTGCCTTACAGACAGAGCAACCTGTTGCTGTGTCTTCCTCTGTGGTTGATACACCTATTTGGCAAGTGTGTGTGGGACGTAATTACGTATTAGCAAAGGAGAATTTGTGAGGACAAATTCCCAATGCTAGTTTGTAAACGTTGCCTTACAGACAAAGCAACTTGAGAACCATTCAGTCATGAAATCAGAAAACCCGCTTTCATCAAATTAGTCCACTCGGACATCATCGGTCCAATAAGCGTAAGGGTAAGGTAAGTGGCCCAGTATTTTCTCACTGTTATGTGATAAAATTAGGATAGTTAAACAACTAACTATTCCACACACTCCACAGCAAAATGAGTTGCTCCTGGAGTTGGTTAAGTTGATAATGACTTAAGTGAACGTTCCCATTGGGGATATGTTTTACCAACAGTCACTTTCGTACTTAACCATATGCCCTTCCAAATCATGTGAGTGACTCCTTATGAGTTCTAGTTAGGTAAAAGACCTGATTAGAGTATGATGAGACCATGAGGGTATACAACATACTTGATCCTTCCTATGAGTATGGGAAGCTTGACCCTAGAGGCAAGTAGCATGTCTTGGTAAGATAGCTTGGTCACTCTAAAGGATACGACTTCATTAGCGAGAATGAAGACACTCTGGTCACATAATTTGAGTCTAAGGATGTAATGGTCCTTAAGACAAACCTTTCTAGAGCAAGGGAGACAGATTTTGGGATGTGCATCTTTGTTGGAAGGAGGCGGATCTTCAACATGTTGAGAGGAGCGTATAGACGCATCTCCAGTTGTTGAGTCCAGTGGGAGTAATGCTTAAGAGGAGCATATCTTCCACGAAGCACAATCCAAGAGGAGTACTAAAGGAGTACCAAAATTATTAAGTAGAGCCTTAGATAGCTAAGAAGGCTCTCTACGGCCCTACTAAGAAAAAGTGGACTAAAACGATGGAAGAAGAAAAGACAAAGTCTATAAGGACATACCAAGTATAAGACTTGGTGGATCTGCCCCGTGTCACAAGGCATTTTTGAGAAAAGTGTGCTCTCAAAATTTAAGGGAGGCAGATGGGTCAATTGACCACTACTAGGCACATTAAGCAGTGAAGAGGTACACACAACAAGAAGGTATCTACTGTGATGAAACCTTCCCGTTCATTGTGTGATCAAAGTTTGATTCTAGCTTTGGTCACCAGTTTAAGTCTGGGAGTACATCGATTAGGATGTCATGACCACTTTATTGTATGGCAAACTAGGTGAAGGGATCTATGTGCACAAGCACATAGGTCTCATGGCAAAAGGCCAGGAGCGCAGAGTATGCTGACTTCGAGGATCTGTCAAGATCTCACATATTCATCTAGACGCGTGGTAATTGACCACTTAGTCCATTTCAAGAAAGTTGAGAGTATTTCATTACCCTCACGCTATATGTAGAAGACATATAGCTAGCTAGAAATAACACGGAGGCTGCTTTAGCCACTTAAGCATGGCTATCCTTTCATCTTTTAAGATAAAGGAAATGGTTTAGAAAGTGGGAGTCAAGATTCATGGAGAATGCTCCAAGAATTGACTCACTCTGTCATAAGAATCCTATGAAGAAGAGATTCTTGGTGGATCCCATTTGAGGGGACTTGAACCCGAGGGATGTGCTAGTAGCTAGAGGCAAGAGTTTGAGTCTTGCTACACGTCTTTAGACTAAGTCAGAGATGGAGTCATTGGATAGTATTTTGATACATGTGGTTGGTAGCTTGAAGTGCAATTAGGATTGTACTCGCTCCAAACGTGTTTTTTTGTAGTCGGATTTGTGAACCGTTATCAGTCAAACCTTGGTCAAACACACTGTTTAGAGTGTTTTGAGGTACTTGTAGGGCACTGTTGACAATCGGTTGTTTTCATCATATTAGTGACTCGCAAATGGCGGGCCACACATTGATGTCGATTGGGTAAGAGACTTGGATGAGAGGACATCCACGTCTTGGTATGCTTTGCTAAGCACTAGAACCATCTTGCAAAGAGGCAAGTAAGGATTATGCATTTCTCTGTCCACTAGGGACATGGAGTTCATTGCATGATCATCAGCAGTACAGGACAGTTTGGATTGGAAGATCTAAAGTCACTTATAGATCACAGACAGAGCTGTTGACCTAGTGACATTGATCTCATCAAGTTAAACAGCTATGGTTTACACCAAAGAAAGCCTAAGTACCACAAGAGAACGCAACACAACTTTGTATGAGACATCGTTACACAGTAGTTAACTACCCTGTTGTGTCAGTCTAAGCATTAAGTGACCGAAGAGAGGGTCCTCACAGTATGACCTGTGATAGAGCATTGGCTCTATACCCTCACGGACCCGTATTGGTGGGTTGGCTGTATAGAGATATAAGCCGTAAAACTAGTGTTTTAGATACACAGGATTGCTTAGAACCAGGGTGATTTAACATAGTTTATGTCATGAGGACAAGCTTTGCGAAAGCTTTATTTCTTGATAGAAGTACTTATTACACAACATATAAAGTATGTCGTACAGGCTTTGGAGGTTGGCTTTCTCACACGAGCAACCGCCTTGGACACACAAGTGGTGTGGGCCAAGATGAGACTTGGGTGCTTTTTCCTTGAACACCAAAATGGGATATAGTGTGAATATCCAGAGGCAGCTGAAAAGTGCCGGGTGTTGGACAGGAAAACACCACTGAGAATTGATAAGTCGCCCTAGTAAGTGTACTAGGATGAGATCCGCTAAGATGATGAGGTCTTATGACCGAATTATGAATTCCCGCTATTCATAATTCCTGTAGCCAGACGTGAGTGCTCCACTTGGCGCTATGTGAAGCGAGTGAAGTGTGGTAGCAAACTCAGGTCAGATTCTAAGTGAGTCTGGACTAAGGTCTGTGTGGTGTAAATGATTGAGGATCAAAATCGACATACGCTCGAGAACACCACAACGTGCGTTTCATACCGCATGTGCTTTAAGAACTGCAAGGGAAGCATCGGAATGAATCCCTGCTTCAATGCTGTGTGAGTCCCTGAAAGGATGCATCAATCCTTTCAAAGGGTACCCTTATGCACTTTGACTCTGTCATGAAGAGATGAGGTAGTGCCTGCTACTTTGATACCTTTCCAAAAGGCTATGGAAAAATACGGCCCGATGGAAGACTGTCAGGAAAGCAGCTATCTTTGATTGAACTGATAAGAGGTCGAAAGGAAGATTGTGTTGACATATGCATGTGTGATAGTATCCTGAGGTCGACCCATTATGTGATCCCTTTGAGGTTCTCATGGATGTGGATACCTATCGCAACTGAGTGTGGCTGAAGTCCTAGTCTTATTGTAGACTTAGAGGGATTGGACTAGCCATGTATATGAAGACGTCTAGGGAACCCATGGCACTATTTTTCAGTGAGACATGTGGTCACATTATCAGACACTTGGGTTGTAGCATCACTTATAGCTGGGCCCTAACAGGCTTCTAGTATAAGGCTCCCACATATCATGCCAAGCGGTCACGACTGACATGGAGTATGAAAGAAGACGACGAGAGAAAGAGAAATAAAGAAGTCCTTTGTGATAAGGATAGTCATGGGCCTCCCACCATGTGCGAGTGGGAGTATGTTGGATATATTGGGACTAAATATCCGCCCATGTTGGAGTCCGATCGGGTCAAGAGTGGATCCGTTGGAAAGCTCGCAGAGAGAGGAAGAGAACGAAACGAAAATGACTCTCATCGGAGGTCACACGAGCCCGTACTCGTGGCCCAAAGTGGGCTAGGTGATCATGATGGAACCATGATACTTTGTTCAAATTCCAAGTCCCACATTGCTTGCGTCAATGATGGGAGCTCTCTCATCCTCCTATAAATAGGAGTGACTCCACCCCTTTCTAGTTGCTCATTCCATGTGTTGGAAAAGGGGGGTCCCGTTTGGGAAACCCCACTCAGTATAATTTTCTCTTTCTCTTGAGTCCTCTTCCGCGCATCAGTCGTGGACATGTGGCTCTACCTCTCGTAGGTAGAGTCCTCCGTTTCGTGCGGCCCTTTTCGGTGTTTGTCGATTGGAGGTCAACCCTGGTGGAGCAGAGGCACTAGCAAGATCCGAGGTTTTAGCGATGGCGTCCAGGTTAGTAGCTTCTGCAATATTTATTTTTGCCTGGATTTATTTTCAATTTTTCATTTAGGTCCCTGAGTCGGGTTGGGTCTTGTGGATCCGGGCCTTTCCCAACAATATGATATGTCATATATATATATATATATATATATTAATTATAAATTGAGGATTATAAATATATATGTATATTATAGGTTTTGTTTTAGGAATGATTATGAGTAAGATTTGAGTAGGATATTATATTTAATATTTTTTCTTCTCATTATATATTTTTTAATATAAAAAATTTTAAAATATTACATTTTTATATATAAAAAAAATTACTATTGTGGATAAAATGTCTTGTTACTCGTCCTCAAATCTATTAACTTTGTACATGGACTCATACCCAAACTCAGAGAGTAAAATGTTTAGAATATTACCCAAACCTTGTACCTGGACTATACTCAAATCTTACTCATAATCATCCCTAATAAAAAACTCACGGGTAAAGTACCCTTACTGTCCCTAAACATTGCTGCAATGTTCATTCCTGCCCCCAATCTTTTTTTGTTCGTGCCTGTCCTTTTCGCTAACATCGTTAACTTGCTTGACAGAGTTTACTGAAGTGAACGATGAATGTGTATCTCTTTTGCCACCTCGCTGTCCACCTCACATTTAACTTTTATTAAAAGAAAATTAACATAATCCAAATAAAAAAACAAACCAAACTTTTACCCTAAAATGTTTTTTTTTATTTAGATTAGATTATTTTTTTAATAAAAGTAAAAAAGTTAAATGTGAGGTGGGTCATGACGTGGCAAAAGAAATACACATTCATCGTCCACGTCAGCAAATTTCGTCAAGCAAGTTAACGGTGTTAACAAAAAGGGCAGGCATGAACAAAATTGAAAATTTAGAAGTAGGCATAAACCAAAAAAAATTTAAGACAGAAATTAACATTGCAGCAAATTTTGGGGCAGTAAAAGTAGTTTACCCTATAAATATATAATTAAAATCCTAATTTATAATTAAAAATTATATTTAAAACATATATAAATATATATATTTATTTATATATATATATATATATATATATATATATATATATATATCACATATGTAATATCCGAGATATTTAAATTAATTATTATCATTATTATTTAATTTATTTTTCTTTTTGGAAGAAAAATAAATTAAATTAAAGGGTGAAAATAAAAATGAAGAAAGGAAAGAAATGGAATTTTAAAATTTCCTTTTAGGACCTAAAAGAAAAGGGGGATTAAAAGGATGGGAGGAAATTAAGATTTAACTACTTAATTAAAAATCAGCCTACTTATGCCTGGAGTGGACACGAGAAGAAGAGGGAGGAAGGCACACGGCGGGTTTGGGCTGGAAACACGCCGGAGAGGCGGCGCCGACGCCGGAAACGCTGATCGGAGTCCTCCTTCTACACCACCAAGCCTTCTATCCGATTAGAATAAGGTAAGAAAGCCCCAATCTCTCAAAACCCCAATTTCTCCAATTTTAAGGATTTTAGGAACTCTTCAATTTCTTCCAATCGGGACATTCCGAGGTTAAATTCGAGCTAAGTAGGTGTTATTTAATGCTTAGTGAGGTTCAAAATCGAAGCTAAATCGTAGGAATGGACCGGTTGTGGAAATTAGGAAAAATTGAGCTAGAAATTGTGCTAAATTCGAATTTTGCTGGTTTGATGCATGAATAGGCTTGGATTGGAGTAGTATTGGTTCGGAGTGGACACCTAAGACCAACTAAATTAGTTCCAAGGCTCTACTTATACCCGATTATAATTCTATATATAATTAAAGAGGTACTAGTTAAGCTTTTACTCGGCGAATAAGGGAGACGGTGGAATGAGTAAGCTAAGGCCTCTTTTGAGCCGTGGATTTATTCTTTTATTAGTTAAAAGCCCTTAGAAACTCATGAAATGGAACCTAGCCAAATTATAATCTCTAACCTAAGCTTTTAGAGGATTCTAAATGGCTTGGATAGGTGAAAGTCGAGTATGAAAATATTCTAGACTTTCGAAAAGGGGCAAATAAGACGATGTAACGAACTAAGTATCTAATTCTTGGATAGGTTTAGAGGGTGCATGAACATTAGCATGACACGTACATGGTTGACACTTCTTTACACGTTTCTAAATTGCTTAAGTACATGTGTATAGGGCACCACAGAGTAATTGGAGCTTCAGGTACTCCGAGGACTGATCAGGAGGGCCAGCGAGGTGAGGGGCTCTCCCATCCCTGCCCCACAAAGTTGGATGACTACGTGAAAATGTGGTTTGCTCTATTTTGTGCAACTGTTATATGAAATATGTGTATCTGAATGAATTTGCGTTACGCGTATATGATTAGCAAGTAAGCAGTGAACGTGCAAACTGTTTATGTGTTTATATGTCTATTCTCAAGTGAATATGTGATATTGTGGCTCATCGAGCCTTATATGTTACCGTGGGTAAGACTGAGTCGGAATTTCATATGTGAGGGTTCATTAATAATATAAACCAATTAAATTGATCATCGTTGTAAAGATCTTGACTGTATGGTACCTTGAGGAAACTGAACCTAGGTTGTTAATTGTGTGTGAGAGTGTTGCATAATTGAAAAGGGGGAAATTAGGCCTAACTAATAAACACGTATAATATTCTATTAGTTTTTCATAGGTCGTCTTTCAAGGTTAAACATGTTAGTTGAACTTGTTTAGGCTAGTCCGGGTAGATTGAGTCGGTCATCCTGGTCGAACATACAGAATTTTGTCATCAGTAAGCATGCCACATAGTGGCCATTACCTTGGTTTAACCGAGGTCAGACAAGTTGCCGATTATTACTCTAAGCATGCCTTGGAGTCAGAAAGTTCCTAATGTGATCAACTAGGTTCGAACAAGAGATTGCCTTCGGGCTAGTAGTTCTCTTAGCATAAAGCGGGAGACAGAAAGTGAATGCCTACGAGTATAAATATGTGTGACTTATGAAAACATATGATATATATATATATATATATATATATATATATATATATATATATATATTGTGATTTATGTACGTGCGGAGTAATAAATATGTTAGGAGCATGAATTAGGATTTTAATTGTGAATATGATATATTGACTGCCTGATCATATTAAAGGTCGCAATATAAATCTGTTTCATGCGCATGTGGTTGTGGTTGCTCCCTTCCCCCAGCCGTAGTGGTACCCGCTGCTACGCCAGGGATGGGGGAGCTGCTCACTGAGTCTGTTCGACTCACCCCCTTGTTTATATGTTTCAGATACAGGTGGTTCAGGCGTCGGGAATGCTTCCACTTCTTTTCAAGGAGGCGGACAGATCTGAAGACCGCACGCTTTGTCCGCGTCGGTAGTTATTTTAGTTTTGTACATATGTCGTGATGTACATATATATATAAATCCTTTTTTGGGCGTAGCTTTTGTACATATACAACTGCTGTGTGTATATATATATATATATATTTTATACCCGAATTCTGGCATTGTCGGCTTCATACAGATTAAAGTTAGGTCTTGGTGTTTGGAATATAAGCTATGATATGATATATATCAGGTATACATATATATATGACTTCCGCATGTGAATAGGATAGATCACCCGCACTGAAACGCGTGATCAATATGTAAACTATATGTATGTGTGAGTGAATATGTGTATATATATAGACTGAAGCGGCGTTCAACGAGCCGTGGATTGCGAACTACTTAGGTCACCGGAAATGGATGACCATATATATTATATGTTGTTTGTATTAGAAAAGGGTAGTTATAAACATGTGAAAATGTTAATCAGAGATTAGAGACTTCCGGGATAGGAGCATTCCTACTTCCCGTGCCGGTCACGGACGTCCGATAGGGGATCGTGACAACATATCATATACATATCGTATATATGATATGATGTATATATATATATATATATATATATATATATATATAATGGACGAAAGTCCATTGAAATGTTTTTTTAATAACAGGACCTTCGTCCACTTTGATGGCGAAGGTCTTGCAATCCTGCCAAAATGGCAAGCCTTCGCCATCTTAGATGGGGAAGGCCTTAAAAAATAATAAAAAAAAATTTTTTTGTATGTGTTGTATGTTGAGAAATTAAATTTTTTGTATTATATTTTAAGATTTTATTTATTTTAAAATTATATATGTATAAAATAGCCAAGTTATTAAGCATACGTTTCTAAGAGTATATGGTATTAGGGATTTACTACACCTACACTCAGTGATTTAACTCTTATTTTATATCAATTATTGGGATAAATTTTCTATCTTTTTTTAATGGTCCGAGAATTCTCATTGTTTATCTTGATCAGGAAAAGTGTCATTTTTTTGCAATTTGACATTCTTAATTTTTTTAATTTTTAATTTAGTTTTTATCTCGAGGGTAAAATAGAATTTAGAGATGTGCAGGGACCAATGGAATTGCACAAGCAACAATTCCAAGGGATGCTTGGGAAGAATGGTTGAATTAGCTTGGGAAATATACTATGTTGTTCAATTCCAAGGACTTTTAAGGCCTTAGAAATAAAATTTTAGTGAACTTCATATAAAGTTTACATTTTCATGTTGTGTAATTGAGTAGTTGTACATTTTGTTAACCAAAACAATAAAAAAATGATGATATAATTTCACCATTTTGATTTGTGCATATTGTAGTATGAATAAGTTTTATATTAATAAAATGATAATTTATTTAAAAAAAAATTTATGGGCCTGGGTTCGAATATGGGGATTCGACTATTCGTAGGGTCCGAGGATGTGGATTGACTTTGATACCTGCTCAAATCGGGTCCGAGGATGATGAATATAGTATTCTATCCAAACTCTGTCCATGATCATCCCTAACTAAGAGAGTAGGGGATAGAAATGGCAAAATCTTAAAGAAATGTCGTACAAAGGAGTCAAAGCTTCGGGATTCTCACAAAAACTTATCGTCTTTCTTTGTAAACAAAATTTTCACACCAATATATTCATAGTTGTGCACAGGTACAAAGACTAGTATTATATAAAACAACAACAAGTCATACGTGTTGATTTACTAGCATACCTCTTTTCATAATTTTTTTTTACCTAATAAATTGTTAATATTTACACTTTCCTTCATACTCTTTTTTTTTTGTAAATCGTGCTCAAATTTATTACCACAGAGAAGAACCACACATCATGCCACACGTGTCCATTTTGTTTGCATACCTCTTTTCATGATTTTTTTTTCTTTTACTTAATAAATTATTAATATTTACGCATTTTTTTTGGTAAGCTGTGTTACAACTCCAATTTTATCACAATATGACACATTATTCATTATAATGTAGTATTTAAGGTGTATTTGTTAGGCCGAAAGAAAATGAGAATGGATTTATTGTGTTTGGTAGTAAATTTTGAGAATGGGAATGGGAATGGAAATGATAAAAATTATCATTTTACCCCTTATATTAAAACATTTAAAAAAGTTATGGTTTGTGTCAAATCCAAGGGCATAATGGACATTTCACCTTCCCATTTTTTTCGTCACTCTTTCACAAAATCCAAAAAGAATGATGCAATCCCATGACATGTGAGTCTCATCTGGGCCACAACATTTCCATCATCTTTTCCCTTCTCCAATCTGTATACCTTAGTTCTTTTGTATATTAATATTAGATTATTTTTTAATAGTTTTTTCCAATTTTTTTATTTAAATTTGAGAAGAACTAAATCTTAAACTCTAAACCCTACTTTTGTCCCAAAAATTTGAGTAAGAGTAGTTTTGTCTTAGAAATTCAAATATTAACTTCTATTTTTTATTAGAAGTAGATGCTCTAATTTTTAGCTTTACGCTTAAAACTGAAAAGTTACTTCTATTACAACTCAAAAAGCACTTTAAAAATGGACTTTTCTGGGGTGGAAACGGATACAAACGTCTACGTAGCGCATTTGTATTGGTCCAGTTGCAAAAATATAATTTTTTCAGAAAAATGTTTTTGCAACTAGACCAATACAAACGCGCCACATAGACATTTGTATGGGTTTGCACCCTAAAAGAATCCTTAAAAAAATTTATTGAACACCTCAAAATAAGAAAATAAACATTTTTTCTCTTTTGCATTTGATGAAATTTTATCTAAATTTATTTAGTAGAGACCGAAATAGTAAAAGAAAAATGATTATAAATTTAAAATTTTGAATTGAACTAAATTAAATATATTTTGTAATGCCATGGCATTATTCATAAACCCCATATTTTTTAGGTTCAACTTTTATTCATTTTTACAATCACATTATTTTTCATTGCCTTTTAATTTGCATAATAAAAAGAGATTGCAATAAAAAGACATTGTATTATAAATATGTGTGTCAATATTGGATTCTTCCTAAAATCACTTGTCACTTTGTATCCTTAGTAACCTCTCCATGAAAGCCTCTTTAAGAGAATTGTGTAACATTTCAATTAGTGTACTTAAAGGTACATTATTGTGTTCTTAATGCTACCTTATGGCTAAAGTCCTATAAATAGAGACTATTGTAAACAAGTGAAGGTATGAATAAATTTAGTGCATCTTTATCATATTCTTGTTATTCTTTATCTTACGTTCTTGTGTTCCTAAGTTCTTGTTTTACAACACGTTATCACCACGAGACTCTAAAATTTAAAGATCTCCAAATTTGTTTCCATCACATCAAGTTACATAAAGAAATATAGAAATATATATATATATATATATTTAGCATTTGAATTCTAACTCTTAATTTTTAAAGTGTAGTTTATTCACAATGTCGAATCTTACAAATCTTCAATTCATTGCAGTTGATATTTCTGGAAAAAATTACCTGTCATGGGTTCTTGATGCTGAAATTCATCTAAGTTCAATGAATCTTGGAGAGACTATCAAAGAAGGAAATCAAGCATCCCTGCAGGATCGCGCAAAGGCAATGTTTTTCCTTCGCCATCATTTGAATAAAGAATTGAAAAGTGAGTATCTCAATGTTAACCCGTTAGTCCTTTGGAAAAATTTGAAGGAATGATATGAGCACCAAAAAACTGTTATTCTTTCCAAAGTTTGCTATGATTGGATTCACTTAAGTTTGCAATATTTTAAAACCTTAAATGAGTATAACTCAACCTTATTTAAAATTAGCTCTCAATTAAAATTATGTGGAGAGAAAATTACTGATGAGGATATGTTGGAAAAGACATATTCTACTTTCCACGCCTCAAATGTGCTCCTGCAGCAACAATATAGAGAGAGTAGGTTTAGTAAGTATTCTGAGCTAATTTCGTGCTTGCTTGTGGCTGAGCAAAACAATGATGAGCTTTTGATGAAGAATCACCAATCCCGTCCAACTGGATCAACTCCATTCTCAGAAGCGAATGTGACTTTTTCTCATGGTCGTGGACAAGGCCGTGGTGGAAAACGAGGTCGTGGAAGGAAAAATACTTGGACTCGTGAAAATAATTCTCCTTCAAATTTTGAGAATAATAGTACTACTCAAAAGCACAAGAAATGGACCAAAAATGAAGAAAATCTAGAAAAAATTAAATCCCAAAGGGGTGAAGATATTTGCTATAGATGTGGCACAAAAGGCCACTGGTCTCGTGTTTGTCGTACTCCAAAACATTTGACTGATCTTTACAAAGCATCACTTAATAAGCAGAAAGGAAATCAGGCTGAAGTGAATTTTTTCTGAGTCCATTAATCCTACTATTTCTGATGGATCACAAATGAAACTGGATTTTGATGTTGCTGATTTTTTTGAAGATCCTAATAGCAAAATTGACCATTTAATTTGTGATGAAAATGACTATTTTGTTTAGAGAGTTTTAGTTTATGTTTCATTTTAATTTCAAGTATTTATGTTTCATTTTAAAGTGTAATTTGCTTTTTGAGTTTGTTTGAATTTAAATACAATGGTACTTTTATTCCCTTAATTTTATTTACTTCAAAGTATTAAAATTATTTTAATTTATTTTTAGATAAGAAATTATATTCAGCATTATGGAGGATGACATATGCCTTGTGAACAGTGGTACAACTAATACAATTCTTCGTGATAAAAAATATTTTCAAGAATTAACGCTAGCTGAAATTAATGTTAATATAACTAGTATTTGACCCGTGCGATGCACGGGATATGTTTAAAGATGTTTATTTATTATTTTGAAATAAATTAAAAAAACTAACGATTAAAGATAGAAATTAATTACAAATAAAATATGGTTACACAATAATAATATGTATACAGATGTTTATATATAAATTTTGTACATTTATTTACAAAAAAAAAATATGTTTGCACAGCGTCATATATGTTTATATATCATCATACTTAACTTTATATTATTTATAAATTATCTCTAATTTATCTCTCATTCATTTTCTTTTAACTACCTATTATTTCTATTCTTTTCAACTATCATTCAATTATATATTTTATTTTATATTTTATTAATTATTAAATAGAGTTATTGTGAGACCAATGACTATATAAAATAACTATAATCAAAGTTATAATTAAATTTAAAGATATATTTTGATAACTATCCTAATTCATTATCTAAACTTTCTCTCAATTCTATATCTTCATATCATAAATTTTAGGTAAAACCACATTTTATGTACCAAAATTTTACTCTAATTTTCAATTTTGTCTCTATTTGTTTGCGGTCAATTTTGTCCCCAAAGTTTCGAATTAAAATCAATTATCAATTTTTCTTATATCCATATTTTAATAATTTCATATATTATAATTCATATACAAAATTTTAATTTTAATTTTAAACCTACAATCTTTTTCTCATTCACAATTTCAATCTTCAATATTTCTCAATTTTCAAACTTTATCAATGTTTTTCCACTCCATGACCAGTAGCTTCAAGTTTCACAACTACTCTTATAGACGCTGCCTTATAATGTTAAGAAGAAATCATCATAGTGTTCTCATAAGCCATATTTGTTACTCATTGTCTTACCGTCGTAATAGATGCAACTTCATCTCCGTACTAGCCGTTTGTAACAGATATCATGTCTGTTACTCACTATCTCACAGCTAATGAAGGTTGCAGAAGCTTTTGTCACATTGAACCAACTTTTAGACATGTCTAATCTAGGTCTCCAAACGGCCTATTTTCTTTACATTTCTATCACAACCATAATTTTATATTGACTACAAATTATCTTTAATCCCTCTCTCTCTCTCTCTCTCTCACCATTTTTTTAATCACCTATTATCTCCACTTTTTTCTCACATCTCATCCAATTATGTATTTTTTTTATGTTTTATTAATTATTAAGCAGATATATTGTGTGTGTCACGACACCCTATCGGACGTCCGTGACCGGCACGGGATGTAGGATTTCTCCTATCCCGTAAGCCTCTAATCCCTGATTGACATTCTTATATATGCGTAACTACCCATTTCTATTACAAACAATATATAGTATATATGGTCATCCCTATCCGGTGACCTAAGTAGCAGGCAATCCACGGCTCGCTCAACGCCGCTTCAGTCTATACATATACACATAGTCAATCACACATACATATAATATACATATTGATCACGCGCTTCAGGGCGGGTGATCTATTCTATTCACATGCAGAATTCCTGTGTACAGTCAAGCATATGTATTCAATCACACGCCTGCATAAAATATACATATTGATCACACACCTCAATGCGTGTGACCTATCCTATTCACATGCGGAAGCCGTATTTTCACACAATCAAGTATTCAGTCACACATATATATAAATTTACATATTGACCACACGCTCAGTGCGTGTGATCTATCCTATTCACATGCAAGAGTCACATTCATATATATATATATACACATGATATTCATCATATCACAACCTATATCCCCAACAACAAGACCAATCTTTAATCTGTATGAAGCCGACAATTCTAGAGTGTGACATATACATATATGCATATAGCAACTGTACAAAACAATGCTATACCAAAATGAATCATACACATATATATCCTGTCAAAATACATATAACAGTACTACCCACGCGAACAATGTGTGCGGTCTTTAAGTCTGTCCGCCTCCTTGAGATGAAGTGGAAGCGCTCCTGATACCTATACCACCTGTGTCTGTAACATGTAACATTGGGGTGAGCCAAACAGACTCAGTGAGAGGCTTTCCCATCCCTGGTGTAGTAGCGGGTACCACTACCACTGGGGAAGAGGAGTCAATCACAAACACATACGCATATAACAGATTTGAATTTCCATATATTAAATGGTCAGGCAATTAGCTTATATCATATTCACAATAAAGAATTTAAAGCATGGATTTACATACATTTAAATTCACACATACATCATATCATAGTTTAATATGTAATTCCAAGTGGTCACCCATATTCAATTAACCGTAATCATAAACTGGCCCGAAGGCATATCTCCATTAGGAGAGAATCTGGCCCGAAGGCAATATCTCACGTGAGCAATATGGGAACCTAGTTAAGCATTCTAGGAACCCTTGGTCCCAAGACTACACTTGGAACAATAATCTGACCCCAAGACTTCACTTGGAGCGTAGCCGGCTACTCATCTGACCTCGGTTTACCCAAGGCAATAGCCATAATGTGGTGTACTCATATAATTTGTATTTCTGTGAGTTTGACTCAAAACAAGAGACTCAATCTACCTGGACCACCCGTGATAGACTCGGTTCTCGCGTTGTACCATAAATGACCCCTATGGACCACTACTTGTTCATTTTACTTCTTCTTAGGCAAATTTAGATTTCCAAGTGGTTTCTAATTTGGACTCTTGGTTCAGAACAAAGTCACCTAGGTTTATTCTCTTTAAGGACTTACTTACAAAACCACACCCTTCAGATAATATTTACTCGATCCTACCCCCGATATCGTATAGGTCCCGAGGACCTTCTTTTCCATATAAGGCTCCTTGAACCACCATAGCTTTTACAATTCACATACACACATATAGCACGTTTTCACATATACTGTAATTTAGGAACAACAATAGCATGTTATCTAACATGTAATTCCTAAAAATAGGCAAGAAGGCAAACCATATATCCATATCCGCAGTCAACCCTATCGGACAAGGATAGGAAAGCCCCTCACCTGGTTGGCCCCTCGTATCGGTTCTCGGTGTGCCCGAAGGTCCACTTACTGTATGGTGCCCTATACACATTTATTTGAGAGATTCAGAAGCTTGAAAATTCAACCACTGTCGTGCACATGCAATGCTAGTGCTCATGTTCTCTCTAATTAATTCCATAGGCTAGTTGTTGGCTTGGAAATGCCCTCAACTAGTTTTAGGACACCTAGCATGCTTCTAATCGTGTCCAACCCTATTCTTAATCACACTATTCGGAAACGTTGAATTTTGGGAATGCAAGGTTACCCCATTTCCACCCCTATGTGTCCATGCGAAGTTTCCATTGCGCAAATCTTGAATTTATGGCTCAAGAGAGGCATAAATCCTATTTGTCTAAGACTTCCATTCACTAAAATAACTTTCAATACTTTACCTACGCATGAATACACATGTCCGGATACGCGTAAAATTAGGAAAGTGTCTCTTTTTTCCCGAACGGGGTTCCGGGTGAGACGGGAACTACTCGGGTTTTAATCCCTCGTACATCCCAATAATTTTTTTAACAATTATATAATTATTATTCAACCTTTCAATGCACCCCAAGTCATTCCACAACACCCTTAAACCTTAACAACCACATTTTCCTACACTTTTCCAACCCGGATAAATTCCATCAATTTGGTTCCGGTTCCTAAGCTTCCAACTCACTTCCTAACATGCATATACTTCAATTTAGGACCCAAAATACTCAGATTGAATCAATTGGGGTCTTTCCAAAAATCCCTAAAATTGATAAAATTGGGGTTTGAGAGTTTCAGGACTTCTCACCTCGATTCAACCGGTTAGAAGGACGATATGGAGTAGAGGAGACTCCCAGCTACCTCCCCCGGTGAAGAGATGGCGTTTTCCGGCAAGTTAGCTCTCCCCCCTTGCTTTCTCTCTCTAACCCGCGACTCTCTCTCCTCCTTCAGCTCAACGGCGACGGTGACGGACTCCGGCCGGCTTCCTCCTCCATGCGTCCGGCCAACCACCACCCGTGGCTTCCGTCCGTGAGCTTCCTCCAGCCAAACGATGCTCAGCCCCTCTCCCTCTCTCGTGCGTTCCGTGCTCACGTTTTGGCCCTCTCTGCACTCACGGTTTCTCTTTTCTTATTTCTTCACTCTTTCTTATATATATATATATATATATATATATATATAATATATTAATATACATAACCAACATAAAGAAACCAATCTGATATGTTAATAATTAAGAAAGTAAATAGATAAATAAAAATATAATTAGGATTTACTTAAATTTATATTTTAAAAATATAGGAAGTAGGATAGTGGGTATTTCTATCTCATTTTTTTCCATTTTTATTTTATTTAATTTAATTTAATAAATGATGCCAGTTAAAATATCCTCGGGTATTACAATCTTCCCCCCTTAAGAAATTCGGTCCTTGAATTTCAAACAAAAACACTAACCTTAGTCTTGAAATAGATGAGGATACGTCCTGCGCATTTCACCCTCGACCTCCCATGTAGCTTCTTCGGTCGAGTGGTTTCTCCACAGAACTTTAACCAATGGAATCTCTTTCGTTCTGAGTTTCTTCAACTGCCGATCTATGATTTCCACTGGCTCCTCTTCATACGTCATACTTTCGGTTAGTTGCACGTCCTGTGATTGGATCACGTGCGAGGGATCGGGAAGATACTTCCGAAGCATCGACACATGAAAGATAGGGTGTACCCCCTCCAATTCCGTAGGCAATTCCAACCGACACGCTACATTCCCAACTCGTTCTAAGATTTCAAACGGTCCGATATACCGAGGACTCAACTTCCCTTTCTCACCGAACCGCATTACGCCTCTCATCGGTGATATTCTCAAGAACACCTGATCACCAACGGCAAACTCCAATTCTCTCCTTCGATTGTTAGCATAAGACTTTTGCCTACTCTGAGCCGTCAGCAATCTCTCCCTTATACACTTTACTTTCTGCAAGGCATGTTGCAGTAATTCTGGGCCGACTAGGCTAGCTTCTCCGACCTCGAACCACCCAATCGTGGATCTGCACCTACGGCCGTACAGAGCCTCGAAAGGTGTCATTTGAATACTTGCTTGATAACTGTTATTGTACGCAAACTCAGCCAAAGGTAAATACCTTTCCCAACTTCCACCGAAATCCATAATACAAGCCCGAAGCATGTCCTCAAGAATCTGAATGGTTCTTTCTGATTGCCCGTCGGTCTGCGGGTGGAACGTAGTACTCAGATCAACCCTAGTTCCCAACACTTCCTGCAATGACTTCCAAAACCTGGAAGTGAACTGTGGACCTCTATTAGATATTATGGACACTAGCACACCGTGCAATCTAACGATTTCTGATAGATAAATCTGTGCATATTGACTCACTCCGTAAGTGGTCTTAACTGGCAGAAAGTGTGCGGACTTAGTCATGCGATCCACTATTACCCAAACCGAATCAAATCCCCGTTGTGATTTGGAAACCCTGTTACAAAATCCATCGTTATCCTCTCCCATTTCCACTCAGGTATTTCTATCTGTTGTAATGTCCCGGCGGGCTTCTGGTGTTCAGCCTTGACTTGCTGACACACTAAACACCTGGCTACATAGTTTGCGACATCCTTCTTCATGCCATTCCACCAATACAATTGTTTCAGGTCATGATACATCTTATTAGCTCCCGGATGGGTTGTATACGATGTCCGGTGTGCTTCTTCAAGAATTCTTTCTTTTAAGTTATCAACCATAGGGACACACAACCGTCCCTCCAAGCGAAGTATCCCAGAATCATCTATAGAGAATCAGACATCGTCCCCTTTCTCTTTAGTTACGGTATCCCTGGTTTGCTTGAGGTCGATATCTTCATCTTGTCTAGCCTTCACCTCTTCCACCAAAGAGGGCTTAGCTTGCAAATGGGCTAAAAGTGAATTAGAACTTCCAATCTCAAACTGATTTCCCATTTGCTCTAGCTCGTGCAGTTCTCTAATTAACGGTCTTCTTTCTTCACTTATATGAGCAAGACTGCCCATGGATTTCCGACTCAGAGCATCGGCTACCACATTAGCCTTTCCTGGATGATACAAGATCGTGCAGTCGTAGTCTTTCAACAACTCCAATCATCGACGTTGTCTCAAGTTCAAGTCTTTCTTCTCGAAAATGTATTTGAGGCTTTAGTGGTCTGTATAAATTTCACAAGTCTCACCATATAAGTAATGTCACCATATTTTCAAAGCGAATACTACAGCCGCCATTTCGAGGTCGTGAGTAGGGTAGTTCTTCTCATGCTTCCTCAGTTGTCGCGATGCATACGCAATCACCTTGCCGTGTTGCATCAAGACACACCCTAACCCGATCCTCGACGCATCACAGTACACCACATACCCTCCTGTGCCTTCAAGTAATGTCAGCACCAGAGCGGTAGTGAGGCTGTCCTTCAGCTTCTGAAAACTCTGCTCACACTTGTCATCCGATACAAACTTCACTCCTTTCTGAGTCAATCTAGTCATAGGTGCAGCAACCTTAGAGAAGTCCTGCACAAATCTTCTATAATATCCCGCCAAACCTAAGAAACTGCGAATCTCCGTAACAGAGGTAGGCTGGGACCAATTCTTCACTGCCTCTACCTTACTTGGATCAACGTGGATTCCCTCTGATGATACCGCGTGACCCAAAAAGGCAACTCTGTCAAGCCAAAATTCACACTTAGAGAACTTGGCATACAATTTTTCCTCTCTCAACCTCTGTAATGCTAGTCTCAAGTGTTCAGCATGTTCCTCAGAATTCTTTGAATAAACCAATATGTCGTCAATGAAAACAATGACAAATCGGTCCAGAAATGGTTTAAAGACCCTGTTCATCAGGTCCATGAACGCTGCAGGAGCATTAGTTAATCCGAAAGACATCACCAAGAACTCGTAATGTCCGTATCGGGTCCAGAATGCGGTCTTGGGTATATTCGATTCTCGAATCTTTAATTGGTGATACCCATATCGCAAATCAATTTTAGAGAATCGCTTCGCACCCTGCAACTGATCAAATAGGTCATCTATCCTCGGCAGTGGATATTGATTACGAATCGTCACCTTGTTTAACTTTCGGTAATCGATACACAACCGCAAAGATCCGTCCTTCTTTTTTACAAAAAGGACCGGTGTTCCCCAAGGAGAGAAACTGGGTCTTATAAAACCCTTGTCAAGCAACTCTTGCAATTGTGTATGTAGCTCCTTCAGCTCTTTCGGAGCCATACGGTAAGGTGGTGTGGAGATAGGCTGGGTACTAGGTTGCAGCTCAATTCCAAATTCAATTTCACGATCGGGCGGCAACCCCGGTAATTCTTATGGAAATACATCCAAGAACTCTCGCACTACAGGTACTTGAGTCGGTGAAAGTACTTCTTTCGTGGTATCTTGGACGAATGCCAAATACCCTTTGCATCCCTTTGCAAGTAATTTGGATGCCTTCAACGCCAAGATCAAGCTTGGATACGGTGCAGCTCCGTCACCCCGTATCACAAAGGGCTCCTCGTTTGGCATATTGAATTTCAAGCATTTAGCCCTGCAGTCCACAACCGCATGGCAAGACGACAACCAATCCATTCCGAGGATCACATCAAGATCAACCATACACAACAACCGAAGGTCTGCCACAGTCTCATGACCATCGACCTCCACAATGCAAGACTTGTGCACATATTCTACTTGTACCGATTCTCCCATTGGTGTCGAGAGCAGTACTGTTTCTGCCATTCTAGATGGACTTTTGTTGACTTTAGAGGCAAATGCATGCGACACATAGGAATGAGTGGAACCGGAATCAAATAAAACTCGTGCTTCAAGAGAGCAGACAATAAGAGTACCTGTCACGACTGCATTTAATGCATGAGCATCCTGCTGAGAGAGTGCAAATACCCGCACTTGTCCTCCACCTACCGCCCCTGGTCCTCGGCCACTAGATCCTGCACCACGGCCTCTAGTTGCACCTATACTTGCTGCCTGTGGTGGCACGGTTCTCACTGGTGGAGCTGGAATAGGCGTACTCCTCGGCGTCGGATTGCTTCTCACACTTATACCCTCTTTCTTCTTTGGACAATCTCTAGCCATATGGCCCATCTGGCCGCAGTGGTAGCATCCACCTGTCAGTCTCCGACATATACCAAAATGAAATCTGCCGCAAGTCGCACACTGGGGCTTTGTCTTACCGGCGTTTCCACCCCCTTGTTCCCTCTGTCCCCCTTGAAAATTACCTCTTGTACCTTTTTCATAGGTGGTAGTTGAAGATTGTCCTCCTGCGGACCCTGAGTATCCTGCACTTCCACCTGTTGTCTTCCTCTTCTTACTTCCACCTCCTTGGTTGTCACTGCCTGTAATTAACTTCACTTTGGAATCAACAGACGTCTCATACCTCTTCCTGGTTTCAATCATTCTAGCACAGCCTGCTGCTTGAGCTAAAGTCTCAAACTATTTCCTCTGAGGTAACAAAGCAGTAAACAACGGCTCCGTGAGTTGGTGTATGAACCTCTTGATCCTCGCCTCTTCATCAGGAACTAACTCAGGTGAGAATTGAGCCAGTTTAGTAAAAAGTAACTCATACTCCGTCACGATCATGTTAGGCGTCATCCACAACTCCTCGAATTGCTGACGCTTCGCATCTTTGGTGCCTTCAGGTAAAAATCGACCCAGGAATTCCCTCTGAAAATCTTCCCAGGTCATCGGTGCCACTCTGCGTGAATACCTCGTTTGTACGGACTCTATCCATACTCTAGCCGCTCCCCTCAGCTGGAATGAAGCTAATTCCACTAATTCATGGCCTGAGCACCTCAGTATGCGCCCAATTCTGACCACATCTCTGATAAAGTACTGCGGATCCTCTTTCTCACTAGTCCCGCAGAAAGTGGGTGGATGAAGCTTCAGAAATTTTGAAATTGGCAGCTCTCGGGGTGCTGCCCGTGGTTCACGAGGCATTTCCTGTGGTTGTTGCCATTCCCTATCCTCTTCCTCAACAACCTCCATCTCTTGATTGCTAGGAACCCTCTCTTGTTCTTCCTCGCCAACTACTAACCGGCGTACCTCCCTCTGTATTTGCCTCGTCATTTCCTCTCTTAGTTCTTGAAATCCTACCGTGAGCATTTCCGCCACGGAAGGTGCACCTGTCTCTACTTGAGGTTGAGGTTCCGGTGACTGTCTCCTCTCTTCCCCTCTTACTTGTGCTCTACCACGACCTCAAGCACGACCTCTACCTCGGCCTCGGGTACGGCCTCTACCTCGGCCTCGGGTGGGCATTACCTCCTCCCGAACTGACTCTTGATCAATTTCAGTAGGAGTTGTCCCTCTACCCCTAGTCCGTCTCGTAATAGGTGACATCCCTATACTACAGAAGGACCACACCTAATAAGTACACGTATATTAATGACATTTCGTATAAAAGAGAGTAGAAAGAAAGGCTGACACAATTTCCTGGGTACTCCAACAAGTGCCTTTTTAGTCCCACGTTGTGCCCGTGTACACAAAGAGGAGTAAACCGACACCCGGTCATACCTATGGCTTCATAAAGTTTAAAGTAACCTGGCTCTGATACCAAGTTTGTCACGACCCCCTATCGGACGTCCGTGACAGGCACGGGATATAGGATTTCTCCTATCCCGTAAGCCTCTAATCCCTGATTGACATTCTTATATATGCGTAACTACCCATTTCTATTACAAACAATATATAGTATATATGGTCATTTCTATCCGGTGACCTAAGTAGCAGGCAATCCACGGCTCGCTCAACGCCGCTTCAGTCTATACATATACACATAGTCAATCACACATACATATAATATACATATTGATCACGCGCTTCAGGGCGGGTGATCTATCCTATTCACATGCAGAATTCCTGTGTACAGTCAAGCATATGTATTCAATCACACGCCTGCATAAAATATACATATTGATCACACGCCTCAATGCGTGTGACCTATCCTATTCACATGCGGAAGCCGTATTTTCACACAATCAAGTATTCAATCACACATATGTATAAATTTACATATTGACCACACGCTCAGTGCGTGTGATCTATCCTATTCACATGCAAGAGTTACATTCATATATATATATATATATATATATATATATATATATATACACATGATATTCATCATATCACAACCTATATCCCCAACAACAAGACCAATCTTTATTCTGTATGAAGCCGACAATTCTAGAGTGTGACATATACATATATGCATATAGCAACAGTACAAAACAATGCTATACCAAAATGAATCATATACATATATATACTGTCAAAATACATATAACAGTACTACCCACACGAACAATGCGTGCGGTCTCTAAGTCTGTCCGCCTCCCTGAGATGAACTGGAAGCGCTCCCGATACCTATAGCACCTGTGTCTATAACATGTAACATTGGGGTGAGTCAAACAGACTCAGTGAGAGGCTTTCCCATCCCTGGTGTAGTAGCGGGTACCACTACAACTGGGGAAGAGGAGCCAATCACAAACACATACGCATATAACAGATTTGAATTTCCATATATTAAGTGGTCAGGCAATTAGCTTATATCATATTCACAATAAAGAATTTAAAGCATGGATTTACATACATTTAAATTCACACATACATCATATCATAGTTTAACATGTAATTCCAAGTGGTCACCCGTATTCAATTAACCGTAATCATAAACTGGCTCGAAGGCATATCTCCGTTAGGAGAGAATCTGGCCCGAAGGCAATATCTCCTTTAGGAGAGAATCTGGCCCGAAGGCAATATCTCACGTGAGCAATATGGGAACCTAGTTGATCATTCTAGGAACCCTTGGTCCCAAGACTACACTTGGAACAATATAATCTAACCCCAAGACTTCACTTGGAGCGTAGCCGGCGACTCATCTGACCTGGGTTTACCCAAGGCAATAGCCACAATGTGGTGTACTCATATACTTTGTATTTCTGTGAGTTTGACTCAAAACAAGAGACTCAATCTACCCGGACCACCCGTGATAGACTCGGTTCTCGCGTTGTACCATAAATGACCCCTATGGACCACTACTTGTTCATTTTACTTCTTCTTAGGCAAATTTAGATTTCCAAGTGGTTTCTAATTCGGACTCTTGGTTAAGAACAAAGTCACCTAGGTTTATTCTCTTTAAGGACTTACTTACAAAACCACACCCTTCAGATAATATTTACTCGATCCTACCCCCGATATCGTATAGGTCCCGAGGACCTTCTTTTCCATATAAGGCTCCTTGAGCCACCATAGCTTTTACAATTCACATACACACATATAGCACGTTTTCACATATACTGTAATTTAGGAACAACAATAGCATGTTATCTAACATGTAATTCCTACAAATAGGCAAGAAGGCAAACCATATATCCATATCCGCAGTCAACCCTATCGGACAAGGATAGGAAAGTCCCTCACCTGGTTGGCCCCTCGTATTGGCTCTCGGTGTGCCCGAAGGTCTGCTTACTGTATGGTGCCCTATACACATTTATTTGAGAGATTCAGAAGCTTGAAAATTCAACCACTATCGTGTACATGCAACGCTAGTGCTCATGTTCTCTCTAATTAATTCCATAGGCTAGTTGTTGGCTTGGAAATGCCCTCAACTAGTTTTAGGACACCTAGCATGCTTCTAATCGTGTCCAACCTTATTCTTAATCACACTATTCGGAAACGTTGAATTTTGGGGATGCAAGGTTACCCCATTTCCACCCCTATGTGTCCATGCGAAGTTTCCATTGCGCAAATCTTGAATTTATGGCTCAAGATAGTCATAAATCCTATTTGTCCAAGACTTTCATTCACTAAAATAACTTTCAATACTTTACCTATGCATGAATACACCTGTCCGGATACGCGTAAAATTAGGAAAGTGTCTCTTTTTCCCTGAACGGGGTTCCGGGTGAGACGGGAACTACTCGGGTTTTAATCCCTCGTACATCCCAATAATTTTTTTAACAATTATATAATTATTATTCAACCTTTCAATGCACCCCAAGTCATTCCACAACACCCTTAAACCTTAACAACCACATTTTCCTACACTTTTTCCAACCCGGATAAATTCCATCAATTTGGTTCCGGTTCCTAAGCTTCCAACTCACTTCCTAACATGCATATACTTCAATTTAGGACCCAAAATACTCAGATTGAATCAATTGGGGTCTTTCCAAAAATCCCTAAAATTGATAAAATTGGGGTTTGAGAGTTTCGGGACTTCTCACCTCGATTCAACCGGTTAGAAGGACGATATGGAGTAGAGGAGACTCCCAGCTACCTCCCCCGGTGAAGAGATGGCGTTTTCGGCGAGTTAGCTCTCCCCCCTTGCTTTCTCTCTCTAACCCGCGACTCTCTCTCCTCCTTCAGCTCAACGGCGACGGCGACGGACTCCGGCCGGCTTCCTCCTCCGTGCGTCCGGCCAACCACCACCCGTGGCTTCTGTCCGTGAGCTTCCTCCAGCCAAACGATGCTCAGCCCCTCTCCCTCTCTCGTGCATTCCGTGCTCACGTTTTGGCCCTCTCTGCACTCACGGTTTCTCTTTTCTTATTTCTTCACTCTACCCAACATAAAGAAACCAATCTGATATGTTAATAATTAAGAAAGTAAATAGATAAATAAAAATATAATTAGGATTTACTTAAATTTATATTTTAAAAATATAGGAAGTAGGATAGTGGGTATTTCTATCTCATTTTTTTTCCATTTTTATTTTAATTAATTTAATTTAATAAATGATGCTAGTTAAAATATCCTCGGGTATTACTGTGTGACCAAAGACCATATATGTAATAACCCAAATTAAATATATATATATATATAATTAAAAAAATGATAAAATAATTTAAGATTTAGTTAGAAGATTTCTTGGGTTAGGTATTAAAACAAGTTAAATTAAAGAATATTTCAAAAGGTAAAACAAAAATAAAGAGAGAATTTTGGGAACAATATTAAATTTTTATTAATTTAAATGTTGGATAACTCCAGAATTTTTTTTTAAAAAAATGTAAGTAGAAAAAAATAAAATTTTGTTAAATAATGATTAAATGAATTATTTTGAACTTATAGTGTAAATTGGAGGATTTTTTTGAAATTAAAATTTTACCTGATATAAATTCCTCATCAGTTAATAGCATGATATCAGATGTTTTTAATGTACTCAGTATTACCCAAAAATTTCAAAACTCTCTGATTCTTACATATAAAATTGTTTAAATAAGAAATAGCCTTATTTCTAGAAGACCCAAAATTCCATTATTCCTTAAAAGTATATTAAAATTATAAAAATGCTCAAAAATCCCCTAATGCCACATAATACACCAGATTTTTTTCCCCCTTCAGCTTCCCTTTCACGCCTCTCCCTCCCTTCTTCTCCTTCCTTCATGGTTAATCTCCTTCATTGGTGGAAACATCCGATTTTCTCCCATTCCTCCACCAAATCGGCGGCTTACTCCAATTTCCGGCCACTGCCATCAATTCCGGTCAGCCACAATCCTTCTTCGCTACTGCTACAGTATTTTTCCAGCCATAAATGTAAAGATTGAAGCTCCAAATCTTGGTCTTTTTGAGCTACGAAAAAAAGGGAAATTTTGGGGGTTTTACTAGAAATGAGTGAGTAACTTCCCTTCCTTATCAAACTTTGTTGATTTTTCTTGTTTGTTTGGGTGAGTTTTAGTTTTTCCATTGTTGCTGAATTTTCTATTTTTGAAGAACAGAGACAGGAAGAAGAAAAACAGAGAAGAAGAAACCAAAAAAAAAAAGGTTTCCTTGGTGATTTTAAGAATGGATAATGGCTAGAACATGAGGAAAATGCTATTATAAAAGTTTTGATTGTTAGGAATAAAATATGAAGCTTATGGAATTAGAAATATGAATTTTAGTAGTCTTGGAATGCCTTATATTGTGAATTAGTAAGCTAAAATATGTATGCATATAGATATATACACATTAGTAAAAACTATACTTATATATATAAATATAGAGTAAAACACTGTTTTGGTCATTCACAGATGACTTTTTTGTCAATTTGGTCCCCTACAGATCGGTGTTATCAATTTGGTCCCCCACAGATCAAACTGTTAGCAATTTGATCATTCCGTTAATTAACTTGATGACATGTCAAGTTAAGTTGTGACTAGCAATTTTTTTATCTGACTATGCATAAATTAATTTAGAGTAATTTATTTTTTATTCAAAAAACCTTTTAAATTAAAAAAAGTAAAAAAAAAACCTTTGACATAGCTAGGGCACAAATATGCTTCTTTGCGTTAAAATGAGGTATGTCAAAGGTTTTTTTAACTTTTTTTATTTAATAGGTTTTTTAAATAAAAAATAAATTACTCTAAATTAATTAATGCCTAGTCAGATAAAAAAATTGCTGAGTCACAACTTAACTTGACATGTCATCAAGTCAATTAACGAAAGGACCAAATTGCTAACAATTTGATCTGTGGGGGGCCAAATTGATAACACCGATCTGTGGGGGACCAAATTGACAAAGGAGGCATCTGTGGAGGACCAAAACAGTGTTTTACTCTATAAATATATAATATTAAATGATTAAGTAAGGAATGTTAGTTGATATGGTGTATATCTATGTGGCTAAAGTTAAAGTAAGACATGCATTTTAAATTTTAGAAGGGTTGAAAGCTTATAAAATAAACAAATAGAGCATGTGTAGAAGATGTGAAGGATTCGGAAACTCAGTTAAACCCTTTGAAAATTAGAGTTTGTTAAATTTACTAATTATTGTAGAGTAAAGTTTATTTATTATAAGAAGGGATGTAAACTAAGTGCCACAAGTGGAACCACAAATTATTAGAGGTTATGGTCACTTGAAGGGTGTTGCAAATGATAGAAATCTTATGACAATCAAAATTAAATCATTATTTGATATTTCTTTATTAATAGTAGTGTGATATTGTACCTATAGGTGCTTTGGAGATGTCTTCTACGCCTAGAGACCTAGTCTAACGTAATTGATGTATTATCCAAGCTCGCAATCACAGTGAGTAAACGATGCGTGTTATGACGCATTTTCGTATTTTCTACGTACCAAACCCTTTTAGCTATCCTCTATTTAATTGATCATATCTGCCTAGCCTTGGGACAAGCTGTCTAATGATTGTTTCATTTCAAAAAGAGAATTATTTTTCATTTGGTGTCTTATTTGCTCTTTGTATAATGAATATAATGCTTCAAAGGTATGTTTAAATACTTTATCAGTTTATTGCAACATGTGAATTTGAAATTGTTGAGATCTATTTTTATGTATATGTATGTTGCTCATTGGATTTAAATTGGCTATGTTGATGAGAAAATTATTTTTGATATGTTTTTAGTGGGAGAAACTCTTTATGGAACACTGGTGCTACAGCTGTATCTGTAGCCCTATGCGCGCATAGGTGTAAGCCTCAGCTAGCAGAGGTTAGGTGATGCTAGCCCCGTGTGCGGTCACACACGTGGAGTGTATGTGTATTTATGGAGGGTCTGGGGCCACGTAAAGGAGTTGTGGCCGGAGATTGGAGTATGTAATTATATGGTGTTGAGGAGGGATGAAATTGGAGGGTATATGAGATAGTTCTGTGAGATGTCCTTCCCACAAACTTGATTTCTATATAAATGCATTTAAATTTGTAAATCATAGTCTATTTAAATTATTTAAGGATTTAAATTTTTAATTTGCTCTCTTGGAATCCTTGGAATCATTTTTAAACTTACCCTTAATTGCGAATGGTATAAACACTACTTTCATTATCGTAAAACGCTCGTGCCTGGTTTCTCGGCCTTATATTTATTTTAATATTTTTGGTAATGTATAAGGTAGAGAGCGGAGCTCTCCCCTGTATATATATATATATATTGGATATGAATGCTTGTATAACTTTTGAAAATGGAAATTTTGAAGGAAAATTCTATAAAAAATTATGTGATAGTTGTAGTTTAGAATGTTTGTCCAGGTTTGGACATGTGAGTCCTTAATTGCCAGGCTTACAGATATCGGGTAGTCACCTCATGTCTGGTGCCGGTTGCACCTCCTAAGTTGGGGTGTGACAATATAAAAATAACTCTAATGAAAGCTACAATCATATATAAAGATACATTTTAATAACTACGATATCTATTATCTAAGCTTTCTTTTTATCTTATATCTTCACATCATAAATTTTAGGCAAAAGTACTTTTTATGCCCCTAAACTTTACATCAATTTTCAATTTCGTCCCCAAATTTTGTTTGCGGTTAATATTATCCCTAAAGTTTCGAATTAAGAAATTGATTTTTAATTTTTTTTCTTATATCAATTTTAGTAATTTCATATATTATAATTCATATTCAACATTATAATTTTAATCCTAAACCTGCAATACTCTTCTCATTCACAATTTTACTCTCTTCTATTTCTCTATTGTCAAACCTTGTCAATGCTTCTACACTCCATGAACAAACGCTTCAAGTATAGCAGAAACACTTTTTGTAGACACCACCTTAGAATGTCGAAGAAACTACCATCTTGTTGTTCGCATAAGCTCGTGTTTGTTTCTCACTGTCTTATTGTCATAACAGATGCAGCTTCATCATCGGCTGTTCGTAGCAGATATCGCGTCTGTTACTCACAATCTCACCGTCATTGAATGTTGCAGAAGCTACCGTCCTGTAGAACCAGCTTTTAGGCAAGTCAATGTTATGTCTCCACAAGGCTTATAAGTTGCGTTTGTATGGAAACCTTAACTTTATATTTACAAATAATCTCAAATTTCTTTCTTCCTACTTTTCTCTTAATTATCTCTACTTTTTTCTCACCTCTCATCCAATCATATGGTTTATTAATAATTGAATAGATATATTGTGGAAAAATAGACTATATAAAATAACTGCAATCAAAGTTACACTCAAATATAAAAGACATGTTTTGATAACTATTATATCTATTATCTAAACTTTCTCTCTATTTTATATGTTCACATTATAAATTTTAGGCAAAAGCACATTTTATGTCTCCAAACTTTACACCAATTTTTAATTTCGTCCTTCCCTAAACTTTGTTTGCGGTCAATTTTGTCTTGAAAGTTTTGAATTAAAATTAACTTTCAATTTTTCTTATATCTATTTTAGAAATTTCATATATTATAACAATACTAGAAAAACAGTGTTTAGTGACCGCAAAACCGGTCACAAAACAGTGAAATCAGTCACTAAATTTAACTTTAGTGACTGATTTGTGACCGACGGCGGCGGTTGGTATTTCGTTAGTCACTAATAAATTTGTGACCGCTGAGTCGGCAGTCACAAATTTAGTGATTGATTAGACGGTCACAATTTGGTTAGAAATTATCTAGCCCTCATACGCATACAGTCACAAAATTGCTGTCACAAAATTTGTGACTGACACGCGGTTAGAATTCAGTCACTAAATTTTGAAGACCTTTTCAATCACAATTCGGTCACAAGGATTATGAAGTCACAATTCTGTCACAATATGGAACTCCTTCAGTCACAAATTTTGTGACTAAATCTGTCTTTAGTCACTAATTTGTCACAAATAACCATTTAACAATAAATAATATTTGAAAATGATATAAACCACTAAAATAAACATATAAGTCAAACAATCTCATGAGAAACAAAATACAAGTTTAAAACAATCTCATGAGAAACAAAATACAAGTCTAAAATAATCTCATGAGAAACAAAATACAAGTCTAAAACAATCTCATGATTCACATACATAATTAAAAGATATTAACTATCTCTACTCGGGTAGATTAGAGCTACTAGTAGGTGGATCATTAGATGGAGCGCTCATCCCATTTTTGGCCAAGAGTTGGTGCACAAGTGCTTCAATTGCATCTCTTCCGTCTTCTGCTTGTCTTGTGCAGCATTTTCTGCCTCTTGATGCATTGCTTCCATTTGTTCGAAGCTATCTTCATTATTATTAGGGACATGGCTTGAACCTTGGGCTGATATAGATTGAGCAATTTTTTCCTCCCCTCTCTCATTCTTCTTACACCTTTTTGTAGCAAAGATGTCCATAAGTAATTGTACTAATTAACCAACCCCACCCAATGTAATTACAACACGTGCCTCATTCTGTCCTCTATCTTCCTTCTTTAAGCTTATGGAATATCAAGGGTCCATCATAATGCTATTCTCCAAAGTTAGTGCTCCACATAAATACTGGAATTTGTTCGTAATATTTGAATTTATAAAATTAACAATGGAACACTTATACAATAAAAGAATCAAATATATAAGCTAATTAAGAGGAAGAATAAAAACAGAGTATATTATCAACTAAAGGACCAATTCAATTCCACATTCCACATGCCACCATACTTATGCTGAAACTTAAATTAAATTAAAAGATATGGAATGAGGTAAGAACCATCAATTCGACTTAAAAGTCTAAACAATAACGGCCAATGAATAGTTTATATTATAATCTCTTAACAATTGTACTTAACATAGCAGTATCAGTATGAAAGCAAAATAATTCCCACTGAATCAATAGAGTAATACATCTTCATCCACATAGGAAAAAGAAGAAGAAGAAAAGTTTCAATAATCCAACTACTTTTACTCTCTCAAATCTCAATATATAATAACTTTTCCAACTACTTTTACTCCAACCAAGCACAAACTTCATTGTCCTAATTTTTCACCAAAACAATGGATGGAGGAAAATAACATTGTAAAAAATAAATAAATTATTGCCATTATCAAATTTTCACAACTCATTAATTTTCATTCATATTCCCTCACCATTACCAACATATAAATATATATAGTCTGAGTCTAACTAGCTATTAAGATTATCAATTACAAAATGGAAGGAGAAATTCAAGACTACATCAAGGAATGGGTTCAAGTCACTCTATCTCTCTGCCTTACTCCTACTTCATTGCTAAGCTCCTTCCTAAAGATTTTTTGTTGGGCTTTATATATCCATGTAAATGACTTAGAATAAGATTGAAGTGGAATGGGCATTAGATAAATTAAAAAGGTAAGGGTATGTCTCATAAATAGGGTACAGATCATAGTAGATATTCGAGGCAAAATACTATTTAGTCCCTGAATTGTTGGTCAAATTACTATTTAATCCCCGAATTGTTCAAAAACACTATTTAGTCCCTGAATTGTTCACTCTGTCAACTATTTAGTCCCCTGTTAGCTTCCCGTTAGTTAACACGCTGATGTGGCCGTTAATCGTTGACTTGGCACCGTTAAGTGCCATGTCATTTTACACCTCAGCTGCCACATCAGATATTGACATTAAAATTAAAAAAAATTATTAAAAATTCTTCTTCTTCTTCTCCACCATCACTCTTCTTATTCTTCTTCTCCACCATCACTCAACCACCACCTACTTCTTCTTCTCTCCTACTACCACCATTACTGGTCCTTCCTCATCTCCCATACCTCCGATTACAACACCTTCCTCACTCAACCACCACCTTCTTCTTCTTCTCTCCCACCACCACCATTACTGATCCTTCCAAACCTTCCTCAAACTCTGTTTCACTGTGTTCTTGAGGTCCAGATCTGAGGTTAGGATAGGGTTTTTAGGTTTTGGTACTATCGGAGCATCGTTGTTCAGTGATGAATACGTCAATTGATTTGCTTGTGCCGTTGTAATCGATCCAGATTGCGAGAGCGATACGGTGCGTTTGGATTGGACGGTGTTGAGGAGGAAGGAGGTTTTGAAGGAGGCGAGTCTTCTGTTGGATTCCCATAGCTTAAATGGTTCACGGTAAAGGATTCGCCGGCGGTGTCTGTGAAGTTGGCGTTGTCGGCGGTGTCCGACGTTACTTGGAGTGCTCCGAAGTTGATTGACGCCAGAGGTATGACATGGAAGGTGTTGTAATCGGAGGTATGGAAGATGAGGAAGGACCAGTAATGGTGGTGGTGGGAGAGAAGAAGAAGGTGGTGGTTGAGTGATGGTGGAGAAGAAGAATTTTCAATAATGTTTTTTAATTTTAATGTCAATATCTGATGTGGCAGCTGAGGTGTAAAATGATATGGCACTTAACGGCCACGTCAGCGTGTTAACTAACGGAAAGCTAACAGGGGACTAAATAATTGACAGAGTGAACAATTCGAGGACTAAATAGTATTTTTGAACAATTCGGGGACTAAATAGTATTTTGCCTCTATATATATATATATATATATATATATATGCATATGTATAAGATTGATGAGCACAAACAAATGAACAATCATCACATCACCTCTTGGATCTCCTATTTATGAATTAGTTGGCCAGAGATTAATTATCCAGTGTGCAGTTGTAAGAACATTCTAAAACCTCCAAAACACACAGTAACCTAAACTTTAAACCTTCAGAGAACACCCTCCCTTACATGAAGTCATTATAAGAACATTCTAAAATAACCAAACAATCTAGTCAAGCCAATAATGCAATCGAGACTGACACTTAAAAGTTGATTAGACTCATTTAAAGAAGTTGAAGGAAAGAGTGAAGGTCACTTGAAGTGGAAAAGGAAATTCATTTGAAATAAGTAAGAGGTTGATCAGTCTTAGGAATAATTCCAAAAGAAGTTATAAAACTCATTAGCTATGAGGGAACAAAGTTCAATTGAAATAGGGGAAGAATTGAGTCTTAAAAGAAGATAATAATGAGTATTAGACTCATTTTAGTTGAAGGAAAATAAACCATTCAAATTAAGGAAGAAATGACAATTTTTCAAAAACTAGAATCTTGGTGGTGTGTAAACAGAACCGCTAACTTTTGAGGCAATGCCCAGAAAATCTAACCGTTGGAATTTTCAGTAAAAATACAACTTAGAAATATTAGGATGTTAGATTTCATATGGCTTTGGAATGACTCGAATCCATCAAGTAACCAATTCAGAAAACACATTTAAACAGAGAAATGTCAGATTCAAAACAGCACGCAACATTTGGCAAGCTTCATTAAAATGGTCATATCTCCTTCCATACTTAACAAAATGATTTGATTCTTCTTCCTAAATCAACCTTAAACATAACATATTCTGATTATCAATTCATTTCAGCAAGGATTTGAGCCATTTAAGAGCAGTAATTTAAAAACAGTAGTCAATCATACACAAATTCTGTATCAGTTTAGAAAACAGAACCACAGACTTTCGAGGAAATTTCCAGAAGATCTAACCGTTGGAAGTTTTAAAACAAATACAATTTAGAAAGCTTAGGAAGTTAGCTTTCATATGGCCTTGGAATCACTCAAATCCATCAAGTAAAGAATTCAAAAAACACGTTTAAACAGAGTAAGGTCAAATTCAAAAACTCAGATTTTGACAATAAACATGTTCCACGAATTTCTTGTGTCTTATACCATCAAAGATTGGTGTTTTTAGAAGAACATGATGAACAAACTCAAACCCTAAACTCAAATCTCTAACCCAGCAAAATCTCAGCACAACCAACAATTAAAACATCCAATAGAAATGTTCATAACATCTAGAATGCAAAGTTTGAGCCTCCATTGTTTACAGATTCAAGAAATGGTGAGGATGAGAAAAAAGTCATAGATGGAGGAGATTACTAAACCTACCTTGAGTGAAGAAGTTGAAGTGAATGGGGTGCTAGGGACGACTCCTTGACTCTTTCTCCGATCGTCGGATTCCGGCCAAGATCCACCACAACCACCATTTTCTCCACCACTTTGGCTCCCTTAGGGTTTAATCCTAAATCTATAACCTTTTTCTTCTTTGCAATTTCACTCTCTACTATTTTTTATTTTCAAATTAAACTCTATCAATGTTTTTCTACTACATTACCAGTCACTTCAATTGTCACACCCACTATTATTGTTGACGCCGCCATAAAATGTCGAAGATATCATGTAATAGATGTGGCTTCATCATCGGTCATTCTAGCAGATATCGTGTTTGTTACTCACAATCTCAACGCTATTGAAGTTCACATAAGCTACCATCCCGTTGAACCAGCTTATAGGTAGGTCCGATCTAGGTCTCCACATGGCTTCTTTTAGTTATATTTCCATCACAACCGTAATTTTATATTAATTATAAATTATCTTTAGGGCATGTTCTTTATGCAGAAATGGAAATGGAAAGTGAATGAGAAAAGGAATGAGAATGAGAATGCATTTGCTGTGTTTGGTAGTAAAAATTGGGAATCGAAATGGAATGGGAATGTATTAAAATTACTACTTTGTCCCTTATATTAAAATAATAAAAAGAAAAGAAGAAAGTTATGATAGTGTGTCAAACCAAAGGGTAAAATAGACATTTGTATTTTTTTCTTTTTTCTAAAGTCAATGGAAATGAAAAAGTAAAAAAGTATGTGGGACTCAGTGGGTCCCACCCATTCCTTCCTCATTTCAACCCTAAAGAACATTACCTTAATCTCTCTCTCTCTCTCTCTCTCTCTCTCTTCACTATTCTTTTAGGAAAAAATTTAGGTTCATTTCCTTATGTCCATTTCATCAGGTTCCCCAATATAAATATGACACGTGGCAAAAAGTGTTTAAATGACCAATCACAGTAGAGAGAGAATATAGAAGACCACCTTTTATATGACCAATTATAGAAGAAAGAGAGTGTAAATACAATATATGATTGGTGGAACTTGATGAAATGGACATAAGGAAATGGACCTAAGTTTTTTCCATTCTTTTAACTATCCATTATCTCCACATTTTTCTCACCTATCATCCAATCATATATTTTATTTTATGTTTTATTAATTATTAAATAGAAATATTGTGAGACAAACAAATATATAAAAATAACTTTAATGAAAGATACAATTAAATATAAAGATATATTCTGATCACTACTATATATCCATTATATAAACTTTCTCTCTATCTTATATTTTCACATTATAAATTTTAGGCAAATTTTACAACACTTTTCATTTTTATCTCCAAACTTTGTTTGCGGTTAATTTTGTCACGAAAGTTTGAATTAAAATCAATTTTTAATTTTTTCTTGTATCCATTTTAATAATATTGTATATTATGATTCATATACAAAATTATAATTTTAATTCTAAACTACAACCTTTTTCTCATTCGCAATTTCACTCTCTATTATTTCTCTATTTTCAAACTCTATCAATGCTTTTTTTACTCCATGACCAAACGCTGTAAGTGTACCTCAACCACTGTTGCAGACGCTGCCTTAGAATGTTGAAGAAGCTACCATCCAGTCATTCGCATATGCTCATGTTTGTTACTCATTCATTGTCTTACCTAGTAATAGATGCAGTTTCATCACCAGCCGTTTGTAGCAAATATCATGTATGTTTTTAGTAGAAGCTACCATCCCATCGAACCACCTTTTAGGCAAGTTAATTTTGTCTCCACATAGCTTATTAATTACGTTTCCATCAAAACCTTAACTTAATATTTATACATAATTTCAAATTTCTGTCTCAACACTTTTCTTTTAACTATATATTATCTCTACTTTTTCTCATCTCTCATTCAATCATATATTTTATTAATTATTAAATAGATATATTGTGAGACAAATGAGTATATAAAATAATTGTAATCAAAGTGACAATCAAATATAAAGATATATTTTGATAACTACTAGATCCATTATCTAACTTTTTATCTATCTTATATCTTCACATTATAAATTTTAGGTAAAAGCACATTTTATGTTCCCAAACTTTACACGAATTTTCAATTTCGTTCCTAAACTTTTTTGCAGTTAATTTTGTTTCGAAAATTTTGAATTAAAATTGATTTTCAATTTTTTCTAATTATATTCATTTTAGTACTTTTATATATTATAATTTATATACAGAATTATAATTTTAATATTAAACCTGCTATTACTAAGCAAACATAGAATTAGAAAGATTTATGTTCCGCAGAAAACTAACCAACTCACTACACAAAACTTGTTACCAAACACTATACTATAAGAATGAAATTCTTATATAAATTATATATATGAAAATTCTTATGTCATATATCATAAATAAATTTGATGAAAAATAAAGAGATAATAAAATAGCTTATGAGATACCATAAATCATGAAATTTGTATATGAATATATATTCGGAAAAGATTTATAACTTAGAATCAATCATAGCAAAAGTTGAATGGTCATTTTTTTTTGGGTATAGAATGCCAAAAGAAGGATAAGGAATATATGATTTTGTTAATATATGATTTATTGTTTTTAATGACCAAGTATTTCAAAATCAGCATCAATAGAAAATGGATTTTAAAGTTCAAATGACTCAAAGTTGATTAAATATAATAAATGATATATTTTTCGCCAAATTACTCTTTTGGTCCTCAACGTTTGCATGAAGTTTAATATTGGTCCTCAACGTTTCAAAAAGTTATTTTAGGTCCTCAATATTTTTTTTACTCAAAATTGGTCCTCCAGCATAGCTCCGTATAGTTTTTTTTTTGTTAAATGCTGACGTGGAAGGCTTATGTGGCACACCCTCTCTCCTACGTGTCATATTTGGATGACATGACACCCTCTCTCACTCCAACTCAACAAAACGACGCCGTTTTGCATCACTTCTCTCTCACTCCAACTCAGCAAAACGACGTCGTTTTGCTGAGTTGGAGTGAGAGAAGGTGTCATGTCATCCAAATATGACACGTAGAAGAGAGGGTGTGCCACATAAGCCTTCCACGTCAGCATTTAACAAAAAAAAAACCAGACGGAGCTATAGTACTGGAGGACCAATTTTGACAAAAAAAATGTTGAGGACCTAAAATAACTTTTTGAAACGTTGAGGGCCAATATTAAACTTCATGCAAACGTTGAGGACCAAAAGAGTAATTTGGTCTATATTTTTTAAAAATAACCAATATTATTTTAATTTATATTTTAAGGAATGTACCTATTATTTTTTTAAAGTAAATTAAATATTTATCAAATCAAATGCTTTTATTTTAAATTATATAAATTACTTACGTTCAATAAAGATAATTAGTTAAAGAAATATAAAATTGTTTCATTCAAATGGATTTCTTTTTAATTTTTCATTTACTTTTTTTTCTTTTTAATTATCGGATCCCATTAAGCTAAACCATTTGAGAGTAAAAATACCTTTTCTTCAGTCATCATGAGTTTATTTTGATTGGTTGTAAATTCTTGACTTTTGTTGTTATAATTGAGATCATATACGCATTCACGTTTAATATTTAGGAAGATTTGGTCAAGAAATGTCTACTAAGTTATCTGCAAAATGCAGCAGAACGGAAGATCACCTTGGATTAGAGTCGGGAAATGGATCATTATGGACCCTTTCCCTATCAAAATTCCCCATATGGATCCGGGTCCACAGGTTTCCACCTGATGGACCCTTTTTTTACTAGGCCTGCAGGCGTTTCGGCCACCTGGCCGAAACACCTTTGAGCATTGGTGCCCGTGCCTGTTTGGGCACGGGCACCAAACCACGGGTGTTTCAGCCAAGTGGCCGAAACACCCGTGTAGTCACGTCAGGGTGCACAGTGCACCCTGACCGTTGATTAAAAAAAAAAGAGAAAATTGGACGGATAGGGAGGGTTGATCGGTTATTTAAATGTGAGTGGGGTTTAGGGTTTGGACCACCACCCCACTCACTCTTTCATTCTCTCAAATCTGCTTTCTCTCCTTCCTCTTCTATTTTCTCTCCTTCCTCTATTCTACTTTCTCTTCGTCCCTCCTTCTCTTAATTAAAAATATATTATTTTGTCATTTTTAATTGATTTGTAGGGCCACTGCTGAATCATTTCCACTATTCTTCACATTTGGAATTTGGAGGTATTTTTTTATTTATAATATAAGCTTTAAATAATAATTTTGATGTCTTTCTTATTATTTATAATAAAAAAATGTGTAATATTTGATGTTTTTATTCTTTATGATATTGGAATGTAGACTATATTATATGGACATCTCGCATTTGTTTTTAGATTTTGAAAGTTTTGTTGCATTTTATTTTGTAAATGTTTGGTGGATTTGTTTGTTTGTAAATGTAAGCTGAAAATTTCTGTTTGTAAATATGCATATGGAAATATTTATGTTTAAATTTTGTTTCGTTTTTAGATTTTGATGGAATTATTGTTTTGTTTTCGGTGAAATTTTATTAAAAAATGTTTAAGTAATTTTATTTTGTGTAAATGTTTTTTTAAGTGTTTTTTTTTGGTTTTTCTATTTTTGTAGAATGTTTTTGTTTTGGGTGAAATTCTAATAAAGAAATGTTTATGTAATTTTATTTTTTGTAAATAAAATGTAGATAAAATAATTTTTACATTTTGTAATAAATTTATTAAAAACTTCGTGTAAATAAAATGTAGGTAAAATTTAACACACAATTATTTTATGTAAATAAAATATAGATAAAATATATTTTTAATTTTTTAATAAATTTATTAAAAATTGCATAAATTTGTTTGTTAATCTAAAGGTGAGGTAGGTAGATTAAGAAATTTATTAATATATATTAATAATTTTAGTAAATAAATATATTAAACAAGCGTGACATTTAATGAAATTTATTTTATATTCACAAAAACAAATTTATTTAATCAAGTAAAATAAACGTATTTAATAAATATATAATTTTTGCAATAAATTTTGTACTTGTCAATTTGATATTTATTTTTTTAATTACAAATTATGATTAAGAATGTTGTGTTGCAATTTAATTTTTTTCTGAAATTTTATTAAGGATATTTTCATGCAATTTTTTTTTTGAAAAAAATAAATTAGTATGTATTTTTAGGTGAACAAATAATATTTTCGTTTTGTAATTATAAATTGGTTTGTTTTAATGAAAAAAGAGTATAGTGTTGTGTGTATTTTAATGATATTATAAATTAGTATGTATGTTTAGCTAAATAGAATGTCATTATTGTTGCTAAAAGTAATATATATTATGTACCATGTAGAAGATAAAATGGCCATGAGAGTTAGGGGATTTTTGTATAAGAATGGAAGTTGTCTCTCTGGCAACGATGGGTTGTCATTCCAAGCTGACAGAGTTGAGAGAGTCATGTTAACGGATGACATGACTCTTGCACAGTTGAAGGAAAGTATAAGAGGTAGGTTGAGAATGGGCAGACGTGAAGAGATATGCAATGTGACATACCGGATGCCTATGACAATGTGCCCGTTGCGATTCGGGGAGCTTAACCTATGTGACGATTTTTCTGTGGCTATGATGTTTGAAAGTTTTAGGGACAATGCCACAAATCTTAATGGTGTGGAGTTACTGGTGCAGACGATTTCAAGTTCGATTGTAGAGTTCGATTTGAATGTGTCACCCGTAATAGATGAAGGAGGCTCGGCCACAGTGGTTGCATGTACTCAAGCATTGGCGAATTTTACCATTGAAGCAACAAATATTGATTCAGCTATTATTGAGGTCCCTCCGAGTAATGTCCGTAGACGTGGTAGTTCCTCTCGACACAATCCAGCAGTTGGAGAAAGTAGCAGCCAATGCACTGCATATGTGAATGAGGATGAGGCAGAGAGGAGAGACCCAGACTTTGTCCCATCTGACATTCCAGACATGAGCAGTGAGGGTGACCTTGAGGCAAGTGGTGATGATACCTCTGATGATAATGGTATTGAAGAAGGGTCAGATGATGATGGTACGGACGGTGGGGGTGGACATGACTATGATGATGATGATCATGTAGGTGAAGTTGGGGGAGGTGATGGCCTTCCAGACGAGCGTCTTGCCCCATTTTATGATCAGATTGACATGGAAGCACAGGTAGGCCTGGAGTTCCCAGAAGATGTGCCTCACACGATGGACAATCCATTGTTTCTTGGAGCTATGTTTGATAATAAGGACGCTCTCCGTCAGGCTGTGAAAATGTACTCCATAAGGCAGCACAGGGATTATACGGTGTTCAAGTCAAAGGCAACTTTCGTGGATTACCGGTGTAAATGGTATAACAACCCCTGTCCGACGCTGCAGATTGGCTGGATAGAATCCCTAAGAGGAAATGGGCTCAAGCGTACGATGAGGGTCGACGGTACTTCCATATGACGACGAACTTGGCCGAATGTATGAATTATGTATACAAAGGCGTTCGGTTCTTACCAATTGCTGGGCTGGTGAAGGCAACATTTCATCGGTTGGTTAGGTACTTCGTCAATCAGTCGACCACCATAGATGCACAATTGAGGGGGGGCAAGATTTTCAGTGAGAAGGTCACGAATGATTTGGAGAGATTGACTGACTTAGCATCTGGTTTGCGTGTCAGACAGTATGACGTTCAAAGAACTGTATTCGAGATTGAGGAGCCATATGTCAGTCTCGGAGATCAGCAAGGGCGGACATGCAAGGTTATTCTGTCCGATGGGTACTGCGATTGCGGCGTATTCCAAGCCAAACATTACCCTTGCCAACACGTGCTCGCGGCCTGTGCATTTGTAAACACATCCATCGCGCCTTACGTTGATCGTGTCTATCATCAACATGGGCTACCGCCACCGTGCATTGTGCCGTACCTTATTCAAGCAGGTTTCTACGGCATCAGTCGCGTTGGCCACTTTGAGTACGTTCGTCCGCTTATTCGTGCACTTGTCGAGAGATGGCGTCCCGAGACACATACCTTCCACTTCCCACAGGGCGAGTGCACAATCACGCTACAAGACGTTGCGTTGCAACTAGGTTTGCCATGCAGCGGTTTTGTGGTTACAAGGACCGAGAAGCATAATTATCGTGAGTTGTGCATGGAATTGCTGGGCATTGAGCTTCCCCAGCAACGTCAGACGAGGAAGGGGCAACGAGTTTCAATGAGTTGGTTGAAATTCCACTTCCAGTATGTGCCCGACCATAATTCCCCGGAGGTGTATAAGCAACGATACACACGACAGTACATACTGCATTTGCTCGGGGGATACTTAATTCTCGAGAAAACATCCACCGATTGCTGTCTCATGTATCTCCCTCTACTGAGGGACTTCGCGGAATGCGGACAGTACAGTTGGGGATCAGCTGTACTCTGTACTCTATATCGGGAGCTGTGCAAAGCGGCTAACCCGGAGACAGAGGAGATTGCCGGTTGTCTGTCTCTATTTCATGTCTGGGCTTGGGACAGGTTCCCGAAGTTAGCACCACCGAGGCCACCTCCCCGTGACCCCCTAGCACACATTTACCAACCTCTGCCTCCCCTTTCTGCAATGTAATTAATTTCTTATGCGTGTGTTAAATATCGATTATGAAATGTATTTTGACTGATATAATATTGTACACTTCCCACAGGTGGTAGGGGATGTTTACAACTGCGCGACCTGCGACCTCGTCTCACCAAAGGTATCGGCAGATGATAGATCAGATGGATGAATGCGGTGACGTATGTATAATAATTCTGACGATGATTAATATTGTACTTTCCATGATTAATTTATAATTCTGACGATGTTTCTGTTCAATATTACAGATCGAATGGACCCCATATTCTTCAATGCTTGAGCGGGGACAAATACCGAATGAATATCTACAAGACCCAGATATCTGGCGCGCCTCTGTGCCACTACTGAACTTTGCCATTGTGGAATGGCAGCACAGTGATCGTGTCCTGCGCCAGTTCGGGATGACCTAGCCGATTCCAGGACCACCGCGCGACCTCTCTAACGTGCATGGTTTGAGTCTGAGGAACAAGAGTGATCAGACATGGTATGAGAGGCACAAAGCCTGGATCGACATCTGGTTTCAATGGCCTGCTCTTGTCTGTACAACGTTGGTTGCACCGACACATTTGGACCGCCGGTCAGATTACATGCAATGGTACCGGCGCCACACACGGAGGTGGATTCACCCAGACTCGGCGGCACAGGAATACGTGGTAACAACATATCAATGTTATTAGTATATTATGTGTTACATTTACTCAATTTCTAGTTAGTAATGACATCCTATTTCATTCTTTTTCCCCAGGGCGACGTGGCAGACCGGAGAATGAGTCAGGTTCATGAACAAGGCTCCAGCCATCACCCGTTTGCTCGTGATGTAGGTATGGGGCTTACGGACCTCATGCAGGCGCTGGGGACCCAACTCCCCCCGTATGCACAAGGGTCATTTCAGTACATGCAACAACATGGAGCAGGGGGAATGGAACACGATCAATTTCATAGCCCATTGGCAAATCACTATATACCGTCACCACCAGAGCCATCCCGTGGTCCTTTTTCTATGAGGGTGGACCGTCAAATGCTTTCCAAGGACTATGCACACCGAGGGAGCTATTTGGGGACGTCAGTCAGTGTCAAAGCCCATCGTTTGGGACCCTCTACAGTGACCCTCTGGTGCATCAACAACCGCCTCCGATGGACTTCATGTCTACATTTGACCCGGATGTCTCATCGTTATGGTCCGATGTTATGGGTCCCGGTGTTAACGTCGGACAACACAACCCTCCCGTAGTCCATACAGGCGTCACATTTGACCTTAACCAGTCACCCAATGAAGAGCCAGACTAGCAGCCCGAGAGTCAACAATTTGGTGACTCTCAACCATGCCACAACCAGAGCGAAGACGAAGACCCGACAATTCCATGCCGAACAGGCCGACGTCGCGCACCAACCCGGTGTGGAACGGGCAGTCACTATAACATTCATTGATTTCTTTTCTTCATGATTTGTATTTAATTAATGAATAGTTAATTTGTATATAATTAATGAAGAGTTAATATGGTAGATTCTCATGTTCACTTAATTTATATATTCTCATGTTCACTTAATTTCTATATTCTCATGCTCACTTAGTTAATATGGTAGATTCTCATGTTCACTTAATTTGTATAATCTCATGTTCACTTAATTTCTATATTCTCATGTTCACTTAATTTTTTATATTCTCATGTTCACTTAGTTAATATGGTGGATTATTAAGATGTGATTGTATATCATTTGTATATTCTCATGTTCACTATATGATTGTATATGATTTGTATATTCTCATGTTCACTTTGATGTTAATTACATAGACCTTGTTCAAGATTTTAATGGAAATAATTAAGAATAGTAATAATAAAATTGCAAAAAATTCACGTGAGGGTAAGAAGCGAATGAATCTTATTTGCATCACAGTGAAAATAAATGTTTACAAAGATACAAAATACATAAGGCAAGTAAAGTAATAGCGACCCGCATTTGGTCCGCGATTCATCTAAATGTTTACAAAGATATAAATGTTCATCGCGGGGAGCAGTCCGGTCGGAAATTTTTAGGAACAGACAGTCCTGCCACCAGGCCGCTTCCTTCTTGTCCTTATGTAGATGACCGTGAGGGGGTCTTGGGTTCCCCAAGATCTTCCTCCGGCCAGCGTCCAGCATGGAGTGGATTGGAGTGAAGGACACCCATAGCATGCTCCAATCCTTCCAATGCATGCTCCAATCCTACCTGCACTCCATGCTGGAGTCGAAGAGGAGGGGACCTCGAGGGCAACTTTTCCCGGCTATGAAGCAAGTACGTCCTGGGTTTAACAGTGCTCGCCCTCCATGCTGCCATCTGTGAAACACACAGGACGTTTTCACTTAGTTGGCCGGGTTAGTGTGTCTCAAAATGTCCCTCCTCACCCTTGTACGTATTTGCTGATCATTACTACTTGCACAAACGCCACCTCCGGACCTGAAATCATATTTAAGACTGTTAATAACGGCAATCAGAGAACTTTAACTACATTAATTAAATGTGTCCTTCAGGATGGCGCGCCTGATCTAGACAATACACCCAAGGATCAGCCAAATACGTACAAGGGAGCCGTGACTATATATCATGGTGCACATGACTTTGCAAACCACAACAAGGAAGGCATCTGCAACAAACAGAAAGTCGATTGCAAATACTTTCTTGTTCTTCGCTACAATGCCTCAAGCATCATGACCTATCATCACGCCTCCCATGTATGCATGTGGCTGAATGTTAGGTATACCATATAGATCATACGACCAAATCAATAAGCCTCTATGAAGGCCATAATGACGACAAGACGGACACCACTAATTAAAGCAGTTACGAAAACTTGAGTACAATTATTAATAGTCTTACCTCACGTTTTCCGACCATCATTTGCATAAGCCGGTACAATCTGGTGGCCCAAGTCTGCTGCACCTGTATAAACATTACATTACAGAGACATGTATTTTAATTAACATAAATTTTAATTAATTACTAGAACATTAATAGTGCATAACAAGTAAAATATTTATTAAATATTTTTTTCCTGAATATAAAACAATTTCATAATAGGAGGTACTTTTATAAAAATATTTATTAATCTAACAATAAATTATTAATTAATTAACTTCATAAATATTAATTACATCCTAAAATATTTCGAACATAAATATTCAAATATAAAAAACAATTTACTAATCTTAACATAAACAAACTACTAATTCTAACATAAATATCCAAACATTAATATTATACTATTACTCTAATAATATAATAATATATTAGTATAATCAGTTTTAAAAATATAAATATAATGTATAATAATTACTATTTCTTTATACTAATATAATAATTATTATATTATAATTACTATATTAGAATAGTATTAAAATAAATAATTACCATCAAAGAAAAATAATACAGGAGAGAAATGATCTAAACTCTCAAATCTTCTTATCAAACAAGAGAATGAAGAGAGAATGAAATAGTGCATTGAATGGTGAGAGAAGAGAGAATAAAGAGAGAATGATCAAACAAGAGAAATGATGAAAGAAGAGAGAATTTTTCTTCTGCTTTGAATGGTGAGAGAAGAGAAAACGTAGGTGGTTTATATAGAAAAATTTGCTTCAAATCCAACGGTTCACGTCTCTTTTTATTTAATCTAACGGTGAGGAGGGATGGTTTAAATAGTGCATTTTCGGCCACCTGCCAGTTGAAAATGCACTATTTAATCGGACGGCTAACAAATTTTCTTTTTTTAAAAATATATCTAATCCAACGGTCAGGGTGCCCAGTCAAACTGAGCACCCTGACTACACGGGTGTTTCGGCCACCAATGCTCAAAGGTGTTTCGGCCACCAGGTGGCCGAAACACCCTTGCAGCCATTGCCTGCAGGCGTTTCGGCCACCAGGTGGCCGAAATGCCTACAGGCCTAGTAAAAAAAAGGGTCCATCAGGTGAAAACCTGTGGACCCGGGTCCATATGGGGAATTTTGGTGGGGAAAGGGTCCATAATGATCCATTTGCCGATTAGGGTCAAGGTCTATCTGTCACAAGTGTAAGACATGAATGATGTTCTTCCAAGTGACAGGAGGATGCTTTACGACTATTCCTTTGATAAAGATAACAAATAGTTTTTTTTTTTTGCCAACACAAAGATATTATATCTAAATGAAAATATTATGGTGTGTTTGGTTTAAGAAAACATTTTCTATTTTCATTTCTTGAAAATGGTTTTCATTATTTAATTTGCAAAATTTTAAAAATGTTTTTGGTTTGTAAAGTCAAAATATATTTTCGAAAATGAAAATTATGAAAATGCATATGGTTTGAAATTTTCGAATAACTAAAAATCATGAAAACATAAATAATTATTTTTTTAAAAATTTAATTGTTGATATGTATATTAAATTGATTGTGAACACCACATTTTTTCCATACATGAAAATATAAAAATAACAATAAAATGATAAATAGATACAATAAATAAATAAAAGTAAAAATAAATAAAATACATAAATATATAAATGAAAATAATAATAAAGGAAAATAAATAATAAGTCATAAATAATAAATAATAATAAAAAAGTCAAAAAAAGGAGGAGGAAAGAAAAAGAAAGAAAATTGATGAGGATAAAAACGAAAGACAAAATAATAAAAGCAGGGATTAAACTGGAAAGGAAAAAGTCAAGAAGGTCACAAATACAATATTTTTCATACTTGAATATATCAAATGGACAATGCAGCATCTCGAACCGTGTACAGAAGCTTCAAAAGATTTCAACATAATTACTAAGTTGCCACCGCCTTTTCATACTTCCATTTTCAATTTTCTAAATTTTGAATAGGAAACAGTGGAAACAACATTTTATTGTTTTTTTAAAAATCATCCCATATTAAGAAATATTTTCTAAAAATTATTTTTGAAAAATTCAACCAAACAAGTTTTTTTAAATGTTTTCTATTTTCAGTGAAAATAAAAACAGGAAATAGCCCTACCAAACACACTCTAATATATTTTAAATTATTATTCCTGAATACAAAATAAATTTTAAATTAACCTTAATATATCTAAATGATAAAAGAATTAGTTTACGTTAACTTAGTTTCATATTATGCTTATTGATATATACTGTATGATTAATTTAATATGCAATATATAACTACTTTGAAAAAATATTTAGACATGCATGCATGCTTCTTCCAGCATTATATTGAAGTTGACCTCTGACCCAATAATTAAATAATGGACCTAATGTCTCACAAGTGCCTTCTATTATCACAAGTCAAAGCTTCCATTTGCCTTTCATCAAGAAACTTGCCTTCATGAATTTAGTCATTCTAAATGTAATACTCCAGAAAATTTCGAGGATTAAAGAATGATTTATTTAAAAATTTCGAGGATTAAAGAATGACTTATTTCAGAGCTAGGAATTAAAACTTTAAAAAGAATATAGAAAAAATATAAAAAGTTAAAAGAAACCGAAAAGGAATTTTTTTCAAAGATTGTAATACCCGAGAAAATTTTTCGAAGTTTAAAATAAAATAAAAGAGAAAGAAAAGAAGTAGAAAAAAATTTTTAGGATTTAATTCAGGGCCTAAAGAATTAGAAACCTGAATTAAATAGGAAAAGTGATTAAATTAAAAATACATAATAGTTATTATTTATTAAATTATTAATTAATTTAATTTTAATTATATTTATTCATTTATTATTTAAGTATTTAATTATTATAATTATTTTTATTTATTTTTAATATTAATTATTTTAAATGGGGTGGGGGTTGCCGTAGGTTTTGAAGAAAGAAATAAAAAAGAATAGAAATAAAAGAAAAAGAGAGAGGGATGCGTGAGAGGAAGAGAGAGAGAAGACGAGAGATAGAGAGAGCGAGGGAGGAGTGGACAGAGAAGAAGAAGGGGAGGAGGGCGGTTCGCCGGAAATCGGCCAGAGAAGAGCAGTCTGACGCCGGAAGAGCTCACCGGAGCTCGACTCCAACATCTTCCACACCTCCCACCAATCGAATCAAGGTTGGTAACCCCAATTTCATTCGAAACCCTAAATTTCTCCATTTTTAGGGATTTCTTCGATTCACCTTCGATTGAGTTGTTTCGAGGGTAAATTGAGACCTAGAAATTGTTCTTGAACACTTAGTTGGGGTAGGAATTGAGATTATATTCTCGGATTTGCCCAAATTCGAATTTGGAAAGATTTGGGGTTGAAATTATAATGATTTCCAAATTGGGAAAAATTGTTGATAATTAGAATTGAGCTTGGATTTGAGTAAATAGGCTTGGATTGGTATTATTAAAATTATATGGTTGGAATATTAGCTGAACAATACCCGTGAAGAGCTGGCCCGAGGTTACTAAGGTTGAACCTTGACGTTAACGTACCGAGTCCCTGCTCGGGTTGCCCAAATACACTTTAAGGGTGACGTTGAGAGTTTTAAATCTCCTCTCTTCAATCTTAAACACCCTAGAACACTCCTAAACATGTTTTTGAGGATTTAAATCAATCCAAGTACCTTCTTGTTTCTCAAGGATGGAAACTTGCGGAACAAATTAAGTCTAACTTCGTGAATTTCAATCTTATTCCTTCACAACCTTTAGGAAACCTTAAGTAGGATAAATTGGAGGTATATTAAGGTTTAGAAACTAGATTTCTTAGAACACAAGTTGAATCAAAATGCTTAGACCTTCCTAAAATTAGGATTTCCTTCCAACCAAGTTAGAAAAGCTTCCTTAGATGAGAATACAAGTTAGATAGAGGTCTAATACTCAAATCCAAGTATGTGAAACACTCAAGTAGAGTGTTATATGCGAGCAAGTCAAGTGTCCGAGGAAGGATACGCATAGGTCGGGATAGAGAAGTCCAATAAGACCAAGAGCTTGACTCTGTGGCAACCATGGACTACATGTGAGAGTAATGGAGAGATAAATTACAAGTTAAGCTAAGTAATAACCTTAATGAAGTAAATGTTATTCTTATAGGAACAACGGCACGCAATAGGAATTCCGAGGAGACTAAAGTTACAGGAGAGGATTGCATGGAAGGTTGGCCAAGGTGAGGGCTCTTTCATCTCTGCTCCTAGGGTTGTATGCTTATGTGGATTACATGAATATGTATATTCTCTGCTTGTCTGGTATGTGTTAGCTAGAGGTATAGAATGCTAAAAGAATAAAAAAACTAGAAGATAGGTTGTGGAAAGTAGCTTGGATAGGAAGACATAGGAGTAGAGTGTAATTGTTTGCTATGATTGGTGTGTTACAAATCCAACTCATACACTTCGGAGGCATGATGAGTATTTTATTAAATCTTTCTCACGACAGTGGCAAGAGCCCTTGTACGGAAGGACTAAGCTTTTATTTTGAAAACTCGCCACGACGGTGACTTAGATTATAATCATGCAAAAAAGGAGTTATTGGTAGGTTTCGGATTTGGTTATGCTAGCGATGTTAGACATCAACTAGAACAACGTCAGATGACATGAGACCTCAGTTTTATAAGCACCATGACGATGGTCATTGCCCTATCCTGGTAATAGGGTCAGAAAGGATTTATATTGCTATGACGATATCTTGAGGCTCAGAGAGTGCATCTAGACGGGTATATGAGTTATATCCTGTTAAGGATACTCATCCATATTAACAAGGAGAGGAATTGTTGATCCTTCGGGAAAGATACAAAGAATCCTATTAATATGTGAGACTAAGGTAAGGAGACACGGGAGGAACCTACGGGTGAACCGTGAGCCTAACCTAGTAAAAGAAATCATCTTGTGGAGTTGGTCCAGGGTGTGTCAGCGGCCATGCTTTGAGACGTCATGTCGTGCCCGTCATTGTGGCCTGGTTGGGTAATGGACGAGTGGGCTCAAGCTATTACCCCGCATCAAGGGGTCAGAACGTGCCACTTGGTGGCTATAGATCAGTTGTTTGATAGATAGAGGTTGATTGTGTTTGATTAACAGAATTATCACGAGGTGACCAGTACCCAAGTGAATGTGTTAAGTATGTTTTGCCACGTGGTGGCTAGTAGCCCGAGTGCACGAGTTCGAAATAGAAAAGCCACGTAGTGGCTAGTAGATGCCCCAGAGTGGGGAGATTAAGTAGATTTATGCTATAGTATCTGTTTGTAGGTACAACTTGTCTGTGTTTGCATATAATTGCTGATTGTGTAGTGTAGTGGTGACGTACAGGATTACATCACCAAAACGTCTTGTTTGGTTCAAACATGCTGAACGTGAGAAGACCGGTAAGTAAAAGCCAGCACTATATGTTACATGTTACTTGCTGATTGATGACGTGGAACAAACTGCTACATGTTTATATCTGTTAAATGCATGTAAGTGTTTGGGTGAGATTTCTGTTGTTGTGTGATCACTAAGAATGTATGCTAACTAACAGTAACTAGTTGTTTTTGCATGTGATTGTGTATGACTCCCAAGCCCAGCGCTATGGTACCCACCTTGCGCTGGGGATGGGAGAATCCTCACTGAGTCGCGTGGTTAAGACTCACACCTCATTTTTACTACACAGAGACAGGTTAAGTACAGGTGGAAGAAGTCTCAGTGGAACAAGGGACAAGCAAAACTTTCCAAGACCAACAACTTTTTTATGTGGGTGAATAAATTGTAATTGTAATTTAATTTACTTTATCATTGTATCATAAAGTAAAGGGTAGACGTACCGAATTAGATTGTATTACTAAATCTAGAACTGTTAGCTTCACACACCTTAAAGATTAGGATTAATTATATTGCGATACAGGAAAAACTTGTTTCTAAAATATATGTATATGTACATATATCTGTTGCATGTGAATAGGATAGGCAGCATCTTCGGATGTGTAGCCAGTATACAGGTTATATATTATGTGTGTTTTCCTATATCTATATTCTGAAGCGGCACTGGCCGTGGATTTGCTTGACTAGGATAGGCCACCATTTCGGTGTAGCCATGGTATTATAATGCATGTGAATGTATTTTCAATATAGATATTCTGTCAATTAGGTGATAAGGCTTATAGGCATAAGGGTATTCCCTGTGTCTATGCCAGTCACGGTCCTCTAAACGGGGCTCGTGACACTAAATGTTCATGTTTAGCCTTGGCCATGTAAAACACACACCCCATTCTCTATCAACTGTAACTTTAAGCATGCAAACTTAGTATACATCAATTACTTATCCCCAAAAAATACACCAAACACATCCTAGCAACATAAAAGAACCTTGTTGAACTATGTGAATCTAGACCCAACACATTTCAAACAAGTTTTATATATGAACCAACCAAACCAACTACTTAATAAATAAATCTAATGCCAAATACCAATATATATATATATATATATATATATATATATATATATATATATATTCACCTGGGGTAAGGAGAACCCTTGATGAGCTTTTGTCCATATTTTCTCCAGGAATAATCATCTGCAGAAATATCAGCCATCTTTGAGCTTATTGCTGGCACTCTAATTACTCACTTTATCTTTGATTTCCTGTAACCATTAAATCAATCTTATGATCCTCACTTATTCAACCAAACAATTAGATTATTATAAGCTGTAAAACAGTACCTTTTCTTGGAGCAATGGCAACGCCCACCGGATGATCGACATTTGATAGCAGCATCGTCCTTATTAGTGCAAAGAATAAATCTATATATATATGGCTTTGGACTTTTTGGTGTCACAAAAGCAAAATGTGACACCAAAAAAATAACTTCCCCCTCAACTTCTCAATAAATAACCAACTTCTCACAAAATAGCTATATTTTATAATTAAAAAATACAAAAAAATAATATGATTGGAGGATGTGAGAGAGAGAAAACAAGTATGATAGGTGGTTACTAATAAAATGGAGAAGTGCATAACTTCTCTTTTTTAATTTTTTTATTTTAAATTATGATAACAATTCTATTTAAAATTTTTTAATTTTTAATGATTTTAAAATATAATAACTCTTTTATATTATATTTTTAAAAAATTTAAGAATAAATTACATGTATGCACGTAGGTGCATGCGAAGCCTCTAGTATTTATTATGTACGTGAATGAATCAATATGGGTGCAAGCGAGTATTTTAGGACACATGTTTAACTTTTGCTTCATGTTTATTGCTTTAGTAATATAGACGTGGGGGAGTAGCCGACGACATTAAAGGGTATGGTGGCGAGGTTGAACATTGCAAGGGGGAGATGGAGAGGAAGAAAAGCAGAGTTTGACATGAAGAAGAAGAAGAAGAAGAAAACCCTAGAGTCACTAAATAAATTTTCAATTTCAAATTTATGTTTCAGATTTAATTATAGCTGATATTTGAATGAATTTTAAAAATGAATTGATATGATTCTAATTAAATTTCTCAATTAATGTCTTAAATATGATTGATAGTGTTTAGCAATACTCATTAAGTTGAATATAAATGCCTCCTTTTTATTTCCTATTATGGGATTACTCATTGGTATAAGGTTTTAAGGCATTTTTTATTTTCTTATAACTACAAATATTGATTGTAATTAAGGCATAATTACAAATATTGATTGTAACTACGAAAATAGAAATTTGTGACATTTGGCAATGCTGTTCTAATATTGCATCTTGATGCTGATATGACAACATTGCAAAGCATTTACTTAAGGCCAAATGACAAGATTTTACCCCATGTATGTTCCTTTAATAATATATATAGATGTATAGATATCTGGTTCTGCAAATGTTATAGAAGGCTCTGGAAGAGCTCAAATTTTATTGTTAAATGGGACAAAATTAACAATTGATGAAGCGTTATATTCTAGTAGATCTAGAAGAAATCTAATAAGTTTCAAGGATATTCGTTGTAATGGGTATCACATTGAGACAAATAATGAAAGTAATGTAGAATATTTAAACATTACTTCCATCGTATCAAACCATAAGGTTGTATTAGAGAAACTTCCTGGTTTTTCTACTGGGTTATATTTTACAACAATAAAACTGGTTGAATAAAATTTTATGCTGAAAAAGTGCTCGGACCCTAAGCCTTTTATACTTTGGTATGGTCGTCTTGGTCATCCCGGCTCACTCAATTATGATGCGGCGTATCATAGAAAATACATGTGGGCATCCACTAAAGGACCAGAAGATCTTATTATCAAATGATTTCATTTGTGAATCTTGTGCTCAAGGCAAACTAATTGTTAAACCATCTCTTTCTAAATTACCCATCGAGTCTCCTTCTTTTCTACAACGTATACAAGGAGATATTTGTGGTCCTATATTTATCCATCATGTGGTCCATTTCAATGTCTCATGGTTTTAATTGACGCTTCTACTCGATGGTCACATGTTTGTTAACTTTCAACTTGTAATGTAGCTCTTTTGCTAAATTACTTGTTCAAATAATAAAATTAAGGGCACACTTTCCTGATCTTTCTATTAAAACAGTACATTTAGATAATGCTGGTGAGTTTACTTTAAAAGCATTTTATGACTACTATACGTCAATAGGAATTACTGTTGAACATTCAGTAGTTCATACTCATACACAAAACGGTTTAGCTGAATCTTTTATTAAAAGGTTACAACTTATTGCTAGACCTTTGCTTATGAAGTCAAAGCTCCCTGCAACTACTTGGGGACATGCTATAATACATGCTGCATTTTTTGTTCGTATTAGACCAACTGCATACCAGAAAATTTTTTCATTACAACTTGTCTTTGGTCAACAACCAAATAAATTTCATCTCAGAACTTTTGGTTGTGCTGTGTATGTTCCTATTGCACCTCCTCATCGTACTAAAATGGGACCTCATCGTCGCCTCAGGATTTATGTTGGTTTTGATTCACCGTCTATTATTAGATATCTTGAACCTTTAACTCGTGAACTTTTTAGAGCACGTTTGTTAGATTGTAATTTCAATTAATCAATTTTTCCATCTTTAGAGGAAGAAAAAGATAAGGTTGCCAAAGCACAAGATATTAGTTAGAATACATCTACATTGTCTTTTCATGATACTCGCACAAATCAATGTGACTTCAAGTTCAAAGAATTATTCATCTGCAAAATGTTGCAAATAAGTTACCATATAATTTTGTGGATACTAAGAGGGTCACTAAATCGCATATACCAGCTGCAAATGTTCCAACATAATTAGATGTCCCTGTAGGACAATCTACTAGCACAGCAGCTAATGAATCTAAAATACGCCAGAAGCGTGGTAGACCGATTGGTGCAAAAGATACCATTCTAGAAAGAGAAAAGATAGAGAAAATACTCTTCAAGATATTCAAGATATTTCAAATATGAATCAACAATCCCACATTTCTGAAAAGGTAACTCCATAAGTAGTTTCAACCCCATAAGTGGATCTGGTACCAAAAAATTATAAGATCACATTGAAATATAGAAAAATGTGGAAGAAAAATGAAATTGTTGTTGATCATATTTTTGCATATGCAATTGCTTCTAAAATTACCAATGATGAGGGACCTGAACCCAAAACTGTACAAGAATGTCGACATCGAAATGATTGGCCAAAATGGAAAGAGGTTATACAAGCCAAATTAGACTCGTTATCAAAACGAGAAGTTTTTGGACCAGTTACCCAAACACTTGAAGATGTTAAACCTGTTGGGTATAGGTGGGTATTTCTCCGTAAAAGAAATGAGAAAAATGAAGTTGTGAGATATAAGGCAAAACTTGTGGCACAAGGTTTCTCACAAAGACCTGGTATAGATTATAAAGAGACTTATTCTCCAGTTATGGATACAATTACATTCTGATTTTTAATTGGTATGGTATCCTTTGAAGAACTTGATATACACTTGATGGATGTAGTAACTGCATATTTATATGGGTCATTAGAGAATGACATATACATGAAAATCCCTGTAGGGTTTAAAATGCCTAAAGCATATAAATCAATATCCCGAGATATGTATTCCATCAAATTACAAAGGTCCTTATATGGATTGAAACAATCTGGAAGAATGTGGTATAACCGTCTCAGTGAGTATTTATTGAAAGAATGATATAAGAATGATCCTATTTGTCCTTGTGTTTTTATAAAGAAGAAAAATTCTGGATTTTCTATTGTTGCAGTTTATGTTGATGACATAAATATTCTAGGAACTCCAAAAGAGATTTCAAAAACTGCACAATACTTAAGAAAAGAATTTGAAATGAAAGATCTTGGAAAGACAAAATTTTTTCTGGGATTCGACGTTGAATATTTACCAAGTGGAATTCTTGTTCATCAATCATCTTACATTGAGAAGATTTTGAAACATTTTAATATGGATAAATCTTATCCTTTAAGTTATTCGATGATTGTTCATCCACTTTATATAAAAACATATCCATTTTGTCCACGAGAAGATTACGAAGAAATTCTTGGTCCTGAAGTACCATATCTTAGTGCAATAGGAGTACTTTTATACCTTGTAAATTCTACTAGACCAGACATAGCTTTTGCAATAAATTTATTAGCAAGGTTTAGTTCTACACCAACAAAAAGACATTGGAATGGTTAAAACATATTCTTCGATATCTTCATGGAACATCTTATCTTGGTTTATTTTTCCCAAAAGAAAGGAAAATCAGAATTAATTGGATATGCTGATGCTGCATATCTTTCTGATCCCCACAAAGCTCGTTCACAAACAAGTTACATCTTTACATATGGGGGAACTGCCATTTCATGGCGATCAGTAAAATAAACCATCACAGCTACATCATAAAATCATTTTGAGATATTGGCTATTCATGAAGCAAGCCGTGAGTGTGTATGGTTGAGAACAATGATTCATCATATTAAAGATGCATGTGGGTTGTGTACAACTAATGCCGAACCAACAATATTGTATGAAGATAACGCAGCATGTATCATAAAATTAAAGATGGATTCATTAAGGGTGATAAGATTAAACACATTTTACCTAAATCCTTCTATACCCATGAGCTACAAAAGAAAGGTGATATGGATGTTCGTAGAATTCAGTCAAGCGACAATGTAGCTGATCTCTTTACCAAAGCTTTGAACCTAAGTTTTCAAGAAGCATGTGTATAACATTGGAATGAGAAATCTTAAAGACATTCATAATAAGATGTAAACTTGAGGGGAAGAAATTTTAAGTATGAATTATGTACTCTTTTTCCTTAGCTGAGATTTTGTCCCACTGGGTTTTTCTTAGTAAGGTTTTAACGAGGCATATTCATATGAAGTCCTGAAGACTTCAAGGGAAGAAAATTAATTATGAATTATGTACTCTTTTTCCTTAGTTAAGATTTTGTCCCACTGGATTTTTCTTAGCAAGGTTTTAACGAGGCATGTTCATAATGAGTGGTCATCCAAGGGGAAGAATTATAAATATATGTATTTATATGTGGATGACCATATTTTCAACATTGGATTCTTCCTAAACCCTCCACATGATCACTTGTCTCTTTGTATCCTTAGTAACCTTTCCATGAAAGCCTCTTTAAGTGAATCGTGTAACCTTCCAATTAGTGTGCTTAAAGGTACATTATTGTGTTCTTAATACTACATTATCGTTATAAAAAAAACTACATTATGGCTAAACTCCTATAAATAGAGACTATTGTAAACAAGTGAAGGTATATGAATTAATTTGGTGCATCTTTATATATTCTTGTTATTCTTTATCTTATGTTCTTTTGTTCCTAAGTTCTTGTTTTACAATAATGTAGTGTATTTTATGTGGTGCAAAATTAATGCGGTACGACGGAAAGGTTAGAAAACAAATAAATTCTTCATTTCTAAAATCTATATATCTATATATCTATATATATTACTAAAGCCAAGTACATGAAGTCAATTTTTGCCACGTGGCTGGAGTGTCATATTTTACAATTTCGCCACGTCATCCTTCGAACAAATCTAGCTTACCTCCAAGCCAACGACTGAGATCATTCCTTGACCCAACCTTTTTAATTAATAGAGATTGTATGTAATTAATAATATCATAAATGTTTGCATGATCCATGAATCAATTTACACTGATTTGTATCATTTATTTCAATTAGTTGACCTCATCACTAATTGATTTAAACCAATAAATATCATATTAAAAAATTTAAAGATGATTTTATATTAGTTCAAATTTTAATATTCAATTAATTTTTTATATGCAGATAAAAAATGTAAAAATAAAGTGAAATAAAAAATTTAGATAAACATAGTATAATAAAAATTTAGAAAAACTTATTTTATAATTTTAAAAATTATAACAACAATTAAAAGTTTTTAAATATGAGTGGATTGAAGAAAATAAAAGTTTATAAATAAAATTTTCAAATATATATTATAAGTAAACTAAAATAAATATTCAGGTAAAAAAAACAAATATTCAAAATTTTCTAATAAAAAATAATAACAAGAAAATAAAAGCGTATAAACATATTAAGAACATATTTTTTAATTAATCAAGTAAAACATATTAAATAAAATAATAAACCTATTTTTTAATATTAAAAACATATTAAATAATTATTCAATAACAAAATAATAATAATTTTAACCTGTAAAAATCAAATTAAAACATGGTGCCACATGTCAACGATTGGAGCAAATCTGTGTTATTGTAATTACCATTGATCTTGAGGAGTTAATGAGCCTTTAATCAAATTATGACAAATATGGCAAATTTCCAACTTTATCATTTACTATTAAATTCTGCAATATATCTTTAAAAATAAAATTAGTGATTGATCCACCTGTCTTACATATGGTAATTTTTTCTTTCAAATTAGTATCAATTATACAGCCTTAATTGTTATTTTCGCCATCATGTATTTATAAAATAATTGATTAAAGCTGTAAAATCAAAATGATTTGATTATTAATAAAAATCGTATGGAATCTTCCTTCGCAAATCATAAAGATAATTATCGTCAGGCCAAAAAAAAATATAAATAATTATTGTGGAGACTATTTTTCGATCTAAAGGTAACGTATGAACTACATTAGTGTGTCTTAACAATAACAATGCCACGTATGATTAAATGAGTTTAATGAGCCAATTCAATCACGACCAAATTCTGGGAATGAATAATATCAGTTTTGATATCCCAATTAAATTTTTCAACACAGCTGCGAAATTTGAATTTTTAACACGTGTGCATAAGGGGAGAGCTATAAAGACAGCTTCTTGAACGCTGATATCCACCAGGCTGCGAAAATATTATGAACCTTCAACAATAGAGTCATGTATCTATTTCTTACACCTCTCTCATCCAATGTTTCAATTTCATTATATTTTTACTGAAATATTCTCATCCAATGCATCAATATTCTAATGTTTCAATAAAAAAAAATGCATCAATATCTGTTGTGTTGCCAATTTGTGTCTTTGAGAGACTACAATTCCCATTGTCTATTTGTGAATTAAGCATATGGCACTCATCTGGTACCTTCGATTGGAGGACCATTTCGTACTATATGGCACCCAGCAGACCATTTGAAATTGTGAGCAAGTCCTTTGCCTTATGCAGTAGTGTATTTTCTTCCATTTTTTTTCATTTATTTTTGTTGTCTGGAACATAACCTTCTATGTCTTTATATTATTCTGTCTGGACCATTTCGTACTATATGGCACCCAGCAGACCATTTTTGTTGCTGTCGTATTTAATTTGTTTATACTGCACTCAAGCAATATGGATTAAATAGTGACTGACATGGTATCATTAGTAAAACTAAATAGAGAAGTAAGATAATAATGCTATAATATTGTAGTAGGATTATCTTATTTTACTATTTAGTTTTTAATCAACATTAATATTTTAAAAAATAATTATAATAATTAATGACTATCCTTTTCGAATCAAATCTCTACCCCAAATAGATGTTCAGTAGTACGGTAGTACTAAACTTCAATACATCATTCCAATCAGTTGGTTCCTAATTAATTCATTCAAGGTGGGTCTTTATTAATGTGAATTTTTATTAATATTTACAAATGTCACTACATAATTGGAGTGATATACCAAAGTTCAATAATACGGTACTCCCTCTGGTTCACAATATAATATCTGCTTGAGTGGTGGATTTTCCATGTTCCAAAATATCTGCTATTTTACAAAATCAAAAAAGCATTAATTATTTCTTTACAATTTTATCCCTATCTAATACCTATTCCCAATATAAGATTAATGAAAAAAGAGTAAGTAGGAGTAATCAATTAATAAGGGTAATTTAGTATTTTTATCTCATATTTTTCTAAGTTTAAGTGAACTAATGATTTTCTTAGTCTGTAGGTACCTACCCAACGAAGGAGATATTGTGAACCGGAGGGAGTAGCACTTAAGTTTTATCCCTCTACCCCATGCATGATAAACGGAATCACATAATGAAATCAATCAATTTCGTAAGATTTACTCATTAGTTTTAGAAACTACAACATTTGAAAATGGTGTAATATTTAAAATGGTATTTGATAAAGAATTATATTTGTTATTGATTAATTCATATTGAATAATAATTAATAAAAACTAATTAAAAACGAATAATTAATAAATAATTATGGTAATTAATGAATCCTTTTTTAATCAAATTTCTACCCAATGCAAGATAAACGGAATCATAAAGTGAAATCATTCAATTTCATAAGCTTTACTCTCAACAGTTTTGAAAAATATAGGGTTTGAAAATATTGTAATATTTATAATTGTATTTAATAAATAATTTTAATTTTAATTAGTAATTCATATCGAATGAGTAATAAATAAATTACTCTCAACAGTCCACCTCATGCCAACGTGTTTCTCATATTAATGCTAATAATATTTCGGTTCTGTCCACATTGACTGCGCTTATGTACTCTCAATCTGCCAAAATTGAGAAATTGGATCCGGTGCAATTAGTTTTCGTGCAATTACGGTGCAATTACTTCGAAATGCACATTTTTACATAGTTTGTGAAGTGATTTTAGGGACTTACACTAATAAGGATCTACCATGAATGGATTAGGGACCAAATTTTATTAATATTGATAAAAATTTGGTCCCTAATCCATTCATGGTAGATCCTTATTAGTGTAAGTCCCTAAAATCACTTCACAAATTATGTAAAAATGTACATTTCGAAGTAATTGCACCGGATTCAATTTTCAAGATTGAACATCTATATATAATTCTTCTTTTAAAGTGTATAAATGTGATATATTCTGATTGGTTGATTTGATAAAAGATTTTCAAATTTTTTTGTGATTATGCGTAACCATAGAAATGAAATGGTTGACTACTTGCACTATAAATTAAACCTTTCACAGTTGCTCCACTACAAGGCTTTCTAATCGATTGACTACTTGCACTATAAATTAAACCTTTCACAGTTGCTCCACTACAAGGCTTTCTAATCGATTTTGTACTCAGTTGCTACTCTCGCGTACATAGGCTTTTTTTCCTTCCAACTACACAGCTCTTTGTAAAAGAATTGGAAATGGAATGAAATGAAATGGTTTTATTCGCCTACATAGGTACTTGGCTGCTACTCTTGCGTACATAAGTTTTTTTTTGGAAAAAACTTAAGTCTATTTCCTTATGTCCATTACATCAAGTTCTCCAATATAAATATAACACGTGACAAAATGTGTTTAAATGACCAATCACAGTAGAGAGAGAATATAGAAGACCACCTTTTATATAACCAATCATAGAAGAGAGAGAGTATAAATACAATATATGATTGGTGGAACTTGATGTAATGGACATAAGGAAATGGACCTAAGTTTTTTCCTTTTTTTTATTAGAATTATCACTGCTCATGCTCATCGCAATCCTTCCTCTAAAGTCAAAACTATTTGATTAATCAATCTGAAGGTTTAGACTTCCAATTTCGGTTCATTCAATAAACATATCTTTCTTTTAGTTCTTTTGTATTCTGTGTGATTTGAATTTAGTTATATCTATATATATATATACAGATATATAAAAGCTAAAGACATGAAGCCAATTCTTACCACGTAGCTAGATCATAATGTTCGCAATTTTGCCACGTCATCTTTTGAACAAATCTAACATATCTCTAAGCTGACGGTTGAAATCATTCCTCGGCCTAACTTTTTTAAATTAATGTAAATTGTATGCAATTAATCATATTATAAATATTTGCATGATTCATGAATCAATTTGCACTCCAGTTTTGTATCATTTATTTCAATTGGGTTCACCTCATCACTAATTGATTTAAACAATCAGATTCAAAAATTTAAGGATGATTTTATATTAGCTCAAATTTTAATTTTCAATTAATTTTTTGGGGTGCAGCTAAAAAATTTGAAAATAAAGTAAAATTAAAAAATTTAGTTAAACATAGTATCAAAAAATTATAGAAAAACATATTTTATAATTTTAAAAATTATAACAACAATTAAAAATTTTTTAATATGAATGGATGGAAAAAATAAAAGTTTATAAATAAGTTTTTCAAATATATTAATCTATTTATCTATTAATATATATAAAAGAATATACATATAGCCTAATCTTGTCACATCTACTTTAAGCATTGTTTGCTCAACTTCCACATAATCATCCACTAAGTGATTGATTGAGTACTTAATTCATGTATCATAAAATGCCTTTTAAATTAGTCACAAACTATGACACATTTAAATGAATCTTCCCAGGTGGCATGCCTAATTGGGGTCTTAAAATGCAACGCCTAACACAAATACTAAAGCATGCAACCGTGGATGAAGGAATGGTGTTTATATTCTTTTGATTAAGTAGTAGACTTTGCAGACCTTTATTACATGATTTCAAACATAATTTATGTCACCCTTAATTAGTCATTTAAGGTTTCAATCAGAAACTAATTTTTGGCACAAGTTTCAATTCAGACATCCTCAAAGACGTTATTGATTCCCAAGAAATAGAACCTAATTTTGCATATTACTTATTACATTTTTAAAATTCACAATAAAAAATTTTAATGCAGATTTGAATTCTATTTCTTACTACTGTCTATTTTAGCACATTAAGAAGGAAAAAAATACACACACATTTTGATGCTGACTTTGATAATATTAATAAATAGAATCGATCATAATCAAAATATGACTATAATTCTTATATTTTTTTATGACCCAATTAATTTTTCCTAATCAATTAGGGAATTTGAATTTTTACATTGATTTGTGGTATGGATTATATAATGTCTTGGTCTTCAACCTAAACACTCATACAGCTGGAACAATATTCTGAATCCTCAAAGAATAGAGGTATCTAATTTTACAGCTTTCTTTTTGTAGGAAGTCATTTGCAGTTTTGCACAGAAGAGAAATGCCATTGCATCGTGAAGGACTACAGAGTTTATTAATTAGTGCTTGATGGCTTTGGCAAAATGAATTCCTTTTATGAAGGACATTGAGCATTTGAAAGCTATTGCATTTAAACGATAATATTAAAAGTGAGAAGGCTAATTTTAGGGAGTTCAAAGTTTAGTGGGTTCTTAGAGAATCCAAATAGAATTGCAATGCTTTACCTCATTTTTCTATTAACTTTGATTGTTAACAAGTATGGTTTGAAAATTATCCTTCTCTTATTGCACACACTGTACTTTTGAGGAAGGCCATTGCTTTCTTTTCTTTTTTTTAATAATGGCCATTGCTTTCAATTTGTAATTTCATAGAAAAAGAAAAGTAGTTTATCTGTTTTTTTATTTTAAAATAATTTATCTAGAATTTCTATAAATGACAAGTGGAATATTACCTCTTCTATTTTCTTTTTCTTTATGTTGGATATATTGGGGTCTTCGGGACTAAATATCCGCTCATGTTGGAGTCTGATCGGGTTAAGTGAGGATCCGTTGGAAAGCTTGCAGAGAGATGAAGAGAAAGAAACGAAAATGACTCTCATCGGAGGTCACACGAGCCCATACTCGTGGCCCAAAGTGGGCTAGGTGATCATGATGGAAGTGAATATTCTGTTCATATTCCAAGTCCCACATTGCTTACGGCAATGATGAGAGCTCTCTCATCCTCCTATATATAGGAGTGACTCCACCCCTTTCTAGTTGCTCATTCCATGTGTTGGAAATGGGGGTCCCGTTTGGGAAACCCCACTTAGTACAATATTTCTCTTTCTCTCTTGAGTCCTCTTCCGCGCATTAGTCGTGGACATGTGGTTCTACCTCTCGTAGGTAGAGTCCTCCGTTTGGCGCGACCCTTTTCGGTGTTCGTTGTTTGGAGGTCAGTTCTGGTGGAGCAGAGGCATTGGCAAGATCCGAAGTTTTAGCGATGGCGTCCAGGTTAGTAGCTTCCGCAATTTATATTTTTGCCTGGATTTATTTTCGGTTTTTCTTTTAGGTCCCTCGGTCGGATCAGGTCATGTGGATCCAGACCTTTCCCTACACTTTAAGTAATTTACCGGCTAAACTTTCCTAAAGTTTTTATATGTTTGTAATAATGTTTTCTAATAAAAATGATGAGATACACAGTATGCAAGTTTTGTATTATTAATCATATGTAAAGAGTGAATTAAAAGAGTATATTTTATATCACTAATCATATATAATATATAATTAGAGGAACCTCCTAAAATATAAATTAGTTTACTTAAATTTTTCATATTTTTTCCATCAAAATAATACATTAAAAATAGGAATAATTATAGGTAGGGTTTGGGTTGGATAATATATGACTCAAAATGCCTTTACAAGCATTATGGAAGGCCTAATTACAACAAACAAGAGGAATATCATCAACAAACTATGAATTTCACTACGCTATATATGTATGTCAAAAAGAACATATCTTTAATATGTCTTTTGTAAAGTTCGTTTTTATTAGTATGTGAACTCTTACAATTTTCATTATTTTTATTATAATCATTGTTTACATTTTATAATGTACTTATTCACAAAATAAGTATTTTATACATATATAACAATTCTTATATGAACATCTATAAATATAACCCGTGCAAAGCACGGGTGACATGCTAGTTTTCTTAGAAGAACCTCCCTATGTTTAAGGCAAATAGTATTTGATGTTAATCTCCAATTAGATATTTATAAATAATTTTAAAATTTTAATTATATATTAGTATAATATTTTTTATTTATATAAGTAAATATTTTTTTATAGGTATATAAGTAAATATTGAATGTAATTATTAGTTAATAAAATTTTTAAATCTTTAAAATAATTTGAATAGAAACACCCCGTACAAAACACAGATCACAATCTAGTTATTAATAAAAGTTCGTTGTAATTTAGATATAGACCTGATTCATGCTTTTTTTAATGGAAGATTCAAGCTTATTTATTTGTATAAAAATATATTAGAAAAAAACGAATATCCCAAGACTAGTGCCTAGTCAAATATGGAAATGTAGAAAGAGAGAAGAATGTGAGGACTTAGTTTTTGGAAGCAGATCCTCTGGAATTCAAAAATTGTGCATTTGGTGGATTTCTCTAAATTTGAGCCATCAATTGAAGCAACGGAGATCATGATGCCACCTCACCTCATAAATCAAAACCCAACCTTTTTTTCTTTTGCCTTTTCTGCGTCTGTACTTAGCTATCACCAAAATTTTTCTTTCAAATATATTCTTATTCAAGTAAATTTCACACTAATATTTATATATATATATATATATATAAAATATTTTATAATATTGAAAAATATTAATTTTTCTTGTAGTAAAATAACTTTGTATGATTTAATTTATTATTTTAAAAGATTAAAACAATTATTATATACTTATATTTTAAAAATTAATAAATAACATGCAAATAATATAATATATATATATATATATATATATATTATATTATTTGCATGTTATTTATTAATTTTTAAAATATAAGTATATTATATATATATATATATATATATATATATATATATTCATATATATTATATTATTTGCATGTTATTTATTAATTTTTAAAATATAAGTATATAATAATTGTTTTTATCTTTTAAAATAATAAATTAAATCATACAAAGTTATTTCACTACAAGAAAAATTAATATTTTTCAATAACTCATATTTCAACAGTCATTTAATTGGAATTGGAATTTAATTATTTGAATTGAAAAAGTGTGTTTGTTATGAAAAGATGGAATTGAAAGTTTATAAAAAAAATGTGAGGTAAAGAGACTAATTTGCTCCTTAATAAATATTAAATAATTTTATTTTTTAGTATATAATTACTTTTTTATATTCATTATAAAAAATAAAAAACAGTAACATAGAATTGAATTGAAAATGGAATTACACATTTCCCCATGAATTCTATAGTTTGGTTGAAATATTGTAACATGGAATTGAATTATGTGGAATTGCATCAATTCCATGCTTCTTTGTATCATATTTGGAATCCAATTCTTCATTTTTTAGGTGGAATTGGGCCATTTTTGTAGAATTGGAAGGAAATGACACTTTTACCCTCCTGCACCTCTCTCTCGCCTCTGTTCGTCCGCAAATCTCATCCTTAGTTGAAAATTTTGACAATGTAAAGGCATCCCATATGTTGAAAGTTTTTAAATCAATTATCAATCCCACGCAAATAATTAATGTTTTTTTAATTATTTAATGAATATAAAAAATTAATTATATATCAAAAAATAAAATTAAAAAAAATAATTATTAAATATTATTATAAAAAAATAATTATTTAATATTTATTAAAGGGCAAACTAGTCTTTTTATTTCATATTCTTTTACAAACTTTCAATTCCATCTTTTCATACCAAACACATTTTTCAATTCAAATAATTCAATTCCAATTCCATCTCACCAATTCCAATTCCAATTCCAATTCCAATTCCAATTTCACATTTTTTTAACCAAACGTAGCCCTAAGAGAGATTGAGAGAAAGAAAGTAGGGACAAAAATGTCTTTTAAACTCAATTCCACAAAATTTATTTCAATTCCTTAAAAATACCCCACAATCTAATTCTACAAAATTTACACACCCAATTCTAAAAAATCAATTCCACGTAATTCAATTCTAATTCCACATAACTCAACCAAACTAAATAATTCCTAGAATATTGTGCAATTCCATGTGGAATCCAATTCCACGTCCAACCAAACAAAACCCACTTTATGGAATTAAGAATTTGATTCCCTGAAATTGTCTAATTCCACAGAATCCCATTCTCAATTTTAGGGAGCGAACCAAACACTAAAAAATTTTATTTTTTATGGAATTGAATTCCAATTCCACAAAAAGAATTGAAGCAAACATAGCCAAAGAGATTTGTGTATTTGAAGAATCAAAAGCAATGGTTTATGGTTTGGTTTCACATTATAAGAGGGAAAACAAGGTCTAACCCAAAGGCTTATTGTACATGCCTAAATCGTAAACTTAATTATTGAAAAAAAGACTTTTTTCAACAACTAAATCTTGACTGTCGAAATAAATTGTTGAAAAAAGACAATAATAATTTTTTATGGTCAATAATTGTCGATAATACTTCTTTAACAATTCTTTTCTCAACATTATTTTTTGGACTGACCATCCTGTCTGTAGGGAAAGGCTCAGATTCACATGACCCGACCCGACCCGACCCAGGGACCTAAAAGAAAAACCGAAAATAAATCCAGGCAAAAATAAATATTGCGGAAGCTACTAACCTGGACGCCATCGTTAAAACCTCGGATCTTGCCAGTGTCTCTGCTCCACCAGGGCTAACCTCCAATCGATGAGCTCCGAAAAGGGCCGCACCAAATGGAGGACTCTACCTACGAGAGGTAGAGCCACATGTCCACGACTGATGCGCGGAAGAGGACTCAAGAGAGAAAGAGAAATATTATACTATTTGGGGTTTCCCAAACGGGACCCCCCTTTCCAACACATGGAATGAGCAACTAGAAAGGTGTGGAGTCACTCCTATTTATAGGAGGATGAGAGAGCTCCCATCATTGACGCAAGCAATGTGGGACTTGGAATGTGAACAAAATATCATGTTTCCATCATGATCACTTAGCCCACTTTGGGCCACGAGTACGGGCTCGTGTGACCTCCGATGGGAGTCATTTTTGTTTCGTTCTCTTCGTCTCTCTGCGAACTTTCCAACGGATCCTCACTCGACCCGATCGGACTCCAACATGGGCGGATATTTAGTCCCGAAGACCTCAATATATCCAACATACTCTCACTCGCACATGGTGGGACGCCCATGACTATCCTTATCACAAAGGACTTCTCTTTTCTCTTTCTCTCGTTGTCTTCTTTCATACTCCGTGTCAGTTGTGACCGCTTGGCACAATATGTGGGAGCCTTATACTAGAAGCCTGTTAGGGCACAACTATAAGTGATGCTACAACCCAAGTGTCTGATGATGTGACCACATATCTCACCGAAAAATAGTGCCATGGGTTCCCTAGACGTGTTCATATACATGGCTAGTCCAATCCCTCTAAGTCTACAATAAGACTAGGACTCCAGCCACACTCAGTTGCGATAGGTATCCACATCCATAAGAACCTCAAAGGGATCACAAAATGGGTCGACCTCAGGATACTATCACACATGCATATGTCAACACAATCTTCCTTTCACCTCTTATCAGTTCAATCAAAGATAGCTGCTTTCCTGACAGTCTTCCATCGGGCTGTATTTTTCCATAGCCTCTTGGAAAAATATCAAAGTAGCAAGCACTACCTTATCTCTTCATGATAGAGTCAAAGTGCATAAGGGTACTCTTTGAAAGGATTGATGCATCCTTTCAGGGACTCACACAACATTGAAGCAGGGATTCATTCACATGCTTCCCTTGCGGTACTTAAAGCACATGCGGTATGAAACGCACGTTGTGGTGTTCTCGAGCGTATGTCGATTTTGATCCTCAATCACTTACACCACACAGACCTTAGTCTAGACTCACTTAGAATCTAACTTGAGTTTGCTACCACACTTCGCTTGCTTCACATAGCGCCAAGTGGAGTACTCATGTCTGGCTACATGCATTATGAATAGCGGGGATTCATAATTCGATCATAAGACCTCATATCTTGGTAGATCTCATCCTAGTACACTTACTAGGGCGACTTAATAATTTTCAGTGGCATTTTCCTGTCCAACACTCGGCGCTTTTCAGCTACCTCTAGATATTCACTCTATATCCCATTTTGGTGTTCAAGGAAAAAGCACCCAAGTCTCATCTTGGCCCACACCACTTGCGTGTCCAAGGCGATTGCTCGTGTGAGAGAGCCAACCTCCTAAACCTGTACGACATACTTTATATATTGTGTAATAAGTACTTCTATTTCTTGATCCACACAAAATAAAGGTATGCCTAAGCATCATACTTTACTTATGATCAAGAAATAGAGCTCTCACAAAGCCTGTCCTCATGACATAAACTATGTTAAATCACCTTGGTTCTAAGCAATCATATGTATCTAAAAACACTAGTTTTACGGCTTGTATCTCTATACAGCCAACCCACCATTGCGGGCCCGTGAGGGTATAGAGCCAATGCTCTATCACAGGTCATACTGTGAGTACCCTCTCTCCGGTCACTTGATGCTTAGACTGACATAACATGGTAGTTAACTACTGTGTAACGATGTCTCATACAAAGTTGTGTTGCGTTCTCTTGTGGTACTTAGGCTTTCTTTGGTATAAACCATAGTTGTTTGACTTGATGAAATCAATGTCACTAGGTCAACAGCTTTGTCTGTGATCTATAAGTGACTTTAGATCTTCCAATCCAAACTACCCCGTACTGCTGATGATCATGCAATGAACTGCATGTCCCTAGTGGACAGAGAAATGCATAATCCTTACTTGCCTCTCTACAAGATGGTTCCAGTGCTTAGCAAAGCACAACAAGACGTGAATCTCCTCTCATCCAAGTCTCTCAACCAATCGACATCAATGTGTGGCTCGCCATTTACGGGTCACCAATATGATGAAAACAATCGATTGTCAACAGCGCCCTACAAGTACCTCAGAACACTCTAAACAATGTGTCTCACCTAGGTTTGACTGATAACGGCTCACAAAGCCGACTACAAAAAGCACGTTGAGCGAGTACAATGCTAATTGTACTTCAAGCTACCAACCACATGTATCAAAATACTATCCAATGACTCCAGCTCTGACTTAGTCTAAAGACGTATAGCAAGACTCAAACTCTTGCCTCTTGCTACTAGCACATCATTCGGGTTCAGGTTTCCTCAAATAGAATCCACCAAGAATCTCTTCTTATAGGATTCTTGTGACAGAGTGAGTCGATTCTTGGAGCATTCTCCATGAATCTTGACTCCCACTGCCTAACCCAATTCCTTTATCTTAAAGATGAAAGGATAGCCATCTTTAATTAGCTAAAGCAGCCTCTGTGTCATTTCTAGCTAGCCATATGTCTTCTACATATAGCGTGAGGGTAAAGAAATACTCGCAGCTTTCTTGAAATGGACTAAGTGGTCAATTACCACAAGTCTAGATGAAGATGTGAGGTCTTGACAGATCCTTGGAGTCGGCATACTCTGCCCTCTTGGCCTTTTGCCATGAAACCTATGTGCTTGTGCACGTAGATTCCTTCACCTAGTTTGCCATTCAATAAAGTGGTCTTGACATCCTAATCGATGTACTCCCAGATTTAAACCGGTGACCAAAGCTGGAATCAGACTCTAACCACACAACAAGCGAGAAGGTTTCGTCACAATCGATACCTTCTTGTTGTGTGTACTTCTTCACTGCTTAATGTGCCTAGTAGTGGTCGATTGACCAATTTGCCTCCCTTAACTTTTGAGAGCACACTTGTTCTCAAAATGCCTTGTGACGCGGGGCTGATCCACCAAGCCTTATACTTGGTATGTCCTTATAGACTCCGTCTTTTCTTCTTCCATCGTTTTAGTCCAACTTTTACTAGTAGGGCCGGAGAGAGCCTTTTGAACTATTAAAGGCTCTACTTGATAATTTAGTACTCCTCTAGTACTCTTCTTGGAAGACATGCTCCTCGTAAGCATTACTCCCACTGGACTCAGCAACTAGAGATGCGTCTATACGCTCCTCTAAACGTGTTGTGGCACATCCCAAAATCCGTCTCCCTTGCTGTAGAAAAGTTTGTCTTAAGGACCATGATATCCTTAGACTCAAATTATGTGACCAGAGTGTCTTCATTTTCGCTAATGAAGACATATCCTTTTGAGTGACCAAGCTATCTTACGAAGACACGCTACTTGCCTCTAGGGTCAAGCTTCCCATACTCATAGGAAGGATCAAGTATGTTGTATACCCTCATGGTCTCAGCATACTCTAATCAGGTCTTTACCTAACTAGAACTCATAAGGAGTCACTCACATAATTTGGAAGGGCATATGGTTAAGTACGAAAGTGACTGTTGGCAAAACATCTCCCCAATGGGAACGTTCACTTGAGTCATTATCAACTTAACCAACTCCAGGAGCAACTCATTTTGCTGTGGAGTGTGTGGAATAGTTAGTTGTTTAACTATCCCAATTTCATCACATAACTGTGAGAAAATACTAGGCCGCTTGCCTTGCCCTTACGCTTATTGGACCGCTGATGTCCGAGTGGACTAATTTGATGAAAGCGGGTTTTTCTGATTTCATTAATGAATGGTTTTCAGGTTGCTTTGTCTGTAAGGCAACGTTTACAAACTAGAATTGGGAATTTGTCCTCACAAATTCTCCTTTGCTAATACGTAATTGCGTCCCACACGCATTTGCCAAAAAATGTGTATCAACCACAGAGGAAGACACAGCAAAGCAACTAGTTGAATTATGGTAATGTAATTCAAATTGTATCACAACACAACCATTGTCATAAAATTAGAACTAACACTAAGGAGTCATGATAAACATGTAGATCACATTATATCCTAAGTTCTCTCAAGGAAAAACAGCTCATAATAAGTTCTATTCAGTATCCAGAACACAAAACATATATAAAGATAAAGAGTGACCACTACGCAACTTCGTTTTGTAGCTACCCAATCTCTTAACTTTAATAATGCTTTGTTCCCACGAGTATACTTCTCCCATTGGGCAGAGGATGGAACTCCATGAACCAATGTTCATGGGTGAGAGGAAAATGATTGCTGCAAACAATTTTTGCACATAGTGCCTTATTGAATGGCACAAGCAACATTTGACCTTGGTCAAAATCTCTTTTCCTCTCTTGCTTTTCCTTTGAACTGAGGCTACTTACCTTACACTTACCCTTTCTCTTCCTAGCACCACATCTCTTGGACCCATTGTCCTTGTTCTTAGAGCCTAGAACTCTAAGTAACTTTAGCCACTTAGGCTACGTGCTCGATAGACTTTGCAGCCTTATACCACCAATCTTTGAGCACTAGGTGGTGTTTTAATATCATCAAGAAACTTGATGGTATTAGTGAAGGTCGGAATGACCTATATGCACTCCCAATAGGAGGGAAGAGATCTAACAACAGTTTGAACTCACTGTTTACCAGTGGGGAGTGTTCAGGCTTACTCACACTCCCAAATTATGTTTGATTTCTCCCTTAGAAGTGTCTTCATTCTCTTGTTACGACGCATCTTGGAGGTATCAAACTTGATTGTAAGCTGCCTCAGTTTGGTGGCCACAGTATCACCAAAGCGATATCTCTAATGTGATCTACGTTTACAAGTTTTGTAGTTATACTATCAGTCAATCCTAAACGCTAACACTAATTACACAGCTTCTTATTACACAACACACAACTCTGGAAAATTGTAATCAACGCAAGACGAGTGTAGATATAGTCAGTCTCTGCATTCGAGAAGTAGGGTCAACCACCCTCATCGAGCCTATATATGTACACCTTTCTCTGCTTGACTCAACAATTTTCATAGAATAGTCACATACTATTCAAAATCCCTTTTGGATTCCCACTATGTAAGCAATCAAGAAGGACATCGAGTCACCACAGGCGCGACCTCGAACTTCCTCTTGATTACAACGACTTATGATCATTTAAATAGTCACTTACTATTTAAATTCCCATGTGGATAAGCATTTACATTGAGTTATAGGTTTGCCACATGCTACCTCTAGCTCCCACTCGAGTAAAATGCTTAAGATAATTTAAACGATCACAAATCGCTTAAATCTTTTCTCTCGTTGTGTATGTGAATGAGTCAAGAGAGGGTCATAGCTGCTCTTTAGACTCCAATTCACCCCAATTTCTCCCCATATTTGGATTCGTCTCGCTAAAACGAGAAAAACGACTCAACAATCATCGTAATCGGAGCTAAAACGGAGAAATTATGCACTACAGAAGACTGTGCGACGCTGGTCAACAGTCAGCGTTGACCAGTCAACGTTGACCTCAGGTGGTCGCCGTCGGTCAACGTTGCGCCCTACCGGACGACTACCGACTGACCACCGATGGCGGCGGCGTACCACCGGCCTCCGTCGCCGGCGGCGCCGTTTGGCAGAGAACCTCCGATCGGCCACCGTCACCGACATCAGGGCCGGCAGCGATTTCTGAACCCCCCGGCACCGGCGAACCGCGGTGGCGGAATTGGCCGAACATCCGCGCGTGATCGCCGGATCCACACCAGCAGACCATCGTGTCCGGCAGCGCCCGTCGCCAGACAAACTCCTGCTGGCCGCCGGCACCGGCGACCCGCGGCGGCGGCAGTTGCCGGCGGTCCATGGCGGCGCCGACCGCCACCGCAGGCGGCTCCATCCGACATCACCAATCAAACCTCCCCCTTTTCGTCCTAAAACAGCAGCATACACACACGTATATCTAATTCGTAGGGTACACTTACCTTAAATAATATATGCATGCATGTAAATTATGGTCTTTAATATTGAAAGGGGAACCTAAACATGTTTCTAGGTTTTAGGGTATGGGTTACCAATCAATATTGAATTAAAAAATTAACACATATAATTTAAATTCAAAATTTTGGGACCCTACCCTACCATATATAACTATCACATGTTTTAAATCAAAATTAAAACATTTAAATAAAACTAGGAACCTAAGCATGTTCCTAAGTTTTAAATAAAAATAATACAAGACCTAAACATGTTCCTAACCCTTTTCGGTTCATCAAGCCCCGGAGAACAGAGCTCTAGCATAACCAGGCTCTGATACCAATGTAGGGAAAGGCCCGGATCCACATGACTCGACCCGACCCAAGGACCTAAAAGAAAAACCGAAAATAAATCCAGGCAAAAATAAATATTGCAGAAGCTACTAACCTAGATGCCATCGCTAAAACCTCGGATCTTGCCAGTGCCTCTGCTCCACCAGGGCTAACCTCCAATCGATGAGCTCCGAAAAGGGCCGCACCAAACGGAGGACTCTACCTACGAGAGGTAGAGCCACATGTCCACGACTGATGCGCGGAAGAGGACTCAAGAGAGAAAGAGAAATATTATACTATTTGGGGTTTCCCAAACGGGACCCCCCTTTCTAACACATGGAATGAGCAACTGGAAAGGTGTGGAGTCACTCTTATTTATAGGAGGATGAGAGAGCTCCCATCATTGACGCAAGCAATGTGGGACTTGGAATGTGAACAAAATATCATGCTTCCATCATGATCACTTAGCCCACTTTGGGCCACGAGTACGGGCTCGTGTAACCTCCGATGGGAGTCATTTTCGTTTCGTCTCTCTGCGAACTTTCCAACGGATCCTTACTCGACCCGATCGGATTCCAACATGGGCGGATATTTAGTCCCGAAGACCTCAATATATCCAACACTATCTTAAGGCATTATCCCGACTAATCTGAGCTCGACTTGTGTCACACACCTAGTTATGGTAGAAGAATCTATCAATGGAGATGACTGCATTCACAAGATTTTGAACCTGAGATCTTGTTTAAGCGATACCAATTTACTTATAACTTGAAGTCACTCATCGTTGGTCAATGTTTTTTTTTGGCCTGGGTCAATGTTATTTTTTAATTGTTGAAAAAGTGTACTTTTTCAACAATTAAATAACGGTAGAAATATGAATTATTGAAAATATTTATTTTTATTGTAATAAAATATTTTATGATTTTATTTATTATTTTAGAATATATAAATAATTATTCATACTTTATTTTTAATAAATTAATAAATAACACGCACATTATATATATATATATATATATATATATATATATATATATATATATTAGTATGAAATTTACTTGAATATATTTGAAAGAAAAATTTTGGTGATTACTAAGTACAGACGCAGAATAAGGCAAAAGAAGAAAAGGCTGGGTTTTGATTTATGAGGTGAGGTGGCATCACGATCTCCATTGCTTTAATTGATGGCTTAGATTTAGAGAAATCCACCAAATGCACAATCTTTGAACTCCAGAGGATTTGCTTCCTTAGTTTTTGACTAAATTAGGAAAGATATAATATGTCTCAATTTCTTACTTTTTTTATGGAATTTTAGTTAAAAGATAAAAATATCAAATTTAGTCTTTGAAAAGTGCAAGTTGTGTAAATTTAGTAGCTAAAAAATTTTCTGTTGATTATGTTAATGAAAACTTTATGTTTGGAGTTAAATTGAGACAAATTACTTCGTTCATAGATAAAATTTGATATTTTATCTTTTAAGAATTAAATTTATACAAATTACATCCTTCAATGACTAATTAAATTGGACAATTCCAACTTTTAGGGACTTAACTGAGACAAACTGTATCTTTTAAAGACTATTTAAATTTGACAAATCCAACTTTCAAAGATTATATAAATTGAAATAAATTACTTCTCTCAAAACTAAAATAATAATTTACTATTAGTTTATTGTCTGAAGAGTATTAGATGCATCAAGTAACCAATATATATATACTAGAGGTTTCACATGCACGTACGTGCATGTCAAACTTTTTTTTTAATTTTTAAAATATAAAATAAATTATTATTATTATTAATAGTAAAATAATAAATTAAAGATTAAAAAGTTATTTTCTTTGATAACTACCACAATTATTATTTTTAAAAAAATAAAATTACCACTACTATTATTCTCCTATTTTCTCTCTCCCATGATCTTCTGACATCATCTTTTTATTTTCTTTTTTAATTAATTAAATGGCTATTTTGGGAGACCATTGACGGGAAGGGTCCACAGCCATATAAATATAGATATATACTAGAGGCTTGACATGCACGTACGTGTGTCAAAATTTTTTTAACTTACAAAATATAAAATAAATTATTATTAATTGTAAAATAATAAATTAAAGATTAAAAAGTTATTTTCTTTGATAACAATCACAATCATTATTTTTTAAAAACAAATTTACTATTCTCCTATTTTTTTTCTCTCCCATGATTTTCTGACATCATTTTTTATTTCTTTTTTAATTAATTAAATGGTTATTTGGGAGACCATTGACGAGAAGGGTCTACAGCCATATAAATATAGATACATACAAACTTGTTTATCTAATAAGTGACTTAAGATACTCCATAAAGTTTTCTTTGATTGCTTAAAAAAAATTTTATCTTCAATTTGGTAAAAGAAAATCAACAAAAAAAATGTTCATACTCTCTCATTAGTTAAAAATAATTTTTAACCAATATTCTAAAGACATTGATACTAGGTGTAACTGTCGTTTTTGGCTCAGACAATTGTAATTGGTAATTAGGACCGCAAGGGATCTTAACGTTGGGGGACTTGTCCTTAGGTGATGCACCTAGTTCGTCATGTAGTTCGTCATGCTGACGTCTATAGGAGCCGTTAGGCAAGGCGGTTACCTGTATTGGACCGTGTGCGGCTAAGACGTGCCTAAGGTACTCCGGGCGAGCAAGTCATTACTAGGAGGTTGCCTTAGTGGGAGAGAGCTCGAGTCTCTGGGGGCTGCTGGAAGCCCCGTAAGTGGTGTGCTCCGGGATGGAGGTGAGCCTGCCGGAGGTTGGCCTACGGCGGAGTTCAGTGGGCATAATGGATTTACGTGAGGTAGCTGAGGGTGTTCGAGATACCGAGAGTATGTGAGAGATTGTAGATTAGGTGTTATAATCTTCAGGTTGCGTTTCTCTAGTCCCCCGGGTGAGGGTCTATTTATACTCAATGTGTGGAGAGGTCGTGCTCACCCACGATCTCGTGGGACGTGGGTCATGCCACGAGGCTTGTGGAGTTCCCACGTCCGATTAAGGGGATGCTTCGTGAGGTGACGTGGGTAAGGGCCATGTAACTAGCAGATGGATGGTGCCACGTGTCTCTAACGGACTCTGAGGCCAGGCTTCTAGAAAATTAGTGCCACGTGTCCCAAAGTAGAACATTTCGTAGTTACACTAGGCAAAACTCATATAATAATGCTTTTCTTGTTGTTGCGTAAGTAGCATATGTGTTGTATAAGTACATTTATAATTAGTATAGGTTTCGCATTCATGTATGTTTCAGTTCTTTTTAATTTTTAAAACATATAAATTATTATTATCAATTTAAAAAAAAATTATTTTCTTTTTCATTGATAACTACCATGCATTATCTCATTAGTCATTAATTCATTATCTCTACAAAAGTGCATGCTATTTATTCTTTAATTTTTATAATATAGTAATTAAATTATAAAATAATATAAAGTTATATACCTTTCCATTATTTTGTAACTACGTTACTATTATTCTTATTTTTTCTCTCCCAATACCTCCTATTATATATTTTTTTGTATTTTTTTAATTATAAAATATCTATTTTGTGACACCAGTGATCAGAAGAGTCCAAAGTCATATATATAGACTAGAGGTTTCGCATGCAAGTACTTGCATGTAATTTATTTTTTAATTTGTATAATATAATATAAAATTATTATTATTAAAATAATAAAATAAATAAATATTTGATAATTTATTATTATTATTATTATATTTTACAATAATAAATTAAATGATAGAAAGTTATTTGCTTCTCTATTTTTATAGTAACTACTCTTCTATCTACTTTCTCTCTCGCATGTCCTTCCAACATACATTTTAATTGTATTTTTTAATTTTAAAAAATATTTTGTGAGTCCAATGACCAGAAGACCCCACAACCATATAAATATAAATTAGAAGCTTCGCATGCACCTACGTGCATAAATGTAATTTATTCTTAAACTTTTTAAAATTATAATATAAAATAATTATTATATTTGAAAATTATTAAAAATTTAATATTTCATAGTTTTTAAATTTTAAAATAGAATTGTTATCATAATTTAAAATAATAAATTAAATAATGAGAAGTTATTCACTTCTCCATTTTTTAATAACTACCCATCATACACATTTTCTCATACATATTTTCTCTTTCCCACATCTTCCAATCATGTAATTTCTTTGCATTGTTTAATTACAAAATATAGCTATTTTGTGACCCCAATAACTAGAAGGATGCACAGTCATATAAATATAGATAGATAGATAGATAGATAGATAGATAGATAGATATATACTAAAACTGAACAATATATATCATCATTGATGTTTTGAATTAGTGTATAATCCCCACTTAAACACACTCCTCACCTTAATCACATGAATGTGGCTAGATGGTTTCTCAATTGGTTTTATAATTAAGTGGTGAGTGTTCGAATCCTATCCTTAGCTTATATTTGGATTAGGGATTAAAGAGGAGAAGGGAAGGAAAGGGGAGATAATTAAGGGTATGTTCTTTATGCAGAAACAGAAAGAGGAAGGGAAAGAGAATGCATTTACTATATGTTTGTTAGTAAAATTTTGGGAATGGAAATGGAATGACAATGTATTAAAATTACTACTTTATCCGTTATATTAAAATAATAATAAAAAAAAGGATTATGATTGTGTCAAATCAAAGGGTATAATAGACATTTTGTATTTTTTTTAGATTTCCTTAAAAAAATCAAAAAGTAAAAAGTGGGTGGGGCCCTTTCCCTTTCCCCAAAATCTACCGAACATACCTTAAGAAATCTTCCCCTTGTTTGGAAAAATAAAAATTGGAGAGGAAGATAATAGAAGATCAATTCTTAATTCCATTATCCTTCCCCTTCACAAATTCAATATATCCCAAATTTGAGTATTTTTTAGGAGGTATCAACATCCAAAAAAGAAAAGGACGTATGGAAGGTTAACCTTCCCTTCCCCTCCCCTCTATTCTCCACTAATCACTCCCTTCCCTTCTCCTCTTAGTTCCCAAGGCATGAAAAGTACTATGTGACCGGTCGTTTATCTCTAAGGCTATGTTTGGATTGGAGATTAATGTTAACTCTATGAAATAGAGTTATTTAGGCTAGTATTTCATGGATTTTACGAGGTTTTCATTGTTTTTGAGTCTCAATTAATTGCATTTTAAAGTGTTTTTATGTTCTTAGGCTTTTAAATGTTAATTTGTGTATTTTTTTTATGGTTTTGATTTCATTTGTGAGTATTTTATTGAATTTAATTGAGTTTGGAGACTTGTGTTTTACTTTTGTGCTTAGGGCCATTTTGGAGAAGAATTCAAGTTCGAGCACATTTGGAAATAAAGCATCAAAGGAAGCAAGCAAAAGAGGTGTGCTACAGCACAAACCCGTGTGCTATAGCACAGTGGCTGCACATAGAGACAGAGGCTGTGTGCTATAGAACATACTCTATGTGCTATAGCACATCGTCGCATGGACAATTTTGGAACTCGATTTTTTAGCTGACTTAAATGAGATTTTCACTTAAGGTTCGACTCATTTTGGATATTTTGGAGCTTGGGAGTTGAGAGGGGCGAAATTCTCAGAGAGAACTTCATCTCCAAGGTGGTTTCAAGCGAAAGAAGAGTGGTTTGGAGTGTTGGAAACAATATTTTTCTCCTCTTTCACTCTTTTTCTTTGATTTTTGTTATGTTTACTGAATTTGGGATGTTGTATCTCTTAAACATGATAGGCTAAACTCTTTTTTTCCTTAGGATTGTAGTTCTCAGCATGTAAATTGTGATTATGGACACTCTTTCATCTCTATTTCAATGTTTATAGAGTTTATTCAGCTTAATGCTTATTGTGCCCTCTTTGTTTGATCACCAATTAGGGATTTCATGAGCATTTGAGTAGTTCTTGGAAAAGACAACTTGATTAGTCCAAGGGCTGAATACTACTTGATTTAGTTCAACCAATGGAGTGGTTAACTAGATTTACCCAAAGGATAGGCAGATACCAATGGGTCTTGTAGAGTCAAATTAGTTAAGCTTAATGCATTTCTTTGACTTAGGTTCCCATAGAAATATAGGAAATTTAATTAGAGAAATAGAATTTATAAGAAATCAGAAGGTTTTTATAATGATAAAAGAGGCTAAGACTAACTCATAACATTAAATTAAGGTGAATTGAAGTTGATTTCACAATCGAATTGCTAACTAGACTACAGTCCTAGGGATCTCTCTTGCACTTAAGTTCTTTTGATTATTTTCATTGTGAAGTTATTAACTCCTTTTATCTCTCTTGCACTAGTATTTAGTAGTTTTTACCTCAGTTCCCTGTGGATGATACTCTTTCTTATCATTTACTACTTGTTGGCGGTGTATACTTGCACCGTGTTGCTTTTGCGAGCAACAATTAAGGAGGAGAAGAGAAGGGGAGGGGAAAGATTCATGATATCTTCTCCTTGTTTGGGAAGATGAAAATTGGAGGGGAAGATGATGGAAGATCAATCCTTAATCCTCCATCATTCTTCCCCTTCACAGATTCATGATACCCCAAATTGAGATATTTTGGATGAGGTATCAATACCCAAACAAAGGAAAGACATTTGGAAGGTTAACCTTCCCTTCCCCTCCTCTCTCTATCCTCTAATCATTCCCCTTCCCCTCCCCTCTTGATTTTTTTGGAAATTAAGAGGGGAAGGAAAGGGGAGAGATTAGAGGAGGAGAGATGGGAGGATAAGGGAAGTGAAGGGAAGGTTAACCTTCCATATATCCTCGCCTTGTTTGGGTGTTGATATACATCCTCCAAAATACCCCAATTTAGGATATCATGAATTTGTGAAGGGGAAGGATGATAGAGGATTAAAGATTGATCTTCCATTATCATCGCCTCCAATTTTTATCTTTCCAAACATGAGGAAGATATCTTGAATCTCTTCCCTCCCCTTCCCTTATCCTCTATAATCCTCAATCCAAATATATTGATACCTTTTTTACACAAAAAAAAATAAAGAAAACGCTCTACTCTCCTTCTCCTCTTCTCTTTACTTTGTTTTATTATATTATATCTATTCCCAAACTATACCATCCTCTAGGGTTTGTTTGGATTTTGGGACGGTGAGGGAAGGGGAGAGATTAGAGGAGAAGAGAGGGGAGGGGAAGGGAAGGTTAAAGTTCCATATATCCTCCCCTTGTTTAAGCTTCCATAATGGAGGGTTAAGGATTGATCTTCCATTATCTTCTCCTCCAATTTTCATCTTCCCAAACAAAGAGAAAATATCTTAATAGTCTCCCCCTCTCTCCCCTTCTCCTCCTTAATCCCCAATCCAAACATACCCCTAATGTTGCGTCGCTTTTCCTTCAAGACCCTCACACGTCACACCCTTCTCTTCTCTCTTTAGATTTAACGCGCGCGCGCGCACACACACACACACACACATATATATATATACTAGGCAAAAGTACCTTTCCTGCTCCCAACGTTTGGGGGTCCTGTCAGTTTCGCCCCTAATATTTTTTCGCTGTCAATTGTACCCGGCCCTAACGTTTTACGTTTCTGCCAATGTCACCCTTTTCACTAACACCGTCAAATATTTAACATTTTTTGCTGACGTGGCATCCTATGTGGCAAAATTATCTGACTGGGCATATTTTTTTTCCACATCAGATTTTCTAACATTTTTTTTCTGTCAGTTGTACCCTTAACGTTTTACATTTTTGCCAATATCACCCTTTTCACTAGGACCATCAAATATTTAATAGTTTTTGCTTACGTGGCATCCTATGTGGCAAAAGTATCTGACTTGGCATATTTTTTTCTCATTAGATTTTTTACATATCTTTTTCCCAACAAAATCGTGTTGCTTTGGCTTCACCCTTTTCCTTTTAAAATATAACTCAAACGTATGTGCCATTTTGCTGACAAAAACATCGGAGACGTTATCCATTCTCTATTTCGGGAAGACGTCGTCGGAGAGAAGTCGAAATCGGTGCTCGGAAGCTCTCACGTTTTCTCAGTAATAATGTCTCCGATGTTTTTGTGAGCAAAATAGCGCGTGCGAGTTTGAGTTATATTTTAGAGGGAATAGGGTGAGGCGGCCAAAACAACACAACTTTGATGGGGAAAAGATGAGTAGGAAATCTGATGTGGAAAAAATATATACCAAGTCAGATATTTTTGCCACTTAGGATGCCACGTAAGCAAAAACTATTAAATATTTGATGGTGTTAGTGAAAAGGGTGACATTGACAGAAATGTAAAACGTTAGGGGTACAACTGACAGGAAAAAAACGTTAGAAAATCTGATGTGGAAAAAAATATGCCTAGTCAGATAATTTTTGCCACATAGGATGTCACGTCAGCAAAAAATGTTAAATATTTGACGGTGTTAGTAAAAAGGGTGACATTGGCAGAAAGTAAAACGTTAGGGGTACAATTGACAGCGAAAAAACGTTAGAGGCGAAACTGATAGGACCCCCAAATGTGGGGGGTAGGAAATATACTTTTGCCTATATACTAAATATTCATTTTAGTTCCTTATCTTTTCTACTAGTTTTATATTGATATTTTATTTTTCAAAAATTCTAAATCAGTCATCTATCTTTACAGTTTGCTTCAAATTAGTCCTTTTTTGTAACGCAGTCTATTTTCTCCATTAAATGATGACATGATATGCTCGAACTTTTCAATAATTATATTTTTATCCCTTCTTCAATCACATTGAAAGATTGAAAAAAAAATAGCGTAAGGACTTAAATGAAAATTTTGAAGTTAAAGAAGGGGTGAAAATATAATGTTTGAAAAGTTCTAACATGCTGCATCATCATTTAACAGAAAAAATAGACGATGTTATACAAAATGACTGATTTAAAACAAATTGCAAAGATAAAGGATTGATTTAAAACTTTTAAAAGATAAAAAAATAATATAAAATTAATAAAAAAAGTTAAAATAAGAAACCAAAATGAATATTTGGCGCATATATATATATATATATTATATTTAGAAGTTTTTTAATTTTAAAAGTATAATATAAAATAATTATTATATTTTAAAATAGTAAATTAATACATTTATTTATCCAGTTTTTCAATAGTTACCCATTCTCATCATATAATTTTTTTGTATTTTTTAAATTAGAACATAGATATTTTGTGAGTCCAACAATAACATTAAAAAAATGAGTATTTTCAACAACTTATATTTCAACGGTACTAGTAATTAGTGAAAAAAGTACCTTTTTTAATAATTAAATTTTGACCGTCGATATCAATTGTTGAAAAAAGCCAATAATAATATTTTTAATGGTTAATAATATGTTTTTCGACGACAGTCATAAGAAAATAACATTGAGAAAAATATTATAAAAGAAAAAGTATATTATTGATCGTCAAAAATACTGTTACTTTATTTTTTTCAACAATTTATTTCGACGATCAAAATTTAATTATTAAAAAAATATCATTTTTAACTATTAAGTGGTCGTCGAAGTATAAATTGTTAAAAATATTAACTTTTTTATAGTGTGATAATAAAAGAACTAAACAATTATATTAATATATAGATGTGTGTATTGCAAATGATATATATATATGGACACCTAATCAAATTATAACTCAGTAGGGCTTAACAGTTAACAGTAAAATAAAAATGACATTATTATATAAAGAAGCCCTTATAAGTTTAGTCCTTTATCCCATGTGAGTGCATATAGTCCATGATGGGAATGAGTGAATGAGGTATAATGATGTGTATATTAATTAACTAGATCTGATTAATTAGAATAATTAAATTAATTAACAAGGTGATAAGGGCCTGGATTAATTTGGGCTGTTGCTATCTGGAGTGCGAATCATTTGTATTCGCAATTGATGTTGTCCAGTTAGCCATAATTTTTATTACGGCTAATCAATCAATAATCGTAATTAAAAATTTTGTCACGATTTTTTGATCGGTTAGTCACTTTGAAAATCGTGACTAACCGGACAACATCAATTATGAACAGTAGAGAATTCGTCCTACGATTACTTTAATATTATAGGAAAAGGCCCGGATCCACATGATCCGACCCGACCCAGGGACCGAAAAGAAAAACCGAAAATAAATCCAGGAAAATATAAAACAATGTGGAAGCTACTAATTACCTGGACGTCATTGCTAAAACCTCGGATTTTACCAGTGTCTCTGCTCCACCAGGGCTGACCTCCAATCGATGAGCTCCGAAAAGGGCCGCACCAAATGGAAGACTCCACCTACAAGAGGTGTTAAATATTATTATAAATTAATGATTTTTAAATATGAAAAACAAAATTGATAACTGCTATACATGATGAAATGGAATCACTTATTTCTAATAAAACTTGGAAATTGTGTGATTTACCTAGTGGATGTAAAGTAATTAGTTGTAAATAGGTACTTCGTAAGAAGTTAAAACCTGATGGTTCTATTGATAAATATAAAGCTAGACTTGTGGCAAAGGGTTATACTCAAAGAGATTATTTATATTTCTTTGATACTTTTTCTCCAGTTGCTAGAATTACATCTATTAGATTTTTTATTGCTATTGCTGCTATCCATGATTTATTTGTTCATCAAGTGGATGTAAAAACGGCTTTTCTAAATGGTGATTTAGATGAAGAAATATACATGGAGCAACCAGAAGGTTTTGTTGTAGAAGGACAAGAAAATAAAGTTTGTAAATTAACAAAATCTTTGTATGGTTTAAAACAAGCTCCTAAGCAATGGCATGAAAAATTTGATATGTACATGCTTGAAAATGGTTTTAAGTCTAGTGAATGTGATAAATGCATATATTATAAATCTGTTGAGAATGATCATGTGATTATTAGCTTGTATGTAGATGATTTATTAATTTTTGGTACAAGCTTAGATGTGATTAAAAATACTAAAAATTTGCTTTGTGAAAATTTTAGTATGAAAGATCTTGGTAATGCTAGTGTCATTCTTTTGGTATGAAAATTACAAGAATGAATGATGGAATTTTTCTTGATCAATCTCATTATGTGGAAAAACTTTTGAAAAAATATGGATTTTTAGATGGTAAACATGTCTCTAGTCCTTTAGAGTCAGATATCCATTTGTTTCCTACTACTAATGAGAATTTAATCATTGATAAAAAAGAATATGTTAGTATGATTGGGAGTCTGCATTATTTAACAGACTGTACTAGACCTGATATTTCCTATGCAGTTGGGTTGCTTGGAAGGTTTACAAGTAAACCTAGTATGAAACATTAGGGTGCAATAAAATATCTTATGAGATATTTGTGTGGCACTAAAAATTATGGTTTGTTCTATAAGAAATATCCAGCTGTGTTAGAAGGATATTCTAATGCTAATTGGAATACATTATCAGGAGACTCTCTTTCTACTTCTGGTTATATTTTTACTTTAGGTGGTTGTGCAATTTGTTGGAAATATAAAAAACAACAAATAATTGCAAAATCAACTATGGAAGCTAAGGGTGTGTTTGGTATTGTTGCGGTTTTCGGTTTTCTGTTTTATTTTCGAAAAAAAAAAACTAAAAACTTGTTTGGCAAAATGAGTTTTATTTTCACTTTTGGGCCCAATATGAAAACATAAAACACTAAATAGGAAACCACAAAGATGTGGTTTTCAAAAATCGAATTTCAGTTTTTTTTTCAATCACTACCCACTACCACTACCACGACCACCCACCACACCACCACCAACCACGTCTACCACCCACCACCACCAGCCACCACCAGCCACCATCATGACCACCCACCACCATGACCACCTACCACCACCAATCACCACCACCATCAATCACCATCCACCACCACCACCACCTACCACCACCACCAATCACGTCCACCACCACCACCAACCACCACCCACCACCACCACTCACCACCACCCACCACCACCACGACCAACCACGTCCACCACCACCACTCGCCACCACCACCATCAACCACCACCCACCACCATCAACCACGTCCACCACCACCACTCGCCACCACCACCCACCACCACCACCATCAACCACCACCCACCACCACCACCATCAACCACCACCCACCACCACCACCACCATAACCATCTACCACCACCACTCACCACCACCATCAATCACCACCTACCACCACGATCACCCACCACCTGTCACCACCACCAACCACGTCTACCACCACCAGCAACACCACGACCACCAGCAACCACCACCCACCACCACGACCACCCACCATCACCACTTACTACCGACCAACCACCACCGCGTACCATCACCATCGACCCACTCACCACCACCATCAACTGCCGACCAACCACCACCGCATACCACCATCGCCACTAACACCCACCACCCACCATGAATGTACATGAATCTTCTTACTCCCAAAACATCCACGTAAGTATATTTTGAACTTCCATAAATATTTATTTTTTGTTATTTTATTATATAGAAAACTGAAGATATAAAACAAAAAACAGAAAATAGAAAACAGAACACAGAAAAACAGACCACAGATTTCAGTTTTCAAAAAAACATAAATCTAAAAACTGGCAGTAATACCAAACACCCCCTAAACTTTTTGCTTTAGAACTAGCCAGTGATGAGGCTAGTTGGTTAAGGGACATGTTGAATGCAATAGTACTGCTGCTATGGGTAGAGTACGAAATCGCTACTATAATGGAAAATCTAGACCCATAAGGAGAAAACACAGTATTTTGAGATCTCATATTAATAATGGTACCATTCATGTGGAATATGTAAAGTCAAGAGATAATCTTGCGGATCCGCTTACAAAGGCTTTACATAGAGAAAGGGTATGGAGTACATCGAGGGGGATGGGTCTTAAGCCCATAGTATTAAAAGCAACTTATGAGGATACCCTACCAAGTGTTTAGTGATCCTAATAACTTGGTTCAAAGGGAAAAATGAATCATAGAGTAGCTGTGGAATAAATGCACATTTATAAGAGTCTTTAAAACTCTTAAACTCATCCCTATGGTGTAAGTGCATTTCCTGCAATGTATATGTGAGGTTGAGTTTATAAACTCTTAATGAAATCTGTAGCTCTTAAGAGTGAGGTGTCTTAATTGCAGGAGCACCCTTGACAGAGTTCACCTATTTGAATGTGACGGAGTGGGGCCGCTCCTAAGAGAATATAAAATGACATATATTCTTGAAACACATTCAAGAAACAGGATGCGCACAAAGGCCGCATAATGTGAGGGCTAGGGCTCATAAATTGCACTTGGGTTATTATGTGCAAGATATGTATATTCTCTCCCCTAAGCAGTCATAGTTCAAGGCGAATACCACTATTGACTTTGGATAAAGATATGTATTTTTGCTAAATATAGATTCAAGGCAATGTCGTCTATATTATGCATAATAATCTATCTCTACCCAAATAAATATTTTAATGTGAGATAATTTATAATAATAAGTGGGAGATTGTTAGAATTTATTATAAATTAAATTAATATAAATTAATAAAAACATGAAACTGTCATATGTTAAAAACATTCAATATTTCATATACGTTAGTTTCAAGCCTATTTATTAAAATTAATCTGTCAACGTTGCAATATTTTAATTTGTGAACGTTGCAGAAGCTTTCAATTTTTATCCGTTGTGGTTTTCCAATCTTTGCCTATAAAAGGCACTTGGTTGAGGCATTCAGAGACACGGAAAAAAATACACAGAAACGTAAGAAAGTTTGAGAGAAAACACTTTTTTATATTTTGGGTGGAGAAAAGGTGTAGATGTTCCAGAGTCATGTCTACTTCTTTGTGTAGAAATTGTAAACTTAAAAAAAGGCGAGTGTTTGGCCGTTGTATCCTGGAGGTGACGAGCTTGGGTACCACTACACCAGGGTTATAGAATATAATTCTACCTGTGGATCGAGAGTATGAATTACCTTAAAGATAACGAGATACCCGTGCCTCAGTCAAACACCACGTATTTATTTTAATTATATTCATCTTTTATTTCTATTGTTTCTATTATTTTTTTCTTATTTTTGCTTGTAGCCCCAACAAGAGGTAGTGCCACATGTCCATGACTGATGCGCGGAAAATGACTCAAGAGAAAGAGAAAATTTATACTGAGTGGGGTTTCCCAAACGGAACCCCCATTTCCAACATATGGAATGAGCAACTAGAAAGGTGTGGAGTCACTCCTATTTATAGGAGGATAAGAGAGCTCTCATCATTGACGCAAGCAATGTGGGACTTGGAATATGAACAAAATATCATGTTTCCATCATGATCACCTAGCCTACTTTAGACCACGATTATTTAGTCCCCAAGACCCCAATATATTCAACAAATATATAAACTAGGGAGGAGCTAGCTTGATTGCTTTTTTACTAGGATCTAACTTAAATATTACAAGGGATTTACTTTTTAATCAGGGCATCTCGAATGAATGAGTTTTAATTTTAATATCTTTTTACAAATCATCTGATCAAAAGCTATTTCTTTAAGCAACTTATTCTAATATAATTAATGCAAAATTTTGAAGAATATTGTATTATTTTTTTGGTGAAAAATAATATTTATTTGGTTGTTAAAGACAATACCCAAAGAAAGAAAGAAATTAAAGAAAGATCTTTCGGCAAAAGACCCTATAGTCCTATACAAAACCCTTTATCTTCTCTCTGAATGTTTTAAATGGTTGAAAAAAAAATGTACTTGGTTTTACACAACTCAAACTCACTATCTTCGATTTGGCCACAAAAAAACTCACCATCTTTGAGATGTTATATATGACTAAAAAGCTACATATAATAAGCAAAGATTCAAAAGGTAGTAACTTAATTAGTCTCTGAGAGGTGTAGAACATCTATTTTGATTTTGGTCCTCTATGTTTTATTCAAGTTCCAAATCAGTCATTTATGTTTCAAATTTGTCCTTTATGTTTCCCAGAAGTTCAAAATTGGTCCTTCCATCCAATCCCATCCATTTCTTCCGTTAAGTGTTGACGTGGCGTGCTGAGGTGGACATATCATCTCTCCTACGTATCCATAATTAAGCTGACGTGCCATGCCACATCATCACCACCTCATTGCCACGTCATCTTCTATTCATCTTATGTGATGACGTGCCGATGGCATGACACAACACGTCAGCTTAAATGGACAAGTCAGTACGCCACGTTAGCAATTAACTTAAGAAATTGACGGAAGTGGACGGAAGGACCAATTTGGAACTTCTGTGCAACATAAAAGATCAATTTAAAACTTTTGAAACATAAAGGACTAATTTGGAACTTGAGTGAAACATAGAAAACCAAAATGAACCTTTGCCCTATGTATAAAGTTTTTTTTTTTTTGTTTACTCATCATATATAATTTACTTTGTTCAATTATCTTTTACTCATATGATATATCAAGTCATCTGAAATTTTTTTTTTACAATATTTGCTTTAAGCTATAAACCCTAATTCCGGCTTTATTTATCTAAGGGAAATGTTCAAATCAAGATTAAGAAAACAAAAAGTTATCTGCAGCAATCCAATAAGAAATTATAATAAAATTATTATTTAAAAATAAATAAATAGAGATGCATCAGATGTATAATGAAATAATTAGCCGTGGATATATGAGTAGTGTGTTAAGTAGAGCAGTCAAAGATTTTGTGTTGTAATGATTAAAGTGGGGTTAGAGGGAGGGTGTCTTTACCCAAATGAAAATGATAATTTTAAGGAAAGGGGCACTAAAACAAGGGAACAAAGGAAACAGTAAAGAGAAAGTATGTTTGGATGGTAGGAAAAAGAAATTAAAGTAGCAAGAAAACTATTACTATAACAAGGAAAAGAAACAAAGGAAATGGAGTTAATTCAACTTATAAGTGATTTAATATTATTTAGTAAGATTTTGAGTTTAAGATGAAGTTGAATTCGGTGCAATTCGCTTTCGTGCAATTTCAGTGTAATTCCTTCAAAATGTAAATTTTCACTTTATTTTTAAAGTATTAATACAGACTCACACTAACAATAACCCACCATGAATGGATTAGAGACAAAATTTATATCAATTTTGGCACATATCATCACTAAATAGTCTTTGAGCCTATTTTTAAATATTAATAATAATTTAGTCCCTAATCCATTTAAAGTGATGATGATATTTGTTAATATTGATAATTATTTAATCTCTAATATATTCATAGTGAGTTATTACTAGTGTGAGTATGTATTAATATTTAAAAAATAAAGTAAAATATACATTTTAAAATAATTGCATCTACAAAATCAAATTGTACCGTATCTAATTTAATCCGAAGATTAATTAAGACGCCTCAAACATCATATTGGCAACTAAAAGTAAAAAGGAAAAGAAGCCAGAGAGGAATAGTATGCCAGCAGGTAGATTTGTCCAGATGCTAGATGATGGGTCCCTCTAATTTCAAGAATCACCAGCTAATGTATGATAAAAGGGTTCTCTTTTTTCTTTTTTTTCTAAGCCTAAATTTTAATTAAAGAGAAATAGATTCATCTAGTAGGCCCCATGAATTTACAGCACATGATGATTATTTATAAAAAAAATATTGATCTTTTAACGTATATATTAATTTGAATTTTTTTAAAAAAATGAATGGTGCAATAAACAAGAAAGTATTTTTTCTTATTGTATTTTGACTCTAAACTCTAAACCATTTTTAATGACATCATTAGGTACATTTTTCATCACTTATTTTATATAGATATTTTTGTTATTTTGATTACATTTTTTGTATTTCTGTATTAAATAGTTAGATCGATAAATAAATAAATAAAAGTAAATAACTAATAAAACATGAGACATGAAATATAGAATTAAACAACAAGAAATTATAAAATGATTTTGATCCATTAAAATAACTTATAATAAGCTATAATAAAATTCTGAAAATGTTTTCAAACCATGTTGTTACGCCATAATTGGCAGTATGTTGGCGTTATGCTGAGTCAGTAATAATTAATCTTATTAATATTTAAATTATGACTCATCAAAGTCATAATCATGGCCCATGGCCCAAAACGCTTACTATAAGTAGAGAGCTCTCACACGAAACCCTACATACGAGAATTAGAATCTCTACATTTACATCATCATTTCTCTCCAACGTTCCTCCTTCCTCAAAGAGTGCTCAGCGGTTACGACGTCATGTTCTCCAACGTGATGACAACCATCCAACTAGGGATACATCCCTCATCACCCCATGAGTACTCTATACCAAGCCTCCTACCGCTCAAGCAATCTAGAGTCGCTAGGGGTGGTCGCGGGTTGGTTTGGTTCGGGTTTGAGAAAAAATTAGAACCAACTCAATCAAAGTTTGGCGGGTTGGGTTGGGTTTGAAAAAGAAAAGCCTTGAACCTGAACCGAACCAACCCGCCAATGGCGGGTTGGTTCGGGTTCAACCCGTCAATTTTTTTTTTTTTACTTTTTTTTTTTTTGAACTTTTAAACAATGTTGTAAGAACCGGACGGTCCGACCGGTTCAACCGCCAACCGAATACAAAGGCGAGTCGGTTGGACCAAAAAACCGTTTTTGCAGTTGGACCGGATTTAACCGGAGTTGGACCGGTCAACCGGGTTGGACCGGTCAACCGGTGGTCCAACCGGTCCAATTTTATTTTTTAAAAAAAATTAAAAAATTAAAAAATAAAAAGGAAAAAATAACATAAAAAAAAGAAATTAGAGAAATCTTAAAAATTAAAATTAGAAAAGTCTTAAAAATTAAAATTTAAAAGTTATGATTATCAATAATTTAATATTTGGTTTGATTAAGTTCTTTCAAAGCTTGACAAGTCTTAAAAATTAAAACTTTGAGAAGTTATGTAATTTAAAACTTCAAAATTATGTATATTGAAACCTAAAATTTGAGTGATGTCATTTTATATATTAAGAACATTTATTATTTATTATTTATTGCGTCATCCGGTTCGACCGACGGTTCGACCGGTTAAACCGATCAAACCATGAACCGAACACTTGTCCGAGTCTTTGTCCGGTTCGGTTCTTACAACATTGCTTTTAAATTACTTACCTTCACCAAAAAGACTTATTTTCATTTAGGAAAAAGTCAAGAACATGAAATAAACTAAAATTGACATATTCAAGATATAAACAATTTGTATTTATTGTTTATGTATTAGTGATTTAATATTTTAATGTGTTATAAATTCTTTTTCTAATAATAATATATACTAGAGCGGGTTGGCAGGTTGGTTCTGGTTGAGCGGGCTCATAATTTCCAAATCCGCTAACTGAACCAATTGATGAGCGAGTTAAAATTTTGGATCCGAACTAACCCGCCAACCCGAACCAACCCAACCCAAACTGGCGGGTTGGATTGGGTTGAGCGGGTTGGCGGGTTGACCCAATCCGATAATCACCCCTAAGAGTCGCCCAACATTTTAACCACTGCATGGAAACACCTTTCAGGTAATACTAGCGCCTTGTGGTTCTTTTGGATGCTCTTTCAAATTACATAGACTTTAATTTTATCCTCCAAAAAATACGTAATAAGCACCTAAATACTACTTAAAGATAAGTCCCCAAGACCACTACCCTTAGTCCCACACATTTACTGTGAACCAAAAGCGATTTAAAACATGCTATACACACACCATTAATAATATATATGAATAACATTGTGAAGAGTATACTTTACCTTCTTCAATTATTTTTCTAAACTCTTAACCGACGAAATGTTTGTTTAACTCATTCTATTTTACTATACTACTCCACCTTAATCTTTTCAAAACTACCAACCAAATCCAAGATTCTACTATATATATAATTAATTTTGTCATGCTTTTTTCTCGTTTAAATAATTAATTTCTACGTGATCTTGATCAAAATTTTATATACCATATTTTCTTAACCAATTAAGGGAGACTGCCTCGTTTCTACAAAAAATGAAAAGAACGTATATATAACTTACTTGCACTTGATGTTATACGATACGCGTATAAGATTCTATACCTAGTTCACTTTTGTACGTATGAAATGCTGATAATATATAAATAATAATGGTATCCTGAAACACCAAGGCATGGATAGATCGCATCGTAAAACGCACATGTTTAATTAATTAATACTATAATGATTAAAGATCATAAATCATTGTGTCAACAGATCTAGCTACTACCTCCACAAATTTAAAATATGGGATGAATTAATAATGTGGGTTGGATCTAATAGAAAGTATCTATATTTCACAATGTGAAAAATTTGAGTTTGAGTATTTATTGATTGAGAGAAGTATTTATATTTAATGTCCAACAATTATATTTTCATGTTGATTGACTATAACATCAATAATTAATAAATAATGTTAGTTCACAAACGTTAATTTTTTTTTTGTAGTGATAAAATTTTATCCCTATTTGACTAAAAATATATTTTATTTCAAATTAATATTTTCTACTCTGAAAATTATGGAGTCAATTGTAAAATTAATTATTTTTAAATAATTTTTTTAATAGAGTTTGAAAAAATTATTGTGATGTGAGAGAGATCTGTTTCGAGAATTAAGAAGAAAAGTATCTTTATCATAAGCTAAAAAACAAATTGTGTTTGAAGAATTTCATAAAAAAAAAATTGTTTTGATTATAAAATTACAAAAAGAATGGCATCTATAATTATATTATGTTATTAATGTTATTAAATAGATAAACGGGTATAAATATCTATTATTGTTAATATTTATGAAACAAATAAATATACAATTGTACTTAATTTATTAATTAAATAAATTATTCTTTTTTAAACTGAAATGAAATTTTGTTATTTGATTATTAGTTTTATTAATTAAATATTTGTTAGTGTTATTTAAATTAGAGTGGTATATAGAGTTTTTGGTAAATAAAATATATTGAAAAATACATAATTTTGATAAGAATTAATTTTTTTCCCTAAAATATTAAATATTAAAATTATATTTTTTGTTAGAATTAAATAGAAAACTAATTTTTAATTTTTGTTTCAGAGTTGAAAGTTTCTTCAACACCTCAAAATTTTAAAAGAAGTAATTTTTAAACAATTATCATTTTTACCCTTCACAAAAGATTACACAATCAAGCTCTAAATTAGAGAGAAATTATTATTTTTTGTTTCCTTCAAGTATCCTTCTATTGGAGATAACTTATTTTCGGAACAGTGGAATACTAAATATGGACATCTCTTTCAAGAAAGATTAGAACGTTCATCACATTGTATAGTATTAATCCCTTCCATGGATCCAAGCTTCGTTTGATTAGAGAGAAATTATAAATAGGTAGGATAGTGTCTTTTAATTTCTTCTATAAAAATAATAAAATGAACTTAACTCTAATATATGATTAATCAATTAATGTTGGGGAGATGAATTCATTAAAGGACTAAACTTAGGTAAAGTTATTTAGGTATTTGCTGTGCAGTTTTTCAATAAAAATAAAGCACGTGACAAAAAGTACTTATATGAAACACGTAATTGATGGTATGGGTAGTTTGGATGTTATATGGTATGGGCAGTTTGGAGATGCCAAAGCCTTTTGTGGGAGCTTCTGTTTTTTTGTAAGTTTGTGAGCAGACAAAGGCAAAGAGAGAAGCTTCTTAATTCTTATCCTCTCTCCCTCACTCTCTCTCTTTCTTTTGGTTTTCACAGAACATCTTACACATAGAAATATAGAATGATACATAGAATCTCCTCAAAAGCCAAAGACCATTCCTTTTTACACTTTTACCCCTCAACTTCAATCAAAATTGCTGAACCTGCCAAGATCTCTTTGTTGTAATAATATTGTTTAACTTGAAGGGCAAATCCAAAGCCTTTGATCTCAATAGTGGCCTATATAGTTCATTCCCACACAAGCCAGTTTGGCAATTCCCTCACTTTCATAGATATCATCATAATCTCCTTCTTCTTCATCTCTCTCTCTCTCTCTTAATTATAACATTGCAAAATTTTCAGTAATAATTATGAGTCCAATGAGTCTCCCACCTGGATTTAGGTTCCATCCAACAGATGAAGAACTTGTTTCTTACTACTTAGAAAGAAAAATTACAGGTCGCTCAATAGACCTTGATATTATCCCAGAAGTTGATCTTTACAAATGTGAACCATGGGATTTACCAGGTACATACATATATATATATATATATATTCTTCTCTCATTCTTAATTAATTTTTCCAAATATAAAACCTTTATATATATAATTATATATACTTGTGTTGTGTTGTAGATAAGTCATTTTTGCCAAGCAAAGATATGGAGTGGTATTTTTACAGTCAAAGGGATAGAAAATACCCAAATGGGTCAAGGACTAATAGAGCAACAAGAGGTGGTTATTGGAAAGCCACAGGGAAAGATAGGAGTGTGAATTCTCAAAAACTAGGAGGCATTATTGGGTTGAAGAAGACATTGGTGTTTTATAGAGGAAGGGCACCTCATGGCATTAGGACTAATTGGGTTATGCATGAGTATCGCCTCCTTGATAATTCACACCCTACTCCAACTCCAACGACATCTTTCTCTTCTTTAAAGGTATATTAATATTTCTGTTCTTTAATGTTTTCTCGAGCAGGGATACTCTGTACACGAGACTTCAACTTGAAACGTTGTTTAAGAGAAATAGAGTACTTTGACCGGTACTCCAACCAATCACTTTTGTTTGATGGTTCACTTACATTTGACTAGAGCTAGCAAGGTTTTATATTTAATTAGGACCCGTTTAGTACAAAGAATTGGGAATATAATGGGGGTAGCCGGGCAAGTGAGTTCTTTCAACTATGTTTGGTTGTCCGGTAAGATTTGGAACTGAGATTACCATTAACTCCGTCAAAGGAGGTATTGAGATTTGGGAGTTTAGACAAATGTCCTCTTTACCCCTATCATTGTCATTGTCGCTAGATTTAATTACAGGGGTAAATTAATAATTTTATACCCATTCTCATTTATGCTTCTAACCAAATTCTATTTCTTTTTATGTATAATAAATGTAATCATTTTTATTCCATTATTACTCTCTCAAAATCAATTCAGCAACCAAACGGGTCATTGGGGTTTTGTGGGGAAAGAATGAGGATGATAACAAAACTGTACTTTGGTTTTGTGATGTAGTAGATTGAGTAGTGTAGCTAGTAATAATTGATAATGATGGAAAGAAGAAACCCTAAAAAGCCACAAAAGTGTAGCTTCTCTCCATGATCTTCATTGAGTTCGCGCTTGCTTGCGTTAATGTACTTTTTTTTTTCTCTTTTTTCAATTTATCACTTATAGATATTGGTTGTGTTAGGTAGTACAGTTAAAAGATATGGATGTATATAATATGATCAATTTCTCTTTCACAGAGTCATATTTGGTTTTACTGCGTTACATTATGTATACAAGACTCTTTTTTTTTACCAGCTCTCATATTGAATCTATTTTAATATTTATATCAAAAAACTTTTTTTTTTTTAATTTAAGATGATAAAAAATTTGTGACAAATCTAATAACTAAAAACTGTTCAGCGAAAGTTCACAATAGCTCTAAATCATTAACTTTTTTGTATGATCCACACAATGATGAAAGAATTGAGATCCATCATCCAATGTACTTATTATTGGTTATTTCTTATGACTGAATCATATATATTCTACACTTTTCTTTTTGTACCACTCTTTCAAAAATTACCTGCTTTTGTAAGTCTTACTTTTCTTGCAATTATTCATTACGTCTAAACATATATATATATATATATATATCTTTTATTATGAAATTTTATTTGTATGTAATTAATTAAATTATTAAATTCATGATAATCTGGCAGGATTCCTATTCATTGTGTCGTGTTTTCAAGAAGACAAATCAAATCTCAGAATTGGCTGGAGAAGATGGAACTAATTATAAGAAAAATAATGCAAAGAATAAGGAATCAAAGAGGGTGGACTCAGAAGAAGAAGATGATGAGAAAGTTGTGAATCATCATCATCATCATGAGCATTCTAATAATAATAAAAACCCTAATAATTGTGATGCTTCTTCAGATCTCACTCAAGGAACACCTACTGATCAAACTGGTATGGTGGATGATTTTCAACCTCATTTTGCTTGTGATGAAGCAAACAGTGATGCTAATTACTCCTATAATTCTCTTTGGGGCAATGCCATGGAGCAACCATCAAATCTATTATTTCAGGTGATTTTTCTTTTTAATTACAAATTTAATTTGAATTATCTCACTTTTCTTCCCCTAATTAGTCTTCATGATTTTACTAGAAATTTTAATGTAAATCATATATAAATGTCTAAAATAAATTTGTAAGTAAGTTATAACTAATGAGATTTTTAACTCGATTATATTTTATTTAATTTAAGTATACTTTTTTGAAACCAAATCTTACTCTTCGTCTGAATTAATTTTGAATTCATGATTCTGATTGGTTGAAATAAAAGTTCAATACTATATATCCAATTCAATAATTTAGAGTTATTTTTTAACATTAATAAAGACCTATCTTAAAAAGATCAAATAATTAAAAAAATATACTAAAATTCAGTAGTATGCAGAACTATAAAAGAAAAGAAAAAGCATAGTGGGGCCTGAGCATGATCATTAATTATTAATGATCTCCTAAATAAGTATTTAACTTTTTCTTTTTCTCCTTGTCCTTGGCATTTATGGTTTATGATGACTTCCTTTTCCCAAGCCTACATTTCCAGCAAAATATTCTTCTTTTTTTATATATAACTCTTTTCTGATCACCTTAAGGCTTCATGGTCACACCTCAATTAATCCACAAGTGTTCATTGTTTTCTATTTATATATATTCCTAAGAAATCTTACTAATCATTTCATAAAAAAAAAATCTTACTAATAAATTGTAATAGAGTTATAATTTACAAATTAGTTCTACAAAACACATCTATGAGTTTTTCTTGTTTTCTTTTTTTGATCTTAAAGCCACAAAAGTTGGAAGTGTGATATTGATCTTTTCTTTTCTTTTTTCAGTCGAACACACGCTAATGATATATATATATATATATATATATATATATATATATATATATATATGTATGTATAGCTTTTGTTCACATTGCCCTATAACTTCTTTTGACTGACTCACCAAAACGTTTTCCAAAGAAATTAAAGACATCTTTCCTCCGTATTTTCCTCATCTAAAGCATGATCTACATACATACATATTTCAAACATCTTTCTTTTTCTTTATAATCTTTAATCACATTCTTTTTTATCAGCATTATGGATCTGAATCATTTCCTATTTTAGCAAAAGCTATATATTTAGAAATTCTTAATTAGTATATTGACACTACTTATTATATATATATATACAATGTTGTAAGAACCGAACCGGATAAAGACTCGGGAAAATGTTCGGTTCATGGTCTGATCGGTCGAACCGTCGGTCGAACCGGATGATGCAATAAATAATAAATATTAATTATTTTTAATATATAAATGACATCACTCAAGTTTTAGATTTCAACATACATAATTTTGAAGTTTTAAATTACATGACTTCTCAAGATTTTAATTTTCAAGACTTTTCAAATTCTGAAAAAAAATTGATCAAACTAAATATGAAATTCTTGATAATCATGACTTCTTAAATTTTAATTTTTAAGACTTTTCTGATTTAATTTTTAAAATTTTTTTAATTTCTTTTCTGATGTTATTTTTTTTAATAAAAAAAATTAGACTGGTTGGACGGTCCAATTAGGTCCAACTAGAAAAACGATTTTTTGGATCCAACCGACTCACCTTTGTGTCCGGTTAACGGTTGAATCGGTCGAACCGTCCAATCCGGTCCAAACAACGCTGATATATATCTATATTAATATAGTTGTTGAGTCTTCTAATCAATGGTTTCTCAAAACAGCTATTTAAATAATTAAAAAAATAGAAATATATGATGTAATGAGATGATATGATAATAGAAGAGAAAAAAATAAGAATCATGCACGATAGTTTATTTTTATTTTAAAAGCGCAATAACAGTGCTTATAAAAAGAATTAGAAAGAAGCTAACTTCTTCATTTTCAATTTATCGCATTAGAAAAGATTATTATTATTATTTTATATTATATTTTAAGTTTTTAACAATTAAAAAATTGACATGCACATAAAAGCTCTAGTATATATTATATATATAAATATAATTAACGTAGTATTTTAATTATGTATACATATCAATTATAATGTGCAGGATCTATATATACCTATGTATGAAGGCATGCATGACGAAATTCCAGCTGCATACTTACCCTTGGAGCTGGAAGACTTCCCTCAAATAAACATGGCAGAGACAAAGGCAGTAGTGAAGGGTGAAATGAGTGGTCATTACAATTTTTATGATAAATACAAAAAGGACTATATGAATGGAACACTAGAAGAGATCATTTCTTTGTGTTCCTCTAATGATCATCAACATTTATAATTCCTAGCTTCATATGTTTTTTTTTCAAATGCTAGCTAGATTATTATTCATTCAAGTAATCTAACCCCACATATATATATATTTATACATTGACACAAAAATTAAGATACAGTGTATATATATATATATATATTTATATATTGTAATTTCCATTATTAGAAATGTTGAGGCATTTATGTTTTTGGGTTTTTGTTCTTAATATATATTTTTCATATATAAATACATTGATGCTCAAGTTAAATGTGTTGTTCTATATTTTGAAAAGTAAATAGATGAGCCAAAGGATATCATTAATCAACATCATCATTCCTTCACAGTTCACATATATATATATATATACACACACACATACACTAGAGAAATCTTGGCCCATACTATTTATTTTTTTATTTTTGAAATATAATATTGTAATTGTTTTTTATTCAGACAATTCATAATTGAAAATAAGGACAGTAAATGGTCGTAACTTTGGGGGACTTGTCTTTAGGTGGTGACCTAGGTGCCTACGTAGCCTTGTTAAGGGACCAATGTCCACGTAATTCGAAGAAGAAACGTTCATAGGAGTCGGCAGGAAGATCACCTGTGATCGTCGTGTGCAGCTAAGACATGTATGTTGCTCCGGGCGGACAAGCCGCCTCTTGGAGGTATGTTGTAAGTGATGAGTGAGTGGACGAGGTCTCTAAATAGTAACAGAATATGAGAGTAAGTGAGTTCGTTGATTAGACTTGTCTGAGTCCCCCAAGTGAGGGCTATTTATACTTGATGAGGGGAGGAACGTGTGTGGTTGCCCCACGTTCATTCATATGAGTCGTGCTCGTCCCATGTTCGTGATCTCCCCCCACATCTCTCTTACGAGAGAGTTTCGGAGAATCATGGATATGGGACACGTACAAGGCTATCGAGTGGTGCCACGAGTTGCCACATGTTACTAATCCGAAGTCTGATCGCGCTTCTAGAAATCTAGTGCCATGTGGACAGAAAAAAATATTATAAAATTACAAATATTATATCATAAACCGTTATTTACTTTCTTATTATTTTGGTACCTATCCTACATATTCTAATTTACTACTACTTTCTCTTTCTCATCTCCACACACCCTCTACTATTTATTTTATTTTTAAATTATTAAATAAATATTTTGTAACACAAATAATTAAAAACCAACAACTATTATAATATATAGATATACATACACATGCTTGGCAGTGGGACATTCAGAATATTGAACACTGATATGCAATCACAAGTATATATTAATAATTATATTTATTATTATTTTTTATAATATTTATTATTTCTTTAATCAGGCATTAAATGAGTGTTTTTAATAATTTATATTTTAACGGTCACTATTAATTTATTTAATTGTTAAAAAAAATACTTTTTTCAATAATTGAATTTTGGTTGTTAAAATAACTTGTTGAAAAAATTCAATATTATTTTCGATGATAAAAATTTTTTAATAATATTATTTTTGACAATAAACTTTTTGACTATAGTTGTTGAAAAAAATACTATTAACAAAAGTATCGTAAAAAGATATTATCTATAATTATTGATCGTAAAAAATATTATTATTATTTTTTTAATAACTTATTTCAATGACTAAAATTTAATTATTAAAAAAATTATCTTTTTTCAATAATTAAATCACTGTCGAAATATATACTATTAAAAGCTGCTGTGAGAAAGCTGCTGTTTCCATATAATTAAAATAAAGATAAATATCGTGTATATATATAGTGTTCACAGTTCAACAATGGTATATATATTTTCCATTAAAAGAAAAGGCAATGGTAGTTAGCATGTCTAAAAATTGTCATCCAAAATAATCAAGTGGTTTTGGATCTTTTATTTGGTAATTTATATATAGGCCTAAATTAAACCCTATATTTTAGTTCTTTATACTTCATCCAAGTTTTAAATCAGTCCTTTATGTTTCAAAAGTTTCAAATCAGTTTCTATGTTTACAAGTTGTTCCAAATAAACCCTTTGGCCTAGCATCGTTAATGTTTTCTGTTAAATGATGACGTAAGCGAGCAACTGATGTAGATAAAATCTCTCTCTTAAGTATCCTTTTAAACTAATATGGATGGTATTGAGCCACGCAAAACTCAAAATAAACTAAAACAGAAACTAAATGTATACGTACATTTAGGAAAAACAAAGGCCAAATACACAAAAATCCAAAATAACTAAAACATAGGATACATACTAGATTTTGTTCACATCAATTGTTTATGACATCATTTATCAGAGAACATTAACAGTGTTAGGCAAAAGGGCTCATTTGAGGATTGATTTGAAACTTTTGAAATATAAAGGACTAATTTGAAACTTGGGTGAAACATAAATAATCAAAATTGGGTTTTGGCCTTTAAATATATAAGTAGATTTTAATTTATAAAAAGCAGTGTTTGAAAACCGGCCCGGCCCGGGTGGGTTGACCCGGAACCCGGTGACCCGGGCACCTAGCCGGTCTAGGTAGCATCTGTAGACCGTTTTACAATCGACCCAGATTGACCCAGGTGACCCGGCGAGTTTTAGACAAACCTGGTGACCCATGACCCCGGTTCTAATTAGTTTTTTTATTTTTATTTAAAATATATGATTGTTTGATATTATTAGTATTTTATTTTCTTAGTCAATTTAGGGTACGCTTGGTATAAATGCACGGATGTAAAGTACTGTAAATAAAGTACTGTAGAATAAAGGAAAATACTGTAGAGAAAAGTGAAGAGAGAGATAGAGAGAAAAATTAGGAGAAAGAAAAAGTATGATAAAAAGTGTGTTTGGTATGTATAAAATATGATGTAAATTTTTTTTTGGAATCGTGAGATTACATGTATTGCACTGTGTGCAAAGCTTACCAAACGTACCCCGGCAAGCTTTTGGTTGGAATTGTTTGAGTTACAATTTATTTGATGTGTTGATTTTTTATTTAAATATCATGTATTGTGGGATCAAAATTTAAGTGTTTAAGACTTATTATGTGTTATTATATGTGTTTTTTTACTTATTATGTTCAGTTTCAGCTTTGAATTTGAATTATAATAACTTATTATGCGTTTTTCATATTTATTTGGTTGATGTATGTATATATATATATATATATATATATTTTAAATTTGACCGAGCTAACCGATTTTTTAGTGACCCAACAGTTAAATTAGTGATTCAATGACCCGAGTCCTCGGCTGGATTAATGACCGGCTCGGTTTTCAAACATTGATAATATATATATATATATATATATATATATATATATATATATATATATATATATATTGGTGTGTTTCATAAATTTGGAACATACTTAGGTCGAACGAATTGGGTTTGGGCTTTGGGGGTGGGCCTAACATTGATCCTAAGATATAGATTCAGGCCTTGTTTGACTCTGATAAATCCATTGTTTTCTTTGACACCATGCCCTATAATTATTGAGAAATTAATGAGTCAAAGGCCCATCATTAGCCTCTTATTTTGAAAAATCAAAATCAAAAGCACTATTAATCAGGTAATTGTGTATAATATAATTATGTTGGTAAACAGTGTGAAATTAGTGTAGTGACATCTAAAATACTTTGGACAGAAAAAAAAACATCTAAAATACTATAACATATATACAATATTTCATTTGGAATTGAATCTCATGATACATATGGCTGTGAAAATAGGGTTGGTTTATAAGTTCGACTCCGCCCTTAGAATAGCAATGGCTTTTAGCCTGGTCTATATTGAGCTTGTAAGGATTAGGCTGGGTTAGCCCAATGGGCTTTTGTTTTTTCTTTCCTAACAATTTTTTTAAAATATTTAAACTTTTTTATATCATAGAGAATATTATATATATCTTGTGTAAATATGTAATATTCATTTATAATATGTTAATATGTAAAATCAATTACATTTTGATATACCAATATACAATATTAATTCATAATATGTTGACTGATAAAATAAATTGTACCAAATGACTTTTTAATTAATATTTTTTAAGCCAATTTGCAATATTTATTTTAATATGTGAATATTTAATAAAATAAAATAAATCTTATTTTAAAAAAATTAAATGAAAACTTTAAAAAGTTATTACAAAAAAGCCCATGGGATAGTTCAATTCAACCTACGACCTTTCAAGGACCGGGTGGGTCGAACTAGCATTTTAGGTCTATCCAAGAAGGCGGCGGTTCAAGTTCAGCCCAACCTACCTAACACCTTTAAATTTTTATTAAACGGAATTCTTAGTGATGTGATGACAAATTCATTATTGTTTTCAAAAGAGTGAAGAATTCATAGTTATAAAAGGAAGTATGCTGATTAGATGGTGTACGAATTTAATTAGATCAGTGAACAAATTAAAGTGTGTTGCGAAACATTCTTTAGAGTAGATATGTTTTATGACAAGAAACATGTGAAGGGCAAGATACTCAATAATAACACACAATTCTACCAACTTCAAACCAAACAATTCATAATGTACAAGACGTATACACATATATAACTTTCCATTGTCCTTCATACAAGTAATTTTATATATTATAGTCAAGACTACGTACGTACGTTACAACAATTAATTAACATTCTTCTATATCGATAAAAGTTCAGTACTGTACTACTGAACTTCAGTGTATTCCTCCAATCATGTAGTGCCATTTGTTAATATTAATAAAAATTCACATTAATTAGGACCCACCTTGAATAGATTAGGAACCAACTGATTAGAGGAATGTACTAAAGTTCAATACTACCGTATTTCTGAATATCTACTCCTTTTATACGGTTAATCCAAAGAGGTTATTTTCCTGTCATACATCATCTATCTACTAAAAACCATTATGTTCTAAACACTACATCATGCACTAAATATGAACACTTTTTTCATTAATTAGATATTCAAACTTTGATTTAGCAATTAGCATATTGTGAGAGACTCGCTCCTTTCATCAGAATCAACCCAAAAAGATATGCATATCTTCTTAATAATATGGCTATTAATCTTTAGGATTTTATTATTACAGACACCAACAAAAGTTCAGTATTACGGTAGTACTAAACTTCAGTACATCTTTTCAATCATATAGCGACATTTGTTAATATTAATTGAAACTCACATTAATAAAGACTCACCTTAAATAAATTAAGGACCAATTAATTAAAAGAATGTATTAAAATTCTGTATTACCGTATTACTGAACATCATGTTCGCTGACACATACATCCTAAAAGTCCCATGCAACTTCATCCATTAAGCTAGTGACATCATTATTAGACATAAATTCAGAGTTAAGTAGAGTCTCCAACAGCCCAAAATCGAAGTTTGAGCCCTCAAAAGTAGTGCCATTATTATTATTATTATTATTCATTTCAGGAATAATACTATTATTGCACTTAATAGCTTCTTCTCCTCTGACTTGAACAATTCCCTTGTCTTGATGTTGATCACCTTCTGTTTCTACTGAAGCATTTGGAATAATGGTGGGTGTGTTCTCAATTGAAGATTCGAGATAAATGAAATCTGAGGGTGATGAATCAGAAAGAATATTATTGGTGGAGGAATAATTAGGTTGAATTTGAAGAAGAGGGGTATTGTTATTATTTGGTTGAGGTAATTTCTTAGGTTTGGGTTGAATGAAATTGATAATGGAATTATTATTATTGTTATTATTGGGATTTTGTGTATGGATGTTATTAGAAGAAGAAGAAGAATTATTATTAGGAGAGAGAAGAGTGTGAGTTAGAGGGTTTAAGCCATGAGAGATGAGCTTCTTCTTAATGCAAGAGTTCCAGAAATTCTTCACCTCATTGTCTGTTCTTCCTGGAAGGTGCTTTGCTATTTGGGCCCATCTGTAATATATATCACACAATAGTTATTTAAATAATAAAAATAAAAAATATATGGTGTGTGAAAAGATAATGAGAGAGAAAGTATAGGAATGATGCATGATGATAGTTTATTTTTATTTTTTTTAAAATGATATTCATAAAAAATAATTTTTAAATTTTTAATTTATTATTTTTTAAAATAATTTTATATATTTTTAAAAATTAAAAAAAATCGTATATGCAAAGTCTCTATAGTATAAGTATATATATATATAAAATATTTTTTTGAGGGAAATATATATAAAATTAATGCATCCACTCATAATCAATATCATCATTGAGTAAATGTTCAATAGTACGGTAGTACTGAACTTTAATATATTCTTCCAATCAGTTGGTCCTTAATCCATTTAAGGTGGGTCCTAATTAATATGAATTTTTATTAATATTAACAAATGACACTACATGATTGAAAAGATGCACTGAAATTCAGTGGTACGATAGTACTGTACTTTTATCAATTTATCATGCATCAATGAAAATGCAACCTCATTTTTACTTTATTTATCATTTCTTTTGGTCTCTTTAATTGTAATGTAATGTCCACTTCCACTTCTGTGTTATGTTCTATTATATATACATTCTTTAATAATTAAATTCAAGTTACTTGTACTACTTAGTTACCTAAATTTAGGGACCATACCAAGTGAGATCACTACTTTTATGTGAGAGATGAAAATAAAGATCTTTTTAATAGTTGAGATTAATTAAAATATTGTTTTGTAATTGTAATTTAATTTTTTTTCCTTAACCAATAATGGATACTCTTTGATTATCTGTTCCATTGTGAATTAACATCTAAAGGAAGATAATTGGTTAATTATCAAAAGTAGGTGAAATTGAAATAAATGAGGGTAATATATATGTGAAATCTTGTCATATATATACACATTACATTGTCACTTATTATTAATTAAAACAAGACAAAAGTAAGGCTTCTTTTTAATTATGCCCAAAATTTTGATTGCACTCATTTGCATTCTAAATGTATATACCAATTTTCGAACAATATTGACATTTTCAATAATTACACAGTTTCAATAAATAATAGTGGGTATTGATGTGGTGTTACATTTGACAAAAAAATTACATTTTGACCCATTCTTCAACCTTAAAAAATTCAGTTTACTTCTTGTGATTGTCTTATACACCTGCAATATTATTTTTCTCACAGTTTAGCCACATTTTTTTCTCTTAAGTTCCATATTAGCCTTCTTTAAAAATATTTACGTATATTAATAACTATTTCCTATTATTTTAAAAACATATTTAAATTACTTTAAAACTTTCCTAAAAATTCTACAATTCCATAATTTCAAAATTCTATCTTATAGTTGTACTGAGTAGCTAACAAATTTTTATATATACAATTAATTATATGATTAAGTGATGTGCTATATATATACATATAGGTCAAAATCCCAAATTAGTCCCTTATGTTGTCATCAAATTTCATATGGGTCATTTATGTTTCAAAAAGTTTAAATTGGTCCTTTATATTTGCAAGAAGTTCTAATTGGTCCTTCCGTCCAATTCTGTCAATTTCTTAAGTTAAGTGCTGACGTGGATATATCATTTCTCCTACGTGTCCATTTAAGCTGACATGTCATTCCACGTCATTGTCTACTATCATATGTGATGACGTGGCGTTGATGTGGCAATGATATGGTATGACACGTCAGCTTAGATGGACACGTCAGCACGCTACGTTAGCACTTAACTTAAGAAATTGACGGAAGTGAACAGAAGGACCAATTTTGAACTTCTTGCAAACATAAAGAGCCAATTTAAACTTTTTGAAACATAAAAGACCAATATGAAACTTGGTGACAACATAAAGGACCAATTTTGAGTTTTCACCTATATATATATATATATATATATATATATATATATATATATGGGAGTTGAATGGATAATGAATGACCTGTTTCCCAGAATTCTATGAACATCAATGATAGTTTGCTCTTCTTCAGGAGAGAAGGAACCTCTCTTAAGATCTGGTCTCAAATAATTTATCCATCTCAATCTGCAACTCTTTCCACACCTCTTCAACCCTAATTAATTAATTAAACACACATACAAATTAAACTCAACATCATTAATTCTATATATATATAGAAAAATTAAAATATATATATATATATATATATATATATATATATATATAAATATTCCTAAATCCTAACCATATATATATATATATATATATATATAATAGAAAAAGAAAAAAGAAATTAAGTGCCTGCTTGTTTAGGAATAGAACTCCAACTTGTATGAGGATGGGTGGTGATATATGTAATAAGCTTCTCATCTTCTTCAGGAGACCATAGTCCTCTCTTTATCTTCTGTTTGCTGCAGCAACGATGTCCCATCTCAGTTTTTCCCACTCTTTTCCGATCTCATGACTTCACCATTTGCTCTCACACTCAACACACACATATATATATATATATATAGATCAGAGAGACAGAGAAGGGTTTAGGGTTGGAGTAGAAATTATGATCAGTGCTATATGTGAAAGTAACTTTTATTAATTAATTAATACTAGCTAGTGTTAGTTAATCATGATTTCATTATTGGATTTTTTATTATAATTATTCTTAATTAATTAAAGATTATATATATAGATTAATAGATATACAGAATTTTTTATTGAAAAGTGTCAAAGTTTTTAATTTAAACTTGTAGAGGACTATTCAGTTTTCGTTTGGATATATAATTTATCAAACAGGTGGAATTCCTTGTGCAGAAGAAGAGAAGAAGGACTTCATTTTGTGTCTCACTAATTTTGGAGACAGAATATTATTATTATTGTTGTTGTTGTTATATATATAGTTCACAATATACAAAATTTTGTGTTCTTATTAATTAGAAATGAATAATTAAAAAATGGCTAATCTAACAAGTATCTTGAGACACTTTTTAAGGTTTTATTTGATTGGTGTAGACAAAATTTATTATCTTAAAGTTTATAAAAAAGGCCAATAAAAATAATTTTTTTAAATTCTTTCATTAGTAATAAATTCTTAACAAAATTCATTAAAAAGAGGGGGTAAAAGGTCTCATTGGTTAAGAAAGCAAATCCCAATTGAAAAATGAGCTGGAGTTGAACTTGAAACTTGTGGTGCACAACTTCATGACTCATGACATAAATGCATAATTGAGTGTATGTGCAGCCTTCTCATTTATTGAATGCTTTTTGAATTCCATTTTAAGTCTCTTTATCTATATATATATATATATATATTCTACCCCCGACAATGTACAAAGTCTTCATTAATTGCTTAAGTTATAGACTTTTGTTTAGACGTTTTATTATAAGTTGGACAATAAAACAAGATGAAAGATTCTGTTAGAAGATGTTTAAGAATAAATATTGTTGGACATTGTTCACTATTTACCAATGTTGTCAGAATTGAATCGGATAAAGAATCAGACAAATGTTCGGTTCACGGCTTGATCGGGTTAACCGATCGAACTATCGGTCGAACCGGATGACGCAATAAATAATAAATATTAATTATTCTTATTATATAAAATGACAACACTATATATATATATATATATATTAATATGGCTGTGACCCCTTCTGGTCATTGGGGTCACAAAATAGCCATATTTTCTAATTAAAAAATAACCAAAAAAAATATGATTGGAGCAAAGGTAAGTGAGGAAGTTGAGATATATAAAAATATAGGAAAAAACTTAGGTCCATTTCCTTATGTCCATTACATCCAATTCCACCAATCATATATTGTATTTACACACTCTCTCTTCTATTATTGGTTATATAAAAGGTAATATTCTATATTCTCTCTCTACTGTGATTGGTCATTTAAACACTTTTTGCCACGTGTCATATTTATATTGGAGAATTGGATGTAATGGACATAAGGAAATGGACCTAAGTTTTTTCCAAAAATATAATGGAAGGTAGTGGGAGAGAGAAAACATATATGATGGTAGTTACTAAAAATGTGGGAAAGTAAATAACTTTCCATCATTTAATTCTAATTAATTATAATAATAATTCTAATTTAAAATTTTAAAAACTATGAAATATATTATTTTAAAATATAATAATTATATTTTTAAAAATTAATGATAAATTGCATGCACGAAGGTGCATGCGAAGCCTCTAGTATATATATATGGCTTTAGAGTTTTTGGTGTCACAAAGACAAAGTGTGACACCAAAAAATTAACTACTCTAACATACATGTATTATGGGTAGTTACTAAAATAGTGGATAAGTGCATAACTTATAACAATTTTATTAAAAAATTAAAAAAATATCAAATATTATAATTTGATATTATTTTGAAATATCATTATTATTTTATATAAAATTCTTTTAAAAAAATAAATTGCATGCACGTATGTGCATGCGAAGCCTCTAGTATATATTATTGTGGTTTAAGATATGCATTTAGCATGCATTCAGTCCATTGCTAAATGCATCTCTTGAGGCAATAATAATTAATACAATTTTTCTCTCCACTGCTAGAGCATCCCTTCAAGCAAGTAAATGGACTAAATGCATATCTTAAACAAGATTTCATAATAATCAAATTCAACATTTCAACTCTCAAGTTTTAACACACATAATTTTTTTTTTATTTAAAACCTGAATCAGTGAATTGGTCTGCCCAAAAAAAAAGAGTTGGACCGCCGGTTCTTAAGCTGTTCGGCGGTTGGACCCCGGTTAAATCCGGTCCAACTGCTAATTTAATTTTTTGGGTTTGACCAACTTGCTCTAATGTCTGGTTCATGTTGAACCGGTCGAATTATCGTTCAGTCTGGTCCAAATAACATTGCTATTTACAATAGAGTTTTGATGACCATTAGTTAATTTTTGTGTTTTGGGAGACTATTTAGTGATTTAAAATTGATAAAAAAAATAGTAAATATAATAATTTTTTTAATATCTACAAAAAATTACCAACTAATTAATCAAAAGAAATCTTAAGGACATCTTGACTTAGACTCTTGGGTAAGAAATAGAAATGGGTTTGAGATTACTATGTTTGATTGATGATTTTGCCAAGTCTATGTAGAAACTCATTCATTTGAGGGAGAGTGCAAATTTTCGGCAAACCAAGAGTTGGCTTTTTCAATCATGGGAATCAATTTAAAAAGACTAAAATGTCCCCTCCACACCATTTTTTACTTTTGATAAAATTTTTAATTCAAAGGTAAATTTGTCATTTTATTGAGTACTCATTCGTTTTAATTGTTTTTCTGCCAACCAAGCATAACAAATTTAATATTTTTATTTTTCTTTATGTGGCTAATCAAATGTGGTAATATGACATTTTCAGTCATATTTTTTTTTTCATTCATGTTCTCATTCCCGGCCACAAAATCTTCTCTAACAATCAAACAGACCCTAAGACATGTGTTTGGTTATAATTAGACTCTTGGGTAGGAAATGAGAATATGAGAAGCTTACCTATGTTTGCTTGCAAAATTGACCTAATCATGAAATGTAACTTTACCTCATTTAAGGGTGAAATAACCAAGAAGGGGGTTGAATTTGTTTACTTAAAAATATTGACCTTTTAAAAATTTGATTAATATAATCTTGGTTAATGGAATCAAAAGTATAGTTCTGGTTAATTTGAAAATCAGTTTTAGTTTAATGCTGAAAGAAAAATAAATCACACAAGGATTTATTATTATAGTGAGAGGTTCAGATCAAATTTCCTACGTCCTCTCGCTAAACGAGCTAGAGAGGAGGCTTCACTAGCTTGGGATGAGAATTACAACTAGGAAACCTTCAACACCAAGGGATCAGCCACTAGGACTTTTACTGCCTAACCCAGGTAACCCTTAAATACAGGATCAGCCACTAGGGCTTTTACAACCTAACCCAGGCAACCTAACCGAAGGCTTAGCACAAGCGCTTTTACAACCAACCTTTCAATTACAACCAATTCCCAAGCGCTTCTACTAGTTTGGTTTCGGTTTCCATTAATCATTCCACTCTGACGCCGGTGAGTTCTTCTACGCGTGTGAAGTTATGCTTTACTTGCGATGCACCGTATTCATGGTCTCACAAGTGTCCTAATCTTCAATTCATGGTGTTACAAATTAGTAATGATGATGACGGTGACCCTACTCTTGTTGACACGCCACCGGAACTACTTCCGACGGACCCGCAACCTTCGGAGACACCTGCACATCATTTATTGCTTAATGCGTTGAGTGGAGAGCATGTCGTCGATACCATTCATTTCACTGGTGTCATTCAGGGAATGGAGATTCAGGTCTTGCTCGATTGGGGTAGCTTGGATAATTTTATTCAGCCGCGGTTGGTTCGATCTCTTAAGCTTGCGGTTGAACCCGTCACCCTTTTCAAGGTATTGGTTGGTAATGGACATGTGTTGACGGGGTTTAGCATGGTTTGGCAGATTCCCATGGTGATTCAGGGTCATGACATCACTATTTCGGCACATGTTTTGGAGGTGACTAGAGCGGACGTAATACTCGGTGCTCAATGGCTGGCAACTCTTGGGCCTCTTATTGCGGATTACAGCGCAACCACTATTAAGTTCTATTGTGCTGGGAAATTTATCACACTTCAAGGGGAGCCCAAGCCCATTGCTAAGATGGCCCAGTTTAATCACTTAAAAAGGTTGACCAATACTGATGCTATTTCTGAGTATTTTGCCATTCAACCACATCACGTGGATACCAACTCCTCACATGATCATTTAATTCAGCTGTTGCCAACGGATATTAAGGCTCTCTTGCAGCGTTTCAGTGTCATTTTTGAGGTACCTCAGGGTCTTCCTTCACAATGGTCACATGACCATCAAATTTTATTGCAAGACGACAAACTGGTGCGCGTGCGACCATATCGTTACCCATTTGCAAAGAAAGATGCCATTGAGGATATTGTTTCATAGATGCTCGAGGAAGGTATCATTCAGCCCAGCTCAAGTCCTTTTTTGGCGCCTGTGATTTTAGTGAAGAAGAAGGATGGGACATGGAGATTTTGCACCGATTACAGAGCTTTAAATGCGGTCACGATTCGGGATAGTTTTCCAATTCTGACAGTTGATGAATTATTGGATGAACTTAATGGTGCCACTTACTTTTCGGAGCTGGACTTAAGATCGGGATATTATCAAATCTTGGTTAAACCAGAGGATCGTTATAAGGCTGCTTTCCGCACCCACCAAGGCCAATATGAGTGGCTTGTGATGCCATTCAGTCTCACCAATGCTCCGGCTACCTTTCAGGCGTCAATGAACACGGTGTTTCAGCCATTTCTTCACAAATTCGTGCTTGTATTTTCGATGATATATTGGTCTACAATCCTACTTGGGACTCACACTTAACCCATTTGGAACAAGTTCTGACAGTTCTTTCTCAGCAATGTTTATATGCTAAATTGTTGAAGTGTGTATTTGGGCAGCCGTGCATTGAGTACCTTGGCCATTTTGTTTCATCTCAAGGGGTGGAAATGGATCCATTGAAGGTCAAGGCGATTGTTGAATGGCCTACACCTACAACAGTGCCCGGGATTTTTAGGCCTTTCTGGCTATTGTCGACGTTTTATTTAGGGATATGCTTCTATTGTAGCACCACTAATGTGTCTATTGAAGAAGGAAGAGTTTGAGTGGTCGGATGAAGCTACCACTGCTTTCAATGCTCTCAAAACGACTATTACTACTGCACCTGTCTTGGTGTTGCCTGATTTCTCTAAGCCTTTCACAATTGAAACGGATGCTTCAGGCATGGGAGTGGGAGCTGTGTTGAGTCAACACGGTCGACCAATTGTTTTCTTCTCTAAGAAAATGTTCAGCCGCATGCAAAATCGCTCGACCTATGCACGAGAAATGTTTGCTATTACAGAGGCCGTTGCTAAGTTTCACCATTACTTGATTGGTCATTTCTTCACCATTCGTACCGATCAAAAGAGCTTGTGGCATCATACGGATTAGACGTTACAAACTCCTGAACAGGAAGAATGGCTTCCTAAGTTATTAGGATTCCAATTTTCCATTGAATATAAGCCGGGTAAGTTGAACATAGTGGACGACGCTCTGTCTCTCTCATGCTATCTGGCGTGTTCTTCCCCTGTTTTTTCGATCCTTAATGATGTGCGGCAAGCTATCCAGCAAGATTCCAACACCATTCGATTAATATCTCAGTGTATGGATTATACTCTTTTTGACCCTCATTATACCTTGAAGGATGGGGTGCTATACTGGAATAATCGTATAGTGGTGCCTCAAGCAGCTTCACAGCTGAAGTACCATGCTACTCTGATGGGGTGGTCATGTAGATCATTTGCGACGTATGCTCGTTTGGCAGCTCTTTTTTGTTGGCCCAACATGTGTCGAGATGTTCAGATATTCGTACAACAATGTCAAGTGTGCCAACAAGCTAAACATTCTCAAACTCACCCCTTGGGATTATTACAGCCATTACCCATTCCGCAACAAATCTGGGATGATGTCACCCTGCATTTTATCACTAGGTTACCGCCTTCGCACGGTTGCACTATCATGATGGTTGTCGTTAATCGATTATCCAAGTATGCTGATTTTGCAGCACTTAAAACAGGGTTCACTAGTTTTCAAGTGGATGAGAAGTTTTTTCAAACAGTGGTCAAATTGCTTGGGTTGCCAACCTCCATTGTGTCAGACCGAGACAAGGTTTTTACTAGCAATTTTTGGCAACAGTTGTTCAAATTACAGGGCACTTCATTGAGGATGAGCTCAACATACCATCCTCAAATAGACGGGAAATCAGAGGCGGTCAATAAATGCCAAGAAATCTATCTTCGATGTTTTGTTTTTGAAAAACCTTCAGGATGGTTTCCCTATTTAAACTGGGCTGAGTATTGGTAAAATACGACTTATCATATGGCCATTGGAATGACTCCATTCAAAGCAGTGTGTGGCCGTGATCCACTACAGTTGATGCGTTACATGCCGAACCCCTCGAACTCTAAAGAGGTTCGAGATCAGTTGCTTTTAGTCGACGAAATCTTGCAGAAACTCAAGTTATATCTTCAATGTTCCCAGGATCGTATGAAGCTATTTGTGAATAAGAAGCGTTCGGAGTTGTAGTTGGAAGTTGGTGACTCTATTTTGGTTCGACTACAACCTTATCGGCAACACTTGGTCCATTTACGGCGCAATTAGAAACTTGGCATGCGTTATTTTGGTCCTTTTCCAATAGTTGAACGCATTGGTGAAGTAGTTTATTGTCTGCAATTACCATCTCATGCCAAAATTCGTGATTTCTTCCATGTTTCTCAACTTAAACCTTGCATTGGTCATGTTGCTTCAATGCATATTCCATTGCCATTATTAACAATAGAACAAGGTCCTGTAATTTCCCCGGTGTCCATTCTTCAGCGTCGCATGATACAGATTGGTGAAAAGTGGGAGACACAATTGCTCGTTGCTTGGGATGATAACTCTTCTCCAACATGGGAATCAGTACTAGAAAAGTTGCGTTTAGTGACCGCCGAATCGGTCACAAAATAGCAAAATTGGTCACTAAATGGAGCTTTAGTGACCGATTTGTGACCGACGGCGGCGGTTGGTATTTCGTTAGTCACTAGAAATTTGTGACCGAAGAGTCCGCGGTCACAACTTTAGTCACTGACTAGGCGGTCACAAAACAGTTAGAAATCATCCAACCCTCTTGTAGTCACAAATCGGTCATAAAATTACTGTCACAAAGCGGTCACAAATTTGTGACTGACCTGCGGTCAAAAATTGGTTGGAAACTTTGGGGACCCCTCAGTCACAAAACTTAGTCATAAATCGGTCACAAATTTGTGACTGACATGCAGTCAAAAAATAGTTGGAAATTTTGGGGACCCCCATAGTCACAAATCGGTCATAAAATTCAGTCACAAATCAGTCACAAAGTATGAAACTCCTTAGTCACAAATTTTGTGACTAAATCTATCTCTAGTCACTAATTTGTCACAAATAACAATTTAATAATAAATAATAATGGAAAATGATATAAACCACTCATTATATATATATTCATAGTCACACCTAAAAATACTTGTATCTTAAACATACAAGTCAAATAATCTCATGAGAACAAAATACAAGCCTCAAACATTCAAGTCTAAAACAATCTCATGAGAAGCAAAATACAAGTCTAAAATAATCTCATGAAAACAAAATACAAGTCTAAAACAATCTCATGAGTCACATACATAAAAATATATTTATTATCTCTACTCAGGTAGATTAGAGCCACTAGTAGGTGGATCATTAGATGAAGTGCTCATCCCATTTTTTGCTAAGAGTTGTTGCACAATTGTTTCAAGGTTTTCTATCTTCCTTTGCATCTCTTCCTTCTCCCGCTTGTCCTGTGCAACCTTTTCTGCCTCTTCATGCATCACTTTCATTTGTTCAAAGCTATCTTCATTATTATTAGGGACATAGCTTGAACCTTGGGATGGTATAGATTGAGCAATTTGACAACTAATTATGGAACCCTCTCCAAACCCATAAATTTTTCCTTTTCTTGGACCACCAACAACTTTGTTCCAAAGTGATGCCTCTTTCTCAATTGTTATAGATCCACTAGCTTGAACATTGACATCTTCCTCATTTGATATGTCACCAATTGACTCTTTGATCTCACTTTCAAATTTCTCTTGAAAATCATGTTTATAACATTAAAAGAACTTCAACCACTATTCAGCACAAAAATGGTAGCACAAAAATAAGAGGAAGGAAGCATGCACTGCTCTAAATGAATGCTTGTAAAACAATATATATACACACATCCAATTGATCATTGGTTCTGTTTTTATTGTATTGTAAAGTAGATGTTGAGTGGTGAGAAGGAATTGATTAAACTTGGCGAATAAGAAAATGTGACGAAGAATAAATAAGTGGCATAAGTTTTGTCAATACAATCCATCATTCTAAACAAGAAAGCCAAATCAATAACATTAAGGCCTAAACAAATATAGCACCTACAACTATTTCCAGCACGTTTCCAGTTGTAAATTTATATTAAAAAATTTCTTAACAAACACTTAATCAAAACCTATTAGTTTTCACATTTAAAAGACACCGATTCAAATTCTCATGAGGTCAACTACAATCCAGATCAACCCAATCCAAATCAACCAAGCCTAAAAAAATAAACAAAATTTAACTTACAAATCAAGACAATCCAGATCACATCACATCATATTCATCTTACAAATCAAAGTTCTTACCCATACTACTTTGGATTTCTTATCAACAAAGTTTCCACTCCCTTTGCTCTTATGGGTGATCAAAAATAATTCTGATGGACGAGCTTCTCTTCCTGACATTGCCTCCTGTAGTCATACAACAACAATATTAAAAATGAAGGTTAAATAAAAAATAAATTTTAAACAATGAATATATAAAGTTAGTACATATTTTCTCTTATGCTCTGAATATGGAATTGACCCTCCAGCATGACATGATATTCCATGTCCATCCTTGTTACTCAATCTATTCTTTGAGTAGGTTGCAGATTTTTCCAAGTATTTTGGGTCTAACCATATTTTTCTAAGAGCATCCCAATTATCATTATTAATCCATGAGGGCTGTATATTTTTTTCTTTGAAGTCCTTCCTAACTTTGAAAGTGATAGACTTGTGTCTTTTTGGTCCAATGACATCCTCAAAAAGCCTCTTGATCTCGACATAAAATCTGTCCTCCCAAATGTATTTTTTCTACATTATAAATGGAGAATAAATTAAACAAATTAGTAGTGGACTTATTTAAACAACAATGAAAGTAGACAAATCAACATGTGTCACATATGTGCAAAAAATAAGTTATTGAGCATAGTGTCATACACTAAGAAGGAAGGAAGAAAGAGAATGAAACTTTACCTCCAATTCTCCAAACCATCGATCTTTTACATCAGTCGGTGTACCTTCCCATGTAGCCCATGGTCCATGAAAATACTTCTTAATTATTTTGGTCAACTCACGTATAGCACTGTGCGGATGATACCTATGAAAAAAAATTAAACATCATTAAAATGTACTATAAAGAAGCAAATTAGTATAAAATTTTAGACATACGAATCACGGAGCGGTTCCAAATATGTGCGTCCATCAGGAGATATTCGAGGTTGGCTTCTAACTTGAAGATATGCATTTTCTTGTTGCGTATTAGTCATACTAGGTTCTTCACTCTCAAGATGATCCTCTTCAGCCACATAACTAGGAGGACGATCAACAACGGGTACTTGCTCAATAGACAGTTGCACAATGGGTACTTGCTCAATAGGCGGTTGCACAATGGGTACTTGCTCTGCGGGCACTTGCTTCATTGTTGGACATTGCACTGATTCAATGCTCTTATTTCTCCCTACTTTATGGTATCCCCCTCTATCAACTCCAGTAGATCTAGCCTTTCCTTTTCCTCTTGTCATACCTACAAAATTCAAGTTGAATGACATAATAAATATACAATATAATTCTTGAAAAAGAAACACAAGCTAAAAATATAACATTTATAAGAAATGCATAAAATTATTTCCATACCAAAATTATTTTGACATATTATATGTTTGATCAATCAGAAGTGTTTTCTTCACTTGTATTGTCACCATCACTACCATAATCAATTTGGTCTTCATTATCTTCATTTTCATCTTCAGTACTAGAGTCATCTATTTCAAATCCACCCTCTATATCATCTTGATCATTAAACTCATCCATCTCAACAATATCTTCTTGATCATTAACATCATCATCTTCTATTTCTATTTCAACCTCTTCACCTACCTCTTCCTCATCACCTAACTCTTCTTGAGGATCTTCATCATCGTCATCTATTTCATTTTGAATAGAGACCTCATCTTCTTGGTATGCTAGTTCTGGAGCATTTATGGCACTCCTTGACTTTATTTTACAAACAACCAACCAATCAGCCCTATCTCTCTTTTTACTAGCATATTCAGCAAAATAAACTTGTTGAGATTGTTGGGCAAGTACAAAGGGCTCATACTTTGAGAAATGTTTTTTTACGATTGATCTCAATTATACCATATCGAGGATGAACTTTACACCCTGTTTCCAACATAGGATCAAACCAATCACACTTGAACAACACAACTCTTGTTTTCTTTGACCCTAAGCAAGGATATTGTAGCTCTATCACTTCTTCTAAAATACCATAGTAGTCAACTTCAAACTCATTATAGGTACTGCCTTTAACACATACACCACAATTCATAGTGGATCTTGTTGAGTTATAAGCACGTGTATGAAACCTAAACCCATTAACATAATATTGAGGCCAAGTGCGAACTTCAGTAAATGGTCCACAAGCTAATTCTTTTATGCGACCATCAACCACATTGTTCTCTAGATCATGGACCTAGGCACACAACAAAACAAGATCAAAGGACTAATCAATCATATTGCCTTACATAACTAAATGGACATGTATTTATGAGAACTATAATTCTTTCAACTTACATATTCCTTTAACCACTTTGCAAATTCACTATTCCTCTTATTCTCTATCTCCTCCTCTGTTATATGAGGAGTTATTTGCTTAAGCTGTTCTTCGTAGATCCTACATTGTAATTATAAACAAAATATTGAGTGATTAATAATTGATATTCATTTATAGAAATTGTATGGACATACTCAACAACCGGTTGAATTTCTTCGCAGTTGAGGAGGACATAAATAACGGCAGCGTTGAATTCTTCTTCTTTCAAGTATCGTTTTTTCTCTTTCCCTGCCGGACGACCCGGGTGAGTAAATATAGATAGACATCCATCAGGGCAATCTACTTCATCCCCATCGTCATTTCGATCCACCTTATTTAGCTTGGTTTGAACATGAGGTTCAAAATAGTAAGAACAAAATGTAGATGTTTCTTCAAGAAGGTATGCTTCACAAATAGACCCTTCCACACGAGCTTTATTTTTAACCTTCTTTTTCAAATGATGTAAAAACCTATACATAGATCTTGTTAGTAAGTATTCAATATAAGTTAAGATCATAGTTATTTACTGGAACGTATATATTTTGTAATGTACCTCTCAAATGGATACATCCAACGATATTGAACCGGTCCACCAACTTGTGCTTCATATGGTAGGTGAATAGGCAAGTGTTCCATAGAATCAAAGAAACCGGGAGGAAAAATCTTCTCCAATTTGCATAAAGTTACAACAATGTTCTTCTCAAGTTGCTTCATTTGTTCCTCTTGAATCATGGTGGAACAAATGTCTTTGAAGAATAAACTTATCTCAGTTAAAACATTCCAGACGGGCTCAGGCAACAGATCTTTAAAAGCAATCGGTATCAATCTTTCCAAAAATACATGACAATCATGACTTTTCATTCTTGATAACTTACACTCTTGCATATCAACACATTTTGACAAATTTGAAGCATATCCATCAGGAAACCTCAAATTTTTAACCCATTCGCACACTAACTTTCTTTGATCCTTTGTTAAAGTATATGACGCTTTTGGCATCACTATCTTTCCATCCCCTTGAACTTTCAGTTCTAACTTCTTCCGATCACAGTGCATAGCCAAGTCTCTTCTAGCATTTGCATTGTCCTTTGTCTTGCCCTTCACATCCATAACAGTATTGAATATGTTATCAAACACATTCTTCTCAATATGCATAACATCAAGATTATGTCGAATTAAGTTTGTATCCCAATAAGGCAAGTCCCAAAATATAGAACGTTTAATCCAATGATGGCGGTGGCCATATCCAGACAACTTGTCTTGGTCATTAGTTATTTCCATCATCCTTGGTAAGGTACAAACTCTCTCCCATAAGTCATCACTAGAAAATCTTTGAGGAATGGGGGATTTTTCAACACGACCTTTAAGAAATGATTTTTTGTCCTTGCGCATTGCGTTATCTAGTGGCAAAAATTGACGATGACAATCAAAGAAAGTTGTTTTGTGCCCCTTTCTCAAGTAGAACGCTTTACTATTCTCCATGCAAATTGGACATGACATATTACCATGAGTGCTCCATCCAGACAACATACCATAAGCAGGGAAGTCGCTAATAGTCCATAACAAGGAAGCTTTCATTTGAAAGTTTTGCTTGGAGCATGAGTCATAAGTTAGGATGCCAGTCTCCCATAATTGTTTCAACTCATCAATTAATGGTTGCAAATAAACATCAATCTTTTGGCCTGGATTCTTTTCGCCAGGAATGACAAGAGTTAGAAACATATAGGGGATTTTCATACACATCTCAGGGGGGAGATTGTATGGTGTAACAATTACAGGCCAACATGAATAGGGATGTGCAGACTGACCAAATGGAGTAAATCCGTCTGATGAAAGACCTAACCTAACATTTCTAGGCTCTGCTGCAAATGAGGGATGGCATTGGTCGAAATGTCTCCACGCCTCACCATCACATGGGTGGCATAGGTCCCCCTCTTTTCTCCTAGTTTCATGATGCCAAGTCATGTGCTTAGCTGTCTTTGTAGACATATAAAGCCTTTGCAACCTAGGTGTTAATGGGAAATAACGTAAGATCTTGTAAGGTATGTCTTTTTTGTTTGGGTCATCTCTTTTTCTAGGCTTATAGCGAGCATGACCACATACCGCACAATCCCTTCGTTCTTTGTTTTCCTTATAATATATCATACAACCATTCTCGCATGCATCTATTTTCTCATAACTCAAACCGAGTTTGTCCACCATTTGTTTACTCTTGTAATAGTCATCGGGCAATTCCGAATCATCAGGTAACATTTCTTTCACGATTTGCAAGATCTGATTAAAGCAAGACTCACTCATGTTAAACTCTGACTTGATATTTAACAATCTTGAGACTGCTGATAAAGGAGTGTGTCTACTACAACCTTCATATAGTGGCTTTTCAGTGGCTTTCAACAAGTCATAAAACTTCTTAGCATCTTGGTTTGGAGGTTCATCAAATTCGACATTTGTGTTAGGATTGAAACTTGGTCCAGCGGCTTCTAGAATCATGGTACGATACGGATCTGTCAAATTGACATCAACCCTCTCCACATGATCACCGTCTACCATTTCCTCGTTTTCAGCTTCTACCCTTTCCTCCATAGCACCGCCAATTTGACATTCCTCAGTGTAATGCAAAGGTTCCCCATGAAAGCTCCATTGGTCATAGTTAGGGATAAAACCTCGACTATAAAGGTGGACTTTAACAGTTTCCACATCAAAAAATTTTGTATTGTCACACCTTGAACAAGGACAACGTATTTGCCCATTTGACACAAAATTAGGTTGAGATAATACAAATGATACAAATTCTTCGACTCCATCAATAAATGCACAATTAAGACCCTTTCTACTTTGGTCACGCCGATTATACATCCAAAGTCGACCGGGTCTCATGTTTCTACATGACAAGGAAAAAAAAGGAAATAATGAACCTCTAATGAATGGTGGCAACATATATTGAAAGGGTGATTTAAATCTGGGGATCAAATTGTTCAAACATATATATTAAATTGATCAACCATATATCTAAAGACAAACATAAACAACTACTACATTAATACAAAGTAAAGAATGTGCACTAAATAACTAACCTATAAGGAGTCTCCACCAAACTTGTTTTGATTAGCAAATCCAGATAGATGCTTTATGTAACCACCACCAAACTCGATTTCTTGCTCAAACTTTATAGGATGCTAAAGGAACAAAGAAAAAAGAGAAACACTAAATTTTTAAAAACTCACTAAAGGAAAGAAATTAAAAGACACGCATATCAAATTAAAATAAGATTCATTGGAAATTGGAAAAGTGGACTAGTTGGATTGCATGTCAAGAAAACTCAAAGGCAAAAGTGGTTCTGCAGCCATGGTTCTGTAGCTGCAGAACGCAGAACCATGGTTCTGGTTCTGCTGGTTCTGTAGCAGAACGCAAAACCATGGTTCTGGTTCTGTAGCAGAACCAATTGTTTCTGGTTCTGCAGCAGAACTAGAACCGGTTCTGGTTCTAACTTTCTTCGTACCCGTAGATTCAAGTGTCGGATGTTTCCCAAGATTGCAACACGAAAGCAATAGTTCCCCAAAACAACAAATTAAATTTATAAAAGAAAAAGAAAAAAGAGAGAGTTAAGTTTTTTTATGCTATATTAATTAATGATTCTCACTTAAAAACAATATCCTCTAATGAAGAATAAGACAACCATGATACTTTTTGTTTTCTCACAAATATCTTACACCCTAAGTTTATTCAGATTAATGAAACTGCAAATCATTCTAGAATAAAAATGTCAATTATTAACTTATAGTAGACAGGACATAACCATGGTTTAGTTGCACCAACATTAAAAATAAAATAAAATGAACCCATGGTCCAGTATCATTCTTTCATTATGATTTTTGTCGTTTTAGAGGGGGCCACCTATAGTGAAAGTCTTGCCTTTCATTATGGTTCTGGTTCTGCTGCAGAACCAGTTCCATGGTCTGGTTCTGCAGCAGAAATGGTTTTGCAGCAGAAATGGTTTTGCAGCAGAACCAAGCCATGTGATATCCAAATAATTAGTGATGAGCATGAACATTTTCCATGAATTTAGCTGCTCTGTCCATTTTCCAACACTATCAATTTATTCTCCAACCATACAAATTTATTTGTGTTGTTTATTATAAGCTAACTAGATAAGCATCCCATGAGATATATATATGCTTCAAGAAAGACAAAAAGAAGAAAACAGATAACATTACTTATATCAATCAATTATTTCAAAATAATATATATATATATATACAATCAGTGAGTGACCTTTTCTGTGATCATTGTATAATTCACTAAACTTTAGTTAATTAATACTAATTTTAATTCAGATTCTGGTTTACCCACTACGAACATTAGAAAAGTTCTTAGGTATATTTGGTGTCCATCAATTTCAGAGTAAAACTAATATTTAAGGGATCAATACTTAATTAGTATTTCTATTTGTTTTTAAAGTATATGTGTCCATTTTCACTCTCACCATGTGTCTTATAAATAGTAAAATATAAGTGTTCTCTTAATCATTATTTTTTGAGTTTCATTTTAGAGAAACGAGTGTAGAATCTCTGTCCCCAACAATATATCATGTGATATCCAAATAATTAGTCACTACACTTAATCTGTTCCGATGGATATACGATTGACTCAAAATTTATAAAGTCAGCTAATTAAAAATTTTTTGGACTTAATTATAAATGAGTTAACTTAACTCAATCCTAAAAAGAATAAGATGAAATCGAGTTGGTCCATTTTTATAAAAATATTTTGGCCTTTCTGCAGCAGAACCAAGCCATGGTTCTGCAGCAGAACCAGACCATGGAACTGGTTCTGCAGCAGAACCATGGCTGCTGCAGCAGAACCATTTTTGGTTCTGCTGCATAACCAAGAACCAGAACCATGGTTCTGCAGTAGAACCAAGCCATGGTTCTACAGTAAAACCAGACCATGGAACTAGTTCTGCAGCAGAGCCATGGCTGCTGCAGCAGAACCATTTCGGTTCTGCTGCAGCAGAACCAAGAACCATTTCTGGTTCTGCTGCAGAACCAAGAACCAGAACCATGGTTCTGCAGCAGAACCAAGAACCAGAACCATGGTTCTGCTGCAGAACCAAGAACCAGAACCATGGTTCTGCTGCAGAACCAGTTCCATGGTCTGGTTCTTGGCTACTCACCAGAAAAGGTATCTTCATACCCACCAGAAAAGTGATGCATACACTAAGAGAGGTTTTGCCACAAGATAGGCCCCATGAAAGGAGATATCTGATTTTGATGTTAACGTCATCACACACACACGACCCAATAAGCTTAATCTAATGTTTCAAGAGTATCAACTTTAAATGGACTCCAAAAATTTGTGTGCCTAATGTATAACTGTACACTTGAGGCATGCAAATTAAATGAAAAGAGAAACCTGCAGAGCCAAATGAAGTTAGAATAATTATGCAAGGGTTTGGATATGAAATTGCAAGTGTGAGGAAGGAGCAGGACACATTGCATTAGCTAGCAAAAGATGATGAAGAGAATTTTTCATGTTTTCATGTCATGGTTGTCACAAGCAACAATGCAGCAACAAGAAAAGGAAAACGTGTAATATTCTTATATTCACTACATTCTAACAACAAGAGACAATTCTTAAGGAACTTAAAATAGAGTATTCTGTTTTTTCAATCAAGGCCAGTGCTTATCTTTAACAGAGTATTCTAGTAGAGCTGAGACTTGTCACAAGACAATGAAGAGACATATCAATTATCAACCTCAGAGCATCCGCCATCACATAAAATTATATTTATATCCTTGTTTTATAAATTTCGTAAAAGGAGGCTAAGTGAGTGCGTGCAAATGAATAATATTGAATAATCATGAGTCAATGACCATTCCTTATTTTAAGAGTTATAACCTACATAAATTGCTGTAGTTTTCAGTAACAAGGATTAAAACAAGATTTTTGGTATCCAATTGTCCAATGAAAATTACTAATCTAACCCCACTGGACAAAAACTCAATATCACTACTCACTAGCAAAGCTGAAAAAGATAGATAAGAAAGATCCTTGTCTAGTGTGATAATAATTGCAGCTTTAAGATATTAAGCTTTACAAAGTGATCAGATTAAGAAGAAAAGACAAGATCAAGACTATGACAAAATAGCAATAGATGGGGTAGTACGAGGAAAAAACAGCATATATAGCTAGGTTGCTGAATTTACAACAAACATTACATACTGTCCTGAAAACATAGAAAAAGGATTCAGCAAATAAACCAACAGAACTAATCCATCTACAACCTAATTGCGTACTTATTCTTATGAGCCTAACATGTCATTAGATCACTATAATTATATTACCTAAAGAGACGGATGCAAAGATGTCAAAGTCAAACCAAGGTTCTGAGCTTTGAACCGACTACGGTTTGAGCATTGTGTGTGTTGCTTAACGTAAGCGCTGGATGGCAAAGGAAAGCGAGATATCAATGTCTGCAGTATGGGCTTCTTAATTATACAAGAGAATTTTGATTTGAAGAAGAAGGGAAGAGAAAGATGTAATAGAGTTGAATGAATTTCTCACAACACATAAACAAAAAAACGGAAGAATGCAATGCACTTACAGTGATGCAAGAATCGGAGAGGCTGAGAACGAAGAGGACGAGGAGGAGACGAGGAGGAGAAGAGCATCGAACGGTGAAGTGAACGATGTTGGAGAAGACGAGGAGGAGAAGAGCGTCGATTCAGCGTTAGGGCAAGGTGTGTGGATTTGTGCTTCAGCGTTAGGGCAAGGCGTCGACTAAAATTTTTGTTTTGTGGAGCAGGGAGCCAAAAATTTCATTTGGAGCGAAATTTTTTTTTTTTAATTTAGTTTTTTTTTAAAAAAATATAATTCAGTCACTAAATTTATGTTTTTTTATGATTAAATAATTTTTAAATTAAGTGTATTTTTGACTGAAAATTGACCGATTAGTAACTAATTAGTGACTGATAATTTGTAACTGACATTTCAGTCACTAATTTTAGGAGTTTTAAGAATTTACTAACTGATTTTTACGTTAGTCACAAATCAGTTAGTATTTCATGATTTTAGTGACTGATTTTATGTCAGTCACAAATAGCGGTCCTAATAGCAGTTTTTCTAGTAGTGAATCTTTGACTGACATTAACTTGAATTATCCCATGTTTGACCTTGAGGACAAGGTCCCTTTTAATGGAGGGGGTAATGTCATGAATCCAACACAGGAGCAGACCGTGAAGGAGGGTCCAGTACAGGTGCCTCAGTCAAGCCCAAGTGTTGAAGGCACATATGAGAAATGGGTTAGAAGAATTGTCCATATGAAGAAGCCCACAGGAAATGTGTATGGAAGGGGAATAAATAGAGGGTAAAGGGTGAGAGAGTGGATGTGAAGAATTATTGAGTATCTTCTCTCTGAATTTCTCTTTCTTATCTGGCTGTGTATTTTCTCTCTCTTTTCTGTTATTCTAGATCATCTCTTCCCTCATTTGGTTAATTCTAAAGTTGCTGACATTCCATTTTGTGGAGATTTCAGTTATTAATAGAACACATTGCGGATTTTCATTACTGCATTTCTGCTATAATTGTTAGAGTATTACAAGGGTGTGTTTAACCATTATTCCAGCAATTGAAACGCTCGAACAACAAGGCATGAACATCAATGAAACATGCGCTATGTGTAACACCGCTCCCAGAGATGTGTTTCATGCCCTTCTCGACTGCCCAGACCTACAACATCTGTGGGGAGTGGCAAAGTTCGTTTATAGCAGCAGGCACTTTCACGCGGACTTGTTAGAATGGTTGGTTATTGAAGCTAGTGAGTGGTAGGAAGAACAACTTAGGATGTCGGCAATAGCTTTATACTATGTGTGGGATAGGAGAAACAAAAAGAAGTTTGCAAATGAGATCATTGAAGTTGCAGACATCTGGCCAAGGGTCGAAAAAACCATGGATGAGATGCAACTCGTGATGATCGACGATGGAAGAGACGTGATTGTTCCAACATCGCTAGAATGGGAGAAGCTTGAGTACCCATTTCAGAAGCTAAATGTTGCTGCTACTACCAGTGGTGAAAGTGGAGGTGCGTTAGGGGGGTTAGTTTGTGACTCACCTAGATGCGTCTTGGGTGCATTCATGTGCACTGTGCAATACCCACACAATCTTGTGCTGCTTGAAGCAATGGAATTGAAGAGAAGACTGGAATTGACACGAGACGTGGGGTGCTCTACTATTTTTGTAGAAGGTAATGCAAAGATGGTGATGGATATGCTCAAGACTCAGTGTAATCAAGCCTCGACCCTCAACGATTTATTTATGGAAATTCTGAGTTTCAACACTAATTTTCAGCATGTTTGTTTCAATTGGGTTTCTAGAACTTGTAATTTAGCTGTGGATTTTATTTTCAAGAAGGCGAAGTTAGATTGCCAAGACTTTGTATGGACTGATTCGAACCCTTTTTTTCCTCTATGAGATTCTTTTGATTGATCATAAAGTCTCCCAAGTACCGTCCTGTTTCTAAAAAAAAAGAAAATATCATCATATGTCACAAAGAAATTAAGGGTCTTGTTAATTAATAAACCCCTTTCTCTATTTCATCTTTCCATGCTTCATCATGTCTTTATTAAAGAAACATATAGCTTTTTCTTTTTCTTCTTTGAAGATGTTGAGTAGTACAATAGTACTAAACTTTAATACATCATTTCAATAAGTTGGTTCTTAATTCATTTAAATTGGGTCCTTATTAATGTGAGTTTCTATTAATATTAACAAATGACACTATATGATTGGAGGGATGCACCAAAATTCAGTAGTATCGAACCATTAAACTTTTATCCTTTCTTTTGACCTTTTTAACAGAATTTGAAGAGTACGGGGGAAGCGTGAGTGAAGGCCATGTATAAGGTCATCGAGTGGTGCCATGTGTCACTGGTTTGAGGCCTGATCGTGCTTCTAGAAGACATGTGGCTCGTTTCCATAGGAGGGAATATTATGGAATTACAATTATTATCCATACAAAATTTGTAATTGTCGTTTTTGTCATGGAAAATTTCATAGTAAAAAACAAGGATCGCAAGGGGTTTCGCCTTAAGGAACATGTCCTTAGGTAAAGACCTAGGTGCCTACGTACCCTTGTTAAGGGATCAAAAGTCAACGTAGTTTGAGGAGGCGACGTCCATAGGAGCCGTTAGGCAAGGGATTTACCTGTGGTCACCGTGTGCGGCTAGGACGTGTAACTGCTCCAGACTAGCGAACCACCTGTTGGAGGTAATGTGAGTAAAAATTGAGAGTAGAGGTCTCTGGGGAGATATGGTTGTTCTAGTTGCATTACCGTATTCTGAAAGTGATAATCTGGTGTCTGAGTCCCCCGGGTGAAGGTTATTTATACTCGAAGAGGAGAGGAACGTGGTTGCCCCACAGGTTCCTCCGATCAGTGCACGTTCCACGTTTCGATATTCGCCCAACGTCTCTCCTGTTGGAGAGCTTTGGGGAGACGTGGGTATGTAGCACTTTCAAGGCCAGTGGGTGGTACCATGTCTCTCTTACCCAGGTTCTATTAAGTTTCTAGAAGCTTCGTGCCACATGTACCAAAGAGGGAATATTATGCAATTACAAAAGTCCTCCAAGTCTAAGGGTGTTAAGTGTCGTGGACTTAAAGTGTAGCCCGGTGTGGGGTGTTCTAATTGTGGAGTATTTAGACGAGGCCGCCCTCCTTTATGGTGTTCGTAGAGAGGGTACGTCGTGCTCATCTTCGGAGGGAGCCTTGAATAATATTTATTAGGAATATCATCAGGGAAGAGGCCATATGGCATGACAGTATTGGATGTCACTCGGGTTTTCGTGCGTGTTTCTGAAGAGCCGCAGTTTTATTTCTCTCATTGATTACCTGTGTGTTTTCGATGAGGTTCCATCATTAGCCTTTATTTCGTAGTTCCGTATTTTCCCTTTGGACCTTTTGAAAGGCTTTAGAGCTTTCGAAGACATTTGAGTCCAGCTGGGCTGCCGTTGATTTGGACCATTGCTTTTTGACATGTGCCGGTTTCTGAAATAGTGGGGGACAATTGGTTTTATCTTTGCGCAGATGTAGGTGGTGATTTGTCTTTTTTTGTTGCGAAGCTTGAGGATGGTTCAGATTTGATTTGTTGCACCTTCTGAAACCTTCTTCTTCTTCGTCTTCTTCGCTTTCAATTCGTCTTCTTTGCTCTCTCCAAGAATTCTTCTGAAGTTTCGCCTTTTTTACCACCGTCGATCGCCTTTTTGTTATATTTCTCTATGGCCAACAATGATGAGAGTAAGTGTTGTCTTTTCTCTCTGTTCTTCGTCTTTATTCTTTAGGGTTCCTTTTTTTGACTTCTAGGGTTTCTTACTGTAAGATTATACCCTTTTGCCTTTGATGATTTGGAGGACTTATCACCTCCTCCTCCTCTGAGCTGCGCTAGGGTTGTTGATGATCAGAGTCAGGAAGAAGGGGTGAGGCGGAGTTCTTCTCCTAGCCAAGACAAGGTTGCTGGAGTCCGTATTGGGAAGGAAGAAGAGTTAGATGGAGAGAGAAGGAACAAGGGAAAATAGGGCGCTTCCCTTGGCCGTGGTAGGGTTGCCGGAGATCGCGCTCAGTGGAAAGAAGGGAGGGAAGAAGTGAATCCAAAGGGGAAAGTGGGAAGGCTTAAGAAACAAGGTGGTAAAGAGTTTTGTCCTCTTTCTCCTCTTGGCCCCCCGTTGCCAAAGGAGCAGTGGAAGGTTCCTCAAATGGTGACAAGGCCTGCTCCTACATTGGTGAGAAGTATCTCAATTCTCAACACCTTCGGAGCAGAATCCATGTTCACCTTTGAAGGTTGTTCTGTCGAGCGCTCCTTCTCAAGTAGTGCCTGATCTTCCCCCTCGCTAAGTTGAGATGGACTTGGACTCAACAACAGTGTAATGCGGCGGGGCCTGTGAGTATAAGAGCTCGTGTGGAGAGTGATAAGTTCACTAGGGCGGTCGACAGGGATTGGCTCCTGTTTAAATGGAGGTTGAGGCCTCTGTCGATAAGGAGGCTGAGGCTCTTGCTGAAAGGGAGAATGTAGTGGTGAGTTAAATTGTGGTCACCGCAGAGTTAAAAGGCGTTGAGGTGGCTACACGTTCATCAGGAAACCTTGATCTTGGGGTGAGCGATCCTGGGGAAATGCCTCCTTTTTCTTTGGTAGCTTTTGGTAGGAGTTTCCCAGTAAACCTGGGTGACATGCTTTCAAAGGCACATGATGCACGTTTCCTTGACCTCTTTCTTCGAGGATTTTGTAGAGCTACTGATGCTTTTGCCGATTTTTATCAAGCAGAGGTGTCGTGGGAGGCCCAAGTTGTAAGTTTCTTTGTGTTTGTTATTTTTGCAATATCTGTAATGTTCGGGATTTCTGATATGTTGACGTTTGGCAGGGTGCTCTTTGTAAGGAGCGGGATGAGTTGATTGCTAGCCTCCGAACCAAAGATAATATTCTCGAGCGCACGAAGCGACGATGTGAGGAGGCATGCGAGTCCTTGGCTGTTAAGGAGAAAGAATGCAAGAGGTCAGAGTGTGAGTTAAAGTCTTTGACAAATGTGGCCGCTCACCTTCGGGCTGAGAGTAGACAACGTTTTAAAGTTAACCTACTGCAAGCAGACTTGGAACATGCTCGGCAGGACTTGGCTACTTGTTGGGAGGATGCTGTAAAGCGTCGTCAGGAGTTGGATTCTCTTTGTGAAGCCCTGAAGAACGCTGAGAGGCGTGTGAATGAGAATCATCAAAGTTGGCTGGAAGCTGAAAGGCAAGCTGAAGATGAAGCCGATCTTCAGGCGGAAAGGCTGGCTAAGCGAGCGTACGGGATGCATCATCTGGCTGTGGAGCAGCTGGCTCGGCTTTGTGGTAAGAGGTTTCCTGTGGAGTGGGTGAATTCTCTTCACCCTTCTTTGGGTGTCTTTATTAGGGAGGTTCGAGGTCGGTTGGAAGGTGATCCACCTTTGGATCTTTCCCCTTTTCATCGGATGTCCAAACGTCCTCTTAGTCATCATCCTTTCTTGTTGACGACTGGGCATGTTGTTGGGATCAGAGCTACTTCTTAGCAAGAAGTCGAGAGAGCTGTGGATGTGTCGGTTAGGGATTTTGGCGAGCCCGAGGTAGTCGAGGTCATAGATGATAATCTTGAGGATGTCCAAGTGTAGCTTGTACCCGCTCAAGTAGATCCTTTTTGACAATTTTAACAGGTGATTGCCCGAGTTTGTTAATGAAAATGTCATTCTTTTGTTTTTTTCTTTCGTTGTTTTACTTTGAGTAAAAATGGTTTCTTTTTTGCATAAGTACCGCGTGATCAAGACGATTTTTCTAGCTTGTTTTTTAACGTTCGTTTTATCCCTTTTTGGGGATTTTAACCCTTGTAAGGTTATTTTTTGGTCACCGTGATTTTTTGGGCAAGTGATGCAGCTTTGTAGCCAGTGAATAGGTATCAATGTTTTAGCCGGTTAGGGCTTTCCTCTCGTTAAGTGGGGGTATAGTGACAACTTGGGGGCTTGGGTCGCCCGAGTGTCGTCGTTGTCACTTTCATGGAATTGTAGTTAGGCGATTGAGAGATCATAAGCCTTTAAAGAATTAAAAGATACTTCGATTGAGGGCTACACCTACATCCAAGAGATCCTCCAAGCTTAAGGAATCCTCTGGGGATTAATTCTAAGAACTTTGTAAACGCGATTTCGAAATGCTTAATTCAATGACTTACGGAAAGCCTACGATCCTATTTTCTAGCCAAAATGCATAGTTAGACGGGGCGTCAACCTTAGGTATGGGTGTTGTCCGAATGTGCGAACCTCGGGATCCTTGTCTTGGTTGTGTGAGTTGCTAGGATCTTTGCTTGGGCTAGCTATCTTGCCAGAGTTCTTGGAACCAAGGTTTAGGACCTTAAGGGTCTTGGTTAGGCTGGCCGTATACCAGGCTCACACAAGCCTTTGGTCTTCTCGTATTTCGCCAATCTCGTTCGGTGTTGGGAATTTCATGATTAGCTAGGTTGTAGACACGATTGCCTTTAGCATGCTTAGAGAAGGTCGCCCTATGATTGCATTGTATATGGATGGATGGCTTCGAGACCACGATGAAGTCTATATCCAGACTGGCTACCTTGGGGATTGTTCCCAATGACATTCTTTTTGTGATGATCCTTTCTACGGGGACTTGAGCTCTAGAGAACCCGATTAGCGCGCCGGAGAAGGGCTTCATGCTAGTTTCGTTGAGGCCTAGTTTTCGGAACATATCGAAGTACAAGACGTCCATTGAGGACCCTTGATCAATTAACACTCGACGTACCTCGTAGTTAGCAATGATGGCGGTAACGACCATCGGGTCATCGTGGGTTGTCTCCAAGTCTTTGGATAGATCGAAAGTAATGGGATCGCTATTGGGAGTCTCCTTTTTCTGCTGCTTTGTGATGTAATCAAGCGCTAGTATAGATCGTTCTACTCTCTTCTTATTTTAAGGTTGTGAAGAAGTTCCTTTTAGAGGTCCACTTGATATGACGTCAATGACCACTGGGGTGGTGGTCGTTCTTCACCGTCCTTGTCGCGTGGGCGTCCGCCTGTAGTTTTGTCCATGTCATGGACATATCGTCCTAGCTGACCTTTTCTGATCAGGTCCTCGAACTAGTCTTTGAGGTGTATGCAATCGTTGGTTTCGTGACCGTTATATTTGTGGAATTGGCAGTGCTTGGACTTGTCTGCCAACGACCCTGTCTTTCTTCTTTTAGATTGGGCGGGAAAACTGAGCATATCAGAGTGGTATATTTCTTCTAAGACTCCTTTGTGAGATTTGTTTAGCGAGGTGTAACTGGTGAATCACCCATTAGGGGGTGAGCGCGGTCGCGGTGGTAACCGCTTTCTGCTATTTTTGTCTCTCTGGTTTTGGTTGTCTGCAGCTCCCTTGTCTTTTTTCTTGTCAAGCTGGTCAGTTTTGTTAACTAGGAACTTTCACATTTTGTCTTTTTCAATTTAGGTATTTCTTCTCGGATGAACCATTCCGCTTTGTCTAATAGTTCTTGTAGAGTGTACAACGGGCATCTGTTGAGCTCGTCGTAGAGTTGTAAGCATTTGAGACCTTGTTTGATGATGAAGATGGTGACTGCATTTTGAAGGAAACGGACTTAGAGTGAACTCTTAGTGAATCGTGCTAGGAAGGCTTGCAATGTCTCTGTTTCCTCCTTGTGGAATCCTATGAAGGCGTCTTCATTTTTCTGGTACTCCTTACTGCCGGCAAACTCGGTAAGGATTTTCCTGGCTAGCTGCTCGAAACGGGGAATCAAGTTGGAAAGTAGTAGCGAAAACCATCTGAGCGCTGCTCCCTTTAGGGTGGATGAGAAAACCCTACATTGTTGTCCATTAGACATGACGAGTATTAACATTGCTGAGTTGAAGGTGTTGATGTGATCTTTTGGGTCGGTTTCTCTTCCATATGGCTCTATGTGGAAATGCATTTTGAATCCCATGGGGACGTGCTCACTCATGACTTGTTGGGTGAAAGGATGCCGCCCTTTTCTCTCAAAATCGAGTTCGAGCCACAGGTATAGATTTGGGTAGGCTGCAGTCGCCTTATAGGTTGCGTACGGATTGTAACCGCTTGCCCAGGGCCTGTGCAGATAAGAGCCTGCTGGATAGTTTTACAGTAGGGGTTGCGGATAGTCCGTAGGTGGGCGAACTGCATGGTCAGCGATCACTGGTGGTGTTGATTGGTTCTAGATGACTGATCGCACCAATTGCAAAGTTAACCAAATTAACCGAATTATAAGGCAATATAGCAGTGGAATTCGGATTGTATTCACTTAAGGAGCCTTTATTTAAGATCCTAAGCTAAACTAAGTGTCAAAAGCATGCAATTAAGATATAAAAGTGTTGTGTTGGGTTTTTCTTAATTATCTACTAAATGATAAGTGCAATAAAAGTAAACTAAAGAGAACCTAAATTACTATTTTGTTAATATTTTTCTTGAATTGACTAATTAAAAATTAAATTAGTTGAAACTAATAATAAAAATGCTCTTGGAAATGGAATTATATAGCTATCCTAGTTCAAATTGATATGGGAGTTCATTCTTTATTAAGTCTCAAGGAAAAACCTCAAGTTACCATTTGAGTCTTGTGTTCTTTCTTAGTGATTACTCCTACTACCATAGCTAGCAATCAATCCAAAAGACACAACTAAGAATCCCTTAGTGTATGATCAAAATTAGATAAAACAACTTGTTCCATTTTTATGTTGTTTGGACGACCGTCACAAACTTAGATGAATTAACATGTCATGATTTCTACTATCAGAGGCTACCATAACAACATTAATCACCATCATATGCCTAATTGGTTCATACCCACTTTCTTATATTGCTTGTGAAAAAACCAAGAAGGGGAGTTCAATTGGTTAATCTACAAAAATATTGGCTTTTAAAAATTTAGGCTACTGAAACTTTGGTTAATGAAAAATATGCTCAGTTTTTCAAATAAGGCTACTGTTATAAAAAGTTCAGTTCTAGTTAATTTGAAAAATAGTTTAGGTTAATGTTAAAGGCAGTAAATAAATAAAGAACACAAGCAATTATTATAGTTAGAGGTTCGAATCAAATATCCTACATCCTCTCACTCCCTCTTACTAAACAAGTAGGAGGAGTTACTTCACTAGCTTGGGAAATGTGAATTACAACCAGACAACCTTCAAAACACCAAGGGATCAGCCACAATGGCTTTTACTACCTAACCCAGGTAACCCTTAAAAATAGGATCAACCTCTAATGCTTTTACCACCTAACCCAGGCAACCTAAGTCGAAGGCTCAGCACAAGTCCTTTTACAACCAATCTGTGAATTACAACACTCCCAAAACTAAAACCCGACCAATAGCCAACAGATCAATTAGCCTCCCTGTCCTAGGTTCCTACCCGGACTCTAGACAGAAAGGGAAGAGATTAAGAAGTTAAATGAAAGGGATGCAGACTCCAACTTCTCACTAAGAGACAAATAAATTCAGATGAATGCTTGAAGGCTGAATAACACTCTCTTGAAACACTAAGGCTTGTAGATCAATCTCTTAAAGTGCAAATGTCCAAGTCTTGTATTTATATGGGCTTGAAGCTTTTGAACGTTAATGCAGCTAATCATCTTCATTTTAGTTGGCCTTTAACCCCTTCTTCAATGCTATCTTGATTGACAAATATATCTTTTATTTTGGCTCGGGTCAATGCTTGATAGCCTACTGGTAGCTCCCAATATGGAAACTAGGTTAATGCTGAATCAATCTACTCAATATCAACTTTTCTGAAACCAAGCTAAGTTCCTTTTTCGGATTTGTCAGTAATAAAAGCATTTAAGAACAATATATATTCAAATAAAATATTCCTTAATTCAACTTATATGCTTAGAAACCGAAATCAAATATTCATTAAGTATGATGTCATCTTGATTTGTTTTCTAAAGTATTTAGTCAATGATTCACTGTTCAATCAGCTTTGAATGCAGAATCAGCCTTATGACTAAATCTTTCATTTTTCAATTCTCCCTTTGATTTATTTGCATATAAAACATGTGAGAATATATTCATGAATGCACAATCATTTTATATGTTATTTTTCAATCTTGATATGTTTCTAAATCAAGCTTCTAATCAATGATCGACCAAAGATCTCAGGAGTCTTTTATGAAAAGATTCCTCAAAGTAATAAATGCTATTTTATTAAATCTCTTGATAGTCATTTGATCGCTCATGGATATTCTAATATTAAAGACAAATACACTTGATAAAAATATTCTAGTAAAACATTTCTTATTTGTCTTTGATATGATTCCATAATAAATAATTTAAGAGCATGATCAATGTATGACTAAATCACAATCTTTCCTTAATTGGCCGAGATCTTTATTTGAATTAATTGATTGATTTATAAAATATTCAAGTTACAACATAATCAATCAAATCAAGATCTCTCAACATTAAAATCATATTTTTGTAAAACATTATCAAAACAAATCAATTAAAGCATAGACAATGTATTGTCCCAACAGCTTGGAATACCATCACAAACATATATGCATAAATTAATCATGAATCCTACTATCAGAGGTTATCATAATAAAATTAAACATCATCATATGCACAAATGGGTAATAAATTAAAGTTGCAATATCCAATATAAACCATAATGTCTCAGTACACATAGATAATTTACCAAAAATCTATGTTCTTAAATTGCATAAAGATAATACCTAAAACGAGAAAATCAAATATACAATTTAAAAATATGTATTAAGATAAAATAATTCTCCTTTATAGAATAGGAACTCAAGCTCTAAGTCCATCTCCAAAAAGCAAAATCATTAGCCACACATAGAGATTAAAATGGAGAACTCCTTCACTTTCACCATCAAAAATGGTAACACCACCAAACGCACACCCCTGCCTCAAAAGAAGAAAATTGGAGAAAGTGAATGGTGATGAAGGTGGAATGAAAAAAATGGAAATGTGTGTGAGATTGAGGCGATTAAACTGAGAAAGATTTTGGAGTGAGAGAGGAGATAATGATGATGATGAAATGGTGTGTGTGATGCTAGGAAGCACGGACACGCCTGCGACACGCCTACGACACGTGTCAGGCACGTTTTTGTGCGTGTCCAACGCAACAGAAAAAAAGCGACTCGGACACGGTTGCGACACGATGGCTCAGACCTGGACACGACTCAGACACGGAGGCAGGACACGCCCGATGCAAAACAAATTAAAAAAAATGTTTCTCTTCCCTCTCTGCTCGTGAACCCTAAACACACGCTCCTCTCTTCCTCTCTCGTTGGAACAACGGCTCTTCTTGTCCATCCGCCATCATTTCTCTTCCTGTTCTCTCCTCTGCTCGTCGTCTCTGCTCGTCGTCAAAGGCTTCTCTCCTCTTCTCGAAGGCTTCTCTAACTCTGCTGGAAGCTTCTTCTCTTCCTCTGCTCGAACGGTCTCAGACTGGTGGTGTCTTCTCTGCTCGAACGCTCTTCCATTGGTTAGTGTTTCTGTATTCTTAGGGGGTGGGTAATCTAAATCTCTGAACTAGTAGTTCAGTTCTAGATTGAAATAGCAAATGCAATGCATTTACTTTCTGTTATGGCTGGTGGAGGATGAATGACAAAGAATATCATAGATACCTTGATTTAGTTCTTTAGTGTTACTCCAAATATAGCCCCCAGCAATAAAGCAAAGCCCAAATGGTGCATGGTGGTTGAGTACAGGGAAAGTAGTCACTCATAAAAAAAAATATTATTGTCACCAAACTCATGGCATCTTCATTTGAATTCCATTCTATACACACTTTAAATCTGACTATATATATATGTGATGCAAATTTATCTTATTGACAATCTTGGTGAGCAGTGGCTATGTAAAGGTTTGGTGTCATTATATGTCATTATATGCCATTTTATCTTGCAAATTTATCTTATTGACAATCCTGGATCATGTAGTAATTGTTTGATTGTTGAGAATCTTGGTGAGTAGTGGTAGTGGATATATAATATTTGCTTGGTGTCATTATATCTTTCAATTGCTTTATCTGCAACCTTGATATTTTAATCTGCATTGTATTTGGTTATAGACTTATAGTCTTATTTGGAAGTTTCATATTACGTCACTATGATTTGTAAGTTATAGTACTCTTTGAAGTAATCATTCTAGTGTTTTGTTTTTAATGTATTTTTTATTATGTCATATAATTGTAGGATATTAGTACTAAAGATGAGTTCTAGTGGTGCGGGTGGTCGAGACAAAAATGAAGAGAAACCATTATGAAAATTTGTAACAAAGAAAAAAAGTTCAAGTGGTGGTGGAAACTATGAATTTGTTTGTAGTTTTTGTGAACCATCTTTCGGTGGTTCCTATACTAGGGTAAAAGGACACTTGCTGAAATTATCAGGGAGGGGAATTAAAGCTTGTACAAGTATTAGCCCATCAAAGCTTGAAGAATTGAAGAAATTAGATTCAGAAGCTACGTTGAATGAAGAAAGGTTCAAAGCAAGGAATGTACATCTTCCACCTATGACTAGCCAATCTGCTAGTACCAACCTTTTGGTGGAATCAAGTGACACTAGTTCTAAAAAAAGGAAGAGCTACAGGACCTTTAGCGAATGCTTTTAACATGCAAGCAAGAGAAACACTGGATTACAAAATTGCTAGAATGTTTTATTCTTCAGGCTTGCCTTTTCATCTTGCAAGGAATCCACACTTTGTCAAAGCTTTCTCTTATGCCGCTAACAATTATATTAGTGGTTATATTCCTCCAGGTTACAATAAGTTGAGGACAACCTTGCTTGAAAAAGAAAGAGAAAATGTGGAGAGGCTATTAGAGCCAATTAGAAATACATGGGGACAAAAAGGGGTGAGTATTGTTAGTGATGGCTGGAGTGATCCACAAAGAAGACCTCTCATTAATTTCATGGCTGTGACAGAAAGTGGACCAATGTTCTTAAAAGCTATCGATTGTACAGATGAAATCAAAACCAAGGAGTTTATTGCTGAAAAAATGCGAGATGTAATCGCACAAGTTGGTCTATCAAATGTGGTGCAAATTGTGACAGATAATGCACATGTTTCTAGGGCGGCTGGATTACTCATTGAAGCCGAGTTTCCTACTATTTTTTGGACCTCATGTGTTATCCACACACTAAATCTTGCTCTGAAGAATATTTGTGCTGCTAAAAATTCAGAAAGGAATAATATAGTGTATAAAGATTGTTCTTGGATTACAGAAATTGCTAAAGACGCTTCATTCATAAAGAACTTTATTATGGGTCATCAGATGAAATTGTCAATTTTCAATGAATTTGTTCCATTAAAATTGCTCAGTATTGCTCCAACAAGGACCGCAAGGGGTTTTGCCTTAGGGGACTTGTCCTTTGGTAAAGACCTAGGTGTCAACATACCCTTGTTACAGAATCAAAGTCCACATAGTTCGAGGAAGCGATGTCCATAAGAGCGTTAGGCAAGGGATTTATCTGTGGTTGCCGTGTGTGGCTAGAACTTGTAACTGCTCCGGGCGGGCAAGCCACCTGTTGGAGGTAATGTGAGTAAAGGTTGAGAGTAGAGCTCTCTGGGGAGATATGATTGTTCTAGTTGCACTACCAATACCATATTCTGAATGTGATAATCTGGTGTCTGAGTCCCCCGAGTGAGGGTTATTTTCACTCGGAAGGGAGAGGAATGTTGTCGCTCCACGTACCTCCGATCAGTTCATGTCCCACGTTTTGATATTCGCCCCACTTCTCTCCTGCTGGAGAGCTTTGGGGAGACATGGGTGTGCAGCACTTTCGAGGCCAGCGGGTAGTACCACGTGTCACTTACCCAACTTCTATTATCTTTCTAGATGCTTCGGGCCATGTGTACCAAAGAGAAAATACTATGCAATTACAACTTTCAATATTGAATTCATGGCCAGCCATACACTACAACAAATAAGGGTTTCGATGGTGACTTTTGTCGTCACTGAAAGTCCAAAAGTCGCCACTAAAGGGTTTCAGTGGCGACATAAAAGTTGTCACTGAAAACTCCGCAACTGAAGCCCTATAGTGACGACTTCGAAAGTCGTCATTGAAGGTACTTTCAGACCAAAGAAGGTTAATTTTTGTCACTAAAACAGCAATAAAAGTTGGAGTTTTTGGTGGCGACTTTTTGTCGCCACTGAAAAGACCTTTAGTGGCGACTTTTCTTTGATGCCACTGAAAACCTTCTGTGGCGACTTTTAGTCGCCACTGAAACCACTTTTTGTGGCGACTTTTAATCGCCACTGAAAACAATTGCCGGAACTCCAACGGCCGGTGAGGATCTCCGTCGCCGATCGGCTGGCCGCCGGACCTCCGTCGCCGGTCGGCCGTCCCTCGGACTCCGCCGCCGGACCACCATTTTCAAGACCACCTTGTATTTTTTTTAAATGGCGCATGGACGAATTCGAAGTCGGGACATGTTGCATAGTATTTTCTATGGCAACCACTAAGCCATATATCACTTTTTGTTATATAATTTCATTCTAATATATTTATTATGTTTTCTACTTTCGGTGGCGAAATTTCAAAGTTCGTCACTGAATGTTTTCAATGGCGAGAGGAAAAGTTTCCACTGAAAACCCTTCAGTGACGACTTTTAAATTTTCGTCACTGAAGGTTTTCAGTGGCGAGAGAAATAGTCGCCACTGAAAACTCTTCAGTGACGAATTTTAAAATTTTGCCACCGAAGGTTTTTAGTGGCGAGGGGAGTAGTCGCCACTGAAAACCCTTCGGTGGCGACTTTTAAAATTTCGACACTGATTGCTTTCAGTGGCGAGAGGAATAGTCCCCACAGAAAACCCTTCAGTACCGACTTTTAAAATTTCGCCATCGAAGATTTTAAAATATATAAACATTACTTATAAATATTTTATTATTAATTTTTAAAACTAAAATATATATCATTTTCTTTTTTAAATAATATAATAATAAGTTTAGTCTTCTAATACTTTAATTAATATTTTTGAAAATGTATTATTATGAACTTTAAATAAGAAAAAGTAAAAATAATAATGTATGCACATATATAAAGAACACTGTATTTGATGGATATTAATTCTCAATTATTATTGTAATTTTATATCTTTACCTTTAGGTTCTACCAAAAAGAGCAATATTCATATAGTTTGTGCAACTCATCTCTTTTATGATTATTCTTTTTAATTTTTTTACATGTTTTATTTTGATATAAATATAAATAATTAAAAACAATTAATTCTCACCAATTACATGTTTTATTTTGGAGAAATTAAAAATTATATAAAAATAATTTTATATAAGTATATTCCTATGTGTCATCTAACTATTTTTAAATTAAAAATTATAATTAATTAATTTTTTACCTTCGTTGTAGACTTTGTAAAAGTCGCCACAAAAACCCTTCAGTGGCGACTGGAAAAATCGCCACTGAAAACCCTTCGGTGGCGACTTTTAAAATTTCGCCACTGAAGGTTTTCAGTGGCGAGTGGAAGAGTCACCACTAAAAACCCTTTGGTGGTGACTTTTAAAATTTCGCCACTGAAGGTTTTCAGTGGTGAGAAGAATGGTCGCCACTGAAAACCCTTTGGTGGCGACATTTCAATTTTCGCCACTGAAGTGTATTTGGTGGCGACTAAATTGTAGTCGTCACCAAAGACCTTCGGTGACGACTAAAATGTCGCCATTGAAGATCTTCGATGGCGACATGAAAAAGTCGCCACTGAAGGTCGACCTTCAGTGACGACTTTTTTGAGTCGCCACTGAAAGTTGTCACTGAAAGTCAACTTTCTTGTAGTGATATATTCAACTACATTGTTTTATTAATTAATGTCTTTTATTTTGTAGGGCCATCACGATGATAATTGCGACTAAATTAACAAAATAGTGTAATTAAATATAGGGTAAACTACAGTTTGTACCCTTGTGGTTTGGCCTAAATCCAGTTTGCCCCCCTGTGGTTTAAAATGCGACACTTAACTACCCTGTGGTTTGGCTTAAAATTAATGTGCCCCATGTGATTTAGAGTGTGACACTTGATCCCCCTGTGGTTTGTTATGTTATCACTTAACTACCTTCACCTACCTTCTATTCAAATTTTAGTCAAATTAATCATCATTTTTATAATTTTAATATTTAAAATTTGTTATTCAACACTGTAGAATTATAAAATGATTCAAAAAATTTATAATTAATATAAAAATAAAATTATAATTTTAAAAAATCAATAAAATAATTTAATATTTATTGTTTACTCCATTGATTATTTATATTTAGTTATTTATTCATTTTATTGTTATTTTTTATCTTTAATGTTTTAGAATTATTAAATCAATCAAAATAAAATTGTAAAAGAATAATATAATATAAATATATAACTAAATTTAAATTTTTTTATTGTTCAAGTTCGCAACATACATACCTGAATTGAATGTTAAGATTATTGAGCTTAGAAACTTTAACATTAAACAATAATTTTCTTAGAAAAGTATCCAATTTATCTAATCATATAACGTTAATAGTGTACCAAAATAAAGTGACAATCCAACTTCATATTAAATAAAAAAGAAAAGGAAACCTATGCGGTTCGGTTCGGTTCGGTCACACAGCTCTTGGAATCAAAAACCGAACCGAACCGCAAAAAACTAAACTTCTCAGACCGAACTAAACCGCAAATTGGTCGGTTTTTTGCGGTTTTAAATTGATTCGGTTTGGTTTTACGGGGTATCGATTTTGTTCGGTTATGAACACCCCTACTCAATGTTGTAAGAACCGGACCTGACCGGACGGTCCGACCGGTTCAACTGCCAACCGAATACAAAGGCGAGTCAGTTGGACCAAAAGAACCATTTTCCTAGTTGGACCGGATTTAACCGGGGTCCAACCGGTCCAATTTTATTTTTTTTTAAAATTAAAAATTGAAAAAATAAAAATAAAAAATAACATAAAAAAGAAATTAGATAAATCTTAAAAATTAAAATTAGAAAAGTCTTGAAAATTAAAATTTAAAAGTCATGATTATCAAGAATTTCATATTTTGTTTGATTAAGTTCTTTCAGAGTTTGACAAGTCTTGAAAATTAAAACTTTGAGAAGTCATGTAATTTAAAACTTCAAAATTATGTATATTGAAACCTAAAATTTGAGTGATGTCATTTTATATATTAATAATAATTAATATTTATTATTTATTACGTCATTCGGTTCGACCGGTTAAACCGATCAGACCATGAACCGAACACTTGTCCGAGTCTTTGTCCAGTTCGGTTCTTACAACATTGCCCCTACTAAAAAGAGTTGAAAGTAGAAGATTAGGGTTTATTGTTATTATTTTAGAGATAAAATAAATATAATAAAATAATTAATTAATTAAATTATTTTTAGGTAATTTCTTTTATAAGTTATATTAAATATTAAATTTTGAGAAAAAAAATAATATAGGGTAGTTAAGTGATAACATAACAAACCACAGGGGGGTCAAGTGTCACACTCTAAACCACAGGGGGCACATTAATTTTAAGCCAAACCACATGATAGTTAAGTGCCACATTTTAAACCACAGGAGGACAAATTATAGTTTACCCTTAAATATATAACTTAACATCACAGTCAACATTAAAAAAAATTAAATCACATTTGTACATATCATATTATTTAGATATAGTTATAATAAAGGATTTGAAGATACCTATAATAAAGAAAAAATTTAGTTATAAATTAAACATTTAAGGAACGTAATTCACAACATAGTTTAAAAATAAAAAGGTCAAAATCCCAAATTGGTTCCTTATGTTTACACGAAGTTTCATATTAGTCCTCTATGTTTCAAAAAGTTTAAATTGGTCCTTTATGTTTGCAAGAAGTTCCAAATTGGTCCTTCCGTCCACTTTCGTCAATTTCTTAAGTTAAGTGCTGACGTGGCGTGCTGACGTGTCCATCTAAGCTGACATGTTATTGCCACATCATCACATGATATTAGATTATGATGTGGTGATGACATGTCAGCTTAAAGGAACACGTAGGAGAGATGAAATGTTCACCTCAGCACGCCACGTCAACACTTAACAGAAGAAATAAACGGGCTTGGACGGACGGACCAATTTGAAACTTCTTGCAAACATAAAGGATTAATTTAAACTTTTTAAAACATAAAGGACCAATATAAAACTTCGTGTAAACATAAGAGACCAATTTAGGATTTTGACCAAAATAAAATTACAGTGACTTTTGAAACTGGGCGACAGACTCTTACCAATTATATAGGTTATTATATTGATTGGTAAATTTGGGTATTGGGTATCGGATAATTTCAGATACGGATATTGAAGATATAATTTTTTTAAAAATTCGGTTAGGGTTCGGGTATTGGGTGTAATGGATGGATTCAGATAGTGAAAAAGTGAGCAGGTACCCGCTCATTACCATCCCTAAGAATAACTTTAAATTATGAGACTAATTGCCCTTCATTCGAGATGCCTACAGGTCAGTAAAAAGAATTAGTCATTGTATTCGATGATAAATACATGATTTAAAACAAAGAGTTTACAAAATGATCATATCATAAAGATTAATTCTATATCTCATTAATAACCGAAGAAAGTAAAGTAAACAAGATAAATGGACTTTGTGATCCGATCAATGTAATTAGTCTATATATATATAGATATATATAAATAAAGGATGGCATCATATGTCTCTTTCTTTCTCATTAATAGAAATTCATATATATTATATAATTTTATAGCTTTATCATTACAAAAAAAAAAATTAGTATTTTCAACTATTTATATTTTGACAGTCATTTAATTATTAAAAAAAATTATTTAATTTTTTCAATAATAAAATTTTTGCCGTCGAAATAAGTTAATGAAAAAATTCAATAATATTTATGACTGGTAAATTTTATAGCAAACATCTAAACAACTTTACTTTTTCTTTTTTTTTTTAAATATTAATTGCAGAAATATAGTTTGTTAAAAATATTTTTCTTGTAATGTACGAGGTACGACTATGGGCATGCCCATCCCCTCTATTTCTCATAATTTTGTAATTTTTTTTTCTCAATTTGACAGAGTCACATTGAGATCTTGTTATAGTCTATTTCTCATAATTTTGTAAATTTTTTTCTCAATTTGACAGAGTCACATTGAGATCTTGTTATAGTGGTCACAATTCTATACAAAGAAACTTTAGTAATTAAGTTAATTTAATTTCTCAGCTTTAGGTAAGCCATTGTTTGACTTAAAAATGCCCTAACATTGTACTTGTGCAGTACCCTTGGATGTTTTCTTGTGTGGATGAATATTTGTTTTCTTGTTACAATCATTATCAAATATGTTAAGCAATTCACTTTTTGAAACCCGTTTAATAATTAAATTAATTTCCATCTTGATATTTCAATTTCTTCTTCAATACAGAGATTATATATGTACACCATGCATAACAGCTGTCGAAAGCTTCACAAATATACTAGGTCAAAACCTCAAATTGGTTCCTTATGTTTGCACGATGTTTCATATTGGTCCTTTATATTTCAAAAAGTTTAAATTGGTCCTTTATATTTGCAAGAAGTTCCAAATTGGTCCTTCCGTCCAAGTCCGTTTATTTCTTCCGTTAACTGCTGATGTGGCGTGCTGAGGTGGAAATATAAGCTCTCCTACGTGCCCATTATTTAAGCTGATGTGTCATGCCATGTCATCGCCACGCCATCATATACTATCATATGTGATGTCGTGGCGCTGATGTGCTAATGACGTGGCATGACACGTCAGCTTAGATGGATACGTCAGCACTTAACTTAAGAAATTGACGGAAGTGGACCAAAGGACCAATTTGGAACTTCTTGCAAACATAAAGGACCAATTTAAACTTTTTGAAACATAAAGGACCAATATGAAACTTCGTGTAAACATAAGGGATCAATTTTGGGTTTTGACCAATATACTATAATAATATGTGGTTGATTGGAGTGGTAGGTACTCCATTCTCCTTAAGTAAGGTCTCGAGTTTGAGACTCGTGTATGAAAAAATCTCTACTAGAAGAACTCTACCCCCTTTATGGGACCTTAGCTAGTTTGAACAAGATTGCCTCCAATAAAAAAATACCCATAAGAAACAAAAAAATATATAGAAATGAATAATTTTATCATCAGATTTTTCAATCATAAATAAAAATTCATGTGTATATAATTTATATATACAACTTATTTCACTATTTTTTTTAATTCTTTTCCACATAAGTACTTTATTTTCATTAAATAATTTAATAATATATATATATATAAAAAAAGAATTGTACATAATTAATTTAATTTAAACATATATATACACACACAAAGATATATATATATATATATATATATATATATATATATAAAGAGAGAGAGAGAGAGAAGACTATACAGTATACATAATGCATGTGAGCAGGAAGACAGAAATCAAAGTGAAGAGATAATAAGTTTTAAGCCTTCAATAATTTTCATTGTGGAAAGGCTACAGATGAAGCTATAGCTAGCTGCAAGGTGAAGTGGTCTAGTGAATATACCATTCTTGCACTTCACTTGCAAATATATATATTGATAATATTTGATGAGTGTGTGTAATTATATATATAACCTAATAATTAATTATTTAATTGGCCAACTTGACTAATAAACCATATACTCTAACTAATCCCACTGTGTATTCTTCAAGTCATACAGCTACTACGACTCTCTCTCTCTCTCTCTCTCTCTCTTTATTCACTCTAACTAAACCATGCTGATTTCTTTTTTTGTTACGTGTAATATCACATATGCCCCAATTGTTATCTAATTTATTGGTGATAATGAAAAGAATAAGATTGTTTGAAAAATACAAGTTTGGGACATAATTGGTTGTAATTATATTTTGGACCATATTAAATCAAAAGCTCAAAGTCTCAAACGATGAAGGTATAAAAGAGATATTGATCAAATTACACTACTATCCACTGAGAGATGTTGAAATTACACTACCATCCCCTCTAGTTTGCAAAATTACACTCTCCTCCCTTTAGAGATTAAAAGTCAATACACTTTAGTCCAATAGTTCACTTTTCAATAAAATAATAGTCAAAAACCCTTTAAGTTTTTCATATTCTAATGCAAACTTATTTATTGACCAAATTACCCTCACAATACAAGAAAATGAACGTATCAATTGTGTGATAATATGTTTCTATAATCCATATATGACATTATTTTTCATCTTTTTTTATTGTTAGCTTTTCTTATTAATATATATAATATATTTAAATTTATAATAAAATAAAATTATAAATTTATTTGAAAATTTTATATATCAAAATATAAATAATAAATGTTTTTACTGAACAGTTTTTCAAAATATAATATATTTAATTATAAATTTATTTATGTAATTGTCGTTTTTTGTTCAGACAATTTTAATATGTAAATGGGGACCGCAAGGGGTCGTAACCTTGGGGGACTTGTCCTTAGGTGAGGACCTAGGTGCCAACGTACCTTTGGGAAGGGATCAAAGTCCACGTAGTTCGTCATGATGACGTCTATAGGAGCCGTTAGGCAAGGCGGTTACCTGTATTGGGCCGTGTGCGGCTAAGACATGCGTAAGGTATTCCGAGCGGGCGAGCCACTCGTTGGAGGTTGCCTTAGATTGTGAGAGAGCAAGGGTCTCTTGGAGCTGTTAGGAGCTCTATTGATGGCGTACTCCGGGACGGAGGTGGGCCTGCTGGTAGCAGAGCCTGGTGGTGGCGTGGGCCAAGCTCTGGGATTGCAATGTGTAAGTTGAGCAAGGATATGCCTGGATGTATTCAGAGTGTTTGTCTCTTGCTCAAATGCTTATGTGTAGTATTCTCCTGATGTTCGGATGTCTTGAGTCCCTCGGGTGAAGGATTTTTTATACTGAGTGTGGGGAGGACGTGCTCGACGCACGTTCCACGAGAACGTGGGTCGTCTCATGATGCCTGGGGTGTCTTCCACGTCTCTTGGATGGCAGATCGAGAGGAGAGACATTGGCACTAGCCACGTAAGGGGTAGATGGGAGGTGCCACGTGTCACTGGTGCGGGAAACCGTGGAGCTTCTGGAAGCGTAATGCCACGTATCACAAGGTAGAATATTCCATAGTTACATAAGTCCCCCAAGTCTACGGGTGTCGGGCGCCCGTGGACTTAAGTTCCTTTTCAGCAAGCTACTTAGGAGAATTTTCACTTGCTGCTTTTTGTCAAGAAGACCCCATCCACAAGTGGGTTTGGCCATCTTGGGTGGTCGCCTGACTTGTGAGGCTTTGTGTGTCTCTTTATTTACTCTAAGGGAGTAGAGACGTTGAAGGTGCCACGCGTCTCGATTCGGGTGGCTCACTGCTTGACTTTCTCAGTAAGTTTTTGAGCCGTCTCTACAGAGAGTACGCATCTTTCTGAGGAGGAGTCATCATTGTGTGGAGGGAATTTTCGGAAGTACCCTCTGGGGGTGTGCGAAGGAAGCTCAAAGGTTAGTGCCCTTTTGGTCATTCGAGACGCTTCTCCCTGGTCAGGCTCGTACGCAGCCAGTGGCTGGCAAGAGACTTTGCGAAGAGTTGCCTTTTGAAAGAGCGGGCTGTAATCAACGCCATGTGTCATGGTTTGATTAATTCCTCTGGCCTTGAGTGATTTGCAACTGTTTTCCTTCATTTAATGTGGGTGCGTTTCTGAGAGTTGCCATCATTAGCGTCGATTGAGGATTTTCTGGAAAGGCCCTTCGGTTTCTTTGAGTGACTCTTGGGTTTCTTGGGGCTTTTTAGTCTTTGTGCCTCTGGTTCTCAGATGATGGATCTGGGCTGTTTCTTCTCTCCACGTGTTCGGCTAAGGCAAGTGGTTGTAGGCTAAGATGGGTGTACTGGATAATTGTTTTATCCGTTGCGGGATACAAGGGGGCGGAGATTTTCGAATCGTCGCGCCTTTGTGCTCCATATAAATACCCAGTGTTTAAGAGTTTGTTGTTTTACCTTCTCTTTGCCTTCCGTTTTCAACGCTTTCTCTGCCTTCTTGCTTCATTCTCTTTCTCTAGTTCTCGCACCCTTTTTCCTTCATTTATGGCATGGCCGGAGATAATAGCTTTTTCCCTTTTGTTTTCACCGACTTGGAGGATCTTCTTTCTCCTTCTTTTCCTCCTCCTCCTCCTCCTCTTAGCCGTACTCGTGACAGTGGTCAGAGTAAGGAGAAGAAATCTGGGCAGGACCTTTCTCCAGGGACAGTTGTTGAAGCTTCTGCTGTGATTCCTGGTGGAGGTGGGAGAGATGCATGACTGCTTGTTCCGACGTCTCCTGATAAAATCTGCTGACAAGAGGATCCCAAGGGGAAAATAAGGAGGAAAAATGGGAGAGGAGACGACAGTGGTTCCTGGGGGAGAGAGAGGAGGGAGGTTGTTGCGATGGTGGAGCCCAAGAGTAAAGACAAAGGGTTCAAGAGACAACCTTTCGATGTGAGTTCGTGGTTGTCGTCCCAGGTTGCCCAGCGGACGCGCAAGCGGTGACTTCGGTGGAGGGTACTTTTCCTCCCCTTATGCCTGCCCGTCAATCACCTATGAAGGTGGTTTTGTCTACTCGCTCCGAGGCTCTGAGTTTGGCTGTGGAGCTGATGAACCTACCAACAAGAAAGCTCGATCGGCGGTCGAGGAACCCACAGGTAACTCTCCTGCAGAGGGAAGGGCCGCTGCAGACGAGACGATGACTGAGGCGCCAACTGAGCGGGCGGGCGAGCCACTCGTTGGAGGTTGCCTTAGATTGTGAGAGAGCAAGGGTCTCTTGGAGCTGTTAGGAGCTCTGTTGATGGCGTACTCCGGGACGGAGGTGGGCCTGCTGGTAGCGGAGCCTGGCAGTGCCGTGGACCAAGCTCTAGGGTTGCAATGTGTAAGTTGACCAAGGATATGCCTGGATGTATTCAGAGTGTTTACCTCTTGCCCAAATGCTTATGTGTAGTGTTCCCCTGATGTTCGGATGTCTTCAATCCCCCGGGTGAAGGCTTTTTTATACTGAGTGTGAGGAGGACGTGCTCGACCCACATCCCACGAGATCGTGGGTCGTCTCATGATGCTTGAGTGTCTTCCACGTCTCTTGGACAGGAGATCGGGAGGAGAGACGTGGGCACTAGCCACGTAAGGGGCAGAAGGGAGGTACCACGTGTCACTGGTGCGGGAAACCGTCGAGCTTCTGGAAGCGTAATGCCACGTGTCCAAAAGTGAAATATTTCGTAGTTAAAATTTAAAAAATTCATATATATATATATATATATATATATATATATATATATATATATTTAAATCTATAATAAAATTTTCATTTTTTTTATATATGCTTAGTACAATTTTTTACTATTATTTTCTCAAATAAATAAATTGTTCTTTCTCAAAAAAATTTGTTACAAAATATAATTGTAACTACGGAATATTCCACCTAGGGACACATGGCACTGGCGTTCTAGAAGCACGGCCCCAGCACCCGTCAGAGACACGTGGCACCATTCATCCAACAGTTAAGTGGCCCTCGTCCACTTCACCACACGGAGCTTCCCCTCAACCAGACGTGGGATCTCCACAAGCCTCGTGGGACGACCCACGTCCCACGAGGTCGTGGGTCGAGCACGATCTCCCCACACGCAAGTATAAGTAGACCCTCACTCGGGGGACTAAAAAGAGGCAATCGACTCTCCACAGAATTACATACAACCCGAAGGATTATCGCACATCACCCCCGATATCCCGCACTCTCTCTGTACCTGAGCACCCTCAGATACACCTCACAAGTACTTTCACCTACTTGAGCCCCGCCTTTGGTCTTCTGTCCAGTCTAACCTCTGACCGGCTCACCTCCTCCTCGGAGCACACCGCTTACAGGGCTTCCAGCAGCCCTTAGAGACCATATCTCTCTCCCACTAAGGCAACCTCCCAAAGAGCGGCTCGCCCGCCCGGAGTACCTTAGGCACGTCTTAGCCGCACACGGCCCAATACAGGTAACCACCTTGCCTAACGGCTCCGATAGACGTCACCATGACGAACTACGTGGACTTTGATCCCTCTAGAAGGGTACGTAGGCACCTAGGTGCATCACCTAAGGACAAGTCCCCCAAGGTTAAGACCCCTTGCGGTCCTAAATTCTCATGACAATTGTCTGAGCCAAAAATGACAGTTACAGTGGCGCCCACCGCAGGACCTCCTCCCTACCGCAGAACAAGAAGAGGATGGAACGTCGATACTCGCTCTAGACTATGCTCCAAAGCACAAGAAGAGGAGCGAGACCAAGGGAGACCCCATCACCTTCGACCTCACTAACCTAGAGGGACCAGCCCACGACGACCCCATGGTAGTGACCGCGATTATCGCCGACTACGAAGTTAAGAGAGTCTTGATCGACCAAGGATCCTCAGCAGACGTTCTCTACTTCGACACTTTCAAAAAGCTCGGGTTTAACGAGGCCAGCCTAAGGCCCTTCCCCGGCACGCTCATAGGGTTCTCAGGAGCCCTGGTTCCAGCAGAAGGAATCATCACTGCCCGAACAACAATGGGCACTTTGCCAAAGGTCACAAGCCTTGATGTGGACTTCATCATTGTCTCAGCACCATCAGCATACAATGCAATCCTAGGGCGACCGTCCCTAAACAAACTCAGAGCTGTAGTGTCTACCGCGCAGCTCACAATGAAATTCCCAGCACCCCACGGGGTTGGAGAAATCATAGCCGACCAGAAACTGGCGTGAGCATGCTACGCAGCTAGCCTAACCAAGACCGTCAAAGTCGCCCACCTTGGTCCCAAATAAGCACACGAGGAACCCTCCGAGGCAAAAGAGTCAGGAGGAAAGAAGTCAGAGTCTGCCCGCCCGGACCTAACCTCTGCTTAAGACTCCGAACGCACTTTGCATTTTACCTTTAAGTCAAGTCGTATACGTCTCTACTTTGAATTTAGGAATTCCAGCCTGGCCAAGGCTCGCCTGACTTAGGCAATCCGAATGTAAACATTTTGTTTACCTTCAGCCTACCCAAGGCTAGCCCGACTGAGGCTGCACGAATGTACTCTTGTTTATTATTGAAAGCACTCCTTTTTCAACTAGAGACAAGACTTCAACTCTGCAAAGTACTCGCGTAAGTCCTATCACGGGACGACGAGCTCAATCTCCCAAGAAATGCTAAGCGCCCCCAGGGCCAAGCTAAAATTTCCCCAAAAGCGCGGTAAACAAGCCCCTTTGGTGCGAAAACCACAAAACAAAAGTTCAACAAACCACGCTAGCAACACGCATACATACCGTCCTGATCACACGGTGCTCATGCAAAAAACCTTTTTACCCAGACATAAAAAGATAGCCACAAAAAGAGGAACTGCAAACACACGCAACTTTTTACCCTGAAGTGAAAAGGAAAGCAGGAAAAAACTCTTTGCAAAAATCATTCTCATTAATGACAAAAATGAGAGGGCGTCCGCCCACTTACAAAGGGTAAACACCCCCAAAGATTACATAAACCTAATCTTTGGCATCCCCAAGATCATCAAAGTCTCGGCCCTTGTCGACTCTACGTGGCCAACGTCTCCAGACGACCCCCGCCTGGTCGCCTCAGCCAGCTGCTGAGAAGTAGGTCCAATCCCTAGAGCTCGCCCACCAATTCGAGACAACACTTGGTGATCCACCAAGCGATCCGTCAGTTAACGAAGATAAGCAAGATTCAACGAAGGGTCTGTTTCCGTCTGACCACAAAGCTCACCCTCAAAGAACTCTAAGGAAGGGTGCAAGGAAGCCATAAACTCCGCTGGGAATCTCTCCACACGGAGACGCTCGAGCTGCTTGACTGCCAGGAGCATGCCATATATCCTCTGCGCAAATAGCTCCTCCTGACGATCGGCGACATCGAAAACTCTGTCATCAGCCGCTAGCCGACCAGAAAGGCTCTCGGCAGCATGAACCTCTGCATCCCGCACAGCCTCATGGAGCGAGTGCAGCTCCTGCTGACGCCTCTCAGCGTCATCCCGACGGACGGCCAGCTCCTTGCGAGTCCTCTCCAACTCTGAGCGAGAAAACACAACCTCGGAAGGGTGACGAACTTCGGCCCTGAGACGGGCGACCTCCTCAGTCAAGGACTTAACTTCACGTCCTTCACCCTCACACTCCAGCTTCTTGGCAGACAGCTGCTTCTGCGCATCTACCAACCGCTTATGGGAGACCTCCAAAGCTCGACTCCTAGAGGCCGCAACGCTGAAAAATAGATCCTGGTCGCGACCAATCTTCTCTTGAAAGAAGCGCGCACATACACAGCGGAGTCAGGGACAAAAACCTACCACAAAAATAAGAGAAAACACCAAAGGCGAGGGAACTTACCACATGCTTCTCCCACTCGAGACCAGCTTGGTGGAAGTCGGCCAATGCCTCAGCGACCCGGCTGAAGCCTCGAACAGCAATATTCAGGGGCAAAGTGTCCAGCCCCCTAGCCTCTCTCTCCCAAATCTCCACGGGAAGCGCGTGCCCAATGCCACCAGGTCGAAAGCCAATCCCCCCTCCGGTGGCCCAAGGGGTTCAGAAGGGTCGGCAATCAGCCCAGGAACAACATCTCTCGTGGCAGCCGCTTGACTCGCCACTACATTCCCTCCGTCTACGAGGGCTCTGGCCTCCACGGTCGCATCATCAGACTCCGTAACTTCCACACCTGCAAGACCTCCCGCCGCACGGAAGAGTCTTGGGAAGGCTCCTCAACGACCACCCTGGCCCTCTTAGCAAGAGGCGGATTCACCCCTTCAACAGGGCCAAGAGCAGGAGGACGGGTAGAAAGAATCACCCTCATAGATGATTGACAAACGACGATAGAAGTTGTAACCGAGGTAGGAACAGGGGCAGAAACAGGAACATCATCCCCCGCCGGAGCCTCCACTTGCGCATCCTCCCGGTTAGTACTCCGCCGTACGACCTGGGGAGACAGTCGCAAGTCAACCCCACCGGGACGCTTCTTGGGACCACCTTCCCTGCTTTAAGCTAACTCCGCCGCAGAAGTTCCCCTCCTCTCCCCTTCCCGGGGTCCGCTCGCGCCAACCTTTCTATTTTTCTTCCTCCTTTCCTTCAGAAGAACCTCTTGATGGCGCTCCCCCTTGTAAGATAGAGGCATAGGAAGCCGCCTTTCCCTCTCGCTACCAATAGGCACCATAGCAGGTACCACAACTGGGACATCGGCGGCAACCCCGGTGACAAGCACTATTGACCATTCTTCCTCCCCCCACTCCGGCTAGTATCGCGAGTCCGGACCAGAAGAGGAGGAGGAGGGGAAGAGGAAGGAAGATCTTCCAAATTGGTGAAATCAAATGGGTAGTAGATGTAATCGTCACCTCCGCCGGCCATTACGAAGATTCAATTCAACAAGAAGCAGGGATCAAAAAGGCAAGAGCAGATAAAACAGAGGCAATGGAGAAAGGTGAATGCAAATGTAAAGTCACAAACTTTCAAACGTTGGCCATTTATAAGGCACCCAGAGGCACGACGATTCAAAAACTTCGACCCCTCGAATCCCGCAACGGATAAAACCCCTTATTCTCTGCAATCAAACCCAGCTGCATCCGCTCGCTTCAACCGCACACGTGGAAAGAAGCAACGGACGAGATGTATAGCCAGGGCAAAGGAGACGCAAAGACTGAAAAGCCCCCGCGAACCCAAGAGTCGCTTCAAAACACTTGAGGGTCTTTTCGTGAAACTCTCCACCCGGGCTAATGATGGCTACCCTCGAAAATGAACCCGCATTAATGAAGGAGAAACGGCGGCAAAACGCTTGAATGACAGGGGCACCCGCTCAAACTTTGACGTGTGGCACCTACAACGAAGCCCGCTCCTTCAGCAAATAACCCTCAGCGAGAGAACCACCGTCAGCCACTGGCCACAGACAAGCATAGCCAGAGGAGAGCTTTTCGAAAATGACCAAAGCAACCCCTGACCTTTGAATTTCCCTCACTAGCCCTCGAAGGGTATTTTGGGAAATGCCCCTCTGAGCAATGATGACTCCAGCTCGGTAAGTCGCGTACTTCCTGCAGAGACGGATCAGAAACTCGCTGAGAAAGCCAAGCCGCCAGCCTCCCAAAATGCGACGCGTGTCCTCTCCAAGACACCTCCTTTCCTACGGAGCAATGCGAGAGGGCCAACTTCATGAGTCGGACGGCCAGCTCCCCTACCAGCAAACTCTAAGCGGACGAGCTGTCCCGCAAGCAAAGGCAACGAAATTCCTAAGTGTCCTATAGGCAAAGAAACTTAAGTCCATGGGCGTCCGACACGCATAGACTTGGGGGACTTATGTAACTATGGAATATTCCACCTAGGGACACATGGCACTGACGTTCTAAAAGCACGGCCCCAGCACCCGTCAGAGAGACGTGGCGCCACTCATCCAACAGTTACGTGGCCCTCGACCACGTCACCACACGGAGCTTCCCCTCAACCAGACATGGGATCTCCACAAGCCTCGTGGGTCGAGCACGATCTCCCCACACGCAAGTATAAGTAAACCCTCACTCGGGGGACTAAAAAGAGGCAATCGACTCTCCACATAATTACATACAACCCGAAGGATTATCGCACATCACCCCCGATATCCCGCACTCTCTGTATCTGAGCACCCTCAGATATACCTCACAAGTACTTTCACCTCCTTGAGCCCCGCCAATGGCCTTCCGTCCAAGCCAACCTCCGACCGGCTCACCTCCTCCTCGGAGCACACCGCTTACAGGGCTTCCAGCAGCCATCAGAGACCATAGCTCTCTCCCACTAAGGCAACCTCCCAAAGAGCGGCTCGCCCGCCCGGAGTACCTTAGGCACGTCTTAGCCGCACACGGCCCAATACAGGTAACCACCTTGCCTAACGGCTCCGATAGACGTCACCATGACGAACTACGTGGACTTTGATCCCTCCAGAAGGGTACGTAGGCACCTAGTTGCATCACCTAAGGACAAGTCCCCCAAGGTTAAGACCCCTTACGGTCCTAAATTCTCATTACAATTGTCTGAGCAAAAAATGACAGTTACAATAATTATAATGGATAAATTTTTACTCTTTATATTTTTATTTATAAATATTTTAGATGAATTTGTAATTTAATTTTATTAAAAAATTAAATATATTATATTAATAAGAAAGCTAACAAAAAAGATAAAAAATAATATCTAAACAATATTGAAACTTCCTATGTTCATTTGCTTAACTTCCGATGTTCATTTGCTTTGATTAAGAGGTAATTTGGTCACAAAATAAGTTTGTATTAAAAAAAAGGATTTTGTCATTTATTTTATTGGAAAGTGAACTTTTGGACTAAAGTGTATTGACTTTTAATCTCTTAAGGGAGGGGAGTGTAATTTTACAAACTAGAGGGGAGGGTAGTGTAATTTCAGCATCTCTCAGGGGAGGGCAGTGTAATTTACTCAAAGATATTTTACCATATAATTATATATTGTGTGTGACTGCGATCTGCGGGTCACAAAAAGATAAATAAATTTTTCAACAACTTATATTTCGACAGCCATTATTAACTATTGAAAATTGGTACTTTTTTTCAACAATTAAATTTTGGCTGTCGAAATAATTAGTGCCTTTTTTCAAAAATTAATTTTTGGCCGAGGAAATAAATTATTGTAATTTCGACCATTAACAATTGTTGATATTTGTCAATAATATTATTTTTGACAATACATTTGTTGATGACGACTGTCGAAAAAAAACCGTTCAGAAATGTGTTGTCAAAACAAATATTGTCGATAATTATTTACCGTCAAAAGTATTATTGTTATTATTATTATCTTTTTTCAACAACTTATTTGACGGCTAATACTTAATTGTTGAAAATATAGTACATTTCTTAAACAATTAAGTAAATCATCAAAATAAAAATTATTAAAAATACTTTTTTTTGCAATATACTCCATTTTAATGAGTCAATATAGAGCTGTCAAAGTGGGCAAATCCGACCCACTCGGGTTGGCCTCGTTAAACGGGCTGGAAATCCCAGCTTGACCCACCAAGGTGGTGGGTTGGCACGAGCCAACCCACCTTTAATTTTTTTTAATTTTTTTAATTCTAACTTTTTTTTAAAAAAGAAATCTATACTTTTTTATACATTTTTTTCATCAACTAAGAAATTTAATATGATAAAATGAAAGAAAAGATTTATCATTCATCATGTCATTCACAAATAGTTAAAAATAAAACAATGAAAATATGAAACATGGTCAAAATATCACAACATTTCTCATTTTTTTTCGTCCTAACTCCTGCAAATATGGTGAAAATATCACAAAAATAAAGAAACATGATTAAATATTACATCCCAAATTAAAATGCAAAGAAAAGAATTAGCAGCCATAAAATTTAGAGACAAACAAACTAAAGACAACTAGAAGGAAGTCAGGATAGGAATTAGGTTTTTTTTTAATATATTAATTTTTTTAAAAGTTAGGTGGGTTATGGGCCAACCCACCTAACCCGCGAGCCAACCCACCGGAGTGGGTTAGGTGGGTCAGGTTTCTCCAACCCGTTTAATAAACAGGTTGAGATTTTGCAACCCAACCCACCAAATTGGTGGGTTAAACGGGCCAACACATTGGGTTGGACCCGTTTCGACAGCTCTAGTCAATAACTTATTCATGCACCAAATCGAATTTTTAAAAATTTGCGGTGGAATTGTAAATGCCCCTTAATTTTTTTTTTTTAAATTATTACATTTTAAATTATGTGGAATTTTAGTCGAATCTCGAATTTTGTTTCAAAGTAATTAAAATGTATGTTGTAAAACAAAGAATTTAGCAACAATAAGAGCATAAGACAATTGATTCACCAAATTCATTCATCTATGCACTTGTTTACAATGGCCTTATATTTATAGGACTCTAGCCATAAAGTAACATTAAGAACACAATAATGTACCTTTAAGCATACTAATGTGAAGGTTACACAATTCTCTTAAAAGTGCTTTCACGGAGAGGTTACAAATGAGACTAAGGATCCAAAGAGACAATTGATCATGTGAAGGGTTTAGGAAGAATCCAATGTTGAAAGTGTCGTCATCTATACATAAATACATATATTTATTATACTTCCCCTTGGATGACCACTAATTATGAATATGCCTCGTTAAATATTGTGTCATGAAAGTCATGAACGGGACACGTCTGAGCCGCACACGACGGCCACAGGTAACATTCCTGTCTAACGACTCCTATGGACGTTTCCTCTTCAAATTACGTGGACTTTGATCCCTTAACAAGGGTATGTAGGCACCTAGGTCATCACCTAAGGACAAGTCCCCCAAGGTTACGACCCCTTGCGGTCCTTATTTTCAATTATGAATTGTCCGAACAAAAAATGACAGCTACATTGGTGCCCACCGCGGTCCTTCTCAGACCGCAATGCCTTGCGCATTTTGTCGCTAAAAGGCATTTCTTTCGGGGAGTAGGAGTATATACTTAACACTTAGAAACCCATTTTTTGTTTAATTCTCTTGACATGCAGTACTTGTATGGCCAACACCAATAGACCTCCCAAGTCGTTACACGATTGATAGGAAGTCAACAATGACCAAAACAAACAGCAATGAAGGACACAACTCGTAGCTTTTGAAGAAGTAGATGAGACAACGGAAAATGACGAGCCGATAATCATCACAGCCAGCATTGCAAGATATAAAGTCAAAAAGATGTTTTATAGATCCCAGATCGGCTGCAAACGTGCTATTTGCTGAAACATTGAAAAAAATGCATAACTATGAGGGTCAATTGGTGCCAGATGTAGGAACCCTTATCGACTTCTCAGGTCGAACAATTGAGACCAGCAAAACCATCAGAACCTGGCTCGCCCTAGGTGTCCCCGGCCCAAGGATCACTCGCACGGAGGTTGGGTTCACTATATTAACAACTTCATCGGCGTACAACGCAATTTTGTAATTTTATTTGCATTTTGGGGCCCTTTAATTTAAAAGAGCCCCTAAATGTTAAAAAAATTATGAATTTTCCCTCCAATATTTTCCCTCATTTTTTTCTCCCTCCATCATTTTGGTGCCCTATCTCATTTTTCCCAAAACATCTTTACCTAAACCTAAACTCTCTCACAATTTGGATGGCAACTCACAGCACTGGGAGATTTCGACCAACTCATTTTGGGCAAAGCAACATTTCGAGAATTGGCCAAAAAAATAAATAAATAATGGAAGAAATGTCAAAAATAAATAATTAAAAAAAGGATTTATAGTACGGGAGGTTGAGTTTTTTACTCTATTTCTCTCTTCTTTTATTTTTTTTAAATAAAAAATTTAACAAAAAAAATTAGAAAAGAGATAACGGAAAAGAAAAAATTCAATGTCTTAAAAAAAGAATTTATTCTATCGGAGGTTGAATTTTTAACTCCATTTAATCTCTCTTCTTTTACTTTTTTTAATAAAATATTTAACAAAAAATTGAAAAAGAGATAACGGAAACAAAAAGATCAACGTCTTAAAAGATTTATTTCACCCATAAAAAAAAGAAAAAATTTAGATCCATTTCCTTATGTCTATTTCATCAAGTTATCCAATATAAATATGACACGTGACAAAAAGTGTCTAAATAACCAATCACAATAAAGAGAGAATATGGAAGACCACATTTTATATGACCAATCATAGAAGAAAGAAAGTGTAAATACAATATATGATTGGTGAAACTTGATGAAATGAATATAAAAAAATAGACCTAAATTTTTTCCCAAAAAAAATGGGAAGAGATGGACCAAGTGATTGATTGAAGGATTGAGATGATTTTAAAGTGTGAATTTCTTCTCTCATATTGTGTTAGGAGGATGTGGCCCACATTGTTCACTCCTTGAGAAAGGGTAACGTGAAGCTTTATGAAAAATGAAATTTGGGTCTTGGTTTAATTGATCTTGGGTCATTGACTTGGATATTGGGCTCTTAATCTTGGGATTCATTTTTTTTCTTTCCTTCAAATTTTTTTAAAGATAACTTACAATATTTTTTTATTTATTTTTGATATTAAGATAACTTACAATATAAAAATAAATCTAATATAGAATAATTCATGCCAAAATTTTATAATTAAAGAGCAATCATAAAAATATAACAATTTGACTATTTTTAATATTATTTTTATGCAATTACTTTTTAATTAAATTTATCAAAAAAAAAGTCTAATAAAATAATTAAAAGTTCTAAAATAAAATATAAAATAGAGTCTCATCACCATCGAAGGTTGTAACAGTATATAGGGTTGAGAAAGTTGACTTTTGACGGCAAAGAGAAATTGAGTTAAAGAAATTAAGAAAAAAAAGATGTATAGGATGTGATTTAAGTAGGAGTGTTCAAAATCGAACCAAACCGATTCAACCGACCCAAACTGAATCAAACCAATAAAAAGCCGATCAACACCAAAAAAAGAAGGTCCACTTTCGGTTTCTATGATTGCATAACCGATTAGGTCAGTTCGATTGTCGATTTTTAAGTTTTTTTCTCGGTTAACCAACCGAACCACACTTATTGCAAATATCTATATATATTTTTATCTCTTAATAATAAAAATATAGTATATCTTGTAATTGTACTTTACAGCTATTGGTTGTTATTTGTTCTTTTGTTAAGTAAATATATATATATATATATATATATATATATATATTGATTAAGATAAGAACATTTGATATAATTATATTAGTTAATATAATCTCTACAAAAAAAAATTATATCCTTCGCGTTAGTTTAAAATTATTTTTAACGTTATGACTCTTTTAGTTCTACAATCGACGTTAACTTAGAGATTATGTTGAGATCATTTTAATGTTAATTATAACAATCAAATTAACAAATAACATTATTGACAAATAACATTAATTCACTTACGCTAAAATTAGTTTTTTTTAGTAAATTAATTTGTTGTAATATTTTGAATTCTTATTAATCTTTATAAAATCTTCATTTAACAACTTATAATTAGTTATTTATTATAGTATTATAAGTTTGATATTTTTAAAATTTATTATTTTTTAGGCTTTATAAAGTTAGAGTTTATTTAATATATGTCAACATGAAAATATCAAATTAGCATGAACCAAACCGACTCTGAAACCGAACCAAACCGCTCGAAAATAAAACCGACAAGGTCCGCGCATTTTGAAAATCGATTATATTGGTTCGGTTCAAGTTTTACGCTAAAATTAGTTTTTTTTAGGTTTGGGGCGCTGCCCAATGATTTGATACTTTTACAGCATATTATCTTGTTTTTATATTTGGGCATTTGTCGACTCATGAGTTTGAGTTTGGATAATATCATAGGCTGCTTAACCCATTAATAGGTCTAGTCATGTAGAGAGGCTGACATTGCGCAGCCAACATGGTAAGACCCTATTCATGGGCCACTCATCAAGTTTGGTTTGACCTAACCCATGAACATGTATACACGACGGGAGCTTCAAACTATGTATATATGTATATATATATATGATACAAAATTTTCCTTCAAAGCAAGTATATATACCCTACACCACTATTAATATTGTATATATATATATATATATATAATAAATGGAACGATTCGTCGATCAGGTTCACATAACTCGATTGAGCCTAGATCAATTATTTGTGTTCTTAATTAATCGTCTTATACTCGTTAGGCTATGTCACCAAAGTTGAACTCTATATAAGAGGAGGTCGTGTTCTCTTCCTAAGGTATGCACATTCTAAGCATTCTCTCTTCATTTCAGTGCCTTCTCTCTAGCTCTCAAGTTACTGACTTAGCCATCGAAGAGGCAATCTATAAGAATCTTCATCCCATGTTGCTTTGTCTTTTGCATGTTCCTCAATCATGTACCACACTATTTTCAACTTCTTCGATTGTGTGTTTTTGGCATCCTGCTACCCGTTTTCGATAATATTAATATATATATATTGGTAGATATGATGTGGCACAAAAAAAATTTAAATAATGCTTACTAGAAGTTATGTCAGCAATTTCGTCAATTTTTAACAATTCAACTAAACTGAAGAACTAAATTGATTGAAAACATATTTTTCAAAATTTAAATTTGTTAATTCTATTTTTTTAAAAAAACTAAATTAAAATAACAAAATATTCTTGGACCAAATCAACAACTTACTCTTTTAAAATGTTATAATCCCCAAAATATTGATATTTAAAGCTTTAAAGGATCATATGGATTGATTCTTTTAAAGCCAAAAGTATGTAAAACCTCAGTTACTTTATTTTGTGTTTAATGTTGTTTTTCATCACTAGCAGCAAATCTAGAGGCTATAAACCTATATATATGCCCTGTGCACTCAAATCTACTTAGGTAAAAAGTAGATAATCTATAAAAAAAAAAAAAACAAAAGATAAAGCTCTGAAACCAAAAATCACAGAAAAAGAAGATATAACAGCAAAGCAAATAGTGTGTTGGTAAAACAAAAAGAGTACAAGACTATATTGTTATTATTAGAATAATATTAAGGAAAAAACTTAGGTCCATTTCTTTATGTCCATTTCATCCGATTCCACCAATCATATATTGTATTTACACTCTCTTTCTTCTATGATTGGTCAAATAAAAGGTGATCTTTTATATTCTCTCTCTACTGTGATTGGTCATTTAAACACTTTTTACCACGTATCATAATCATATTGAAAAATTGGATGAAATAGACATAAAGAAATGGACCTAAGTTTTTTCCTAATATTAATTAATCAATTTAAAGGAAAACCTAGTGAATATAGAACACGTACACGGCTATAAATCATCTATACGTGTCTCTGAATTAAAAATCTTCAATTAGTATGCGACGCTTTCAAAGTGGTTGGTATTTAATTGAAAGACTATATTTAAACTCATGGAATTATTATATATTCTAACAATTATATATATATATATATATATATAATCGTACCTAACGATATGTAATTTCTTATTATACCAGGACGTTTGATTTATTTGTTAAATGTTACTGTAATACTTTTTTTTAATATTGTCGTTTGGTTTAAAGTTTGTATATATATATATATATATATATATATATATATATATATATATATACACATATTATAATTGTCATTTCTGGTTCAAACAATTCGTAATGTGAAATAAGAACCGCAAGGGCTCCTAACATTGGGGGACTTGTCCTTAGGTGATGACCTAGGTGCCTACGTACCTTGTTGAAGGATCAAAATCTACGTAGTTCGAAGAGACGACGTCCATGGGAGCCGTTAGAAAGGAGTGTTACCTGTAGTTGCCGTATGCGGCTAAGACGTGAATGATGCTCCGGGCGGGCAAGCCACCTGTTGGAAGTACCTCATGTAGAGGATGAGAGAGCAAGAGTCTCTAGGTGGTGCTTAGAGCAAGAGGACGTGTGAATCCTATAAGTGAATGAGTATGCTCTTATGTCTGTTAGGTAGACTTCAGGTAATAAGGATCTCGTTGCATGGTACTGTATTGCGTTTGTCGTTCTCCTTTTTCAAGTCCCCCAAGTAAGGGGTATTTAATCATGAAGTAGAGAGAAACGTGGTCGACCCATGTTCCTGATCATGGGGCTCGACCCACGATCTTGGGGGTTCCCCCACATCTCTGTTGTACGGGGACTTTGGGTGAACATGGAGGGAAGCCACATTCGGGGCCATCTAGTGGTGCCACGTGTCAATGATCCACGTCCGATTAACCATCTAGAAGACCAGTGCCATGTGTCCATAGGATGGAATATTATAGAGTTACATATGTCCCCCAAGTCTATGGGTGCTGGGCGTCCGTCAACTTAAGTTGATTTTTTGCAGAATATTGGGAGCGAGGTCGCCCGCTTGAGTTGCTTGTAGAGCAATATCGATCACTTATCACTCGAGTCGGGGCGGTCGAACGTGCCTTTAAGAGTATTTGAGCTACTACGAAGATTACGTCAACGGAATGGGTAGCCAAGGATGCCACGTGTCCGGATCTGGACGGTTATTCGCTTGACTTCCTTAGCAAGTTTCTTGAGCCGTCTCTGCAGAAACGCTCACGTCTTTCCGAGGAGACGTCATCATTGCAGAAAATGGGAATTTCCCGATGCCCTTGGAAGGCATATGAGGGATTTGAAAGGTCAGGGGCTTTCTGGACTTCTTCCTTCGCGGTCCTTGGCCTTTCAATCTTCACGCCTCTCGGTTCGACACCATGTGCTTTTTTAAAGCGTCGTTCTCCTTTTCCCCAGTTCTTGCGACTTCTCCTCTTGGTCTTGGAAACTCGTTTCTGTTTCTTTCACTCATCCTCACTTCAAATGGCTTCTTCCAGCGCTACTACCCCTCATCCTCAGGTAATGGAGCCGAATTTTGACCAGGCTCTTCTTACCGTGGCAATGGATGAGATCAAGAAGAGGGTCGAGGCTCTCATCATGCTGCGAGACTCTGCGGACCTTCGGGGGGTCCTAGTCAGAGAGGGTGAAGACCCTATGTCGGTCGCAGTTTCTCCTCTAGTTTCAGAGGCGTGGTATACGGCTGATCCCGAACCCAGGTCTCTTAACGGCATTCCGGACCTTGAGAGGGATAAGGAGTCGTTGGTGTTGCTAGGTTCCAATATTGAGAAGGTTTGGGGGAGGGATTTGTTCCTTCCTTGCTTGAGAACTTTGAGATTCGAGCCATGGAGGAGGGAGAGGCTATTACCTTGAGTGAAAGCGTGAGTTCTGTCCTTCCTCTCTGCATTCTCTATAATGCCTCCATATTTCCGTCCTTCTGTGGTTTTGTGGAGGCTATGCTCAATGTTTTTGAGCAGGTGTGCCGGTCTAACAACTTTGAGGCCTTTGCCAACGTCTTCCTTTCCCTCAACGCTGTGCGGTTGGGTTTGTTTTCAAGCGTATGCCAAGCAGTTTACTATCACCGATCTACCGAACAAAAATCACGAATGGAGATTGTAATTCTTCAAAGTTGTTCCCAAGAAAGGTGTGTGCCCGCCTTGGATACATCCTGAGGATTAGCATCCTCGCTTTCCCCTTAAGTGGTCTCATCCAACCCTCCGGGTGCCATACGACCAGGAGGATTATGAGAACAGTTTTTTTGGGTACTTGAGGGGGTCAAAGGTCCCCGGCAAGACTTATGGTAAGTCTTTTCCTTTGGCAATGTGTTGCTCTGTACTGTATTGTTACCTATTCTGACTAATTCCTTTGTTCCAGGGCTAACCCTGGGTTGCATTCAGGAGAGATTGGAGGTTCCGGCGGGCGGACGTCGGAGGAATCGAGGGCGAGCTTGGGTTGAGGCCAGTCAAAGTAATGATGCAGATGCTGAGAAACAGGTTGGTGATGACATCAATCTAAGTCGCGTACTGGTCGTCGAAAATTACCTTATACTCCCGTGCCCCCGAAGAGATGCCCTTCAGGTTTCTAGGTGAGGGCATCTCTTTCAAAGGGAAATTGATACCTTTTGAAGCTGAGTGAGTCAATTGGCTCAATAGAATTATCTGACAGACTATGGGGATGATTATGTATTAAAGCATATAACCAAGGAAGCCATGTTGTTGCTTAGTCGTCTGGCTGGCTTCGCTTATCAACGAGAAATGGAGAGGGTAGGCATTTTTTGCTGTATTTCGCTTTGTTTTTGTTTAGTGGCTTAACGACCAAAAAACTTGTAGGGAGTGGTGGAGAAGTTGCTCGACGAGAACACCTAGTTGAGCAATAAAGTGAAGGATTTAGAGGTTGAGCTTGCCAAGAAGAACGTGGAGATCGCGGGGGATCATCGCTTGGACTTCTTGAGCTTTGCCAATTATGGGATGCAAAATCGCATCACGCAGTTGGAGGATTTGATGGACATCTCAGTTTCTCCAGAGATAAGGGCGAGACTTCATCCGTCGTGGGAGAAGATTGGGGGTGAATTTCGTAAGCCTCCGTCCTGATTCTCCATTAAGGATTGAGGAGTATACTATTCTCCCAAATCCTTGTAGGGAGGCTTAGGCGAACATGATCACCCCGCAATCAAGCGACTAGGTCGATGAGCGGTCGAGGTCTCAAACTGCTCTGCGAGATGAAGACACTTCTTATATTAGGTTTTTGTATTTGGAGGTAGTAGACATCTCATTTTTGTACTTGGAGGTGGTAGACCTTTCCTTTTGTATATACGAGGTTGCTGAGTCCACCCCCTTTTGAAAGTAAGTAATCAAGAATTTTGACAAATACAAGAGTCAATCAATCGCATTGTGTACGATATTTTATTAATTGTAATGAGTACATAACATTCCTCGAAATAGGATAGCAAAGGTAGGCTAAGACAAAGTGTAGTACTTTTTGAAACTACTAGCATTCCAAGTATTGGGTAAAAGCACCACGGGAGGCGATCCCGATAACTCTATATGGGCCTTCCCAGTTTGGTGCGAGCTTTCCATGGAGGCGATCTCGCCTATTGTTAATTGTCGTTCGCAAGACTAAGTCTCCTTTTTCGAATTTGCGGGGGTGCACCATTTTGTTATATTTTCGAGCGAGAATCTATTTGTATGCAGCTGATTTGAGCACCACCGCTTCCTTGTATTCTTTGACCGCATTTAGATTGATGAGCAAATTTTATGGGTTTGCATCAGAAAAATTTAAGACTTGGGTTGAGGGTACCCCGATATCGGTTGGGACTATAGCTTCTTGTCCACAGGTTAGGGCTAATGGTGTTTCCCTGATCGACGAACGAATGGTTGTTCGATAGGACCATAAGACTAAAGGAAGTTTTTCGTTCTCCTTTTTCAAGTCCCTTAGGTAAGGGGTATTTATACTTGAGGTAAAGAGGAACTTGCTCGACCCACGTTCTTGATCATGGGGCTTGACCCACGTTCTTGGGGGTTCCCTCACGTCTCTGTTGTAAGGGGACTCGCGGGTGAACATGGAGGGAGATCACGTTCGAGGCCATCATCTAGCGGTGCCACGTGTCACTGATCTACGTTCGTTAACCATCTAAAAAACCAGTGCCACGTGTCTATAGGATGGAATATTATGGAGTTACATATATTTAAGTTTCTACATATATTAATTCCTAATTACTAATTATCGATTTTATGGAGTTTTTTTAAGAAAAAAAATAAGTGTAATTTCTATATTATATATTTCCTATAAAATTTTATAATTAATTATAAAATTGACTAGAAGAATTTTCAGTTTTCTTTAACTGAACATCCAGTTTCCACTTTCACAAGAGAAAGAATTAATTCTCCTTCTCATTAACCCACAAGATTGTCAAACAAAGAAAATTGTAATGGATCCCCAATAAATTAAAAGTCTATATTAAAGGAAAACTTCGTACACTTAAGTTATATCAATAATGTTGAGAGACACATATGTACCAGCAAACTATACTAAATGTTTGAATATACATATTTTCATGAAGAAATAATCGAAAATATTAATTTTAGTGGCAGGAATTAATCAACGAATTACAAGAATATTGTATATGGAATACAATAATAATTTGAGAGAAAATTGAGTTTTTGCTATTCACGTATTGAATCTACAAAATTGATTTGGTGAATGATACCAAATTAAGAATTCAAAGTTGTAAATATATAATAAATTAAATTAAATTTGTATATATGTTAGATAGAGATATATGTATGTTGGGGGTGATGGATATAGTTATGGATGTGGATTTGTGAACAAAATGAAAAAAAAAAAAAAGATAGTTATGGATGTGGATTCATCAACCAAATGAAAGACACCCTTCACCCTTTTGCAAAAGAGAGCTTAGCTTACAAGATCACCCAACCTTTATTTATATGCATTGTCTTACTCCATCAAGTTTATATATAACATATATCCATTTTTCTCTTATTATTATTTTTTTATGTTTTTCATACATATTCTCTACAAGATAAATCTCGAAAGCAATCTCTCTATTTCTAAAAGTAAGGTTGTGTGTTTAATTTGATCATCTCTAGATCTCACTTGATAGGAGTCTCATGTATGAATCTATCCCTTGACGGTCAACGTAAAATTTTAAATATTGAATCCCGTGCAATTTCTCCCATGAAAATTTTCATGTAGTCATCTGTACCTATTTATAACTGTTGATGTAGTCATCAATCAATCATAACCGTTTTTCCTTTTATTCTCTTTTTAAAAATTTAACCAACTTTGGGGCTAATGTATAAAATGAATGAAAGATAGATAGAATTTTAGAGGAAAATGAATGGTGCAGGCTATATATTATTGAGAAATATTAAGGGATTGTACATGAAACTTACATGAACTTGAATAATTTAAGAAACTAAATTCTCGTATATGTCTAATCAAAATAAAGATTACAAGCATCTTTAATTTAAATCACTATGCAACTCCAAGGTTAATCATAACAAATTATATTATTAATATTATTCTAATTGAGCAATACTATAGAGATATTGAGAGCTTAATTAGTTCACCACTTTTCAACCATTAAATCAGTCTCAAAATCAATATCAAAATATTTTTAAAAAAAATTCAAAATAACACTGATTTCAAGATAGATCTAATAACTAAATAGTAATGAGTTTTAGTTTATTATAGCTCCAAAGTATTACTCTCATTTCAAAAGATATTTTCGTCATTTTATTTTATGATTAGGTGATGAGGATATAATGATTATTATTGGGATTTGAGAATATAATTTAAAGAAAAAAAACAAAATTCATGGATATATATGTAAGATGGAAATGGAATATATGGGATCTATCAAGGATCATGTATGAGATTACCTGTAAAAGAAGATAGGTTATTAGATTTGTCCTACTTTGGAATTGTGTGCAGGCGTGCAGGGTGCACACATAGTTCATCATCTCCTACCTATACTTTATTTTATTTAATTAATTCCCTCTTCCCCCAAATTAAATCTATCATTAGTTAATTAATTCATAATTAATTTCTTCACTGATATATATATATATATATATATATATATATACAAGATTTTATTAACAAGTGTTTTTAAGACATTGATTAAGATTGTACTTTTTTTTAATTCAGAGAGTATTAACTCAATGAGATAGATGAAAATTAATTAAAAATTTTAAATACTATCTCAATCAATTAAAAAAAGGAGAAAACTTATGTCCATTTCCTTGTGTCCATTTCCTCCATTTTCCCAATATAATTATGACACGTGGCAAAAAGTGTTTAAATGACCAATCACAGTAGAGAGAGAATATAGAAGACCACCTTTTATATGACCAATCATAGAAGAAAGAGAGTGTAAATACAATATATGATTGGTGGAAATAGAGGAAATGGACATAAGGAAATGGACATAAGTTTTTTCCTTAAAAAAATAATTAACCATTGTCTTAAAGGACATGAATAAATGATGTTTGGTATTCCCTCTATTCATAATTTGTCATTGTCAATATTAACAAAATTTTGGTACTTATTCATTCAATGTGATCAATTCTTTTTATTCTGAGTTTTTATTAATTTGACAAATGATATTGAATGAATGAAAAATGTATTAAAATTAAGTAATCCTATACTATTACACTTTATTTGTCTTAAAGGTAATAATTAACTCCTTTAAGCTGAACCTATGTTAATCTTCTAAATATGTCATTAGCACCCTACTCAACACCATTTGAAAGTATCTCTACTTACTACCAACCCAAAAAATGATTGAGTATTATACAACACTGAAAAATTAAAGAGGTAGACACCGATATAGTACAACACCGAATCCATTCTATTTTTTTAGTATTGAAGTGGGACCTGCATAATTTTTTTTCCTTGATTAATTATCTTTTATAATCACCCTTGACTATCATTCTACTAATCTCATCTCTTTCTGAATTTACAGCCCCGTGATTTGGTAGATCAAGCAAATTGTGGAGAGATAGATAAAGTCACAAGTATCCAGAAGGGAATACTACAACAAATTTAGATTCAGTAAAATGTAAAGTGTATGATGTATAAATTTAGACGATTAAATAAAAATTGAGATTTGTATTGATGTTATAATAATCTCATCCAACAATTGATACTGTACAATTTAAGGATATTCAAATCTATACTAGGACCAACTAAATAATGTCGGAATTTTTGTCAGTAAAGTATCATAGTACGATAGTAATAGATGATAAAAAAGAGAAAGAGGCAGTAAAAGAAGTAGGGTGAGGGTGTGGGGCTATACTTGAGTGAGAGACTTGGGGAATGGAGCTGAAGATAGAATAAACAAATAGTAACAAACACTATATATATATAAAAAGAAAAAAGAAACGACAACATTAAAAGCTTAGATAGCTACACTCCCAAAGCAACTTGGAATAAAGCAATTAGACATCCCAACATGGCATGCGAGTCTCCAATATATATAATATTTACCAATTCATTCACTCACTAATCTTTTTTTAATAGACTATGATTTGAATTTTTCTAACATCTATCCTAAAGTTTTTATTTGTTTGGTCAATAAAATTTTAAGCATTACAAGCTATATGTTTTTTTAGTTTAGAGTATTTATCGTTGATAATCGTGACTAATTCTCTCGGATCGTAGATTTTTCAATAGAAAAGTTTTAGTGTTGACCACGAAACTCTCTCCATATGTATTACAAGAGATAGAACCACTGATTAAATATTTAAAGAATTTAACTAAATACCAAATGTTTACGTCTTGTGATTTAAAATTTATATGTTTAATTGATTTTTAACAGCTTTCAAGTCATTAAATGATCCACTAACCAATCAGATAAAACCTTAATATGTGCTTATAAATCTATTATTTTAATCTTTAAAAGATGTAATATGTTCCAATTTATTTTTTTAAAATATATAAATGTCAAATTTAATCTTTAAAATATACGATTTATCTTAATTTATTCCTGAAAAATACAATTGACTAATTTAATTCCTGAAAAATATAACTTATTGCAATTTAGTCCCTAAAAATTCTCATAAACATAACTAATGAAAACTTTTTCAAATTTTATGGATTAAATTAAGACAATTATATTTTTCATCGACTAAATCTAAAATTTCCATATTTTAAGGATCAAATTGACATAAATTATATTTTTCAAAGACCAAAATAATAATTCCCCCCTCTCTTTTGTCCTTCTCTCCTCTCTGCCTACTTGTACAGGTGTTCTGTCCCTTTTGTCCCTTCCCTTTTATACTCACCACCACCACCCCTTCTCATACCCTCTTCTCTTTTTTCTGAGATCACTACCTTCCTTCCTTCTTCTTTCTTCTTTCTTCTTTCTTCTGAGATCACTTCCTTCCTTCATAGTTGATCACTTGATGGGTTCAAATGCAAAGGGGAGGTGGAGGCAGAGCTGGGCCCCACCACAGGCATTGACGCCATTGATGGAAGGTCCAGACCCAGAGATGCAGGAATTGGAAGGAGGGAAGAAAGAGAGGTCATGGGAGGTGATCAGAGAGTGGTTCAGAGGAGGCCCCAATAAGATCTGCCCTTCTTCTTCTTCTGGAACCTTCTTGTCTTCATCAAACTCTAACAATTTGTACAACAGTAGTAATAGTAATGGAGGAGGGAATGCAACCATTAATCATGCTAAGACCCAAGACTTGAGACTCATACTTGGTGTCCTAGGATGTCCCTTGGCTCCTATCCCACTCCCTCATCATCATCATGATCATCATCATCAGCATCATCCTCCCACACATACCATAATTCATCATCCCATCAAAGATGTTCCATTTGTAAGTTCATCTTCTTCTCAATATATATACTCTTTAATTAGTTCTCTCTTTTTTTTCTTTTTCTCAAAGAATTATTAATCTGACTTGAAGTAGTTGAGACTTGAGATATGATAACGGGTATAATTTTCTCATTAGGGAATTTTAGATCTTGTTTAAAAATAAGAGTATTCCGATCATAATTTTTTTATGTGAAAAATAACATGATAATATTATATATAGTGTGGAATATACTATCATCCATAATTTACATTATATAAATAGGCTCTTCACTCAATTAATTTATCCAAATTGTTACAACTTACAAGAGACTAGTTTCTCGGGTATGAATTCTCTAGAGTATTTCACAAGGTAGAGTATGAGAGAGATAGGAATAAATCAATACATTTGATTGTTTGTGTGTGAGATTTTTCTCTCTATTTATTCCTATCTCTCTCCTATAATACTTCATAGGATCTATTTTGTAGATAAATATGATGAATTTGAATTTTTTTAAAAAAATATTTATATTTAGTAAATTTCCAAAAAGATTCTCTATATTTCTCTCTTTAATTGTATATTATACTGTTGGTCACTTCATTCATTCTCTTGTATATATACACACACAAATTATTGATGGATGGTTGAAATACTGAAATCAATGAATGAACAGGAAACGTCAATAGCGAAATATATAATTCAGCAGTATTTGGCGGCGACGGGATGCTTGAAGCAGGAAAAGGAGAGTCGGAACATGTACGCGAGTGGGTCGGTGAAGATGATATGCTGTGAGACGGAGATATCCTCCGGCAAGAATGTCAAGTGTATGGGCAACAGAACCACCGAGAACGGCTGCTTCGTTCTCTGGCAGATGCTCCCCGGAATGTGGTCCCTCGAGCTCGTCGTCGCGGCCCACAAGGTTGTTGCCGGAAGCAACGGCAAGATCGTCTGGCGCCATACACCTTGGCTCGGCACCCACGCCGCCAAGGGCCCCCAACGCCCCCTGCGCCGCATCATCCAGGTATTTTAAATTAAAAATTATTAATCGTTGTAAGAAATAATTTTATATCTTGAAATTTAAAAAATTCATTTTAAAAAAAAATTTAATTGTATGAAAACTCAATTAAATAATTCTGTAACTCTCAAATGTAACACTATTTTTCTCTATTTATTCTTATTCACCTCTTAATATATATAACCAATTTATATGTCATTTATTCCACCTTGAGATGATAAGATCAACAGTCATTATAAATAGTAGGCGGTTATATCGTTCAGCATGCTAGCAGTTATTTTAAAATATAATAAATTAAATAGATTAACTTTTTTATAAACTGAGAAATAGTATGATTTTATATAAATTTAAATAGTAATAATTTAGTATTTAGTAAATTTGATTGTGCTACTAAAGAGCAATATAGTTAGTTATAATTTTTGCACTTAACTTAAATTTTATGATCAATGTAAGAATTTTATTTATAAATAATATGCAAATTCTCTCTTAAATCTTTAAAAAGATTAAGAGATTCCACTGACTTGAGTATAAGATACCAGTGCAACTAAATTCAATGAAAAAATTTTTGATTGTGATAAAATAAAATCTATAAAATGACAAGATTTTATTTTAAGAAAAAATTTATATTCATTTTCTTATATTCTTTATATCAAATTTGTCTATCAAAATATATATAACATTTGTCATTTTCTTTTAGTTAACATTTTTTCTTAACTTTGTTATCATAAAAAATAACACATGTCATATTTTGATAGGTTAACTTAATAAAATAAATGTAAAAATAATATAATTTTTTTCTTTATTTTAATAATATATTTAAAATAATTTGGAGGTATGATTGATGGGGTGGGGGGAGAAAGAAGGAGTAGGGTTGAAAACACGTTGTACCGAACAAAGATAAAGATTTGGGAACAAAACTTGAAATCCCAATGTATGTTAGGGTATAATTGTAGGGTGTAGGGTATAGGTGAGAATGATGGAGGACAAATTGTCCCTCCCTTTACCCTACATTGTACTGTGGTCCTTGTTCTTTTTAGGACACTCACCCTCCACGTGACTCCTCCTATGACATCATCTTTTATTATTGTATACCTCATCATGTTGGGATTCCCACTTATTACTCTCCCTCTACCCTTAAATCCCCTTGCCTAGTCCTTCCTTCCCCACACCAATCTATGACTATGACCACCCTTTTGCTTTTCAGTTTTGCTTTTTCCACTTTTCTCAATGCACCCCCAACTATTGGATTATTGCCATCTCTCTCCTCCACCATCACTCACTTTCTTTACTTTTTTTTTTCTTTTTGTTTTTCAATTTAAAAAGATAAATTGTTAATATTGAACTGAAAGATATATAATCTTTTAATTTAGTATGTGAAAAATAAAATATCTCAATTTAATCCTGCAAATGTTAGTTTTAAATTTATTTGCTCATTTGATTGATAAAATTGATAAAATTTTAATTTATAGTATTATTAATAAATGTTAAATGATAAATTAGTTATTATTTTTTATAGATATGATACAAATCATCAAAATACAAAGCTTACAATTTTACAATTTTTATATGTAGTTTTTACAAATTACAAAGGTAATAACTAATAATCATCCGTTAACCTCTATTATTAATAATGTCAATTAATTTATATTCATGGTATTAATCAAATACTAAATAGATTGAAAATTAATCTTTTAGGTATCAAATTGAAATATCTTATCTTTTAAAAATTAAATTTATAAAAAATTATCTTTCATAGATTAAATTATCATTTTTTATATAAAAATAAACTATTTTTTTTTTCTTTTAGGGCCTCGATCCAAAGAGTACAGCGAGCTTATTCACCAATGCACAATGCTTAGGCGAGAATCGAATCGGAGACGTTGATTGCTTTGTGCTCAAGGTATCGGCCGATCGTGCGGCTGTCATTGAACGAAGTGAGGGTCCCGCTGAGGTAATAAGGCACATACTCTATGGGTATTTTTGTCAAAAGAGTGGTCTCCTTATATACTTGGAGGACTCCCACCTCACAAGAGTTCAAACCCCAGAGAGTAATGATACGGTATATTGGGAGACCACCATAGGCAGCACCATCGGTGATTATAGAGATGTTGATGGAATCTTGATCGCTCATCGAGGCCGATCCATTGCCACGGTTTTTCGATTCGGCGAGATGTCGATGCAGCATAGTAGAACCAGGATGGAAGAAATATGGACCATTGATGATGTTATGTTTAATGTACCTGGACTTTCCATGGACCATTTCATTCCCCCTGCTGATATTTTTGACAACATAAATTCCCGATAAATAAACTAAAGTTAGGGTTTTTTTTCATTGTAATTTTACTTTTGGGGAGGGTATAATTAGAGAGTATATTGGTGGGGTGGTGTATGTAATTTCTTTTTCTTTTTGTTTATTAATGTAAGTTCTCGTAGTAAGTAGTTTTTTGTTTTTGTGTTTTGAAGTCATTAATCTCAAATAAAAAATTAAAAAAGAATTAATTAATCGGATAAGGTGCAATAAATTACTTTTAGATAATTCCTTGTTTGTGGAAATTAAAAATTGGTTAATTATATAAATTTGTACATATAATGTTTACAACTACAAAAGCATAGGGTGTATAATTTCTTATATTTTTAGCGATTTTTTAATGGAAAGGCTAGAAAATGTAGTCTCACTAATTTGTAGAGCCTCGTGCACTCTTTTAAGAAAGTTAAAATCAATATTATATGGTATTTTGGTAACAACATGAACGTTTTAGATTAGATTTGTTAAAGTTGAAATTTTTTAGGTTATGTTTTTTAGTAAGATTTGTTGATAGAAAAGGAGAGGGAGAAGCATTCTCCCTCCTCTTTTCTTCCTAACAAACAAACTCCACTTTTTGCAATGTGATAAAATTATGTTGGCTAAAGGTCTATTTTGGTTCTCAATGTTTGCATGAAGTTTAATGTTGGTCCTCAATGTTTCAAAAGTTTAATGTTGGTCCTCAATGTTTGCATGAAGTTTAATGTTGGTCCTCAATGTTTCAAAAGTTTAATGTTGGTCCTCAAAGTTTTTTTTTTGGTCGATTTTGGTCCTCAAGCGTAACACTGTTAACTTTTTGCCGTTAAATGATGACGTGGCATGTTTATATGGCACACCATCTCTCCTACGTGTCATATTTTAATGATTTGGCATGACATATCACTGCCACGTCACCACACATTTGCCTTTGCTAGATTGTATGATACATCTACTGCTAATGCCTTGAATGCTAGTGTGAGAGATACACTATGTAGATTGTTTGATCACTACCGTTTGTCTTTTGGGGTAAGTGAACAAAATAACAATCTTGCCTCACAGACTTCTCAATCTAAGGATGATGTTGTCAATGATGATAATTATGATATATCTGTTGGAATATTATTAAAATTAATTAATATATTTTATATATTTATAATCACATAATGGATGCATAAAAAAAATGACGTTATAACCTGTTGGTATGCAAATAATGTTAATTAATTATTGCTTCAATACAAAGAGACGTTGGCTGCAGTTTTTTCTTTTGCAATTATGTTGCAGCTCAATAGATTGATACATTGATATCAAATAAAGACATTTATTTGTGTTAATGTTGGGCATCCAGAATTTTACCTATAAATGTGTGGGTTTACTTGGTTCATAGAACACACAGAGAAAAGATAAGAAAACACTAATATTATTTGGGTAGAGAAAGGTGTGGGAGACAGAGTCCTGTCTACCTCCTACGTGCAGAGGTTGTAGACATACAGGCGAGTACTGGGCTGTTGTATCCTGGAGGTAACGCGTCTGAGTACCCCTGCACCGGGTGATATAGCAAAATCAACCCGTGGGAGGCGTGAATTACCTTAAAGATAACGTGATACCCGTGCCTCAGTCCGGTACCACGCGTATTATAATTTCTCTAACAATTTTATATTTCCCTATTTTTTGTGTTTATTCTTATTTTCAGGTTGCTGCCCCAACAAGTTTAAGGTAATTCATGTTAATTCCCATAATGCAGCAAATGAAAAGTAAGAATAATTGGGGAATAAGCATTTGAGTTCTAGTTGGTGAACTAACTCAAATATATATATATTCGGTATCTTGATTTATTTTTGTGAGCTTATAATATCTTTATATTTTATTTAGTTGCTCACAGAATTTTGAAATTGATTTGTGGAAGAATTTCATTGTGATAATGAGATACCAGAATATATTTTTGGACTTATGCCCAAAGTAGGAATTTAATAAAATAACATAATATGTTATTTATTTTGATAGATCCTACAATTATCGTGTGTGATACAAATATTTTATTGAGAAAATGGTTGATATCTTAAATATCACTAATATGCAATCAAATTACTTAATTAATTTTATGATAATATTTCATATTTTATTTATGAATAGTACTCATAAAATTTAATTTGGTGTGAGCCTTGTGGATTTCATATATGACTTTTAGTCAATTTTTGCTCACATTGAAAAGTGTGGAAAGGTAATTAATCTTACCATTATTTGAGATGATTTTTGTCATGAACTCATGAGTAGGTATGTATACTTACTCTTTATTTAAGAATTCCCCTTATATAAATTATTATTGATAGTGGGGGTAAGAAAGAGTGTGAAAAGTATACATCTAGGACATTTTAAAATCATATATATTTGTGCCAAGTGATTTATTGTGTAGAAGAAATGTGGTACTATGAAAAATTTTATTGAGTAAATTAATTTTCATAAGAATCACATATATTGTTGCCACCATATGTCTGTTATAAAATATAATTTTGGGTTAATCACTAAATTGATGTTAAATCCAAAACTAATATTAATTTTTAAGGCCAAATAATGATCATAAAATATTATAATTTTATGACAAGGTTTTGGTATGTATTTGGGTGGTAATATATTTCTGACATTATTTAAATATGTCATATTGTTTTAGAAAATAAAGCAAATTATTTTTTATAACAATAAGGGGAAGAAATTTATGTATGCTATTGTTATAAAAATAAATATGAAAATATTTTTGGTTTATATTTTGGGTTCATGAAATGGTTTTAAAACCATTTTATTATAATTAATTCTAAGCCAAATTATATTCAATATAGTTGTGAGTTAATGAATATTTTATGGGTTTAATATTTAGAAGAGTAATAGAGTTATCCCATAAAATTTCATTAAGTGGTAATAGCTTTTTAAAGCTTTTACAAGATTAAATGTGATACATTTCCATGAAATGTAAAAAGCTTTTATAAGCTTAATTTTATGTGATAAAGCATAAAAATGCTAGAGATATATTTATAGAAATTTTATTCTATAATCTATGAGGCTTTTAACAGCCATATTTTTGCGGGCTTTGATTTAAGCCATATGTGACAGTGAAATTTGTCATGGGATTTGAAAAATGCCTCAATATTAGTTGGTGAAATATTTTGAGGCAAAATGTTTGCAAACATGAAAAATTGAGATTTCACTTTATTGTGAATAATTTGATACATATATAATTGTGGAAAAGTAAATTTTCACATGATTGTGAATTTTGTTAAATTTTCACATGTGATTTTTAATGGTGTGCCACAAGAATATTTTTTTGATGAACAAAAGAAATTGTGAAATTCTTGTGAAAAATGCACAATACCTATCAATAGTGGGGGTATATAATTTTGTGGATATCCTAAATTGGAGTTCACCTTAATTTTGACGGTATATTATTTTATTAAAAATTGCTATGCAATTTATAATGAGAATTACATAATTCTTTTATGGAACTATTTTATTGTGAATATGTGACTGAAAATTCTATTGTGGATAAAGGCATATAGTTTGTGATCAATTTATAAATTGATGATACCATCTCAAAGAGATGAAGATATGCCTAAATAATTTAAATTTGAGGAAGCCCAATTGGTGCTATTTCCTATAGTACAAAGTTGTACATATAGATGATACTAATTTTTGTCACATATAATTGAGTTTGAAAAAGTTTCTTAAATGGATTAATGTTTTATTTTATTGGCTATTATTATTATTTGGTGGAAGAATATATTAAAAATATATTTTATGAATTTTGGGATATCGGCCAATAATAATTATGAGATTTTTTTGAGCCAATAATATGTGATCACTTATTGTGATGAATACCGTCATTACTAGATTCTTTAAATTGTGTGTTTTTCTGAAACTATAGCTATAGTCAAAGAATCTGGTGTATATACATCGAGGGGGATGAATCTATAAGCCCGTATGGATTAAAAGCAACCTATGAGGATACCCTACCTTGTGATTAGAGATCCTAAGAACTTGGTTCAAAGGGACAAACGAATCATAGAGTGGCTGTTGAAATGCACATTTAAAAGAGTTTCGACTCTTAATTTATCCCTATGATGTAAGTGCATTTTCCTGCAATGAAATGTGAGGTTGAGTTTTCAAAAACTCTTAATGAAATCTGTAGCTCTATAAGAGTTGGGTATCTTAATTGCAAGAATACCATTGACAGAATTCACCTATTTGAATGTGACGGAGTTGGGCCGCTCCTATGAGAATATAAAAGGGCATATATTCTTGAAACACATTCAAGAAACAGGGTGCGCACACGGCCGCATAACGTGCGGGCTAGGGCTCATATATTGCACCTGGATTATTATGTGCAAGGTATATGTCTTGTCTCCCTTAAGCAGTTATGGTTCAAGGCGAATACCACCATGACTCTGGATCAAGATATATATTTTTGCTAAGTATAGATTCAAGGCAATTTAGCTATCTATATTATGCATAATAGTCTGTCTCTACCCAAATATAAAAACAAATATTAAATGTCAAGTGTGTGTTAATTTATAATAATAAGTGGGGGATTGTTGGAATATTATTAAAATTAATTAATATATTTTATATATTTATAATCACATAATGGATGCATAAAAAAAATGACGTTATAACCTGTTGGTATGCAAATAATGTTAATTAATTATTGCTTCAATACAAAGAGACGTTGGCTGCAGTTTTTTCTTTTGCAATTATGTTGCAGCTCAACAGATTGATACATTGATATCAAATAAAGACATTTATTTGTGTTAATGTTGGGCATCCAGAATTTTACCTATAAATGTGTGGGTTTACTTGGTTCATAGAACACACAGAGAAAAGATAAGAGAACACTAATATTATTTGGGTAGAGAAAGGTGTGGGAGACAGAGTCCTGACTACCTCCTACGTGCAGAGGTTGTAGACATACAGGCGAGTACTGGGCTGTTCTATCCTGGAGGTAACGCGTTTGAGTACCCCTGCACCGGGTGATATAGCAAAATCAATCCGTGGGAGGCGTGAATTACCTTAAAGATAACGAGATACCCGTGCCTCAGTCCGGTACCACGCGTATTATAATTTCTCTAACAATTTTATATTTCCCTATTTTTTGTGTTTATTCTTATTTTCAGGTTGCTGCCCCAACAATATCTATGGTTTTTGCTGAGGAAATGAGTAAGGAGGATCAATTGGAGTGTAAAACTGAAGTTGAAATCTATTTGGCTGAAGCTAGGGAGAAAATGTCCGAAAAATTTGACATTTTAAATTGGTGGAAAGTTAGTTCTTCCAAATATCCTATTCTAGCCTTGATAGCAAGAGATGTGCTTGCTGTTCCAATGTCCACAGTGGCTTCTGAGTTCATGGCTAAATTTAAAAATCCGTGGCTATTTCCCCACGGATCCATCCGTGGCTACTTTCCCCACAAACTTTAAATTTCGTGTGGGAAAATTTTTAGCTACGCCATTTTTAAGTCCTCGGCTAATTCCATGGGGAAATCGGTTTCCCCACGGAATTCTCCTGATTCGTGGATAAATCTGTGTTTTGTTGTAGTGAACTGCCAAAACACATGTTTGCATATGTTGTCTTGCCTCCTATTCCCTTGTTCTCCACAACCTGGGAACACCATTACAAAAGCGAATTACATAGATTCTTATCTCCATTCTGGAGTATGGAGCCCTTGGTCTTGCACCTAGGTCAAATCATTCCCCTCCTGACCTCCCCCAAGGTAGTCTCCTCGTTTTTTGTGATTTATCTGTTCCGAAAATATCATTAATGCTAATTCAATAGATGTTATCTGGTGTGTTTGGTATTGTATCATGTTAATCATGTCATCTATGATAACATGTTATTTTGGATGGCACAATAAGATGACATTGTTTGCAGTGTTATGCAATAACACAATGACATGTGAGATAGCACGAAGTTATCACATGACACCAAAAAGGATATCATTACACCAAAAATATTGTGTCATCTAAGATGACACAATTGAGTTGAAATTGTTTTCTTAAATTATCATCAATTTTACCAATATTATATTTTTATAAAATTAATTATTAATAACACTGATATTCCTTGAACCGGTGGTTGTCGAAAGGAAGAAGGAAGTTAACCTCGGGTGGAGGTCTTGGGAGGATGGCCTCAAGTTAGATATGTGACTCATTGTCTACGCACTCACAAGGAGATCAAAGTCCACACAATGGAGAAGGGCGATGTTCCCAAAGGACAAACCTGGGATGGGTCAGGTAGATTCCCAAAGCGGGAGGAAGAGGGAGTTTTTGGTCATATAGGCTATGCATATCGCAGATAGAACACTTAAGAGAGTTTGGTTGTTTCTAAGAAGGATAAGAGGATGTTAGAAAAATATTTTATATTTGGGCTCAAATTAATTATTTAAAATATTTTATTTAGTTTTCTAAATAAATCAGGTTGATAGGTGGTCCAATTAAAGGAAGCCCAAAGTATAAAGTAATCATTGTTGGGCAAATAGCACACATTATAATAGAAGTCTGGTAGGCGCCTATGTGTAGGCTTTTTAGGGTTTTACTGAAGCCCATAATGGGAGGGTCTTGTAAGACACAATTATATATATAGGCCAGGTCTCCTCTGTAACCCTAACACATTGAGCCTCCCCATTGTAGCCAATGCACGACCAAGGTAATAGTGAGGAAGACCTAGCTTCCAAGTAAGTGCGATTCTTCGGTCGTTGTTAAATTATGTATGGATGCTTCATTCTCTTCAATGTTTCATGCATCAAAATGGTTTCGAATCTTACATTTAGAATCAGAGCTTCGTTTGTGGTGTTGGAACTTGAGTATATTTGTCACGACCACAAATCGGGAGTACGTGACCGGCACGGGAATAGACTTTTACCACTAAACCCGTAAGCCTTACCCTGTAAACATAACTATAACTACCCTCCTATACAATCAATATATATATATATATATATATATCATAATGGTGGCCACACCTCACTGGTGGCCTAATTAACCTGCAATCCGCGGTTCGCTCAATACCGCTTCAGCTCAACTCAGTGTATAGATATTCATATCATATTGACCGTACGTCTCAATACGTACGATCTATCCTATTCACATGTAGCAAGCACACATAATATATATATATATACGATCTATCGTCTCAATCGTATTAATTGTACGCCTCAATGCATACGATCTATCCTATTCACATGCAGAAGTTTATATACTCATATATATATCCTAGTTTTCACCAAACTGGACCCTGTCTTTAAGAACATGTGAAGCCGACAATTCTAGAGTACGTACATATCAAAAGCTGTAAATATATATACACAACTCTTACAACTTTAAAATATGTAAAACAAAAGAAATCAAAATGACCAAAAGTGTCCAGCCAGGCGAACTAGTGCGTAAAAGACGGTCTGATGTCCGTATCACTGTCCGAAAGTCGATGCCTGCCCGATACCTGTATCTGAAACATTGAAGCAGAGGGAGTGAGTCCAACAGACTCAGTGAGAAGCTTCCCATCCTCGGCGTAGCGGTGGGTACCATTACAGCTGGGGAAAGGGAAACACCCACAATCACATGCGCATGACAATCCAGTTTATCAAATGTTATATTACGATCAGGCAATATTAATATAACATAAAATCATGGATAAACCTACGGATCATGCTCCTCTATCATGCTTTTCATAAACAAGTAAACACTTTTAACATATCATTTGAAAACTATAAATCACTCAACTGACCCTAGTACCAAGCTAGGGCAATGGCCTCAATGGGCAAATTCTTTTAATGTTTAACTGACGCTAGTGCCAGGCTAGAGCAATGGCCTTAACGGGCAATTTCTCTTAATCTTTAACTGACGCTAGTGCCAGGCTAGGGCAATGGCCTCAATGGGCAAATCTTTTAATCTTTTAACTGACCCTAGTGCCAGGCCAGGGCAATGGCCTCAACGGGCAAATGTTTTAATATTTAACTGACCTTAGTGCCAGGCTAGGGCAATGGCCTCAACAGGCAAATGTTTTAATATTTAACTGACCCTAGTGCCAGGCTAGGGCAATGGTCTCAACGGGCAAATGTTTTAATATTTAACTGACCCTAGTGCCAGGCTAGGGCAATGGCCTCAACGGGCAAATGTTTTAATATTTAACTGACCCTAGTGCCAGGCTAGGGCAATGGCCTCAACATGCAAATGTTTTAATATTTAACTGACCCTAGTGCCAGGCTAGAGCAATCGCCTCAACGGGCAAATCTTTTCTGACTCGTTTCTCTCCCCGAGCTCTCAGCTGGGATTCTGACTCTATCTACCCATTTCTATCCTAACCTGACTTTACCTAGGTGGTGTGAACCTCCCTATGACTCACTAATCCATTTATGAGATCTTTTTAATCCTTATTTAACACCCAAACCCTTGATTAGATCATAACCTAGCTCTAAGGCTGTTCCTAAGTTCAATTACCATAAAACGTCGACGTTTACTAACAACTTCTATACAATTTCTTTAATGAGTTTCTAATTAATAAGGTAAACCAAACCTTGGACTCAATCAACAACTTACCCCCTTGCTTGTACTGTTCAGCGTATCTAATGTCATCACATGGATACCCTCCCGTACCTCTTTACCTGTAGTCAAACAGAGATATACAAATACTTTCATATATAACAGTTTAGGAACAACAATAGCATGTTAACCACTAGATAATTCTTACAAATAGGCAAGTAGGCAAACCACATATCCACATCCTCAATCAACCCTGTAGGGCAAGGATGGGAAACCCCTCACCTGGACGGCTCCCTTGTGCTTGTCCTGGAGTAACTCCCACTCTGGATGAGTCGTGGTTTCCTAACGAATGCATTCAAGTGGTTAACATCTCATACTATATGAAATTCGTATGCATACGACATGCTCGTGCCTAAAAATGCATCTAGACGTTGCCAAGAACCGAGTCCTTGGTCTTATCCGTCTTCCCTCTCTTCTATGAGAGTCTCAAGTGCCTCGCACTTGGTTTCATACCACTATCGCTCTTCTTTAGTTGCTTTTGGGGCCTTGGATTTGAGTTACTAAAACTCAATGCGCTTCTAAGCTATGCTACTTAAAGTTACCTAATGACGGTGTAGAAGGAATTTAGAAATTCAAGAAGTTGGACTTAGCTTATTCCGTAAGTTTCTATTCTTGAGGAACAAGAAGACATTTGAAATGATTTTGATCCTTAAAAACATGGTTGGGGTGTCCTAAGATGTTTAGGATTGAAAATAGGAGGTTCAAACACCCCGGATTGGCTTAAAATTGGGTTTTGGGCTTGCTGGGCAGAGACCGGGCACTGCAGCACCCATTCTGGCACTGCGGCACCAAGCTGCTGCCCAAAAGCTCTTTGTTTACCTGTGTTTGGGCGCTGCAGCGCCAACTCGCAGCACAGCAATTCGTTTGTTGTGCTGTGGGCTGGTTTGGGCCCGTTTCGGCCCCCTTCTGACCCCGGCTTCGACTCCACACCTAACGGGTTTTGTTCACCTACATTCCAACGACATAAATCCAACCCTAACTACTCAAATCCAAGCCCGATTCCAAATTTCTCAACGAATCCCCAAATTGGGAATATTTAGAATTTTCAACCCCAAACCCTTTCAAATTCGAATTCAGCTAAACCCGAGGGTATAGCCTCGATTCTTACCCCAACTAAGTGTTCCAGAACACTCCATAGGTCTCAATCTACCTTCCAAAAAATCCAATCGAAGGTGGATCTAAGAAATCCCTAAAAATGAAGAAATTGGGGGTTTCAAATGAAATTGGGGTTACCAACCTTTGATTCGATTGGTGGAAGGTGTAGGAGACGTCGTACCCGAGCTCCAGTGACTTTTCCGGCGTCGACTAGCTCTCCCCGGTCATTTTTCTGGCGAACCCCAACCCTTCTTCTTCTTCTTCTTCCTCACGCCTCTCCTCCACTCTTTCTCTTCTTTCTCTCTTTCTTTCTTTCTATTCCCGTAGCCCCCTCTCTCCCTCTTTTCTTTCCTTTTATTCACCCCCTTTTCTTTTTCTTTTCCTCTAACAATTCAAACCCCACGACACCCCACATAAAAAATTAATAAAATAATTAAATAATAATCCAATAATAATAATAATAACTCTAATAAAGAAAAGATGAAAAATATCCCCAATTAAATTTTTATTTTCTCTTATATCCCAAATTAGACACCCAAAAATATTTCCTACTCCCCTTTTCCCTATTTAATTCAGGTTTCCAATTTCTTAGGTCCTGAATTAAATCCAAAAATTTATTTTTTACTTCTTTTCTTTCCCTTTGATTTCATTTTAAACTTAAAAAAAATTTCCCGGGTATTACAATCTTCCCCCCTTAAGAAATTTGGTCCCCGAATTTCAATTAACATATTAACCTCAGTCTTGGAATAGGTGAGGATATGTCCTGCACATCTCAGCCTCAACTTCCCACATTGCTTCCTCAACCGAATGGTTTCGCCACAGGACTTTCACCAATGGTATCTCCTTCGATCTTAGCTTCTTCAGCTGGTGATATAAGATTTCCACTGGCATCTCCTCATAAGTTAGACTTTCCGCTAGTTATACTTCCTGGGGTTGGATTACGTGAGAGGGATCTGGCAGGTACTTTCGGAGCATGGACACATGAAACACCAGATGAACTCCTTCCAACTCCGCTGGCAATTCTAGACGGTAGGCAACATTTCCCACGCGCTCCAGAATCTCAAACAGTCTGATGTATCTTGGACTTAGCTTGCCTCTCTTGCCAAATTTCATCACGCCCCTCATCGGTGAAATTTTTTAAGAAAACCTGCTCACCCACAGCAAATTCTAACTCTCTTCTCCGGTTGTCAACATACGACTTCTGCGTACTCTGAGTTGTGGCAAGGCTTTCTCTAATGGATTTTATCTTGTCCAAAGCATCTTGAACAAATTTTGGACCAACCAACTTGGCCTCTCCGACCTCGAACCACCCAATCGGGGACCTGCACTTTCGACCGCACAAAGCCTCAAAGGGTGCCATCTGAGTACTAGATTGGTAACTGTTGTTATAGGCAAACTCCGCTAATGGCAGGTATTTCTCCCACCCTCCGCCGAAATCCATAACACATGCTCTGAGCATGTCCTCTAAAATCTGAATGGTCCTCTCAGATTGTCCGTCTGTCTGGGGATGAAATGCTGTACTCAGATCAACCCTTGTCCCCAATGCCTCCTGCAATGCTCTCCAGAATCGAGAGGTAAACTGTGGCCCCCTGTCAGAGATAGTCGACACCGGTACTCCGTGTAACCTCACCATCTCTGATAGGTACAACTGGGCATACTGACCCACTCCTCAAGTGGTCTTAACTAGTAGGAAATGGGCGAACTTGGTCATCCGATCAACAATTACCCAAACTGAATTGAATCCCCTCTGTGATCGCGGCAATCTTGACACAAAATCCATAGTAATTCTCTTCCATTTCCATTAAGGAATTCCTATTTGTTGAAGTGTTCCGGCGGGCCTTTGGTGTTCATCCTTAACCTGGTGACACACCAAACATCTAGATACATAGTCTGCCACATATTTCTTCATACCATCCCCCTAGTATAATTCTCTCAGATCGTGGTACATTTTATTACTACCCGGATGGATTGTGTACGCTGTCTTGTGTACCTCATCAAGGACCCTTTCCTTCAAACCATCCACCATAGGTACACACAGTCGTCCCTCCAATCGGAGTATGGCACTGTCATCTATGGAGAATCGGACGCTGTCCTTCTCCCCTTTAACCACTGTATCTCTGACCTGTTTGAAGTCAGCGTCTTGATCTTGTTTGGATTTAACTTCTTCGATTAGAGCTAACTTAGCTTGGATGTGGGCTAGAAACAAGATGGAATCTCCAATTTCCAATTGAGTTTTAGATTGTTCCTAACCACGACGGTGGATATGATGAAATTTGTTCTTCGAGGAGTTAACTATTGCCTTCTCTAGTGAGGCTTACCTTGGCTCAATCTGCCTGTCCGGCTAACTACCTTCGTAGTGACTTCTTATATCCGTCTTGGAACACGCCAAGACACTAGCTATTAGAAGTACTCCCCTACATTGGAGTCCCCGTACTTAAGTATCCTCTACTACCGAGAAGCTACCCTTCTGCTGGTTTTCCCCCGATATATTCTTTGTAAATGACTTCTCCAGAAAAGTCCGTTTACATCTTACTACACCCTCTACTCTACATCTAGACTTACCACTTACACGGCATGCACCCTATGTAGGTGTTTATACTTTGTGCCATCAGTGTACCCAACACTTCCGAGGTTGTTAGACTCACTATTGACTCGGTTTACCCTACTCGTGTCCTGACGAAGCTAAATACCATGACACTAGCACAACTATGTATTACACTTACCGTTTCTCCACCAAATGGTAAAGGATCTTACATTTATGACTCATGTTTCCCTTTCTTTTCCAGACTTCTACACTTACCCTTAGTGGTTTCAATAACCCTTCAGGTTACTCCCTGTCGACATCCCATGTCTAACTGACTTAGACTCTTCTCTGGCTACTACTTGTAGTCATTTCTGTCTATAATGGAAACTCATCAGTCTCCTCCTTACCATCATACTCATTACTCTACCTCAGGCTCAGTTCGGTCTTCACATCCAAAGACCTGGCATGACACGACTATGACTGTGGATCTATGCCATCCTCAGGTTAGTCCACTTAGAGTTGCACATCCTATGCGAACTCTACTCATTGGTTTTCCGTTGGATTTTACCCCAACTTGGCCCACTCGGACTCCTCAACTCACTTAGATCCAGTATTCCTACTTGGAATACTTGATCCGTTAACTCTAGCATGAACCTTTCCGGACATGCTCTACTCCCCTTGACCAAACGGGATCCGCTATCACGGTTTGACTCTTTCCTTTCTTATGGTGTGGCATATGTTCACGAACATATACCCCTCTTGCAAGTGTGTTACCCGTTGGGTTCCAATCGCCCCAACAGTAGCATACCTGTTTTATCATTTTGGCTCGCATCCCCAGATGCTTACCCGACTCTGTTCCCGTATTCACTCTCTTCTTTTCCATTTCGTACCTACGTGGTACTCTTTCTTCGAGTATTTCGCAATACTCGTTACTAACTACATTCTCCTTCTCGATTAGCCATCCTTACAGTAAAATTTCCCTTTATGGCACCCACATGGCCATTTATACGTTTGGTTTGTCCACTCAGTCTCCACCCATACATGGGCTTCAGACTACGGATTTACGGTTCGCCAACCTGTGGAACTAGCTTACCTAGCTATGCCCACTACAATCTGTGTACTATACATGCACTTACGGTAGTAGTTGGTTCTCCACCTCCTACTTGACTCTTATCCTATGGGGTCCTATAGGCTTCCGCTCTTCCCCCCTTATGGGACTACATATCCATGTCTACTTTCTCTCCCCTCGGGCCTCCACGAGTCCATTTGGGGTTTATCTCTCACGTTATCTCGTTCAAGAACTATCTACCGCAATAGCACTCACTTTCTTATCTCTGGACGGTACCCGAAGGTCTACGCCCATTTCCACTTCTAGACATGCTCCGGTTTAATACTTCCGGGTCCATTATCACCCTATGACCCCTTAATTGGTAACCCTTAGGTTTACCTGTATACTCCCTTTGCACTTTAGCACTCTCTAGTGCTTTTCGATATCTACTTAACTTTAATCACTCTAAGCGAGTGATTTCTCAATTACATTTACCATCTTTATACAACTTACCTGTAAAAGGACTATTGTTTGGTAGGGTATTGGTCACATGAGTTTGTTTTCTTAGGCATCCTACGGGTTTTAAAAATTTATTCAAGTTTATTTATTAGAAAATGACGCCTAAGGTTTTCATAAATGGTTAGGGTTTAACCAATTGGAATGACATAGATTGAGAAAGAGTTTTCATGAAAATTTGTCTTCCAATGGTTATCCCTAGTATTTACAAGAAAAGTTTGAGGGTTTTTCAGAATCTCTCATCCGGAAAGACTAACAAGATTTTTACAAAAGATTTCTCATGTGATCAATACCCTATTCTTTATGCTCTTCCTTAAGCAACCCAAGAGAGTTTGGTTGGGCTTAATCCCTTATTTGCCCCCTTGTTTCCTTAAGGAGCTAGCAGTTCATGGAACGAGCGCAGGGTTGGACTAGGCTCCTTCCCTATGCCTTCCCATTTTCCATGTTTCCTGCTCGGCATATGGTCACGCTCTACACGTTTACATATGCCTCTACTTCTTAACATTTATTTATATGGCATATGGTTCAGCCACTTTGCCCTTCCATATACCATATCCTGATTTTCCCGTCCGTAGATTTCTACTTCTATATTGTGGCATACACCACCTCTTTTCTGTTTACTTTCTAGGAAGGACAACTCACTTCCTTCAGCCATAGCATACCGCACAGTCGTGACCCATTCACGTGGTCATCTTCCTATCGGTCTCATGCCTCATGGCTCTGTTTATTCTTGTCTGTAAACTTTCCATTTCAATCGCCCGATGAGCTTACTTTCTTTTCTACACGCCAAGCATGTCTTCTCTTTCACTTTACAAACCATTCCTAGCCTAAACTACCATTCATTGCACTATTCTACTTGCATTCTCTACTATAGTCAAATAACTTGTGCCTATACCATAGCACACAATGCACCGCTAACAGAGAAAACGCATCGTCTCATTTAACACCCACAAAACAATCACACATTGTAGTGCATTCCTACCTACAATTCAACCAAATGTGTCTGTGTCTAGGTAGCATCCTTCATGGATGTCTCCTTTCCCTATTATGGCGTCCTAAGGTTCCCGGGGTCACTACCACCCCACCTTACGCCTTAGGGCATCGTTGTATATCACAAGAATATCACTTGATAAGAATTTTCATAATCTATCATAGATTAAGAAGGATTGAAAGAAAGGCTGACTCAAATTATCTTGGGTACTCCCATAAGTGCCTGTTTATTCCAACGTTGTGCCCAGGTTTCACAATGAAGGTTAAATCGACACCCGGTCATACCAATGGCTTCACATGACTTAAAGAATAACCAGGCTCTGATACCAAGTTTGTCGCGACCCCAAATCGGGAGTACGTGACAGGCACGGGAATAGACTTTTACCTCTAAACCCGTAAGCCTTACCCTGTAAACATAACTATAACTACCCTGCTATACAATCAATATATATATATATATATATATATATATATATATATATCATAATAGTGGCCACACCTCACTGGTGGCCTAATTAACCTGCAATCCGTGGTTTGCTCAATACTGCTTTAGCTCAACTAAGTGTATAGATATATATATCAGCACTCAAAAGGTAGATATTCATATCATATTGGCCGTACGTCTCAATACGTACGATCTATCCTATTCACATGCAGCAAGCAAACATATATATGTATATATATATATATATATATATAAATATATATATATATATATATATATATATCTCTTATTGACTGTACGCCTCAATACGTACGATCCATCCTATTCACATGTAGAAGTTTATATACTCATACATATATCGTAGTTTTCCCCAAACTGGACCCTATCTTTAAGTACATGTGAACCCGACAATTCTAGAGTAGGTACATATCAAAAGCTGTAAATATATATACACAACTCTTACAACTTTATAATATGTACAACAAAAGAAATCAAAATGACCAAAAGTGCCCACCCACGCAAACTAGTGCGTAAAGGATGGTCTGATGTCCGTTCACTGTCCGGACGTCGATGTCTGCCCGATACCTGTATCTGAAACATTGAAGTAGATGGACTGAGTCAAACAGACTCAGTGAGAAGCTTCCCATCCTCGACGTAGCGGCGGGTACCACTACAGTTGGGGAAAGGGAAACACCCACAATCACATGCGCATAACAATCCAGTTTATCAAATGTTATATTACGATCAGGCAATATTAATATAACATAAAATCATGGATAAACTTACGATCATGCTCCTCTATCATATTTTTCATAAATAAGTAAACACTTTTAACATATCATTTGAAAACTGTAAATCACTCAACTGACCCTAGTACCATGCTAGGGTAATGGGCTCATTGGGCAAATTCTTTTAACGTTTAACTGACCCTAGTGCTAGGCTAGGGCAATAGCCTCAACGGGCAATTTCTCTTAATCTTTAACTGACCCTAGTGCCAGGCTAGGGCAATGGCCTCAACGGGAAAATCTTTTAATCTTTTAACTGACCCTAGTGCCAGGCTAGGGCAATGGCCTCAACGGGCAAATCTTTTAATATTTAACTGACCTTAGTGCCAGGCTAGGGCAATGGCCTCAACGAGCAAATGTTTTAATATTTAGCTAACCCTAGTGCCAGGCTAGGGTAATGGCCTCAACGGGTAAATGTTTTAATATTTAACTGACCCTAGTGCCAGGCTAGGGTAATGGCCTCAACGGGAAAATCTTTCCTGACTCGTTTCTCTCCCTGAGCTCTCAGCTGGGATTCTGACTCTATCTACCCATTTCTATCCTAACCTGACTTTACCTAGGTGGTGTAAACCTCCCTATGACTCACTAATCCATTTATGAGATATTTTTAATCCTTATTTAACACCCAAACCCTTGATTAGATCATAACCTAGCTCTAAGGCCATTCCTAAGTTCAATTACCATAAAACGTTGACGTTTACTAACAACTTCTATATGATTTCTTTAATGAGTTTCTAATTAATAGGGTAAACCAAACCTTGGACTCAATCAACAACTTATACCCCCTTGCTTGTACTGTTCGGCGTATCTCATGTCATCACATGGATACCATCAAGTACCTCTTTACCTGTAGTCAAACACACATATACAAATACTTTCTTATATAACAGTTTAGGAACAACAATAGCATGTTAACCACTAAATAAATCTTACAAATAGGCAAGTAGGCAAACCACTTATCCACATCCTCAATCAACCCTGTATGGCAAGGATGGGAAACCCCTCACCTAGACAGCTCCCTTGTGCTTGTCTTAGAGTAACTCCCGCTCCGGACGAGTCTTGGTTTCCTAACGAATGCATTCAAGTGGTTAACATCTCATACTATATGAAATTCGTATGCATATGACATGCTCGTGCCTAAAAATGCATCTAGACGTTGACAAGAACCGAGTCCTTGGTCTTATCCGTCTTCCCTCTCTTCTATGAGAGTCTAAAGTGCCTCGCACTTGGTTTCATACCACTATCGCTCTCCTTGAGTTGCTTTTGGGGCCTTGGATTTGAGTTACTAAACCTCAATGTGCTTCTAAGCTATCATACTTAAGGTTACTTAATGACGGTGTATAAGGAATTTAAAAGTTCAAGAAGTTGGACTAAGCTTATTCCGTAAGTTTCTATTCTTGAGGAACAAGAAGACATTTGAAATGATTTTGATCCTTAAAAACATGGTTGGGGTGTCCTAAGATGTTTAGGATTGAAAATAGGAGGTTCGGACACCCCGGATTAACTTAAAAATGTGTTTTGGGCATGCTGGGCAGAGACTGGGCGTTGCAGCGCCAAGCTGCTGCCCAGCAGCTCTTTGTTTACCCGAGAGCTGGTGCTTTAGCACCGTTTGGGCACTACAGCGCCAGCTCACAGCACAACAATTTGTTTGTTGTGTTGTGGGCTGGTTTGGGCTCGTTTCGACCCCCTTCTGACCCCGGTTTCGACGCCGCACCTCACGGGTTTTGTTCACCTACATTCCAACGACATAAATCCAACCCTAACTACTCAAATCCAAGCCCGATTCCAAATTTTTCAACGAATTCCCAAATTGGGAATATTTAGAATTTTCAACCCCAATCCCTTTCAAATTCGAATTCGGCTAAACCCGAGGGTATAGCCTCGATTCTTACCCCAACTAAGTGTTCAAGAACACTCTCTAGGTTTCAATCTACCCTCGAAACAACCCAATCGAAGGTAGATCGAAGAAATCTCTAAAAATGAAGAAATTGGGGGTTTCGAATGAAATTGGGGTTACCAACCTTTGATTCGATTGGTGGAAGGTGTAGGAGACATCGTACCCAAGCTCTGATGACTTTTCCAGCGTCGGCTAGCTCTCCTCGGTCATTTTTCCGGCGAACCCCAACCCTTCTTCTTCTTCCTCACGCCTCTCCTCCTCCTCTCTCTCTTTTTTCTCTCTCTTGCTTTCTTCTTTTCTTTGTTTCTATTCCCGTAGCCCCCTCTCTCCCTCTTTTCTTTCCTTTTATTCACCTTTTCTTCTAACAATTCAAACCCCACAGCACCCCACATAAAAAATTAATAAAATAATTAAATAATAACCCAATAATAATAATAATAACTCTAATAAAGAAAAGATGGAAAATATCCCCAATTAAATCCTTCTCTTTCCAATTAAATTTTTATTTTCTCTTATATCCCAAATTAGACACCCAAAAATATTTTCTACTCCTCTTTTCCCTATTTAATTCAAGTTTTCAATTTCTTAGGTCTTGAATTAAATCAAAAAAATTATTTTCTACTTCTTTTCTTTCCCTTTCATTTCATTTTAAACTTCGAAAACATTTCCCGGGTATTACAATCTTGTTGGATTTTTGCATGGGTTTTTTTAAAAAAATTCGAGTGCATCTTCGGCTCTAGATTTGGCATGCTTGTATGAATTTTATTTCGGGTTTTTGTTGTTCTCTGTACAAGCTTCGTTTTGATATATTGCATGCGTGGAACCGTGCCGTATCTAGAGAGAAATTTGAGGTTAAAGTGTTTGCCATGAACATGTTTATTTTGGGTTTGAATGCTCATAGATCGAATTTTCTAGCTAGTTTTAATCAAATTAATTGCTAAGGGTAGTATATTTATATGACTCTCAGCCTGCTAGAGTAGTTTAATTCGATCAAAACAACCTAGAATTCGAGGAACATTGAAAAAACTCGAAATAATGGGCTTTTTTTAACCCTAGCTTCGTTTTCTTGTTAAATCGACGTCTTGGGCCACTGTACTTGGAAATTAATCGGACATATAGTTTAGAAATCTTATTTCGAATAAAAACCCAAAAGAATCGAGGCTTGAAATGAGTTGAAATGTGTTGAAATGACACCGGAAAAGGAAAATGGGTCGCGAGACCCATTTTTACAAACAGGTCGACCCGGATGGAGGTTGGGGATGACCAGCCGAGTTCCCTTGATGCCCACTCATGGGAAATAATGAGGGTGGCACGTGTGGGCCATGCCTACCTCCGATGTAAATATTTATTTTGAATTTCTTGGTATATACTGATATAGAAATTCAAAAAAAAAAATATTTGTTTAAGTTATTTTGGCATGAAAAAATCATGGAAAAATATTTTTGAGTCCTCTAAACATGTTGAACACCTTTACTCTTCCTAGTTGTGTGTATATTTATTATACTCTCTAGCGCAACGTTAATGAATATATAAAATGCCTAAAATTGTTTAAATTTAGGTAAAATTTGTGTGCATATCTATTTTTGAGCTAGGTATCACTATTATGTGACCCAACTAAGAACATAAAATTTTCTGAATGCGGTCCCAACCTTACATGGTGTGGCTCGCTAAGTACGTCAATTTAATATTTATTAAAATTGATGGAATAAATGTATAATTATATATTTAAATTCTTTAAGGGTTGCACAAATTGTTGTTAATTTCTTAATTAATTAAGCTGGTAATTAATGCATGACTAATTTTTATGGTGCTTCCTAATTTGAGAATTTTATTTTAATTTGAAATGTTGAGAATATGTATCACTAAAGTGATTCATTCATCAAAATCCATAAAATTGTTAAATTTTCTCGTTGATAAAAAGTGTGAGGCAATTTTAATTAATTCTAGTATGGGATAATTTTTGTGATTTGTTGCGATTATTACAACTAAAATGGATAATCATCAAAATTCACATAGATGTAAAATTCCTTGTTGATATAATTGTTTATTGAATTAATTAATATATATAATTTCCTACCCAAATGGGTTATTATATTTATTAACTTCAAAATCACATGAAGCATGTTAATGGGTGTATATAATCCTAAAAATCAATCTACTTAAAGGGAATTGAATTTTCTATTTATATATTATCATTGTATGGATATAAATTTTAAGGGATTTAATTTTTCAATTTTATAGTCCTCATGTGCTTCATGAAAGTAAGACAACCAATATCATATTATAGTTTTTGCCCGAATGAGAGTTTATAATAATGTAAATGGTTTTCTTTCAAGTTTTGTTTAATTGGCTCAGGGGTAGCAATAGGTACCTAAGAAATGGATATCCGATGGTATCAGTCTGAAAAAACTACCCGATATTCGATGGATATCGGATATCGGATACGGTACGGATAGTAAAATATAATTATCTATTGTGTATTGGGTAGGTGCGGATATTGACTTCGGGTATCCTATATCCGTCCAAAATGAATGGACGGATAGGGTACCCGATATCCAAATAATATATATTTATAAAATATAATATTAAATATTAAATACAATATATATATATACATAAATATATTTTTAGGAAAATACAATATATATTATTAAAAAAATTTTGTGTATATAATATTATTCAAGTTGTTGCTTTTTATTTGTATTTATAACAATTATGTATTTTTTATTTTAAAATATTATTTCTATACTTATTTATTTATTGGATGGATATCGGGTAGCAGATATCGGATATCAATTAGTTTACTTGATTATAGGGTATCCAATATCCAATACATTTTTCGGATATTTTGGATATTTCGGCTGTTTCAGGTATTTCAAGTATCGGAAAGGCTACGGGCACGGATATTAAAAATGATCATATTTTCGAATTCGGTTAGGGTACGGGTATTGGATATATTGGGTGGATTTGGATGCGGATAGTGCAAAAATAAATAGATACCTGCTCATTGCCACCCCTAAATTGCCTCACTAATTTACCATATTAATGATGTTCAAGTTTTTACTTTCATTGTGAACAACAATAATGCCACCCCTGAATGATATTTGACTCAGATTATAAGAAATGGAATATAGATATTGAGACAGTGTGCTATAAAGGGATGTAGTTATAGGCGTCAATAAAACAAAAATTTTACGGGTCTTGCTAAATATTAAGCTGTAACTTTTAAGCAACATCTATGATTGATATTAATTTAACTGCTTTGATTGATCATGTGATATAGATTTAACCTGTGGGATATCATTGACAATTACTTTCTCACTTTAAGCTAATAGCTTAAAATGAGAAAAAAAGGGAGAGAATGATTGCATATGTGCTTCTTATTTGCATCTCTTTGTTTTATTTTAATATGAAGTCGAAATCCGTTGGTCAAAAGGGAAAAGGTCCTTAGATTATTCGAAAAGGGAGTTGAAAGGGTATTATTTATTAGATAAATTATTTTGTGGCAATAAATATTATAGATAATTAATGCCCATATGGTTACTTTCAACTCCATGATATTTTAAAAGAACCAAACACAACCTAAATAGAACAAAGATTCAAAAAGGGTAATATGTTATGATTGTGTATTATTAATCTACCTAGTCTGAGAACATTATTTTGTAAAAATTGTTGAGTATGTTATCATTGAAGTGATTTATACATCAAATTTTACAATATAGTTTTAGTTCTCTTTGTTGATGGGAAATCATAAACTTATTCTTCCTAGTTTGAGATTTTAATGTTTCTTTGATATTGTTGAGAATGTTTATCACTAAATGGTTCATTCATCAAAATTCATAGAAATTGTTTAAATTCCAATGTTGATTGGAAGTAAGGCAATTTCATAAATAATTTGTCTGAAAAATTTTGTCCTTTTGTGAATTGTTGAGGTTTTTATCACTAGAGTGATTTAATTATCAAAATTCTAAAAATTTGCAAATTCTTTGTTGATATAAATTTATTTAATTGGTTCACACGATTACCTGGCCAAAGAGGGTTCTCATGTGTATCAATTCTGGGGTTTCATGAAGCATGTTGATGAGAGTACTTTGACTTGGAAATCAATCTGTCCAACAAGGGAAATTTTTAAAGTTACGTATTATCATCATATTTTAACTTAAATATAAAATATGAAATTTAAAGGATTTTATTTACCCAAAGGTGATTTAATTATTTAATATTTTTTATTGTCATTACTAGGTTCATGAAAGAATGGGACAATAACATGTTGTATTCTCTGTCTAAAGGAGAGTTTATAATGATGCACCTGGTGCTCCTTAAGGATACTACTTGTTCAAGTATTAAATTGTTTATCAAATTGCCCATTTCAAGGACCATTGTAAGGTCTAAAAGGAAATAATATGCAAGTGATATACACAATCATATGCTAAAAATATTGGAAATAAATATAGCCGTTTTGATTACATTAGTATTTTAAATTTTGAAAGTTTTGCCTGCCCAAAAGTGATAAACCTTTCAAATTCAATATACTTTTATATTGCTCTAATTGGTAAATTTATTATTTATCATTTACAAATAGTTGTATTTGCTGTTTAAATACAATTATATGGAAAGTTTGACCATTTGTTGGTGTTTTTTAGTTAATGAAGGAAGGTACTATTGTTGGAAACATTAGTTTACTAATGATCTGTTTATCATCTAACAAAGGTAAATGCCCATACAGTTGGAAGAACACACTCATGTTTATGTGTGTTTGGAGGTCTTTTGATTTATTAAGTTAGTGGGAGCTTTGTGTACTTAAAGATTAAGAGTCTCATGATCTTTTGAACAAGTGAGAGCTCCGTGCACTTAAGGTTTGGAGAATGTCTCCACATATGTTATCATTGGTATATTAATGATTTGCTTATGCAAAGAAAGGTGAATACAACATGTGTCTTAAGACATTTTGTTTGTCTTAAGAGTGACCATTGTGTCTTATAAGGTATTAGATACAACATGTGCCTTAAGTCATTGTGCCTGTCTTAAGAGTGACCATTTGTCTTATAGAGTATGATACAACATGTACCTTAAGACATTTAATTTGTCTTAAAATTGACCGTTGTGTCTGATAAAGTATTAGATATAACATATGCCTTAAGACATTGTGTCTATCTTAAGAGTGGTCGTTGTTTCTTAAAGAGTATGATACAACATGTGCTTTAATATTTTGTTTGTCTTAAGAGTGACCGTTGTGTCTTATAAGGTGTTAGATACAACATGTGCCTTAAGACATTGTGCCTCTCTTAAGATTTACCGTTATGTCTTATAGAGTATGATGTACAACATGTGTCTTAGGATACAATGTCTGTCCTTAAGAGTAACAGTTGTGTTAAAGATATATATAACATGTGCCTTAGGATTTTTGTCTTAAGAGTTACAGTTATATCTATTATGGTATGTCTCTAGTGACACCAATTTTGTATTCCCCAAATAAGAAATGAGACATATAAGCTTGGTTAAGGTATTGAGAAATCATACGGAGGACCGATAAGAAATAGTGTGTCGTAAATGACTTGAGAGCTATTTCTTACTACACTTTCAGACTTGTGATCCATGGATTGATCCTATGCTGCTAAAGGGAATAACGATTGCCATGACCCCTATTGATAGCTATGTTGGACCGGATTGGTACGTTGTGTTGTATGATTTAGACCATTTTGTGCGGATAAAAGCTTTATTAACCCGAGAGTCTTTTAACAAAATTAAATTTTGTTTAAACACAATTAATGTGGCCCAAGTGGGAGAATGTTAGAAAAATATTTTATATTTGAGCTCACATTAATTGTTTAAAATATTTTATTTATTTTTCTAAATAAATCGGGTTGATAGGTTGTTCAATATAAAGGAAGCCCAAAGTATAAAGTAATCATTATTGGTCTAATAGCACGCATTATAATGAAAGTCTGGTAGGCGGCTATGTGTAGGCCTTTTAGAATTTTATTGAATCCCGTAATGGGAGGGCCTAGTAAGATACAATTATATATATAGGCTAAGTCCACTCTCTAACCCTAACACAGTGAGCCTCATCACTGTAGCAGCTGCACAACCAGGGTATTAGAGAGGAAGACCTAGCTTCTGAATAAGCGTGATTCTCCGGTCATGGCTAAATCAAGTATGACTCCTTCATTCTCTTCAATGTTCCATGCTTCACAATGATTTTGGATTTTACAGAGGAATCCCCTATATGTAGTCTTTGGAGGGGATCACTTGCATATGAGTAAGTTTAGTAGCTTGAAAGGGCCAATCATGTGATTGAGGCCGGTTATCCGACTATACCATTTCTAGAATATCAAATAACTATTTTCTTTTCACTTGATCGTTATTTAAAATATTTTGTTGAATATTTTAAATTATATTAAACTACTTGATTACTCATTAAAATAATTTGTTGGATATTTAAATATTTTTTATTTAAAATATTTATTGAATTAAAGGTACTTTTTATAATTATAAAAAATAATATAGATACTTAATTGATTATTTCTTTGTCATATAATACAATCTTGTTCCATATCTTCAAACTCATTAATATTTTTAAAGTCATGAAGAAGACTCAAATCATCATCCACTCTTATATAATTGTGAAGAGTAAAATATGCTCATAAAATAATAAACTAAGTTTTAAGCTTAAAATTGATCATGTTTTGTAATTTCCTTTATCTAACTTTGCAAACTCCAACCTTTATTTGAATAAAAATTAATTAAATTAACATATATATATATATATATATATATATATATATATATATATATATATATATTGTAGGGAAAGGCCCGGATCCACATGATCCGACCCGGCCCTGGGACCGAAAAGAAAAACCTAAAAGAAATCCAGGAAAATATAAAATAATGCGGAAGCTACTAACCTGGACGCCATCGCTAAAACCTCGAATCTTGCCAGTGCCTCTGCTCCACCAGGGCTGACCTCCAAATGACGAACACCGAAAAGGGCCGTACCAAATGGAGGACTCTACCTACAAGAGGTAGAGCCACATGTCCATGACTGATGCACGGAAGAAGACTCAAGAGAAAGAGAAAAATTATACCGAGTGGGGTTTCCCAAACGGGACCCCATTTTCCAACACATGGAATGAGCAACTAGAAAGGTCTGGAGTCACTCCTATTTATAGGAGGATGAGAGAGCTCCCATCATTGATTTAAGCTATGTGGGACTTGGAATATGAACAAAATATCATGCTTCCATCATGATCACCTAGCCTGCTTTGGGCCAAAAGTGCAGGCTCGTGTGACCTCCGATGAGTTTCATCTTGGTGTCATTTTGTTCGTCTCTCATCGAGCTTTCCAACGGATTCACTCGACTCGATCAGACTCGTCCATGGGCGGATATTTAGTCTCGAAGGCCCCAATATATCCAACATACTCTCACTCACACATGGTGGGAGGTCCATGCCTATCCTTATCACAAAGGCCTTCTCTATTTCTTTTTCTCTCGATCGTATTCTTTCATACTCCATCTCATTCGTGACCACTTGGCACGATATGTGGGAGCCTTATACTAGAAGCCTGTTAGGGTCCAACTATAAGTGATGCTACAACCTAAGTGTCTGATGATGTGACCACATGTCTCATCGAAAAATAGTGCCATGGGTTCCCTAGACGTGTTCATATACATAGCTAGTCCAATCCCTCTAAGTCTATAATAAGACTAGGACTTCAGCCACACTCAGCTGCGATAGGTACCCACATCCATGAGAACCTCAAAGGGATCACATAATGGGTCGACCTTAGGATACTATCACACATGCATATGTTAACACAATCTTCCTTTTGACCTCTTATCAGTTCAATCAAAGATAGCTGCTTTCCTGACAGTCTTCCATTGGGCCGTATTTTTCCATAGCCTCTTGGAAAGATATCAAAGTAGCATGCGCTACCTTATCTCTTCATGACAGAGTCAAAGTCCATAAGGTTACCCTTTGAAAGGATTGGTGCATCCTTTTAGGGACTCACACAACATTGAAGCAAGGATTCATTTAGATGCTTCCCTTGCGGTTCTTAAAGCACATGCGGTATGAAATGCACGTTGTGGTGTTCTTGAGTGTATGTTGATTTTGATCCTCAATCACTTACACCACACAGACCTTAGTCCAGACTCACTTAGAATCTGACTTGAGTTTGCTACCACACTTCGCTTGCTTCACATAGCGCCAAGTGGAGAACTCATGTCTGGCTACAGGCATTATGAATAGTGGGGATTCATAATTCGATCATAAGACCTCATCATCTTAGCGGATCTCATCCTAGTACACTTACTAGGGCGACTTATCAATTCTCAGTGGCGTTTTCCTGTCCAACACTCGGCGCTTTTCAACTGCCTCTGGATATTCACACTATATCCCATTTTGGTATTCAAGGAAAAAACACCCAAGTCTCATCTTGGCACACACCACCTGCGTGTCCAAGGCGGTTAGTTGTGTGAGAGAGCCAACCTCCAAAGCCTCTACGACATACTTTATATATTGTGTAATAAGTACTTCTATTTCTTGATCCACACAAAATAAAGGTATACCTAGTCATCATACTTATGATCAAGAAATAGAGTTCTCACAAAACTTGTCCTCATGAAATAAATTATGTTAAATCACCCTGGTTCTAAGCAATCCTATGTATCTAAAACACTAGTTTTACGGCTTGTATCTCTATACAGCCAACCCACCAATGCGGGTCCATGAGGGTATACAACCAATTCTTTATCACAGTTCATACTGTAAGGACCCTCTCTCCGGTCACTTGATGCTTAGATTGACACAATAGGTTAGTTAACTACTGTGTAACGATGTCTCATACAAAGTTGTGTTGCGTTCTCTTGTGGTACTTAGGCTTTGTTTGGTGTAAACCATAGCTATTTGACTTTATGAGATCAATGTCACTAGTGGACAGAGAAATGCATAATCCTTACTTGCCTCTCTGCAAGATGGTTCCAGTGCTTATCAAAACACACCAAGACGTGGATGTCCTCTCATCCAAGTCTCTTACCCAATCGACATCAATGTGTGGCCCGCCGTTTGCGGGTCACTAATATGATGAAAACAACCGATTGTCAGCAGCGCCCTTCAGCAGTGCCCTACAAGTACCTCAGAACACTCTAAACAGTGTGTCTGACTTAGGCTTGACTAATAACGGCTCACAAATCCAACTACAAAAAGCACGTTGGAGCGAGTACATTCCTCATTGTACTTCAAGCTACCAACTACATGCATGAAAATTCTATCCAATGACTCCATCTCTGACTTAGTCTGAAGACGTATAGCAAGACTAAAACTCTTGCCTCTTGCTACTAGCACATCACTCGGGTTTAGGTCCCCTCAAATGGAATCCGCCAAGAATCTCTTATTCAAAGGATTCTTGTGACAGAGTGAGTCAATTCTTGGAGCATTCCCCATGAATCTTGACTCCTACTGCCTAACCCAATTCTTTTATTTTAAAGATGAAAGGATAACCATCCTTAATTGCCTAAAGCAACCTCTGTGTTATTTCTAGCTAACCATATGTCTTCTACATATAGCATGAGGGTAATGAAATACTCCCAGCTTTCTTAAAATGGACTAAGTGGTCAATTACCACGAGTCTAGATGAATATGTGAGATCTTGACAGATCCTTGGAGTCGGCATACTCTGCGCTCCTGGCCTTTTGCCATGAGACCTATGTGCTTGTGCACGTAGATCCCTTCACCTAGTTTGCCATACAATAAAGTGGTCTTGACATCCTAATCGATGTACCCCCAGACTTAAACTGGTGACTAAAGCTAGAATCAGACTCTGACTGCACAATAAACAAGAAGGTTTTGTCACAGTTGATACCTTCTTGTTGTGTGTACCTCTTCACTGCTTAATGTGCCTAGTCGTGGTCGATTGACCCATCTGCCTCCCCTAACTTTTGAGAGCACACTTGTTCTCAAAATGCCTCGTGACGTAGGGCAAATTCACCAAGTCTTATACTTGGTATGTCCTTATATACTTCGTCTTTTCTTCTTCCATTGTTTTAGTCCACCTTTTACTAGTAGGGCCAGAGAGAGCCTTTTGAACTATCAAAGGCTCTACTTGATAATTAAGTACTCCTCTTGGATTGTGCTTCGTGGAAGATATGCTCCTCGTAAGCATTACTCCCACTGGACTCAGCAACTAGAGATGTGTCTATATGCTCCTCTTAACGTGTTATAGGTCTGCCTCCTTTCAATAAAAATGCACATCCCAAAATCTGTCTCCCTTGCTCTAGAAAATTTTGTCTTAAGGACCATTACATCCTTAGACTTAGATTATGTGACTGGAGTGTCTTCATTCTTACTAATGAAGACGCATCCTTTTGAGTGACCAAGCTGTCTTACCAATACACGCTACTTGCCTCTAGGGTCAAGCTTCCCATACTCATAGGAAGGATCAAGTATGTTGTATACCCTCATGATCTCAGCATACTCTAATAAGGTCTTTTACCTAACTAGAACTCATAAGGAATCACTGACATAATTTGAAGGGGCATGTGGTTAAGTACGAAAGTGACTGTTGGCAAAGCATTTCCCCAATGGGAACGTTCACCTGAGTCATTATCAACTTAACCAACTCCAAGAGCAACTCATTTTGCTGTGGAGTGTGTGGAATAGTTAGTTGTCTAACCATCCCTAATTTCATCACGTAACTGTGAGAAAATACGGGGCCATTTGCCTTGCCCTCATGCTTATTGGACCGCTGATGTCCGAGTGGACTAATTTGATGAAAGCGGGTATTCTGATTTCATGATTGAATGGTTCTCAGGTTGCTTTGTCTGTAACGCAACGTTTACAAACTAGCATTGGGAATTTGTCCTCACAAATTCTCCTTTGCTAATACGTAATTGCGTCCCACATGCACTTGCCAAATAGGTGGATCAACCACAAAGGAAGACACAACAAAGCAACTAGTTGAATTACGGGAATTTAATTCAAAGTGTATCACAACACAACCATTGTCATAAAATAAAAAACTAACACTAAGGAGTCATGATAAATATGTAGATCACATTATATCCTAAGTTCTCTCACGGAATAATAGCTTATAATAAGTTCCGTTTGGTATCTTGAACACATAACATATATAAAGATAAAGAGTTGTCACTACCCAACTTTGTTTTGTATCTACCTAACCTCTTAACTTTATTAATGTTTTGTTCCCATGGGGATACTTCTGCTTCCATTGGGCAGAGGATGGAACTCCATGAACCAATGTTCACGGGTGAGAGGAAAATGATTGCTGCAAACAATTTTTGCGCTTATGGATTGACACAAGCAACATTTGACATTAGCCAAAAAATCTTTTCCTCTCTTGCTTTTCCTTTGAACTGAGGCTACTTACCTTACACTTACCCTTTCTCTTCTTAGCACCACGTCTCTTGGACCCATTTTCCTTGTTCTTGGAGCCTATAGCTCTAAGAAACTTTAGCCACTTAGGCTACGTGCTCAATGGATTTTGCAGCCTTATGGAAACAATCCTTGAGCAGTAGGTGGTGTTTAATATCATCAAGAAAGTTTGATGGTATTAGTGGAGGTCAGAATGACCTACATGCACTCCCAAGAGGATGTAAGAGATTTAACAACAGTTTGAACTCACTGTTTGCTAGTAGGGAGTTTTCAGGCTTACTCATACTCCCAAATCATGTTTGATTTCTCCCTTAAATGCGTCTTCACTATCAGAGGGCATCTTGGAGTCATCAAACTTGATTGTAAGTTACCTCAGTTTGGTGGTCACAGTGTCACCAAACCGGTCTCTCTAATGTGATCCACATTTACAAGTTTTGTAGTTACACTATGAATCAATCCTAAACCCTAACACTAATTACACAGCTCCTTATTACACAACACAACTCTTGAAAATTGTAATCAACGCAAGACGAGTGTAGATATAGTCAGTCTCTGCATTCGAGAAGTGGGGTCAACCACCCTCATCACACAGAGAGCCTATATATGTACACTTTTCTTTGCTTGAGTCAACAATTTTCATACAATAGTTACATACTATTCAAAATCCCTTTTGGATTCCCACTATGTAAGCGTTCAAGAAGGACATCGAGTCGCCATGGGCACGACCTCGAACTTCCACTTGATTAAAACACTTACAATCATTTAAATTCCCACGTGAAAAAACATTTACATCGAGTTATGGGTTTGTTACATGCTCTCTAGCTCCTACTAGAGTAAAACGCTTAAGCTAATTTAAATGATCAAAAACCGCTTAAATCTTCTCTCTCATTGTGTATGTGAATGCGTCAAGAGATAGTTCTATCCGCTCTTTAGACTCCAATTCACCCTAATTTCTCCCTATATTTGGATTCGTCTCTCTAAAACGAGAAAAACAACTCAAAAATCGTCGAAATCGGAGCTAAAACGGAGAAATTATAGCAACAAAAGACTGTGCGACGCTAGTCAATGGTAAGTTTGACCAGTCAACAGTCAACCATTGACCTCCGATGGTCGTCGGCGGTCACCGGAGCACTGCTGGCAACCACCGTCTCCGGCGGCGACACTGGTCGCCGGAGTACCACCAGCCACCGTCGCCGATCATCAAAGTGCCTCCGGCCAGCCGTCGGACTTTCGCTGGCACCAGCGATCTGCGGCGGCGGGAGGTCGTTGGTGCAACATTGGCCACCACTAGCCGCCGTCCCCGACGGTGACGACTGCTGGACTTCGATTAATTGCCACCGCCGGCGCCGACAGCCAGACCTTTGTCGGTCGGCCACTGCCGGTGGCGGTTCATGGCAATGCTGACGTCGAAGTCCGACTGCCGGCCACCGCGGCTCCGCCAGCTGCGGCCGGTCAACGTCAACCAATTTGGTTAAACCTCCCCCTTTCCTTCCTAAAACTGCAGCATACATACAATGGTATATATCTAAATTGTAGGGTACATATACCTTAAATAATATATACATGTATGCAAATCAGGGTCTTTAATAATGAAAGAGAAACCTAAACATGTTTCTAGGTTTTAGGGTATGGGTTACCAATCAATATTGAATTAAAAATTATCACATATAATTTAAATTAAAATAAACTATAGGACCCTACCCTACAATGTTTGATCTAACACATGTTTTAAATCAAAATTAAAACATTTAAATAAAACTTGGAACCTAAGCATGTACCTAAGTTTTAAATAAATAAAAAATTATTCAATCCCTAAACATGTTCCTAACCCTTTTTGGTTCATCAATCCCTGGAGAACAGAGCCCTAGCATAACCTGGCTCTGATACCAATGTAGGGAAAGGTCCGTATCCACATGATCCGACCCGACCTAGGGACCGAAAAGAAAAATCGAAAAAAAATCCAGGAAAATATAAAATAATGCGGAAGCTACTAACCTCAATGTCATTGCTAAAACCTCAGATCTTGCCAATGCCTCTACTCCACCAGGGCTGACCTCCAAACAACGAACACCGAAAAGGGTCATACTAAACGGTGGACTCTACCTAAGAGAGGCAGGGCCACATGTCCACGACTAGAAAGGTGTGGGGTTTCCCAAACATGACCCCCTTTTCCAACACATGGAATGAGCAACTAGAAAGGTGTGGAGTCACTCCTATTTATAGGAGGATGAGAGAGCTTTCATCATTGATTTAAGCAATGTGGGACTTGGAATATGAACAAAATATCATGCTTCGATCATGATCACTTAGCCCACTTTGGGCCATGAGTGTGGGCTCGTGTGACCTCCGATGAGTGTCATCTTGGTGTTGTTTTGTTCATCTCTCAGAGAGCTTTCCAACGAATCCTTACTCGACCCAATCGGACTCTCCCATGGGCGTATATTTAGTTCCGAAGACCCCAATATATCCAATATATATACATTAGTGTGTGACCCGTGCATTGCACGAAGATACATTTATAGAGATTCGTATAAAAATTGTGATATACGAATATCTATATTATACAACCTCTTTTTTAATAAAAAGTATCAAAATAAAATATATAATTTGAAGAGACATGACAGAAAAAACAAACTTAATGACTAGTTATTTAATTTATTATTTCCAAAATATAATAATAATTTTATATTAATTTTCAAAAAATTTATAAAAACTTGTTAGTACATTTCGATCGCTAGATTTAGGGGTAGGGGATGTGATAGGATGTCTCATGTTTTGTTGACATGTTAAAACTTTTTGAAGAATGAAACTTTATCTTGTTTGATAGTAGTCCTAACCTTAGCCAAAGCTAACGAAAGTTTTTTTTCATTCCATGGAATGAACTGAAAAAGATTAAAATGCTCCCGTAATCATTTTATTTTATTTTTACTATAAAATAATACAATTAAATTTATATTAAGTTCTCGTAATCATACTCTTTAAAATAAATAATACCATTATAAAATATTAAATTTATTACGTAAAAGAGAAGGAAATGAGATTTTTTTAACAATTTTGATAAATTTTTTCTTCAAATGGGTATTTTGAGCATTTTACATTATTATCTCTCATTTTTCATTGTTTTTCAGCCAACCAAACATTGCAGAGGTAATATTTTTGTTTTTCTTTTCGTAGCTAACCAAACATGATAATGACATTTTCATTGCCATTCCTTCAAAATTATGTATGACAACCAAATGGATCTTGTATCTTCATGCTACTATGTACATGTAAAGCCTCTAGTAGAGTATATATCTACTAAGAATTAAAACATAATAATATTTTTATATTACACAAAATAAAATCATAATCTAAATATAAAATCATAATCATAATCATAATCTAAAAGTTTTCAGAATAGTAATGTTAAAAAGTTGATTCCATTTAGACATATACAAAAGTGAATATATGATTCCATTTCAAGTTAGCAAAATGAACCATATACAAAAACAGTCAATATATGAATTTTATATTATAACATATGCATGCAACAAAATATACATAACTTGAAATTAATTGGACTATTTGGAAATTGAATTTTAAAGTAATAACATGCACTTGTAAATGAAAGTGAAAATTTTGTATTAAATTTGAGAAAAGCACATATATGGATGCAATCTTTATAGTAATCACAAACGACAACACAATTGAAAATTGACGTCTTTGAAATTTAAATGGCAACCAGGAATCAAATAGGGAGATAACCATACGTGCAATTATAACCCTTTCACCAGCAAATTTTCCAGATATAATTGTTGCTTCAATAACATGTTTACACAACCTTGCAACAATTAAGCGAGTGCCGTTGCACAGACCAGCCTGTTGCACAAATCGGCCCATGGATTTGTCAATATTGTGAAGCAATATGATAGGTGCACCGACTTTTAACCGCAACTGATGTTATGGAAGTCCCGAACAATTAATGGTATTTAGGAATTCAGTTGTGTACATATCTGCTAATTGAGAATCTGAATCTTGGTTTAATATGTTGTCTGAACTTAGGTACATGCTTTCATCACCTGGCAACAGCGAAAGCATGTAGTCATTTATTTAGGCAACATCGTCTAGTGTAGGAGCCAAGATCACCCTGTCACGTATGTATTCATGAATCAAGTAATTTTCAGTAAATGAGGGGTAGGAGCTGTTGACAATCCAGTGGATAGGATCAATCCCATTCTGTAACAAAATATTATTAGGTATTCTGATCTCTTTCTCTTCATCATTGATGACATCACCAATATTTCCATCACCAATCTTGAGAATCCAATCAGCAAATTCAGAAATAGAACGATTTTCAAATTCATTAGCACATGTGCCAAGCCTCGTGTTCTTTGTCAATGTTAGAAACTTGCATGAATCTCATATGTATGAAGAGTTTAGGAATGATAAGACTATATCTTGACGTGAGCCTCGTGGAATTACAGGCAGGATTTGTTTGAAGTTACCGCCGAATACAACAACTTTTCCACCGAATGGTATGTTCTGAGCTTCAGGATTCTTTTTGCCACAAATATCTCTGAGAGTTTTGTCCAATGCTTAAAAACAATATCTATGTGACATTGGTGCTTCATCCCATATAATTAACCTTGTGTGTATCAAAAGGTTACCCATATCACTCCCTTGCATTATGTTGCAAGTAGAGTTCTCGTTGCAGTCTAATGGGATTGCAAATCTTGAGTGTGCTATTCTACCACCAGGTATTAGTTGGGAAGCAATATCATTTGAAGCAACTGAAAATAAAGATTTCAAACTATACATTGGTTATATGTATGCAAAGTAGAAATTAATGAGCATTTAAATAAAACAAATAGTTATATGTTTGCAAAGCATAAATTAATAAGAATCTAAATAAAACATAAGATATTAAACAATTTCTTTTAAAAGTACCTGCCAATAGAATATCTCCACGGCTTCGTAGTGCTGATGTCAAAGTATTCCATATGAATGTCTTCTCTGAACCATCAAAACCATTAACAAAGAATACACCACCGATTTGCTGATTCACAGCATCAACAACCAAATGGTTAATGGTTGCTTGCTCCGAGGTTAAACTCGCAAGTAGTGTTGAATGTTCTAATCTTAGAAGTTGCTTGTCATAATTCAATTCTTCACTCATCAACATGTTATCCATATTTGACAACAGTCCCATAGCTTGGTAGTGGCATAGGATGAAAGTCACGTAGACTACATCCGTTAGTTTGTATTATGCTCTCAATCTCAGCAAGTGCTATATCTTTTAGACGATCATCGTCCAGTTGTAGTTCTGAAACAACGAAACAAATTTCACAAACAAAATATGAAATTAAACATGTACCCACACCTACACGTAAATTATTGAATAAAAAATTAAGCACATATGTGACCGCCAAATCAGTCACAAAACAGCAAAATCGGTCACTACTAGAAAAACGTATTTACTTACCGCCGAATCGGTCACAAAATAGCAATATCGGTCACTAAATTGAGGTTTAGTGACCGATTTGTGACCACCGCCGGCGGTTGGCATTTCACTAGTCACTAATAATTTGTGACAGCAAAGTCGGCGGTCACTATCAAAAATTGGTTGGAAACTTTGGGGACCCTCCTAGTCACAAAATCGATCATAAAGTTCAGTCACAAAATATGAAACCCCTCAATCACAATTCAATCACAAGATATTGTTATAGTTCAGTCACAAATTTTGTGACTGAATCTATCTCTAGTCACTAATTTGTCACAAATAACAATTTAATAATAAATAATATTTGAAAATGATATAAACCGCTAATATAAATATTCATAGTGACACCTAACAATAATTGTTATAATATCCGAGGTATTAGTTTTTATTATTATCATTATTATTAATTTATTTTTCTTTCAAAAGAAAAATAAATTAAATTAAAGAATTAAAAATAAAATGAAGAAGGAAAGAAATGAGATTTTTTAAAATTTATTGTAGGACTTAAAAGAAATGGAGATTAAAAAGGATGGGGGAAAAAGAATAATATATATATATATATATATATATATATATTTATTTATTAATTATTAATTTAAAGGGGGCCAAACCGTGACCCCCCTTTCACTAAAACACCAAGAGAAAAAATATATATATAATAAAATATATGGGGGGCCAACCCCCCTCCCATTTACAAACAAAAAAAAGAATAATATATATTAAAATAATGGAGGGGGGGCGCAAATCGTGACCACTCATCCAACTCACTAACACACAAACATAAAACAAAAAAAAGAGGAAGAGAGCAGAACACAAAAGCAAACCGAGAACCAGCCAAGACGCACGCACGCGAGGAGCTCCGAGGAAGAGAGAGGAGAAGCACACACGGCGGGAAACGGCCAGAATCACGCGTTCCGCCGCCGGTGAGGGCCACCGAGGTTCATCTTTCATCACCCCTAAGCTCCCAATCCGATTGAATCAAGGTATGGAAGCCCCCATCTTTCAAAACCCCAATTAATCCAATTTTGGGTATTTTAGGAATTCTTCAATCTCTTCCAATCGGGGCATTCCGAGGTTAAATTCGAGCTTAGCGTGTGTTATTCAAAGCTTAGTGAGGTTTAGAATCGAAGTTAAACCGTAGGAATTGACCGTGTATGGAAATTAGGAAAATTGGGTTAGGAAATTGCTCTAAAATTCGAAATTGATAGTTTGATGCATGATTAGGCTTGGATTGGGGAAGTATAAGTGTTATAAATGCTGGAAATATACAAGGGAATAAAGCCCGAGTATTTACCGTTTCAACTGGAACCCAATCCAGTGAAAAAGAGGCGAAATACTAAGCCACCGTACAGTAAGGAGCTGTGCGGTGGGTTGAACACCTCGGTCTAGTCCGTGGTGGAAACCTAAGACCCACTAAATTGGTTCCAAGGCACTATTTACACCCAATTATATTTTTATATATAATTAAAGAGGTAGTATCTATGCTTTTACCCGACAAATAAGGGAGACGGAGGAATGGGTAAGCTAAGGCCTCTTTTGAACTGTGAATTTAATTCTTTTATTAGTTAAATACCCATATGAACACATGAAGGGAAATTTAGACAAGTGGGAATATCTAACCTAAGCAATTAGAGGTTCTAAATGGCTCGAAAGTGTGAAAGTCGAATATGAGACATTTTGGACTTTCAGAAAGAGCAAATAAGAAAACGTAACGAACTAAATAATTAGTTCTTGGAAATATTTAGAGGGTGCATAAGCATTAGCATGACACGTGCATGGTAGATGCTTAGTTACACGCTCTAAATTTCTTAAATATATATGTGTATAGGGCACCACAGTGTAATTGGAGCTACAGGCACTCCGAGGACTGATCAGGAGGGCCAACGAGGTGAGGGGCTCTCCCATCCCTGCCCCACAGGGTCGGATAACTACGTGGAAATGTGGTTTGCTCTATTTTGTGCAATTGTTATATGAAATTTATTTATCTGAAAGAATTTGTGTTACACGTGTGTGACTAGCAAGTAAGCAGTCAACGTGCAACAGTATATGTGCTTATATGATTAGCCTCAAGTGTATTATGTGCTATTGTGGCTCACTGAGCTTTATATGTTACCGTGGGTAGGATTGAGTCATAATTTCATATGTGAGAGTTCAATAACAGTAGAAACCAATCACATCGATCGTCACTGTTAAGACCTTGTTCGTATGGTTTGTTGAGGAAAACTGAACTTAGGAATGTTGAATGTGAGTGAGAGTGTTGCATAATTGGAACGAGGGAATTTAGGCCTAACTAATGAACACGTATATTATTCAGTTAGTTACTAATAGGGTGTCTTCCAAAGTTAAATTTTTAGTTGAACTTGTTTGGTTAGTTCGGGTAGATCGAGTCGATTATCCTGGTCGGACAGACAAGATTCAGTTAACAGTAAGCATGCCACATAGTGGCCATTACCTTAGTTTAACCGAGGTCAAAGAAGTTGCCAGCTATTACTCTAAGCGTGCCTTGGAGTCAGAAAGTTCCTGGTGTGATCAACCAAGTTCGAACATGAAATTGCCTTCGGGCCAGTATTTCTCTTAGCGTAATGCAGGAGATAGAAAGTGAATGCCTACGAGCATAACTATGTGTGACTTATGAAAATATATGATATATATATTTTTTTATTTATGTACGTGTGGAATAATAAATATGTTAGGACCATGAATTAGGATTTTAATTGTGAATATGATATATTGACTGCCTGATCATATTAAAGATGACAATATAAATCAATTTCATGCTCATGTGGTTGTGGTTGCTCCCTTCCCCCAGCTGTAGTGGTACCCGCTGCTACGCCAGGGATGGGAGAGCTTCTCACTATGTATGTTCAACTCACCCTCTGTTTACATGTTTCAGATACATGTGGTAAAGGCATCGAGAACGCGTCTACTTCTTCTCAAGGAGGTGGACAACTCTGAAGACCGCACGCATAGTTTGCGTGGGTAGAGTATTTTGGTTTATGTAAATAAATCATGAAGTATATGTATATATGACTCCTTTTTTGATGTTGCTTTTGTACATATACAACCTCTGTATTTATATATGTTGAACTCTAGTATTGTCGGCTTCATACAGATTAAAGTTAGGTCTTGGTGTTGGGAATTTAGGCTATGATATAGCATATATCATGTATATACATATGTGACTTCTGCATGCGACTAGGATAGATCACACACATTGAGGCGTGTGATCAATACAAAAATTATATATATGTGTGGTTGAATACCTATTTGTGTGAAAATATGGCTTCCGCATGTGAATAGGATAGATCACACGTATTGAGGCATGTGATCAATATGTAAACTATATGTAAGCGTGTGATTGAGTATATGTTTGACTGTATACAGGGCTTCTGCATGTGAATAGGATAGATCACCCGCCCTGAAGCGCGTGATCAATATGTATACTATATGTACGTGTGAATGAATATGTGTATATATATATACTGAAGCAGCACTGAGCGAGCCGTGGATTGCAAACTGCTTAGGTCACCGGATAAGGATGACCATATATATATATATATTATATATTGGTTGTATTAGAAATGGGTAGTTATAAACATGTGAAAAATGTGAATCAGGGATTAGAGGCTTACGGGATAGGAGAAATCCTTCCTCCCATGCCGGTCACAGATGTCCGATAGGGGATCGTGACAAACTTGGTATCAGAGGCAGGTTTACTTTGAATTGTATGAAGCCATAGGTATGACCGGGTGTCAGCTTACGCCTCGCTGTGGACCCGGGCACAATGTGGGAGTAAAAAGGCACTTGTGGAAGTACCCAGGAAATCAAGTCAGCCCTTTCTTTCTACTCTCTTTGATATGAAATTTCATTGATATACGTGTACTTATTAGGTGTGGTTCTTGTGCAGTATAGGGATGCCACCGATCACGAGATAGGCTAGGGTTGGCGGGAGAACTCCTGCAGAAATTGATCGAGAATCAGTTCGGGAGGAGGGAATGCCCACCCGAGGCCAAGGTAGAGGCCGTACTCGAGGCTGAGGTAGAGGTCGTGCTCGCGATCAAGGTAGAGCACAAGTGAGAGGAGAAGAGAAGAGATAGTCACCGGAACCTCAAGTAGAGACAAGTGCACCTTCTATGGCAGAAATGCTCACGGCAGGATTTCAGGAACTAAGAGAAGAGATGACGAAACAAATATAGAGAGAAGTACACCGGTTAGTAGTCGACGAGGAAGAACAAGAGAGTTCCTAGAAATCAAGAGATGGAGGTTGTTGAGGAAGAGGACAGAGAATGGCAACAACCATAGGAAATGCCTCGTGAGCCGCGGGTAGCACCCAGAGAGCTGCCAATTTCAAAATTTCTGAAGCTTCATCCACCCACTTTTTGCGGAACTAGTGAGAAAGAGGATCCGCAGTACTTTGTGAGGGATGTAGTCAGAATTGGGCACATGCTGAGGTGCTCAGGGCATGAATTGGTGGAATTAGCTTCATTTCAGCTGAGGGGAGCTGCTAGAGTATGGATAGAGTCCGTACAGACAAGATATTCACGAAGGGTGGCACCGATGACCTGGGAAGATTTTCAGAGGGAATTCCTAGGTCGGTTTCTATCTGAAGGCACCGGAGATGCAAAGCGTCAGCAATTCGAGGAGTTGTGGATGACGCCAAATATGACTGTGACGGAGTATGAATTACTTTTTACAGAACTGGCTCAATTCTCACCTGAGTTGGTTCCTGATGAAGAGGCGAGGATCAAGAGGTTCATACACCGTCTCACGGAGCCGTTATTTACTGCTTTGTTACCCCAGAGGAGGTAATTTGAGACTTTAGCTCAAGCAGCAGACTGTGCCAGAATGATTGGAACTAGGAAGAGGTACGAGACGTCTGTTGATCCCAAAGTCAAATTAATTATAGGCCGTGATAACCAAGGAGGTGGAAGTAAGAAGAGGAAGATAACAGGTGGAGGTACAGGATACTCAGGGTCTGCAGGTGGACAATCCTCAACCGTCACCCATGAAACAGGTATAAGAAGTAATGTTCAAGGGGGACAGAGAGTGCAAGGGGGGTGGAAATGCGGCTAAGACAAGGCCCCAGTGTGCGACTTGCGGCAGGTATCATTTTGGAGTGTGTCAGAGACTGACATGTGGGTGTTACAACTGCGGCCAGGTGGGCCATATGGCTAGAGAGTGTCCAAAGAGAAAAGAAGGTACAAGTGTGATAAGTAATCCGACGCCGAGGGGTACACCTATTGTAGGCCCACCAGTAAGAATCGTACCACCACAGACAGCAATTACAGGTGCAACTAGAGGTCGTGGTGCAGGATCTAGTGGCAGAGGGCCAGGGGCAGTAGGTGGAGGACAAGCGCGGGTATTTGCACTTTCTCAGTAAGACGCTCATGCATCAAATGCAGTTGTGACAGGTACCCTTATTGTTTGCTCTCTTGAAGCACGAGTTCTGTTTAATTCCAGCTCCACTCATTCCTATGTGTCACATGCATTTGCTTCTAAATTCAACAAAAGTCCATCTAGAATGAAAGAAACAGTACTGGTCTCTACTCCAATGGGAGAATCGGTACAAGTAGAGTATGCGCACAAGTCTTGCATTGTGGAGGTCGTTGGTCATGAGACTGTGGTAGACCTTCGGATGTTGTGTATGGTTGATCTTGATGTAATCCTCGGAATGGATTGGTTGTCGTCTTGCCATGCGGTTGTGGACTGCAGGGCTAAATGTTTGAAATTCAATATGCCAAACGAGGAGCCTTTTGTGATACGGGGTGACGGAGCTGCACCGTATCCAAGCTTGATCTCGGCTTTGAAGGCATCCAATTTACTTGCAAAGGGATGTAAAGGGTATTTGGCCTTGGTCAAGGATACCACGAAAGCAATACTTTCACCGACTCAAGTACCGGTAGTACGAGAGTTCTTGGATGTATTTCCAGAAGAGTTGCCGGGGTTGCCGCCTGATCGTGAGATTGAATTTGAAATTGAGCTGCAACCTGGCACCCAGCCTATCTCCACACCACCTTACCGGATGGCTCCAAAAGAGTTGAAATAGTTACATCACAGTTGCAAGAATCGCTTGACAAGGGTTTTATAAGACCCAGTTTCTCTCCTTGTGGTGCACCGGTCCTTTTTGTAAAGGAGAAGGACAGATCTTTGTGTTTGTGTATCGATTACCGAAAGTTATACAAGGTGACGATCCGCAATCAATACCCACTACCGAGGATAGATGACCTATTTGATCAGTTGCAGGGCGCAAAGCGGTTTTCCAAGATTGATTTGTGATCTGGGTATCATCAACTAAAGAGTCGAGAATCAGACATACCTAAGACCGCATTCCGGACCCGACATGGACATTACGAGTTCTTGGTGATGTCTTTCGGATTAACTAATGCTCCTGCAGCGTTCATGGACTTGATGAATAGAGTCTTAAAACCATTTCTGGACCGATTTGTCATTGTCTTCATTGATGAAATCTTGGTATATTCTAAGAATTATGAAGAATATGCAGAACACCTAAGATTAGCCTTGCAGAAGTTGAGAGAAGAGAAATTGTATGCCAAGTTCTCCAAGTGTGAATTCTGGTTGGGCAGAGTTGCCTTTTTGGGTCACGTGGTATCATCAGAGGGAATCCACGTTGATCAAAGTAAGGTAGAAGCGATGAAGAATTGGTCCCAGCCTACCTCTGTTACTGAAATTCGCAGTTTCTTGGGCTTGGCTGGATATTATAGAAGATTTGTGCAGGACTTCTCTAAGGTTGCTGCACCTATGACTAAGTTAACTCAGAAGGGATTGAAGTTCATATGGGATGACAAGTGTGAGCAGAGTTTTCAGAAGCTGAAAGACAGTCTCACTACCGCTCCAGTGTTGGCATTACTTGAAGGCACAGGAGGGTATATGGTATACTATGATGCGTTGAGGATCGAGTTAGGGTGTGTCTTGATGCAACACGGCAAAGTGATTGCGTATAGGGGTGGCAATGGGTGGGTACCTGCTCATTTTTTCACTATCTGTATCCGAATCCGCCCATTACACCCAATACCCGAACCCTAACCAAATCCGAAAAAAATTACATTTTCATTATCCGTATCCGAAACTACTCGATACCCGAAATACCCGAAACTACTCGATATCCGAAATACCCGAAAAAAATAACGGATATAGGATACCCAGTATCCTATATCCATTACCCAATATCCGATATCCATTACCCATTATTCATCCACTAAATAAATTACTATAAAAAAGTTAAATTTTCTAAAAAATAAAGATAATTTTTATAAATTAAAATTAACAATACTAATTTTATTTAATTGAACCACAAAATTTTATTTAATAAAATATATTTTATTTAATATTTAATATTATAATTTATAATATATATAAAATATTTTATTTAATTAATATATTATATAAAAACGGATATCGGATATCGGATACCCTATCCGCCCATTCAATTAGACGGATATAGGGTATCTGAGGCTAATATCCTAATCCGACCAATATCCGATGGGTATTTCAAATATCCGATATCCGAAATACCCGATATCCGATGGATATCAGATATTTTTTCGGACGGGTACCCGCGGATACCCGAAATACCCGTATCCATTGCCACCCCTAATTGTGTATGCATCGCGACAACTGAGGAATCATGAGAAGAATTACCCGATTCATGACCTTGAGATGGCTGCTGTAGTGTTCGCCTTGAAAATATGGAGACATTACCCGTACGGTGAGACGTGTGAAATTTATACAGACCACAAAAGCCTCAAATACATTTTCGAGCAGAAAGACTTGAACTTGAGACAACGTCGATGGTTAGAGTTGTTGAAAGATTACGACTGCACGATCTTGTATCATCCAGGAAATGCCAATGTGGTGGCTGATGCTCTGAGTCAGAAATCCATGGGCAGTCTTGCTCATATAAGTGAAGAAAGAAGACCGTTGATCAGACAATTACACGAGTTAGAACAAACGGGGAATCAGTTCGAGATTGGGAGTTTTAACTCACTTTTAGCCCATTTGCAAGCTAAATCTTCTTTGGTAGAAGAGGTGAAGTCTAGACAGGATGAAGATACCGACCTCAAGCAAATCAGGGATACTGTAACTAAAGAGAAAGGGGACAACATCCGATTCTCTATTGATGGTGTCGGAGTACTTCGATTGGAGGGACAGTTGTGTGTCCCTATGGTGGATAACTTGAAGGAAAGAATTCTTGAAGAAGCACACCGAATAGCTTATACAATCCATTCGGGAGCTAATAAAATGTATCATGACCTGAAACAACTGTATTGGTGGAATGGCCTGAAGAAGGACATCGCAAACTATGTAGCCAGGTGTTTAGTGTGTCAGCAAGTCAAGGCTGAACACCAGAAGCCCGCCGGAACATTACAACAGATAGAAATACCTGAGTGGAAATGGGAGAGGATAACTATGGATTTTGTAACAGGGTTGCCAAGATCACAACGTGAATTTGATTCGGTTTGGGTGATAGTGGATCGCATGACTAAGTCTGCGCACTTTCTGCCGGTTAAGACCACTTACGGAGCGAGTCAATATGCACAGATTTATCTATAAGAAATCGTTAGATTGCACAGTGTGCCAGTGTCCATAATATCTGATAGAGAGCCACAGTTCACTTCCAGGTTTTGGAAGTCATTGCAGGAAGTGTTGGGAACTAGAGTTGATATGAGTACTGCATTCCACCCACAAACCGACGGGCAATAAGAAAGAACCATTCAGATCCTTGAAGACATGCTTCGGGCGTGTATTATGGATTTCGGCGGAAGTTGGGAAAGGTATTTACCTTTGGATGAGTTTGCTTACAATAACAATTATCAAGCGAGTAGCCAAATGGCACCTTTCGAGGCTCTGTACGGTCGTAGGTGTAGATCCCCGATCAGGTGGTTCGAGGTCGGAGAGGCTAGTCTAATTGGCCCAGAATTGTTACAAGATGCCTTGTAGAAGGTGAAGTGCATAAGGGAAAGATTGTTAACGGCTCAGAGTAGACAGAAGTCGTATGCAGACAATCGAAAAAGAGAACTTGAGTTTGCCATTGGTGAATAGGTGTTCTTAAGAATATCACCGATGAGAGGCGTGATGTGGTTCAGTAAAAAGGGGAAGTTAAGTCCTCAGTATATTGGACCATTTGAAATCCTAGAACGAATTGGGAATGTAGCATATCGGTTGGAATTGCCTACAGAATTGGAGGGAGTACATCCTGTTTTTCATGTATCAATGCTTCGGAAATATCTTCCAGATCCCTCGCACGTAATCCAATCGCAAGACGTGCAACTAACCGAAAATCTGACGTATGAAGAGGAGCCAGTGGAAATCTTAGATCAGCAGTTGAAGAAACTCCGAACGAAAGAGATTCCATTGGTTAAAGTTATGTGGAGAAATCACTCGACCGAAGAAGCTACATGGGAGGTCGAGGGTAAAATGCGCAGGACGTATCCTCATCTGTTTCAAGACTAAGGTTAGTATTTAGTTTGAAATTCAGGGACCAAATTTCTTAAGGGGGGAAGATTGTAATACCCGAGGTATTAGTTTTTATTATTATCATTATTATTAATTTATTTTTCTTTCAAAATAAAAATAAATTAAATTAAAGAATTAAAAATAAAATGAAGGGAAAGAAATGGGATTTTTTAAAATTTATTGTAGGACTTTAAAAAAACGGAGTTTAAAAAGGATCGGGGAAAAGAGGATGAAATAACTAAACAAACTATATATAATTTATTTTTTTATTATTATTAATTATTAATTTAAATTAAAAATAAAATGAAGGGAAAGAAATGAGATTTTTTAAAATTTATTGTAGGACTTAAAAGAAATGGAGATTAAAAAGGATGGGGGAAAAGAGGATAAAATAACTAAATAAAATATATATAATTTATTTTTTTATTATTATTAATTTAAAGGGGGGCCAAACCGTGACCCCCCTTTCACTAAAACACCAAGAGAAAAAATATATATAATAAAATATATGGGGAGGGGGGGGGCAACCGTGACCCCCTCCCATTTACACACACACACATACACACAAAAAGAATAATATATATTAAAATAATGGAAGGGGGGACGGAAATCGTGACCCCCCATCCAACTCACTAACAGACAAACATAAAACAAAAAAAAAAAAGAGAGGAAGAGAGTAGAACACAGAAGCAAACCGAGGACCAACCAAGACGCACGCACGCGAGGAGCTCCGAGGAAGATAGAATGTAGTATCTAAGCTTTTACCCGACAAATAAGGGAGACGGAGGAATGGGTAAGCTAATGCCTCTTTTGAACTGTGAATTTAATTCTTTTATTAGTTAAATACCCATATGAACACATGAAGGGAAATTTAGACAAGTGGGAATCTCTAACCTAAGCAATTAGAGGTTCTAAATGGCTCGAAAGTGTGAAAGTCGAATACGAGACATTCTGGACTTTCAGAAAGAGCAAATAAGAAGACGCAACGAACTAAATAATTAGTTCTTGGAAATATTTAGAGGGTGCATAAGCATTAGCACGACACGTGCATGGTATATGCTTAGTTAAACGTTCTAAATTTCTTAAATATATGTGTATAGGGCACCACAGGATAATTGGAGCTCCAGGCACTCCGAGGACTGATCAGGAGGGCCAACGAGGTGAGGGGCTCTCCCATCCCTGCCCCATAGGGTTGGATGACTACGTGGAAATGTGGTTTGCTCTATTTTGTGAAATTGTTATATGAAATTTATTTATTTGAAAGAATTTGTGTTACACGTGTGTGACTAGCAAGTAAGCAGTCAACGTGCAACAATATATGTGCTTATATGATTAGCCTCAAGTGTATTATGTGCTATTGTGGCTCACTGAGCGTTATATGTTATCGTGGGTAGGATTGAGTCATAATTTCGTATGTGAGAGTTCAGTAACAGTAGAAACCAATCACATCGATCGTCACTGTTAAGACCTTGTTCGTATGGTTTGTTGAGGAAAAATGAACTTAGGAATGTTGAATGTGAGTGAGAGTGTTGCATAATTGGAACGAGGGAATCTAGGCCTAACTAATGAACACTTATAATATTCAGTTAGTTACTAATAGGGCGTCTTCCAAAGTTAAATTGTTAGTTGAACTTGTTAGGTTAGTTCGGGTAGATCGAGTCGATTATCCTGGTCGGACAGACAGGATTCAGTTAACAGTAAGCATGCCACATAGTGGCCATTACCTTGGTTTAACCGAGGTCAGAAAAGTTGGCGGCTATTACTCTAAGCGTGCCTTGGAGTCAGAAAGTTCCTGGTGTGATCAACCAAGTTCGAACATTAAATTGTCTTCGCGCCAGTATTTCTCTTAGCGTAATGCAGGAGACAGAAAGTGAATGGCTACGAGCATAACTATGTGTGACTTATGAAAATATATTATATATATATTGTGATTTATGTACGTGCGGAATAATAATTATGTTAGGAGCATGAATTAGAATTTTAATTGTGAATATGATATATTGACTGCCTGATCATATTAAAGATCACAATATAAATCCATTTCATGCGCATGTGGTTGTGGTTGCTCCCTTCCCCCAGCTGTGGTGGTACCCGCTGCTACGCCAGGGATGTGGGAGCTTCTCACTGAGTTTGTTCGACTCACCCCTCTGTTTACATGTTTCAGATACAGGTGGTTCAGGCGTCGGGAACGCGTCCACTTCTTCTCAAGGAGGCGGACAACTCTGAAGACCGCACGCATAGTTCGTGTGGGTAGCGTATTTTGGTTTATGTTAATAAATCAGGAAGTATATGTATATATGACTCCTTTTTAGATGTAGCTTTTGAATATATACAACTTCTGTATTTATATATGTCGAACTCTAGTATTGTCGGCTTCATACAGATTAAAGTTAGGTCTTGGTGTTGGGAATTTAGGCTATGATATAGTATATATCATGTATATACATATATGACTTCTGCATGCGACTAGGATAGATCACACGCATTGAGGCGTGTGATCAATACGTAAATTATATATATGTGTGGCTGCATACCTGTTTGTGTGAAAATATGGCTTCCGGATGTGAATAGGATAGATCACACGCATTGAGGTGTGTGATTAATATGTAAACTATATGTAAGCGTGTGATTGAGTATATGTTTGACTGTATACAGGGTTTCTGCATGTGAATAGGATAGGTCACCCGTCCTGAAGCGTGTGATCAATATGTATACTATATGTACGTGTGAATGAATATGTGTATATATATAGACTAAAGTGGCGTTGAGCGAGCTGTGGATTGCAAACTGCTTAGGTCACCGGATGAGGATGACCATATATATTATATATATTGGTTGTATTAGAAATGGGTAGTTATAAACATGTGAAAATGTCAATCAGGAATTAGAGGCTTACGGGATAGGAGAAATCCTACCTCCCGTGCTGGTCACGGACGTCCGATAGGGGGTCTTGACACTTGTATCTTAAACATATAAGTCAAACAATCTCATGAGAACAAAATACAAGTCTCAAACATACAAGTCTAAAACAATCTCATGAGTCACATACATAAATAAAAGATATTAATTATCTCTACTCGGGTAGATTAGAACCACTAGTAGGTGGATCATTAGATGAAGTGCTCATCCCATTTTTTCCCAAGAGTTGGTGCACAATTGTTTCAAGGTTTTCTATCTTCCTTTGCATCTCTTCATTCTCCCGCTTGTCCTGTGTAGCCTTTTCTGCCTCTTCATGCATCACTTCAATTTGTTCAAAGCTATCTTCATTATTATTAGGGACAAAGCTTGAACCTTGGGATGGTATATATTGAGCAATTTGACCACTAATTATGGAACCCTCTCCAAACCCATAAATTATTCCTTTTCTTGGACCACCAACAACTTTGTTCCAATGTGACGCCTCTTTCTCAATTGTTATAGATCCACTAGCTTGAACATTGATATCTTCTTCATTTGATATGTCACCAATCGACTCTTTGATCTCACTCTCAAATTTCTCCTAAAAATCATGTTTAGAACATTAAAAGAACCTTCAACCACAATATTCAGCACATAAAATGGTAGCACAGAATATTTAGCACTAGTGCACATAAACCATTCCATTGACAGTAAAATTACAGCCCAATAAATCACAAATGCAACACAAAACAGAAAAATGACATCACAAAATAATTGAAGTAGGATGTCTAAAATTCATATTCATATATAGTGTCAAGCAAGCTTCTTTTTAACTTTTCTAAGAATGCTAAGATATGAAGATACATTCAAAGAATTCGAAACAGTAGCACCCATTAAATCTCCTCCTTTTCCACGATAAAGCCATGATTTCTGCTTATCTCTCATGAGACTTTTCATAGTTGGAACTACACCAGCAAGACTTTTCTGCTTATCTCTCATGAGACTTCTAAAACATTTAAAGCTCTAACATTATAAATTTTTTGAAATTAATTTCCTTATGGATAATAATAAACAATATTGGATAATTGGTGAGAAAAATAAGTAAAAAGGACTAGAATATGAATGTTATGCAAGGATTCTTTTATATGGAGAGAAACTAACGCACCAAAACTCCTGCATGAGTTCACATTTTTTTAATTTGACTAGCAATCACAATGTTGATTATCTAACAATCTGAAAAGAATCAACTACAATCAAATTTTTCCGCCTTTCTTTTGGGATGTTTCTTACATCATGTTTTTAGTTTAAAATGAGCATTATTCTCATTCATTCGTCCCAAGAGAGAGAACAAGAGAGAGATCAACTGGACTACGAGAAATTTGAATAACTCAGGCAATCAACAACTAAACAGATCAACGGTCTTCACAGTTAAAAATTTACCACAAATTCAAGCTAACGTTTCTAATCAAAATCTAAACACCCAATCAAAACCTATCAATTTTCACATTTAAAAGACACCGATTCAAATTCTCATGATATATAGTCAATAACTAAACAGATCAGCCCAATCCAAATCAACCAAGCCTAGAAAAATCAACAAGATTCAACTTACAAATCAAGACAATCCAGATCACATCACATCATATTCATCTTACAAATCAAAGTTCTTACCCATACTATGGATTTCTTATCAACAAAGTTTTCACTCCCTTTGCTCTTATGGGTGATCAAAAATAATTCTGATGGACGAGCTTCTCTTCTTGACATTGCCTCATGAATGAAGGTTAAATAAAAAATAATTTTAAAACAATAGATATATAAAGGACATACATATTTTCTCTTATGCTCTGAATATGGAATTGACCCTCCAGCATGACATGATATTCCATGTCCATCCTTGTTACTCAATCTATTCTTTGAGTAGGTTGTAGATTTTTCCAAGTATTTTGGGTCTAACCATATTTTCTTAAGCGCATCCCAATTATCATTATTAATCCATGATGGTTGTATATTTTTTTTTCTTTTAAGTCCTTCCTAACTTTGAAAGTGATAGACTTGTGTCTTTTTGGTCCAATGACATCCTCATAAAGCCTCTTGATCTCGACATAAAATCTGTCCTCCTTTTTCTACATTATAAATCAAGAATAAATTAAACAAATTAGTAGTGGACTTATTTAAACAGCAATGAAAGTAGACAAATCAATATGTGTCTCATGTGCAAAAAATAAGATTATTGAGCATAGTGTCATTCACTAAGAAGGAAGAAAGAAAATGAAACTTTACCTCAAATTCTCCAAACCATTGATCTTTTACATCAGGCAGTGTACCTTCCCATGTAGCCCATGGTCCATGAAAATACTGCTTAATTATTTTGGTCAACTCACGTATAACACTGTGCAGATGATACTATGAAATAAAAATTAAACATCATTAAAATGTACTGCTGAACCATTTCTGCAAAATGGTTTTGTAGTAGAGAATGGTACTGCAATTTTTACCAAACCTGCAGCAGAGGAAATTCAAGTTCTCTCAAAAATTCAATTTTTTTTTGCTATTGCTCTGTGATACGTACTCTGGTAGGTGTAGCTACTGCTATTTGCCATTTTGGTGACTTGGTTTATTGACTCTATTATGTTTGTTTGAGTTTTTCAATAATACTACAGAGCTTTCATTCCTATTGGTTTAAGAAAAGTTTTGAAGATTTTTTTGGTTTGTTACTGTCATTTTACAAATCTAGCATTGAGGTTTAAATATGAATTTCTTATAATGATTTCAATGGAGTACTCCCTCATATATCATCAAATGTCGTCATTTTAATTGCATCTCACAACTCTTTCTCTGGATTGCTTTTTCCTATGTTGTGCGATCCAATGAGTAATGCTCAAAATGCTACACAACATTTGGACATATCAAATAATCTTTTAATAGGACAACTTCCTGATTGTTGGGCTAACTGGAAACGATTGGATTACCTTGACTTGGGGAGTAATAAATTATCAGGTGAACTTCCTCCATCAATAATCTATATCAGCAACACTTTTGAGTTATAAAGCTCAAAAGATTCCAAGTTCTAACTCCTAACCTAATATACCTACCTAGCTTAGCTTCTTACAGATCTTTTTAAATAAGATTCACTTTCACCAAGACAACCCATCCAATTTAATTTAGTTGTCTACATGTGTACTACTCACCGATATATCTTCCTTAGATCAGCTTTAATTTGTAAACTATAGCTACTACCTAGCCATATCTATATTAATTAATTAATTAATTCAGTAAAGAAAAGAAGTAAGGTATTTTTTTCCTTTTATTTTAATTTAGCATAATAAAGCAATGATAAAGGTATATATATCTTTATGTGATTGGAAGGTGTTACGTTGTTGAGGGTTGGTGGTGTGAAAGAATGAAATTGGTATCCAAACATGAAGATAGAGTTGTAAAATAATATTAGTAAAATATGATAGAAAGATAGATAGAAACTGGATTGGAGTGGACAGAGAAAGGGAGAAAAGTGGGATCCACCCGCCGCCCACAAGCTCACAGTATCTGTTTTGCGGTTCTTTGGTGAATTTTCACTAAACTTATCAAGCTTCAGTAATTTAGAATACCTCATTCTAGCAGAAAATAAGTTTTCTGGAAGCTTACCAAACACTATGCAACAAAGTTTAGTAGTGATTAAGTTAAGATCAAACCAATCTACAGGTACTATCCCTACACATATTTGCAACCTCCCTACTTTGATTATCCTAGATCTTGCAGATAATATGCTTTTAGGATCTATACCTTGGTGTGTATATGTCACATTACTGCAGGATGAGCTTCGTGATGCTACTTTTTTGGTGTTTTCAAATAAGCAATAATAAGCAAAGGAGAAGAAATTTACCGAATCGAATCGAGATGTTTTAGTAGAAACTCACTTTGCCACCGTCGTCTCCTTCCTCCTTGCACGATCCCAAAGACCTCTGTCGCACAAAGCAGTCGTAGCAGAAAGAGAGAAGAGGCACACACGAGAAAATGGGGCAAAGCGTCGATGAGTTCGAGAGAGAAGAAACAGAGCAAAGCGTCGAGTGATGAGCCAAATTTTTCTTAGAAAAGAAGGGAGCAAGGCGATGTGAGCGAAGAAGAGAAGAAGAGGCGAACGAATTTGTGGGCAAAGCGTCGATGGTAGAGTTAGGGCATCGAGTGAGAGAAGAAGAGGGCCAAATTTTTTTCTTATTGAGCCAAATTTTTTTCATTTGGCGTTGGAATCTTTTTTTTATGGATTTTTTTCAGTCACTATTTTTTTTGTTAAGTGTTATTGTGACTACAAATTGACTAATTATGAACTATTTAGTGACTGATAATTTGTAACCGACATTTCAGTCACTAATTTTAAGAGTTTTAAGAATTTAGTGACTGATTTTTAGGTCAGTCGACAATCATTCACTATTTGATGATTTTAGTGATTGATTTTAATTCGGTCACAAATGGCGGTCACTAATTGCAATTTTTCCAGTAGTATGAGTATTATATTACAAGGATTACATAGACGATGTCTTTCTTTGATAAGTATATCATCTGATAAATGCATCCATGTTTTGTCCCATACATAAACAGGTCTTGCAATTGTATTGTGTATCAAAAGAGTTGAAAACAATTTCCTTAAATAAACACCAGATGACCACCTATTAGCTTCAGTTATGCCATCAATGTATTCCTTGTCATCATCTAATAATCCCAATGCATAAAAGGCATCCTTATATGTTGGGTGTAATACACCATTGATTGTTCGAATGTCTTCAAATGATGTTGGACCTTTTACAACAATCAACAAAACTCGAAGATAGTGAAGTTCACCAAGTATCGGTGCACATAAAACAAAGGACCAGATTTACGTAAGTTTCGTTCACGACTATCCACTTTGAATACAAACTTTGTTGGAAACTGTATCTTAGTTTTCTAGCAATAGAATGGATTTTATTTGCTTCGAGCCAAGTGAGGAATTTATTGTTTGGCAGATGCTTTGTCAACAACGTCCTCAATTTCATCTTCGGCACAGAATACAATACTTTGTTCATTGGAAAGGTGGAAAGGTAGTTGCTCAATTGAGGATTCCCTGAAGTTAATGTCAAATCCAAATATCCTCCAAGCAGCCTCACATAAAGATATATAATGACAATCATAGTACTTCTTGATCTCATCTGCAAAGTCATTACCTTCTGAATCCTGATTGTTGCTGCTTAAAGAAGTTGTAACTCCGTCATATCCTTTACTAACATACTTGAAGAGATATTTAATGGATCTTGACTGATTGCAGAACTTGATGTTAATGTGTGCCCAATATCGCAACAACAATGTTGGGTTGTATGGAACCACAAACATGTTGTCAAATTCCACACCATTCTTCATTACCCTGATGCCAGTATATCTACGACGATATTTAGCATAGCCATCATCATCGAACAGTGTTCTCTCACTGAATTTCTTGGGGGAATGTTTAGAATATTTACCATTTTGCATGCAAGGTGATGATGTTCGTGATGCACCAGATGGACCGTGTAACATGAATGACTTCACAGCTTCATGTAGTTCAGGATGAGCATTAGCGTTAGAAATCTCAGCAAATATAATTGAATCGATTTGGCTTGCTGTTGTTAACTTGTCCTCTGACGCCAACCATAGAAGAATATGAGCATGTGGAAGATCACGTTTCTGAAACTATATGGTATATATATCTGCAAGGTACATTTATAATTAGTTCATATTAGTTACCCCAAAATAATTAATCATAAGTCATGCTAGATAAAAATTAGAAACAATTATAATGTACATGCTCTGCATCTTCCGAACAACATGTCCTTAATTATGTCCTTGATCAACATGTTAAGCTTTATCTTTAAAATTCTAGATACCAACTTAATCCATTGAAAAGCTTATCCAATTCAGGCCATCTTGGGTTACATGTGAATGTTATGAACAAATCAGGGAAACCAGTGGCTGTACAAATAGTCATTGCATCTTGGAAGTTCTCACGGCTATATCTCTGGCTTCCGGTGAACAATGATGGTAGAATTATCCTCTTACCAATAGAAGCTGAAGAAACCTGACCATTGAATAATGCACTCGTCAAAGTTTCATAATTTTCTAATCGCAATTTCTTTGATGGAACCATACAAATGCTGCCTGCTGAGCTTCAACCATTGTAAACCCATCAACAAATAATTGTTACGTAAGCTTCTTGCCCTTCAGGATCATGCTGAACTCACGACGTCTATCCTGAAGTTTATATGCAAAGTATAGCTTTAGGGTTAGATGCCTATATTTTCGATCATCAGAAATAGATCCATTTCTATATAGTGTATACTCGGGATAGCCATCTTCACCGAATGGAAAAAGTAATGGATATTGCATAGGCAAATACAGTGGATGCAATTCATCAATGCGTTACAGTTGTCCAGACTTATGCTCAACTATCATATCCCTTTTTCCTTTCTCAATATCAAAGTCTCCAACAATAAGAGCCGCCACCTCAGATGCTGTAGGGAGATTATATGTTCTTGCATCTGAAGTACGCTTCCTTACCAACTTCATCCTAAGATTATTTACATTTCTAGACTTCACATGCTCCTTTATTCTTCTGTATTGCATTACCAACGGATTGCAGCCATCTAGCATTTGTGTTATTTGCATGATCAATGTTGCATCATAGTGACAATCAGATAGAATTGTACTGCATATGCAAAAGACATTAATTTAGCCAAAGTTACATATAAAAAATAATAATAATAATTCATGAATAATTACCCTGCGCTTTGAAGTCGATTGGACACCTCATTGTCTGTATCATATATATCATGTTGCAAGAACTTAGGCGGTTCATCATCACATGGAAGTAGGCTTCCAAGAAGATGCATATCTTGATCATATAACCGAAATACATAAGGCCCTTTACCATTGTTCCGGAATGATCAATCTTCCCACCCATAGAGGTAAAGGCAAACAAATTGTTATAGATTATCTCCTTGAATCTTTTCCAACAAACAAATCAAATAATAGTTTAGGAGGGTCCTTAGCCGGCGGTAGTTGAACCTTTCCTTGCATGAAACACAGTGAAAATTTTGGAATACTTGACTTCTTAGACTTCTGTGCATGCTCATCGTACTACATTAGTGCACCACATAACTCGCACTCATATGTAGGAAGACCGATTTCCCGATACACTGAACAATTGGCATATTAAAATTAAGGTTAATAAATATGTTACCAAAACTATTATATAGAAAATATACAATTAATAGCATTAGCGTAAAAGCTAACGAATTGGAATCTATAACAGAAAAAAGAAATTAACCTTCTTTCAGCAATTCATTCATAGAATGTCCAACATGATTATTGAATGATGGATCAGTGTCAGTGAAGGTTCCATTTTGGCCATCTAATTTATATTTAATGAAAAAATATAGCGTCAATATATTGAGATAAAACGTGATAAGAAGAATAAATATAATTATAATTGGATCTTATGTAATTATAATTGATAAATGTACCGTATTCCAAAACTAAAGAATCTCAAGTAAGCCGTCCTAAAAAAATACAAAAAAGACATTATAAACATAAGTAGTACAAAAATAAAAGGAACTAAACAAACTTGTCAGATTTAAATGAGTACCTTATTTCCTAGCAAGTGATTCTATCAAAGCATGTCGAATACTTTGAGTTCTTGTCCTTTTATTTATGGAACTCTTTGGTAGAATGGAATGGTCTACTTACAATTAAAAAAAATAGCTAATTGAAAAAAATGACATAGGATTATGATAAAAAAAGGTTTAAAATTAATGTATTGTGATTCAAACTTAAGAGTTGAACTGTTGAGTTAAAAGTTATTATAAAACACGTTAGTGTAGTTCAATCACCATTCATAAAGGAATACACTAAGCTAAATAAAAAAACAATAATATGAGTATTGGATTGATAAATTTGGAGACAAATGAAGGTACCGGTTGATAGACTAAAACAAAATATTGAACATTAACATACCATTTGTGTGTCCAACGTTAATTTCTCTGTGACGTTTGGCAATTATTTCCATCCTTCACCTTCAATTATCTGTTTTTAGGTATAGTAAAAACAAAAATATTTTCAATTGTTATACATATGCCGACAATGATCATGTGTGAGGAAAGCGTTTATAAACTAATTTGGGGAAAGCTTAAGTTCCTTTAGGAGTCAAATGGAATATTCGAATTGCTCTTTATACCTTTGTGGGAATTGACAACAATAGTGTTGGTTCTTCGTATGTTGTTTTGGGCTGTAATTTAATGACAATGATCACATAAGGAAAATAGTAAAATATAATAATTATAGGATAGGAATTTAAGTGACTTTGTTTATTTTTTATTCCTAATCACAAAAATAATTATGTAACAATAAAAATTCTTCTTTTCATTCGTAGTATTTTGAGAACATATATTGTTGCAAGTGTGTTAATTACTTAAACAAGGTGGCATCATGTATAAGGAACTAATTCTAGCTTTGTTACACGAACAATATCTATAATTTACACATCGACAAAGAGGAATGACTTTTGTGAGGGAGAAATTTTTTTTTTTGGTTTCCCAAGGTATCCCTCAGCCCGACAGGCCAAAGACTAATCCTCCGCGGATCTGAGCTCTATTTAAGGGTTTGCCGCTGGCCAATTGGTTGCTGCATACACAAGGTGAGATTCGAACCCCCAACACTTGCTTAAGTGACCTAGTGAGCTAACCACTAGACCAACCAAGCTTGGTTTGAGGGAGAAAATTTTCCTTCTCTACTAAATAAAATATTGACAATTGAATTAGTATAGATATAGAAAACAAAAGAAGAACGAATAGGACATGTATTACCGTTCGATATATGACGTTTCCTAGACAAAATAGCCTTCCGTTGTTTTCTATTCTCTGATGCATTTGGAAAAGTTAATGGGTATGCATTAGGAAGTTGTATAAACTAAGAGAAATGAAAACTATGTAGTACAAGAGTTTGCTTATGGAATCCATGTACTTGCGCATAATTGCATAAACATTTTTTTTACCTTTTGCAGCTGCGGGAGAAAGTGCTAAATTTGATCGAGATGATTGCGACGGTTATGCCAGTTGGTTTGGAATGTCTGTACAATATGCAATAGGTTAGATAAATGGGTATTAAATTTACTTTAGATATGTCATAACCTAGGTAAATTTCAAAACCTATTTGTTATTGAATCTTGTAAAATCGTCGTATTAGGTTACGCATGAGTCACCTTGCAATGTTCGTGTAGTTCTGCTTTTGATTACACAGTTGTCGTCTGAGAGGCCAAGTCGAGACATGGTTATACCTGATTAAATTGAAGATTGTGTGTCAAGAACGCATCTTGCAAAAAATATGGACAATTCTAGAACAGAACATTGGAGACTAATATCGGCAAAATATTCACTTTCAGAAGAACCAATATGTTTGTCCTTAGTAGAAGACTCTCCCAATAGTCTTGAAATCTAGGGAGTGATCTTTGAGATGAAATAAAAAGTGAAATGTATAATGTCAATTATTTAATACTGTACACACTATTTGCAGGCAATTATAGTTTATTGAAAACAACAGAAAGGTCTACTATTTAGTACATATCATGAAACAGCACCATACCGATAACCACTTTTAATTCTGTGTAAAAAACTAACTAAATCTTGAGATAGTTCTCAAAACTAATGAAAACAATTTGCCAAATAAAATGAATCTATGTTTTTCATACCGTTATTTTTCTTGCTATGCTGGCCAAACCGTTTGTCAGAAATAATTTCAATCCTTCTCTTTCTATTATCTAAAAAAAGAGAGTACAAAATTGAAAACAACAGCTCACTTAGCTATAAATTTGTGAACCAAAACTATGAAATTTGGATAGAAATAGATGAATCATGTAAAAATTGGGGGAAAACAAAAAATAACCTTTAGCAGTTGACGGGGGTGTTGTTAGCGTATCGATAGATGTAGCATCAGAGACACTGGTGATATCTTAGAAATTGAAACGATGAAAGAATAAGTATGGCACTGATTAATGATAAATAATTTTAATATTTACATAGGAAATTATGCAGAAATAAAAAATGGAAATTGTAAATGATGACTCAAAGCAAAGGTAATACCATCAAGCAATGGGGGAAGGTTATTTTCCTTATCTGAATGGTAATTAAAGAAGTGATGAGAAACTTAAGTAATTGCAATATCTGATATTAGAAAATAGTAGTTTGAAGAAATTGAATATAGTATGCGAACCATTTAATTGAATTTAGTTTCCGAAGGTTGGCAATAATGTCTTTCCGTATCTTTCTATTTGCTACGAAATAATTACAAATTGAGTGGGTTAATCACATAACGGATGTAGAAATAAAATATAATATGACTTTTGTAATTTGCAAGAAATTAGGAAAAAACTTAGTCTCAATATTGAGAATAAAGGTTATGTACAAACCTTGTGCAACAGACAGAGGGGTCTTCAATGTCCGAGACAGATAACCCTCAGATGAAATAACACTCTTCATTTGCGTCGCAAATTGAGAGGTAAATTGACTTACAACTGACCAATTTGAACTTTAAAGAATTAATGCCACAATAAAGCTATATTTACAAAGAGTTTTAAGAATATTCAACAATTTAGTTTGGTATATGTGGGGCAAGAAGTCTCTGGTATATGATTAACGTACACCAATTCGGTGCACAATGTTAATTGATTAGGAAACAATTTATTTAATTTCAGTTTAAAAAATACAATAAAAAAATTTAATATTACATAATTCTAGTAGTTTATACTCTAAATTGGGTTAGAGATCTTTAAATTTATTTTTGAACTATGGTTTAAATTATTGTCTTTAAATTGGGTTAGAGATAATTTGAACTATGCGAAGCCTCTAACAATAATTTAAACCATAGAGATCTCTAATCCAATTTAGATCTTTAAATTTTCATTTAATTTATGCTTATATAGTTGAAAATTGATAATTAGGCTCCACTGTCACCATCCTAAATCCTAACCATACACCATACATGAAATTTTTCTCTCTGTTGTGATTGAATATAAAAAAAAACCATAGAGTCATCATTTTTAAGTAATATTAAAGATCTCTAATAATTTAAAGATCTCTAACCCAATTTAGATATTTAAAGACAATTTATTGTTTAAATTTAATATTACATAATTCTAGTAGTTTAAATTTATTTAAAAAAAACCACAGAGTCATCATTTTTAAGTTGAATATATATATAGATATTTATCTAATAATTTATAAAATAGTCAAGTATTTTTTCAAAATGCTGAAAATTGTTGCTTTGTTGGCAAAATTTTATAAAATTTAGGCTAAAATGCATTGACACCCCTTGAGTTTCAAAACTTTGCACATAAGTTCCCTAAATTTTCACTTTCGATCAGAGAGTGCCCATTAGTTAGTCATAAGTTAAATTTCTCTTAAGGGTATTTTAGTATTCTCCTACATTTCTCCTACCATGAGCAACTCCAAACAACTTTGGATTTTGGCTGCAAACAAAGGAAGAGGAGGGGTAATCTCTTCCTACACATAATCATTTTATATACCCACCAAATCAACCCATAGCACCAATAAAAAATCCCGAAATCTAAGGAAAAAAAGAAACACCGTCCAAGATACCAAAAAAAGTTTGGTAAATCGTGAAGCCACCATCAATGCCCTTGGAGCCTATGAAGACCATTGGGGTGCCATTCTACAATTTATGGGACGAGGCCACGAAGTTTCAACGGAGTGAATCAGTGTGACAATCGCACTTTACACACAACAAACCAGAATCAAACAACCTCCGCCGTGAGCGCTGCTAATGGTGGCTGGATACTTGCTCCAGCGATCCCACAAGTACTATGTACTTCTCGTAACTTAACCTCCAAGCCCTACCCTCGCCGTCTCAGCTTCCACAAGACTCTGTTTTGTTTCTTTCTTTATGTGGTTTTATCTATCGTTGTAATACCCGGGAAAAGTTTTAGTAGCTTGAAATAAAATAAAAGGGGAAGAAAAGAAGTAGAAAATAATTTTTGGATTTAATTCAGGACTTAAGAAATTGGAAACCTGAATTAAATAGGGAAAAGGGAGTATGAAATATTTTTGGGTATTTAAATTTGGGATATAAAAGAAAAATAAAAATTTTAATTGGAAAAAGGAGGATTTAATTGGGGATATTTTCCACCTATTCTTTATTATAATTATAATTATAATTATTATTTATTTTGATTATTTAATTATTTTAAATTAGGGGGTGGGAGTCCGTGAGTTTTGGAAAAGAAATAAAAAGGATAAGAAAGGAAAGGTAAAGAAATAAGAAGGAAGGAAGTGGAGAGAGGAGGCCACGGATTAGAAGCAAAAGAAAGAAGAGAAAGAGAGAGAGAGAAAGGGTGAGACGTGAAGAAGAAGAAGAAGAAGAAGGTTTAGGGTTTCACCAGAAAAGTGACCGAGGAGAGCTAGCCGACGCCGGAAAAGTCACTGGAGCTTGGGTACGACGTCTTCTACACCTTCCACCAATCGAATCAACGGTTGGTAACCCCAATTTCATTCGAAACCCTCAATTTCTTCATTTTTAGGGTTCGATCCACCTTCGATTAGGTTGTTTCGAGGATAGATTGAGACCTAGGGAGTGTTCTTGAATACTTAGTTGGGGTAAGAATCGAGGCTATACCCTCGGGTTTAGCCGAATTCGAATTTGAAAGGGTTTGGGGTTGAAAATTCTAAATATTCCTAATTTGGGGATTCGTTGATAAATTTGGAATCGGGCTTGGATTTGAGTAGTTAGGATTGGATTTATGTTGTTGGAATGTAGGTGAACAAAACCCGTGAGGTGCGGAGTCGAAGCCGAGGTCGGAAGGGGGATAGGCCCGAACCAGCCCACAGCACAGCAAAAGAATTGCTGTGCTGCGAGCTGGCGCTGCAGCGCTCTCAGGTAGCTGAGAGCTTTTTGGGCAGAAGCTTCGCACTGCAGCGCCCACTAGGCCTCTGCCCAGCATGCCCAAAATCCATTTTTTAGCCAATCCGGGGTGTCCGAACCTCCTATTTTCAATCCTAAACATCTTAGGACACCCCTAATCATGTTTTTAAGGATCAAAATCATTTCAAATGTCTTCTTGTTCCTCAAGAATAGAAACTTACGGAATAAGCTAAGTCCAACTTCTTGAATTTCGAAATTCCTTATACACCATCATTAAGTAACCTTAAGTAGGATAGCTTAGAAGCACGTTGAGGTTTAGTAACTCAAATCCAAGCCCCCAAAAGCAACTCAAGGAGAACGATAGATGTATGAAACCAAGTGGGAGACACTTGAGACTCTCATAGAAGAGAGGGAAGACGGATAAGACCAAGGACTCGGTTCTTGGCAACGTCTAGATGCATTTTAGTCACGAGCATGAAGTATGCATATGAATGGAAGATAGTTTGAGATGTTAACCACTTGAATGCATTCGTTAGGAAATCACGACTCGTCCGGAGCGGGAGTTACTCCAGGACAAGCACAAGGGAGCCGTCCAGGTGAGGGGTTTCCCATCCTTGCCCTACAGGGTTGATTGAGGATGTGGATATGTGGTTTGCCTACTTGCCTGTTTGTAAGAGTTGTTTAGTGGTTAGCATGCTATTGTTGTTCCTAAACTGTTATATATGAAAGTATTTGTATATGTGTGTTTGACTACAGGTAAGAGGTACTGGAGGGTATCCATGTGATGACATGAGATACGCCGAATAGTACAAGCAAGGGAGTAAGTTGTTGATTGAGTCCAAGGTTTGGTTTACCCTATTAATTAGAAACTCATTAAAGCAATCGTATAGAATTTGTTAGTAAACGACGACGTTTTATGGTAATTGAACTTAGGGAAGACCTTAGAGTTAGGTTATGATCTAACCAAGGGTTTGGGGACAATATGAGGACTAATACAATATCTTAATTGATTAGTGAGTCCTAGGGATGTTCACACTACCTAAGTAAAGTCAGTTTAGGATAGTAGTGGGTAGATAGAGTCAGGATCCCAGCTGAAAGCTTGGGAAGAGAAACAAGTCAAACGAAAACATTTGCCCGATGTGGCCATTGCCCTAGCCTGACACTAGGATCAGTTAAAGATTAAAACATTTTCCCATTGAGGCCATTTTCCCATTGAAGAAAATCAATTAAAAAATTACACTATCCTTCCTATTTTGTTCAAAATACACTTACATCTCAGAAAAAAGTACAGAACAAAATGCCAACACATCTAAAATATAATGAAAAAGACAAATAAAATACATGAGAATATTTACTTTGGATATCATGGAAATATATATAGATGAGAAATGCTTAATATATCAAGATAGTATGCCACAAAGGAGTAAAAATAAAACTAACAAAAGAAAATAAGGTCCAGAAACTTACCAATGACAGGAATTGTAGTTACGATCTCTCCAAGTTTGAGCTTCTATAGGATTGTGGTCTTACTAACAGTGTGAAGACCAACCATAAACTTAATAAAGAAAAACTATTCAAAGAAATTAACTAAGTACGTCAATCTATATATTCCAACTTATCAAAACATTGAGTACTAAGTACTTACATAAACAAAAATAGTAATCCATTGATACATACGAGCTTTGTGCTTATGGGTTACCTCAATAAAATTTAAACTATAAAAAGAGAGAAAGGTCAACAAACTTACCAATGGAAGGAATTGTACTTTCAACCTCTCAAATCTTGAGGTTTTTAGTATAGTGTTCTTCATAGTAGCCCTTTCACAAATCATAAACTAAACGAAGAAAAACTTATGAAAAAGATTACTTCAGCACATCAATATATATATTTCAAATAACCAAAACATTGACAACTAAGTAATTATCACAACAAAATAATTAATACATTGATAATGATTTCAAGTTCCTAAAATAATTAATTAAGTCACAGTTACCAACTGGAGGTTAATTAATCACCATCCTTCATTGTTTTTTAGTGAAGCTGGCTTTTTATATGTCTATGATATTAAGATAATAAATGGCAGAACACGGGAACCAAGTAAGCACTTCAATATTTCATGCTTTGTATTAAAAATAACTAAAGTAGTCTGACCTTCCTAGCAAAAAAGTACATCAAAAAAATAAGAGGGCCATTAAAATTCCAAAAATATAGTTAATCTGTTACTATATATATACACATATTTTATTAGAAACAAACTGAAATCGAAAGAGCTGACTTCAACAGTTCACACTATTTTGTATTCTCTAAGCTATATACATGGCACAAATAATTGGAAAAGATTGTTTTGGCTTTCTTTCTTTGAATTTCAAAGTGACTTCATGTGTCTTAAATTTCACTTTTACAGTCTTAACTGAAGTATGTAATGCCATCGAGACATTATTGACTCTTAAGATGAAAGTGCAAACAAACTAACTTGTAATTTTGGTGTATATTTTTTACATTTATGAAATTGGATGCTTGTCCTAATTTTATCTTTTTTCTTATTACGCTATCATAATGTTTTAATTGGAATGTCCATGTCATCTCTTTCATTGCAAGTTAAACTTGTAAATTTTTTTCATTGATTTTTTTATGCAGCTATCCTAATGCTGCAGAAGAGGATGTCAGAAGATATGAAAAAACTTTTATGAAGCTTTCATATGCACATAAGGTAATTTCTGCTTTATATGGATGTTGAGGCTGATTTTGCACTGAATTATAACTTCGTAATTGGAACCTCGAGAAATCAGTGAAACAAAGATATTTTAATCTTATGAAAAACAATTAATGCACTTAGGTAAATTCATAATATCTGAAGATTGAAAAAGGATAATACAATTAAAATATCAGAGAAACTGTAGAGACTTATATGGAAGAACAAAACAATAATATGAAGTTTTATTGCATGAGAGCTTACAAAATATGATAATTAACTTTAGAGGATAAAATGAAAACATGAAACATAACGTCTTCATAAAACATAAATCTAAGAAGAAAATAAACTAAAGATGCTTAACAATTATGCCTATGGTTCTACTTTCATGATCTTCTTCAATTTGTTTGAGGAATTCTCGGATGGAACTTCGGTAGTCAACGAAGAACCTTCTTAATCAAAATCTCCACTCAGTCTTTTTGCAAGAGTTATACAATTTTCATATGAGTCTTCGAGATTAATGGTCAAAGTCTCTTAAGGAAATAATTAAAATAGTAAACCAATAGGAAAGTAAAATGATAGTCAAATAATGTACTTAACTAATAATTAAATAAGATTATAAACACCTTATCAATGTCTGAGAAAACAACTGCATGCCTATTATATGGAGATTCCTGGATGATAATTAAAATAAATTATGAAACGAAAATTATTTTATCAAGTTTCACTTTAAAAAAAAAGGATATACATCATTCAAATTTGTGTTCTGATTGTACTGTTCAATTAAACTCTCTTTATTAGACATCCTCATAACAATATACTTTGGATCTAATTTAGAAAATCTATCATCCTTGAACTTGAGTTTGAAAAGGAATTTCTTTCCAAAGAAATCATCCAACCGTTCAGGGAATGTAGAAACTTCTCCAAAATCCTAAAAACAAAAGAAAACAAAATAAAAAAACAAAAAAATAAATATGTGGAAAAAAAGATTTTTATTTAACAAATAGAAGCAAAAAAAGTGGTAAAGACATATAGCCACTACCCCGTCAATCAATTCAGAAGCAGTGCAACCAAGAACTTGATTAACTTCGCGATCAAAAAGTATAAAGACAACACAACAAGTTTCAGCTCTAATTTAAATCTTGGAACAACAGAGTCCACAAGATTACCACACTTTTCGCAAAAGAAACCATCACCATCAGGAATGAATTTCTTTTTGCATCTTTTACAAGAATTGTAGTACCACCCTTTACCAGTATCAATAATAAGAACAGTACCAAGAATAACGCATGAATTTATTTGTAACAAAAAAAGAAAAAGTCAATTTATATGTAAATACTAATTAAAATAATTTAAGTTGTAGATAAACTAACATCAGAGCAAGAATAATCGAGCTCATCAATCTTTTTTGCCACGGTTAGTGTCAAAAGATCCTCCTCAACAGCAACACTTGAAGTATTCAAAATCTGACTAACATTAGATGAAATTGTCCCACGAACCTCAGAAATTCTGATTAAAAAACACCAATTAGTCTAACAAATTAGTTGCAAATAATGTGTGCAAACACAAAAAGAATAAAAAAAATACCTAGACAGAAAATCTTAACATTCCTTGAGTTGAGGATTTATTAGCAAACGTGTTGAGTAGAGCGAGTTTGAAACCTTATGAACACCATTATTTCATAAAGACATAAAACAAAATTATAAAAATTAAGAGCATATTTTGAATCCAGAATTGCTTAATAAATTACAAATGTTAGAAACTTGGATAATCTTTGATCTTGCACCACTGTAGCAAAATAACAATAGGTTTATCTGTTGAATTCTTCCAAAATCTTCCAACATTTGACAGTAATGATCCAAGAGAGTACAACTAAGCTTATTTGTCCTACATATAATAATAATAATAATAATAATAATAATATTTATATTTCGGAAAGAACCATCAAAATGAGAAATGAGAAAGAGAGCATAATAACAAACTAACTCCAAATCAATAAGCTCAATATCAATACGCTTTGAAGATTTCCCATTATTATTTGATTCGTGAACATCACTCTTCCCAGTAAGCAGACCTATTATATCTGTTAAAACAAGGTAGGAAAATAGGTATTCATTCAATTTCAGAAAAGTTTTAGAATCTAACCAACCAAACAGTTGTCATCATGAACTCTCAAGCTTATATCAGGAAAAGGAACAAAATCAAATCCATAAAAAGTTATCTCTTTGTCATCTTCCACAAGTTTGACTACTGTAGAAAACTGGAAATTTATTTTGTAAGAGTACATGCACGTCCTATAGGAACCTCCATTGTGACCAAGAAGAAATTTAGATATGGCATAGACATTTTCCTCCTCAAGTTGATCCTTTAACTTCACTACAAAAAAAAACCGGTGTTGGTGACGGGGCAAATCCGTCACAAATTAAGGCATTCCCGTCACAAAAAATATTTGTGATGGGTTTGTGACAATCAATGGTCTGTCACCATTTTGTTTGTCGCAAAAGATTTTGTGACAGACTTTGTCACGACACCCTACCGGGCGCCCGTGACCGGCACGGGAGGTAGGATTTCTCCTATCCCGTAAGCCTCTAATTCCTGATTGACATTCTTATATATGCGTAACTACCCATTTCTAATACAAACAATATAGTATTTATATGGCCATCCCTATCCGATGACCTAAGTAGCACACAATTCACGGCTCGCTCAACACCGCTTCAGTCTATACATATACACATAATCAATCACACTTACATATAATATACATATTGATCACGCGTTTAAAGGCGGGTGATCTATCCTATTCACATGCAGAATCCCTGTGTACAGTCAAGCATATATATTCAATCACACACCTGCATAAAATATACATATTGATCACACGCCTCAATGCGTGTGACCTATCCTATTCACATGCAGAAACCGTATTTTCACACAATCAAGTATTCAGTCACACATATATATAAGTTTACATATTGACCACACGCTCAGTGCGTGTGATCTATCCTATTCACATGCAAGAGTCACATCCATATATATGTATATACACATGATATTCATCATATCACAACCTATGTCCCCATCAACAAAACCAATCTTTAATCTGTATGAAGCCGACAGTTCTAGAGTGTGATATATACATATATGCATATAGCAACTGTACAAAACAATGCTATACCAAAATGAATCATATACATATATATCCTGACAAAATACATATAACAGTACTACCCACACGAACAATGCGTGCGGTCTCTATGTCTGTCCGCCTCCCTGAGATGAAGTGGAAGCGCTCCCGGTGCCTACACCACTTGTGTCTGTAACATTTAATATTGGGGTGAGTCAAACGGACTCAGTGAGAGGCTTTCCCATCCTTGGTGTAGTAGCGGGTACCACTACAACTGGGGAAGAGAAGCCAATCACAAACACATACGCATATAACGGGTTTAAATTTTCATATATTAGGTGGTCAGGCAATTAATATATATCATATTCACAATAAAGAATTTAGAGCATGGATTTACATACATTTAAATTCACAAATACATCATATCATGATTTAACATATAATTCCATGTGGTCACCCGTATTCAATTAACCGTAATCATAAACTGACCCGAAGGCAATATCTCCGTTAGGAGAGAATCTGGTCCGAAGGCAATATCTCCGTTAGGAGAGAATCTGGCCCGAAGGCAATATCTCACGTGAGCAATGTGGGAACCTAGTTGATCATTCTAGGAACCCCTGGTCCCAAAACTTTACTTGGAACAATAGTCTGACCCCAAGACTTTACTTGGAGCAATAGCCGGCGACTCATCTGACCTCGGTTTATCCCAGGTAATAGCCACAATGTGGTGAACTCATATGCTCTGTATTCCTGTGGTTTGACTCAAGACAAGAGACTCAATCTACCCGGACCACCCGTGATAGACTCGGTTCCCGCGTTGTACAATAAATGACCCCTATGGACCTCTACTTATTCATCTTACTTCTGATTAGGCAACCTAGACTTCCAAGTGGTTTCTAATTCGGACTCTTGATTCAAAACAAGTCACCTATTTTTATTTCCTTTAAGGATTTACATAGAACTCACACTTTTCAGGTAATGATCGATGAGGTTTGTTTCTAGTATCATAAGACCCTCACAATAAACTTAACCCGATCCTACCCCCGATATCATTCTAGGTCCCGAGGACCTTCTTTCCATATAAGGCTCCTTGAGCCACCATTTGCTTTTACAGTTCACATATACACATACAGCACGTTATCACATATATTACAATTTAGGAACAACAATAGCATGTTATCTAACATGTAATTCCTACAAATAGGCAAGAAGGCAAACCATATATCCATATCCGCAGTCAACCCTATAGGGCAAGGATAGGAAAGCCCCTCACCTGGTTGGCCCCTCTGATTGGCTCTCGGTGCGCCCGAAAGTCCACTTACAGTATAGTGCCCTATACACATATATTTGAGAGATTCAGAAGCTTGAAAATTCAACCGCTATAGTGTACATGTAACGCTAATGCTCATGTTCTTTCTAATTAATTCCATAGCCTAGTTGTTGGCTTGGAAATGCCCTCAACTAGTTTTAGGAACACCTAGCATGCTTCTATTCGGGTTCAACCCTTTCTTAATCACACTATTCGGAAGCTCTGACTTGGGAATGCAAGGTTACCTAATTCCACCTCTATGTGTTCATATAAACTTCCATTACCCAAGTCTTGAATTTATGGCCCAAGAGAATCATAAATCCTACTTGTCCAAGCTTTCCATTTATCAAAATAACCTTGAACACTTCACCTACACATGAATACGTATACCCAAATACGCGTAAAATTAGAAAATTGTCTCCTTTTCCCTGAACGGGGTTCCGGGTGAGACGGAAATTACTCGGGTTTTAATCCCTCGTACATTCCAATAATTTTTAATAATTATATAATTATTATTCAACCTTCCAATGCACCCCAAGTCATTCCACAACACCCTTAAACCTTAACAATCAAATTTTCCTACACTTTTTCGAACCCGGATAAATTCCATCAATTTGGTTCCGGTTCCTAAGCTTCCAACTCACTTCCTAGCATGCAAATACTTCAATTTAGGACCCAAAATACTCATATTGAATCAATTGGGGTCTTTCCAAAAATCCCTAAAATTGATAAAATTGGGGTTTGAGAGTTTCTGGACTTCTCACCTCGATTCAACCGGTAAGAAGGACGATATGGAGTAGAGGAGGCTCCCAGCTACCTTCCCCGGTGAAGAGATGGCGTTTTCCGGCGAGAGAGCTCTCTCCCTTGTTTTCTCTCTCTAAACCGTCACTCTCTCTCTCCTCCAGCCACAAGACGGCGTTTTTCGGCTCCGGTGGACGGCGACTCTGGCCTCTCCCGCACGTCCGGCCACCGCGCGTGCGTTTCCCGTCGAACGCCTCAAGCTGCTCTCTCCATCTATCGTGCTTCTCTTTTCCTCACGTCACTCACGTCTCTCTCTGCTCTCTTTCTTTTCTCACGTTGCTTTTCCTTTTTCTTTCTTTTCCTTCTTTTCTTTTATTCCTTTCTCTCTTTATATAATATATATATATATATATATATATATATATATTTAACTAATTAATATATATATATACATAACAAAAAAAAAGAGATCTGATAGGATAATAATAATAATTAAAAAGAGATATAGAAATATTAGGATTTAAACATTTTATATTTACCACATATTAAGTGATAGGCTAGTGTATTTTTCATCTCATTTTCCTCTTTTAAATTAATTGATTTAATTTAATTAATGTCCTAGTTAAAATATCCCCGGGTATTACAGACTTTTTGTCCCGTCACACATCAACATCGGATTGGTGACTGTGAAACTCTGTCACAAATTTTGGGACGGTGTATTACTGTCACCAAATTGTGACGAACTTGTGATGGGTTGATTTTGTCACAAGTTTGTGACGGCATGTCTGTCACACATTGTGTCAGACGTTTGTGACGCTTGCAAGCATAAAAAATTTGTGACAAAAAATCGTCACAAATTTATGGCGGGTTTGTGATGAAATTTTTTCATCACAAGTTCATGACGGTGTGTTTGTCACACATTGGTGACAGACTTCTTTGGTCGTTTATCCGGCATCACCAATTTGTAACGGTTGGTTGTTACAAAGTTGTGACAGTCTTTGAATTCTGTCACATTCATGTGCGAGCATCATTAGTGATAGCCAACATTTCATCACAAAAATTGTGATAGGGTTCAGTACCATTCTGTCACAGAACTGATACAACAAATAATTCACAAATTCATTTCCTGTCAAATCTATCACTAATATTTCAAAACAAACTAAATTTTCTTTGCAGATAAGTTTTTTATAAATCTAATCTATCAACAATTGCCAAAAGACCTACAAACACGTTTTCATTTCCATCATAATATCTCAAACAATATGGCAATCTAAAGTAAGAAGTGAATAAAGCAAGAAATACACACAAGTTCTAAAATTAAAGTCTAGAGAGAAAATGCAAAGTTTCAATCACAAAGTACAATAAAGTTTAAATCACAAAGTACAGTAGTAGATCATGCACTTCCATCATCTTCCAAGTTGTCATCTTCATCGTGCCCTTCATCTTCTTCATCTTCATTACTAGGATATACACTGAATTGCCCCATGATGTTATTCATTAACTTTTCTCGATGTTTCAATCTGCGATCATATGAATTCAAATGTTTTAATTGAGATTCTATCACTTTGTCTCGTTTGACAATTTCCTTTTCCAAAGTAGCTTTTTGACGCTCTAACTCCCCTTGAAATTCAAGGTGAAGCCATTTTTCAAATGTACTTATCTTGTTGGAAGAAGAGTCTGTAATAGCTTGTGTCTCTAATCCTGCCCCAAAAATATAGCCTTTCTTGTTTTTACCACCAATAGCTTGCACCCAAATGGCAATCTCTTGGGAAACTTCATCACTAGTTAAACTTTTAGTGGAGGCTTGCGATGATTTAGCCATCTTAAGTCTTGTATATTCAGCCTACAATATGGAAGATATAGTAAAGTGAAATCTAACATTTGAGCTTGTAGAATAGGCAACCAGAAGGACACTAATAGAGAACAACAATTTGCACATCACTATACATTAACAAAATAGTAATGAGATGAACACAATTATCCAGCAAATTAAATCAAAGAAAGAACACAAATTGGTCATTTCATCAATGATCATCCCACTAGAATTATTAGTAAAAAAAATGCATTACCTAATGGCAAAATGGTACAAATATATAGCAGATTATCCAGCAATTTAATAGCACTTTCACAACATTATTATCTAGCAAATTAATAACACCTTTCACTTTAATGAGAAGATGATAAAAAAGCCTCAATTATATCATTAATAACAACATCAATGTACTAAAAAGTTACATAGGGGTCCATAAGAACAAAGTTAGCCATTAATATAGAGACTGACAGAGAAGTATGTAATTGTCCAAATAAAGTAATCACAAAGAATTTGATCTTAACTAAAAATGCCTAATAATATTTTTTAACACAAACAAAAACACATAGGCATTGATAGACATTGTAATATTTTAAAAAGACACAAATAGAGAGACATTGAATATCCAAAAAATACAAAAATATAAAATATTGACAAAGTGAAGATATATGAAGCTATTGTAACAACATACATCTAGATTGATATCTTTCTATAAAAAACCATCTAGAATGAGATATATATTTTATAATTAAAAACTTACATATGCATCTGTAGACCTCTTATCAACAAATTCATTTGTGTCCATTCTCTTGTGGGTGTGTAAGAATAACTCAGCTAAAGAGGGTTCTTTCCCTGTCTCTTTCATCTACATATGTTAATTAAAGATATAGCGTTAAAGTTAACATTACATATCATGCATAACCATTTATTAAATAATATTAAAAAAAGTAAAATATTAAAAAAGTACAAATTGTTACCATTCTCCTCTTATGCTCAGAAAGTGGAATGGAACCACCTATATGAACTGATCCTCCCTTATTAGAAGCCTGATTTTTTTTGCTATCTCTTGCTTTTTCTGGTATTCTTCTGTATTCCATTCAGTAATCATAATATTCATGACATCTTCTGGAATCCAAATTGGCCTCTTTGTCTTCACATTTTTTCTAACATGATACATCATATTACGAAGTAATTTTGCAGCCTTAGCCTTCCAATGTTTTCGAATTTGTTGATCATGTTGAGGCTGCCACTTATAACGCTTCTGCGTCCATTTAAAAAATTAAAGTATGAAAAATATAAATTTTGAGACTAATAAGAGGCCTAAAATTTTAAAGACATAATAAAAATGGATTTCTAGACAAACCGCCCACTCCCTCCATCACAGTGCTTTAATTTCTTCATCTGCATCGGTCCATGTGTAGCATGGCCTATCATATTTTGAATGGATGATCTCTGTAATCTCTCTTGCAACATCAACAACAGGATAGAATCTACATAATCCCACAACAAAACAATGTTATTGTCAATGTTTACAAATAAAATTAGAATTTGAATGTAAAAGCTAAGGAAAAGTAATCATTACGTATCTCCATCTGGAATTATCCATGTTCTACCATCAGTAGGATCTTTGCCCACCATAGGAGGTTGTGCATTATTGGAAGAATCTGAAAGGCCTTGAGGATGTGTCGAAGGTTGTGGCTCAGCTTGAGGAGAAGCGTCTAGGGGTACATCAGAGGGTTCAAGTGAAGGATGTGATGATAAACCATCAAGTGGAGGAGATAAGGGTGGTGAAGTGGATGAGCGTGGATAAGAAGAGGTCAATCTAGTTTGCCTTGCATGTCCCATTCAACTCCATATGCCACCTCTACTAATTCTGCCGCCTGACATCTAATTTATATATATACAATGCATTTATAAAGACCATGAAAAAATATAGTAAACAATCAATTATCAAACAATTATTATATACAATAAAAACTCTCAATAATAAAATAAACACAAAATATATTATTCTTCATCTTTTAAATAATCATCAAATGACTAATTACCATCCCTTAAAAATTTTACTATACAAAAAAATATTAAAGAATAAAAAGTACAATAGAAGAGGAAAAAAAGTCTTCTAAGCAACAAGAAAAGGAAAACCAACAAAAAGAAAACACAGCTAAAGGAAAAACAAAACTTTAACTAAATAAAGCCTTCGAATCCCATTTGAGATCCTATATAATTAAGACTATCAATAATAAAATAACACCAAAAACATATTATTCTTCGTCATCTTTTAAATAATCATCAAGTGATTGGTCATCATCATCATCCCCTGAAGTGTCATCACAGTCATCAGATTCATCATCTTCCGTAGAGTCTGAGTTGTCGAATTCATCCTCGACATCTTCTTTATTCTGTATATTTTTCAGTTGATTTATCAATGATCGATCCACCTATTCATATGAACCATCATCCAATACTATTTGGAGTTCATCATTTTCAACATCTATTGGAAGAATTTCAACCATTTCATCCCCTTGGTATGCAGAATTGTCAATTTCAGTAGTTGGTGAATCTATCATGCTTCTAGCTTTAGTTCTTATAACCGCTAGCCAATTTGCCTTATCACGTCTCACAGGAAAAGGTGTATAGTATACTTGCACTGCTTGTTGAGCAAATACAAATGGATCATACTTGTGATACCTCCTTCTTGCGTGAACTTCAACACTTCCAAACTGTTTATGAATTTTTGTGCCACGAGAAGGAGTTTGGTCATACCATTCACAATTGAATAACACCAGTTTCTTAACTTCTTCCCCTGTGTATTCTATCTCAATAATTTCTTGAAGCTTTCCATAATTAATAATCACTTTCTGATTGTCCATAATCGGTTCCTTTAATACAAATACCACTATTTGAAGTGGATTTGTGATTGCCATATGATTCTATATGGAACTTATAACCATTGACAAAATAAATAGGCCATATTTTAACCCTCCTCAAAGGTCCCCAAGGAATGTCCTTAATGAAGGGATCATCCACCATATTGTTTGGATTTTGTACCTACAACGTTTGAATGTTATTTAAGGTCTCTTATTTATATATGTAATTTGTAAGTTATGGAAAACAAAGACTTACATATTCTTTGAACCAAGTTGAAAACTTGGTCCCAATCATGTGATCAATCTGATGATTAGTAATTTGTGGTGAAGAAGATCTTAGAGTCTCAACATATAGTCTGTCATAATATGTACAATAAAACATTATGTTATAATTAACATTAAGAATTACACAAATAATTAAACTTTCCTAAAATAGAACTCACTTAAGATAGGGTTGCACTTCCTCACAATATCTTGTAGCAGCTACCAATTCTTTGTTGTTTAGACGACGACTCTTAGAGACTCCGGATGGCCGACCGGGATGATTGAAAATTGACATCTCATGACTAGACTCACCACCATCGTCATTCCTTGGAGGCTTTGTAAATTTTGACTGGACATGTGACTCGAAATAATGTGAACAAAATATGGCAGTCTCTTCGATGATATAGGCTTCACAAATGGAGCCCTCCACTCGAGCTTTGTTTTTTACTTTCTTTTTCAAGGTTTGGAGGAACCTTGTTTAAAAACACAATAAATTGAGGTTAGAAATATGATTTCTTTTAATTCACTATTATAAATTCATGGGAGTCGTCATTTACCTCTCGAAGGGATACATCCAACGGTATTGGACAGGTCCACCCACTCTAGCTTCATAGGCTAAATGAATAGGTAGATGCTCCATTGAGACAAAAAAGCTTGGAGGAAAGATCTTCTCTAACTTGCACAAAGTTATTGCAATATTTTTTTCCATCAACTTTAACTTATCCACCCTCTCAATGTAGTTGAACAAAGTTCTTTGAAGAATTGACTAAGCTTAGTGAGTGGATTCCAAATTGCCTCTGGTAGAGCACTAAAAGCAATTGGAAGCAAACGTTCCATGAATACATGACAATCATGAATTTTCATCCCAAATAGCTTACCTTCTTTAAGATCTACACAGCGGGCCATGTTAGAAGCATACCCATCAGGTAGCTTAAGATTCTTTACCCATTAAAGGATGCCTCGTTTTTGTTCTAAATTGAAAGTGTATTTTGCCTTTGGTTTAAGAATCTTACTACCTTGGTCCACCAACTCTAATTCTCGACGCCTACAATACAAATTTATATCCAATCTAGCTTTTTCATTATCTTTTGTTTTTTGTTTTATGTCCATCACAGTGTTAAACACATTGTCAAACACATTCTTCTCAATGTGCATGACATCTGAATTATGTCTAATGAGGTTGGTTTTCCAGTATGGTAGTTCCCAAAATATACTCTGTTTAGTCCAATTATGTGAGACACCATAGCCTCCCACTTTTCCTAGCTGCTCATTCTCTATTACTTTCAGGATGTTGTGCACTCTTTCCCAAACTTCTTCCCCATTCAAGCGTATGGGAGGTGGAGATTCGTCGACTCTATTTTTGATAAATGATTGCTTATTCCTCCTGAAAGGGTGATTCATAGGCAAGAATTGTCTATGGCATTTAAAAAACGATGTCTTGCCACCATGTTTAAGAGTGAAAGCTTTTGATTTCTCCATACAAATAGGGCATGCTAGTTTACCCGCAGTCATCCAACCAGATAACATACCATATGCTGGGAAGTCATTGATAGTCCATAGAAGTGCCACTCGCATTTGAAAATTTTGTTTCAGTGAAATATCATACGTAGGCACACCTTCATCCCACAACAATTTTAGCTCATCTATCAACGGCTGGAGATAAACATCGATATTCTTTTTAGGATTATTTGGACCGGGAATAATTAATGATAAGAACGTAGACTCTTGTTTCATACACATCCCGGGCGGGAGATTGTATGGAGTAACAATCACTGGCCAACACGAATAGTTTCTACTTGATTGTCCGTATGGAGTAAATCCATCAGCACATAGCCCCCGCCTAACATTTCGCGGATCAGAAGCAAAATTAGGGTGGGTTTGATCAAACAATATTAGTTATATTTTAGTTACCAAAAGAAAATATTAATTATATTTTAAAATATTATTAATATATCTATAATATGAAATAAATACTTTTATTTATAAAGTGAAGAAGAAAAGAAAAAGAAAAGTGAAGAGGCAAGACAACAAGAGTGAGAAATGTTGATTTTTTGAATTATATATTGGAGAGTGAGAAATAATGATGACAATGACATTGATTGGAATATTGTATAAGTTTCTGACCTGTGTGTAATTGAATACTAATATTATTTAAAAATATTAATATTTTATTTTATTGAGAAACAATTATTATTATTATTTTATTTGATATAAAAAATGTTTTTTATCAATAATTTAAACAAGACAAAAGGATATTTGTAGACTTTAATTTTATTTTATGTTTTAATTTAGTTAATTAAATTTGATTAGTGTTGTTCAGTTAATAATATGTGATTTAAAATATAAAAAAATTATTATAAATTAAACTTATTTCAATATTATTTATATAATTATATAATAATTTAAATTTTTAAAATTTTACCTTTTCTTTTCCTGTAAAAAATTTAGCTTTTTGAAAGATGAGAAAGCATGATGTATGAGAATGAGAAATAGATGAGAAAGAAAATGAGAATGAGATGAGAAAAGATGAGAATATGAGAAGAAGAAGAAGAAGAAAAAGAAGCAAAATGAGAGAAGAAAAACATGATGTCTGAGAAATAGATGAGAAAGAAGAAGAAGAAGAATGTAATACCCCGGAAAATTTCGAAGATTAAAGAATGATTTATTTTGGGGCTAGAAATTGAAACTTTAAAAATAATATAGAAATATATATATATATATATATGAAAGTTAAAAGAAATCGGAAATACAGAGAAAATTTTTCGAAGTTTAAAATAAAATAAAAGGGAAAGAAAAGAAGTAGAAAATAATTTTTAGGATTTAATTCGGAACCTAAGGAATTGGAAACCTGAATTAAATAGGGAAAGAGATTAAATTAAAAATACATATTAGTTATTATTTATTTAATTATTAATTTATTTATTTTTAATTATATTATATTTATTTATTTATTATTTACTTATTATAATTATTAATTATTAGTTATCTTATTATTTAATTATTCATTTATTTTTATTATATATATATAAATATATTATTTTTAATTAATTGTTTGTGGGTATCTTATTGATCTGTATGTATATACAAATTGTCTGTGTTTGCATATAATTGCTGATTGTGCAGTTTAGTGGTGACGTATAGGATTACATCACCACAACGTCTTGTTTGATTCAAACATGCTGAACGTGAGAAGACCGGTAAGTAAAAGCCGGCACTATATGTTACATGTTTAATTATTCATTTATTTTTATTATATATATATATATATATTATTTTTAATTAATTGTTTGGGGGTGCCGTAGGTTTAGAAAAGTAAAAAGGAAAAAGGAAAAAGGAAGAAAAGAAAAGAAAAGAAATAAAAAAGGAAAAGAGAGAGGGGAACCGTGAGAGAAAGAAATAGAAAGAAGAGAGAGAGAGAGGGGGGATGCGTGAAGAGAAGGAGAGGGGGAAGGAGGAGGTTCGCCGGAAAACTCGCCGGAGAGAGCCGTCCGACGCCGGCCACGACCACCGAAGCTCTACTCCAACATCTTCCACACCTCTCACCGATCGAATCAAGGTCGGTGACCCCAATTTCATTCTAAACCCTCAATTTTACCATTTTTAGGGATTCCTTCGATTCACCTTCGATTGAGTTGTTTCGAGGGTAGATTGAGACCTAGAAAGTGTTCTTGAACACTTAGTTGGGGTAGGAATCGAGATTATATTCTCGGATTTGCCCAAATTCGAATTTGGAAGGATTTGGGGTTGAAATCCTAATTATTTCTAATTTGGGGAAAATTGTTGATAATTAGGGTTGAGCTTGGATTTGAGTAAATAGGCTTGGATTGGTATTACTAAAATTATATTGTTGAAATATTAGCGGAACAAGACCCTTGAAGAGCTGGCCCGAGGTTACTAAGGTTGAACCTTGACGTTAACGTGTTGGGTCCCTGCTCGGTTTGCCCAAATACACTTTAAGGGTGGTGTTTAGGGCTCCAGACCTCTTCTTTTCAATCTTAAACACCCTAGAATAATTCTAAATAGGCTATCAAGCATCAAGAATTATTGTAGGTACCTTCTTGCTTCTCAAGGATGGAAACTTGCGGAACAATGAAGTCCAAATTCTAAAATGTCAACTTTATTCCTTCACAATTATTAGGAAATTTTAACTAGGATAAATTGGAGGTATATTGAGGTTTAGAAACTAGATTTCTTAGAACCCAAGTAGGAACACAAGTTGATTCAAAATACTTAGACCTTCCTAAAGTTAGGATTCCTTCCAATCAAGTTAGATAAGCTTCCTTAGATGTGAATACAATTTAGATAAAGATCTAATACTCAAATCCAAGTATGTGAAACACTCAAGTAGAGTGTTATATGCGTGTAAGTCAAGTGTCCGACGAAGGATACGCATAAGTCGGGATAGAGAAGTCCGATAAGACCAAGAGCTTGACTCTGTGGCAACCATGGACTACACGTGAGAGTAATGGAGAGATAAATAACAAGTTAAGCTAAGTAATAACTTTAATGAAGTAAATATTGTTCTTATAGGGACAACGACGCGCAATAGAGTGCAAAACGGACTCTGAGGAGACTTAAGTTACAGGAGAGGATTGCATGGAAGGTTGGCCAAGGTGAGGGCTCTTTCATCTCTGCTCCAAGGGTTGCATGCCTATGTGGATTACATGAGTATGTTTATTCTCTGCTTGTCTGGTATGTATGAGCTAGAGAAATAGAATGCTAAAAGAATGAAAGAATTAGAAAATAGGTTGTGGAAAGTAGCTTGGATATGAAGACATAGGAGTAGAGTATAATTGTTTGCTATGATTGGTGTGTTACAAATCCAACTCACACACTCCGGAGGCATGATGAGTATTTTATTAAATCTTTTCCCACGACGATGGCAAGAGTCCTTGTACGGAAGGACTAAGCTTTTATTTTGAAAACTCGTCACGACGGTGACTTAAATTATAATCATGCAAAGGGAGTTATTGGTGGGTTTCGGATTTGGTTATGCTTGCGATGTGAGACATCGACTAGAACAACGTCAGATGGCACTTGAGACCTCGGTTTTATAATCACCATGACGATGGTCATTGCCCTATCCTGGTAATAGGGTCAGAAAGGTTTTATATTGCTATGACGATAGCTTGAGGCTCAGAGAGTGCATCTGGACGGGTATATGAGTTATATCCTATTAAGGATACTTGTCCATATTAACAAGGAGAAGAATTGTTCATCATTCGGGAAAGATACAAAGAATCCTATTAATATGTGAGACTAAGGTAAGGAGACACGGGAGGAACCTACGGGTGAACCATGAGCCTAACCTAGTAAAAGAGAAATCATCCTGTGGAGTTGGTCCAGGGTGTGTTCGTGGCCATGCTTCGAGACGTCGTGCCGTGCCCGCCATGTGGCATGGATGGGTAATGGACGAGTGGGCTCAAGCTATTGCCCCGCGCAAGGGGTCAGGACGTGCCACGTGGTGGTTACGTATTAGTTGTTTGATAGATAGAAGTTGATTGTGTTTGATTAATAAAATTGTTACGAGGTGACTAGTACACAAGTGAATGGGTTAAGTATTGTTTGATTAGCAGAATTGTCACGAGGTGACCAGTACCCAAGTGAATGGGTTAAGTATGTTTTGCCACGTGGTGGCCAGTAACCCGAGTGCACGGGTTCGAATTAGAAAAGCTACGTAGTGGCTAGTTGATACCCTAGAGTGGGGGAGATTAAGTAGATGTATGTTATAGTATCTGTGTGTATATACAAATTGTCTGTGTTTGCATATAATTGCTGATTGTGCAGTGTATTGGTGACGTACAGGATTACATCACCACAACATCTTGTTTGATTCAAACATGCTGAACGTGACAAGACCGGTAAGTAAAAGCCAACACTATATGTTACATGTTTACTTGCTGATTGATGACGTGGAATAAACTGCTGCATGTTTACAGTTATTAAATGCATGTGAGTGTTTGGGTGAAATTTCTATTGTTGTGTGATCACCAAGAATGTATGCAAACAACAATAACTAGTTGTTTTTGCATGTGGTTGTGTATGACTCCCAAACCCAGCGCTATGGTACCCACCTTGCATCGGGGATGGGAGAGTCTTCACTGAGTCGCGTGGTTAAGACTCACACCTCATTTTTACTACACAGAGACAGGTTAAGTACAGGTGGAAGAAGTCTCGGTGGAACGAGGGTTGAGCAACACCTTCCAAGACCCACAATTGTTCATGTGGGTGAATAAAGTGTAATTGTAATTTTATTTACTTTATTATTGTATCATAAAGTAAAGGGTAGACGTACCCAATTAGATTGTATTACTAAATCTAGAATTGTTAGCTTCACACACCTTAAAGATAAGGATTTATTTTACTGCGATACAGGGAAAATTTGTTTTCAAAATGTATATATATACATATATCTGTTGCATGTGAATAGGATAGGCAGCATCTTCGGATGTGTAGCCAGTACACAGGTTATATATATTATGTGTGTTTTTCTATATATATATCCTGAAGCGGCACTGCCCGTGGATTTGCTTGCCTAGGATAGGTGTGACAACCTACCCCTAAATATTTAAGAGGAATTAATTAGATTAGTTTTAGATGAGAAATGAGATATTATAGAAGTAAATAAATAAATACAAAAAAGAAAGAAAGAAAATTCCCGTTAGTTAAAAAAAAAGAAGAAAAGAAAAGAAAAAACAAATATGTATTAGGAGGAGGAAATTGATGAGACTCTTGAATAATAATTCCCAACTAAATTAAATAAATAAAGCTGAAAAAAATTATATTAAGAGATCAATTTCTTAAAGAGAAATTTTTTTTAGGTATCCTAAATAGAAATCCAATCGTACATGTTAATAATAAAATAACAACAACAACAACAACAACAATAATAATAATAACATAATAAAATGAAATCCACTTCCCTTACCTCATGTGAAATATTAAGATAGGTTTAAAGGTGGTGGGCTATTGTCAGGAAGGCACCTCGTGCTTTTTTTTTCACATGTTCTCACCCTAAGAAAACCTCCCATCCACATAAATCCTTCCCTACAATCCTATCCCATTAAGTTTTAAGAGAAAAAAAAAAGAATATCTAAAAATCCCTTTTTCAGTTTTACCCACTCTTCCTTCTTAGGGTAACCAAGACAAAGAGAGCAAGTGGGAGAGAGAGATGTCGAAGAGAGTGGAAGGAGATTAAGAATGGGAGAGAGGGCTTGAACGGGCAAGGGTGACCGATGGTGGGTGAGAGAGAAAACATGGTTCTCCATCGTGGACCTTCAATTTTGGATGAGAAATATGCTGGGAACAGATACGGTTCGATTTAGTTAGAGATTTGAAGTTAACTTCAAGTTTCTTTTGAAATGGAGAGCTAGGATGCCAGGTACCGTAGCTCACACTCTCCATGGGCATTATAAGTTTCAATTGCAGTTGAAATATCTGCTCTCACTATATTTTTTTAGGAATATATCCTTGTATGTATGAGGGTTGAAATGTTAACTTCTTTTCTATTATTGTGGGTCTATTTCGTGGGATAAATCAACAAATTGGGTTAATAGAATAAAGGAGTACTAGCTTGTAAGACCATAACTTGAGCATGAATCATTACAAGTTGAGACCGAAAGAGAATGGGGTTAAGCAGACATATATATATATATATATAGGATGATATTAAGAAATAAGAACCTAAAAGTAAGCCTTGCCAACTTGGTATTAATTGATGATAATTATTTAAAAAGTCGTTATTTTCAATTGGGAGATGCTTTTGCATGCTGGATAAGTTCGTAGTTAGAGGAAAATTTATGTTCTTAAGCAATTTCTTAAGGACAAACATGAAATTTAAGGACTAAACAAAATGTCTTATAAAGTTTAGGTAATAAGTTCAAAATACGAGTTAAATAAATATCCCAGAATTAATTGATTAAATTTTTGGAGGGTTAATTGAATTATTATGGAATATAGAAATTTCTAGGGACTAAAATATAACTTTTACAAGTGCAACATATATATTGAGAACGCCTGGAAGTAATAAATGCAAAAAAATAGAATCTTAAGAAAGATTATTAAACTCGTGTATAGATAAGCAAGTAATTGGTGTGGATCTATGTGGTAGGACCCAAGGATTCCCTTTGAGGGTAAGGAGTTCAAGGGGATTGCTTGGAGAAGCGGCCAAGGTGAGGGGTTTCCCATCCCTGCCCCGCAGGGTTGGATGACTACGTGGAAATGTGGTTTACTCTATTTTGTGCAAATTGTTATATGAAACATGTCTATCTGAATGAATTTGCGTTACGCATATATGATTAGTAAGTAAACAGTGGACGTGCCAACTATTTACGTGTTTACATGTTTACTCTCAAGTGAATATGTAATATTGTGGCTCATCGAGCCTTATATGTTACCGTGGCTAGGATTGAGTCAGAATTTCATATGTGAGGGTTCATTAATATTAGAAACCCATTTATATTGATCATCGTGGTAAAGATTTTGATCGTATGGTACATTGAGGAAACTGAACTAGGTTGTTAAGTGTGAGTAAGAGTGCTGCATAATTCAAAAGGGGGAAACTAGGCCTAACTAATAATCACGTATAATATTCAACTAGTTTCTCATAGGTCGTCTTTCTAGGTTAAATATGTTAGTTGAACTTGTTTAGGTTAGTTCGGGTAGATCGAGCCGGTTATCCTGGTCAGACAGACAGGATTTTCTTAACAGTAAGCATGCCACATAGTGGCAATTACCTTGGTTTAACCGAGGTTAGACAAGTTGCCAGCTATTACTCTAAGCGTGCCTTGGAGTTTGAAAGTTCCTAGTGTGATCAACTAGGTTCGAACAAGAAATTGCCTTCGGGCCAATATTTCTCTTAGCGTAATGCGGGAGACAGAAAGTGAATGCCTATGTGTATAAGTAGGTGTTAACTATGAAACCATATGATATATGTTTGTGATTGATTTACGTGTGAAGTAAAAATTATGTTAGGAGCACGAATTAGGATTTTAATTGTGAATATGATATATTGATTGCCTGATCATATTAAAGGTCACAATATGAATCTGTTTCATGCGCATGTGGTTGTGGGTGTTTCCCTTTCCCCAGCTGTAGTGGTACCCGCCGCTACGACGAGGATGGGAAGCTTCTCACTGAGTCTGTTTGGCTCACTCCCTTTGCTTCAATTTTTCAGATACAGGGATCGGGCAAGCATCGACGTCCGGACAGTGATACGGACATCAGACCATCCTTACGCTCTTGTTCGCGTGGGTGGACTCCTTTTGGTTATTTTGCTTTCTTTTGTTGTACATATTTTAAAGTTGTAAATGTTGTAAATATTTACAGCTTTTGATGTACGTTCACTCTAGACTTGTCGGCTTCACATGTATTTAAGGATAGGTTCCAGTTTGGGGGTAAACTAGGATATATGTATGAGTATATAAACTTCTGCATGCGAATAGGATAGATCATACGCATTGAGGCGTACGGTCAATATGATATGGATATATATATTATGTTTGCTTGCTGCATGTGAATAGGATAGATCGTACGTATTGAGACGTACGGTCAATATGATATGAATATTTACATTATGAGCGCTGATATATGTATCTATACACTGGGTTGAGCTGAAGCGGTATTGAGCGAACTGCAGATTGCACGTTAATTAGGCCACCAGTGAGGTGTGGCCACTATTATGATATATATATTGATTGCATAGCAGGGTATTTATAGTTATGTTTACAGGGTAAGGCTTACGGGTTTAGAGGTAAAAGTGTATTCCCGTGCCGATCACGTACTCCCGATTTGGGGTCATGACAAACTTGGTATCAGAGCCTGGTTATTCTTTAAGTCATGTGAAGTCATTGGTATAACCGAGTGTCGGTTTAAGCTTCGTTGTGAAACCCGGGCACAACATTGAATTAACCAAGCACTTATGGTAGCACTTAGGATTTGTGTTTTAAACTTTCTTTGAAGCCTTACTTTCAGCCTGTACGTTATCTGTGAAACCTCATTTGGGTCATAATCCTTGTGTAGCACACGGATGCTGCCAAGTACAAGAGTGGCTAATCGAAATAGGAGAAGCCCCGAACCTTTTGAGGGGGCATCCGTGCATGCAGGCAAGGCACCTGTTAAGGGCTGTAGGCACGATTGTGCATCCAGTTGCTGTAGGAACACTGAGGGAAGGCGAGGGAAGTGTGAAGTATCAGAACGCCAACTAGATGTGGGCAGAACTAAGACTATTAGGATAGCTAGCTATACCTTAGTTTCTAGTGTTAGAACCTGGGTAGAGGGTTGATTGGACTGCTAACTGTGGTCGGCTAGTTGGTAGACTCCAAGGAAGACCTATAACCTAGAACTATTGTAATGGGTAGTAGTATCCCTTCAGTTGCTGCAATTTTCTTCGCTCAGCATGTGTTACAGAGCCTGATCAACTCAGTAACAACATGTTCGGTATGGAGGATTTAGTACTCAGCTGAAGGAACCAAACTTGGGTAAAGGTATTAACTATTACCCCTTTAAGAGTAAGAGAGAATCCCGATAAGACAATTAAAATAGACAGTTAGTTATAGTTGTCTTCTAAAGAGCTACAAATTAAGAGAAAAATTTAGCCTAAGGGGAACACTAGCACACGAGGTGCTACCCTTGTGAATTAAATATGAGGAATAAGGAAATTGTAAATCTCGAATTTAAGTACAACTGTGTGATGATTGGAGCGAAAGCATTTAATGTATAAATGACAATCCTTCAATCTTATGGTTGCTTGATTGCTCTGTGGATTTCCCTTTTGACTTCAAGATGTTTAGGAAATTGATTGGTGGCATGTGTGACTCTTACATATGCTTATGGGCATTGAAATTTAAATTTCTAATTTGCTGATATTCATTAGAAAGATGGGTAAATTACATTTTGGTGTCCTGTGGTTTTACCCGATTTCACTTTGGTGTCCTGTGATTTCATTTTTGTCAGTTTGGTGCTCTGAGGTTTGCACCGTTAGCACTTTAGTGCCCTGAGGTTTTCTACCGTTAGTTTTAACGGTAATTTTACTATTTGAATTAAAAAAATCTTAAATGTGGCTCGTTGGGGATCGAACCCAAAATTTCTAATAAGATAGATTAATGCCTTAACCATTGGACCACAAAGTCTTGATATATTTTAGTTTTCTTTCAATAAATATAATATGTCAAGACCAACTATACTCACCCTCACATTTATTTTGCAAAATTACACTCTTCTCTTCCACTAAATCATTGAAAGGTTTGAGTCATTGAGTCATTGATTCAATTATTTAATCAGTTAAAAATTTGTTGAACTAATAAAAAATAAATTTATTATTTTTATTTTAAATTTATTTATTCTATTAAATGACAATAAATTATAATTAATTAAAATAAATACAATAAATTATGTTACAGTGAATATTATAAACATAGAATTTATACATATTATTATAATTAATAGTTATGTCATTTAAAATTATTAAATAATACACATTTTAAAATAATTTTATGTTATTAAATAATTATAATATTTTTTTTTGTGGAAATAATAGTAATAGTTAAAATGTTATATTTTTTTGCCCAAGTTAAAATTTTATATTAAATAATTATGTTATTTAAAATTAATGAAATAATATGTAATTTAAAATAATATTTTTTAATTAAATAATAGTTTTTTATTGGATAATTAAATAATATTAATATTTAAAACAGTTTTATATCATTAAATGATATAAATTTTTAAATAATTTTTAATTTTATTTATACTTTTTATTGAATTGGTTTAAATTATAAAACTAAAACTGTAGATGAAATGATATTGAGAATAGTGAAAGTAGAGAGGGTTAATAGTGCAATTGTTATATATATATATATATATATATATATATATATATATATATATATTGAAATGAAAACAATAATCAATTAGGACTTTGTGGTTCAATGGATAAGGCATTGTATTTAAAATTAGTGATTAGTGATTAGTGATCTTGAGTTCGATCCCTAGCAAGTCACATTTAAATTTTTTTAATTTAAATAGTATAATTACCGTTAAAACTAACGGTAGAAAACCTTAGGGCACTAAAGTGCTAACGGTGCAAACCTCAGGGCACCAAACTGATAAAAATGAAACCACAGGGCACCAAAGTGAAATCGGACAAAACCACAGGACACTAAAGTGTAATTTACCCTAGAAAGATTGAATATATGATTTTTATCCCCTTCATAAAAGCATGTATGATGGATTGTGAGTAAGGTACATTTTCTAGTGATTGGCCTCCTCTATGAAGGCCGTTTTAGAAAGTTAGCTATATTGGTTGACAATTTTGTTTGTGAAGAAAAGTAATTCTGAAGTGATTGGACTTTTCTGTGTGAAAGCACGTAATACTTGGAAATTTCCTGAGGAATCCCTAAGAAGACATTAATGCTATTGTGATTAGCAATGAGGCTAATGATAGCAAGGCAATGGAATTATGAATTTTGATGAGTCAGTGAGATTAGGTTTTTCTTTTATCACTTTGTAAGATTAAATTGGTATTCTTTCTTGTGAATGGGAAAGGAATTCTAACATGAATAGTTTAATGGATGTTGTGAAATTCTCCTTTAGTGGGGAAACATCCTTACTTTTTGCTAATGAGGTGTATTGATAGGAGCCGGTCATTTAGATGATTGGCCCTCCACAATTGGTGGTTTCTTGAATAAAGTGAGAAGTGTATGAAAACACTCTAGAATGCTTCAAAGCTCCAGTTTTAATTTTTCGTTAACTTGAATTGATAGAAATCTCTGTCTTGCATTAGAATAAAAAAATGAATTATGTGATCAATTTCTTTCTACTAATTGCTTGGTAGATTGTTGTTCATAGAATGATCTCTTGGTTATGTAGTATGCCAATTTTTGTGTTAAATGTGAGACAACGGGATTTAATAATACTGTAACTGTAAAAAAAAATCAATATGGATGAAGGAGAAAGTATCAGGGTAATGTGAAACAAATGGTAAGTTTTTGTATTAAGGAATAATATTTGTGTCAATTCACCGTCATGTGGGTGGTTAAGGAAGACATGAAATCAACTAGAGAATAATTTCAATATTATAGCAGTGACTTAAGTTTTAGTAATATAGGACTAGGTCAATTGAATTGGTATTGCATCATACTTCTTGATAAGGTAAAATTAGCATGATGAATAGGTACATGTTAATAATGATTTGTGCTCTTTACTTTTATAAGATAAAACAGAGTTGCATGTCCTCTATCTGAAGTTTTCCTTCATACCAAAAGAAATTCGATGTCTCCGTCTAGGAATCTGTATGATGGCAGAACTCTTCATATTGGGAAGTCTGTGAGGTATGAATGTATAGGTTATCATGACATGTTGGTTGAAGGGCTATGATGTTCGAGAGAAGTTATTATATGTGAAATTTAAATACATGATTGCTACAGAATTAGTGGTTGTAGGACTAACTACATACAAGAGATTGAATGATATCATGTTTAATTTTTGAAAAAAATTACAACAAACTCATACTCTGGAGTGGAAAATGCTAGTTAGTGTTTCAACTAGGATAGCGTACACATTCTTTTTTGTCTTAGGTGTAAGAAAAAAAAAACCAAGGTTTCCTTAGAGCTGAAAGGGGAATGATCTCAAAAGAAATTGTCTAGATTAGTTTTATTAAATTTCATGTAGGTATTCTATGGTGGAAGGAACCAAGGGGAATGAGTCGCATGTGATGGATCGAGTGTTTTCTTCATAGATTATTCATGTGTAGTCTTCTCGGTTCATCTATTTTGTCCAAAATTGTGTTATTGCACTTGTAAAATTTATAAGCATAAAGTTTGCACCTTGCTACCTTGTTGTTTCAGTTTAGGTACTGAAACACCGGATGACAAATTTTGAAATTGGTGTGCTATGATGTTCTTCTAACTCAGTGTCTAGTGGTTAATGCAAGAGCTTTAGAGAAGGGAACTAGAGACAAGAAATACCGAGAATTTATTTTGCAAGGACATTAAATTTCCAAAAAAAAAATTGTGTTAGCAGGGTTCCGTAAACTCTGTTTGGGTCATGAGGGTGTTGATTAAACGTGATATTTACTGTACTTGCATTTTGGTGAGAATCTTGCAACTTCATGATAATAAAGGACAAATTTTAATCCTGAAAAAAAAAAACCTGATACAGAACCCGGTGAGGTATTGCACCAATTCTCCTTGCAAATTTTGCTACATATATATATGAAAAAACTTAAGTCCATTTCATCAAGTTTCACCAATCATATATTGTATTTATACTCTCTTTCTTCTATGATTGGTCATATAAAAGGCGGTCTTCTATATTCTCTCTCTATTGTGATTGGTCATTTAAACACTTTTTGCTACGTGTCATATTTATATTGGGGAACTTGATGAAATGGACATAAGAAAATGGACCTAAGTTTTTTCCTCTATATATATATATATATTTAAACTGGAAATTGTTGTCATGAGAAGGAACTAGTGATAAGTCTTGACACATTGGAGGGTAAAGGTAAGAATTTGATATAGCAAGGACGGAGGATGTCTCGGTTACTAGAATCCCAAGGAACCTGAGCTGTTCCATAGATTGTATTTTCTTGCATGGCTGTTCTCTGCAAAATTTTGTTATTTGTTCTGCTTAAGGAATTGATTGTCATGCATCATAGTGTTAAAATACTATCAATGTTGGTATGGCAAGTGAGTAATTAGAATATAGTTTTGGTAGTTAAAGTTGTGACTTTAAGAAATGTACACTTAAAATAAATTGAAACATGTTGAAGTACGGTAAAAAAAAGAAGGAGGGGGTTTGATAAAAAAATGCATACAGTCTAGTTAATTGGAGAAATAAATTGTATAGTTATCTTTGAGTCATTGGTGCATCTATGAAACAATGAGGCATTTGAGTTGATTATATGATTATGATGCTAACTATTAGGCGATGTTCATGATCGCAAATTTCTTTTACACATTTCTATGCAACCTTTAATGCATTCGAGGAATAGCCAAAGTCTTAATTAGCTTTGCAGTAATTGGGAGAGTATTATTAATGCTACTAGACATGATTGTGACATAGTGAGTTTCATAATTAGAATCAATGGTTGACCTCCTAAATTCTTGATATACACAAAGTGTTGCAATTTCATTTGTGAAATGAGTTGAACACAGTTAAAAGACGTACCTTAGTAAATTGATGGTTGATTTGGGTGCAAAGCTAAGCTTTAAAAATAAGAATGTTGGTTTATAGATTCAGATAGATTTGTAACGGTAAGGAAATTTATGCAAACACAATTTCGAGGACGAAATTTTTAAGGGTGAGAGATTGTGACGACCTACCCCTAAATATTTAAGAGGAATTAATTAGATTAGTTTTAGATGAGAAATGAGATATTATAGAAGTAAATAAATAAATACAAAAAAAAAAGAAAAAGAAAATTCCCGTTAGTTAAAAAAAAGAAGAAAAGAAAAAAAACCAAATATGTATTAGGAGGACAAAATTGATGGGACTCTTGAATAATAATTCCCAAATAAATTAAATAAATAAAGCTGAAAAAAATTATATTAAGAGATCAATTACTTAAAGAGAAATTTTTTTTTAGGTATCCTAAATAGAAATCCAATCGTACATGTTAATAATAAAATAACAACAACAATAATAATAATAACATAATAAAATGAAATCTACTTCCCTTACCTCATGTGAAATATTAAGATAGGTTTAAAGGTGGTGGGATATTGTCAGGAAGGCACCTCGAGCTTTTTTTTCCACATGTTCTCACCCTAAGAAAACCTCTCATCCACATAAATCCTTCCCTACAATCCCATCCCATTAAGTTTTAAGAGAAAAAAAAAGAATACCTAAAAATGTAAGTTTCTTTTCCATTAATCTTGATTTAGTGGTCCATTTTCAGTTTCAAATTCTTGCATTCATCACCATTCAAACACATTCATACCCAATCAATTCCTTTCATTATGTATTAATCACCATTGATGGAATGGTGCCTCAATTCCTACTATAAATATGGGTCCCTAGGTCCAATTTCTACACATCACAATCTACAAAACTCACACCATCTGAGAGTGAGGAACTAGGACCTAGAAGCATTCATATTTCAGCTCTTAGTTTTTCTTCTTGTTTTTTTTTTAATTTCGATTTGAGGCAATGGCTGGAGGTATAATGTTTCCGCATTATTTCTTTCACTCTAGACATTCTAACATGTCATATTTTAGTGATAAAGCTTACATTTGGTATCAGAGCCCATTATGCCTCTGCCTTGCCTCTTTGTGAGATTACGGAAAATTTTTCGGTTCTGGTTTTTATTTTATTTCGCAATTTTAATTTCATAAAATGATTCCTTACGAAATTATGATCATTTTGGCTTTTGAATCACTCAAAACGGAGAACTATAGCAAAAGTTATGAATTATTTTCTATATCTGGTCCAAATTGGGTCTGTTTCGAATTGTTCAATCTGTCTGGAGGAAAAAGACGATCCAAACAACATGTAGTTTGGATCTCTTATTGAACGACACGACAAGAGATGCGTTTTAGCCATATTTAAGGGCCAAGTCGTTTTATTGATTATTTTTATAAAAAAAATCAATTTTGGCAGTGTTGGGATTTGAACCACGCTCAACCAACATAAATGCTACTTTCTTGACCACTGAAGCAAGAAACCATTTTGGTATTTAATGGTTTTAAAAACTATTTAATGGTCCATTTATTTTGCATAACAAGTTGTTTGACTCCACATATGTTTTATTAAAAATACATACAGTTTCGGCGCTCCAGGAGATTCAAACCATGCTCTTTGGGTTTGAATGCAACATTATGACCATTAAGGCAACCATCCATTTTGGATATTAATTGGCTTTAAAAGCTATTTAATTATCAGTTTTTTCCTAATGCTAAATGTGCAAATTATTTCATGATTATTTATTATGTTAATTTCTATTTATTTATTTACTTGGAATTATTTATTGGCACATTTTGAAAAATGTTATAGATGAGATAATTAATTAATTTGTGACATTTTGTTTTTGTTGATTATTTAATTAAATTACATCCCATTATGATAATTGCTTGTTTATTATAAGCATTTGAAATGTTTTATTTGTCATGTAATTAGTATATTTTTGGTATGATTAGAGTTTAGCCACAGCATCTTTAATTATTCTAAGAGTATACATCAAGTTTTATTTTTTAAATTACATAAAGAAATGACAGTAAATGATAATTAATCATATTTAGTGTTGTAAACATCATCCTACAGGAATGTTACCACATTGAAAAGATTAATTAGGATGTGATAGCATATTTTCTTTTCTCAATTAACCCACAGGGATTGGGGAAATGAGTGTTATTTGCTAGTTTCATCATAATTTGTACATAGTCCTAATTAAATAGAACTTAGCCCACATGCAGTTATATTTGTCAATAGGCTCATGTTTAATTTACATGTTTTGCATTGGTACAACATGTTATATATAATTTATGAAAATTGTCTCAAGTATTGATATAAGCATGTGATTTTTGTGCAGCTTTGCAACCACTCAACATTTCTGATTTTCAGGTTCCTGAACTTGATGGGGGATAATTATAGACTTTGGAAGGAGAAAATTATTCCCCAATTAGGGTGGATGGATGTTGACTATGCCATCCGAAAGGATGAACCTCCTGCACTCACGGATACTAGCAATAAATCTGAAATAGATCTTTATGAACGTTGGGAGTGATCTAATCGCCTCAGTATGATGTATATCAAATCAAAGATATCTGCTAGTATACGTGGATCACTAGGAATACATAAAAAATGTCCGTGACTTGCTAAAAGCCATTGATGAACAGTTTGAATCATCTGAAAAGGCTTTAGCAAGTACCCTAATGTCTAAATTATCCACCATGAAGCTCAGGTGAAAACTCTTGAGGGATATTGCAGCTCAGGTGAAAACTCTTGAGGTTGAGCTTCCTGATTCTTTTTTGGTGTACTCCATTCTGAATTTCCTGCCGCCTCAATATAGACCTTTCAAAATCTCTTATAACACACATAAACAGAAATGGTCAATCAATGAAGTATTGACCATGTGTGTTCAAGAGGAGGGAAGGCTCTTAGCGGAAATGGGAGAGAGTGCACATTTGGCAAATCAAGGGAAGGATAAGAACCAAGCTAAGAAAAAGGGTAAGGGAAAAGCACCAATTCAAGGAGGAATTAAAAAGGAGTCTAAGTGTTTTTTCTGTAAGAAGAAAGGACACATGAAGAAAGACTGCATGAAATTCAAGGCTTGGCTTGACAAGAAAGGTAACTCAATCTCATTTTTCATTTATGAATCTAATATGGTAGATGTTAGTAGTAACACTTGGTGGATTGATTCTGGTGCTACAATCCATATCTCAAATACCTTACAGGGTTTTCTAAACCAAAGGAAGCCAACGAGCAGTGAGCAATACATCTATTCAGGCAACAAGATGGGTTCACTAGTTGAGGCTATTGGAACTTGCAAGTTGATCTTAAATTCTGGTTTTGTTTTGATCTTGGATAGGACTTTTTATGTACCAAGTTTTTCTAGAAACTTGATTTCAATTTCCAAACTTGTACCTTTGGGATATTCCTTTGAATTTTCAAATAATATGTTCAAGTTGTTTTTCAAATCTAATATTGTTGGAAATGGTACAATGAGTGATGGTCTTTTCCGAGTTCAATTGCAAGACAATACATCATATGATACAATGCATGCTTCCAGTAGCATAGGTATAAAGAGATGTGCTACTAATGAAAATTCCTCTATGTTGTGGCACCGTAGGCTTGGTCATATCTCATTAGAAAGAGTTAAAAGGTTAGTAAAGGAAGGAGTGTTAAATGCTCTTGACTTTACTGACTTTAATACTTGTATTGACTGCATTAAGGGTAAGCAGACAAACAAGACCAAGAAAGGTGCTAAGAGGAGTTCTTCCTTGTTAGAAATCATTCATACGGACATATGTAGTCCTGATGTGGACTCAAGTAATCAGAAATACTTCATCACCTTTATTGACGATTACTCACGATACATGTTTCTTTACCTTCTTAATAATAAAAATGAAGCACTTGATGCCTTTAAAGTTTTTAAAGCAGAGGTAGAGAAACAATGTGACAAACATATTAAAATAGTGAGATCAGATAGAGGTGGTGAGTACTATGGTAGATACACTGAAGATGGACAAGCACTTGGTCCATTTGCAAGGTTTCTTCAAGAACATGGGATTGTTGCCCAGTACACTATGCCTGGTTCTCTGGACCAGAATGGTGTTGCTGAAAGAAGAAACCGAACATTGTTGGACATGGTGCGGAGTATGATTTGCAACTCTAAGCTTCCTAAATCCTTGTGGACTGAAGCTCTTAAGACGGCCGTGTATATACTTAACCGTGTTCCAACCAAGGCTGTTGAAAAGACGCCATTTGAATTAATGAAAGGTTGGAAACCGAGTTTAAGACATATGCGCGTTTGGGGATGCCCGTCTGAGGTAAGGATTTACAACCCACAAGAAAAGAAGCTAGACCCAAGGACTATCAGTGGCTACTTTATTGGGTATGCTGAAAGGTCTAAGGGGTATAGATTTTATTGTCCATCACATAGCACTAGGATTGTGGAATCAAGAAATGCTAAATTTCTTGAGAATGACTTGATCAGTGGGAGTGATCAGACTTGGAACTTAGATTCTGAGAATGATCATATAGAAACTCGAACTCCTACATCAAGTGATAGATTGGTCATAATCAATGCTCCTCAAGTACAAACGGGTATTGAAGAACCAATCATTGAGGAACCACAATCAATTGACCATGACTTAGTTGATCCAGTTGTACAACAACCACAAGAACTTGTTATACAACCAGTTGAGGATGATCCTGACTCAACATTAAGGAGATCAACTAGGGTTAGAAGGTCAGCTATTCCTAATGATTATGCTGTCTATCTACAAGAATCTGATATAGGAGCTGAAAATGATCCTGAGACGTTTTCACAAGCCATTAACTGTAGAGAGTCTGAGTTATGGCACAATGCTATGAAAGATGAAATGAATTCCATGGCGTCTAATGGAGTCTGGGATCTTGTTGAGTTGCCTAATGGATCGAATGTCATTGCTTGTAAGTGGGTCTTTAAGACAAAAAGAGACTCATTAGGCAACATTGAGAGATATAAGGCAAGACTCGTGGCCAAGGGATTTACTCAAAAGGAAGGAATTGATTACAAGGAAACATTTTCTCTTGTATCAAAGAAAGATTCCCTCCGTATTATACTAGCATTGATTGCTTATTTTGACTTCGAATTACATCAAATGGATGTGAAGACGGCTTTCCTCAATGGTGATCTAGAGGAGGAGGTCTATATGAAACAACCTGAAGGATTCTTCTCTAGTGCTGGTGAACATTTAGTTCGCAAGCTTAAGAAATCTATATATGGACTAAAACAAGCCTCCCGTTAATGGAATCTTAAGTTCCATGAGGTTATCTCTTCATTTGGATTTGTGGAGAATATCATGGATCAATATATATACCAAAAGGTCAGTGTGAGTAAAATTTGTTTTCTTGTACTATATGTGGATGACATTTTACTTGCAACTAATGACAAGGGGTTGTTATATGAGGTGAAAGAATTTCTCTCTAAGAAATTTGATATGAAAGATATGGGTGAGGCATCTTATGTCATTGGCATTAAGATCCATAGAGATAGAACTCAATATATTTTGGGTTTGTCACAAGAGACCTATATTAATAAAGTATTAGAGAGATTTTGAATGAAAGACTGTTCACCAAGTATAGCACCTATTGTGAAAGGTGATAGGTTCAATTTGAACTAATGCCCAAGGAATGATCTAGAAAGGGAACAAATGTCTAACATTCCATATGCTTCAGCTGTTGGAAGTCTTATGTATGCTTAGGTTTGTACAAGGCCTGACATAGCATTTGCAGTTGGAATGTTAGGCAGATATCAGAGTAATCCAGGAATGGATCATTGGAGAGCTGCGAAGAAGGTTATGAGGTATCTCAAAGGTACCAAAGATTACATGCTAATGTACAAGCGAACTGAGAATCTTGAGGTGGTTGGTTACTCAGATTCAGATTTTGCCGGTTGCATTGACTCACGGAAATCAACTTCTGGTTATATATTTATGCTTGTCGGTGGAGCCGTTTCTTGGAGAAGTACAAAGCAATCCTTAACTGCTACTTCTACCACGGAGGTTGAGTTCGTATCTTGTTTTGAGGAAACATCGCATGGTGTGTGACTGAAGAGCTTTATTTCTGAGCTTAGAATCATGGATTCTATCTCTAGACCATTAAGAATATATTATGACAACTCAGCAACAGTTTTTCTGGCTAAGAACAACAAAAGTGGAAGTCGAAGCAAACATATCGACATAAAGTACTTAGCCGTTAGAGAACGTGTCAAGGAAAATAAAGTTACCATTGAACACATAAGCACTGAGTTGATGATTGTTGATCCTTTAACAAAGGGCATGCCACCAACAAAGTTTAAGGATCATGTAGCTAAAATGGGACTTGGTTCAACATTGAGTATATGATTGTTGTACTAGGTAATAAAAAACTCTTATTTATTTTTATTTGAGTTGTTTTTCTCATTTTCTGTGCACATTTATATTTAGAGAATAAACAACATTAAGAGGACCTAGAATAGGCATATGGCTTATTCATTAAGTTTTGGAAAGGTTGAGAAAGTAACATGCATCGTAATACATGGAAGGTAATACTAACTTATAGAGGACTTACCGCTATGATTCGTGCATCTAACTTTTTCTCTTTTGGAATGTGTATAGCAAAGGATATTGAGATTATTAAGTGATATGGACCAAGTGGGAGAATGTCAGTTTCTTTTCCATTAATCTTGATTTAGTGGTCCATTTTCAGTTTCAAATTCTTGCATTCATCACCATTCAAACACATTCATACCCAATCAATTCCTTTCATTATGTATTGATCACCATTGATGGAATGATGCCTCAATTCCTACTATAAATATGGGTCCCTAGGTTCAGTTTCTACACACCACAATCTACAGAACTCACACCATCTAAGAGTGAGGAACTAGGACCTAGAAGCATTCATATTTCAGCTCTTAGTTTTTCTTCTTGTTTCTTTTAATTTCGATTTGAGGCAATGGCTGGAGGTATAACGTTTCCGCATTATTTCTTTCACTCTAGACATTCTAACATGTCATATTTTAGTGATAAAGCTTACAAAAAATCCCTTTTTCAGTTTTACCCACTCTTCCTTCTTAGGGTAACCGAGACAAAGAGAGCAAGTGGGACAGAGAGATGTCGAAGAGAGTGGAAGGAGATTAAGAATGGGAGGAAGGGCTTGAACGGGCAAGGGTGACCGACGGTGGGTGAGAGAGAAAACATGGTACTCCATCGTGGACCTTCAATTTTGGATGAGAAATATGCTGGGAACAGATAAGATTCGATTTAGTTAGAGATTTGAAGTTACCTTCGGGTTTCTTTTGAAATGGAGAGCTAGGATGCTAGGTACCGTAGCTCACACTCTCCATGGGCATTATAAGTTTCAATTGCAGTTGAAATATTTGTTCTCGCTATATTTTTTAGGAATATATCCTTGTATGTATGAGGGTTGAATGTTAACTTCTTTTCTATAATTGTGGGTCTATTTCGTGGGATAAATCAACAAATTGGGTTAATAGAATAAAGGAGTACTAGCTTGTAAGACCATAACTTGAGCATGAATCATTACAAGTTGAGACCGAAAGAGAATGGGGTTAAGCAGACATATATATATATATATATATATATATATTATATAAGGATGATATTAAGAAATAAGAACCTAAAACTAAGCCTTGCTAACTTGGTATTAATTAATGATAATTAATTAAAAAGTCGTTATTTTCAATTGGGAGATGCTTTTGAATGCTGGGTAAGTTCGTAGTTAGAGGAAAATTTATGTTGTTAAGCAATTTCTTAAGGACAAACATGAAATTTAAGGACTAAAAAAATCTTTTATAAATTTTAGGTAATAAGTTCAAAATACAAGTTAAATAAATATCCCAAAAGTAATTGATTAAATTTTTGGAGGGTTAAGTGAATTATTATGGAATATAGAAATTTCTAGGGACTAAAATATAACTTTTAGAAGTGCAACTTATATATTGAGAACGCCTGGAAGTAATAAATGCAAAAAAAAAAATAGAAACTTAAGAAAGATTATTAAACTCATGTATAGATAAGCAAGTAATTGGTGTGGATGTATGTGGTATGACCCAAGGATTCCCTTTGAGGGTAAGGAGTTCAAGGGGATTGCTTGGAGAAGCGGCCAAGGTGAGGGGTTTCCCATCCCTGCCCCACAGGGTTGGATGACTACGTGGAAATGTGGTTTGCTCTATTTTGTGCAAATTGTTATATGAAACATGTCTATCTGAATGAATTTGCGTTACGCATATATGATTAGCAAGTAAACAGTGGGCGTGCCAACTATTTACGTGTTTATATGTTTATTCTCAAGTGAATATGTAATATTGTGGCTCACCGAGCCTTATATGTTACCGTGGGTAGGATTGAGTCGGAATTTCATATGTGAGGGTTCATTAATATTAGAAACCCATTTATATTGATCATCGTGGTAAAGATTTTGACCGTATGGTACATTGAGGAAACTGAACCTAGGCTGTCAAGTGTGAGTAAGAGTGTTGCATAATTGAAAAGGGGGAAACTAGACCTAACTAATAATCACGTATAATATTCAACTAGTTTCTCATAGGTCGTCTTTCAAGGTTAAATATGTTAGTTGAACTTTTTTAGGTTAGTTTGGGTAGATCGAGTCGGTTATCCTGGTCGGACAAACAGGATTTTGTTAACAGTAAGCATGCCACATAGTGGCCATTACCTTGGTTTAACCGAGGTCAGACAAGTTTCCGGCTATTATTCTAAGCGTGCCTTGGAGTCAGAAAGTTCCTAGTGTGATCAACTAGGTTCGAACAAGAAATTGCCTTCGGGCCAGTATTTCTCTTAACATAATGCGGGAGACAGAAAGTGAATGCCTATGTGTATAAGTAGGTGTTAACTATGAAACCATATGATATATGTTTGTGATTGATTTACGTGTGGAGTAAAAATTATGTTAGGAGCACGAATTACGATTTTAATTGTGAATCTGATATATTGATTGCCTAATCATATTAAAGGTCACATTATTAAATCCGTTTCATGCGTATGTGGTTGTGGGTGTTTCCCTTTCCCCAGCTGTAGTGGTACCCGCCGCTACGCCGAGGATGGAAAGCTTCTCACTGAGTCTGTTTGGCTTACTCCCTCTGCCTCAATGTTTCAGATACAGGGATCGGGCAGGCATCGACGTCCAGATAGTGATACGGACATCAGACCATCCTTACGCTCTTGTTCGCGTGGGTGGACTCCTTTTAGTTATTTTGCTTTCTTTTGTTGTACATATTTTAAAGTAGTAAATGTTGTAAATATTTACAGCTTTTGATGTACGTTCACTCTAGACTTGTCGGATTCACATGTATTTAAGGATAAGGTCCAGTTTGGGGGTAAACTAGGATATATGTATGAGTATATAAACTTCTGCATGCGAATAGGATAGATCGTACGCATTGAGGCGTACGGTCAATATGATATGGATATATGTATTATGTGTTCTTGCTGCATGTTAATAGGATAGATCGTACGTATTGAGACGTACGGTCAATATGATATGAATATTTACATTATGAGTGCTGATATATGTATCTATACACTGGGCTGAGTTGAAGCGGTATTGAGCGAACCGCGGATTGCAGGTTAATTAGGCCACCAGTGAGGTGTGGCCACTATTATGAGATATATATATATATATATATATATATATATATATATATATATATATATATATATATATTGATTGCATAGCAGGGTATATATAGTTATGTTTACAGGGTAAGGCTTACGGGTTTAGAGGTAAAAGTCTATTCCCGTGCCGGTCACGTACTCCCGATTTGGGGTCGTGACAATAGGCCACCATTTTGGTGTAGCCATGGTATTATACTGCATGTGGATGTATTTTCAATAATAGATATTCCATGTTAATAGGATAGATCGTACGTATTGAGACGTACAGTCAATATGATATGAATATTTATATTATGAGTGCTAATATATGTATCTATACACTGGGCTGAGCTGAAGCGGTATTGAGCGAACCGCGAATTGCAGGTTAATTAGGCCACCAGTGAGGTGTGGCCACTATTATGAGATATATATATATATATTGATTGCATAGCAGGGTATTTATAGTTATGTTTACAGGGTAAGGCTTACGGATTTAGAGGTAAAAGTCTATTCCCGTGCCGGTCACGTACTCCCGATTTGGGGTCGTGACAATAGGCCACCATTTCGGTGTAGCCATGGTATTATACTGCATGTGGATGTATTTTCAATAATAGATATTATGTCAATTAGGTGATAAGGCTTACAGGTACAGGGATATTCCCTGTGTCTGTGCCGGTCACGGTACTCTAAACAGGAGTTGTGACAAAGAAGAAGAAGAAGAAGAAGAAATAATCATATGAGTGAGAGGGGATGGGAGGAAGAAGAATAAGAGGAATTAAGATGATAAAGCTAAGAAATGTGAGTGAAAAATTAAAGAAGAGATGGTGGGAAGGAGATAGACATGGAAAATATAAAAGAAAGTAAATGAAGAAATAATGTATGAGGAAAAAGTTAACAAATAGATATAGGTTTAGAAAATATTAAAAAAATTGATAAATAAATGTGTATTGGAAAAATAAAAAGTAGGGTAAGTTATGAGAAAAATAAAAGAGTAGGTAAATAAATAGGATTTTGCTAACCAGTGCCCTAGAATGTATTTAATAAGATTAGGTAATCAAAAGTACATAAAAATCATTACTAAAACATTGGGTGTTAAATGATCTTCTTTATTTTTCTTGAAGACTTGTATGCCCTTAACTTTTTTAGAACCGCGTGCAATTAATTTTCAAACACTATCATATATATACACACACCACACATTGGGTTTTCCTCTGCAATAATTTATTTTTAAAATGATATATACTAAAACATTTCATTTACTCCAAAAACACACTATCACATAAAGGAGCAATACTTGCACACAAAACCTTCCACCTACTTTTTTTTCTTGTTTGCGGGATTCATTGGCAGATAGAATTGAATTCGCAAAATTGAAGGGAGGTTTCTCATGAATTTTTTTATTTTTTTTGTTGTGAATTGTGAATTTATTTTTGCATAATTTTTTTGTAAATGATGTCACTTTTCAGTTTTAGCATAATGTTAGTAATCACAATATTTTGATTTTTGAAGCAAAGCAAAGAAAAAAAATTCAAGTAAACAATATTTAATAAAAAATATTTATGGCGTAACTGAATGTGTGTGGTGTGTGTGTGTATATATATATATATATATATATATATATATATATATATATATATATATCAGTAGACAGTAAAAAAAACATTAAAAAAATGAAGAAAACTAGAGTAAACAATATTTTTTTTATAAAAAAAAAAAAAGAAGAAATGGCGCCATCCAACTACAGGTATTGCCCGCTAGGATTGCTCTTTTATGTGATAGTGTGCTTTTGGAGTAAATGGAAGGTTTTAGTATATATCATTTTTTTAAAAAAATATATTTGCAGAGGAAAACACAATGTGTGGTGTGTATATATATATATATATGATAATGTTTGAAAATTAATTGCACACGGTTCTAAAAAAGTTGAAAAGAAGATTTTAAATTAAAATATATTAAAGAAATAAAGGACAATTTAGTCTTTAAAAAAAGTATGGAATCTTCTTTATTAAAACTGACATTTTTTATATTTTTAAAGAGCAATACCAGTGCCCTTAGGGCACTGGACACTGGTTAGCAAAACCCTTTAAAATTACATCTCAATTTATTTTTTCTTCAATTTATTATAGTTATTATTATTTTTAATTCATATTTGTTTCTCTAATGAACTCTTTATTTGTTTTTGTAACTTCGGAATATTCCATCTTGGGACACGTGGCACTGACGTTCTAGAAGCATGGCCCCAGCACCCGCTGGAGACACGTGGCACCACTCATCCCTCTATTACGTGGCCTTCACCCACGTCACCACACGGTGCTTCCCCTCAACCAGACGTGGGATCTCTACAAAACCTCCGGACCGGCTCACCTTCCCCTTGGAGCACACTGCTTATAGGGCTTCCAGCAGCCCTCAGAGACCATAGCTCTCTCCCACTAAGGCAACCTCCCACAGAGCCGCTCGCCCGCCCGGAGTACCTTAGGCACGTCTTAGCTGCACACAGCCCAATACAGGTAACAACCTTGCCTAACGACTCCGATAGACGTCACCATGACGAACTACGTGGACTTTGATCCCTCCAGAAGGGTACGTAGGCACCTAGGTGCATCACCTAAGGACAAGTCCCCCAAGGTTAAAAACCCTTGCGGTCCTAAAATCATATTACAATTGTCTGAACCAAAAATGACAGTTACAGTGCCGCCCACCGCGGTCTTATTCAGACCCCAATGCCTTGCGCACTCTGTCGCTAAACGGCAATCCTTTTTTCGGGGAGTAGGAGTATACACCTAACACTCAGAAACCCGTGCTTGTTTTTGTTTTAATCTTCAATACAGATACAAAACACGATACGTCATGACCGACTCAAACGTTCCCACCACCATGGCTGATGCCAGCGCCCTGAGACGCAACATGAGGAATCGCCAGGGAGCGGCCGAACCGGTCACAACCGAGGCAGGCGGATCAGGCACAACCCAACCTCAAAGCTCCTCAATAACGCAAGTAGTTGTCACGGAGACCGTGGTCCAGAACCCGGCATCTAGAGAGGAAACTTGCCCTCAGTGCCCGTACGGCATGCCACACGTCCCTTGCCCCACAACCGTTGGTCAAAAAGTGACAGAGTTAGCGAGGAACCCGCGTGATGCTGAGATCACCCGCCTCGAGGCAGAAGTAGCGGCTCTACGCCAACAACGATGGGAAGAGGACAGAAACCTCGCCCCAGCAAATGTGAGCACTCAGCTACCCAGAGTGCCACACGGTGCGACGGCATGGACCTCTAGCGACCCTACCGGCTTGCCCACAATTCAATTCGGGACCTCACCCATGGAGTTCACACGGTTGTCACTAACGGCAGCACCGCCCCCAACGGTGATCCCACCTGGACCTACCATGGTCGCTGGACAGGCAGCACGACCCGTTATGAACTTTCCACGACCACCAGTCCCAAACTACCCTCCGGGGTTCTACATTCACATGCCATGGGCCGCGGCCTACAACCCGTACGCAGCCGCCAGCGCAAATGCCTATCAGTGGCTCGCGATCGACTTCCAAGGAAGAGGGAGACACTCCTTCACCCAACAAGTCATGAACGAGCACGTGCCCATGGGTTTCAAGATGCCCTTCCCCATAGAGCCTTATGAAGGAGAAACCGATCCACGAGATCACCTGAATACCTTCAACTCGGCCATGTCGATACTGGGTATGATGGACGGCCAACAGTGCCGGGTCTTCTCATCGACTCTAAAGGAAGCTGCCTTGAGATGGTTCTCCTTGCTGCCCACCAATTTGATCCACAGCTTCGAACAACTGGCTCAGAACTTTCTTACACAGTTTACCAACAGCAAAGAGTATCAGAAAAACGAAGACTCCTTCATCGGTTTCCACCAGGAGGAGGGAGAAACCCTGCAAGCCTTCTTGGCCCGCTTCACCAAACTCTCGCTCCAAGTTCGAGGCCTCCAGGACGCCGTCGCCATCTTTCTCATAAAACAAGGTTTTCGATGCTCACAATTCTATGGGGAACTAAACAGGTGCCCCGTCTCCACCTTACAAGAACTCATGGACCATGCGGAATGGTTCATTCAGGAGGGGAACGCTCAGATCGCTAAAGACAAGATGAGGAAGTTCCTGATAAGCAGGGCCGATATGGAACGGGCAGAAAAGAAGAAAGAGAAGATAGGGACCGAGAACCAAGCCCCCAAGGAAAAAAAGCGGTAGGAAAAGGTCACCTCCTCGACCATGAACACCTCCCCGAGGACGGTTCACGAGCTACACTCCCTTCAACAGATCTCACGTTGGGATGTTGGAAGAGATTTATCATTCGGACATGCTCACATTCCCCCCGCAAGTCAAAAGGCAAAAAACGGGAAGACCGGTGGACAAGTCCAAATACTGCCAGTTCCACAAGGATCACGGACATGAAACCAACGACTGCATCCACCTGAAGGATCATATTGAGGACCTAATTCGGAAAGGGCAACTCGACAAGTTCATCAAGGAGGAAGCAGGGCCAATTCCGAGCACCCCCGGGAAGCCAACGGCCAAGCGCCTACCCGCGGGGTCATCAACGTCATAGCGGGCGGGTTACAGCGCGGGACCACCTCCCTACCACAGAACAAGAAGAGGATGGAACGCTCCATACTCGCTCTAGACTACGCTCCAAAGCACAAGAAGAGCGAGGCCAAGGGAGACCCCATCACCTTCGACCTTACTAACCTAGAGGGACCAGTCAACGACGACCCCATGGTAGTAACCGCGATCCTCGCCAACTACGAAGTTAAGAGAGTCTTGATCGACCAAGGATCCTCAACAGATGTTCTCTACTTCGACACCTTCAAAAAGCTCGGGTTGAACGAGGCCAACCTAAGGCCCTTCCCCGGCACGCTCATAGGGTTCTCAGGAGCCCAGGTTCCAATAGAGGGAATCATCAATGCCTGAACAACAATGGGCACTATGCCAAAGGTCACGAGCCTTGATGTGGACTTCATCATTGTCTCAGCAGCATCAGCATAAAATGCGATCCTAGGGCGACCGTCCCTAAACAAACTCAGAGCTGTAGTGTCTACCGCATAGCTCACAATGAAGTTCCCAACACCCCACTGGGTTGGAGAAATCATGGCGGACCAGAAATTGGCGCGAGCATGCTACGCAGCTTGCCTAACCAAGACCGTCAAGGTTGCCTGCCTTGGTCCCAAAAAATCACGCGAGGAACCCCCGAGGCTAAAGAGTCAGGAGGAAAGAAGCCAGAGTCCGCCCGCCCGGACCTAACCTCCGCATAAGACTCCGAATGCACTTTGCATTTTACCTTTAAGTCAAGTCGTACGTCTCTACTTTGAATTTAGGATTTGTAGCCTGACCAAGCCTCGCCTGACATAGGCAATCTGAATGTAAACATTTGCTTACCTTCAGCCTACCTAAGGCTAGCCCGACCGAGGCTGAACGAATGTACTCATTTTGTTTTATTGAAAGCACTTCATTTTCAACTAGAGACAAGACTTCAACTTTTCAAAGTACTCGCATAAGTCCTGTCACGGACAACGGGCTCAATCACCCAAGAAACGCTAAGCGCCCCCAGGGCCAAGCTAAAATTTCCCCAAAAGTACGGTAAACTAACCCCTTTGGTGCGAAAACCACTAAACGAACGTTCGATGAACCACGCTAGCAACACGCATACAAACCGTCCTGATCACACGGTGCTCATGCAAAAATCTTTTTACCCAGACGTAAAGAGATAACCGCGAAAAGAGAAACTGCAAACACATACAACTTTATACCCCGAAGTAAAAGGGAAAGTAGGAGAAGCTCTTCGTAAAAATCATTCTCATTAATACCAAAAATGAGAGGGCGTCCGCCCATTTACAAAGGGTAAACACCCCAAAAAATTACATAAACCTAATCTTGGGCATCCCCAAGATCTACCTAAGTCTCAGCCTTAGCCTACTCCACGTGGTCAACACCTCCCGACGACCCCCGCCTGGTCGCCTCAGCCAGCTGCTGAGAAGTAGGTCGAATCCCTGGAGCTCGCCCACCAATTCGGGACAACACTTGGTGATCCACCAAGCGATCCGTCAGTTGACGAAGATCAGCAAGATTCAACGGAGGGTCCGTTTCCGTCCGACTGTGAAGCTCACCCTCGAAAAACTCCAGGGAAGGATGCAAGGAAGCCACATACTCCGCTGGGAATCTGTCCCCACGGAGACGCTCGAGCTGCTCAACCGCCAGAAGCATGCCATACATCCTCTGTGCAGATAGCTCCTCCTGACGATCGGCGACATCGGTAACCTTGCCCTCAGCCGCCAGCCGACCAGAAAGACTCTCAGCAGCATGAGCGTCCGCATCCCGTAGAGCCTCACGAAGCGAATGCAGTTCCTGCTGACGACTCTCAGCGTCACCCCGATAGACGGCCAGCTCCCTGCGATCCCTCTCCAACTCCGAGCGGAGAAACGCAACCTTGGAAGGGTGACCAGCTTCAGCCCGGAGATAGGCGACCTCCTCAGTCAAGGACTTAAGTTCCCGTCCTTGACCCTCACACTCCAGCTCCTTGGCAGACAGCTGCTCCCGCACGTCCGCCAACCGCTTCTGGGAGACCTCCAGAGCCCGACTCCTAGAGGCCGCAACGACAGAAGACTGATCCCAGTCGCGGCGAATCTCCTCATGCAAGAAGCGCGCACATACACAGCGGAGTCAGAGACAAAACCCATCACAAAAACAAAAGCCTGAAGACGAGGGAACTTACCACACGCTTCTCCCACTCAAGTCCAGCTTGGTGGAAGTCGGCCAACGCCTCAACAACCCGAATGAAGCCTCGAATGGAAATATTCAGGGGCAGAGTGTCCAACCCACTAGCTTACCTCTCCCGCATCTCCAACGGGAAGCGCGTGAGGCCACCCGTTCAAAAGCCAATCCCCCCTCCGATGGCCCAAGGGGTTCAGAAGGACCGACACTCGACCCAGGAACAACATCTCTCATGGCAGCCGCTTGACTCACCACTACATTCCCTCCATTTGAGGGGACTCTAGCCTCCATGACCGCGTCACCAGACTCCTCAACGACCACCCTGGCCCTCTTGGCAGGAGGCTGATTCACCCCCTCAGCGGGGCTGAGGACAGGAGGACGACGCTCCCCTTTGGAAGACGGAGGCACAGGAAGCCTCCTTTCTCTTTCACCACCAGTAGGCACCATGGCAGGTACCACAACTGAGACATCAGCAGCAACCTCCGGTGACAGGCCCTGCTGACCATTCTTCCTCCCCCTGCTCCAGCCAGTATCACGAGTCCGAACCAGAGGAGGAGGAGGAGAAGAGGAAGGAAGATCCAAATCAGTGAAATCAAATGGGTAGTAGTTGTAATTGTCACCTCCTCCGGCCATTACGAAGATTCAATTCAACAAGAAGCAGATAAAACAGAGGCTATGGAGAAAGGTGAATGCAAACGTAAAGTCACGAACTTTCAAACGTTGAGCATTTATAGGGCACCCAGAGGCGCGACGATTCAAAAACTTCGACCCCTCGAATCCCGCAACGGATAAAACCTCTTATCCTTTGCAATCAAACCCAGTTGCAACCGCTTGCTTCAACCGCACACGTGGGAAGAGGCAACGAACGGGATACACAGCCAGGGGAAAGGAGACGCAAAGACCAAAAAGCCCCCGCGAACCCAAGAGTCGCTTCAAAACAATCAAGGGTCTTTTCGCGCAACTCTCCACCCAGGCTAATGATGGCTACCCTCGGAAATGAACCCGCATTAATGAGGGAGAAACGGCGGCAAAACGCTTTAATGACAGAAGCACCTGTTCAAGCCCTGATGCGTGGCACTGGCAACAAAGCCTGCTTCCTCAACAAAATAGCCCTCTGCAAGGAAGCCACCGTCAACTACCAACCACTGGCCAAAGGAGAGCTCTTCGGAAAAATGACCAAAGCAGCCCCTGACTTTTGGATTCCCTTCAATGACCCTCAAAGGGTATTTTGGGAAAGGCCCCTCTGAGAAATGATGACTCCACCTCGGTAAGTCACGTACTTCTTGCAGAGACGGCTCAGAAACTTGCTGAGGAAGACAACTGGTGAGCCACCCAAAACACGACGCATGTCCTCTCCAAGACACTTCATTTTCTACGGAGCGATGCGAGAGAGCCAACTTCGTGAGTCGGACGGCCAGCTCCCATACCCGTGACCCCAATCAGTCGAACTATCCCACGAATAGAGGCAGTAAAAATTTCCAAGTGTCTTACAAGCAAAGGAACTTGAGTCCACGGGCGCCCGACACCCGTAGACTTGGGGGACTTATGTAACTTCGAAATATTCCACCTTGGGACACGTGGCATTGACGTTCTAGAAACAATGCCCCAACACCCGCTGGAGACACGTGGCACCACTCATCCCTCCATTACGTGGCACCACTCATCCCTCCATTACGTGGCCTTCACCCACGTCACCACACGGAGCTTCTCCTCAAACAGACGTGGGATCTCCACAAAGCCTCGTGGGATGACCCACGTCCCACGAGGTAGTGGGTTGAGCACGATCTCCTCACACACAAGTATAAATAGCCCCTCACTCGGGGGACTAAAAGTGGATCGCAATCAACTCTCGACAGAGTTACATACAACCCGAAGGATTATCGCGCATCATCCCCAGATACACCTCTCAAATACTTTCACCTCCTTGGGCCCCGCCGTTGGCCTTCCGTCCAGGCCAACCTCTAGACCGGCTCACCTCCTCCTTGGAGCACACCGCTTACAGGGCTTCTAGCAGCCCTCAGAGACCATAGCTCTCTCCCACTAAGGCAACCTCCCACAGAGCGGCTCGCCCGCCTGGAGTACCTTAGGCACGTCTTAGCCGTACACGGCCCAATCTAGGTAACAACCTTGCCTAACGGCTCCAATAGACGTCACCATGACGAACTACGTGGACTTTGATCCCTCCAGAAGGGTACGTAGGCACCTAGGTGCATCACCTAAGGACAAGTCCCCCAAGGTTAAGACCCCTTGCGGTCCTAAATCATATTACAATTGTCTGAACCAAAAATGACAGTAACAGTTTTTATTAAGAAAATTAATTATTTCGTTTCTTACAAGAGGTTTTTGTTATATTATAATATTTTCTAAAATCATATAGCTATAATTCTTAATCATTAATTCATATGATTAATTATTATAATTAATTAATAAAACAATTAGAAAAATATCTACCTGACATAAGAAAGACATAGAATATTTGTTATTGATTTGAAACAAAAATTAAAAATTTTAGTGTCACATGGTAATAGTAAATTGAAAATAAAAGCAATAAATAAACAATAAATTAGATAAATAAATAATAAGTATTATAATAAACTGGAAAAAAAGAAATTGAGAAGTAATTACAAACGTTTATTATAAAATAGATTAAGGACACTTATGTCTTTAAGAAAAATAAAGCATCTATTTAATACAAATTATAATTTTTATAATTTTCTATAGTTGGCATATTTTGTCTTTAATTATTTTGTAAATATTAGTATTCTATGGTCGCCATTTAGGAGTATGACATTAACAATAAAAACTTATGCAATTTCATAATATTTTTTTAATACAAAATATATTATTGAAATTAAAAATTTTTTAATTAATAATATTTTTATATTGTTTATGACATTATATGGTTCGACTATTGATTCAACCGATTGAACTAGTAAGCTTGTAACAGTGAAGGTTTTATCGATTTAATTACCGGTTCAATTTTTAAAACATTGATAGAAACACACCTATATAAGTTTTTGTGACGCATTTGTGACACAATAAAGATTTGTCACATCTTTGTGACGGATTCATGACGAGTTAGCATCTATCTAAAATTGGTGACGGATACGTTTTTTGACGGATGATTATCCATCACATATTTTGTACAGATTAGTGTCAAGAAGAAATTAGTAAAAAAAAGTGACGGATTTTCGACGGGTTAGCAATCGGTGATCGACATGTTTGTGACGCATGATTATCCATCTCCGGTTTGTGACGGATGATTATCCATCTCCGATTTGTGACGGTTTTGGGTAAAAAAAATCCGTCAAAAAAATGTGATGGATTTACAACGGGTTATCATCTTGTCACAAATCAGTGGCGTACTTGTTTGCGACAGATGCTAATCCATCTCAGATTTGGGACGGATTAGTTTTGGAATAAACTCTGTCGTAAATCTGTGACGAATTTGAGACGGATGACACGTCCGTCTCAAGACTGTGACAAAATTCTTGTGACGAACACGTACATTGTCAAAAAAGCCCGTCACAAATGCATATGTCGATCCCCGCCTTTTCTTTTGTCCTCTTGCGACAATCTTGTGACAGATTAGTGATGATCTTATGACAAGAAAATTCCGTCACAAAAATTCCGTCACAAATAGCGTTTTTCTTGTAGTGCATCTGCATTAAACATTTCTTCACATACCCATGAATATAACCACCCTGCAACAAATATTGAATCAAAAGGCCTATTGTAAAAATTGATAAAGGCAACAACGAAATGCAGAAACATGTAAACAAAACTGTAGAAACAGACGCAGTAAAAATGCAGAGATAAAAAGCAAAAAAATAAAAATAAAAAAACATATGAATAAACAGATGACAAAACATATGTAGAAAAAGAATTGCAAGAATATATGAAGCTGAAAAAAATGCAAAAACATATGAAGAAACATATGCAAAATAATTCCAGAAAAAGATGCAGAAAAAAATGTACACTGATCATGTATATATATGTATTGATAAAATTGTTGCATTTGAGGCAGCAATGTAGTGTAGAAACATGTAAGAGAAATGTCTAATTTCTTATTGTAAAGTACAAAGCATAAAGAAAAAATTTATAAGTAGTCCTTCAAATATATAAAAGAGAGAGAGGCAAAGATGAAATAAAATAATTACCAATCCATCACAAAAAATCATCTCTAAACTAAAAAACTCGGAAGGATTAGTGTAGGAGGGAATCTTCCACAAACGGAGGACTCTAACCTTGATCCTCCAGTTATTCCGCAGAGGATTTAAATCCACAACATTGTCATATTTAGGAGGCATTTTGATTAAAAAAAATATAGAATAGAGAAGATTCGATTGTGCTATTGTGTGTAGAAATTTGAAATGCAAAGAATGAGATGCAACTTTTTATAGTAAAGGCTGGAAGAAAATACACATATCTTACATTAATATGAGACAACAATTCCCAATTCCAGTCTCCACTATATTAAAAACTAAATTTGAAATGTGTGTATAGAAATAAATGAGAGACAACAATTCCCAATTCCAGCCTCAACTATATTTAAAACTAAATTTGAAATGTGTGTGTAGAAATTAACTAAATCACGATTACCAATGGCTAATCAGATGCGTATTGCTGCACACAATGGCTGTTGTCATCGGGCTGTACAAACACGTGCATTATGTTCTGCTCTGTGGAAATTACTTGTTTCTGAGGAACTTCTTGAAGTGCTTATGAGCATAGAGATCCCATTGGTAAGAATCTGTGAAGAATGTTGATTTGATTTAGCTATGCTGTTAAGAGAATAAATAGCTACACACGAGTACCAAGAAAGAAATTTTGAAAACTATCATCAATATGAAAACAAATTTCCAAGTTATTTTTCAGCTGAGATTTTGTTTGTTTTAAATAATATTGATTATCATTTCCACCAAGAAATACCTTGTGTAACCTGCAAGCTTTGAGAATTCCACTTAATGAAGGATGGTGAAAATAATATCTGAAGTTTTACTTTATTTCAAATGATATCTGTTATAATATAGCAGAATTTACAATTTACAAATTACAAACAGAAATTACAACTAATTCTACATTGGAATCATAATATATGCAACACTATTTACAAGGCTGTCATCAATTTACAGGTTATAATCAATTATACATTGTAATCATAACTTATGAAACACTATTGAGAAAGAATGAAAACACTATTGAGGTGGAATTCAATCAGGAAATGACATGTGTGCATATATTTAGTAAATATATTTATTTTAAAATAGGAAAAGAAATGAATTCGAAAGTCAACATTTCAGCCAATAAAAGAAGTGGAAGTCAAGAGAAATGACCAATGAGGGAGGGGCTATTGATTGGAGATGTTTAGTGACAAAAAAAATAGAGCTCATCTAGGAAGTCCACGTGTCAGCTCCAAAGTTATTAGTTTTTGCTTCATATAGATATATAGATTACAACAGAAATATCATTTATTGAAAATAATTTTGGGAAATATATATAAAACAGAATATTAATACATTACCATCATATTATGGAAATTGACATTTACGTTAGTGGATTACAGGAATGTGATAACTCTATGAAATAGTTATTTATGCTAGTGTTTCATGGATTTTAGGAGGTTTTCATTATCGTTGAGCCACAATTAATTGCTTTTTAGAGTGTTTTTATGTTCTTAGGCTTGTAAATGTTAATTAATGTGATTTTTGATTGTGTTGCTTTTATTTGTGAGTGTTTTGTTGAATTTAATGGAGTTTGGGGACATATTTGTGTTTTACTTTTGTGCTTAGGGCCATTTTGGAGAAGAATAATTCAAGTTGGGGCACATTTGAGAGTAAAGCATCAAGGGAAGCAAGCAAAGGAAGTGTGCTGCAGCACATCGATTATGTGCTCCAGCACAGTGGCTGCACAAAGAGTCAGAAGCGGTGTGCTATAGCACAGGCCTGTGTAATGTAGCACAAGTAGATCAGAGAGTATGCGCTGCAGCACATTGTCACAGGGCCAATTTTGGAACCCGATTTTTTTAGCTGATTTAAAAGCATTTTGACCTAGGGTTCGAGACATTGACATTTTGGAAGCTTGGGAGCTGAGAGGGGCGAAAAACTAAGGGGGAACTTCATCTCCAAGGTGGTTTCAAGCGGAAGAAGAGCGGTTTGGAGTGTTGGGAACAATATTCTTCTCCTCTTTCTTTCTTTTGCTTTGATATTTGTGATGTTTACTGATTTTGGGTTGTTGTATCTCTTAAATATGCTAGGCTAAACTCTCTTTTCCTTAGGATTGTAGTTCTTAGCATGTAAATTGTGATTATTGACACTCTTTCATCTCTATTTCAAAGTTTATGGAGTTTATTCAGCTTAATGCTTGTTTTGCCCTCTTTGTTTGACCACCAATTAGGGATTTCATGAGGATTTGAGTAGTTCTTGGAAAAGACAACTTGAATTTAGTCCAAGGGCTGAATACTACTTGATTTAGTTCAACCAATAGAGTGGTTAACTAGATTTACCCAAAGGATAGGCATATACCGATGGGTCTTGTAGAGTCAAATTAGTCAAGCTTAATGCATTTCTTTGATTTAGGTTCCCATAGGAATTTAGGGAATTTAATTAGAGAAATAGAATTTATAAGAAATCGGAAGGTTTTTATAATGACAAAATAGGCTAAGACTACAATCCTAGGGATTTAGGGAATTGAATTAGAGTGAATTGAAGTTGATTTCACAATCAAATTGCTAAGCTAGACTACAATCCTAGGGATCTCTCTTGCACTTAAGTTCTTTTGATTAGTTTCATTGTGAAGATATTAACTCCGTTTATTTCTTTGCAATTAGTGTAAATTTTAGTTTGCTTACTTTGAATTAAACACTAAATTATGATAGCTTGAATTTGGTAAATATGAATACACTAGTACTCGGTTTATTTTAGCCCAGTTCCCTGTGGACGATGCTCTTTTCTCATCACTTTACTACTTGTTGGCGGTGTACACTTGCACTGTGTCGTGTCGTGTCGTTTGGGCGAGCAACAAGTTTTTGGCGCCGTTGCCGGGGAACTTAGTTGAAATTTAATTGATATTAGTGCTAAATACGCGCCTTAGATCAAGCATTTTATTTTTCTCTGATTTTAGTAATTTTTAGTTGAAATTTAGTTGTTTGTGTATCTTTTCAGGTACTCTTTTTAGTGTATGCCTCGGGGTAAGAAGAAGAAGAGAGTTGTTGAAATTTCACCACCTCCTGTGTGTGGAAGGAAAACGAGAGGGCGTGCTATCTCTCACTCTTCGGTTAGAAGTCTTACTACTCCATCTTCACTAGAGAGCATTCATTCTAAAGAAGCTGAAATGGTTGAGCAAAACAATCGCAATGTGTCTGACTATGCAACCCCGAAACTGGATGGGTTGCAACATAGTATTCGGAGGCCGTCTATTCAAGCAAATAATTTTGAAATCAAGCTGGCTACCATCCAACTTTTGCAAGCTAATGGGCAGTTTGGGGGTTCACCTGTTGAAGACCCCAACAACCACATCCTTAATTTTCTAGAGATATGTGATACTTTCAAGCACAATGGTGTTTCTGATGATGCCATTCGTCTGAGGCTCTTTCCCTTCTCATTAAGGGATAAGGCAAAAGTTTGGCTACAATCTTTACAAGAGGTGTCACGACCCTCTATCGGACGTCCGTGACCGGCACAGGAAGTAGGATTTCTCCTATCCCGTAAGCCTCTAATCCCTGATTGACATTTTCACATGTTCATAACTACCCATTGCTAATACAAACAATATATAATACATATGGTCATCCATTTCCGGTGACCTAAGTAGCGTGCAATCACCGGCTCGCTCAACGCCGCTTCAGTCTATACATATACACATAATCACTCACACGTACATATAGTATACATATTGATCACGCGCTTCAGGGCAGGTGATCTATCCTATTCACATGCAGGAGTCCTGTATACAGTCATACATATATTCAATCACACGCTTGCATATAGTTTACATATTGATCACACGCCTCAATGCGTGTGATCTATCCTATTCACATGCGGAAGCCATATTTTCATACAATCAGGTATTCAGCCACACATACATATAATTTACATATTGATCACACTCCTCAAGGCGTGTGATCTATCCTAGTCGCATGTGGAAGTCATATATACATATACATGATATACGCTATATCATAGCCTAAAGTCCCAATACCTAGACCTAACTTTAATCTGTATGAAGCGACATTGCTAGAATTCAAGTATGATATATATATACACAGCAGATGTAAACATACAAACGCTACGTCGAAAAAGGATTTATATAATATATACATCACAAAACATGTACATAACCAAAATAACTATCGATGCAGACAAAGCGTGCGGTCTTCAGAGTTGTCCGCCTCCTTGTGAAGAAGTGGACGCGTTTCCGACTCCTGAACCACCTGTATCTGAAACATGTAAACAGGGGGTGAGTCGAACAGACTCAATGAGAAGCTCCCCCATCCCTGGCATAGCAGCGGGTAGCACTACAGTTGGGGGAAGGGAGCAACTACAACCACATGCACATGAAATGCATTTTATTGTGATCTTTAATATGATCAGCCAGTCAATATATCATATTCACAATTAAAATCCTAATTCATGCTCCTAACAATTTATTACTCCGCACATACATAAATCACAACATATATATATATATATATATATATATATATATATATATATATATATATATATATATATATATATATAATATTTTCATATTTCACACATAGTTATGCTCGAAGGCATTCACTTTCTGTCTCCTGCATTACGCTAAGAGAAATACTGGCCCGAAGGCAATTTCATGTACGAAACTGGTTGATCACACTAGGAACTTCTGATTCTAAGGCACGGGCACGCTTAGAGTAATAGCCGGTGACTTATCTGACTTTGGTTCATCCAAGGCAATGGCCACTAAATGGCATTCTCATTGGTACTGTATTTCTGGTTGGCCGAACTAGGATGACCGACTCGATCTACCCGGACCTACCTAATCAAGTTCAACTAATATGTTCAACCTTGAAAGACGCCCTAAGATAAGCTGACCGAATATTGTACGTAATTATTAATTAGGCCTATTTTCCCCCTTTTCAGTTATGCAACACTCTCACTCACATTCAACAATCCTAAGTTCAGTTTTCCTCAATAAACCATACGAACGAGATCTTTAAGAGACGATCAATATGATTGGTTTCTAATGTTACTGAACTCTCACATATGAAATCACGACACAATCCTACCCACAGTAACACATAAGGCTCATTGAGCCACATTATCACATATACACATATTTGGTTTGCATTTCCACTATTTACTTACTAATCATACACACATAGCGCAAACTCATTCAGATAAGTACATTTCATATGATAAATTCATAAAATAAGGGAAACCACATTTTGACGTTGTCATCCAACCCTGTGGGGCAGGGATGGGAGAGCCCCTCACCTCGTTGGCCCTCCTGATCAGTCCTCAGAGTGCCTAAAATTCCAATTACCCTGTGGTGCCCTATACACATATATATTTAAGAAATTTAGAACGTGTAACTAAGCATCTACCATGCATGTGTCATGTTAATGCCTATGCACCCTCTAGCTATTTTCTAAGAACTAATTATTTAGTTCGTTACGTCGTCTTATTTGCTCTTTCTGACAGTCCAGAATGCCCCATATTCGACTTTCACACTTTCGAGCCATTTAGAACATCTAATTTCTTAGGTTGGAGATTTCCACTTGTCTAAATTTCCCTTCATGTGTTCATATGGGTATTTAACTAATAAAAGAATTAAATTCACGGTTCAAAAGAGGCTCTAGCTTACTCATTCCACTGTCTCCCTTATTCGCCGAGTAAAAGCTTAATTACCACCTCTTTAATTATATATAATAATATAATTGGGTATAATTAGAGCCTTGGAACCAATTTAGCGGGTCTTAGGTGTCCCCCACGGACTAGACCAAGGTGTCCAACCCACCGCACAACTCCTTACTGCACAGTGGCTTAGTATTTCGCCTTTTTTTCACCGGATTGGGTTCCGGTTGAGACGGTTAATACTCGGGCTTTATTCCCTTGTCTATTTCCAGCAATTACAACACCTATATTACTCCAATCCAAGGCTACACATGCATCCAACTAGTAATAATTCAATTTATAGGAATTTTCTAATTAAATTTTCCTAATTTCCATACCCGGTAAAATCCTACGGTTTAACTTCGATTTTGAACCTTACTAAGCTTTCAATAACACCCACTATGCTCAAATTTAACCCCGGAATGCCCCGATTGGAAGAGATTGAAGAATTCCTAAAATACCCAAAATTGGTGAAATTGGGGTTTTGAAAGATTGGGGCTTCCATACCTTGATTCAATCGGATGGGGAGCTTGTGGGTGTTGAAAGACAGACTCTGGTGGCCCTCACCGGCGACGGAATGCAATTTCCGTCGTGATTCCGGCCGTTTCCTCCGTCCGTGGCCTCTTCTCTCTTTCTCGGTGTTTCACGCTTTGGTCCTCGGTTTCTTCTGCTTGTGTGCATGCGTTTGCCTCTTGCTTCTTTATTTTAAATGTGTGTGTGTGTTTTACTGAGTGGGGTTTAGTGTGTGTGTGTGTGTAAATTATTATTTTATTTGTGTGTGTGTAAATGGGAGGGGGTCACAGTTGCCCCCCCATATATATTTTATTATATTTATATTTCTTTTTTTTGTTGCTTAGTAAATAATAATAATAATAATATTAATAATTATTATAATATATATATATATATATATATATATATTAGTTGTTTTATTTTCTTTTCCCCCATCTTTTTTTATCCCTATTCTTTTTAGGTCCTAGAAAAAATATTCATATATTCTCTATTATTTTTTCCTTTATTTTATTTTAACTCTTTAATTCTTTAATTTAATTTATTTTTCTTTCTGAAAGAAAAATAAATTAAATATTAATAAAAATAATTAAATCTAAAAATCTCGGATATTACAAGAAGGGTCGATTACTACATGGGAAGAGTTGGCCCAACAATTTCTTACTAAATATTTTCCACCTGGGAAAACTGCCATGATGAGAAATGATATAATGTCTTTTGTGCTTTTGGACAATGAAAGTCTCTATGAAGCTTGGGAAAGATTCAAGGAGTTATTGAGAAAATGTCCACATCATGGGCTACCAAAATGGCTTCAAGTGCAAACATTCTATAAATGGTTATCTTCTGAGATCAGAACGTCTATTGATGCTGCAGCTGGAGGGGCTCTAATGTCAACCCAGTTGATGCTGCTTATACTTTGTTAGAGACAATGTCATCTAACAATCATCAATGGCACTCGGACAGAGACGTGCATGCAAGAGTTGCTAGAGTACAAGACCCTGATATGTTTGCATGCCTATCTTCTCAAATTGTTGTTTTGACTAAAGAGGTTAAGTCTTTGGGTATTCAGGGAGCAGTTAAAACTGTGAACCCTTTTGTACAAGCTTGTGAGAATTGTGGAGAAATTCACACTTCAGAGCAATGCCCTCTTGTCTTGGAAAGTGTTCAGTATTTGGCGAACAGGAATGCCCATAATCCTTACTCCAACACTTATAATCCGGGGTGGAGAAATCACCCCAATTTCTCTTAGAGTCAGAATCAAGGTGTAATACCCGAGGGTATTTTTGAAATCAAGTAAAATACATAGTAAGACTTAGAATGGTCATCATTTGGAGTTAGAATGTAAAAAAAAACAAATAAATAATATATAAACAAGTAAATAAATAGAAATATGTATATATATATATATATAGATAAATAATCCTAATTAAGAAATGATGGGATAATATGAAAATTGATAGAATTTTGATGTTGAGGTTGGACATTTTGACTAAATAAAATAAAAATAATTTTTTGGAATGAAATAAGATTTTTGGGTTATTATTAAGATTTTAATTGCTTTAGATTTGAGAATTTAAGAAATTAAAATAAATAATAATTCAAATAGAAAAATATAAATTGGGTTAAATATGAATCATATGAATTATTTAGAGCTTATAGTTTAAATTTGAGAATTTTTCAAAAATAAAAATTGTACTGGGTAGAAAATTCTCATCTGCTAGAGACTCAGTGACATATATTTTTAATAGGCCTATGATTACCCAAAATTTTCTAAATTTTGCTATTCTTACCCACAAATAAATCTAGATAAGAAAGTCCAATTAAAACTCTATTTCACCATTCCCCAAAAGTTGTCAAATGTCCAAAAGGCCCTTAAGTCCCAAATTCAATTTAAGAACCCTTGTTTTCTTTCTCCAGCAGCACGCATACCCCTTATTTTCCTCCATTTTCTTCTTCCTCTTCATCTCAATTCTCTCTTAGATTAAAAGAAAAAAAGACCTATTACTTTCAATCAATTTCTTTGCTTCCCCTCATCAATTCAAGGATCACTCAAACTTCACCTAGCATCTTGGAGCACCATAGAGCTTGGACAACTCTTCTAAATCCCCAAATTCGGATTTCTCAAGGGTAAGCTCTAAAATCATGCCTCTACTTCTTAAATCATGATTTTCTTCTTGGGAATGAGTTACTAGTTGATATTATATCACCCTAAAACTCTTTTAGGATGTAGAGAACACACAAATCATGAACTATATGGTTGTTTTTGCTCTAGGAACCCTAAGGTGCGATTTTTGCTATTTTTGGAAAGATTTGTGGATTTCATTAGAATTGTTGGTGTGTATGAACTCTAAATTATATGTGTGGATATTTTAAATGATTTGAAATGATGCCCAATGGTTAGTTTGGTGGTATGTGAACCCTTGGTGAAAGTTAGAACTTCCCATATTTGGCAAAATTTTTATTAATGGAGCTTGGAGAGTGAACGAGGTTGTAAAATTAATTAATTATGTATTAAATTGTGTTGAATCTAAAAAAGAACACCAAATGATGACCATAGGCTAAGTAAATGAACTTGGGGTTGGATAAGTGTAAAAAGTCATAAGTAGAGAAACTAGGAAATTGTATGAAATTTTATATGGATTGAATTGGTTGTATGTGATAGGGTTCAAGTACTTCCTTGGAGACGAGAGTGCTCAAAGGGAATGCTAAGTGAAGCGGCTAAGGTGAGGGACTTTCTTATCTTAGCCCTTGATGGGATGTTTGAAATATATGAATTATATGATATGAGAATTTTGTCGATTTGTATATGATTGGATGTGAATGTAAATTATGGATTGTGAATGAATTTGATTGGTCATGAGACTTGATCTAGAGTTAGATGATTATGGTAAATGAGAATTAATGTGACTGAGCTAATGTGGTATATAGACCCTTGATATGAGCTATATATGGATATGAATTGACTTATAATTGAATTGTGGTTTTATGATGTGAACCTCTATGAATTGGCCAATGAGGCTTGTTTGTCATTATGATTGGAATTTGAATGAGTTTGGGTGTGGAACCCTTTGACTTTACTTTTATGATTGAGATTATGATTGTAAAGGGATGAAGGACATGGGACGTATCATGGATGAACCATGTGCCCGACCTTATGGATGTGTGTGCATATGAAAAGGGATGAAAGACATGGGAAGGACCGAGGGTGAACCATGTACCTGACCTTTAAATATGGCAAGGTACGCAGGTCATGGGAAGTAATTGGGTTGAACCATGTGTCTGGCCTTGTTGAATGGCCAAGTTTGAGACGTCGTGTTGTGACTACCATGTGGCCTGGTGGGTAGCAAACGAGTGGGCTCAAGCAGTAATTTGTACGTTTGGTTTGGATCCTTATGCAAGAGGGTCATTTGTTTGATATGAAGGGGGAGCATGGGAAGTAGAGGGTCTGAACCATGTTCTCCCCCTATTGCTATGATAAGTTTAGATATGATAAGGGGATGTTGGTCATATAGTGATTTCGAAAGTAAGTATTCATTTTCATTACGAAACTTTACAAGATTAAAATTTATATAATTGCCATGTTTAAAGTTAAGATACAAGATTTTCAAGGACTACCTCTATTCAATGTAATTCCCTTAAGGTAGTATGAGTATTTCCCAAATGTTCATTTGTTTGAGTTTCAACCAAAAATTTAAAATTTGTTTTATTTAAAACCCAGAGGGATTTTTCCAACCCTTTTTCCTTTATTGAAACTTATTTAACTATAATTTACATTATTTTTCCTTAAATATTTTTGCATGACGGAATAAACCTCTGGGTACTGTATTAAACGGCGAGTGTAAAGCCTGAAGTCATTTTTGTAAAATAATGCTTTTAAAACTCTCTTCTTATTTCATACTAAAGTGTTCAAGAAGTTAAGTCTATGTGGCCAACATTCCCGCCCATGAATTGTGAGGAATTGATTAAGATTGGATTTGTTTGGACTGAATTGGGATATGATGTGGTTGATTGCGTTGTAACAGTAATAGTTCTAGGTTGAAATCTCCATTGTGTGATTGGAGACTTGTGCATTGGTGGCAATTATGTTTCAAGATGGATGTATAAGAATTGTACCATGTGTATTTGTGAATGAGGTGAAAGTTATATCTATGATATGCTGATATGTGATTGTTTTAATATAGTTTGCATGTGAATTGTGATTGTCACCCTTCCCCTGTCGTAGTGGTGCCCGCTACTACGCCTAGGATGGGTTAGTCTCTCACTGAGTCATATGACTCACCCCTCGTTGTTAACATTTTTCAGATAGGTTAAGGACAAGTGACAGGCCTCGCCTAAGCAATGATTCAACTACCAAGACCCGCATTTTTGTTCATGTGGGTGTTAGTATGATTTGTATTTTCTAAATGTTATTGTAATAAACTAGATGTTAGTTCCATTAGTCTAGAGGCAGGATCATGCGCTTATATAAAGGTTTATTTATGATTTGTAAGAATTATAGTTTTCATATTTATATCTAATTCATGCATAATTAGTTAAGTTCCAAGATAGTAGGCTTACAGACCGGGGGTCCCACCTTCGGTCTGTGCCGGTCGCGTGCTCCCCGAACGGGGGTCGTGACATAAGGTGCGGGACCGTCTTCATCTTCACGTCCCAATAATCCACCTGGATTTAATATTGGGGGTTTCAATCAACAAGCCAGAGCACTACCTCCACCTACTGAGAAGAAACCATCCTTGGAGGAGATGATGATGTCCTACATGTCCAAGAATGACGCCCTCATGCAAAGTCAAAATGCAGTTATTCAAAATCAAACTGCATTAATCCAAAGCCAAGCATCATCTTTGAGAAATCTTGAGACTCAAGTGGGTCAGCTGGCAACTGCTTTGAATAATAGACAGCAAGGTACCGTTCCTAGTGATACTGAAACTAATCCTAGGGGGAAGGTAAAGAGCAGTGCAAGGCTATTTCTTTGAGAAGTGGCACTGTGATTGAGGGCAATCCCAAGACAGCTGAGTATGAGAAAAATAAAGACGTTGAACCAGCTGTGATTGTGAATCAAGATGAGAAACCACTTGAGGAAGACACTGAGAAAGTAACTGTGCAGTCTAGACCGGCACCACCATTTCCTCAAAGACTGTTAAAGCGAAAGACTGATCAACAATTCACTAAATTTCTAGACATCTTTAAGAAGTTGCATATCAACATCCCTTTTGCTAAGGCTCTTGAGCAAATGCCTTCTTATGTCAAATTCATGAAGGACATCCTATCCAAGAAGAGGCGATTAACTGATTATGAGACAGTAGCTCTCACTAAGGAGTGCAGTGCCATATTGCAAAACAAGCTTCCTCCTAAGCTCAAGGATCCAAGGAGTTTTACCATTCCATGCACAATAGGTGAGCAATTCACTAGTAAGGCCCTATGTGATTTAGGGGCAAGTATCAATTTAATGCCTCTTTCTGTGTTCAAGAAGCTGGGATTAGGAGAGGCTAGCCCTACTACTGTGATGCTTCAACTAGCCGACCGTTCTATAGCCTATCCACGTGGGGTGATTGAAGATGTTTTGGTCAAGGTGGATAAATTCATCTTTCCTGCAGATTTTATTGTACTTGAGTATGAAGAAGATAGAGAGGTGCCCATTATTCTGGGGAGACCTTTCTTGGCTACAGGCAGGACCATTATTGATGTTCAGAAGGGAGAGTTGAAGATGGGGGTACAAGAGGAGGAAGTTACCTTCAATGTCTTTAAAGCAATGAAACTTCCTGGTGAACCTGAGGAGTGCTTCAGAGTCAATGTGATAAAATCCTCCATAGACTTTACAGTAAGGGAGTTAATGATTAAATCTCATCCTGTTTATCCTTTAGAATCTGCTATTATGTCTATACTTGAGCATGATGAAGAGGATATTTGTGATTATGTGAAAATGCTAGAGTCTTTTGTGCAATTATCTAAGCCTAATAGGAGATTTGAGGATCTTGATCTTTCTTCTGCATCAAGGCCTTTTGCTAAACCTTCTATCGAAGAACCACCTCAGTTAGAGCTCAAGCCACTTCCACCTCATCTCAAATATGCTTATCTGGGGCCTCTTCTACATTGCCTGTCATTATTTCTGAATCTCTTAGTCAAGTGCAAGAAGAGAAATTGTTTTGAGTCTTGAAAGACCACAAGAAGGCAATTGGATGGACAATTGCAGATATTAAGGGCATTAGTCCTTCTTTTTGTATGCACAAGATACTCATGGAAGATGGAAGCAAGTCGAGCATTGAGCATCAACGGCGTTTTAACCCAATTATGAAAGAAGTGGTGAAGAAAGAGATCATCAAATGGCTTGACGCCGGAATCATTTATCCTATTTCTGACAGCTCTTGGGTAATTCCTGTGCAATGTGTGCCTAAGAAGGGTGGTATGACTGTGGTAGCTAATGAAAACAATGAGCTGATTCCTACTCGAATAGTTACTAGGTGGAGAGTTTGCATGGACTACAGGAAGCTGAATAAGTCAACCGGGAAAGATCATTTTCCTTTGCCTTTCATTGATCAGATGCTTGATAGACTGGCCGGGCAAGATTTCTATTGTTTCTTATATGGCTATTCAGGTTACAATCAGATAGCCATTGCACCTGAAGATCAAGAGAAAACAACATTCACATGCCCGTATGGCACATTTGCTTTTAGAAGAATGCCCTTTGGGTTGTGCAATGCTCCCGCTACTTTCCAAAGGTGCATGATGTCTATATTCTCTGACATGATGGAAGAATTCTTGGAGGTGTTCATGGATGATTTCTCCATTTTTTGGAGCTCCTTTGACACTTGCCTAAAAAATCTTGCTAAAGTACTTCAAAGATGTGAAGAAACTAATTTGGTGCTTAATTGGAAAAAATGCCACTTCATGGTAAAAGAAGGAATTGTTCTTGGGCATAGAATTTCGCATAGAGGAATTGAGGTAGATAAAGCTAAAATCTCTACCATTGAAAATCTCCCTCCTCCCTCTTATGTGAAAGGATCTAGAAGCTTCTTGGGCCATGCCGGTTTCTATCATCGGTTCATCAAAGATTTTTCTAAAATTGCTAAGCCTTTGTGTAGTTTGCTTGAGAAGGATATTGCCTTCAATTTCACTGATGATTGTATGAAGGCATTTCTAGAGTTGAAAAAGAGGTTGGTTTCTGCACCAATCATAATTGTGCCTGTCTGAGAGCTTCCTTTTGATCATGTGTGATGCTAGTGATTATGCCGTGGGTGCGATTTTGAGACAAAGGAAAGATAGAATTTTTCATCCTATCTATTATGCTAGCAAGACCCTTACTGAAGCTCAACTAAATTACACCACTACTGAGAAAGAACTTCTTGCTGTAGTGTTTGCCTTTGACAAGTTTCGATCATATTTGGTGGGAACAAAGGTTATTGTCTTTACTGATCACTCGGCCATCAAGTACTTGGTGGAGAAAAAGGATGCAAAGCCATGACTTATCAGATGGGTGCTACTACTCCAAGAGTTTGATCTTGAGATTAGAGACAAGAAGGGTAGTGAAAATCAAGTAGTTGACCATTTGTCCCGGTTAGAAAGCGAGGAATCAGTGAAAAAGCAACCATTGATCAATGAGAACTTTCCAGATGAGCAACTCTTTGGGGTGGAACAAATGAAAGGTCCTTGGTATGCTGACTTTGCTAATTTTGTGGCTAGTGGTTTGATCCCTTCTTACTTATCTTCACAGCAAAAGAAGAGATTCTTGCATGATGCAAAATTCTATATATGGGATAAACCATTTCTATTCAAGCATTATGCTGATCAGTTGATAAAAAAATGTGTTCCTGAATCTGAGATTGAAGACATTCTGAAGCAGTGTCATTCTTTACCTTTTGGTGGCCACTTTGGAGGTAATAGGACTGCTGCAAAGGTCCTACAATCTGGATTTTATTGGTCTTCTTTGTTTAAAGATGCTCATTCATTTGTCGCTAAGTGTGATAGATGCCAGAGAACTGGAAATATTTCTAGAAGACATGAAATGCCTCTAAACGGTATTTTAGAAGTTGAATTATTTGATGTTTGGGGGATAGATTTCATGGGACCGTTTGTCTCTTCTTATGGCAATCAATACATTTTGGTGGCTGTAGATTATGTCTCCAAGTGGGTTGAGGCAGTTGCTCTTCCCACCAATGATGCAAAGGTGTTAGTGAAATTTCTGAAAAAGAACATTTTCACTCGGTTTGGTACTCCTCGTGCTATTATTAGTGATGGGGGCACTCATTTTTGTAATAAGTGGTTCAATGCCCTTTTCTCCAAGTATGATGTTAAGCACAAGGTTGCCACTAGTTATCATCCTCAAACTAGTGGTCAAGTGGAGATCTCCAATCGGGAAATCAAGAGAACTCTGGAGAAAACGGTTTGCCCAACAAGAAAAGATTGGCCGCAACGATTTGATGATGCTTTATGGGCTTACCGCACTACATACAAGACACCAATCAGCATGTCTCCATACCAGTTGGTATTCGGTAAGGCTTGCCACCTCCCTCTTGAGTTGGAACATAGCGCCTACTGGGCCATTAAGAAGCTCAACTTTGACATGAAAGCAGTTGGTGAGAGAAGAGCTTTGCAATTGAATGAAATGGAGGAATTTAGACTTTCTGCCTATGAAAATGCTCAGGTATACAAAGAAAAGACTAAGCGATGGCATGACGAGCATATCCAAAAGCGAGAGTTCAAATCGGGCCAACAAGTGTTGCTCTACAACTCTAGATTGAAGCTCTTTCTAGGAAAACTTAAGTCTCGATGGTCGGGACCATTCTTGGTGACTAAGGTCGCCCCTTATGGAGCGGTCGAAGTTAAGGATTAGAAGACCGGCAATGTCTTCCTAACCAATGGGCAAAGACTTAAGCACTACTGGGGAGGAGGCTTTGAAAGGACAAACTTCGTAGTCATTTTTGAGCCACCATGAAGAACACTAAAAGGAATTGAGTCATGCTGAAGACTCTAAACTTAGCGCTACTTGGGAGGCAACCCAAGATAGTCATCATTTTTAAATTAAAGTTTTTTTTATGTTTGTTTATTTTATTTTAGGATTGTAGCTTATTGTGATTTTTTTTTCCGGTTTTCTTCATAGGGCAAGAGGCGTTTGATACTAAAAGAACAATAGCAAAAAGGCAAGAGGATGGAAGTACTTAATTGAGAAAGAAAATGAGGCATCTCAGCAATGATTTTGTGGTAAAATTAAGGTTGGAGGCATTATTTTGAGCAAAATTGAGTTAATTGAAGGTGAAATTTTTTTAAAAGGGCATATCAGATCATGTGCTGCAACACATGACCTGTGCGTGAAAAGTGGTTCAAGGCAGAGAGCAAGTGCTGCAGCACCTTTGCGCATGCCCTCTGCCTCATCTCCACCATATGCATTTTTTTTCCTTTATTTTATGTAGGTTTAGTTATTATAAAAAAAATTCATTAGTTACAAAAAAAAGTTTTATTATTATTATTATTAAATTAGTAAAAAAATTTATTATTAAATCAATAAAAAAGTTTTATTATTATTAAAAAATTAATAAATTTAATAATATTTATTATTAATATTAAAAATATTTTTTTAGTATAAAAAAATTATTTATTATTATTATTATTAAATTAGTAATATATATATATATATATATATATATATATGTTTTTTTATTATTATTAAAAAAAAGTTTTATTATTATTATTAGAATAATTTAAATAAGAAACGTAAATAAAGCTTTTTGAATCATCGTGCTCTGTACGCTCCATCGTGCATTGTCTTCTTCCCCTCTTCATCTCTCCCACCTCTCAACCCCATGGCCAAGCCCTAGCCCTTCCCCACCATCTGCCACGTCCGACCACCGCCGCCGTTTCCGACCACCGTCGAGGCCATGAACCCACCGTCCGCCACCGTCGGTTACCACAATCAAGATTTCTCACAGTTTCTCCCTTCTTTAACCATTCTCAATAAACACCCCACCATCTTCGACCCGTCTCCGGTCGTCCACCGCCGCTTACAGCCCCTCACCATCCGCCGTCGTTCATCTTTAAAGCGTCGATTTGGGTTTTCTTGTGTGAGATTGCGATTTTGACTATCTTCTTTCTTCTTCACTGTTTATTTTCGAAAATTTCTCTTCTCAGGTATGATTTCTCAACTTCAATCTTATTCTTGCAAATTTTGGGCAACCATTGTTAAGCTTTGATTCTCTCTTGCTGAAATTTGGTTGAACTAATGCTTTGGGTGTTTATTAAGTGATGATGCTTGTTAAAAATTTTAATTTTAGGGTTCTATTTACTTTAAGATATGCTAATGGGATGAGTTATGAGTGCTAGTTAGCTTTTAGGCATGGGTATGTGATGATATGATTTTATATTTTATTTTTGCCACCTTTAAGTTTGATAGGAAATTGCTGAGAAAAAAAATTGTGCATAATTGAAGTAAATTGTATTGATTTTCTTATGTTTGACACTTCTGAGTGCTTAGTCTTCAATTTGTGCACCCATAGGTGATAAAAATTGTTTTAACCACCATATACTTTATGTGTGAAGTTTAAGTTTGGGTGGTGGAGCTATTTTTTTAATTTTTCTTTTTTTTCCAGTTACCATCCTTTTATCACTGCGTGAAAGAGATTGTGAATATGTTTGGGTTTAAATTTTTAGCTTTCATGCATTTTGTCACTGCTTTGCGCTCATTGGTGATAGGAACAACTCTAGACACTAATGTTTGGTCATGTGGTAATGAATAGTATTTAGTAATGTTGGACTCTCTTGAAAAATGTTGAATGTGAGAATTTCATGTAGTACGGATGGAAATTGTTATTTCTCATGTTTTTCATTCTTACTCAATGCTTGCTAAATGCTACTATTTATGGTGCTAGATGTAGTTATATGGTGTTTAGTTGTGCTCTTATGACCATTGGTACTTTGTGCTAATTTGACTGAGCTCATTTTGCTGGAAAATTGCCAATTTTCTTGTTTTAGTTACTTGTGATATAGAGGAGTGATTTTTATGAGCAGGAAGTGCTGAACAAGGTGTCATATTGCTAAGTTTTTGTGCATAACTAAAGTTTGGGGGTTGTTTGTATTATGTGATTTAACTTTTGTGTGCACATTCTGAAGTGTTTCTTTTCCATTTTTCAGGAAATGCCTCCTAAAAGAAAGAACCCCTCTTCTAGTTCTTCAAGCAATTGGGATACAACTAGATTTGCGTCCGAAGCTGCTGAAAAGCGCTATAAAAAGAAATTTTTGTTGCCAGTGCCATTTCTAAGAGGGGCATGTTTCTAGCTGAGGAAAACTTTAATGATGTCCCTATCTTGGAGGTTGTTTCAGCATTGAAGTGGAATTCTTTTTTCGAAGCTCCAAAGCAAAGAGGAGTATCATCAATAGTTCGGGAGTTTTATGCTAATTATCCTGACCGTAAAGATGGGAATGTTTTTGTCAGGAACAAATTGATCCCTTTTGATAGGGAAGCCATTAAACAGATCTACAAACTCCTGAATGTCCCCCAAGAGAAGTGTGTGTTTCGTGCTTTGAAGGATGAGGAGAATCCTGAGTATAAGGAAATTGCCAAGGAGCTAGGGTGTGCAGATGCCAAGCCATGGATTATATCTTCCACATCCCACAAGCCCAAATCAATTAAGTTGAGCAAGTTGCATGTGAGCTCAGTGTGTTGACTCCACTTCATTGGCCACCACATTATTCCAGCTGGTCAATTCACTAATGTGACAAAAGAAAGGGCCTTTTTGACTTACTGCATTAAAACAAAACAGCCCGTTGACGTTATTCAATTGATGATGAATCAGGTGGATCAAACTGTGAAGAAAAACATCCCAACATTGTACTTTTCATGCTTGATCACGGCTCTATGCGCAAAGGCGAGGGTCCCTTGGCTCGATTCTGAGTTTTTGATGGACTTGATGGGACCTAATTGTAGTGACACCATATGTGAAGCGCAGAGAAAGAAGTTGGGTACTTCATGAACAGAGCCTCCACCTCAAGGCCCTTCCTCTTCTGTTCTTTTGCCAGCAGGCCCCTCTTCCTCATCTGCAACTCCTAGTTCATCTGATGGACTACTGCCTCAATTAATTCAGGAGCAAACAAAATTAATTCAAGAGCAGTCAAAGCTGATTGAGGAGCAAAGGAAATTACTTGAAGATCAGCGGAGCTCAAGTGAAGCACAACACCAAGAGCTAGTGGGTGAGCTGCGATTATTGAAGCTGCGTGCAACTTATAACACCTCCTGCCTTGATGTGGTGCAAGCCAATGTTCGAGAATTTATAGGATTTATTGCGAATGAGATCAAATTTCCAAAGTACCAAGATTGCCCGCCTCTTCCGCCTGAGCTATAATTAAGGATGAAGCTTTCTTTCCCCTTTGTTTTTCTTCTCTTTATTTAGTAGTTTTTATTTCTTTATATTGTGTTTGTCTTTTCTATTTTGTGTGGTTCTTTTTGGAGTTAATATGGCCATACTGGTACTCATAAGTATGCTTGGATAATTGTAATATTCTTTTGTGTATTCTGATGAGGCCAATGCCATATAACTTGTAATTAACCGTCTGTGTTGAATTTGCATTTAGGTTTTCTCATGTAATTGTTGTGGTTCTTAATTTGTTGCAATGAACTTGGCTAGCCTCCCGTTCCTTTTTTTTTTCTCTAGTTAGAACATTAGAGACAATGTTCAGTTTAAGTTTGGGGGTGGGGTTGCAAAATTTTGCAAAATTTTCAAATTTTTGCTTTTACTTGAGCCTTGGATGACATGAATTTTTGTGATAATTGTGGCTAGTGTTTGTTCTTGTTTGTGGTGTTTATGTTGGTAAAACCCCAATGAGGATTTTGTTTGCACTTAAAATTAGAGTTAATTAGAAAATGCATGCCCAAGTCTTTCAATGATTAGGTCTTTGAATATGGTTTAATTCTTTTATGCTTTTGGAAAACTTTTAAGCACAAGGTAGCTTTGCATGATTTAAGTGTATGTTTTAGAGGAGAAATGCTAGCATGACTCAATATGTATGTCTATTGCAACACTAGGGCTCTAGAACTTACTCTATACCCCTTGAGGCGAAATCCTAGGTTTTGCATAGATTAGAGACATGATTTAGGCATATTTTTCTGTGTTTGAGCCTTTCAAGCCTTCTCCCATAATTGGTTATATCCCTAGCACCCAGTTTGAGCCTTACTAGAAAAACCAAGAATGAAATTTTTAAAAATTTACCCACATGAGCTTACCTCACCTAGCCCGAAAAACCAATGAATTACCCTTTCAAGTGGTTAGCTAAGCACATGTTGGAAACTTTGGGTGATAAAGGAAGTAATTCAAACACAATCAAAGGTTGTGTTAAAAAAAAGAAAGGGGAAAGAAGAAAAGAAAGTAAAAAAAAAAGAAAAAGAAAATAAAGGCTTGATGTGAAATAAAAAAAAATTAAATTAAGTCTTCATTAATGTGTTTTGTGCTATCATAAGCTAACCCTTGATATTTGATTTGATCCTATCCTTTTGTTGGTAGCCCAAAACCCTAGGTCACGCTATAAGCTTAAAAGACCTGATGATCTCTAGTTTATGTGAAGCCTACATTAGTGGAGAGAGGGTAAACAAGTAAGCATATGAAGTACCTAGTTGTCGAAATTTTCTATACATGTTGGGATATGTGAACATGAACCAATAAAATATGCATGAAATGATTGTCTGGTTGCCTGCACACACACACTCCAAAAACAAGTTAAGAATTTAGCTTATATTCCTAGAGCTTTGAATTGTTTGGCTTGGATATGTCTTTTATGGTTAAGTCTGGTAAAAAAGTGTAATCGCTGAGGGTTAGGTTTGGCCATTCATGTTTGCCAATATGAGTCCATTCACTTGCATATTTTCTCTTTATTTTAATCTATTTTGCCCGAGGACGAGTGTAATATCCGAGGTATTTAGATTCAATTATTTTCATTATTATTAAATTTATTTTTCTTTCAGAAAGAAAAAATAAATTAAATTAAAGAATTATAGGGTTAAAAATAGAATAAAGAAGAAAGTAATAGGGAATATTTATAAATTTTCTAGGACCTAAAAGAAATGGGGATAAAAAAAGAGATGGGGGAAAAGCAAATAAAATAACTAAATATATATATATATATATATATATATATATATATTATAATAATAATTATTATTATTATATTATTTAGTAAATGGGGGGTCAAAACCGTGACCCCCCACTCATAAAGCACAGACACAAATTATGAAAAAAATAAGAGAGCACACACCAACACACAAAAAACAAAACGAAACCCCCCTCCATTTAGTAAACACACACGCACATGAGCAGAAAAAAAATATAAGGAGAAGCAGCCACGCACGCACAAGTCAAGAAGAGAAGAAGCGGACGGCGGTTTTGGGCCGTTTTCTTGCTAGAGGACGTGCGCCGGTGACCGAAAAAAGTGGCTGGAGTCTTCTTTCATCCCCACCAAGCTTTCTACCCGATTGAATCAAGGTGAGAAAACCCCAAACTCCCAAAACCCCAATTTTTCCAATTTTGGGTATTTTAGAAATTCTTCAAATACTTCCAATCGGGGCATTTCGGGGTTAAAGTTGAGCTTAGTGGGTGTTATTGAAAGCTTAGTGAGGTTCAGAATCGAAGTAAAATCATAGGGATTGACCGGGTATGGAAATAAGAAAAATTAGGTTAGGAAATTGCTATAAATTCGAAATTGATAATTTAATGCATGTTTAGGCTTGGATTGGAGTAGTATAAGTGTTGTAGTTGCTAGAAATATACAAGGGAATAAAGCCCGAGTATTTACCGTTTCAACCGGAACCCAATTCGGTGAAAAAGAAGCGAAATACTAAGCCACCGTACAGTAAGGAGCTGTGCGGTGGGTTAGACACTTTGGTCTAGTCCTTAGTGGACACCTAAGACCCGCTAAATTGGTCTCAAGGCTCTAATTATACCCAATTATATTTTTATATATAACTAAAGAGGTAGTCATTAAGCTTTTACTCAGCGAATAAGAGAGACGGTGGAATGAGTAAGCTAAAGCCTCTTTTGAGCCGTGAATTTAATTCTTTTATTAGCTAAATACTCTTATGAACATGTAAAATGAAATTTAGACAAATGGGAATACTCTAACATAAGCATTTAGAGGTTCTAGATAGCTCGAAAGTGTGAAAGTCGAATATGAGACATTCGGGACTTTCAGAAAGAGCAAATAGGACGACGTAACGAACTAAATAATTAGTTCTTGGAAATATCTAGAGGGGGCATGAACATTAGCATGAAACGTGCATGGTAGATGCTTAGTTACGCGTTTCTAAATTGCTTAAGTACATGTGTATAGGGCACCACAGGGTTGGATGACTACGTGGAAAATGTGGTTTTCTCCATTTTGTGCAAATTGATATATGGAATATATTTATATGAATAAATTTGTGTTACACGTGAATTATTTGCAAGCAAGCGGTCAACGTGCAATAGTATATGTGCTTCTATGATTAATCACAAGGTGTATATGTGCTATTGTGGCTTACTGAGCCTTATATGATACCGTGGGTAGGATTGAGTCGAAATTTCATATGTGAGAGTTTATTAATATTAGGAACCCACTTAAATGGATCATCGTGCAAAGGTTTTGACCGTATGGTACATTGAGGAAAATGAACCTAGGTTGTTAAGTGTGACTGAGAGTGATGCATAATTGAAAAGGGAGAAACTAGGCCTAACTAGTAATCACGTATAATATTCAACTAGTTCTCATAGGGCGTCTTTCAAGGTTAAATATGTTAGTTGAGTTTGTTTAGGTTGTCCGGGTAGATCGAGTCAGTCATCCTGATAGGACAGACAGGATTATGACGTCAGCAAGTATGCCACATAGTGGCCATTACCTTGGTTTAAACTGAGGTCAGACAAGTTGCCGGCTATTACTCTAAGCATGCCTTGGAGTAAGAAAGTTCCTGGTGTGATCAACCAGGTTCGTACATGAAATTGCCTTCGGGCCAGTATTTCTCTTAGCGTAATGCGGGAGACAGAAAGTGAGTGCCTACATGCACAAATATATGTTATCTATGGAACCATATGTTATATGTTTATGAAATTGCCTTCGGGCCAGTATTTCTCTTAGCGTAATGGGGGTCAGTCTGTTCGACTCACCCCCTATTTACATGTTTCAGATACATGTGGTTCAGGAATCAGGAACGCGTCCACTTCTTCTCAAGGAGGCGGACAACTCTAAAGACCGCACGCTTTGTTCGTGTCGGTAGTTATTTTGATTATGTATGCATGTTGTGATGTGTATATATATATATATATATATGAATCCTTTTTGGGCGTGGCATATGTACGTTTACATCTGCTCTGTATATATATATATGTCAAACTTGAATTCTAGCATTGTCAGCTTCATACAGATTAAAGTTAGGTCTTGGTATTGAGAATTTAGGCTATGATATAGCATATCATGTATATATATATATATATATATATATATATATATATATATATATATATATGACTTCCGCATGCGACTAGGATATATCAGACGCCTTGAGGATTGTGATCAATATGTAAATTATATGTGTGACTAAATACCTGATTGTATGAGAATATGGCTTCCGCATGTGAATAGGATAGATCACATGCATTGAGGCGTGTGATCAATATGTAAACTATATGCAAGTGTGTGATTGAATATATGTATGACTGCATACAGGACTTCTGCATGTGAATAGGATAGATCACCCGCACTGAAGCGCGTGATCAATATGTATATTATATGTACGTGTGAATGATTATTTGTATATATATAGACTGAAGCAGCACTGAGCGAGCCGTGGATTGCAAACTGCTTAGGTCACCGGAAATGGATGGCTGTGTACATATATATTATATATATTGTTTGTATTAGAAATGGGTAGTTATAAGCATGTGAAAATGCCAATCAGGGATTAGAGGCTTACGGGATAGGAGAAATCCTACTTCCCGTGTCGGTCACGGACGTCCGATAGGGGGTCGTGACAACGAGCAAAAGCTTAAGTTTGGGGGTGTGATAACTCTATGAAATAGAGTTATGTATGCTAGTGTTTCATGGGTTTTAGGAGGTTTTCATTATCGTTGAGCCACAATTAATTGCTTTTTAGAGTGTTTTTATGTTCTTAGGCTTGTAAATGTTAATTAATGTGATTTTAGATTGTGTTGTTTTTATTTGTGAGTGTTTTGTTGAATTTAATGGAGTTTGGGGACTTATTTGTGTTCTTAGGCTTCTGTAAGGCATCTTGTAGCAATTCCGGGCCGACTAGGCTAGCTTCTCCGACCTCGAACCACCCAATCGGGGATCTGCATCTACGGTCGTACAGAGCCTCGAAAGGTGCCATTTGAATACTTGCTTGATAACTGTTATTGTACGCAAACTCAGCCAAAGGTAAATATCTTTCCCAACTTCCGCCGAAATCCATAATACACACCCGAAGCATGTCCTCAAGAATCTGAATGGTTCTTTCTGATTGCCCGTCAGTCTGTGGGTGGAACGCAGTGCTCAGATCAACCCTAGTTCCCAACACTTCCTGCAATGACTTCCAAAACCTGGAAGTGAACTGTGGCCCTCTATCAGATATTATGGACACTGGCATACCGTGCAATCTAACGATTTCTGATAGATAAATCTGTGCATATTGACTCACTCCGTAAGTGGTCTTAACTGGCAGAAAGTGTGTGGACTTAGTCATGCGATCCACTATTACCCAAACCGAATCAAATCCCCGTTGTGATCTTGGCAACCCTGTTACAAAATCCATCGTTTTCCTCTCCCATTTCCACTCAGGTATTTCTATCTGTTGTAATGTTCCGGCGGGCTTCTGGTGTTCAGCCTTGACTTGCTGGCACACTAAACACCTGGCTACGTAGTTTGCGACATCCTTTTTCATGCCATTCTACCAATACAACTGTTTCAGGTCATGATACATTTTATTAGCTCCCGGATGGATTGTAAACGCTGTCCGGTGTGCTTCTTCAAGAATTCTTTCTTTCAAGTTATCAACCATAGGGACACACAACCGTCCCTCCAACCGAAGTATCCCAAAATCATCTATAGAGAATCGGGCGTTGTCCCCTTTCCCTTTAGTTACGGTATCCCTGATTTTCTTGAGGTCGGTATCTTCATCTTGTCTAGTCTTCACCTCTTCTACCAAAGAGGACTTAGCTTGCAAATGGGCTAAGAGTGAGTTAGAACTTCCAATCTCAAACTGATTTCCCGTTTGCTCTAGCTCGTGTAGTTCTCTAATCAACGGTCTTCTTTCTTCATTTATATGCGCAAGACTGCCCATGGATTTCCGACTCAGAGCATCGGCTACCACATTAGCCTTTCCTGGATGATACAAGATCGTGCAGTCGTAGTCTTTCAACAACTCCAACCATCAACGTTGTCTCAAGTTCAAGTCTTTCTGCTCGAAAATGTATTTGAGGCTTTTGTGGTCTGTATAAATTTCACAAGTCTCACCATATAAGTAGTGTCTCCATATCTTCAAAGCGAATACTACAGCCGCCATTTCGAGGCCGTGAGTCGGGTAGTTCTTCTCATGCTTCCACAGTTGTCGCGATGCATACGCAATCACCTTGCCATGTTGCATCAAGACACACCCTAACCCGATCCTCGACGCATCACAGTATACCACATACCCTCCTGTGCCTTCAGGTAATGCCAACACCGGAGCGGTAGTGAGGTTGTCCTTCAGCTTATGAAAACTCTGCTCACACTTGTCATCCCATACAAACTTCACTCCTTTCTGAGTCAATCTAGTCATAGGTGCAGCAACCTTAGAGAAGTCCTGCACAAATCTTCTATAATATCCCGCCAAACCCAAGAAACTGCAAATCTCAGTAACAGAGGTAGGTTGGGACCAATTCTTCACTGCCTCTACCTTACTTGGATCAACATGGATTCCCTCTGATGATACCACATGACCCAAAAAGGCAACTCTGTCAAGCCAGAATTCACACTTAGAGAACTTGGCATACAGTTTTTCCTCTCTCAACCTCTGCAATGCTAATCTCAAGTGTTCAGCATGTTCCTCAGAATTCTTTGAATAAACCAATATGTCATCAATGAAGACAATGACAAATCGGTCCAGAAATGGTTTAAAGACCCTATTCATCAGGTCCATGAACGCTGCAGGAGCATTAGTTAATCCGAAAGACATCACCAAGAACTCGTAATGCCCATATCGGGTCCGGAATGCGGTCTTAGGTATGTCTGATTCTCGAATCTTTAATTGATGGTACCCAGATCACAAATCAATCTTGGAGAACCGCTTTGCACCCTGCAACTGATCAAATAGGTCATCTATCCTCGGCAGAGGATATTGATTGCGAATCGTCACCTTGTTTAACTTTCGGTAATCGATACACAACCGCAAGGATTCGTCCTTCTTCTTTACAAAAAGGACCGGTGCACCCCAAAGAGAGAAACTGGGTCTTATAAAGCCCTTGTCAAGAAATTCTTGCAATTGTGTATGTAGCTCCTTCAGCTCTTTCGGAGCCATCCGGTAAGGTGGTGTGGAGATCGGCTGGGTGCTAGGTTGCAGCTCAATTTCAAATTCAATCTCACGATCGGGCGGCAATCCCGGTAATTCTTCTGGAAATACATCCAAAAACTCTCGCACTACCGGTACTTGAGTCGGTGAAAGTACTGCTTTCGTGGTATCTTGGACAAATGGCAAATACCCTTTGCATCCCTTTGCAAGTAACTTGGATGCCTTCAAAGCCGAGATCAAGCTTGGATACGGTGCAGCTCCGTCACCCCGTATCACAAAGGGCTCCTCGTTTGGCATATTGAATTTCAAGCATTTAGCCCTGCAGTCCACAACCGCATGGCAAGACGACAACCAATCCATTCCGAGGATCACATCAAGATCAACCATACACAACAACCGAAGGTCTACCACAGTCTCATGACCATCGACCTCCACAATGCAAGATTTGTGCACATACTCTACTTGTACCGATTCTCCCATTGGAGTAGAGACCAGTACCGTTTCTTCCATTCTAGATGGACTTTTGTTGAATTTAGAGGCAAATGCATGCGACACATAGGAATGAGTGGAGCCGGAATCAAATAAGACTCGTGCTTCAAGGGAGCAGACAATAAGAGTACCTGTCACAACTGCATTTGATGCATGAGCATCCTGCTGAGAGAGTGCGAATACCCGCGCTTGTCCTCCACCTATCGCCCCTGGCCCTCGGCCACCAGATCCTGCACCACGGCCTCCAGCTGCACCTGTACTTGCTGCCTGTGGTGGTACGGTTCTCACTGGTGGAGCTGGAATAGTTGTACTCCTCGGCGTCGGATTGGCTTTGTCTTACCGGCGTTTCCACCCCCTTGTTCCCTCTGTCCCCCTTGAAAATTTCCCTTTGTACCTGTTTCATGGGTGGTAGTTGAGGATTGTCCTCCTGCGGACCCGGAATATCCTGCACCTCCACCTGTTGTCTTCCTTTTCTTACTTCCACTTCCTTGGTTGTCACTGCCTGTAATTAACTTCACTTTGGGATCAACAGATGTCCCATACCTCTTCCTGGTTTCAATCATTCTAGCACAGTCTGCTGCTTGAGCCAGTTCAGTAAAAAGTAATTCATACTTCGTCACAGTCATGTTAGGCGTCATCCACAACTCCTCGAATTGCTGACGCTTTGCATCTTTGGTGCCTTCAGGTAGAAACCGACCCAGGAATTCCCTTTGAAAATCTTCCCAGGTCATCGGTGCCACTGTACGTGAATACCTCGTCTGTACGGACTCTATCCATACTCTAGCCGCTCCCCTCAGCTGGAATGAAGCTAATTCCACTAACTCATGACCTGAGCACCTCAGCATGTGCCCAATTCTAACCACATCTCTGATAAAATACTGCGAATCCTCTTTCTCACTAGTACCGCAAAATGTGGGTGGGTGAAGCTTCAGAAATTTTGAAATTGGCAGCTCTCTGGGTGCTAGCCGTGGCTCACAAGGCATTCCCTATGGTTCTTGCCATTCCCTATCCTCTTCCTCAACAACTTCCATCTCTTGATTGCTAGGAACTCTCTCTTGTTCTTCCTCGCCGACTACTAACCGGCATACTTCCCTTTGTATTTGTCTTGTCATCTCTTCTCTTAGTTCCTGAAATCCTGCCGAGAGCATTTTCGCCACGGAAGGTGCACCTGTCTCTACTTGAGGTTGAGGTTCCGGTGACTGTCTCCTCTCTTCCCCTCTCACTTGTGCTCTCCCATGACCACGAGCACGACCTCTACCTCGGCCTCAAGTACGGCCTCTACCTCGGCCTCGGATGGGCATTCCCTCCTCCCGAACTGATACAATTTCCTGGGTACTTCCACAAGTTCCTTTTTACTCCCACGTTGTGCCCGGGTATACAAAGAGGGGTAAATCGACACCCGGTCATACCTATGGCTTCATACAGTTTAAAGTAACCAGGCTCTGATACCAAGTTTGTCACGACCCCCTATCGGACGTCCGTGACCAGCACGGGAGGTAGGATTTCTCCTATACCGTAAGCCTCTAATCCCTGATTGACATTTTATATATGCATAACTACCCATTTCTAATACAAACAATATATAGTATATATGGCCATTCATATCCGGTGACCTAAATAGCACGCAATCCACGGCTTGCTTAACGCCGCTTCAGTCTATACATATACACATAATCAATGACAAGTACATATAATATACATATTGATCACGCGCTTCAGGGTGGGTGATCTATCCTATTCACATGCAGAATTTCCTGTGTACCATCAAGTATATATATTCAATCTCACACCTGCATATAATTTACATATTGATCACACGCCTCAATGCGTGTGATCTATCCTATTCGCATGCGGAAGCCGTATTTTCACACAACCAAGTATTCAGTCACACGTATATATAAATTTACATATTGACCACACGCTCAGTGCGTGTGATCTATCCTATTCACATGCGGAAGTCACATCCATATATATATATATACACATGATATTCATCATATCATAACCTATATTCCCAACAACAGGACCAATCTTTAACCTGTATGAAGCCGGCAATTCTAGAATGTGACATATACATATATGTATATAGCAACTGTACAAAACAATGCTATACCAAAAGAATCATATACATATACATCCTGACAAAATACATATATCAATACTACCCACGCGAACAATGCGTGCGGCCTCTAGGTCTGTCCGCCTCCCTGAGATGAAGTGGAAGCGCTCCCGATGCCTATACCACCTGTGTCTATAACATTTAACATTGGGGTGAGTCAAACGGACTCAGTGAGAGGCTTTCCCATCCCTGGTGTAGTAGCGGGTACCACTACAACTGGGGAAAGGAGCCAATCACAAACACATACGCATATAATAGATTTTGAATTTCCATATGTTAAGTGGTCAGGCAATTAGCATATATCATATTCACGATAAAGAATATAAAGCATGGTTCTACATACATTTAAACTCACACATACATCATATTATAGTTTAACATACAACTTCATGTGGATATCTATGTTCAACTAACCGTAATCATAAACTGGCCCGAAGGCATATCTCCGTTAGGAGAGAATCTGGCCCGGAGGCAATATCTCACGTGAGCGATATAGGAACCTAGTTGATCATTCTAGGAACCCCTGGCCCCAAAACTTTACTTGGAACACTAATCTGACTCTAAGACTTCACTCGGAGCATAGCCGGTGACTCATCTGACCTCAGTTTACCTAAGGCAATAGCCACAATGTGGTGTATTCATATACTTGCATTTCTGTGAGTTTGACTCAAGATAACAGACTCAATCTACCCGGACCATCCGTGATAGACTCGGTTCCCGCGTTGTACCATAAATGACCCCTATGGACCACTACTTATTCATTTTACTTCTTCTTAGGCAAATCTAAGTTTCCAAGTGGTTTTCTAGATCGGAATCTCTCGGTTTAAAACAAGGTCACCTATGTTCATTTTCTTTAAGAGCTTACATACACCACCACACTTTTCAGATAATAATCAATAAGGTTGGTTTCTAGTACCACAAGACCCTCCCAACTAAAATTGACTCAATCCTACCCCTGATCTTATATAGGTCCCGAGGACCTTCTTTTCATATAAGGCTCCTTGAGCCACCATCGCTTTTACAATTCACATACACACATATAGCACGTTTTCACATACATTGTAATTTAGGAATAACAATAGCATGTTGTCTAATATATAATTCCTACAAATAGGCAAGAAGGCAAACCATGTATCCATATCCGCAGTCAACCCTATAGGACAAGGATAGGAAAGCCCCTCACCTGTTTGGCCCCTCTGATCAGCTCTCGGTGTGCCCGAAGGTCCACTCACCGTATGGTGCCCTATACACACATGCTTGAGAGATTTAGAAACTTGAAAATTCAACCACTATCGTGTACATGTAACGCTAATGCTCATGTTCTCTCTAATTAATTCCATAGACTAGTTGTTGTCTTGGAATGCCCTCAACTAGTTTTCGGAACACCTAGCATGCTTCTATTCGTGTCCAACCCTTGCCTAATCACACTATTTGGAAGCCTTGATTTAGGAATGCAAGGTTACCCAATTCCACCTCTATGTGTCCATGCGAAGTTTCCATTACCCAAGTCTTGAATTTATGGCTCAAGAGAGGCATAAATCCTACTTGTCCAAAATTTCCATTTACCGAAATAACTTTCAACACTTTACCTACATATGCATACACATATCCGGACACGCGTAAAATTGGAAAATTGTCTCTTTTTTCCCCGAGTTGGGTTCCGGTGAGACGGTGAGTACTCGGGTTTTAATCCCTCGTACATTCCAATAATTTTAACAATTATATAATTGCTATTCAACCTCTTAATGGACCCCAAATCCGTCCACAACACCCTTAAACATTACCAATCATATTTTCCTACTAGTTTTCCAACCCGGATAAATTCCATCAAATTAGTTCCGGTTCCTAAGCTTCCAACTCACTTAATAACATGCAAATACTTCAATTTAGGACCCAGAATACTCAGATTGAATCAATTAGGGGTTTTCCAAAAATCCCTAAAATTGATAAAATTGGGGTTTGAGAGTTTCGGGACTTCTCACCTCGATTCAACTGATTAGAAGGATGATATGGAGTAGAGGAGACTCCCAACCACCTTCCCCGACGAAGAAACCGCGTTTTCCGGCGAGTTTTCTAGCGTGGAAGCTCTCTCCCTTTGTTTTCTCTCTCTAACTCGTCACTCTCTCTCTCTCCAGCCACAACGACGGCCACTAGCTCCGGCGGACGGCGCGGCGTTGCTCTGGCTCGCACGTCCGGCTCCCCTTCCGTGCGTCTTCTCCGTCAAGCTCTGCCCTCTCTCCATGCCTCTCCGTGCGTGCGTTCTTTCCCGTTTCTTTCCTCCTCACGGTCTGCTTCTTCTTTTCCTCATTCTTTTCTTTTATTCCGGCTCCCCTTCCGTGCGTCTTCTCTGTCAAGCTCTGCCCTCTCTCCATGCCTCTCCGTGTGTGCGTTCTTTCCCGTTTCTTTCCTCCTCACGGTCTGCTTCTTCTTTTCCTCATTCTTTTCTTTTATTCTTTCTTTATATATATATATATATATATATATCTAATAAATTAATATATACATATACATATCATAAAAGAAAAAGAAACCTGATATAATAAAATAAAAAAAATATTTTCCACTCTTAAATTAGTTAATTTAATTTAATTGATGATACTAGTTAGAACATTCTCGGGTATTACATGAGAGGGGCGAAAAACTAAGGGGGAATGATCGCACCCGTCGCAAGGTTGACCAAATTAACCGAATTAAAAATGCAATAGCAGCGCAATCCGGATCGTTTTCACTCAAGGAGCCTTTATCTAAGATCCTAGGCTAAACTAAGCATAAAAAACATTCAATTAACAAAATAAAATGAAGTGTTGGGCTTTTAAGCTATCTACTAAATGAAAAAGCAATAAAAGTAAACTTAAATGTAAATAAAGAGAACCTAAATTACTATTTTTGGTATTTTTCTTGAATATGCTAAATTAAAAAGAGGTTGGAATTAATATTGAAAATGCCCTTGGAAATGGAATTATAGCTATCCTAATTCAAATTAATATGGGAGTTAGTTCATCTCTAAGTCTTAAGGGAAAACCTCAAGGTACCATTTGAGTCATGTGTTCTTTCTTAATAATTAGCCCTGCTATCATAGCTAGCAATTACTCCAAAAGACACAATTAAATGTCACTTAGTGTATGATTAAAATTAAACAAAAGCAACTTGTTCCTCTACTAAAAATTTCTCAACCGAGACAATCAAATACAAGCATAGATAATGTACCCATAAATCTAAGATTCTAAATTGTATAAAGATAAATCCTAAACCTAGGAAATCAAATATACAATTTAAAATTAGGTATTGAGATAAAATAACTCCCCTTTGTAGAATGGGAACTCAAGCCCTAATCTCCATCTCCAAGAAACAAGAAAATCTAGCCACACATTGAGAGAGATGCTACAATACCCTTCCCTTCATCCATTGTGCAAGAAATGAAAATGTGAAGATGATGGTGGTGAGGTGGCGTCTTAAGCAGAGAAGAAAGTGGGTGAATGTGGTGAAATGATGATAATGATGAAATTGTAAGTGAGTAGGTGGAAGTGGGTCAAGAGAAGAAGAAAAGACAAGAAATGATGTGGTGAAATGGTGTGTGATGATGGTGATGGTATGAAGAAAGTGAAGAGGAGAAGAGGAAGTGGCGTGAAAAATGGAATGGGAGAAGTAAGGAGGAGGTGGAATAATGGTTGAAAGAGATAAAAATATGGAGTCTTCTTGCCCCTGTAGCGCCAAAGACAGAGGAGGAAAAATTGGGGAAAAATTGCTGCTTGCTTTTCAAATGTGTTTTTTTTTTCATTTAAAACCTAATGTCTCCCATTGTTTTTGTGGCTTAGTGGCGTGAGGGCTTTAGCAAAAATTGGGATGGTGAATTTGGGTCTTGGGTCTTCAATTTTTGGGCTTTAAATTCTTTTGCTTGGGCCTTTGAACTTTTTTTTTAAGATAACCTACAAAATAAAAATAAGCCCAATATAAAATAATCATTCACAAATATTTTAATTAAAAAGCAATCACAAAAATATAACAATTTAACCCTTTTTTAATATTATTTTCATGTAATTACTCTTTAATCAAATTTATCATAATTGATGCAATTAAGCCCAATAAAATATAATAAGAACCCTAAAATAAGATAGAAAATATTATACAAAATAGGGACTTATCAGGGAACTTCATCTCCAAGGTGGTTTCAAGCGGATTCAAGCGGAAGAAGAGCGGTTTGGAGTGTTGGGAACAATATTCTTCTCCTCTTTCTTTCTTTTGCTTTGATATTTGTGATGTTTACTGATTTTTGGTTGTTGTATCTCTTAAATATGCTAGGCTAAACTCTCTTTTCCTTAGGATTGTAGTTCTTAGCATGTAAATTGTGATTATTGACACTCTTTCATCTCTATTTCAATGTTTATGGAGTTTATTCAGCTTAATGCTTGTTTTGCCCTCTTTGTTTGATCACCAATTAGGGATTTCATGAGGATTTGAGTAGTTCTTAGAAAAGACAACTTGAATTTAGTCCAAGGGCTGAATACTACTTGATTTAGTTCAACCAATAGAGTGGTTAACTAGATTTACCCAAAGGATAGGCATATATCGATGGGTCTTGTAGAGTCAAATTAGTCAAGCTTAATGCATTTCTTTGATTTAGGTTCCCATAAGAATATAGGGAATTTAGTTAGAGAAATAGAATTTATAAGAAATCGGAAGGTTTTTATAATGACAAAATAGGCTAAGGCTAACTCATAACATTGAAGTTGATTTCACAATCGAATTGCTAAGCTAGACTACAATCCTAGGGATCTCTCTTGCACTCAAGTTCTTTTGATTAGTTTCATTGTGAAGATATTAACTCCGTTTATTTCTTTGCAATTAGTTTAAATTTTAGTTTGCTTACTTTGAATTAAACACTAGATTATGATAGCTTGAATTTGGTAAATATGAATACACTAGTACTCGGTCTATTTTAGCTCAGTTCCCTGTGGACGATACTCTTTTCTCATCACTTTAATACTTGTTGGCGGTGTACACTTGCACCATGTCGTGTCGTTTGGGCGAGCAACAGAATGCTAAATGTTTAAGGCACTGCATTGATATTGTAAGTCAATGGCAAAGGATAATTCATGGGGTACATAACTAAATAATTTAAACACAAAACGTCTCAAGTTAGGAAGAGAAAGATTACATAAAAATGACGCAATGAAATAATTAAATAAAATTTTACAATGTTGTTGCGGAATAAATAAAATACCATGACCAATAAAAGGATACACCCAAAGTGGATTCTGGCATTGGATTGATGGTTGATAAATTAGAACTGCTATAATATAGAATTGTTAGATTTAAGTTAAAAAAATGTAGTTGAGTTCATTAGAAATATATATATTATCACAATTAAAGTGCATACTTGTCATTTAAGTTAATGGATTACCAGGAATACTAAATGTCTAAGGCACTGATTGATATTGTAAGTCAATGGCAAAGGATAATTCATGGGGTACATAACTAAATAATTTAAACACAAAACGTCTCAAGTTCGGAAGAGAAAGATTACTTAAAAATGACGCAATGAAATAATTAAATAAAATTTTATAATGTTGTTGCGGAATAAATAAAATACCATGACCAATAAAAAGATACACCCAAGGTGGATTCTGGCATTGGATTGATGGTTGTAAATTGGAACTGCTATAATATAGAATTGTTAGATTTAAGTTAAAAAAAATGAAGTAGTTGAGTTCATTAGAAATATATATATTATCAAAATTAAAGTGCATACTTGTCATTTTATTAGGAAGAGGCGAGACATTTATATTGGCATGAGACAAAATGCCTATAAATCAAAAAATGTTGAGAAGTAAGTAATAATATATTATATTTAAAAATTTTATAACATGATGCCAATGTTGAAATCAAATGCGAAGTAGATTTTTTTTTAAAAAAAAGACAGAGAATGTATTTTATCACTGAAAATATAGTTAAAAAAACGTACAGAACGTTTATAATTACGAAAATTAAGATGTGACTATGCCTTGATATGTATAAAAGCTTTTCAAAGTAATAAACTTCGATTAAATGTAACATAGTACAAAAAGAAGATGTTATTCGTTTTTTAAAATGGAACCTTTTACTGGACTAAGGAGTTGACTTTGTCTTCTTGACGCGTTCAGAGTTCTTTCGAGGACGACTCGATTCGTTTCTACCAACTTCAGGTGCGTGCAAGTCCATTACAAAAAATCAACTACATATAAATAAAAAACTTACTATGAAATATTAAGTAAAACGAAGTTTGGTACAGTCGCTATAGAAATGGGATGGAGATTTCATACTGGTAATATTCTTTGGCTTGATCAAAGAGTGAGTCGCCAATTTCTTAACTACAGTATCAACGAAGGTGACAATGAAAATGTTAAATCAATAATACATTCAAGTGAACATTAGACTTGTGATGGGTGAGCGCTAGAAATCATTGAAATGTAAATTAATAGTAAAATTGGATCATTGAAAAGGCAATAAAAGTGCATTCAGTGGGATTCTACAAATAGATAATGAAAGAAATTCAATAAATATATTAATGGGTGCAATCAAGCAATAGTTGACTTCCATCTCTTTTTGAAATGATTTAGCAAAATTAAGAAAAATTTAGAGCTGATTGGATTTAATTTTAATTAAAATAATGTTTTAAAACATGAGATGCCTATCAATTGGATTTAATCTTTGAAATTTTCAACTAACCTATACTGAAATCACAGTAAATGCAAATCGTGCCAACATAGATGCAATTTTTTTTACTACTAATATTTCCCACCAAATACCCATTGCGTTTAGAGAAGTGCCTCAAATTTAAGAAAGATAATAATATAATAGTGGGCGAATTTGACGCCAATGTTTACTGACATTCATGAATCAATAGGATTCTTATACAAAGAGCATTTAATTCTTAAATTGATTAATGAAAAAACATATTAACCTAAACCGTCAATTTGTAAAGTGGAATTTATTCATTTCAAAATTTCATGGACAAACATATTCAGTTTTGGCAAATAGAAAAAGTAAACTATCTTCAAAAAAAATTCTCCAATTTGTGTTTAAAAGTGGAGGCTAGTCTAATGTGATACCCGAGAATATTTTAACTAGCATCACTAATTAAATTAAATTAATTAATTTAGAAGTGGAAAATGAGATAACAAATAAAGACTATCCTACTACATTTTTTTAAAAAAAACAAATTTTTTCTTATAACCTAATAATTCTATATATAATTTTTTATTTATTGTTATTACTATGTCAGATTTTTTTTTTATTTTGGTGATATGTACATATATTAATTAAATATATATATATATATATATATATATATATATATATATGTGTGTGTGTGTTATAAAAAGAAAGGAATAAAGAAACGGAGAAGGAAGCAACGCGTGAGGGGGAAGACGCTCGAACAGAAAGCAACGTGAACGAGAGAGGGAGGAAAGAACGTTGACGCGAGAGAGAGGGCAAGAAACGAACGGAAAAACGTGGAGGAGGTGAGCCACGCGTGGTGGTGGCCGGACGCACGGAGGAGGAGCCGGAGTCGCGTCCACCGGAGCCGGTCGTCGCCGTTGAGCTGAAGGAGAGAGAGAGCTACGGGTTAGAGAGAGAAAGCAAAGGGAGAGGGCTTTCTCGCCAAAAAAACTCGCCGAAAAACGCCGTCTCTTCACCGGGGAAGGTGGCTGGGAGTCTCCTCTACTCTATATCGTCCTTCTAACCGGTTGAATCGAGGTGAGAAGTCCCGAAACTCTCAAACCCCAATTTTATCAATTTTAGGGATTTTTGGAAAGACCCCAATTGATTCAATCTGAGTATTCTGGGTCCTAAATTGAAGTATTTGCATGTTAGGAAGTGAGTTGGAAGCTTAGGAACCGAAACCAAATTGATGGAATTTATCCGGGTTGGAAAAATTGTAGGAAAGTGTGGTTGTTAAGGTTTAAGGGTGTTGTGGACTGATTTGGGACACATTAATAGGTGGAATTATGATTGTATAATTGTTAAAATTATTGGAATGTACGAGGGATTAAAACCCGAGTACTCACCGTCTCACCCGGAACCCAACTCGGGGAAAAAGAGACAATTTTCCAATTTTACGCGTGTCCGGATATGTGTATGCATACGTAGGTAAAGTGTTGAAAGTTATTTCGGTAAATGGAAAATTTGGACAAGTAGAATTTATGACTCTCTTGAGCCATAAATTCAAGACTTGGGTAATGGAAGTTCATATGGACACATAGAGGTGGAATTGGGTAACCTTGCATTTCCAAGTCAAAGCTTCCGAATATTGTGATTAAGAAAGGGTTGGACACGAATAGAAGCATGTTAGGTGTTCCGAAAACTAGTTGGGGGCATTCCAAGCCAACAACTAGTCTATGGAATTAATTAGAGAGAACATGAGCATTAGCGTTACATGTACACTATATTGGCTAAGTTTCAAGTTTCTAAATCTCTCAAGTATATGTGTATAGGGCACCATACAGTGAGTGGACCTTCGGGCACACCGAGAGCCGATACGAGGGGCCAACCAGGTGAGGGGCTTTCCTATCCTTGTCCTATAGGGTTGACTGCGGATATGGATATATGGTTTGCCTTCTTGCCTACTTGTAGGAATTTTATAATAGATAACATGGTATTGTTGTTCCTAAATTACAGTATATGTGAAAACGTGCTATATGTGTGTACTTGAATTGTAAAAGCGATGGTGGCTCAAGGAGCCTTATATGAAAAGAGGGTCCTCGGGACCTAGATGATATCGAGGGTAGGATCGAGCCAATTTTAGTTGTGAGGGTCTTGTGGTGCTAGAAACAAACCTCATTAATTATTATCTGAAAAGTGTGGTTGTGTATGTAATTCCTCAAAGAAAATGAACATAGGTGACTTTGTTTTAAACCACGGGATTCCGGATTAGAAAACCACTTGGAAATCTAGATTTGCCTAAGAAGAAGTAAAATGAACAAGTAGTGGTCTATAGGGGTCATTTATGGTACAACGCGGGAACCGAGTCTATCACGGGTGGTCCGGGTAGATTGAGTCTGTTATCTTGAGTCAAACTCACAAAAATACAAAGTATATGAGTATACCACATTGTGGCTATTGCCTTGGGTAAACCGAGCTCAGATGAGTCGCCGGCTATGCTCCAAGTGAAGCCTTGGGGTCAAACTATTGTTCCAAGTAAAGTCTTGGGGCCAGGGGTTCCTAGAATGATCAACTAGGTTCCTATATCGCTCACGTGAGATATTGCCTTCGGGCCAGATGCTCTCCTAACGGAGATATGCCTTCGGGCCAGTTTATGATTACGGTTATTTGAACATGGATATCCACATGAAATTGTATGTTAAACGGTAATATGATGTATGTATGAATTTGAACGTATGTAAAACCATGCTTTAAATTCTTTATTTTGCATATGAGATATGTTAATTGCCTGACCACTTAAAATATGGAAATTTAAACCCGTTATATGCGTATGTGTTTGTGATTGGCTCCTTTTCCCAATTGTAGTTGTACCCGCTACTACACCAGGGATGGGAAAGTCTCTCACTGAGTCTGTTTGACTCACCCCAATTTTAAATGTTACAGACACAGGTGGTATAGTCATCGGGAGCGTTTCCACTTCATCTCAGGGAGGCGGACAGACTTAGAGACCGCACGCATTGTTCGCGTGGGTAGTATTGATATATGTATTTTGTCAGGATGTATATGTATATGATTCTTTTGCTATAGCATTGTTTTGTACAGCTGCTATATACATATATGTATATGTCACACTCTAGAACTGTCGGCTTCATACAGATTAAAGATTGGTCTTGTTGTTGGGAACATAGGTTATGATATTATGAATGTCATGTGTGTATATATATGAATGTGACTTCCGCATGTGAATAGGATAGATCACACGCACTGAGCGTGTGATCAATATGTAAATTTATATGTATATGTGACTGAATACTTGATTGTGTGAAAATACGGCTTCCGCATGTGAATAGGATAGGTCACACGCATTGAGGCGTCTGATCAATATGTAAATCATATGCAGGTGTGTGATTGAATATATATACTTGACTGTATACAGGGATTCTGCATGTGAATAGGATAGATCACCCGCCTTGAGGCGCGTGATCAATATGTATACTATATGTATGTGTGATTGATTATGTGTATATGTATAGACTGAAGCGGCGTTTAGCGAGCTGTGGATTGCGTGCTACTTAGGTCACCGGATAGGGATGACCATATCTATTATATATTGTTTGTATTAGGAATGGGTAGTTATGCATATATAAAAATGTCAATCAGGGATTAGAGGCTTACGAGATAGGAGAAATCCTACCTCCCGTGCCGGTCACGGACGTCCGATAGGGGGCCGTGACATCTAAATTGGGGAAGATAATACATACATACATACATACATACATACATACATACATACATACATACATACATACATACATATATATGTGTGTGAAGAACATTAAATTTACAAAATCATGTTAAAGATAATTTTTTATGAAATAATATAAAAAACTTTTGCCCAAGTTTAAGGGATAAAAAATAGCTATAATATTTATTAGTAGTGTATCATGTTTTTTAAATTTAAGGCCTACCCATTGTACCTATTTTTTTTAAAAAAATTTCGACTAACCTAAAATAATATGAAAATTAATGCAGAATGTACAAACATAAATGCAATTGTTCTCTGACTAACATATAATAATTAGATAGTTGGCGAATTTAACGCCAATATTTACTGAAAATATACAATCAATAGGATTCTAATATAAAGAGCATTTAATTTTTTAATGGTTTAATAAAAGCATATAAAATGTAAATTGAACGGCCAATTTTTATTTTAAAAAAACTCTACTAATTGAATACCTTCATGGAAAAAACAAATCACTTTGGGAAAATAAAGATATGTTAATATTTTGCACGAAATACCAAATGTGTTTAGAGCAGAGATTGAAATTTGGCAAAGAGAATAATATAATAGTTGGCGAATTTCAAACCAATCTCTACTTAAATTCATCAAGGAATATGATCCAAATACAAAGAGGCTATAATTTTTTAATTGTTTAAAAAAGAAATAAAAAATTTAAAGAGATCCGTCAAAGTTTAAACTGGAATTTATTAGTTGAATAAATCTATGGACAAACAAATTCATTCTGGCAAATAAAAAGATGTACATATTTTTTACAAAATATTTTATTTTCTGATTTAATTAAAATTCTAGGCTTGTCTACATTGTGGAAGATAATATATATATGGGTGTGTGCATAACATTAAAATTTAAAAATCAATTTATAGATAATTTTTAAACTAATGAATTAAAAAAATTTCACCCAAGCTTAATCGATAAAAAAATAGATGTACTATATAGCAGTTGAATAAAGGTAGGTGGTGTTAGAATTATAAAAATTATTCATCAGGATCAAAGGCTGAATCTAAAACACCCATACAATTAGTTTAATCAATATCATGCGTACCTCATAATGTCATAGCTTGATTGGACGTGATCAATTGTTCACGTGGAGGCCGGTCTTCCTCTCCTTATCTTTTTCATGTGACTGCCTAATGGGGAGGCTAGGTCAAAAAATTAGATTGGAGAGGAGACTCAGCCCTGTATTTAAAGAGGGTTGACAATTACCCACCCATCATAGGTAGTCAGCCCGATAGCCCTACACTTATCACATTACATCATTATTGGGCTTAAGGCCCAATCTACAAGGTGAGACCAAAACCAAATTAATCACATTAATTTACAGGTATCATGGTCATAATTGGGCTATACATCCAACCAGTATTTTAAATAAAACAAAATACCAATTAATTAAGCCCAATATAAAATAATTTTCCAAAATTCTTCCACTTGGACGTCATTAATTGGGTTTTAAATAATTTCAAAAATAGCTTTGAAAACGACTCTCTGGTTGAATAAACTAACGTGGCCACTAACATAGCCCAATAAAATCACCTCAACATGATTAATATTCCAATAAGATGGTAGCTCAGAACTAAGGACGAGGATGCACTGCAAGATCGAGCATTTCACCCTTAATTACACAAACTATTTCTCTTATCAATCAATCACAATGATGCAATAGTGTAGATGCACATTCATGCATATATAATATGTGATTCCTTCTATGCATGTGTGCAAGAGTCCTCATCATATTTCCCGAGAAATATGACATCTTCCCAAGAAGATTTTCAAATTATTTCTTATGAAATCATTCTCATCTCCATGAGGAGACATATGTTTCTTTATGAAACACCACAGATGTTTCTGTATGAAACAACACACATGTTTCTGTAAGAAACACAAAATTTTACATAAAAAACAGCATTAACCATAAGGCCATTTTATAATTCATTTTTCATGATGAGTCACTTTCTCAAGGAAAGCTGTATTTAATAAAAAGGCCACCTTCATTACAAAGGTCATCTCTATAAAGAGATACATGTTTAGCACCACTTTCACCAAGAAAGCCATATTCATTTTCACCCTAGAGGTAAAGATAAAATAAACAAAATTCAGCAATTGCTAAAATATTAATTCATTCCATAATAATCAACACCATAATCTTTACATGCAAGAACAAATAAAATCCATGGTTTTTTTTAATGGGAAAGAAACATTAAGCAAAAAAAAAAGAAAGTCCTTTCATGCTCCCACTATTCAATTAGATCAAAGGAAATAAAAAAATATCCATGTCCTCTTACATGTCTCTGGGACATAATAGGTTCGAGTTCTTTGATACGTGGGTATGCAATTATAGACTTTTTATCAATCTGTTCAACTAATATATCACCATTCACCATCTCTACTCAAGTCTTGCATAGAAAGGGATATTTAACATTAATTGACAACTCCCACGGGTCAATCACATCATGAGAATACAAGCAAATCTTAAGTTTCAAATTTCTTAAATAATTGATCTTAAATCATCAAATGAAAATAGGTCACAACAACCCCATAAATTAAAAAATGTTCACCTTTCATATCATAACTCTGATTATTATGGAATTTACAATATTTTGTAGTTTCATTATCATCAAACTATTGAATATAAACTATATAGTGTATACTCAAACAACTCAGTCATAAATCCTATGACATAAAAATAAGAAATATAGTTTATATTCAATATCAATTTTTTTGAGTCAATTATTTATAAACAATCAGATAAATGGTCAACTTTATTTCATGACAGTTTGACCTTGCATTATCAACATTGTGTATACAACCAAATATAGGTTTCAAATAATACACAATATAATATATACAGCTCCAGTTGCTCTACCACTGAGCTGTACCACAATTTACAACACTAAAGTCTATGAGCTTCCTTACACAAATTCTCATCTATATATACATATAATCATTATTATGATTATACATCTGTCAAATATGTTTTACAAAATTAAGCAAGCACCAGACACATATGCTTCAGTATAAACAAATAAAAAAATTTAAGATTTATTAAAACAAACAATAGTTAATAAAATTTTAGTTTCCAAATAATTATATGAGGAATTGCTGTAATTCAACATTAATTAAAATGTCATAACTTTGTACATTATGAGCATATACATACCAGCCACATAAAGGCAAACAATTTGAAAATTGATTCTTTTATAAACAATAGTATTACATACAATAATTAGGAATACATCTCATATCAACTTTAGATCATTCTATAATTTAATATACAGTTCTAACGGATAGTTAATCATCAAACTATCCAAAAATAAATATAGTTCAAGCTTAAACATAGCTTATGATTACAATTTATATCTTATCTCATCTCAAAAACATTTCAAATCAGAGTTACTATTGATTTGTATGTTAAATATTTGAAAAGTACAATCAGTACAATTTGTAGATTTTGACAAATACCAGTGATAATAATCACCAAAACATAAATCAATACTATATTAGATAGACTCCCCTGTGTGTAGAGAATAAGAAATATGGTATGTCAATCCAACAAGCCAATTAAAATGATAAACAGATTCATTACAAAACAAATATAACACCTGTAGGCAGAAAGATTTAATCTGTATATCACCCTAATTGCTCCATGCTACCTAAAAATAACTCATACAGTACCCCCTGCGGGTAGGTAATGAATAAATCAATCTTGATAACAAGATACATCTCATACAAGAAACTCTACTAGTTCAATAAATGAGTCACTGTGGTGACAATCATTTATTTACTAATAAAGATCTCCGAGATAAAATTTTGTCCAAGAATTTGTTTCTCTGTCATACTTAATTCAAAATTGAAAACTTTATTACTTGTAATAAACCTATATACACAAGAAAATTCATCACTCAAGTGACTCACAAAAATATATGACAATAAGAGAAATAATTCATGTAGCACCTTATGCTAAATTTACATTAGGGAATCTTACACAATTTTATATCATAAGGTATTAACAAATAAACACGATTTACTTCCACAATTCCCAAACATGCAATATCATTTAGTCGATGATATATATATATATATATATATATATATATATATATATATATATGCTATTGCACAAGAATTTTTAAACTCACAATATTTTGCCGCATGCCCAAAACACATCGCTATTGCACAAGAATTTTTAAACTCACAATATTTTGCCACATGCCCAAAACACATGTTCCTCCCATGTGGCTATTCACATAAATAGTATTAACTATTTCTAACAATGCATTATGAAATTATGATAATTTCAATATAGTCTTCACAATAAAATTTAATCATAAATTTATCGTGCGTTAAGGCAATAAATAAATAAATAGAATGGAAGAAAACATATTTTGAGAATTAAAAAAACGAGACAAATTAATAAGAAGAGCAATAATAAAGTAACATTAGATATCCCAAAAGTATAATTATAAACGCCCCTGTAGGTGGAGAATATAACATACTATTTAGATTTCTAATAACAAGCAAATTAATTTAAAATGGATTTCAAAATTCAATGTCTGCGGACAGAAGAACTTTAATCCAAACAACAAATTAATTGCTCCATGATATCAAAAATTAATTTAGAAAATTACCCCTGTAGGTGAGTATAGTTCCCAAAATAATTTTGATGTCAAGATAATTATCTCCAATGAATATTTAATTTAACAAAGAAATTATTAATTTCAATAGGTAAGCCACTGAGGTGACAAACTAACCATCTCATTAATAAATTCTTCAAGGAGATTACATTGCCATCTATTAATCTTGTGTTTTGTGTGTTCTTCTTGAGCACAAACAAAATATCATGGTATTCACATACCAAACTTCATTTTATACAACTTAGGAGGACCACTTTGAAGAGGACTATTTTAATTTTGATTTCGTCCTCAATCCGAAAACCCTAAGCATATGTAACATTTTTTTTCTCAAATTCATTTGGGACAATAAACTTTACTAACCATTTTCTATTTGGTGTAGTCCTAACAAACTTATAGATATATCCATATGAATTATAATTCTGACAAAAGATGATTCCCCAAGATACTTCATATCAAGGTGATATGATGATAGCAAGACTTTAATTCCATATGGCAAGTCCATATTATTGTTAGCAAGAACAATCGTGCTCCCACTGATTTTAAGGTATATACACTGACCTACTTGATTTTCATCCATTTTAATAATTAAATTAAAAGGGGAAAACAAACTTTTAGACAATATCTCTATTAACTTTCAGCTTAGTCACCAATCACCAGTTAGTATTTCAAAATGAATTTCATCTTTCTAATGATTGAGACATACTAATTAGGTAAACATGGCTAATTCTTTAATTAATAAGCCAGCCAAAAGCATTCTATCTATATTAATTATTTATTTAATTTTGAACCCAAAAATATGTTTCATAAAAGATAATTCTCTTCTTTTGTCAATTCTATTTTAACTCCCACACTTTGCACATACAAGGTGGTGAATTAATTAGAATCAATCTCAATTTATACAAACCATTACATTTAACTATTTACATTGCCAACAACTCAATAATCAAGAAATAATTCATTTTAAAATTCATCTACAATCATCTAGTCTAGATGATAAATTTGAATTTGGACTCATAGATGACACACAAAAAAAAAACTTTTCTTCAAAGACAAAATGAAACCACTTTTTAAAGTTAATCTTTCAGTCGTGGTGCTTTAGTTATTTAAGGAAAGAGAACAATAAGCCAAAGTAAATAGCAGTAAAGGAGGTTAACAAATTGGATAAAAATTAAGAAACAAACATTTACGACGTACAATCACAAAATCCCCTCTAATTGGATATACAATTAGGATTTTTAAATAACAAGCAATTAATTCTAAATGGATTCCAAAAATTCAATACCTATAGGCAAAAGAATTTTAATCCATAGAACAAATTAAATGCTCCATGACGCCTAAAAATGTTCTATATAATTATTCCAGTGGTGAGTACTGTATATAAAACAATTTGGGTAATAATAATAATATCCCAAATTTAATTTGAAAAAAAAAGCAAATATTAATTCATTGGGTAGTCTATTATATTGATCACATCCCTATGATTACCAAGCTTTCGAGGCAGAGGAATTGCATTACCCAATTTAATTTTCTCAAATACATTGAATTTATCACAAAATAGTAATTTTAATTTATTTTAATGATTAAAATAACCTATGTGAGATAGTACAACAATATTGAGCTTGACATACATAAAAATTCATATTTTATAAAAAAAAAAGATATTTAATTTCGAATATTTTGAAAATTCCAGAACATGCTCCCAAGTTCCAACTTGTATACTTTACAATCTAGTTCTATTTTGGAAATTTTGACGCAATACAAGAATGCATCAATTTTAAACCCAACACACATATATATATTCAATCCTAAAGATTCTATGTGGCGCGCGCATATATATATATATATATATATATATATATATATATATATATATATTCAATTCCAAAATGCACTTGCACCATATATATATAAAACTAAATTTCATTATTCTTGAATAATGTTGAATAATGGTTTAAAGTGAATATGAATATATAATTCTTTTTCACTTCTAGCCTAGAATGCTGCGCCATAGGCCCATAGCAAAGTGTATCATATTTTTATTGATTTTCAAGTATGAATCAGACTTCACACACATATTAAAAAAACAATTTCACAATCTTCAATATATAGATCAAATTTTAATCGCATCACGTACAAATTAGAAAAATGAATTTACCGTGAAAAGTAAATCGCGGAATACATCTATATTAAACTCAATCACCGAGAGAAACAAAAAATTGCAAAATAAATCATCATATGGGTTCTAAATTCAATCGCCTAACTTGGCTCGGATATCACATGTTAGAATAATAAAAATTATTCATCAGGATCAAAGGTTGAATCTAAAATACCCATACAATTAGTTTAATCAATATCATGTGTACCTCATAATGTCATAGCTTGATTGGACGTGATCAATTGTTCACGTAGAGGCCGGTCTTCCTCTCCTTATCTTTTTCATGTGACTGCCTAATGGGGAGGCTGGGTCAAAAAATTAGATTGGAGAGGGGACTCAGCCCTGTATTTAAAGAGGGTTGACAATTACCCACCCATCATAGGTAGTCAGCCCGATAGCCCTACACTTATCACATTACATCATTATTGGGCTTAAGGCCCAATCTACAAGGTGAGACCAAAACCAAATTAATCACATTAATTTACAGGTATCATGGTCATAATTGGGCTATACATCCAACCAGTATTTTAAATAAAACAAAATACCAATTAATTAAGCCCAATATAAAATAATTTTCCAACAGGTGGTCCATAGTTTACAATAAAAAAGTGTTGTTGGACACATGTAGCGAAAAAAAAATTTCTTCCATATAATAAAAATAACCAAGCATTATAGGGCTTTCTTGAAAGTAACAGAAATTATGTTCAGATGAAACTTTGAAAATGAACGACATAATGTAAAAGTAGACAAAAACTAAACAACTGAGAGTGTTCAAAAGTTGTAAAGGACCAATCCATCAAAGAACTATATTACTCTAATGGTTGGGAAAAATGAAAACATCTTCCTGACAACAAAAGATTTACTATGTTGTGCATGCAGTGACCAATCGAATGATGTCGTCCCTCCGGTTTTCAAAAACAGTGAAACACTGTGTGAAGGTACTTAAGTCATCATAACCAACAATGTCTTCATGAACGCATATCAAATAGTCTCTGACAAAATCAAGGAACTGGAGAATAAAGGGAGTGTTGTGAAAATGTCTATATTTTTTCCATATAACACTATCAGTATCAGTCTGTATGCTCATCTAAATATTATATGAATTACACTGGTGTGTGACCTTCCTCCAGGTGGTGATACCTAAACAACCAGCCATGGTTATAAAATGCCACTTCAATTCTCGAACAGGGAAGGGCACCTTGGTGACAGACCATGTTTTATCCTTCAGATCAAATGAGACCAAAACATGACATCCTCCAAAATTAACATCTTTGTTTCATGATAACCAATAAATTTTGCCGTTAATGTGTGTACTTCAATCAAATAGTGAACTTGCAGAATACACAGGTTCAGAAACCTTGCTCCATGATCTGGTATAAGAAGAGAATACAGTCATGTATGTTGTATCCGATTGAGTGCTTGAATTCCAAAACAAAACAATGCAAAATCCTCGCATGTGTTGATCAAACCCAAATCCAGAACGAATTGTGGCTGCAAATCAAAAATCCAAATGTTAAAATTTGTACCTTTGTCTAAATTTAATTAAATTGAAATATTTAACTTTGATGATGATTTGACACTTAAAACTTACTTCCTGGAGGAATACACTTAGAAAGGGATACTTCAACCGAGTGATTAGTAAGAGGATTCCACAAAAAGAAACATGCATCAGAAATTGGCAATGTTTTACGAAAGCATATGACACCTTCGTCAAGACCAATGAATTTAGGAATGTTATGACACAAGAAATTTGGTATTTTGGAAAAAGTTTCAGTTGCGTTATTGTCATCTTTGGCAGGTTCAATTTGCAAAAAGAAGGGAATAACATTGTCATTACCCTCAGGAACACAGAAAAACATATGTGACAGATTTTTTTCACGATAAGCATTACTGTGATCATCAATGAAATAGCTTTTTTTACAGATCATTATCCAATTTTTGGACACGTAGGGGAATCTGTTAACTTCTTCAGGTCCAAGACAACCGATAATTTGAGACATGATTTCAGTAGGAAGGCCAGCCGAGTTAGCGAATAAGTCCTCCATTCTCTGTGTACAATCAATAATTGAAAGCAAAGGTAAGCGATAGGACAATCAATCAATAATTGAATAAAATAATTCCAACACATGTAAGCAAAAGTTAAATATGGTAGAATGTCCGAATAATATTCATGCAAACAATTTTAATGTAAACGGAATAAAAATTATTTGCTAGGTGAAGCAAGTACAGTCAACGGTAATTCTACGATTGTACTTGGCACAACAATGGCAGAGAAATGGATTAAATTAAAGAAAAACGTAGAAAAAATTATTAAAAGAAAAAACATACAAATGACTGCGATAGCTATGAATTGCAAAATTATCGAATTGTGCAAGGTAATGTTTTCCTAACAGGACTTTGATACCTTCTTATTTATATCGAAAATTTTCCAATATTCACATTGAATCTGATGACAATAAAATCAGATTGAGAATATGACTCATAGGCAATTACACTAATTGCCAAATATTCAAATTTTCGAAAATTATTATAGTTAAAGAAAATTTTGACAAATCGAATATTTTAAAATCATAAAGGAATAGACGTATTAAATTAATTACCATTAAAAAAATGACAATTAAATGAACAATTAATACATAGCACAGGAATATGTAGTAACGAAATATAATTGACTAGTCTTTGTACCCGTGCCCTGCACGGGATATGTTTGCAGTTATGTCGAATAAAATTAAGAATAATATAATAACTTCTTAATAGCAGAGGTTTATTTCAGATTGTTTTTCAACTGCCGAAATTCTAATTTGAAGGTGATATAATAGCTTTGACCTTTGTTAATCATATGTTTTATAAACTTGTTTCCAAATGGATATCTTATGGTTTGAAATTTTTACAAATTAAATGGAAGATATTGCATAATGAGATTGTTAACAGTTAATCCGTATGTCAGAAGCCATAAATGTACAAATATTCAATCAATTACACAATAGGAAAATATAGGCTTTATATGAAATTCTCTACAATTTTAGTTCTAATGCCTTAAGAGTCCTTGGAATTGAACAACATAGTATATTTCTCAAGCTAATTCAAGCATTCTTACCAGGCGGCCATGGATTGTTGCTTCTGCAATTCCATTGATCCCTGCACATCTCTAAATCATATTTTACTTTGGAGATAAAAATCAAACACAAAATAAAAAAAATAAGAACGTCAAATTGCAAAAATGATACTTTTCCTCATCAAGATAGATAATGAGAATTCTCAGACCATTAAAAAAAGATAGAAATTTTATCCCAATAATTGGTAAAAATTAAGAGTTAAATCATTGAGTATGAGGTGTAGTAACTCCCTAATACCATATGCTCCTAAAAACTTATGTTTAATAACTTCATTACAAATAACAATGATTCCAATAACACAGAATTCTAAAATAACACCTGATAAGTATTATGGACTCCCATGAAGATAAATATATTTTTAACAATTTTATATTTTGATGGCCATTATTAGTTGTTCATAAAAGATGTGTTTGTCAACAATTAAATTTTAGCTTTCGAAATAAGTATCTATTTTTCAACATTTTGATTGCGGTAGTTGAAATAAGTTGTTGAAAAAAGTCAATTATAATATTTTCGATAGTTGACAATTGTCAATAATTTGTGTGATGCATGTATACATGGTTAAAAATCAGATCTCTTTGAAAATCAATATGCTAAATGGTGTACAAATTAAAATAACTATAAGATTAAAAAAATTATAAATTGATCTAGAATATAATTGGCCAACTTTTTGTTTCGGTTTATAAATGTTGATTTAATTTTGATATTCATACCTCTAGAAATTTTTAATTTTTTTAATCAAACAAAAAATATAAATTAATTTATTATTTATATGTTATTTTTAGTCAATTTATTATTAAATTTTTTATTTGAACCAACTATTATCGTTGAACACAGTAATTAATTCCCTGTTTGACTTATAGTTTTTGAATGCACGGGTTACATTTAGAGATATTTATATATGAATTTTGTATATATATTTATACAACAATTATTTTGAAATCTTATAAATATTTCATGACAATATAAACAATATTTATGTGTAATAAGCAAACTTTATTTGTCTCTTGAACCCTAAACCCTAAAATCTTTATCCATTATTATAATTGGGATATGTACGTTGGTTTGATAGGCGAACTTGAGGAAATGGATATAAGGAAATAGATATAAGTTTTTTCCAAACAATATATCTATTTCACTTAAATAATCTTATATTTATCTATCAACTTATTTTTATTATTTCCATTGTCATGAGATGACATCCTTTTTTATGTCATGTAATAACACAGTGTTATCTTATATAATAGTGTTATCACATGACACATAACAAACATAATCATCCAACAGTGTCAGGATGACACCATACAAAATGCCCCCTAAGCGTTTGGATATAACATGCATGTGTCTACACGTTAAATTTTTCTTTTATTAGTTGATAGAGTTTTTAAAAATAAAATAACTTTTTGTTGTCTTTTCAAAAATTTCAAATCATTAGATACTATATCAACTACCAAAAAAAAACCTTAACATGTCCATTGATATTAATTACAATCAAAACTTATTGAACATTAGCAAATTATAATTCCGAAGATTTTGCTTGGATTGAAAATCATATTAAGTATAGTGAAGTATTGTTGGTGTGGTAGTTAACAATTCAAGAATTATCTCATATAATTAACTTAGTGACCTTCAAGTCAAACAAAAAACGAAGTAACAAATTATAATTTAAAGATATTAATTTTGACCTAGAGAATAAAAGTCAACAAATTGAATACTAATTATAATCTTATATTCTTTTTTTTTTATGGAATACAATCATATATAAACCTCAACCATTTCGAATGTCAAGATTTTGCTTTAATTAAAAATCCACTCAATAAGGAAATCATTCCATTTTAATTTGTTAGGACTGAATATTAAAATAAAAAATCTAAAATTATTGTTTTTTGTAACATAGTAATTAATGATATTGACATTATTTTTAGATAATTAGTAATTAACATATTTTTGAATTTTAAAAGATATTGAAGTATGTATTTAATAATATATCATGTATATCGATTTTTATTATGGAAATTAAAAACGTTACTCAATTTTAATTTATTATGAAAGGATAAAAATAATTGAATATACTATGGTAGAGAAAATGTAGCATAATTAATCAAAACTCATAATGATATAATATAATGTACAAAACTATGTTGTAACATTAAAAAAATTCAAACTTGAATATCTATTTAAATTCAAATAAATGTAAATCCTTACATTTGAACAATATGTCACCTAAAATTAATGATTACAAATTTGAATAATTATTTGACATTATATTATTCGTTTGTTCTAATTAAATTTGTAATTCATAATTTAGGTAGCATATATGTATATTTTAAATTTGGTAATTAACACATATCTGAATTTTAAAAGATATTATATAATTAATTTTTTTTCTAAAAAAATATTAAAATTTGTATTTAATATTTCATTAAATTATGACAAGATATTATTTTAAATTGGAACTAAAACTTTTAGGTAATTAATTATCAAAATTTTAAGAATTAAATATATTTTAATAGTTTCAGCAAAAGTAATAGATATTCAAGTATATATTTCTATTTACTAAAACATCATGTATGTCGAATTTTATTATGAAAAAAATCAATTTTATTTTGTTAAGAAAGAATAACAAAATTTGGAATATACTATGGTAGAAAAAATTTAGAATAAGTAACCAAAATTTATAATGATATAACATGATGCACAAAATTATGTTGAATTATTAAAAAAAATTCAGACTTGAATAGTTGAATATATAGATTTAAATTCAAAACATATTATTATTATCTAACAAAATCATTTTAAAATGTTAATTATTACTTTTTGAATAATCAGGGGATCTAAATCGAAGTTTTGTTCTAAATTAAATATTAGTTATATGTTTAGATAAAAAAGCAAAATTAGTGGATTGATTAACCTTAAAAAGACAAGTGTATAAGAATTGTAATTCTATTATATTATATATCAATTTTAATAATAATCAAATTGATGTAGGGGAGGATGGTGAGTAATAAAATGAGAGAATGTGTATGAAATTTTTATTTGAAATTGATATTAATAGAGAGTGAAATTTTAATTTGATTTAAAAATTGATATTAATAAAATGAAAGAAAATTTTGATTTGATTTGATATTATGGGGTACTCATGAAAGAGATTATCAAAGAATTAAAAAATACATTAAATATAATTTGTTTCCCAAAACATAATTTGTTTCAAATTGCAAATAAATTATATATAAGTTAATTAATACATCATTTATATATATTTAATAGATTTAAAACATGTTAATAAATAACAATAATTAATTAAATAAATTAGTTGTGAAAACTAAACAAAAAATTTTGAACGTATGAAAAAATTAATTAATTAAACTAGTTGAGTGATATATGAAAAGATATTTTATAAGAATATTCCTTTAAACCAAAATCAGATTTTTCTTTTGTTATTTAATTAAGTTAAACTTAAAATCTGAAGTTAATGATATATGAAATTTGAAAGGATTCTAATTTTAATTTTCAATTAAGACACATTACTATCAAGTAATTATGGGTTTTATTTGATTCTTTTTTTAATTTATGGATTGAACCCTGATAAATTCTTTTCTAACGTGGCATTTGTGTATAAATAAAATATAATTGATACAAATATATATGGTAAATAAAATGATTAAAAAATTTATTTTAATTAGTACTGGTATAATTAATTTTGGAGATTATTAGAGATATTTTATGAGTTTTTTTTACAATCCATCAATCAAAAGAATCACAAAAGATATTCGAAAGAATCAAAGCACATAAACAAAATTTTTAATATAAAAATCATTTTATTTTTTATGGGTTAAAATTATTAATTTTTTGTTATTGCTTAATTATTTAATATATTTTTAAGATTAAAAAATAGGTTTATCTGAATTTTTTTTTGTTTTACTTTATTTTCAAACTTTTTATTTGCATATAAAAAATCCATTTTGTTAAAAGATTTTTGTGATATTTTCCTTAATGTTTGTAAATAGTAGTGAAGATAAATAGAGAAAAAAAATCTATTTAAAAATTAAAATGTTAAAACGTAAAATCAAAATTTAAGATGTGAGAAGATAAATAGAGAAAAAATGAAGATCATGATAATTTATTTATATTTTAGAAAAGGGATAGTGGTAGTTATCAAATTGAAAAGAACATAACTTCCTAATTTTGAATTTATTATTTTATAATTTATCAAAGTTTTATATTATTATTTTGATTAATTATTGTTAACGTCCAAATAATAGTTATAATATATAGGTAAATATAAATACAATTTGACTATCTAACAATCTTCCTTTTTCTTTAATTTTTATTTTAATATTAAAATATTGATTTTAAATGGAAAAATTTCTATTTCAAATTTTAAATTAAAAATTTTAATATAATTATAAATACTTAAATGATATTTAGATATAGTGGTTTAAAAAATGATGTTTAAATATTTAAGATTTAAAATAAATTCATAAATCATGCAAAATATTTCTATTTTTTTAAGTTTTTCTTCTTTTCACTCAATTTTGAATACGTATATATTTCCTTCTCATCTTTTTTGTTTCTCTTTTTAGGTAGGTATCCCCATAATAATCTTCTTTAATCTCAATTTTAATTTTATAATTTGAATTTCAAAATAAACTAATTTCAATTTCAATTTGTTGGAAAATTTGTTTTAATTTTAAATTCAAATCAAAATTCAAAATTAAGGTCTAAAATTAAGGTAATAAGCAATGTTTACAATTTGAATTATGATTTTGCATTTATATCTAATAAAATTCAAATATATCTTAGTCATGAAATTTGAAAAAATATGTTACCTAAAATGAATGACGCTGACATTAATATAATAACAATAATACCAAAATATTAATAAAATGTATACAATTAATGTAATAGCAACCGTTTAGATATTTGAATTATAATTTTGCATTATATCTAATTAAATTAAAATATATATGAATGATTAAAATTGAAAATAAAAATATGTTAACTAAAATGAATGACTATGACATTAATATTTTAATATTACGAACAAAATGTATAAAATTAAATTAATAAGCAACGTTTATATATTTAGATTACAATTTTGGATAACATCTAATAAAATTCAAATATAAGGTAATCATAAATTTTGAAAAGTCTGTTACCTAAATTTCAAATATAAGGTAATCATAGATTACAATTTTGAATAACATCTAATATATTTGTTTTTTTTTAAATTGAAACATCTAATAAAATGTATTTTTTTAATATTTTTTTATATATTATTGAATCTCAATATTCTTTATGAACAAAATTATATTATCTGATCTCGTGCATTACAATAATTTCTACTCTTTTTTTTTGCAACAAAGTTTGTTATAATTTTTATTATCATTATTATCATCATCTTGGATACAAATGAGACATAGACCTCATAGGTATACACATAAAGGATAGCACATTTATTATGGTTTGGGCTAGGTTAATAGTTGATATTTCTTAGCAAGATTTCCTACACTGAAAATTTTGGATAAGCCTTGAGCTCAAATATTCCACAACCATGACTTATGGAATAATAAGTTATGCATAATTAGAAAATTTACTTTAAAAAGTCTTGAATGGAATTATAAATAGATGATACTTTGAGTATAAGTCCAAGATCCATAATCATATATATTGATTTGGTAAAAATCATACAAAAACTCCAAATAAATTATTTATCCACAATAAACTAATTTCATGCATCTACATACATAGCTCAAGTAGTGATCAAATTCTAAAATGTAAAAGAGCAAAAGTTCCATCAAGACCTTTAGCTTCGAAGTAGGCTACATACTCTACAATCGTGGTTTCTCTATTGCTTCATTTTTCTGCACAAGTTTAAGGTCATCTTTAAAGCTATATGGACCCATAAAGGAACTACTATCTGGAGATAATCCTCCGATCCAATATATATATATATTATAAAAAGGATAGCACATTTACTAATGAAAAGTGGAATTCGGATTTAAATAGATGGGCAAAATGTTGATTAAGGGACTCCATGTCTATATTCATGAAGGCAAATTGAGAAACCAATTCCACATAAACATTCTTGAAGCCAATTCCTCAATACTAATAGAAACTTTGCTTGTGATCTTCCACAATATTCTTGAAGGCTGAATCATCATGTTGCTTGAAGGCTGAGTCATACACACAAACATTAAGCTTCAAGCATAGATTTGCTAAGTTGTGTCCAAGCATGATGTGGAGTGCAATGTATTTTCTAAACTTTGCATTTACAGCCATATTCGTGAGGTCACGTTCTGCAATCAATAAGAAATATGTATCTTTTTCAAAACTTGATGAAACATATTGGAATATGAATTTAAACAAAAATTAAAAGGGTTCGAAAATAAGATTTTGAGTAGAGTAAGATATGTTTTAGAAATTGAAAAAGATATATCATAACTCAATTACGCGTGTACCAAATTGGAAGTTGATCTTAAAAGCATGAGTGGTAATACGGAAATTGCCTCCACTATCACCAACTCCAAAACGTGATATAAAATAAACTCCACCTTCAACCAAAGAACCTTTGAATTTATTCAGGTACATACTGGGTACACTTGCACCAATAGTATAATTCTGGATTCAAATTAAAAAATCAGTAACACATCAGAATTCCATATATATATAAGTGATCAGCGTTTTGATTTACATAAAAATCAAATAGCAGTCATATTTGTAAACAACCGACAATGCGATGAAATACAATACCTCAGAGTCACATAAAACCATTTGAATCACAATAGCACCTGGATTAGGTTTGCTTGTATTGGAGGAGTAAGGCGGAACACACCACAAATGAACACCTCGCACTTTGACGGTTGTGTCTTGGTGCTGCATCGGATTCATGGAAGTAAGAGGTTGATTCCTCGACGCCATGTTATTGTATATCAGGACTTCCAATGAATGTGAGAAGAATAGGGGTAGAAGATGAACAGGAGGGAGTGTAATATATATTGCATTGATGGGAATCATTGATTTTGAATTCAGGATATGATTATTGATTGCAAAGAATCGAATTTTAAATATAATTGATACATATAGATTGATTATGATTTCCGGAAATCAAGGGATTGCACAATTAATATTCAAAAGCCATAATTGAAGAGGGAAGTGTCCACGTATGCTGCTAGATGACACCTAGTCAGATGCCACATGGAGCAATTTCATGGAGCGCCTCTTCTTTTTATATATATAATAGATAGATTATCAATGTCACGACCCCCTATCGGACATCCGTGACCGGCACGGGAGGTAGGATTTCTCCTCTCCCGTAAGCCTCTAATTCCTGATTGACATTCTTATATATGCATAACTACCCATTTCTATTACAAACAATATATAGTATATATGGTCATCCCTATCCGGTGACCTAAGTATCACGCAATCCACGGCTCACTCAATGCCGCTTCAGTCTATACATATACACATAATCAATCACACGTACGTATAATATACATATTGATCACGCGCTTCAGGGCGGGTGATCTATCCTATTCACATGCAAAATTCCTGTGTACAGTCAAGTATATATATTCAATCACACACCTGCATATAATTTTCATATTGATCACACGCCCCAATGCGTGTGATCTATCCTATTCACATGCGGAAGTCACATACATATATATATACACATGATATTCATAATATCATAACCTATATTCCCAACAACAATCTTTAACCTGTATGAAGCCGACAATTCTAGAGTGTGACATATACATGTATATATATAGCAACTGTACAAAATAATGCTATACCAAAAGAATCAGATACATATATATATCCTGACAAAATACATATATCAATACTACCCACGCGAACAATACGTGCGGTCTCTAAGTCTGTCCGCCTCCCTGAGATGAAGTGGAAGCGCTCCCAAAGCCTATACCACCTGTGTCTGTAACATTTAACATTGGGGTGAGTCAAACGGACTCAGTGAGAGGCTCTCCCATCCCTGGTGTAGTAGTCGGTACCACTACAACTGGGGGAAGGGAGCCAATCACAATCACATACGCATATAACAGATTTTGAGATTCCATATATTAAGTGGTCAGGCAATTAGCATATATCATATTCACAATAAAGAATTTAAAGCATGGTTTCACATACGTTCAAATTCATAGATACATCATATCATGATTTAACATATAATTCCATGTGGTCATCCGTATTCAATTAACCGTAATCATAAACTGGCCCAAAGGCATATCTCCGTTATGGGAGAATCTGGCCCGAAAGCAATATCTCACGTGAGCGATATAGGAACCTAGTTGATCATTCTAGGAACCCCTGGCCCCAAGGCATACTTGGAACAATAATTTGACTCCAAGACTTCACTTGGAGCATAGACGGCGACTCATCTGACCTTGGTTTAACCAAGGCAATATCCACAATGTGGTGTACTCATATACTTTGTATTTCTGAGATTTTTACTCAAGATAACAGACTCAATCTACCTGGACCACCTGTGATAGACTCGGTTCCCGCGTTGTACCATAAATGACCCCTATGGACCACTACTCATTTATTTTACTTCATCTTAGGAAATTCTAAATTTCCAAGTGCTTTTCTAACCCGGAATCCCTCGGTTTAAAACAAAGTCACCTATGTTCATTTTCTTTAAGAATTCACATACACCACCACACTTTTCAGATAATAATCAATGGGGTTGGTTTCTAGTACCCTAAGACCCTCACAAATAAAATTGACTCGATCCTACCCCCGATATCATATAGGTCCCGAGGACCTTCATTCCATATAAGGCTCCTTGAGCCACCATCGCTTTTACAGTTCACGTATACACATAAAACATGTTATCACATATATTATGATTTGGGAACAACAATAGCATGTTATCTAATATTCGATTCCTACAAGTAGGCAAGAAGGCAAACCATATATCCATATCCGCAGTCAACCCTATAGGACAAGGATAGGAAAGCCCCTCACCTGGTTGGCCCCTCTGATCGGCTCTCGGTGTGCCCGAAGGTCCACTCACAGTATGATGCCCTATACACATGTACTAGAGCAATTTAGAAACTTAGAATTCAGCCACTATCGTGTACATGTCATGTTAATGCTCATGTCCTCTCTAATTAATTCCATAGACTAGTTGTTAGCTTGGAATGCCCTCAACTAGTTTTTAGAACACCTAGCATGTTTCTATTCGTGTCAAACCCTTGCTTAATCACACTATTCGGAAGCCTTGAGTTGGGAATGCAAGGTTACCCAATTTCACCTCTATGTGTCCATATGAAATTCCCATTACCCAAGTCTTGAATTTATTGCTCAAGAGAGTCATAAATTCTACTTGTCTAAAATTTCCATTTACCGAATTAACTTTCAACACTTTACCTGCACATGAATACACATATCCGGATACGCGTAAAATTAGAAAATTGTCTCTTTTTCCCCGAACCGGGTTCCGGGTGAGACGGTGATTACTCGGGTTTTAATCCATCGTACATTCTAATAATTTTAACAATTATATAATTGCTATTCAACCTCTTAATGCATCCCAAATCAGCCCATAACACTCTTAAACATTACCAACCACACTTTTCCTACAAGTTTTCCAACCCGGATAAATTCCATCAAATTGGTTCTGATTTCTAAGCTTCCAATTCACTTCCTAACATGCAAATACTTCAATTTAGGTCCCAGAATACTCAGATTGAATCAATTGGGGGTTTTCCAAAAATCCCTAAACTTGATAAAATTGGGGTTTGAGAGTTTCGGGACTTCTCACCTCGATTCAACCGGTTAGAAGGACGATATGGAGTAGAGGAGACTCCCAGCCACCTTCCCCGATGAAGAGACGGCGTTTTTCGGCGAGTTTTCTGGCGAGAAAGCTCTCTCCCTTTGCTTTCTCTCTCTAACCCGAACTCTCTCTCCTCCAGCACCAAGACGGCGTTTTCCGACTCCGGTGGACGGCGACTCCGGCCTCTCTCGCATGTCAAGCCACCACGCGTGCGTTTCCCGTCCGTGAGCTCATCCCCCCTCTCTCTCGCGTTTCCCGTTCTTCCCTCTTCCCTCTCGCGTTTTTTCTTTCTCTGCTTCTACCTTCACGCGTTTTCTTTCCTCTCCACGTTTTCTCTTTTTCCTTCTTTTCCTAATCCTTTACTTATATTATATATATATATATATATAAAATAAATTAATATATATATATATATATATATATATATATTACAAAAAGAAAAAAAGAAATCTAGTATATTAATTAAAAAATATGAAAGAAAATTTAGGATTTAAAATACTTTGTATTTACAACATAATAAGTAATAGGATAGGTGTCTATGTATTTTTTTTTTCATTTTCCGCTTTTAAATTTATTACTTTAATTTAATTAATGACACTAGTTAAAATATTCTCGGGTATTACAATCAACCTTGCCCAAAATTGTCACCTTTAATTTAAGTTATTGAAAATTGAAAATTAAATAAAAATGTGATCAGTTTTGGACTTTTTTAAAAATACAGTAAGATCAATAACTAAAATTATATTATATTCGATTGATTATGGGAGAATAATTATGATCTTGGAAATCAATAAAGTGATATGAACTTACCTTAAACAAAAATATGATTATTTAAATTCAAATTTCAAATATATTTTTATATGGCAGAACATAACTAAATATAAGGTCATAGCAATATATCATTAAAACAAAAGTATACTGGAGTCAACACAATCATGAAATCAGATCAATCAAGGACCAACAATTCATAAACATTAAGTACAACGTTAATATTACCAAATAGAAATATCTAAGATTAATCTAAATATAATTTCCTAATAAAAAATAAATTGAAGGAATGATTTGATTTCTTACCATGTTTATTTTTTAAGACAATTTGTACGACACAAAAAATCTCATCCAATAAACTGAAGTTGAATAATATTATTGTCATTAATTCAAGACTTATGGTTGTTTACTGAACGATTGGTTAATAGAAATTAATTATGTGAAACTGCATTTTATAAAATTTCATTCCTTCCAAACTTAAGAACAAAAGCTTGCGTTACTATTAAAATCAATGAAAATTACGTTAACGTAATTATACTAAAGGATTTGACAAAAATAGTGTTTCACAAAAAATATAGGGTAAAGTACCTTTGCTGCCCCTAAACTTTGTTGCAATGTTCATTCCTGCCTCCAAACTTTTTTTTGATTCATGCATACCTCTAAGCTTTCAATTTTGTTCATGTCTGCCCTTTTTACTACAACTGTTAACTTGCTTGACAGGATTTGATGACGTAGACGATGAATGTGTATTTCTTTTGCCACGTCATTCTCCACCTCACATTTTAACTTTTTTTTTTACTTTTATTAAAAAAAATTAACCTAATCCAAATAAAACAAACAAACCAAACTTTCACCCTAAAATGTTTTTTTTATTAGGTTAATTTTTTTAATAAAAGAAAAGGTTAAATGTGGGGTGGAGAATGACGTGGCAAAAGAAATATAAATTCATCATCCACGTTAGCAAATTCTGTCAAGAAAGTTAACGGTGTTATTAAAAAGGGTAAGCATGAACAAAATTGAAAACTTAGGGGTAGGCATGAATCAAAAAAAAGTTTGGGGGTAAGAATAAACATTGTTGTAAAGTTTGGGGGCATAAAGGGTACTTTACCCAAAAATATATCAACTGTAACATAGTGAAACTTGTATACAAGTACAAAACTGACCGCTTTGCATTAATGTAAACAAAACTCTGTACTAATTTACAAACACAGTATATCAAATTATAATTTTAAATAATGTTTTAATAGGGATAGTGCATGTAAATGATTTTCCAATAGAACAGTGCATTAATGTGCACAAAGCAACATGAATATAATTCTCAAACAACTACATTAGTATATCTTCTAATACATATAAATTACACCCTCATCAAACCAAACGCATAAATTGGATACGAAAGATTGTATTATCAATAAAATACAAAAAATGTAAGATTGAATCCTATTCATGTATTAACCAAAAAAATATTCTGTAATATTGGATTCCAATAAAAAAACTTCTTAAAAACATTGGTCATATATTTCGGCAGTGGGAACTCTGAAATCTTATATTTCTAATTAGAAAAATTTTGAAGTTCTCCATTTAACCTTTGAAGTGCAAGTTAGAAGTAATACGCAACAATATTAGCAAACATAACGGAACAAAAAGTTGACGAAAGCATTTATAGCAAAAATTAAAATATTAAGCAAAAGCTTATTCAACAAATAAAAAAGATTTATCGGATGAAAAAAATTAAATATTATATAAACAGATTAAAAAAATGTTTATAATAAAAGAAATTGCATCCAATAGAGCTGAGGGGCAGAAAATTAGCGTTGGAGTAAACAAACAAAATATAATCATGTCATAATATGCTTAAAAGAAGTCATTCATATATCTAATCACGAATATAACCAATAGAGCTCATAATCAATCTTGCAACGAATGCATCCGTCAAATTTATCATCATGTTCAACTTCATTCTCCAACATCAAAGGCATGCCTTGAATAAAAAGACGATTTGTGCATGTTGAATTATTGCATTTGTAAATGCTTCCCGTGAAGAATTTCGTATAGTTTCTCCACAACATTGACAACAAACATATGAATTTATCTCTGCATTGTTTTGTAGCGTGTGCATTCTTGACACTGAGGAAATATTGGAAAGCTGCATCAACACTAACCTGATCTTCGTGATGATACACTTCCAAAACATGACTCGACAAAATAATAATAGAAATTGCATACATGGCATATAGAAAACCCTACTCAGCAGAACACTTGAGATATCGAAAACCGACATTGTGAAATTCAACATTCTGAAAACAATTAATCAAACATTGTCTGAAAATAAGTTCATTGTTTCCACATTGTAAGCATTTTTCCAAAAACTTGGACTGTTGTTCGGTTAGAGGTTTCCATGGGAGAAACTGAAACCTATCAAGTGTTGTATGCTGGTAAACCTTTGGTTGATCAGTGGCATAGTATAACGCCCTTGAACACAACTTCAAAGAAAATAAGTCCTGGTTACTTTGTGATGCTACTTTACATGATATTTCAATAAACAAGTCTTCATGCAGTCCTGAAAAACCTTTGGATGTGTCTTTAATTCATTTAAAAAAATATTTTGGTTAAATAATAAAGTTATGTGATCTACCCTCCGTTAAATCAAATTTAAAATGACTTTTGTAACTACGGAATATTTCGCCTTGGGACACATGGCATTGGGCTTCCAGAAGCTCCACGATAGCTAGCACCAGTGACACGCGGCACCACTCATCTACCCTCTACGTGGCCGGTACCCACGTCTCTCCTCCCGGGCTCCCGTCCAAGAGACGTGGAGAGCCTCCAAGCATTGTGGGACGACCCACGTCCAAAAGGAATGTGGTCGACGATGTTTTCCCCCGCGTTTGGTATTTGCCTTCACATGGGGGACTCAAGAAAATCAGAACAAGAGGCAAGTAACGCACACTCTGAATACAGCAAAGCTAGACTTAGTCTTCCTCACACAATACATCTCCTCATCAACTCAAGAGCTTAGCCCACGGCACCACCAACCTCTAACCATCAACTCATGTATCTCCGACCCGGAGATTTCTTCAAACAAAGCTCCCGACTGCTCCAAGAGACCCTTGCTCTCTCATAATCTAAGGCAACCTCCTACGAGTGGCTCGCCCGCCCGGAGTACCTTACACACATCTTAGTTGCACACGGCCCAATACAGGTAACTACCTTGCCTAACGGTTCCTATAGACGTCACCATGACGAACTACGTGAACTTTGATCTCTTCACAAGGGTACGTAGGTACCTAGGTTCTCACCTAAAGACAAGTCCTCCAAGGCTAATATTGCTAAAAAGCATTTGATAGTAATCCGTTAAGTACTTTAGAATTGTTTGTCCTACGTCACTAGAATGAAGCATGTATTACAATCAAATCTCAATAACAAATGCTAAACATCGCACCACCACTGTCAATGCTTAAAATTCAAAATGACTATCAAATTTAACTGTTAAATAATACCAACTCGCACTATTTAAGTCCATGATCAAACTTTAAATTATGAAAACTACAACATATACATCAAAGACAACATTCACAAAATTATATATATGCAACACATAAGATAAAAAGTATTATGCTATTATCTGGTAAAGTATATATATTTATAACTATTAAATTGTAAAGTTCTACTGAATAATTTTGACATTTCAAATAAGAAAAAAACTTATGTGCTGTTGCTTACATGCTTTTGGTAAGGTTAACCAATTCAAAAGAGACATGTGTCATGTCTCTTTTGAATTGGTTAACCTTACCAAAAGCATGTAAGCAGACACATGTCTCTTTTGAATTGGTTAACCTTACCAAAAGCATGTAAGCAACAGGATATAAGTTTTGTCCTTCAAATAAACATGTTCACATGAAAAAATTCAGTCATTTTCTACTGTACTCATCAATTCATCATCTAGCATTCTTAAAATGTAAATATCAATCACGAAAAGGGTTTGTAAACAGCCTGAATTTATACTAAATTATCATTAATGTTTGTTAAAATGTATAAAATTACAAAATATAATGGAGACAAAGGTACGATATGAACGTTCAATAATTTGAATCAAAAGGATTAATGGTTCGAGTTAGAAAAATGAAATTTCAACTACCCATTTACTAATAACTGCGATTGTTTTGAAAAAATAGTCCACCATTATTTTCAGAATTTATGTAAATGTTGATGCAAACTATCACGTGGAAATGTAAAAAATAATAAATAAAGATTAATATAAAAAGGAGGACATTCAGGGCTTTGTTGGGAGTTTTGAAGAAACTGAGGTAGGATGGTTAGTTATGGAGTGGTGTGGAGTGGAGTGGAGTGGGGTTAAATAGTTCAAACAAACAATTCCATTGATTGGAAGTTAAAAAAAGAAAGAAAGAAAGTAGGTGGTCTATAATATTTTCCTTATACTGATTGAAAAAGAAAATGATAAAATAAGATTAATAATGAAATTAAATATTAAAAACAACCCAAACAATCCTAAACAACGCAATTTGGAGGGATTTGAAAATGAAGGTGTTGGATGATTTTGAAAGGTCTTCAAACCATGGTAAACAATCGCACTCTATTACTCACTTAAACTCCAAACCAAGGGTTTATAAACCCACACAACTCAATACAACCCCACACCACTATAAAAACATTCTCGCAACAACACCTTAGGGTAATAATAAAATTATATCGGTTTTTTTTATCACAATATTTTAAATATGCAAGACATAATTTACTTCACCAAATATGTATGAAGTTGATATCTATAAATATAGTCTTTAGTACACTAAAACATTTCACAATTTTTAATTACCAACACATGCAAAAGTAATTAAAGAATTTAATTTATTAAAAATACCATACTAAAAAATGAAAATTAAAATCATGCTACAAATATATTCAAAAATATAACAAAATGCATTTAACTGGTTAAGAGGGTAATGACTCAAAGTTTAAAGACAAGATAGATCAGAATTTAAATCAAACGTAGCCAATGTCTAAACAATTCATGGAATGTAATTCAAAATAAACAAAAAATAGCAACCAATTGAACTCTCAATTATTTCTAAGCTACCAACCGTCATTGAGAAATGTGTCGATTAACATATCATCTTTCTATGAACAAAATTACTTTATTTAAGTGCGTTGAATAGAATTAACATATAAATATATCATATTGATGAAATTAACTTAATTATGCTCAAGCAAATCAAAATCAAAACATAGATTAATAGTGCACATCTTTAAAATAAATAAATTTAAATATCATGAAGGTAGTTGACTTAATACCAAAATGGATACCATTTGTTAATAAAGTTCAGACACACCAAATTGAATACTATTAGATAATAACAACCGTACAAAATAAAAAAACTAATATCGACCACACTTACGAATTTGATTAGTCATGTGAAATTTATGCTACTATAAACCTAAATAATCCTAAATGTTGGAAAAAAAAAGAACAACTTCTTGACTCCGAAGGGTCTGGAGTATGGACTTGTCATCATTTTGATAACACAATACTTATGATTTTCGAACAGCATCATTCCTTCCGCAAATGCGTGCTCACCATCATCATAATATTGCATTTTATCAGTAATACATATGAGATATTCACCAGAGAAATCAAGGAATCGGAGAGAAGCAGGAGATTGATCAATACGTCTAAATTTATGCCAAACAATGACATCATCATCAAGTCTGCTGCTGCACCAAATTACATAAGTCTTATGAAACGCAAAAACATAAAACCATGTTGCGGTTCCTAAGTCATTATCAACATTTATGAACTCCCATTCAGACCTACAAACACCAAATGGTATGTTCATAATGAATCAGGACCTCTTGCAAAGATTGAACGCAACAATAACATGGCAGCCATCAGGGGATTTGTCCTTCTTGATTGAAAGCCAAAAATTTGACCATTTAGGTTTATAGTAGAAATAAAGAGTAAACTTGGATCATAAATGGGAATGCCAAATCCGATCCATGACCTTGACTGCGAACAGAATATTGAAACCAATGAATTAACGGGGTGATTGGAAGTATTCCACATTAACAATATGCAAAATTGTATGTTGTTGTTGTCAAATACGAAGCCACATCGCATAACTCCTACATTATTTAATTACATCATATAAATAATAATAAACTTAATGAATTTTGTTAAAATATAAATTAATTAAATTCAATAATAGACCCACAAAACATACTTGAACAGGACAATTCATTTGGTAAGCCAACTGTTACACAGTAGTCGGTTACAGGATTCCATAGTAAAAAAATAGCCAATGTCATCCATACCTCTTGAGTGAAAGCATATCACACCATAGTCCGTTCCAACATAATTGATAACATCATTACCAAATACGCTTGGAATTTTTGAGAAAGTCTTACGTGTCAGGTAGTCATTCACATATTGATTAATCTGAATGAAAAAGATATGTGCTATATCACGGGGTTCAGGCACACAAAATAGCATTTGTCTATAGTGCTTCTCTCTGGAATTGGTGCTATGATCCCTGAAGAAATAACTCCTCTTGCAAGTAAGGTACCAGTTTTTAGAGACATATGGGAGTTTATGTATGTCTTCCGGAGTAATGGAATCCATAATTTTGCACATAATCTCTGGTGGAATGCGAGCCGAATTTGAAAACAAATCATCCATTTCTTGTTAAATAAAAATTGAAACCATCTTATGCACATTAAAAACACACAGCAGAATTATTCATTGAATAATAATGAGAAAATAAATTATACTATGACGCAAATAAAATTAAAACCATACTCCTAATATTGCCATAAACGATTAATGAACAACAAATAACTGCACACAACTGTAGGTATAGAGTGTAACTACAATGAAACTCAGACTAATTTATATATATGGCTATAAAAGGTATAGACCAAAAAGACCAACTGTTATAAAGAAAATTTGATTCAAATCCCGAAATTGGAGGAGTATTAATATTTTTTATTTATAAATCAGGATTTACTTATGTCACGATCCCCTACTGAACGTCCGTGACCGGCATGGGAGGTAGGATTTCTCCTATCCCGTAAGCCTCTAATTCCTGATTGACATTCTTATATATGCATAACTACCCATATCTATTACAAACAATATATAGTATATATGGTCATCCCTATCCGGTGACCTAAGTAGCACGCAATCCACGGCTCGCCCAACGCCGTTTTAGTCTATACGTATACACATAATCAATCACACGTACATATAATATACATATTGATCACACGCTTAAGGGCGGGTGAACTATCTTATTCACATGCAGAATCCCTGTGTACAGTCAAGCATATATATTCAATCACACACCTGCATAAAATATACATATTGATCACACGCCTCAATGCGTGTGACCTATCCTATTCACATGCGGAAGCCGTATTTTCACACAATCAAGTATTCAGTCACACATATATATAATTTACATATTGACCACACGCTCAGTTCGAGTGGTCTATCCTATTCACATGCGGAAGTCACATCCATATATATATATATACACATGATATTCATCATATCATAACCTATGATCCCAACAACCAGACCAATCTTTAATCTGTATGAAGCCGACAATTCTAGAGTGTGACGTATACATATATGCATATAGCAACTGTACAAAACAATGCTATACCAAAAGAATCATATACGTATACATCCTGTCAAAAATACATATAACAGTACTACCCACGCGGACAATGCGTGCGGTCTCTAAGTCTGTCCGCCTCCCTGAGATGAAGTGGAAGCGCTCCTGATGCCTAGACCACCTGTGTCTGTAACATTTAACATTGGGGTGAGTCAAACAGACTCAATGAGAGGTTTTCCCATCCCTGGTGTAGTAGCGGGTACCACTACAACTGGGGAAGAGGAGCCAATCACAAACACATACGAATATAACGGATTAAATTTTCATATATTAAGTGGTCAGGCAATTAGCTGATATCATATTCACAATAAAGAATTTAAAACATGGATTTACATACATTTGAGTTCACAAATACATCATATCATGATTTAGCATATATTTCCATGTGGTCCTCTGTATTCAAATAATCATAATCATAAACTGGCCCGAAGGCAATATCTCCGTTAGGAGAGAATCTGGCCCGAAGGCAATATCTCACGTGAGCAATATGGGAACCTAGTTGATCATTCTAGGAACCCCTGGTCCCAAGACTTTACTTGGAACAATAGTCTGACCCCAAGACTTCACTTGGAGCATAGCCGGCGATTCATCTGACCTCGGTTTACCCAAGGTAATAGCCACAATGTGGTGAACTCATATACTCTGTATTTTTGTGGTTTGACTCAAGACAAGAGACTCAATCTACCCGGACCACCCGTGGTAGACTTGGTTCCCGCATTGTACAATAAATGACCCCTATGGACCACTACTTGTTCATTTTACTTCTTCTTAGACAAATTTAGATCTCCAAGTGGTTTCTAATTTGGACTCTTGGTTCAGAACAAAATCACCTTGGTTTATTCTCTTTAAGGACTTACTTACAAAACCACACCCTTCAGATAATATTTACTCAATCCTACCCCCGATCTCGTATAGGTCCCGAGGACCTTCTTTTCATATAAGGCTCCTTGAGCCACCATTGCTTTTACAATTCACATACACACATATAGCACGTTTTCACATATACTGTAATTTAGGAACAACAATAGCATGTTATCTAACATGTAATTCCTACAAATAGGCAAGAAGGCAAACCATATATCCATATCCGCAGTCAACCCTATAGGGCAAGGATAGGAAAGCCCCTCACCTGGTTGGCCCCTCTGATCGGCTCTCGGTGCGCCCAAAAGTCCACTCACAGTATGGTGCCCTATACACATATACTTGAGAGATTCAGAGACTTGAAAATTCAACCACTATCGTGTACATGTAACGCTAATGCTCATATTCTTTCTAATTAATTCCATAGACTAGTCGTTGGCTTGGAGTGCCCTCAACTAGTTTTCGGAACACCTAGCATGCTTCTAATTCGTGTCCAACCCTCTCTTAATCATGCTATTCGGAAACGTTGAATTTGGGAATGCAAGGTTACCCAATTTCACCTCTATGTGTCCATGTGAAGTTCCCACTACCCAAGTCTTGAATTTAAGGCTCAAGAGTCATAAATTCTACTTATCCAATATTTCCATTTATCAAAATAACCTTGAACACTTCACCTACACATGAATACACATACCCCGAATACGCGTAAAATTAGAAAATTGTCTCTTTTTTCCCGAACGGGGTTCCGGGTGAGACGGAAGTTACTCGGGTTTTAATCCCTCGTACATTCTAATAATTTTTATTAATTATATAATTATTATTCAACCTTTTAATGCACCCCAAGTCATTCCACAACACCCTTAAACCTTAACAATCACATTTTCCTACACTTTTTCGAACCCGGATAAATTCCATCAATTTGGTTCCGGTTCCTAAGCTTTCGACTCACTTCCTAACATGCATATACTTCAATTTAGGACCCAAAATACTCAGATTGAATCAATTGGGGTCTTTCCAAAAATCCCTAAAATTGATAAAATTGGGGTTTGAGAGTTTCGGGACTTTTGACCTCGATTCAACCAGTTAGAAGGACGATATGGAGTAGAGAAGACTCCCAGCTACCTTCCCTGGTGAAGAGACGACGTTTTCCGGCGAGAAAACTCTCCCCCTTTGCTTTCTCTCTCTAACCCGCGACTCTCTCTCCTCCTTCAGCTCAACGGCGACGGCGACGGCGACGGCGACGGACTCCGGCCGGCCTCCTCGCACGTCCGGCCAGCCACCGCGCGTTGGTCACTCCCGTCCGTGAGCTCCGTTCGCTTCTCGCCTCTCACTCTCGTGTGCCTCTCGTTTCAATGCTTCCTCACGCGTCTCTTCTTTTGTTTCTCACGTAGCTTGTTTTCTTTCCTTGCCTTATATTAATATATATTTATATAAGTAATCAATTGATATATATATATATATATATATATATATCACTTAAGAAAGAAAACAAAAAATATGATTTAATAAAATATATATATATATATATATATATATATATATATATATATATATATATAAGAATTAGGATTTTACAAAAATTTATATTTACCACATAATAAGTGATAAGCTAGTGTGTCTTTCTATCTCACTTTCCACTTTTAAAATTAATTACTTTAATTTAATTAATGATGCTAATTAGAATAGTCTCGAGTATCACAACTTAAAAGTCTATCAAGTAATAATAAATACATTGATTTCAATCCTGATTACTTTTAATGATTTAAATGATGATTCTCGAGTTTATTGCATAGCAATGGCATTAAAGACTTAAGGTTGGATGAAAAACGCATACCACTAAATAATTTCAATTAGCTCACAAACATCAATAAAATGATTTAAAAATGAAAATGTTCTGAATGACAATCTAAGTTATACACAGAGATATGGAAATAAAGACAAAATTAATTCCATGACAAATAAGATTATCTTTAGAAATCAATTATTTAAAAGAGAATATATTTAGCATCTATTAAAAATTTTAGAAGCGATTTAAATGGTATGAAATTAAGACTATATATATGTATTGAATTATTCGACAACCACAAATAAATTTTGTACATTCATTCGTACATGATTGAATTGTAAGCTTCTAATGGTGTGCATCTGCTATCTATGTTTGTAAACAGATATTCCATTAATTTTGGAGACTAATTTAAATAAGCTGACACAACAACAATAAGTATAATTTAAAATGAAATTGGTACAAATGCATTTCTAACTTATATAAAAAAATGCTGCAATTAAAGTCAAAATAAATGCATTGAAGAAGAAATATATCTTTTATGAATACAAGTCATTAAAGGAGTATATTTTATCACATCAAAAATTTTAAAATGAAATAAATACATCAATAAAAGTAATTAAAAATGAAAATGCTATGAATACCAATATAACTTAAAAAATGAAATCTGGAAATAAATACATAATAAATGCATTGACAAATAAAATTATCTTTCAAGAATCAATTATTTAAAATAGTACATATTTCTTATCTATTAAAAATTTGATAAACTATTTTAATCGTCTGAAATCAAAACAAATTTATTGAATTCTACAACAACCACAAATAAATTACGTATATTAATTCGTACATGATTGAATTGTAGTCTTCTAGAGGTGTGCATCTCCCAATATTGGCTACATATTGAGATTCCGTCAATTATGGAAAATAATTTCAATTAACTGACAAAACAACAATAAGTTTCATTTAAAATGAAATTGATACAAATATATTTATAACCTATATAAAAAAATATGCCAATAAAGTCAAAATAAATGCAATGAAGATGAAATATATCTTTTACGAATCAATTCATTAAAGGAGTATATTTTATCAAATTAAAAATTTAATTTACGATTATTACGATATTAAATAAAAATAAATGTGTTGAATCTTTTCATCAAGAAAAAAAAATGTCGTATATGAAAAAATAAGTGATTGATTTATAATTGCACTTTTGGTGTGAAAATGTTTTGTTACTAATACAATGAATTGCAATAAATGCATAATTATTATAAATGACATCCAAAAAATGTAAAAAAAAATTGATAAAAAAAATTTAAAATAAATTGCAAAAGAAATATAAATGGGCATTTTGAAATGGCATCATTTCAATTAATAATCGTAGCATTAAAAAATTATGATTAGGGAATTGAAATTGGATCCTGAAATATTATATATCAATTAATTTCTTCTTATTTATTTTTGAACTTTAATTTGATCCTTCAAGGAAACGTAAAAAAAAATCTGGATGTAGGATTAGTGAATTAATTCACAAAATGAAAACGACATACTTGGATTGTATTATTTATTAATATTGAATTAAAATTCAATAAATTTAAAAATAGCAATCTTAAAGATCAAAGATACCATAACCATGTCATATGTCAAAGTCTTCAAACATACGAAAAATACGTGCACAATCGGGCATGTATTCTCAATAAACTGATAAAAACGAGAATGACAAACTAGACCAAAAAAGACAAAATAAAAATTTCTCTAGATTATTTCTAATCCAGCTTGGTCTTCTTCATTGGTATGTCCCCATGTCCCACAAAATCTACGGATGATTAACCTTCATTGGACAGGTCAATGATGACTCTCTTGCACGCGATAAGTGTCTCAGCTGAAGGGGAAGTAACATTTTCAGAAAAAGACAATCTACAACCCTCGACTTCGGCTAATTCTGTTGCTTTGTTATTGACAAGCGTAGTAAGATCATCAACAACTGAGGTAAGGTCGATCTGTAATAAAAAAAAATAGTCAACTATACGAACACAATGAAAAGGCAAAAATGAAAAGTTGTGCAAAACTATTTACCGTGTCCCCATGAACCTTATTTGCAATTCCTTTATTTTTTACCTTCTCCTGCAAAAAAAAGTTATTCATTACCACAATTGGACTATAAATTTGCTATATTGCAATTACCATTTACGAAACAAAACAGATATGCACCTGAGCAAGACGTTGCCCATAATAATGAAATCATTGGTCATCCTTTCAACAGTTAGATATATTTAAAACGACTCCAATCTGAAACCTTAACATCAATCTTGAAGACAATCATTTTTCCCACAAATGATTCAAGCTTTTCAGGCTAAACAGCATTGGCATCATCATTCTGTAAAAAATCCTTAATTAAGAAGGGAAGATCACATACAAATGATTGATAATCTACAAAAAAGTATTGCTTGAACGAAAAAAAATTAAGAGTGTAACACCTCGGAATATTGAGCAACAAGATCATTGGCAGTAATACCAATATAATTGAAGACTTCACGTTCGAAAACAGTGATATTTGCAGTCCCAGAGTCGTCAATCACCATAAGTTGAATTTTGTATCTGTGATCGAACATTTAAAAGTAAAATTACTAATTGTTAAAAATGCAAGCTACATTTTCATTCAGAAATGGAAAATACCTTTTGGTGGAGGTGTTTACTAAACCACTGCAGTAGTGGCAGAAAAAAATTGCTCCATCAGGTTCCAGCTTTTTCTGACATTTCTTACATGCATCGTAAAACCATCCTTTATCCTTGTTAACTTGAAGTACTAGCGCACAAATGCATATGATATTTCCATTACTAGAATGTTCAAGATCTTCCATCGGTGACAGTGAAAAACTTGAGAAAGCTGCTTCAATTGGTGATGTTATCATAACTGCAGATCTGGCCATATGATTGAATGGGGTATTCAGTTCTTCAGGTTGAAGTCCCTCATAGAATTGACTAATTTCCTCAACATCAGCGTTGATAAGAATGTGAGTCGAATACATGGAATTTGACAATGACCGTGTACCAGCATATTATTTGATCTTACAGAACTGAAATACAATAACAACTGCTCCCTGAAAACCTTTGGACAAAAAATTCATAACCTGATCAACATAAGAACCCCACAAATTAATTGCCAGTTTCGTTTTTCTGCAAAATAAAAGTTCATTCATCAAATGTTTAGTAAAATTATATGTGAAAAAGTATTTAAATGATTAAGAGGACATATACAAAAGGTATGTAAACCAAAACGTTTATGCTTACGCGCTGTCCTCTATGTCCACTGTCACACGCTTTGTCTTCAGATCATTTGGTGAGGACTGATGCACTTGTGACATGTACATCTGTGATTAATAAAAATTTATTTAATAAATTAATAGTGTATATATAATATATTAAATACAAACCTTGATATATTTAAATTAATACTTTGATTATTTAATTTTGTGAATTAGCATACCAACTAATATATTATGATCAAATTCGCCAGATATGATCCGCTGTGCCTCTAAAAACTCAAATCCATAATGATGATTAAAACCATTATCATTAGAAAGTGCTACTTCTGGTTTGGAACTGGAAGTTTAACTTATACGCATGCCTTACGGGTCAAAAATTGCTACTTGTAGACACAACATTGAATTGTGACATGATATACACGTCACTCTATTTTAGAATATTCCTAAATTTGTTCGAGAACACACTCTTGACACTCGCATTTATCTTCGATCCCTGAAAAGAAAAGTATTTCAAAATTCATTGAAGTAAGAAAAATATGCTAAATAATCAAAATTATAATTTATTTAGTGATCAGTGTAGTGAATTTACATTTTTGTCACATAGAACCATTTCAAGGCCATTATGAGGGCATGTTCTCGGATAGGGGGGCGTCTCCCACATACGTACGACATGGACCTTTATGGTCCAACTATTTTTTGATCTGACAATAGCGCCGACGGCATCAAACATTAATTCCATGTCTATAGAAAGAAGTCCCGAACTGGAATAATCAAGAATCTGGTTTAACAAAATAAAAGTAATAAACATTAGTCAGACTGCTTGTTCAAAATGAAAACAATTATGTATGAATGTGTAAAATAGACAAAGGACTAAGGGAGACAAATAAAAACACATGAGTATTAAAGTTTAAGAAAGAAATACAAAGAATTAGTGTTTTACTGGAAAAAAGAAAAAAAATTATAGCCTTCATATATGAGTAAAAGAATCAGTGTTTTACTGAAGAAAAAAAAGGAAAAAATAGTAACAAACCAAACGGGAAGGGATTTGGCCATATAACACTACAACGACTTAATAAAATGTGTAGATGAACTTTGGATGATCAATATAAAGTAAAAATGTACATGTGGCAAAGCAAAGAAAAAAGTTCTTAGAAAACCTTCTTTTGATGATGAAGGCACAATATTAAGATTAAGAGAGGTAGACATGAAGAAAATTAGATACCTTTGTAAAAAACCTAAAATTCGAGCAGAGGAGGCGTGTGGGTAGCAAAAAAAAGCTGCATATGTATAAGGTGATGCAAATAATGGCGGCATAATTCGAATAGTACAACTGCATTAATAATGGATATATCAATTAGTCCATTATTTCAGTATATATTAATTGATAATCCGATTGACCAATTGTAGACTTTATAGCACACGTAATTTTCTCAATATAAAATTGCATTGAATACAAAAGATTCAATGACATTTGGTTTACATGGAAGATAAAAATACCAAGCTAGAATCATATAAATTATGTGGACCAATATAAATGTAGCACTTGGAACAGGACTTGACATGTGGAATAAATGCTTCAGATTAAAAGTTGAGGTAATGATGTATTAGATGAGCAAAGCAGTTATTAATCCTAATTGTCAAGGAGATGTTGCAGGGGCAATCCTTTATATATATATATATTGTAATACCCCGAAAATTTTGAGGATTAAAGAATGATTTATTTCGAGGCTAGGAATTAAAACTTAAAAAAAAAGAATATAGAAAATGTATGAAAGTTAAAAGAAATCGGAAAGGAAATTTTTTCGAAGATTGTAATACCCGAGGGGTATTTTTGGAATCAAGTCAAATATATAGTAAGACTTAGAATGATCATCATTTGGAGTTAGATTGTAAGAAAAAAAACACAAATAAATAATATATAAACAAGTAAATAAATAGAATATATATATATATATATATATATATATATATATATATATATATATATATATATATATAATCTTAATTAAGAAATAATGCGATAATATGAAGTTGATAGATTTTTGAGGTTGAGGTTGGACATTTTGACTAAATAAAATAAAAATAATTTTTTTTGGAATGAAATAAAATTTTTGGGTTATTATTAAGATTTTAATTACTTTAGATTTGAGAATTTAAGAAATTAAAATAAATAATAAATTCAAATAGAAAAATATAAATTGGGTGAAATATGAATCATATGAATTATTTCGAACTTATAGTTTAAATTTGAGAATTTTTCAAAAATAAAAGTTGTACTGGGTAGAAAATTCTTATCTGTTCGAGACTTAGTGACAAATATTTTTAATAGGTCTATGATTACCCAAAAAATTTCTAAACTTTCCTATTCTTACCCAACAATAAATCTAGATGTGAAAATCCAATCAAAACTCTATTTTACCATATTCCAAAACAAAGTCAAATATCAAAATTTTCTTTAAACTCAAATTGCAATTTAAGAACAAGTCAGCCCACGCCTCTTCTTCCTATCTTCTTTCTTCTTTCTTCTTTCTCTCTTCTTCTCCATTCCTCATTCACTCTAGGGCATCAAGAACAAATGGAAGGATCCACTCACTTCCATCAAATTTCTTGCTTCCTCCCATCAATTCCATGCCTTATCAAGCTCCCTCCACCATTGTTAAGCATTAACAAGTTTGGGCAACCTCCATGGATTTCCAAATTCGGACTTCCCCAAAGGTAAGCATCGAAATCTTGTTTTCACCTCTTAAATCATAGGTTTCTTGATGGGAATGAGTTACCTATCAATAATATATCACCTTAGGATCATTTTTGAACATAGTGATCACCCAAATATTGAGTTCTATGGAGATTTCTACCCTAGGGTTTCTAACCTTTTTGGCAAAATTTATGGAATTTATAAATTTTCTTAAACTTGATGGCATGTATGGACTTCAAATGAATTATTTAGGTATTCTAAATGATTTGTAAGAATGCCCAATAATTGGAATAATGATATGTGAACATTTGGTGAAAATGAGAACTTTTCATATTTGGCAAATTCTTCATTGATGGAGGTTGGAGAGTGAACAAGTTTGTAAACTTGTTTATTTATGCATTAATTGAGTTGAACTAAAAGAGAACACCAAATGATGACCATAGGCCAAGTAAATGAACTTAGGGGTTGGATAAAATGTAAGAAGTCATAAGAAAAGAAACTAGGAAACTGTATGAAATTTGATATCGATTGAATTGGTTGTATGTGATAGGGTTCAAGTACTTCCTTGGAGACCAGAGTGCTCAAAGGGAATGCTAAGTGAAGTGGCCAAGGTGAGGGTTCTTTCATCTCTGCTCCTAGGGTTGTATGCTTATGTGGATTACATGAGTATGCATATTCTCTGCTTGTCTGGTATGTGTTAGCTAGAGATATAGAATGCTAAAAGAATGAAAGAACTAGAAAATAGGTTGTGGAAGATAGCTTGGATAGGAAGACATATGAGTAGAGTATAATTGTTTGCTATGATTGGTGTGTTACAAATCCAACTCATACACTCCGGAGGCATCATGAGTATTTTATTAAATCTTTTCCACGACGGTGGCAAGAGTCCTTGTACGGAAGGGCTAAACTTTATTTTGAAAACCCGTCACGACGGTGACTTAAATTAAAATCATGCAAAGGGAGTTATTAGTGGGTTTCGGATTTGGTTATGCTAGCGATGTGAGACATCGACTAGAACAACGTCAGATGGCACTAGAGACCTCAGTTTTTATAATCACCATGACGATGGTCATTGCCCTATCCTGGCAATAGGATCAGAAAGGTTTTATATTGCTATGACGATAGCTTGAGGCTCAGAGAGTGCATCTGGACGGGTATATGAGTTATATCCTGTTGAAGATACTTGTACATATGAATAAGGAGAAGAATTGTTGATCCTTCGGGAAAGATACAAAGAATCATATTAATATGTGAAACTAAGGTAAGGAGACACGGGAGGAACCTACGGGTGAACCGTGAGCCTAACCTAGTAAAAGAGAAACCATCCTTTGGAGTTGGTCCAGGGTGTGTCAGTGGCCATGCTTCGAGACGTCGTGTCGTGCCCGCCATGTGGCCTGGTTGGGTAATGGACGAGTGGGCTCAAGCTATTGCCCCGTAGTAAGGGGTCAGGACGTGCCACGTGGTGGCTACATATCAGTTGTTTGATAGATAGAAGTTGATTGTGTTTGATTAATAGAATTGTCACGAGGTGACTAGTACCCAAGTGAATGGATTAATTATTGTTTGATAAACAGAATTTTCACAAGGTGACCAGTACCCGAGTGAATGGGTTAAGTATATTTGCCACGTGGTGGCCAGCAACCCGAGTGCACGTGTTCAAAGTGGGAAAGCCACGTAGTGGCTAGTAGAAACCCCAGAGTTGGGGAGATTAAGTAGATGTATGTTATAGTATCTGTGTGTATATACAAATTGTCTGTGTTTGCATATGATTTTTGATTGTGCAGCGTAGTAGTGACGTACAAGATTACGTCACCACAACGTCTTGGTTGATTCAAACATGTTGAACGTGAGAAGACCGGTAAGTAAAATCCGGAATTATATGTTATATGTTTACTTGTTGAGTGATGATGTGAATTAAACTGCTGCATGCTTATATCTGCTAAATGCATGTGAGTGTTTGGGTGAAATTTCTATTATTGTGTGATCACCAAGAATGCATGCTAACTCACAGTAACTAGTTGTTTGTGCATTTGGTTGTGTATGACTCCCAGTCCCAACGGTAAGGTACCCACCTTGCGCGGGGGATGGGAGAGTCCTCACTGAGTCGCGTGGTTAAGAATCACACCTCATTTTTACTACACAGAGACAGACTAAGTACATGTGGAAGAAGTCTCGGTGAAATGAGGGTTGAGCAACACTTTCCAAGACCCACAACTTGTTCATGTGGGTGAATAAAGTGTAATTGTAATTTAATTTACTTTATTATTGTTTCATAAAGTAAAGGGTAGACGTACCCAATTAGACTGTATTACTAAATCTAGAACTGTCAGCTTCACACACCTTAAAGATCAGGAATAATTATACTGTGTTGCTCGCTCAAACGACACGACACGGTGCAAGTGTACACCGCCAACAAGTAGTAAAGTGATAAGAAAAGAGTATCGTCCACAGGGAACTGAGTTAAAATAGACTGAGTACTAGTGTATTCGTATTTACCAAATTCAAGCTATCATAATCTAGTGTTTAATTTAAAGCAAGCAAACTAAAATTCAACTAATTGCAAAGAAATAAACGGAGTTAATAACTTCACAATGAAACTAATCGAAAGAACTTAAGTGCAAGAGAGATCCCTAGGATTGTAGTCTAGCATAGCAATTCGATTGTGACATCAACTTCAATTCACCCTAATTCAATGTTATGAGTTATTCTTAGCCTTTTTTGTCATTATAAAAACCTTCCGATTTCTTATAAATTCTATTTCTGTAATTAAATTCCCTATATTCCTATGGGAACCTAAATCAAAGAAATGCATTAAGCTTGACTAATTTGACTCTACAAGACCCATCGGTATATGCCTATCCTTTGGGTAAATCTAATTAATCACTCCATTGGTTGAACTAAATCAAGTAGTATTCAGCCCTTGGACTAAATTCAAGTTGTCTTTTACAAGAACTACTCAAATCCTCATGAAATCCCTAATTGGTGATTAAACAAAGAGGGAAAAACAAGCATTAAGCTGAATAAACTCCATAAACATTGAAATAGAGATAAAAGAGTGTCAATAATCACAATTTACTTGCTAAGAACTACAATCCTAAGGAAAAGAGAGTTTAGCCTAGCATATTTAAGAGATACAACAACCCAAAATCAGTAAACATCACAAATATCAAAGCAAATGAAAGAAAGAGGAGAAGAATATTGTTCCTAACACTCCAAACCACTCTTCTTCCGCTTGAATCCCCTTGAAACCACCTTGGAGATGAAGTTCCCTTTGAGTTTTTCGCCCCTCTCAGCTCCCAAGCTTCCAAAATGTCTGAATGAGTCGAACCCTAGGTCAAAATGCTTTTAATTCAGCTAAAAAATCGGGTTCCAAAATTGCCCCTGCGACGATGTGCTGCAGCACATCGATTATGTGCTGCAGCACATGCTTTCTGATCTGCTTGTGCTACAGCACACAGGCCTGTGTTGTAGCACACCGCTTCTGACTCTTTGTGTAGCCACTGTGCTGTAGCACATAATCGATGTGTTGCAGCACACTTCCTTTGCTTGCTTCCCTTGATGTTTTACTTCCAAATGTGCCCCAAATTGAATTATTCTTCTCCAAATAGGCCCTAAGCACAAATGTAAAACACAAATAAGTCCCCAAACTCCATTAATTTCAACAAAACACTCACAAATAAAAACAAGACAAGCTAAAATCACATAAATTAACATTTACAAGCCTAAGAAAATAAAAACACTCTAAAATGCAATTAATTGTGGCTCAAAGACAATGAAAACCTCCTAAAATCCATGAAACACTAGCCTAAATAACTCTATTTCATAGAGTTATCACACCCCCAAACTTAAGCTTTTGCTCGTCCTCGGGCAAAATAGATTAAAATAAAGAGAAAATAGGTAAGTGAATGGACTCATTTTAGAAAACATGAATGGCCAAACCTAACCCTCAGCGATTACACTTTTTTACCAAACTTAACCACAAAAGACATATCCAAGCCAAACAATTCAAAGCTCTAGGAATATAAGCTAAATTTTTAACTTGCTTTTGGAGTGCGTGTGTGCAGGTAGCCAGACAATCATTTCATGCATATTTTATTGGTTCATGTTCACATATCCCAACATGTATAGAAAATTTCAACAACTAGGTACTTCATATGCTTACTTGTCTACCCTCTCTCCACTAATGTAGGTCTCACATAAACTAGAGATCATCAGGTCTTTTAAGCTTATAGCGTGGCCTAGGGTTTTGGGCTACCAACAAAAGGATATGATAAAATCAAATATCAAGTGTTAGCTTAAGATAGCACAAAACACAATGATAGAGACTTAGTTCAATTTTTTAAAAAAAAATTTCACATCAAGCCTTTATTTTTTTCTTTTTCTCTTTATTTTTTTTTACTTTCTTTTCTTCTTTCCCTTTTTTTTGACACAATCTTTGATTGTGTTTGAATTCCATATTTCTTTATCACCCAAAATTTCCAACATGTGCTTAGCTAACCACTTGAAAGGGTAATTCATTGGTTTTTCGGGCTAGGTGAGGTAAGCTCATGTGGGTAAATTTTTAAAAATTTCATTCTTGGTTTTTCTAGTAAGGCTCAAAATGGGTGCTAGGGATATAATCAATTATGGGAGAAGGCTTGAAAGGCTCAAACGCAGAAAAATATGCCTAAATCATGTCTCTAATCTATGCAAAACCTAGGATTTCGCCTCAAGGGGGTATAGAGTAAGTTCTAGAGCCCTAGTGCTGCAATAGACACACATATTGAGTCATGCTAGCATTTATCCTCTAAAACATACACTTAAATCATGCAAAGCTACCTTGTGCTTAAAAGTTTTCCAAAAGCATAAAAGAATTAAACCATATTCAAAGATCTGATCATTGAAAGACTTGAGCATGCATTTTCTAATTAACTCTGATTTTAAGTGCAAACAAAATCCTCATTGGGGTTTGACCAATATAAACACCACAAGCAAGCACAAACACCAGCCACAATTATCACAAAAATTCATATCATCCAAGGCTCAAGCAAAAGCAAAAATTTTTAAATCTTGCAAAATTTTGCATCCCCACCCCCAAACTTAAATTGAACATTGTCCTCAATGTTCAAAACATGTTCAACCAAAAGGGAATGGGGAAAAGGGGAAGGGCTAACAACAATATGTCCAAAATGTCATTCAGCCACAAAAACAAAACAAAAAAAATTAAATAAGGCAATATTTATGGGGTCCAAATAGGAAACAACAAAAGAATAACTAGAAGAGACAAGGAATATGGAAAATCTCCCTGAGTTGATTGCCATCCTAATTCTTCTTTTCATGCTCCATTGTGTTTCCTTGAATCCGGGTAGTTTCACCCTGCAAACACACATAAACTAACACAACTATATAAAAAAACATGAAATTCAGACAAATAAGTAAAGAAAAAATTGAACTAAAATAGCTTGGGTTGCCTCCCAAAAAGCGCTTGGTTTAAAGTCCTCAGCCTGACTACCATGTTCACTTTTCTCAGCCAGGATCAATTGGGATAAAGGGTGGTAGTGGCTTATTGTAGAAATATGTGTCTGCACCACCAACTGGGTATGTCATGAATTTGTCAGATAGTAAATGCAAAAGTTTAGCCACTACGAAATTTTGGCACTGCACCAATGAAGGTGAATTCATCACAAAGTCATTAGCATCCCACTTAGCATTAAATGATAATGAGGATTTACTTGGTTCAATTGGATGATATTTTAACTCATCATTATAAGCTAAATTGTCAACTACATCATTCACTAAACAAACTTCAAAACATCCCTCAGTTGTGGTTGCTTCCTCAACTGGCTCTTTGTCCTCTTCAGTCCCCGGATTCCCTTCCATCACTTTTTCACTTCCCTCTGTTTTTGCCAAATAGGTCAAAGGCATATCTTCCATTGATGGCTTACTTTCAACTGATGGTGGATGTGGTTTGGATTCTTGACTGGAACTCAAAGCATTGAACGAAGAAGGGTTCCTACTATAATGCTCAAACTTGGAATTTTCAGGGCATTGGTCATATAGATGCTTTGCTCCGCACAATTCACAACTTATGAATGAGCTTATGGCATCAACACTTGCTTGAACCCTTAAGCTATGCACCTGCTTAGTTAAAGTTGCTATTTGAGCACACAAGGCATTAATAACTTCAACTTTATTAATCTCTGTAGCGCTTCTTGGCATATGTCTCTCTGACTGCCAATGATAATTGTTTAATGCAATGGTCTCCAACAAGTTGTAAGCCACTTCCACAGGCTTTGCCATTAAAGAACCATCAACAGAAGCATCAATAGTTGTTTGGAAAGTTGAATATAATCCATTGTAAAAAGTTTGAACCTGCAACCACTTGGGAAACCCATGATGAGGACACCTTTGCAATAAGTCCTTAAATCTTTCCCATGCTTCATATAAATTTTCATAGTCATATTGACAAAATGACATGATATCATTTCGCAATTTGGCAGTCTTACCTGGTGGGAAATACTTGGCTAAAAATTTATTGGCTAGATCTTCCCAAGTTGTAATGGAATCTGTTGGAAGAGAATTCAACCACCATTTGGCTCTATCCCTAAGAGAAAATGGAAACAACCTCAATTTGATAGCCTCCTCACTCACCCTATTTTGCTTGAAGGTATCACATACTTCAAGAAAATTTAAAATGTGAGCAATCGGGTCTTCAGTAGGCAAACCCCCAAACTGAGCATGAGATTGCAATAATTGAATGATGTTCGGATTGATCTCGAAATGATTTGCTTCAATTGCAGGCCTTCTTATGCTTGGGCTCAACAAATGTATCGTTGGGGTTGCATATTCATAAACCTTACGATTGTTCTCATTTTCCATCTTAGCCTCTCTAGTTTAGAACAACTAGTACTTGTAAAAATCCAATAAAGAAACAATAGAAAGAAAACAACAAAAAAATATTATATCTAAATAAGAAGAAAACAACTAGAGGTACCTAGAAGAAAACAACCAAACAACCAATCCTAAAAAAAAAAATCTATATACAGTAAATAGGAAATAAAAATAAGAAAAATGCTTGATCTAAGGTGCATACTTAACACTAATATCAGAAAATTTTCAACTAAGTTCCCCGGCAGCGGCGCCAAAAACTTGTTGCTCGCTCAAACGACACGACACGGTGCAAGTGTACACCGCCAACAAGTAGTAAAGTGATGAGAAAAGAGTATCGTCCACATGGAACTGAGTTAAAATAGACTGAGTACTAGTGTATTCGTATTTACCAAATTCAAGCTATCATAATCTAGTGTTTAATTTAAAGCAAGCAAACTAAAATTCAACTAATTGCAAAGAAATAAACGGAGTTAATAACTTCACAATGAAACTAATCGAAAGAACTTAAGTGCAAGAGAGATCCCTAGGATTGTAGTCTAGCTTAGCAATTCGATTGTGACATCAACTTCAATTCACCCTAATTCAATGTTATGAGTTAGTCTTAGTTTTTTTTGTCATTATAAAAACCTTCCGATTTCTTATAAATTCTATTTCTGTAATTAAATTCCCTATATTCCTATGGGAACCTAAATCAAAGAAATGCATTAAGCTTGACTAATTTGACTCTACAAGACCCATCGGTATATGCCTATCCTTTGGGTAAATCTAATTAATCACTCCATTGGTTGAACTAAATCAAGTAGTATTCAGCCCTTGGACTAAATTCAAGTTGTCTTTTACAAGAACTACTCAAATCCTCATGAAATCCCTAATTGGTGATCAAACAAAGAGGGAAAAACAAGCATTAAGCTGAATAAACTCCATAAACATTGAAATAGAGATGAAAGAGTGTCAATAATCACAATTTACTTGCTAAGAACTACAATCCTAAGGAAAAGAGAGTTTAGCCTAGCATATTTAAGAGATACAACAACCCAAAATCAGTAAACATCACAAATATCAAAGCAAAAGAAAGAAAGAGGAGAAGAATATTGTTCCTAACACTCCAAACCACTCTTCTTACGCTTGAAACCACCTTGGAGATGAAGTTTCCTTTGAGTTTTTCGCCCCTCTCAGCTCCCAAGCTTCCAAAATGTCTGAATGAGTCGAACCTTAGGTCAAAATGCTTTTAAATCAGCTAAAAAATTGGGTTCCAAAATTGCCCTTGCGACGGTGTGCTGCAGCACATCGATTATGTGCTGCAGCGCATGCTCTCTGATCTGCTTGTGCTACAGCACACAGGCCTGTGCTGTAGCACACCGCTTCTGACTCTTTGTGCAGCCACTGTGCTGTAGCACATAATCGATGTGCTGCAGCACACTTCCTTTGCTTGCTTCCCTTGATGTTTTACTTCCAAATGTGCCCCAAATTGAATTATTCTTCTCCAAATAGGCCCTAAGCACAAAAGTAAAACACAAATAAGTCCCCAAACTCCATTAATTTCAACAAAACACTCACAAATAAAAACAAGACAAGCTAAAATCACATAAATTAACATTTACAAGCCTAAGAAAATAAAAACACTCTAAAATGCAATTAATTGTGGCTCAAAGACAATGAAAACCTCCTAAAATCCATGAAACACTAGCCTAAATAACTCTATTTGATAAAGTTATCATACTGCGATACAGGGCAAATTGGTTTTCAAAATATATATATATATACATATATCTGTTGCATGTGAATAGGATAGACAGCATCTTCGGGTGTGTAGCCAGTACACATGTTATATATATTATGTGTGTTTTCCTATATCTATATCCTGAAGCGGCACTGGCCGTGGATTTGCTTGCCTAGGATAGGCCACCATTTCGGTGTAGCCATGGTATTATACTGCATGTGAATGTATTTTCAATAATAAATATTCTGTCAATTAGGTGATAAGGCTTACAGGCATAAGGGTATTCCCTGTGTCTATGTCGGTCACGGTCCTCTAAACGTGGGTCGTGACATATATATAGATTATTTGTAATAAAAAGTTAATAAAAAATAGAATTCAAATAGAACCACAAAAATGCGAAAAGTATCTTTTTGATTCTCAAATAATTGGTATTAGAACCAAGATCATAGGTTCATTTTTCGTAGGGATATTCCCAAACAATTTATCTTCTTCCCAACCTTTCTTTTTTTTTATTTGTATCATACATTAAGTATTTTGATGATTTTTATTTAGTATATAAATTTATTTTTATTTAAATGTATTTATAATCAATTTTAAATAAAATGTATAAATTATCAGTCCCAATATGTATATATGTATATCCAGCCTTTGTCTTCAAAAAGTAATCCCCTGCTGCTACTATTATCTCACCATAATTTTTTTTATATATATTGTATTTTTTTAATACTTGTTACCTACTATTTTCTTATCTATTTTTTTCTCACACCTATCTCTATTTGCATGCTTTTTATTTTTGTCATACATATTTATATATCTATATTTTAGATTTTCTAAACCTATATCTATTTATTAATTTTTTTTATTCTCTCCAAATCTTTCTCTATCTTCTTCCCAATATTTCTTTTTTCATTGGTATCATACATTAAGTATTTTGATGATTTTTATTTAGTATATAAATTTATTTTTAGGCAAAAGTACCTTTCCTACCCCCAACGTTTGGGGATCCTGTCAGTTTCGCCCCTAACGTTTTTTCGCTATCAATTGTACCCCTAATTAACGTTTTACATTTCTGCCAATGTCACCCTTTTCACTAACACCGTCAAATATTTAACAGTTTTTGCTGATGTGGCATCCTATGTGGCAAAACGTTTTTTTTATGTCAATTGTACCCCTAATGTTTTACATTTCTGCCAATGTCACCATTTTCACTAGCACAATCAAATATTTAACAGTTTTTGCTGACGTGGCATCCTATGTGGCAAAACCGTGTCATTTTAGCCTCACCATATTCCTTTTAAAATATAACTCAAACGCACATGCCATTTTGCAGACAAAAACATCAGAGATGTTACCCATTCTCTACTTTTTCGGAGACGTTACCCTAAAATAGAGAATGTATAACGTCTCCGATATTTTTATGAGAAAAATAGCGCGTGCGTTTGAGTTATATTTTAGAAGGAATAGGCCGAGGTCAAAACGACACAATTTTGATGGGGAAAAGATGAGTAGGAAATCTGATGTGAAAAAAAATATACCAAGTCAGATATTTTTGCCACATAGGATGCCACGTAAGCAAAAACTATTAAATATTTGATGGTGCTAGTGAAAAGGGTGACATTGGTAGAAATGTAAAACGTTAGGGGTACAATTGACAGAAAAAAAAAACGTTTTGCCACATTCCAAATTCCAAAATTCTCATTTTATCATTCTCTTAAAACCTAATTATCCTTATCATAAAACTGCTCTTATTATTATCGTCTTTAATTAAATAAAGATAATAATAATAATTAATTTTCTATTTAAATAAAATTAATAGATATTTAATTAGTAAAAAATAATAATCATAAATAATAAAATCATTCTGTTAATTAATAGAACTTAACAATAATAAGTATTTATGTTATTTATCTATTTAATAACATTAATAATACCATAAATTTATTACCAATGCCCTTCTTGATAATTTTACAGTCAAAACTCAAAAGCACTTTTTTATATAAATTTACTGAATACAAACTGTTCCTGAACTACTGACAAAAGTACTTTTCAACTCAGTTTACTAGATAAAAACTGCTTCTCTCTCAGAGCACTTTTTCTCAAACTCCATTTCAAAAGAAATCATTTAAAAATAAGCAATTTTCAAAAGCTGCTACAAATGCCCCTTCATAGTAGAGATTTCAATTTTAAAATAAAAATGCTTTTTATTAAAAAGAAATGTAAGCAAACGCACCCTTAATATTAGGGGTGTTCAAAACCGAACCAAACCAATTGAACCGAAGCAAACCGAACCAAACCGATTAGAAACCGAACCAAACCGAAAAGAATTGGTTTGGTTTTTAAAATGACAAAACCGACATGGTTTGGTTTGGTTGAGGTTTATAAATTTATTGGTCGGTTTTAACCGAACCAAACCGACCAATATATCTATATATATTTTTATATCCTAATAATAAAAATTATAGTATATCTTGTAATTGTACTTTATAGCTATTAGTTTTTTTTTGTGAAGTATATATATATATATAGATAAAGATAAAAATATTTGATATAATTATATATTAGATAATATAATCTCTACAAAAAAATTATATCCTTAGTGTTAGTTTAAAATTATCTTTGACGTTATGACTCTTTCAATTCTACATTCGACATTAACTTAGAGATTGTGTTGAGAGCATTTTAATGTTAGTTATAACAATCAAATTAACAAATAACATTATTGACAAATGACATTAATTCACTTACGCTAAAATTAATTTTTTGTAGTGAATTAATTTGTTGTAATATTTTGAATTCTTATTAATCTTTTTAAAATCTTCATTTAACAATTTATAATTAGTTATTTAGTATAGTATTATAAGTTTGATATTTTTAAATTTTATTATTTTTTAGGCTTTATAAAGTTAGAATTTGTTTTATATATGTCAACATGAAAATATCAAATTAGCATGAACCAAACCGACTCTAAAATCGAACCAAACCGACTTTAAAATCGAACCAAACCGCTCAAAAATAAAACCGACAAGGTCTGTGCATTTTGGAAACCGATTATATTGGTTCGGTTCAAATTTTTAATAAAACCGAACCAAACCAAGCCTTTGAACACCCTTACTTAATATCCAAAAGCCCAAACCAAAGAAAGGCCCAAACCAAAGTGCACACTTTTTTATTCTGTTATGTTATGTAGCCTTCAAGCAACACTTGCCTTTAATAAACAAAACAAAAAACTCTTAGAAAAATACAAAATTAAGCCAAATTTAGTAAAATTAAAAAATAGAATAAAAAGAAAAGGAAATTATATCTGCACAAAATTCATCCTAACAATATGATTCTTCTTGAAATAATAATGAACAATGAAACAAAAGCATTAATTTAGAAGTAAAGTTAAAATCTTCATAGAAAATGAAAATAATGAAATTAAGGTGATGATATGTATTTGAAATCATAAGCCATTGCTACCCAATATATATATATTACAACGAACACATCATTACATATTTCATTATTAAACGAAGTTGGAGATGGATGCAATTGATCATGAGCAGTAGCTCAAAATTAATAATAATTAATTTAATTGGGTGGACATAGAGAAAGAGAAGAAGTAGTAGGAATGGGCTCAAAAAGTATGGAAGAAATGGTATTATTGGTTTCGATTAGATCTTGATCACTATACCCATCTCCTTCTTGGTAACACCAAACTGCTGTTCTTGCAAGGTTCACACACATTTCTTTGAAATTCTCAGAGAAACCAGAATTCATAGCTTCTTCATTCATCTTCTTCCAAGTTTTGGATTTTAAGGATCTTACATGTTCACAAGCTTCTTCTTCTTCTTCACAACCTTTGTGTTCATTCATGTAGCATTCTATTGCTTTTGGAACATCTCCTATTTCCTTCTCACGCTATATCACATTTTCAAACATATTAAACACTAATTCATTCATTAATATAATGAAGGCTAAAGTACTATTTTGGTCCTCAATGTTTGCATGAAGTTTAATGTTGGTCCTCAATGTTTCAAAAGTTTAATGTTGGTCCTCAAAGTTTTTTTTTGGTCAATTTTGGTCCTCGAGCGTAATACCGTTAACTTTTCGCCGTTAAATGATGACATGACCTGCTTATATGGCATACTCTCTCTCCTACATGTCATATTTTACTGACGTGGCATGACACATCACTGCCACGTCACCCCAGATGATGATGATGATAATGATGATGACGAAGGAGAGAAGATGATGATATGACATGTAGGAGAGAGGGTGTGCCATATAAGCATGCCACGTCATCATTTAACAACAAAAAGTTAACGGTGTTACGCTCGATGACCAAAATCGACAAAAAAAAAAACTTTGAGGACTAACATTAAACTTTTGAAACATTGAGGACCAACATTAAACTTCATGCAAACATTGAGGACCAAAATAGACCTTTAGCCTATAATGAACAAGAACAAGATTATTGAATTAATTATGGTACCTTTGAAGTTCCAAGATCATCAGCAAGGCGAAAAACCATTGAAGAAAGACGGAGTAAATTAGGGTATTTTTTTAATAATTCCAAATCCTGATTTGTCATTGGATTAGGAATCAAGAAGTAAGAATGAAGAAGCATGACTGGTGCACTTATTGACATCCATGCATTCTCCAAATATTCCTCAACACTTGGCTTGTATCCACTGTAGTACCATTTTGCTTCTTTCAAACCTGCTTTACAGTAATCTGTCCACTGAAAAAAAAAATTTTAATGCAATTAATGAGGTCATTAATTAAGAGAATAATTAACATATCATTCATATATATAAATAACGATATTTGTTAATTATTAGGTAGTTAATTATACATTAAAATAATGCTCGTGACGCAATCTCTAACGTTAGTTATGGAATTAATTAACGTTAAACACTTTTGTATTAGTCATAACCATAATACTAAAAGCAGTTTATGATTGGTATTATAATTGTTTTTTATTTCCAGTATTTATAGACTTAATTAACTTAAATTTAATTAGTCCCTAAAAATATCTAATTTGTCACAAAATTTATTCCTTCCTACTTCCATCGAGTACCTCTCAACTCAGTTCCAACGGGGTTTGAAGGGATCAATTAGTCGTCCCACATACACAACGTGCAAGTGAACCAAAGTTTGAATCCTCATGTTCTCATATTTAATATTTGACAACACCTCAAATAAAATATTGTCTCGTTATTAAAAAAAAAATATTGTCAACTATAAAAAAGATACTTATGAAAAATCGAATGAAGGGGGAACAACTTCTTGTTGGGCAACACATAAAGGAACGATGCTTAGTGTTGGTGAAGGTGTGACAATTGTAAAGTTGAATTAGTGTTTAATTAAATTGGGACTAATTTAATTATTAGTTTACTCTAAAAAATGACTTACCACTTTCCTTATATATGAATGGATGTGATGATCTCTCCCTTTTAGAATGTCAAAAGCCAGTTCATTGACAAAGTTGAAAAGTCCAAGGAAACTTATTTTCATGTAATCTGGTAGATTATCTATGGAATTTATATCCCACCTACATGAAAAAAATATATTAAATTCATATATAAATATACTTAATTAATTTGTAAGAGAAATTAAAATATATTTGTAGAAGATGCTAATTAATTAATTAATTACCTTTCAACTGCTTCTGTGAAAAGCTCTAATTCTTCCAAAGTGCCATAGACATCATACATATCATCTAATATGGCAATGAAAGAATTGACTTGCGTCAGTACTTTTCTGAAATATCCAAGATTTGGCTTAAACTTCAATCCTTGAGACCAAAAGAAGGCTTCCACCAATCTATGTCTTGCAAAACTCAACTTTCTTGTTATCCCAAGACTTTCCCACCATCTAATTCATTAATTAATGAAATCAATCAAATGCATGCTATATATAATTAAGAGATAAATTGAGAATACAAAATAATTAAGGGATCATTAATTTTAGGTCAAAACCCTAAATTGGTCCCTTATGTTGTCACCAAGTTTCATATTGGTCCTTTATGTTTCAAAAAGTCTAAATTGGTCCTTTATGTTTGCAAGAAGTTCCAAATTGGTCCTTCTGTCCAATTCCGTCTTTTTTTTTCCGTTAAGTGATGACGTGGTCTGCTGAGGTGTCACACTCTCTCTCCTACGTGTTATATTTGCTGACGTGGCTCAAGTTACCTAAAATTAGGGACTAAAATGAAACAAAATAATATTTTACAAATAAAAAATGTAATTTCCCCTTTCCCATCTTTTTCTTCTTCCTCGGTGAGATATGCAGAAAAGAAAGAAAAGAGAATCTAAAATTATTTGTTGGTGAGGTGGAAGCACCCATTCTGGTTGTTCTTGTTGGACATTAAGGCGGAGAGGGATCCATTGCCGATGGGGATGGAATTGGAGAATGCGGTGACGATGAAGGGCTTGTAGAAGAAGACGAGGTGGTTGTTTGGGTTTTGGGTAATTAGGGTGAGATTGAGCAGAGTGGTGAGGTGGGAGGAGGAAAGTGGTGAGATTCATCTTCGCAATGCGAACATTGGTGTTGGAGAATTGGGGCTGATGAGGGCAGTACAACACATAGAGTGCGGCGCCAAAAATGGATGCGAGAATAGCAATGCCAAGAAGTTGCAACGATGCTCCAAAAGCAACAGCAGCAGCAGTAGAGGTTGCGGTTGGAGCGTCCACGACGGTTGTATTGGTATTGAGGCCGGTACATTGGGCGATTGGGGTTGTAGAGCTGGGGTTTTGCCAGTGGTGGTGGCGGCGGCGGCATTGGGTTTGGCATAAGAGTGAAATAGAGGAATGAATGTGAAGAGAGGAGGTGGTGGAGTGAATGGAAGAAGAAGGATTTGCTAAAGAAAAAGAGAGGGAAGGAGAGAGAGATCGATTGCTACCCACTCAACAACAAATTTTGGATTCTCTTTTCTTTCTTTTACGCACATCTCACCGAGGAAAAAGAAGAAGATGAGAAGGGAGAAATTACATTTTTCATTTGTAAAACATTATTTTGTTTCATTTTAGTCATTGATTTTAGGGTAACTTATGCCACGTCAGCAAATATAACACGGAGGAGAGAGAGTGTGACACCTCAGCAAGCCACGTCATCACTTAACGGAAAAAATAGATGGAATTGGAAGGAATGACCAATTTGGAACTTCTTGCAAACATAAAGGACCAATTTAAACTTTTTGAAACATAAAGGACCAATATAAAACTTAGTGACAACATAAGGGACCAATTTGGGGTTTTGACCTTAATTTTAATTAACACTTTTCAAACATAAAACTCAAGGATTCAAAATATATACTAATTATTAATTAGGCAAAAATATTCCATCAAATAAAAAATGATTAAATTAGAGCTTCAAATAAAATTATATATACTAAGGGCTTGCTTGTTGAAGAGAATGGGGTATGGTGGTTATTAATGGAGTGGAGTTGGGTGGGGTCGAATGGTTCAAACAAATCATTCCGTTGATTGGGAGTTTAAAAAAATTAAAAAAGGTAGTTGGTAATATTACCTTTATAGTGAATGAACAAAAGTAGAGTAAAAGAGGGTTAATATTGTATTTAAATATCATAAACAATGTAAACTATCTTAAACCTCCCAATTTAGAGGGGTTTGAACATTGAGGTGTTTTTAACCCAAGGGGTGTGGTTGAGTGGAAGGGATTCATCCATCCTTAACCAAGTGTCAGGGGGTTCGATCTCTGCCTTGGGTATGGAGCAGCTTTAAATCCTTGGGCCAGCTGTCCCACCCTTCGAGCTGCCTACAATTCAGTGAGGGGATTAGTCACTGTGCTCAACGGTGTATACCCTGGTCTAGACAAAAAAAAAAGAAAAGAAAATTGAGGTGTTGGATTCTAAACTATCCCACTCTATTACTCACTTAAACTCTCAACCAATGATTTATAAACCCAAACCATTCCACATCACCTCACATCACTATTCTCAAACCATCCTGCCAATCAATCAAGCCTGAGAGAATTTTTTAAAAAAAAGGAAAAGAAGAATTAAATGTCACCTTGATGTTTGCTTCAATTCCTCTAAATGGATGGCTTGACCAATATTGAAATCCAACTTAGCAAATTGAAGTAAAGAAGGAATCATATTAGGAGTTGTACTCTCATATGCATTAATGAACCAAAGAGCCTCCCATCTTTGCATCCTCCAATGTAATGGAAGCTCCAATGCATGATTTATTAACATTAACATTTCATCATTCTCTTTCTTCTCCCTCACATATTCTTCCAGAATTTCTATGCTGAATTCTCTTGCTTTTTCCAAAATACTCTCATCTTCCATTGAAAGGAATGATGCTTCATATAGTGAAAGCACTCCCTTAATATCATCTGACAATATTTGTTTGAAATTACTCATTTCATCTAGAAACCTGTCAAACACCTCTGCATGGCATCAATCAACAGTTAAAAAAATTAATTAATTAGACATATTATCCATTAATATACAACTAATTATAACATTATTGCTTATAACTCCAAAATACATTAATTAATTAATTATATATACATTAATTTCAAGTACGAACCTGTTGATAAATGATATCCATGCTGCCTCAAGAGTCTAAACTCAAGTGAAGTGGCATATAAATCTTTCTCATTACCCTTCAACTTATCCATTTTAATAATATTTTTGTAATGATTTCCCAAAATATTATTGATTTCAGTCTCAAAATGATAAGACACTCCAAGCCTTTGCAAGACATCAATAAACTCAAGTTGATGAAGAGGCTCTTCTTCTTCTTCTTCTTCTTCTTCCTTCTTGTAAAGCATCTGGCATTTTTCTGCATATGATTCTTCCTGCAACAATATAATAGTAAATTAAAATCTAGGCCAAACAAAAAAAAAAAAACAATGAAACGAAGCATTAATTTACAAGTTAAAATCTTTAATATATATATATATATATATATATATATATATATATATATATATATATTATGATGAAAATTAATGAAGATGATGATGAGTGATGACCATGTATTTGCTACCCAATGACTGAATAAAATCATAATGCCAAATTGTAGGTTTGAAATCAGCAGATCGACGAATAATTGGAGAAGAAAGAGTGGCATTGACATTAAAACTATTTGATGATGATTTGCATTGGATTGATGATGAAAAAGATGATGATACTTTTGTCGTATGAAATTGGAGAGGAAGCATTTTAGATGGAAGTGAGAGAGAAGCAAGATGGAGAAGAGACATTATTGTGATTTTGATTTTTTTTTTCAAGCAAAAGAGTGAAAGGTAACAAGTTATATTATGACATATGTTTATTTGAACCACAATATCAAAGGCTTTATATAGAACAATGATATATGGTATAGTTGAATTAATTTCAATCCATCCTTCATAATGACAGCGTGGATCCTCTACGATTTTGTTGTGGTGCAGTTTATTTAGTCATGATTTTTTAATCGGTCACATAACCGTGGTTAAAATTTTTGCTACAATTAAGTGATCGGTTAGCCACAATTTTAACCGTGACTAAATAAACTATACCACAGTACAATCGTAAAGAATTTGAACTCTTGTAATAATAGGTGATATTTATATATTGACAGAGATATTGTAGACAAAAATAATAGATATGACAACTAATTAATTTTACTATTTTGGAATCAACGCATAAATATATAAAATAATAATTTTATTAACAAAAGAAATTAAAAATAAGATGAGATGGACTATATGAAGAGTTAAATTTTTTGAGAGGTTAAATTTTATTCTCTGTATCACTCACACTTACTTGTTCTCTCTTTATTTGAAATTTTATTTAAAGAAAATTGAAGAAGAGAAAAATAGAGTAAAAAACTCAGTTATGTTTGGTATGCATTATATTGAAAACTAGATATTCAAATTATTTTAAAATTGTAAAGAATTTATTAATTAATAATTATATTAATTTTTCTTATATAAATACAAAAAATTAGATTATAAACATTATTTTATCAATTTTTTGGTGATTTAACATAATGCTTAAAAAATCGGACCAGACAATTAGTGACCCGAACAAACTTTCAGACAACAAGTGAATTGGTTTAACTGGTTTCGTTGATTAGACCGGATGATATCATAAATAATTAAAAATATAGTATACATTAATACGCACAGTTGATTTACAAATTTTTTTAGACTATATAAATTCTAAGAATATATTTTTATTAAAATATTGTTACAAACTATAAACAAAATAGAAATATGAAATACTATAATAAATTTCGTATTAATATATTTTTTCTTTGTTAATCAAAATTTTTAATCATTTTAATTTTTTTCCTATTATTACATGATTCATTGTAAACAATAATAAAAATTTAAAAATATATTCAAATATTAACCAAAATTTAGCCGTTAAAAAATAAAAACCTTTAAATTTGTTAAAGTTTATAAACATTATCATTATGTTATAAAAATAAATAAAAATGAACGTTATCATTCTATTTTACAATATATAATTAATCATTTAGTTCAATTTCAACTTCTCTTTCACTATCATTTTGCTATTACTCACTATCATTTTGATAAATTTTAAGTAAATGCCAAGGATAATAAAAAAACTTTGCTCCATGTAAATATAACTTAGAATAATAAATAAAGAAAGATAAAAATTAAAAAAATTTCAAAGAAAATAATTAATCATTTAGTTCAACAAATTATTTGGTTTTCTAGATATTTTTTAGATATTTTTTAGACATAATTCATGTAAAATGAATTTCAACAAATTATTTGGTTTTCTAGATATTTTTTAGACATAATTTGTCATAGCAACCTGATGACATTCTGTCATGTCATTTCTGACAATGATTTGGTTTTCAAAACCCAATTATTCAATATTCATATTCTTGGAAATGGGTCCGTTAATGTTATTTTGTATTTTAATAATGATACAAATTAATCTTTCCTTAAAATCTGTACACAGCAGATTAAACTTCTATATTCTAATAATGAATACAAATAATGTTTTTTTTTCGTAATGTACTTTAAATACTATTAGATAGAGGGCGTGAGATGTGAGGAAATTAATAAAGACACAATTTAAAAAAATTATTATACAAATTTAAATCATAAATAATTTTATTGAATTATATATACTTAATTATTTTTTAAGTGCTAAAGAATCGATCCCTCTTAAGAAAATGCCCACTAAATAAAATCTTAAATGGTTTTAATAGAATTTTAAATATTAAATTATATATCTAAGCCAAATTTAATTGTGTTCAACGTCATTTCCTAAAATAATTGATTGGTTAATAATTTATCTTATGATTTGATTTCATTGGCGATGAGAAGAGATGATCATGGGTAGGATTTGAGTAAGTACTATGTTTTTCACTCAAACTTGAACTTGAGTAGGTATCAAAATTAATCTCATCCCTGAACTCTACGGATAGTCAAATCCCCATACCCTGACCTAGACCCATAAAAATTTTAAATAAATTATTATTTTATTAATATAAAATATATTTTTATCAACTTTTCACAAAAAATAAAAAAAATAAAATCATATATATAAATAAACTATTAAATTACTTTAATATTTATAAAACATTTATATATTTTTTAAAATTATATATTTTCTCAACCCAAAAAAATTTAAAAGTATTTTTTTTATATTTAAAAATAAATAATTATTATTGCAGGTAAGGTATGGGTAGGGTATCTCCTTACACGAACCCGGACCCGGACCCGGACCCATTGACGTAGTACCCAAACCTATACCTAGACCTAAAATTTCAGGGTACGTAGTATCCGAACCTATACCTAAACTCATATGATAAAATTTTAAGGTATATATTAAATATGAGTATTTTGATCATCCCTAACAATGAAATCCCAATCAGTGTATAATTACTGTGTTACTGCACACATTTGTTTGGGATAATTTTGTTAGGTGAATTTATTTTTATAAAGAATTAAAGAAATTCAATTTTTCTTCACCTACTAAGAAGAATATAATATATCTACCATTCCAAAAACTACTTATTGTTCATATCTTTTTAAAGTAGATTTAAATTCATTAAAGTGTATTTTTTATAAAGAATTCTATTTCTTTTTTAGGGTTTTACTAATTTGAGTCATAAGGTACTATTTAAGGATTCCTTTCAACCAATGAGAGGATTTTGAAAAACGTATTGATTGACTTTTTACTAACTTCAATAAAATTAATTTCTTCTCCACCAATCAAAAGAAACTCAAACATAAATCCTACTTTTTATTTAATGGTTTAGATGGTATATTTTATACACTAATTAGCTTAAATTAATCCAAAAATAATACCATTCAAGCAATGAATCCTTTACATTTTTTGGTAGAATTATGAGAGATAGAGAGAATTTTTTTTCTCTTTCTTAATTCTTCTCTCTCTTAATTTCTTTCTCTCTATCTCTCTCTTTTAACTCTATAAAAAATATAGAGAATTACTCTAAAAAAATCACGTTTTCCTACAGCCAAGATTAATTAATTATTATATTTCTTCTTCCTCTCGAAATCTTGAGAGAAAGAAGAAATCCAATTTTTTTTCATAAAAGTTTTAGGAAAATTTTAAGGATTAACTAAGATAAAGTTACTTAGGTGCTTGCTATAAAGTTCACCAATATAATTAAAACACGTGGCAAAAAATTTTTGTATAACCAATCATGGTAGAGAGAGAAAATGAAAAGCAATAAATTACATAACCAATCAAATAGGAGAGAGAATATAAATAATATTTATAATTGATGAACTTTATAACAAGCCCCTAAATAACTTTAGGTTAGTCCAAATTTTAAATGCACAAATGAGGGAGTTTTTTTTTTCACATGGAGATGGGAAGCATCTTATTATTTTTTATTCCCAAAACTAATAATGATAGGGATGACTATTCCAGATATTTTGAAAGAATAAATTAAATAATGCATTTTTCTCAAATAATATAATGTCTCCAGAACTTACCACAATTTACTCAATCTCTTTTTTCTTTCAGATACAGGAAAATGTCTCCCTCGAACATGAGACATAAAATTATTTATTTACTAGAACTTAAATAATATACATTTAAAACTAATATAGTATAGGATCAATTGTAGAGATTTGTATGAAGGTATATGGAAAAGTGATGTTCCAAGAAAATCAAGATGTGGTTATGGAACCACAAGAAGAGAACCCCCGTTCTCAGGTGCCGCCGTATGATACTAGCTCGCAACCACACAATCCTAAGCCGGGTTGGCCGCCGAACGCACATCAAGAGAAGGAAGGGATGAAAGAAGCATCTTTCAAGGACAAACTTACAGGGCATAGGAAGAAAGTAGCGGATATTCCCAATAATCTAATCGAGAAGGAACTGGTGAAGATCGAATTTCACGAAGGGAACAAAGCTCTCCCAAGGGTGCTGGTGGATGATTCAATCATACAAGCACTTAGTGACGCCTGGGAGAATACTGTCATAATTAAGCTTTTAGGAAAGGATGTTGGATATAAATTCTTGTTAAGCAAGATCAAGCTCTTGTGGAAATCGAAGGGTGAGTTTGAAATGATTGACGTAGGAAGAGGTTATTTTCAAATTACGTTTAGCCTGAAAGAGGATATGGAGGCGGTCCTGGATGGCGGTCCCTGGGTTATCCTTGACCACTATCTGACAATCCGCAAATGGGCTCCGGATTTCCACCCGGCGACAAACGAAATCCTAAAGACTCTTGCTTGGGTCAGGTTCCCCGAACTGAACATGGTATACTACGAGGAGAATGTTCTTCTTGCTATCGCTTCGGCCGTAGGATCGCCAAGAAAGGTTGACAGCAACACACTTCAGGCTGCCAGGGGACGGTTTGCCAGGGTTTGCGTGGAAGTTGACCTTACGAAAGCCCTAATAGGCAAGATCTGGATAGGCGGACATTGGGTAAGGGTCGAATACGAATCGTTACATCATCTTTGTACAAGCTGTGGGATCTATGGCCATCCTCCTAAGGATTGCCCCAACAAGAAACATCCGGGAGGACAAGAGAAAGACGGGGGTGAAGCTTCAAGGGTAGATCAAGAAGGTCATAAAGGCAAGGAAGATTTGAACATTGCAGAGAATGAAAACAGAGCTGAAACAAACGAAGATAATGATGGTACCTACGGTGACTGGATGGTGGTCACAAAAAAAAAAGTTTACTAAGAGAGGCAACAACCCTCGAAGCGATACCTGGCAATCGAAAACCGGAAACCAGTTTCAGGCTCTCAGTAATAACCCTTACCTGAATCAGGATAGGAGATCCAATAAGTTTGAGCCCCCATCCTTTAGAATCACTCGAGGTGGATTAAACAAGGGATATGCGAGTAGAAACAAAAGAAGCAGAAGGGAGGAGGAGGATTTTCAAGCTGGAGAACTTCATGAGAAGGGAAACACATCTCCGGATCCCACAAGAACTTCTGCTTTTGCCCTGGCACTACAAGAGGCCTTTAAGACTGGGCCTACTAGGGAGAAACAAACTGCAGGATACCAGAATAAGGAAAAAAGAGGAGAAGATGTCAACATACATCAGGAAAGTGAGACCCCGGTCGTGAGCTCGTCTAACTCAGAAAGTAATGGACAGGATATAACGCTCGGGACTATTGTTCCAAATTCCTTTCCCCCTTCTGCTGGGAGTAGGGAAGACACAATTGCACGGGAAGCTAGACCACCCGACACAGGGGATTCCTCAAGAAGGGTGAAGGAATTGCAGCTAACCAAGGGTTTTGATATATGCTCAGGGCGCCCTCTGGACGCTGACAAGGATGCTGATAATACAAACATGTTTGAATCGGATTAACCGATTTGTTTTGTTCTTATCTTCTCTAATATTTACATTTATGGGAGTTTCTAATAATTTCACAATTATTTCTTGGAATGTCAGGGGTGCTGCAAACAAGCTTGCGAAGTGCCACATAAAAGAGTTGATTAAGAGCAATAAGCCATCCATACTTTGTATTCTTGAGCCACATATTAGTTTCAGCAGTACAAAAAAGTTTTGGGATACCGTTGGGTATGAAGCTATCGCAGTAAATGAAGCTTCAGGTCACTCTGGGGGGATATGGGTGATGTCCAACCTTCCCAAGGACGAATTTGAGATCCTGCTTTCCACTGCTCAGGCGATCACCTTTAAATTAGGCAGAAACGACAAGACCTGGGCTGTTACCTCTGTATATGGAAGCCCAAATCCTGCCTCAAGGGGGTTGCTTTGGGATCATTTAAGAAGTTTGAAACCTCTGATCAAGGTTCCTTGGCTTGTCCTTGGAGACTTCAATGAAATTCTCCTCCCTTCTGAGGTTAGCGGGGGCTCCTTCTATGCGAGAAGAGCAGATAATTTTTCTAAAGTTCTTGAAGACTGCGAATTGATGGATTTGGGAGCCAAGGGATCTCCTTTCACTTGGAGGAGAAACACTAGGAGTAATACAAAGGTGGCTAAACGATTAGACAGAGCTTTGTCCAATATTGACTGGAGAACTAGTTTTCCAGAAGCTACGGTCATGAACCTCTATAGCGCCTATTCAGACCATAACCCAGTCGGCGTTTTTTGTTGTGGTTTGCAGAGCTCAAAGAAGGACAGGCCTTTTCGGCTTGAGGCTGCATGGGCCCGCCATCCACTTTTCGAAGAAGTGGTTAAGGAAGCATGGGAGGGGCACAGGGATGATATTATTAAGGCTTTAAAGGCGACAGAAAATAAAGCTACTGATTTCAACAAAAATGTCTTTGGTAACATATTTAAAAGGAAGAAAGAATTGTATGCTAGATTAAAAGGGCTGCAGCGTACTCTAGACACCTGCAGAAACAGTAGACTACTTGAGAAGGAACTTCGTCTGGAGTTGGATGAGACCTTAAATCAAGAGGAGGTTTTGTGGTTCCAGAAATCCAGGGAGCTTTGGGTTAAGCATGGCAACAAAAACACAAAGTTTTTCCATACTCAAACGCTTGTGCGACGAAAGCGTAACAAGATTGAAGGCCTTTTTATTGATAATATATGGTGTACTGATAATGAGAAACTAGAACATGAAGTATCTAAATTCTTTAAATCTCTATTTCAGGAGGAGGTCTCGAGTACCTCAAGCTTCGAAATTGAGGAATTGCAGAGGCTATCTCCGGATGAGGCTATTGCTATGATGGGTAAAGTTACCAAAGAAGAAGTTTGGGGGGCTGTCAAATCGATGAAGGCATATAAGGCGCCAGGACCTGACGGCTTCCAACCTTTTTTCTATCAAAAATACTGGAGCGTGGTCGGTGATACAGTGTTCGAGCTCGTGCGGGATGCCTTCAAATCAGGTGTTTTTGATCCAAAGCTTTGTGATACATTAATAATTTTAATCGCTAAACAAGATAACCCTACTAGAGTTAATCATTTTAGACCAATTAGCCTCTGTAATGTGGCCTATAAAATTATTACCAAAGTCATAGTCAATAGGCTTAGACCATTCTTAGATAAGTTAGTCAGTCCATTACAGAGTAGCTTCATACCGGGAAGAGGCACAAACGATAACATACTTGCTGCTCAAGAGATTCTGAATTATGTGAATAAAAACAAAAGTAAGAAAGGAGGGGTGGTATATAAAATTGACTTAGAAAAAGCCTATGACAAAATAAACTGGGATTTTCTTCGTGATACTCTTGTTGATTTTGGCTTCCACCCAAACCTAATTAAATTAATTATGTTCTGCGTCACTGCTTCAAACTTATCTCTTCTATGGAATGGAAATAGGTCTTCCTGTTTTAAGCCTATGAAAGGTCTTCGGCAGGGAGACCCTTTATCTCCTTACCTATTTGTTTTATGTATGGAAAAGTTTTCTTGCCATATCACGAATAAAGTTAACGCAAAATCTTGGGTCCCTTTAAGGATTAGTAAAGATGGGCCTGAGATCTCCCATTTGTTGTTTGCAGATGATCTTATGCTTTTTGGGCAGGCGACTGTGGAGCAGGCCAGGGCTATTCGTAATACTATAGCTGAGTTTTGTGCTGCATCAGGACTAAGGATCAACACTTGTAAATCCAACGCTGTATGCTCGCCTAAGGTTCCAAGGAGTATTCGAGATGGAATCGAGTCTATCACGGGCATCAAATTTGCTGAAAATCTTGGAAAGTACCTTGGGGTGCCACTGCTCAAAGGAAGAATCAAGAGAAACGACTTTAACTTCATCATGGACAAACTAAAATCCAAGTTAAGCTCATGGAAATGCAACTTGCTGAATAAGGCGGGAAGAGTCACACTTGCTAAGTCAGTGTTAAACGCCCTGCCAATCTACTCAATGCAATCACTATGGATTCCGGAGAAAGTGTGCTGTGACATTGATAAGCATGTCAGGAGCTTCATTTGGGGCTCTCAAGAGAAGAAAAGGGGTCTTCACCTCGTCAACTGGGAGAAGGTCACCCTTCCTCGGCAATTTGGTGGGCTTGGAGTGAGACGCGCAAGACCCACCAATATTTCCCTGTTAGGAAAGGCTGTATTCAGCTTAATTACCAGAGAGGACAAACTTTGGGTTAACATTATGACGAAGAAATACCTTGCTAACTCGGATTTATTATCCTGTGTACCCAGGAATACGGATTCGTTTGTTTGGAAAGGAATTTTAAAAGCAAGGAGCAGGTTAAGTCCGGGGTTTGTTAAGCGCATTGGCAATGGCCGTACTACCAGACTTTGGAAAGATACTTGGATTGGCGATGCTCCTCTCTGGGACTCTTTAGATGAAGTGATGCAAGCTAATGTTCAAGAGGAGGCTTTTGTTGATAGTATTATTATGGAGAATGAATGGATGCTCGAGGACCTCTTACCTTGGTGCCCACCGAAGATTATTGAGGAAATCTTGACTATTCATATTCCCTCACACCACTTCAGGAGTGACATTTTGGTTTGGAAAGGGACGGCAAACGGAAAGTATAGTGCGCAAAATGGCTATGCTTTCTTGTCTAACTACTACCAGAACATGGAGACAAATGTGCAGTGGAAGAAAATCTGGAGACTAAGATGTGAAGAAAGTGTGAGGCATTTTGTCTGGCTCCTTTGCCATAATGCCATTCCCACAAACTCCCTCAGGGCTAGCAGAGGGCTAAGTTCAAGCAACCTCTGCCCAAGATGTTTACTTTTTGAAGAACATATGTTCCATTGCCTTCGTGATTGCAAGGAAGCAGCTGAGATATGGGGCCGATTTGGCTTCTTAACCGCCCCGCAATTCTATGAGTCCAATTTCCAAAAATGGCTCGATAATTTTGCTGGGTTTGATGGTACTCAAACGGGGGATAGGGATATTAAATTCCTGTGTATATTGCATGGCATATGGAAGCATAGGAACGCTCGGGTTTTCGGAAAAGTAAACTCTAATGTGAGCAGGTCGTGTTTTGAGATAGCTCATGCCATTGAACTTAATACCCAGACGTTCTCCAGGGAGGTCTCTTTAAATAGAAAGGATGGACAGCTTATATCATGGTGTAGGCCTGATCAGGGGCACATAAAACTAAATACTGATGGAAGCTCAATTGGAAATCCTGGACCAGCTGGCGTGGGTGGCCTCTTTAGGGACAGCAATGGTAAATGGCTGTGCGGCTTCTCGGGTTCGATTGGGAAACAGACAAATATGAGTGCGGAACTCATGGCTATCAAGCATGGATTGTTGCTCGGTTTACAAAGAGGTTTTGGGGATCTTATCGTTGAGGTGGATTGCTTGGAAGCTATCAATCTCATCAAGAATGAAGATATCTCCAGGCATCAACTTGGAAGTTTAATTCAGGACATTCGCGCCATCTCGAATTCCTTTGCTAAAATCAGCCTCAAACATGTCTATAGGGAAGCAAATCATTGTGCTGATGGCCTTGCGAAGATGGGTTCGCAAAATAACCTTCCTTACACGGTCTGGGAGTCTCCCCCCTCTGCGATCAACTTAGCAGTGTTAGCTGATAGTTCTGGTGTTTCTTTCCCTAGGGCTTAGCCCTGTGGTTTTCGACCTGGTCTTTTGCTGGGTCTTTTTGTTTTTGTTTTTTTCGTTTGGTTTTTGTTGTCCTTTTACTTCCTTACCAAAAAAAAAAATAATAATAATATACATTTTTTTTATGTTTGGGGATGATCAAAATACTCATATTTAATGGGTACTTAAATTTTTTTCATGTAAATTTATGTATGAATTCAGGTACAAAATCAACGAGTTCAATAACATATAAGAGGATACTTTACCCGCTATAGTAATTATCTATTTTTATATATATAAGTAATATTTTATGATAAAATATATAATAGTAAGAAAAATATTAAATATGTTGTACATATTAAAGTAATTCAATAAGTCCACCAAACTTAACATAGTTGGTATGTTAAGTTGCAAAATGCACATATATTCACTATGAATTAACCTCCTAATTGATACTTTTTGTATAGAAATTGAGTTCATAGTGTTCTTTTTGTATTTGTGCATATCAAATAGGTAAAACTTAGTTTTTTGTGGTTTTTATGCAGAGTTTTCTTCCAGTCAGGATTGTAAGCCGTGGGCACGCCTTAAGTTTCTGTCTGGAACTTACAGCAGAGTTAAAAAGGGGACAAATCTGAACTTTCTCTCTCTTAGGCGTGGTTGCATTTGGAGATCTGAATTTTTGGGGCTGGAAAGAGATCTTCTCATCTTAGGAGCCCATTAGGATTAGTGGGTTTCATTGGCCAAGTATATTTTTGATAGAAATAGGGCAAACATTAGACATTCTACATTTTTCACATTCTTCTTCTTCTTCTCTCTTTAAACCCTAAGTGTTCTTCATCTTCCTTGGGGAGGCTGAGTTGAAGGCCGTGGCTAAGGAGGAAGGTTCTACATTCAGGGATTTTCTTCTTCGTCTTTTGTATTGATTTCTTACTTTGTTTATTGTGAATGATGATGTGTAGCTAAACTTTTCATCTAGTCAAGGAGTAGATTTTCATTTAATGTCTATCAAGTGTGTGAGATGTGTTTTGCTTTGAATATTCTTCCTTCTCTTTTACAATATTTCCTTGTTTCAGATTTTATTGTTGATTTTCATTGAGTAGATGAATGACCGGGCCCGTTATTTATTTTACTTAATGATTTTCTTGCCAATCGTCTCTATCGGATACGTAATAGTTCGAATGAGTTGATAAAAGTGGTGATTGATGTAGAGAAAATTATTGCTTAATGTTTTTCTTATATCAAGGAACTTGGATTCGGAATATTTAGGCTACACGCTTGTGGGTTTTAATATTTTGTATTGATTACATCTCTTAAAACTTAATGCTATCAATTAATTGCATTCTAGACGCTTGCTCGGGATGGTTAGTTGGTTAGGGTGGGATTATAGAGCTCTTCTTAACCCACTAAATTAGAAGAGATTTTGGTAGTTAGTGGTTATTAATTATCATGGTCAATGAATTGTAAAGAGAGTGAAATTATCCATCAATGAACACCTTGAGAAGATATTAAATTGAAATTACTCCTTGGCTAGGCTCAATCTCCTTGGAACTTTATTCTAATTAATTTGGGTTTGTTCTTGCATTTCAAATTTAGTGTTTACTTTGATTTCATTTTCGCATATTGGTTACTTTTAGTTTAGTTTGTGTTCTAAACAATTCCAACCCCCCCTTTTTTTTATTTTTCGTTTCTTTTTCCATTGTGTCTTAGTTTTTGAAAGCATTCAAAATCACCAATCCTTGTGGGTTCAACCCTACTTGCTCTATATTCAAATTTTGTTTATTTGAAAGTAGGAAATATTAATTTGTTGTTTTTGACACGCAACATGGTACTTTCCATAAAACAAATAGTTGGTACTTAGTTAAGTTCCTTAAGTATGTAGTCACTAATCAGAGTTTCGATCCTTGATAGTGTGTAAAGTAGAGAGGGTTTTGTGGCTAGTACTAAAACTTCCTTCTGAAAGTCTACGGTGTGAAGAGATTAGTGACGATTTCCGTGGCTCAGAAAAAAAGTATTATAATAGTACATTTATATATATAATTTAATTGTTTTTTTAATTTTTTTTAATCATATATGAAAAAATTGATAAAAATAAGTTATATATTAAAAAATAAAATTTTATTTTAAAATTTCTACAAGTTCTGGGTATGAAAATTTAACTATTTAGATTAAGGGATGAGAACTGATTTTAATATCCATTCAAGTCGGAGTCTAAGATGAGTAATATAATAACTTATCCAAATCCTACATATGATTATCCCTACTTATATTTGTGTTCAAAATCAATTTTATTTTATATATTATATTTTAATCAATCTTGTCCTATATAATTTTAAATTGAATCAAATTTTTTGAATGCTAATCCATCCCCGTAGAGTCGGGGTTGGCTAATTAGGTTCATCGGCTAGTTTGGTTGTAAGTTTACTTTTTAAGGGAATGTGAATGAGAATATGAATGTTTAATATTATGTTTGATTAGTAAAAGAAGAAGAAAAAAAAAAGATTACCTTTATTATGTTTGGTTGGCAAAAAATCAATGGGAAAAGTATGAGAATCGAATAAAATGATAATTTTATCCTTAATATAATAAAATATGATGTAATGAAGGATGCAAATAAGGGTATATTGATATTTTAACAACCCATTCCCTAGCTTAAAACGGCAAACTCTCCACTTTTAAATGGTTTGCTCAGGCCCTAGTTTGAGGGCTACACACAAACCTATACTTAAAAGAAAAAATCCAACTAAATATAGGACCTGAAAATCACAAGGGGAAAAAAAAAGGAAAAGCGACTTGCTACGTTCGTTACCTAGAAAAGTAGTGGGAATGAAATTGTGGACTCCCATGACTATGGGCCCGTTTGTGCATACTTATGAAAACTGCTGATTTTTAAATGACTTCTTCTTAAATGGAGTTTCTTTAAAAGTGCTGTGAAGGAGTAGCAGTTTGTGTTTGGCAAATTGAGTTGAGAAGTACTTTTATTAGTAGTTAGAAAACAATTTGTGTTTGGCAAAATTGTATAAATAAGTGCTTTTGACTGTAAAATTACTAAGAAGGGCATATATAGATTATAATGTTGTTAATGTTGTTAAATAGATAAATGGATATCAATATTTAATTTGTTAATTATTATTACATAAATAAAAATAAAATCTTAATTTATTTATTAATATATTAAAATGCTAATTAAATAATTATTGATTTTACTTAATGTAATTTTTTTATCTATGATTAGTTTTTTATTAATTAATATATTAAATTGTTATTTAATATCTATTATTAGTGAGACGGTGAAGGAAGAAGATGAAGACATGAAGTGAGATGGTGAAGGAAGAAGAGGAGCAACGTTGAAGAGACTGAATGTAAATTGTAGTTGTATAGGTCAAAATTAAGTTTTAAAAAATAAAGGGTATAACGAAAAATATTAAATTTTATTGAGGGTATTTTTGTAATAAATTATTTAAATTTCAGCTTCTGCTACTAGCTAGAAAAAGAAGCTCCAATTTTTAACTTCTGCTTAAAGCTAAAAAAGTGCATTCTGCTACAACTAAGAATCACTTATTTTATGAAATAAGCATGCACAAACAAGACACTTTTTTTAAATAAGTGATTATTAAAAAAATAAGTGCTTCTTTTCTGAAAATAAGTATGCACAAACAGGCTCTATGACTCAGCTTATGGCGGGAAACAGAGTGAGGCAAGCAAAATGTCTTTAATGCCCTCTACTTGAAAAACGCGCGCGAGAGGTGG